>CM066042.1:290994210-292218828 GCA_033557465.1 Ichthyophis bannanicus
AAAAGCAGCCGCAATATCTAAAAAGATGAGAACCAAAGCCCTGGTTTGATGATATCCGATGCCAAGGTTTAGGCTGTTGAGCGAAGTGAGGTTGAGTGAGGGTTTCGACCCCGTGGGATTCCCTGAATCCATGTTGACAAGTATCCAAAAAGGCGCTTCAGTGTCGATATTGGTCTTGCAGTTGTCCTGTCGGCTATTTGTTTCGATTATTTGGCAAGAGTGGGTATGCGTGACAATGGGTCGGTAAGAGTCGCGTTTTTTGTGGATCCAACTTGAGGTTTTTTAGAAGAGGTCTGATAGAAGTCTGTTTGAGGGCAGAAGGGAAAGGAGCCGGTGTTCGAAAGATAGGCTTATGATCCTGGATATTATTGGAGCAAGCTCTTTGCGAAGGTCCTTTATCCAAAAGGCTGGAAACGGATCAGTGTGTGCTGTGGATAAGTTAAGAGATGAGATTATATCTTCAATTAGCTTCAGCGAAGGGGTGGAGAATGAGGCTAAGGGAGCTGGGAGCCCAATGAATATTCGGGATAGGGGGTATGGTAATTTTATTTGTTACAGCACATCTTAGTTTGTATGTAGAGGGCATATTCTTGTGGGTGGATTTCGCAACTGGTGTTCTTGTGAAGTTTTCCTTGGCTAATTTCTTGACAAGGGTAAAATAGATAGTTGGGTTTGTTTATAGCACGTTTTTCAGGGTGTCTGTATGATATAGTCTCATTTTTTCGAAAATGGCTTTACGGTGAGCGTCAAGATGTTGCATGTATGCGGTGTTTGTTGATTGGTATTGGTGCGTTGACACACTCCTCCATTTCTTCTCGAGTTTTCGCAAAAGTGTTAGGGAGTCTTTTAGTTCTGAGGGATGAAACCAAGGTGCAGTAGCTCTTCTTCTTGAGGGCTTGTGTCTGGTGGACGAGATTGATAGGCGGGTGAGTTCTGTTGTCCAAGAAGTGATGACCTTCTCTTCCAGGTCTAGGGTAGAGTCTTCAAAGACGTGTGCGTCAGTTTCCTCGAGGATCTGTTCCCTGTTAAAAGGTTGGAAGCTTCTGGATGTGGGTATTTGCATATTTGTTTAGGTTCTTGTCAACAGGATATTGCTTCTTGTGAATGGGAATTCAGGAAACATTAATGAGATTATTGATCTGACCATGGGACATCTGTTATGCTAGTATAATATTTTGTAGGTTGCTTGAGGGAGGATAGTGGCGGGCAAATATGAGATCAAGGATGTTACCTTTGGAAAGTGTGGGTTGTTGAACAACTTGCTTGTATGCCTAGGGTTTCCAGAGCGTCTATGAAGGCGTCGGAATGGTTGTCTTGTAGCGACGGGAGGTTAATGTCTCCTAAGATCCAGTTGGGTCTGTTTGGATTCTGTGCGTTGGAGGCAAGGTTTATAATAGTTGACAGATTCATCTGGGGATGATGCTGATGGTGCTCTGTAGAGTAACGGTATAGAGTAGAGGTTGTTAGAGATAGATAGAGGGACAGTTTCGAGGTGGTTGTTGCTTTGAACACCCTCGGATGCATACCATCTGGTCCAGGTGATTTGCTACTCTTCAGTTTATCAAATAGTTATAATACATCTTCCCGATTTATAGATATTCTTTCTATTCTTCTGAGCATCATATTTAAATACCATTTCAGTCATGGGTAACTTCCCTGTGTCTTCCTCAGTAAAGATTGAAGCAAAGAATTCATTCAGTCTCTCTGCTATGTCCTTGTCCCCTCTTAGTGCCCCTTTACCCTTCTATCATCTAATGGTCCAACTGACTCTCACAGAGTTTTTTTACTGGCAGATATACTTGCAAATGTTTTTATCATGTATTTTTGCTTCCGCGGAATGCTTTTTTTTCAAATTTTCTCTTTGCCTACCTTATCATTGCTTTGCATCTAACTTGTCAATGTTTAGGTTGTCTCCAGTTTTCATCATTTGGCTCCCTTTTCCATTTTCTGAAAGATGCTTTTTTGGCTACAACAGCCTCTCTGACCTCACCTTTTAACCATTCTGGCAGTTTCTTGATCCTCCTTCCATTTTTCTTAAAATGTGGAATACAGCTGGCTGGCATTCCAAGATAGTATTTTTAACCAACACCCAAGCTTAATGTAAATCTTTAACCTTGCAGCTGCTCCTTTTAGTTTTTTCTTAACTATTTTCCTCTTTTTATCTTAGTCTCTCTTTTGAAAGTTAAAAGGTAGTACTGTGAATTTCCTTGTTGACCTTTCTCCATTTATTAAACGAAACATGATCATGCTATGTTCTCCAGGAACAAGCAGGAAGTCAGTCCTCATTTATGGGTGACGGCACCGATGGAGCCCGTGTGGAGCAATTCCACAGCTTTCAAAGAAAGCCTTTGGGATTGCTACCACGCATGCGTGGTCCTCTTCCCGCCCAAGGGTGCCATCTTCCTCAGTCTCCCTTTTTCCTCAGAGCTCTTCGGACGCACATCCTCATCTCTCGGAAAAAGTTTCATTTTTTCACCTTAACAGGCTTCTCTATTTTCCGGTAGCACCGGTCCTCTACCCGTCCTTCCCCTGCTCTATTTTTAGAGCTATCAGGGATATTCCTTTTTCTTCATTTTTTCATTACGGGCTTGACGCCCTTTGTTCTTCTCTAACTGCTGGCCGAGTGGGTCTTTGACCTCACAGGGGCTATTTTTGCCCCCATGGCCACCGGATTCAAAAAGTGCAATAGATGCTCTAAGAACATATTGCTTACAGACACTCATGACTGTTGTCTGCGGTGCCTCGGAGCCGACCATAATCCAGCGCTCTGTTTGCTCAGCAAGAAAATGTCCTTTAAGGCCCTGCTCAGCTGCAAGCAGAAGTCCGAAGACATTTTCCGAAAGGCTGCCTCGGATGTCCCCGGTGGTGCCCTCGGTCGTCTCTTCTCTGGTGGGTTCCCCCCTAAGGCCCCGTGTTCTCGGCGGCACTCCGACCAGGGGTCCTCTGAGGTGGAGCGGCACAGAAAGAAGAAGGCCTCGAAGTCACTGTCCAGGGCTGCCGACAAGTGCGAACACTCTTGCGCCCGGTCACTTAGCCCCCCTTCAGCGTTCCCGAGAGTGGGACAAGGAGCGGCCCTGCAAGGTAACCCACATGGAAGCCCCCTCTCCTCTTCAACACCTGATCCGGTGACCCCGGTATCGGCATCGCAGGGACCCACGCCCGCGTGGGAGTCCCGCATGCTGGTGCTGGAACGCAGCATTTCTGCTTTTATTGCTTCCCAGCAGGCCCTCACAGCCAGCTTTGCTGACTCGCGCCCAGAGACCGCGGGTCCCTAGCATTGGACACCAAAATCCATCCAGGAAACCTCCGAGAGCCATGGGCTTCGTGAGGGTCCTTGACATCGGTCTTGCTTGCCCTTCCGTTCCTCAGAGGCGAGATTGTCCATGGCCTCCAGCACCAGCCCACTGGCCATTGGACAGGGTGATCTGCCTGGCTCGGACTCCTCGACTGATTTCTCGGACTGGGAGTCCGATGGGGACACCTCCCCGGAAACCTGTACACACTGGGATCTTCCATCGGACCCCTCACCGCCCGCCTTCCAGCGGCGCTCAGCACCCGAAGACACCTCCCTGGTGTTCATTTTCAACATGGCATGGGCCCTTAACCTGGTCTTCCAGGCTGAAGAGGACCCTCGTGCTGAAGAACTCGACATTCCGCAGTACGAGTCCCTGGCCAGGGAATCCTTCACTGTGCCTGTACCGCCTATTCTATCTTGTCTGCTGCTCCGCATGTGCGAGGCCCCAGCCTCGGTCCCCATCGTGAGCAAGCGCCTTGACACGATTTATAAGGTGCAGCATGGGCCAGACTTCTGAAAGACCCAGCTCCCACACACCTCGATGGTAGTGGAATTGGCCATGAGGAAGCAAAAGAGCCCAAAATCGCACTCATCTGGACCACCCAGCCGAGAATCGAGAGTCCTTGATGCCCTGGGCTGCAAGGCCTACCAAGGTTCCATTCTCTCTTGTCGCATCCAGGCATATCAACTGTACATTGGTATGTTCCTGCGCGACTTGGCTAAGGAACTCAGGGGTTTCTCCACGGGCCTCGAGGGAGAGCCCCTCGACAGATTCCGTGCCCTACTAAAGTCTGTCGCCGCCTGCTCCAGGTACCTCTCTTGAGCCTCCTATGATGGCTTTGAGACATCGGCTCGGATGGCGGCCATGGGCATTGGGGGCCCACCACCAGGCATGGCTCCAATCCTTGGATTTGGAGCAATGTGTGCAGGAGAAGCTCCTGGACGTGCCCTGTCTCGGCAAGCAGCTCTTTGGCAAGCCGATGGGGAGAAGACTGCAGAAAATGAGAAGGAGTTCATCACCAGGACCCGTCTCTCCCCCAAAACATCTACCCTGCCTCGGAAGAAGCAGTCAACCAAGAAGCCCTTCTTCCCTAGAAAGGGTCTCCAGTATCGAGGCTATCTGCCATATCTGGCTACCACCATGCCGACCACTCCGGCACAGGGAAAATCTGGTCAGAGGCATCGTAAGCCAAAGGGACCGAAGGCCCAAATGCCGGCTCCCCCGCAACCCACTCAGGGGTTTTGATGCCATCGGCATAGCCCCTCACCTTCCAGTAATGCTGCAGACAGTGGGGGGATGCCTGTCCCGCTTCACCCCATTGTGGGCTTCCATCACCTCGGACGCTTAGGTCCTCCAAGTCGTCTGGGACGGCTATCATCTTCACTTCGACAGGCTTCCACCTCCTTTCTTCCCAGCGGAGCCTCCTCGACTCCCTGCACACCAGCTTCGGCTGCAGCGGGAATTGCACTCTCTCCTCGCCCAACGGGCAGTCAAGAAGGTCCCTCCCCACCTGCAAGGTCGGGGCTTCTATTCCCAGTACTTCCTTGTCCCGAAAAAGATGGGGGGTCTGCGGCCCACCCTCGACCTTCGCAGGCTAAACAAGTTCCTAGTGTGGGAGAAATTCAAGTTGTTATCTCTTGGTGTGCTGCTGCCCTTCTCCGGCAGGGTGACTGGCTATGCTCCTTGGATCTAAAGGACACTTACGCCCACATCTTTATCCACCCCCTACACAGGCAGTATCTGCGTTTCAGAGTGCAGGGAGAGCACTTCCAGTACAGGGTGCTCCCCTTCAGCCTTGCATCCACCCCATGGGTCTTCACAAAGTGCCTCGTTGTGGTTGCTGTTTACCTTTGGCACCAGAATGTGCTGGTGTTTCCCTACCTCGACGACTGGCTCATCATGGGCTCCTCGGCCAAGGAGACTCGGCGAGCGATGTTGCACACTGTCCTCCTCTTCGAAAACTTGGGGTTCTTGGTCAACTACCCGAAGTCTCACCTTGAGCCAGTGCAGGCTCTTGAGTTCATCGGGGCACACCTCGATTCTCAGCAGGCATTCGCTGCCTTGCTGGTGGATCGCTCCACCCGCCTCCGAGCTCTGGTGGCTCGCATCCAAAGCACTCACTAGGTCACTGCTCGGGCCATGCTACATCTCCTGGGCCACATGGCCTCGACCGTACATGTGATTCCTCACACCCGCCTGCACATGCAGACGGCTCAGTGGTGTCTCAGTGCCCAATGGAGACAGTCCCTTCTACTACACCTCAGGGACTCCATTAGTGTTCTTCCTGACCTCTGCTTGTCCCTGATCTGGTGGCAAAACCCCTGCAACCTCCTGCAGGGATTGCCCTTTCAGGCCCCGCTGCACGATGCAGTGCTGACAACAGACGCTTCCCTGTTAGGGTGGGGAGTCCATTGCAGACCACTCTGCACGCAGGAGCAATGGTCACCCGAGGAGTCCCAGCAGCAGATAAACCTGGATGAACTCCGGGCCATTCAGTGGGCCCTGAGGGCTTTCGAGGAACACCTCAGCGGGAGGTCTGTTCTAGTGCAGACCGACAACCGTGTAGCGATGTTCTACATCAACAAGGAGGGAGGCACGGGATCGCACTCCCTCTGTTGGGAAGCGGTCCTCATCTGTTCTTTCGCTCAGGGTGACGTACCTCCCAGGTCAGGAGAATGGCCTGGCGGACAAACTCAGAAGAATCCTTCGCCCCCACGAATGGCGGCTGGATCCCAGAGTAGCAGATTGGCTGTTTCTCTGCTAAGGGACTACAGTGATAAACTTCTTCTCCAGTCCCCAGAACACACAGCTCCCCCGCTTTTGCGGGCCGGTGCTGCACCCGTGCAGGGAGGTCCCTGATGCATTTCTCCTGGACTGGTCCTCCAGTCTTCTCTATGCATTCCTTCCTTTCCCCCTCATTGCAAGGACTCTGTTCAAGGCTCAGCAGGACGGGGAATCATTTATTCTCGTGGCCCCCTCATGGCCTCGGCAGCCTTGGTTACCGCTCCTGCTCCGGCTGTCGACAGAACCTACGGTTCCCCTGTGTTCTGACAGGGGTCTGCTAATGCAGGAGGAGAGTTGGGTGCTGCACCCGAAACTAACCTCTCTATCCATCACAGCCTGGTGGCTGAACGGGTCTCCCTATCCTCTCTAGCCTTCTGGAGGAGGTTGAGTAAGTCCTCCTCGCCTCGAGGAAGGACTGCACTAGGTGAGCTTATACCTTTAAGTGGAAACGCTTCTCCGTCTGGTGCTCAGAGCACCAGATCGACCCCTTCTCATGTCCTGTTTGGTGGGTTCTCCAGTACCTCCTCCACATCTCAAGGAAAGGGATGAAGTTGAATTCTGTTAGAGTTCATTTGAGCGCCATCTCGGCTAATCATCTCCCTATCGAAGGAAAACCCCTCTCAGGGCAGCCATTAGTCTCCCACTTCATGCGGGGTCTTCTGGTATCTAAGCCGCCCATCTGTCCTCCTCTGGTGGAATGGGACTTAAATTTGGTACTCACGCAGCTCACCCGTCCGTCCTTCGAGCCGATGGTGACATGTTCTCTCCGGCACCTGTCCTGGAAGATGGCCTTCTCCAGGACCAAGCAGGAAGTCAGTCCTCACATATGGGTGTCATCAGCGCTGATGAAGTTCCAGCAGAGCAGTTCCCCAGCTTTCTATGAAAGCCTTTGGGAATGCAGGCACGCATGCGCGGTTCCCTTCCCGCCTAAAGGTGCCATCTTACCTCAGTCTCTTTTTTTCCGAGAAGCCCACCGGACGTGTGTCCTGTCATCCCGGATAAAAGTTGATTTTTTTACGGCGATTCTCGCTGTTTTTTCTCCCGGTTCGACGTCGGTTCCCCTCCCGCCGGGTTCGGTACACCGGTATCGAGCCCGATTCTTCTTTTTCGGTTTTTGCCCTTCGTGGCGTTCGCGCCCTTTTTTGTTTTTTCCATGGAAGGCCGGTCCTTAAACCTCGCGGGGACTCTTTTTTTCCCCGATGGCTTCCAGCGGTTTCAAGAAGTGTGATAGGTGTAAGAAATTAATGTCTCTCACCGACACACACGACTGCTGCCTTCGGTGCCTTGGTCCCGACCATGACCCTAAGTCATGTGGACCATGTGGGAAAGATGTCTTCCAAGGCACTCCGAAGTCGCCAGCAGCAGAAAGAAAGGCTTTTCTCGGACTCAGCCTCCGGCCGGGCCCGGACCTCGTCTGAGGCCTCGACATCTCGGGATTCGAATCCTGAGCGCCGTCGAAGCTCCTCGGACAGGGGGTCCCCCGACCGGGAATGCAAGAGGAAGAAGCGGCTCCCGAGGGCGTCGTCGGAGGAGGTCCCTGGCTCCTCGAGTGTCGGGTCTAAGACCCCCGACCGTCACCCCGGGCCCGTGGAACAAGATAAGCCTGCCAAAGTTCCTCGCATGGAGCCGGAGTCTGCTGGATACGTAAGCCCCGTAGTCCTCGAGGACTCTCCTCCCAGAGAGCCGACGTCGGGCCCGGCGCCGCCGGGGCCCGAGTCGGTGGCTGCTGCATCTCCCAAGCTGAGTCTCAGGATGACAGCCTTGGAGAGCAGACTGTCTGCCTTCATGGAGCAGCAGCGGGCACTGATGGCCAGCCTGTCTGGCGCATCTGCCCCGACCACCGGGACATTGACTTCGAAGTCGACCCCGGAGACTGAGCCGATACTCGAGTCCATCATGGCTCGAAGTCGACCTCAGTCGAGGTCTCCCTCGACCTCCCGCTCGGGACCAAGGGCGTCGATGCCGGTGCCTCCGGCGTCGGGGCGGGTGCTCCAGGGCCCCGTGGGGTCGGACCCTGACTCCTCGTCGGACGAGTCCACCTGGGAGATGGAGGATGAGGAGTCCCCTGATATGTTCAAGACTCGGTGCGTCCCGTTGGGCTCACCGCAGTCTGAGCCCCGGAGTAGATCCCCTCCAGAGGATACTTGGTTCTCGGAGTACGTCCGGGATATGGCAACTGCCTTGGCGGACCCCGAGGAAGAGCCTCGAGCTGAAGAGCTCGAGGCCCTGCAGTATGACTCTCCTCCAAAGGAGGCCTTTACTGTCCCGGTTCCTCCGATGCTGGAACAGCTCCTCTTCCGGATGTGGGAGGCACCGGCCTCGGCGCGGGTTTTAAGCAAGCGAGTCGACTCGATCTATCGACTCAGAAAGAGCCTTGGCTTTCAAAAGGCACAGCTACCACACCATTCCATGGTTGTGGAATCGGCCATGCATCGTCTGAAGAGTCAGAAGATGCACTCTGCGGTGCCCCCAGGCAGGGAGGCCCGGAACCTCGATGGCGTCGGTAGAAAGTGCTTCCAGGGCTCGATGCTTGCTTGCCGTGTCCAGTCTTACCAACTGTACATGGGCATGTACTTGCGGGACCTGGCCAAGGAGTTGGCCGGGTTCTCTGCTGGACTCTCCGGGGAACCCTTGCAGAGATTCAAGTCCTTGTCCTCTGCGATTCGGGACTGCTCGAAGTTCATGTCCCGCGCCGCCTACGATGGCTTCGAGGCTTCGGCCCGAGTTGCGGCAGCTGGCATCGCGGCTCGACGCCAGGCATGGCTGCAGTCATCGGACCTCGAGCCATGGGTTCAGGACAAGTTGGTCGATGTCCCTTGTCGAGGTGAAAACCTTTTTTGCAAGCCCATGACCGAGAAGGTCGCCCAGCTCGAAACAGAGCACCTTACACGGACAAGGCTGTCTAGAAAGACCTCTGCAACTTCTCATACAAAAAAGGGCTCGGGTAAAAAGCCCTTTTACCCGAGGAAGGGCACTGCCTACAAACAGTACCCTCAATATCAGGCTGCCCAAGCTGCACCCCAGGGTCAGCAAGCCAAGGGGCAGGGTAATGGGCCCCGTAGGCAGAGGACCCCCAAGCCTCCGGCCCCTGCTCCCACTCAGCAGGGTGGGGGTTTTTGACTCCTTGAGCGTAACCTCTCCGTCCCTGCTCTCCCAACCCTGCACAGGAGGTCGCCTCGCCCTCTTTGCCCACCAGTGGCCCCTCATCACCGGGGACAGTTGGGTGTTGGACATAGTCCACCGAGGCTATGCCCTGCATTTTCACCAACTGCCTCCTCCATACTTTCCAGGGGAGCCTCCAAGGCCTCCCCTGCACACAGACCTTCTACTTCAAGAGCTTCAGAGTCTGTTGGTGGACAGGGCGGTGGAGCCTGTGCCTCCCTACTTTGGGTATTTCCTGTTACCCAAAAGAACCGGTGGCCCTCGACCCATTCTGGATCTCAGAAACTTCAACAAGTTCCTCAAGAAGGAAAAGTTCAAGATGCTTACTCTTGGAACACTTCTGCCCTACCTCCAGCAGGGAGATAGGCTATGCTCCTTAGATCTAAAGGATGCGTACACTCACATCCTCATTCATCCAGACCACAGAAAGTACCTCAGGTTCATTGTGGGGGGAAACCATTATCAGTACAGAGTACTGCCTTTTGGCCTCACCTCCGCTCCCAGTGTCTTTACCAAATGCATGAAAGTTCACCACAAAAACCCCTAAAGTTAATTTTTCTATTCTTTTGTCGGAGCCAACTGTAGGAGAGGTGGTATGAATTCACCACTCTCACCAAGCAGTAAGCTACATTTTATTCAATATAGGTTCTTCACCAGTTAAAACTACAAATTAAACACTTATCTTATTTGATTTGAAAACACTCCACCTGAGAAGTAAGTTGCTCCCAAAAAAATCTTCCTTTGCACGACGTGCACGTTTCGAGTGTCCAACTCTGTATCAAGTGCTACCGCTATGAAAACAAAAATGGCAACAATGATGAAAGACGCCGAATAAAATGTAGCTTACTGCTTGGTGAGAGTGGTGAATTCATACCACCTCTCCTACAGTTGGCTCCGACAAAAGAATAGAAAAATTAACTTTAGGGGTTTTTGTGGTGAACTTTCAGATTTGTTCCTTTATTTTGTTCACACATTGGGGTAAAATATTTTGGTTTACCAAATGCCTGGCAGTGGTGGCGGCCTACCTGAGCAATCAGGGAATCTTTGTCTTCCCCTATCTGGACGACTGGCTCATCAGGGGCCAGACGTGCCAGGAGGCCAGACAAGCCACCCTCAGAACTATTGCTCTTCTTCAAAGCCTGGGGTTTGTAATAAACTTCGCAAAGTCCACTTTGCTCCCCTCCCAGAACTTTGAGTTCATAGGAGCAAGGCTGGACTCCCTGCTAGCAAAGGCTTTTTTGCCAGCAGACAGAGCCCAAAGACTGATAAACTTGGCAAACCAGTTTCTCAGCAAGTCACTGGTCTCCGCCAGACTCTGCCTAAGGCTGCTTGGCCACATGGCTTCGACAGTGCATGTGACCCCCAATGCCAGGCTCCATATGAGGCCTGCACAGTGGTGCCTTCGGACTCAGTGGTCACAGGCCACAAGCAGCCTCAGAGACAGGATAAGGGTGTCCAGACAATTTCTGAACTCCCTCAACTGGTGGTTGCACCCACCCAATCTACTACAGGGGGTGCCTTTTCAGATTCCTGGGTACACGGTGGTACTGACAACGGACGCCTCCCTGCAGAGCTGGGGAGCTCATTGTCTAGGCAAGTGCACTCAGGGCCTGTGGTCTCTTTGGGAAGCTGCACAGCAGATCAATCTCCTCGAACTCAGAGCTACTCGATTAGCACTCAAAGCTTTCTCTCCTGCCCTGGCTCATCAATCTGTCCTGGTTCAGACCTACAACCAAGTAGCCATGTTTTATGTGAACAAACAGGGCAGGACTGGGTCCAGAATCCTTTGTCGGGAAGCTCAGGACCTTTGTTCATTTGCCCTCAAGCACAACATGCTCCTCAAGGCTGTGTACCTTCCAGGCCAGGACAACTTCCTGGCCGACAGGTTAAGCAGAATTCTGCAGCCCCACGAGTGGCAGCTGCATCCTTCACTAGTTCAGAGGATTTTCCTATACTGGGGTCTCCCTTTGGTAGATCTCTTTGCCAGCCCAATGAACAATCAACTGCCAAAGTTCTGCTCCAGGCAACCGCATCCTCTGAGAATAGCAGCAGATGCTTTTCTGATTCCATGGTCTCAGGGCCTCCTGTATGAGTTTCCTCCCACGCCCTTGGTGGCCTGACCTCTCTTCAAAATTCTTCAGGACAAGGCCTCGGTCCTGCTGGTGGCTCCCAGGTGGCCGAGACAGCCTTGGTTTCCTCTTCTGCTTCAACTGGCGGTGGATCCCCCACTGCCTCTGGGGTTGCAACCCGACCTTCTCTCACAGGAGCAGGGTTTCCTTCTGCATCCCAATCTCAAAGCTCTCAATTTGATGGCCTGGAGGCTGCAAGGGTAGTTTTGGCTCCCTGGGGTCTACCTCAGGAAGCTGAGGAGTTTGTCCGAGCCTCTAGAAAACAGTCCACTAGGAAAACCTATGCTCTCAAATGGAAAAGGTTTTCTGTGTGGTGTCAGCTACGTACAGAGGATCCTTTCTCCTGTACTGTGCCAGTAGTGCTTCAGTACTTACTGCACTTATCAAATCAGGGACTTAAGTCCAATTCTGTTCGGGTCCACCTCTCAGCTCTAGCAGCTCACCACTCACTGGTGGAGGGACATTCTCTGTCAGGTCACCCCTTGGTGTCCCGCTTTCTCAGGGGCTTGCTTTTGCTCAAGCCTCCAATCCGTTCTCCTGCCCCTGAGTGGGAGTTGAATGTGGTCTTGCAGCAACTGACTCGCCCACCTTTTGAGCCGATGGCTACTTGTCCACTACGCTTCCTCTCCTGGAAGACACTCTTCCTGATAGCCCTTACCTCGGCTAGGCGAGTGAGTGAGCTTCAGGCCCTGGTCTGTGACAGGCCTTACACCAGGATTTATAGGAACAGGGTAGTCCTCAGGACTCATCCCAAGTTCCTCCCAAAGGTTGTCTCCTCTTTCCACCTCAATCAGGAGGTGGTTCTTCCAACATTCTTCCCTAGGCCTCATGCAAACCAGGCTGAAGCAGTCCTGCATACCCTGGACTGTAGGAGGGCCTTATCCTTCTACCTTGACCGTACGCAGGGACATAGGAGGGCTACTCAGCTCTTCGTATCCTTTGACCCCAATAAGTTGGGGTTGGCTGTGTCCAAGCGTACCTTGTCCATCTGGGTGGCTGACTGTATCACCTGGGCTTACAAGGCGACTGACCTTCCTTTGCAGGGTCGGGTCACGACCAATGTTCCCTCTAATTTTCTGTAGGCTGTGTGCGCATAAAATATCAGCTGTGCAGCTTTTGAAGGAAGGTTAAATTTTTGTGCGCCACATAACGACACTCGGAGTTATATACTTTAAAATTTGACTACACGTCAGCATACAGTATGTACACCACATTGATTGCACTAGAAAATATTGTAGAACTTGTGAAAATCGTAAATACAAAACAACTTTTAAATTTTAAGACGTCTGTGTTGTTTTCTATCAGAATCAGAACCGTAATTTTTGTGCGCTCTGTTGTAAAGTATGTGCGCTCACTCGGCGAGGTGTGTGCGCGCGCACACGTGCACAGCATAGAGGAAACAGTGGTCACGACCCATCGTGTCAGGGCAATGGCTGCCTCAGTGGCTCATCTCCGCTCTGTGCCCTTGGTAGACATCTGCAGGGCTGCAACTTGGTCTTCAAGCCAGACTTTTGCGGCCCATTACTGTCTGGAAAGGGAGTCCCGTAGGGACAGTGCTTTTGGCCAGGCAGTACTCCGGAATCTCTTTGAGGTTTAGGCAACTCCTGCCCTCTGTTGGGCTACCGGTGGAGGCTGTGTCCTTGAAAAACCTTTCTTTGCTGCTGAGACTAGAGGGAGTACTCTTGTTCAGCCTGGGTTCCTCGGTAGCCCAGAGCTAGGGAGTCACCCATATGTGAGGACTGACTTCCTGCTTGGTCCTGGAGAAAGAGTAGTTACTCAGCTGTAACAGGTGTTCTCCAGGAGCAGCAGGAATCAGTCCTCACAACCCTCCCTCCTCCCCTTGGAGTTGCAGTTGTACATGGTTTATTTTTCATTTTTGTGTGCTGTTCTTAGCTATGTCATTTGACTGAGGTAAGATGGCACCTTTAGGCGGGAAGGGAACCGCGCATGCGTGCCTGCATTCCCAAAGGCTTTCATAGAAAGCTGGGGAAATGCTCCGCTGGGGCTTCATCGGCGCCGATGACACCCATAGGTGAGGACTGATTCCTGCTGCTCCTGGAGAACACCTGTTACAGGTGAGTAACTACTCTTTCCTGGTGGCGCTGACCTCGCCCCACCAAGTCAGTGAGCTCCAGGCTCTCATGGCTGGCACCCCTTACAACAGGTTTTATCAGAACAGGATAGTCCTCCAAACTCACCCTAAATTCCTGCCTAAGGTCGTTTCGGACTTCTATCTCAACCAAGAGATAGTGCTTCCGACTTTCTTCCCGAGGTCCCATTCCGATCAGGCGTCAATGGCTCGCCACACTCTTGACTGCAAACAGGCTGTCGCCTTTTATTTAAAGCATACCCAGTCTCATCGCAAGTATGACAGGCTTTTCGTGTCCTACGATCCCAATAGACTGAGGGAAGCAGTCACCAAGCACACCCTCTCGGTTTGGGTGGAGGACTGCATCGCTTTCACCCATGCGAAGGCAGGCATCCCACTGGATTGTCGAGTCACCACACATGGGGTCCAAGCCAAAGTGGCCCCGGTGGCCTCTGTGCACTCTGTGCCCCTGATGGACATCTGCCTGGCGGCAACCTGTCCTTCCACGAACACCTTTGCTGCCCATTACTGCCTGGAGAGGGAGTCCCGCCGGGACAGCGCCTTCGGTCAGGCTGTACTCCGTAACCTGTTCAGGGTATAAGCAACTCCTGCCCTCTGACCCTTCTTCACGGCTAGAACATAACATAAGAACATAACATAAGATATGCCATACTGGGTCAGACCAAGGTCCATCAAGCCCAGTATCCTGTTTCCAACAGTGGCCAAGCTAGGTCATACGTACCTAGCAGTTTCCTCAAAAGACACAGGTTCCACAATGCTTGTACTAGTTCAAGCATTGATATCCTGGGTCCCTTCTTAATAATGGTTTATGGTCCTTTCCTCCAGGAACTTGTCCAAACCTTTTTTAAACCCAGGTACACTAACAGCGTTTACTCCATCCTCCGGTAACAAATTCCAGAGTTTGATTACACGTTGAGTGAAAAATATATTTTCTTTTATTAGTCTTAAATAGTTTACCCTGTAGCTTCATTGCATGTCCCCTAGTCTTTCTATATTCTGATAACGTAAACAATCGATCTACGTTTACCAGTTCCACTTCGTTCATTAATTTATAGACTTCTATCATATCTCCCGTCTCTTTTCCAGGTTGAAGAGCCCTAACCTTTTTAGCCTTTCTTCATAGGAGTATCCTTCCATCCCCTTTACCATTTTGGTGGCTCTTCTCTAAACCTTTTCTAATAACGGCATATCCTTTTTAAGATACAGCGACCAGAATTGCACACAATATTCAAGGTGCGGTCTCACCATGGAACAATATAGAGGCATTAAAATATATTTTGTTTTATTTTCCATTCCTTTCCTTATGATACCTAGCATTCTATTTGCTCTCTTGGCCACCGCTGTACACTGGGCCAATGGTTTTAACATGTTATCCACAATGACGCCTAAATCTTTTTCCTGGGTGGTGGTTCCTAATGTGGAACCTTGCATCGTGGAACCTTACACGATGCAAGGTTCCACATTAGGAACCACCACCCAGGAAAAAGATTTAGGACCCAAGTACTCGGGCTCCTTCGGGCTTCGGTTTCTTCTCACGGCCTCGTGGAGGCGTTTTTTGGTTACAGGTTCGGTAGCCTGTAGCTAGGGAGTTCCATAAGTGAGGACTGACTTTATGCTTGTTCCTGGAGAAAGCGTAGTTACTCACCTGTAACAGATGTTCTCCAGGGACAGCAGGAATTATTCCTCACTACCCTCCTGCCTCCCCTGATGAGTTGCTGAAATGTTTGTCCTTCCCTTGCCATCTGCTTGGTAGGGCTCGAGCTAAGGGACCTGACTGAGCAAGATGGCACTCTTGGGCGGGAAGAGGAACACGCATGTGTGGCAGCAATCTCAAAGGCTTTCTTTGAAAGCTGGGCAATTGCTCCGCATTGGCTCCGTCGGTGCCAATGTCACCCATAAGTGAGGACTGATTCCTGCTGTCCCTGGAGAACACGTGTTACAGGTGAGTAACTGCGCTCTTACTATTGCCAAGTGGCCCCAACACCCTTATCTCTTGCACCAGATCTTGTGTTCCACTAAGGACTAGATCCAAAATGGCTTCCCCTATTTTTGATTCATGAACCAGCTGCTCCAAGAAGGAGTCATTTATTTAATCTATAAACTTTATCTCCTTAGCATGCCCTACCGTGACACTGACTCAGTCAATACCGGGGTAATTGAAATCACCCATTATTATTACTGTGTTGTAACTTTTGTTGGCTTCCCTGATTTCTTTTAGCATTTTATCATCCATTTGTTCATTCTGGCTAGGTGGTTGGTAGTACACCCCCACTGCCATTGCCTTCCCCTTTTTACATGAAATTTCTATCCATAGAGATTCTACGGTGTATTTTGTTTCCTGAAAACTTTAATCCTGTGTGACTCAATGCCTTCTCTAACATAGAGCGCATCCCCTCCACCAATTTGATCTACTCTATCATTGGGATATAGTTTGTACCCAGGTATGACAATGTCCCATTGGTTGTCCTCCTTCCACCAGTCTCTGAGATACCATTCATATCTAACCTCTCATTTAGTGCTATATATTCTAACTCTCCCATCTACAACAAAATAAGAACTCTACAGCACCTACGTCCAGCACAAGACTTTTGTACCATTCTACAGGCAATGATTTTCTCACAGTTCGACTTCTGAAACAGTATTTCTCCAGGACCAAGCAGGAAGTCAGTCCTCACTTATGGGTGACGTCGGCGCCGACGGAGCCCTCACGGAGCAATTTTCCCCAGCTTTCAAAGAAAGCCTTTGGGAATTGCAGCGCGCATGCGTGGTCCCCTTCCCGCCCAAGGGTGCCATCTTAGCCAGTCTTCTTTTTTCCGCGGAGCCCTACAGACGTACCCGTCGTGTCCCCGCGAAAAAGTTGATTTTTCTTTAGAATTACTCATTTTTCCATTCGGTTTGACGCCGGTCTTTTTCCCGCCCGGACTCGCGACGCCGGTCACGAGTCCTCTTCTTTTTTTTTTTTTAAAACGTTTATTTTCATTTTACAACAAACAAAAGTAACAACACACCAAAAGATACAAATACACACATATAATAAGGAAAACAACCCCAATTACCCCCCACCCCTATGCTTCTTCTCTAAGCTAATAAGAATCAGCACATAAGCGCTTACACACAACAGTTGTTGTACAGCAAACAAGCAGAAATGGTATTGATGATACAGGCTGATCCTGTGGCAGAAATGTATTCAAAATTACACAGTCAAATGAGAGCAGTTAGCAGTTAGAACATAATCATGGAACACCTTCCTTTTAAACAAGTAGTGAAGGGCTTGAGTGGAAGAGATTGACATACAAGGTAGTTGCTCATAATTACAGTAAAAATGGACATAATTCCACCAATCAGTGAGGTTCAGATGGGAGCCAATTTCCAGTATTTCGTAATGAAGGAGATAGGAAATAGCTATGCCCAGTAAATGGGCCTCCTGAAGAAACACTAACTCAGAATAATCATGATTAAGAGAGCTAAGGATTGTCCTTCTTTGGAATGGACTATTGATGCCTTTTACAGTCAGTAATGATAACTTACATAAAGCCATGCAAAATAGGTAAACAATCTGAAAAAGAAACATAATAGCGCACAGAGGTACACAATGTCGCTCATAGTACCAGTAAATGACTGCAGAAACAACATGATAGGAATTAAACTAAGGAAAACCATGAAGCGCCCCATATAACAAAATAAGCACCGAAGTGCCTTAGAGAAGAAGCAAAACCCCAGAAATTACTGGCGGCCTGATGTCTGCGGGGAGAAACCCCAGAGAAGGCCTGAATTGAAACATAAATCCTACAGAGCTATACAGGCTCCGAAACTAACCAAGGATCTCATCGTGGAAAGAAAGGAGACCAAGAAGGTATATAAAGAGAAAGAAAAGTCCAGGCAGTCTCCGTTTCAGGCAGCGATCACCGCATCGGGCCATTCAAAATGGCGAACAGTTCCAGCGGATTCCATCCAAGCTGTTGGATTAGCGCATCTGGTCTGCTTCTTTGGAAGCTAGAAATGTTGCTAGCAGATCAGGATCTTCGAAGGTACGAGTTTGGTTATGGAGAGTCACTCTGAGCTTCGCTGGATATAAGATGCCGAAGCGAGCCTGTAACTGTTGAAGTCTAGGTCGAAAAGCAAGGAGTCTGTTCCGACGGTCAACTGTGGGCTTAGCCAAGTCAGGGAAGAAGGAGACTTTATGATTTTCAAACTCCAAATGACGATTCGCCCGGGCAGCATTTAGAATTTGCTCAACTTGCTGATATCTCAGTAGACGAAAAATGATGGGCTGGGGGGTCGTCCGATTGAGCGCCATGCTGGTAGGAACACGATGTGCTCGGTCAATTTCCAGATCTCTGTGAAAAGTAATCTTCAGCAAGGAGGGAAGAGTTTTGACCAGGAATTCTCTCATATCTCCTGCTTCCGCGCCCTCCGGTACACCAATGAGCCTTACATTGTTGCGACGGGCTCGATTATTGCTATCCTCTAACTCTTTTTGTAGATTCTGTATCTGACGCTCAGCCTCATCCAGTTTCACCAAGCGCACCACGTGCGAGTCGAGGACCCCCGCCATATTGTCCTGCCGTAATGAGAGACCTTCAAGTCGATCCTGAAGCACACCAAAATCTTCTCTCATGGCTCGGAGCGCTTCTCCGTTGGACTGCACCAGTTCCTTCACACCACGTATTTCCTCCAAGATCTCCTGTTGCATTTCGGGGTTATCCCGAAATGGCACCATCTTTTGTGGGGAAGGCAGCTCTGTCTTGGAACGTTTTCCGTGTGAAGAAGAGGGAGATCCGAAGTCTAAGCGCGCTGGTTTATGGGCCGCCATCCCCCCCGAGGCACCCCGGTAAGTTCGGAGCAAAATATTAAGTTAATGTAGGTATTAAGTCAGGATTCTGAGTAGGCCCCTCGGGAGCTTCAGCGCAAAGCGTCTAACCCGCTGGACATCAGGCTCCGCCCCCCCACGAGTCCTCTTCTTATTTTTTCGGTTTTTCTGACTTAGTCAGTTTTCGTTTCGGTTTTTCCCTGGCAGCCCGGTCCTTTGACCTCGCCGGGGCCCTTTTTCCCCCGATGGCTGCCAGTGGTTTCAAGCGGTGTGGTCAGTGTGACCGAAATATGTCACTAACTGACACACACGACAATTGCCTCCGCTGCCTGGGCCCGGATCATGAAGAAATGATCTGTGGGCCTTGTGGCAAACTATCCTCCAAAGCGCTGAGAAGTCGGCGGCATCAGCGGGATAGAATCTTCGCTGACCCCAGCCGTACCCGGACCTCGTCGGAGGCCTCTGCGTCCAGGGGTTCCAGCTCGGACCGTCGCCGGAGTTCCTCCGACAGGGGTTCTCCCTCCGGGGACCATCGACGGAAGGTGAAACCCGCGAGGGCGGCGTCGGTGGACGCTCCTGGCTCCGCGAGGGCCAGGTCGCATAGCCCCGATAGCCGCCCCGGGTCCTTGGAGAAGGAGCACCTCATGAAGCGACCTCGCCTGGAGTCGGAGCTGCCTGCTCGGGTAAGTCCTGTGGTCCTTCTGGACTCGCCTCCGCGACAGCCGACGTCGGGCCCGACGCCGTCGGGGCCCGAGTCGGGGGCTGCTGGGTCACCTGAGCTCGGACTCAGGTTGACGGCCTTGGAGAGCAGACTGTCTGCCTTCATGGACCAGCAGCGGCACTGCTCGCTGGCTTCGCTGGCGCCGCTGCCCCGACCGCCGGGACGTCGACGTCTAAGTCGACCCCGGAGACCGAGCCGATCCTCGAGTCGATGCGAACTCGACTCGATCCTCGGTCGAGGTCGCCCTCGGCCTCCCGTTCGGGACCGAGGTCGCCGACGCCGACTCCCTCGGCGTCGGGGCGGCAGGCGCCGCGCCCTGCCCGGGCCGACCCCACCGAGTCCTCGTCGGAGTCGGTCTGGGAGTCTGAAGAGGAAGAGTCGCCTGATTCTTTTCGGACTCGGTGTGTCCCCTCGGACTCAACTGAGTCCGAACCTCGGAAGCAGTCCCCCCCGGAGGATGCCCGGTTCTCGGACTTCGTCAGGGATATGGCCAAGGCTTTGGCCTTCCCTGCGGACCCCGAGGAGGAGCCTCGAGCCAAAGAGCTCGACGCCCTCCAGTATGACTCTCCCGCCAGGGAACACTTTACTGTACCGGTTCCTCCCATGCTGTAACGGCTACTCTTCCGCATGTGGGAGAGTCCGGCCACCTCGCCGGTCCTGAGCAAGCGGGTCGATTCTATCTATCGAGTCCGCAAGAGCCCTGGCTTCCAAAAAGCACAGCTACCACACCATTCCATGGTAGTGGAATCGGCCATGCATCGTCTTAAGAGCCAGAAGATGCACTCCTCGGTGCCTCCTGGCAGGGAGGCCCGTAACCTGGATGGCCTTGGTAAGAAGTGTTTCCAGGGCTCTATGCTCGCATGTCGTGTCCAGACCTACCAGCTATACATGGGCATGTATCTCCGAGACCTGGCTAAAGAGCTAGCCGGCTTCTCCGCTGGTTTGTCCGAGGAACCCTTGCGGAGGTTCCTGGCCTTGTCCACTGGCATTCGGGAATGCTCAAAATTCATGTCCCGAGCAGCCTATGATGGCTTTGAAGCATCGGCTCGAGTGGCCGCAGCCGGCATCGGTGCCCGCCGACAGGCTTGGCTTCAGTCGTCTGACCTTGAGCCCTGGGTGCAGGACAAGTTGGTCGATGTCCCTTGCCGAGGCGAAAACCTCTTTGGCAAGCCCATGGCTGATAAGGCTGCACAAATTGAGACAGAGACTCTCACCAGGACTAGGCTTTCTAGGAAGACCTCCGCCCCTTCCCAGAAAAAGAAGGGCTCGGGAAAGAAGTCCTTTTACCCGAGGAAGGCGGCTGCCTACAAACAATACCCCCACTATCAGGCCCCTGCAGCTCCCCAACAGGGCCAGCAGGCCAAGGGACGGGGTAACGGGTCCCGTAGGCAGCAAGCCCCCAAGCCTGCACCGCCAACCCCTGCTCCGCAGGGTGGGGGTTTTTGACTCCTTAAGCATAGCCACACCCCCCCCGCTGGTTCCTCCCAGCACCGGAGGCCGGCTGGTTCACTTCGCCCACAGGTGGTCCAGCGTCACCTCAGATGCCTGGGTGCTTCAAGTCGTGCGAGAAGGCTATCTTCTCCACTTCCACCAGGTCCCTCCCTCCTATTTTCCGGGAGAACCTCCACGACCCCCTCTGCACAGGGAATTACTCCTTCAGGAGTTAGCAGGTCTTCTACGGGATCAGGCGGTGGAACCGGTGCCCCACCACCTGAAAGGTCAAGGCTTTTATTCCAGGTATTTTCTAATACCAAAAAGAACAGGAGGCCTCAGACCCATCCTGGACTTGCGCAACCTCAACAAGTTCCTCGTGCGGGAGAAGTTCAAGATGCTTACCCTTGGAATCCTTCTGCCCTACCTCCAGCAGGGAGATTGGCTATGCTCCTTGGATCTAAAGGATGCCTACACGCACATCCTCATCCACCCAAGCCACCGCCAATACCTAAGGTTTGTGGTGGCAGGAAATCATTACCAGTACAGAGTACTACCCTTTGGCCTGTCCTCCGCACCGCGAGTCTTCACAAAATGTCTCGCGGTGGTGGCGGCCCATCTCCGGCTTCACGGCCTCTATGTCTTTCCGTACCTCGACGACTGGCTCATCAGAGCAGCGTCCGCTCTGGAGGTCACCAACGCCACGCGCCGCACGGTGACTCTTCTGCAGTACTTGGGCTTTGTTATAAACTTCGCAAAGTCCACTTTGCTCCCCTCACAGGATCTCGAGTTCATCGGCGCAAGGCTGCATACTCCTCAGGCACGAGCGTACCTACCGCTCGACAGGGCTCAACGGCTCATGGACCTAGCCGACCGTTTTCGCAGCCAGCCCCTGGTCTCCGCCAGGCGCTTCCTGAGACTACTCGGCCATATGGCTTCCACCGTCCATGTGACCCCCAATGCCCGCCTGAATATGCGGCCTGCTCAATGGTGTCTCCGCCGGCAGTGGCGACAAGCCACAGGCGGCCTAGCAGACCTAGTGCGCGTCTCCGAGCCGCTGATCTCGTCTCTCCGGTGGTGGCTTCAGCGGCCGAACCTGATATTCGGCATGCCTTTCCAGTCACCTCAGCCGGCCCGGGTGCTGACAACAGATGCATCCCTCCTGGGCTGGGGAGCGCATTGCCAAGGGGCACGTACTCAGGGCCTCTGGACCACGTGGGAGTCTGCTCAGCAGATCAACTTCCTGGAGCTCAGGGCGATCCGCCTGGCTCTCAAGGCCTTCTCCCACCTGACTTCTCACCAGTCCGTCCTTGTCCAGACGGACAATCAAGTTGCCATGTTCTACGTGAACAAGCAGGGGGGCACGGGCTCCTTCCTCCTCTGCCGGGAGGCACAGAAGCTCTGCTCTTGGGCCGTCAGTCACGGCGTTCTCCTCAAGGCAGTTTATCTCCCAGGCCAAGAGAATTGCCTGGCGGACAAACTCAGCAGGATCCTCCAGCCGCACGAGTGGCGTCTGGATCCCTTGGTAGTTCAGAAGCTCTTTCTAAAGTGGGGCCTCCCCACGGTGGATCTCTTTGCCAGTCCTCACAACCGGCAACTTCCTCGCTTCTGCTCTCGTCAGCCACACCCCCTTCGGGTTGCGGCGGACGCTTTTCTACTCTCATGGTCGGGGAGCCTTCTGTACGCTTTCCCTCCCATCCCGCTAGTCTCTCGGACTCTTTTCAAGGTTCTCCGAGACAAAGCCTTCATGATCCTGGTGGCCCCTCGCTGGCCCAGGCAGCCGTGGTTTCCGCTCCTGCTGCAATTAGCGGTGGAGGATCCCTTCCCTCTGGGGTTACAACCGGATCTCCTCACTCAGGATCAGGGGTCTCTGCTACACCCCAACCTCAGATCTCTCAATCTAATGGCCTGGCTGCTGAGAGGGTAGTCCTTGCTCCCCTTCTCCTGCCGGCAGAGGTGGAAGAGGTCGTCCTAGCTTCTCGGCGACCTTCTACCCGCAAATGCTACGCCCTTAAATGGCGTCGCTTTTCCGTTTGGTGTACCCAACAGTCTCAGGATCCCTTCTCCTGCCCGGTGTCGGTGATCCTGCAGTACTTGCTATACCTCTCTAATCTGGGACTTAAGTCCAACTCCGTCAAAGTTCACCTCAGTGCTCTTTCAGCACATCATGTGCCGGTGGACGGCAGACCTCTTTCCAGCGACCCTCTTGTAGCGAGGTTTCTCCGAGGTCTCCTTCTACTTAAACCACCTCTGCGCCCGCCAGCGCCTGACTGGGATCTGAATGTGGTTTACAGCGGATCACCTGTCCGCCTTTTGAACCTATGGCTACCTGTTCTCTCCGTTTTCTTTCTTGGAAAACATTGTTCTTGATAGCCCTCACTTCCGCTAGACGCGTAAGTGAATTGCAGGCCCTCGTGTCTGATCCCCCTTACACTCGGTTCTACAAAAATAGGGTAGTCCTACGGACTCACCCAAAATTTCTTCCAAAAGTGGTCTCCCCCTTTCACATCAATCAGGAGGTGGTACTTCCAACCTTCTTTCCCAGACCACACTCCAGCCGAGCTGAAACGGTCCTCCATACCCTGGACTGTAGAAGGGCTTTAAACTTCTACCTTGACCGTACGCGGGAGCACCGTAAAGCTGCTCAGCTTTTTGTGTCTTTTGACCCCAATAAATTGGGACTCCCGGTCTCCAAGCGTACTCTGTCCATCTGGGTTGCGGACTGTATCTCTTGGGCTTATGGGGCAGCCGGACTCTCCTTGGAAGGTCGAGTCACGGCTCACTGCGTTCGGGCAAAGGCTACGTCAGTGGCTTACCTCCGCTCTGTTCCGCTGGCAGACATCTGCCGGGCCGCTACTTGGTCTTCGAGCCAGACTTTTGCGGTCCATTACTGTCTCGAGAGGGAGTCCCGCAGGGACAGTGCTTTCGGACAGGCAGTCCTCCGTAATCTCTTCGAGGTCTGAGCAACTCCTACCCTCCATCCCGGATGTGGGCTACCGGTGGGTAATAATTCAGCGAAGATTCTTTCCTTCTGTGCTGCTGAGCTAGAGGGAGCTCATTTTTGTGCTTAGGGTCTCCGGTAGCCTTGAGCTTGGGAGTCCCATAAGTGAGGACTGACTTCCTGCTTGGTCCTGGAGAAAGCGTAGTTACTCACCTGTAACAGGTGTTCTCCAGGAGCAGCAGGAATCAGTCCTCACAACCCTCCCTCCTCCCCGTGGAGTTGCAATCATCTGCTTTAGTTTTTTGCAAATTTTTATGCTGTCTTTTTTAGCTATGTCATCTGACTGGCTAAGATGGCACCCTTGGGCGGGAAGGGGACCGCGCATGCGCGCTGCAATTCCCAAAGGCTTTCTTTGAAAGCTGGGGAAAATTGCTCCGCGAGGGCTCCGTCGGCGCCGACGTCACCCATAAGTGAGGACTGATTCCTGCTGCTCCTGGAGAACACCTGTTACAGGTGAGTAACTACGCTATACCAGGGTATACCAAAATATGCTTTATATCAGTTATAAATGACACAACACACAGCTCCCCAACTAATCTATGACGCACAAAGTTGGAATACATCACCACAATACTAAAACAACTACACTGGCTCCCAATCCCAAGCAGAATTAAATACAAGATCCTGCTAAATATCTTCACATCATACACAGCCTATCTTCAAATTACTTAAAATTACCCAAGCAACAGAACCAGAAGACCCTGCACACCAAACCTTGCCTTCAGAGCTTAAAAAGAGCAACCAGACCACCTGCAAAAGAGCTTTTTTGCTCTATGCACCCGGCCTGTGGGATTCCCTCCCTGAAAGAATAAGAAGCATACCTAACCTAACAACATTCTGCAAAGAACTAAAAACCTACTTATTCTTAGAACACTCTGAAGAAAAACTAATTTGCCCATAATCCAAACCCAACGTGTAGCTGTGCCCGCCTTACTATTCTAAGAAGTGTTCCGTGTACCATTCCTATCAGTTCTATGTAAACCTCCATGACAAGCAAATATGGCGGTATAAAAGAGTTGTTAAATAAATAAATTAATTAATTAATATCTTTCCTGCACTGACTTCACATGACTACAAAATCTAAATTAATTGTTCTTGGTTAACATGTTTATATATCGTTTGTTAATACAGCTATTGTTAAAAACGGTTCCATATAACTATCCTATGTAAAATTACATGAAAATTGTTCTCTGTAAATGGCTTCAACTTATTGAAAATGGCTTCAACTTATTGATAAAGCAGTGTAGAAAAATAGACAAATAAATAAATACATTTAAGAAATTACCTCATTACGTATATATATACTGTATAAATGAAACATGTTTTAACTATAATATTAAAAGGTTGGTGCATTTTCACATGTTTGTTCTGGGGGAAGTGCTGTAGTGGTGATCATGATTGTTCCAGAGATGCCAAGGGGGCCCCATCCCAAAGAGTGAGATTTACTACCCCAGTAAGTACGATTGAAAGCCAGTGAGTGAGGTTTTTCTCATGGTGCATTTGTGGTATAAGTTTAGAAAGATCTGCATGTTGTATTGCTTTGCACATGAAGGTGGCACCACAAAATGATATTTAGCTTTCTCTGGTTTTATTTTAACATGTAATTTTCAGTCCATTGAAAATTGCATCCAAAACACACAAAAATAAGTTTGTCATTGCTACAGTCTGCAAACCGTAGAGAATGTCGAATTCAACTGGTAAGAGTCACTTCTTGAACTACTCCTATAGCAATAATGGGAACTAAAAATGATAAACATAGCCATAATTTTGTTATTTTAATGTTCATTTTTCTAGGTGGCCAATAAAGCTTCCGCAGCTGTGAAGTCTTACGTTTAGCTACTCTGAAAAAAACATGAGGTCAGATCCTAAAACTAAATACCTATTTACCGATGGTAAACATAAGTGAATGGAGCATGGTAGAAAGCAGATAAGCATTGACTATCTTAGCAAATAAATCATTTAAATAATTTGTCAGTGATCTCAAATGTCTTATTAGGCTGGCTTTTTGAGTTTTTACTTTTAACTATTTTAAAGAATAACCTTAAAACTCAGTTCAGCTAAAGATGGCTGAGACAGAGGCCGATTCTGCTTTGGGTACATCTACACCTGCATCGGCAGAATTGGGAACATAGATGTCTGGAAGCTCCCTGTATGCCGAAGAGAGCGGTGTACGGGGAGCTGCCCGTCCAGAGGCAAGAACGCCACCGCTGGTGTGAGGGAGCAGTGGCATTCATGCTCCATGGCAGCAAACTGTCCAGACGGCGGCTCAGAATGCCTTTGCCCACAGCTGCCCCTGCAGGCCACAGTCCTGCCAGCCCTGGGGGCCCCCATTGGCTGGATCATGGCTGCAGGGACATGGTGAGGCCGGGGACCTGGGGTGCAAGGGTGTGTGGTGCATAAAACCCGAGGACCCTAGGACTTATTCCACCATCAGGGTGTAATAGTCTGGGCATCAAAGGGGGTGATGGGGGACGTATAGAAGCCCAACCTGAATCAGCCCTGTACGTCCCAGCGAATGGCCACCCTCCCGCTCTGCCCCTGCGTCGCCCCCTCCTGCCTATGTCAAACGCTCCCTGCACAAACATTGTGTATGTGCGGGGAGCACTGGCAGCAGAATGGGGGACAGCATCTGAGCTTGTGTTCTAAATGCAGCCCACACGTCCAACCCCGCTATTTGAGGGACAGAATGCTGGCCTTAATGTCCAACATTGCAGGGCTTTAGAAGAAGCCCTGATGATGGTCTCCTGCCAAGAAGTGTATCAGGATTGGTCGCTTGCAAAATGCCAAAGTGGGGAAATCTGACTGAAAATCTGATGCATTGCCTTCTAAGCCACTGGGGAGCACTGAGAAAGGTAACGATGTGCAAAGGTCATAATCTTGCAGTGACTTTGCAGGGATCCTTCCCTGGTCAGATAGATTAGTCTCTAGGAGTAAAAAAGGAAAAAGAGATTGGTAGGAAAAAGAAGAGCATACCAGCTCCAGAGCCCACCAGCCATGTTCTCCAGGCTCAAACCAGGCCTGACAGAGCTTGCTGGCTAGGGACTAGAACTAGAAACCAGACTCATTGGGAGTGATGATGGGGGGAGGACTTTGACATGCAGATAGGAGAAAGAAAGCAAGCCCAGCGGCTTATACTTTACTTTTCACTGTCACACTCTTGTGGCCACAGCTTGGAACAGCAATGGGAAATATCAGGACTGCAGGGCCGGCTGTCCACCGGGTGGACTATAGCACCAGACCTTGGTGAGCGGCATGACTTCATTTTGAAAGTGGTGGCTTTGTGCCACCACTTTCAAAATGGAGTTGTGCTGCTACTGCCCCCCCCCCACTCCAAAATAAGAAGATGGATCCAGAGAGCAACAGTGGTGGCAGCAGCAACAAGGGGGCGCGCATAGCGGGGGCTTCTGCCTGGCGCAGCAGAAACCCTTGAGCCAGCTCTGCAGGGTTGGTGCTTTCATTAGGAAGACTAGGTGGTTGCCTAGAGTACTGAGATTCGGGGCGGGGGGAGTGTGGGGGGGAAGGCAGCAGACAGATATTTAAATCCTCTCTCTCCTGTCCATTTCCTGCCCTTCCAGAAGCCCTACCCCAGAACTTACCCTGGCAGCTTGGTGCCCACAGCTGGCAGGAAGAAAGGCATTTAAGCACTGTTCCCTCTTCTGCACAGGCCAGTCTCATTGTATGAGCTGTGAGATCCCATAACCTCGCGGATCATACCGTGATACTGGCTCCACACAGAAGAGAAATCTGGACTGCGATTTAATGTCCTTTTCCTGCTGGCTATAGGAGCTGAGCATCTGGGAAAAGTAGGGTCTCTGGGGGAGTTGGACAAAGTTGGTAGGTTGTGGGGCTAGATCTGAAGGGAGGCAGAAGATCAAAGGCTGTCTAGAGCACCAAATATCCTTGCAGTGGTCCTGGGAGCCATGAGGAGAATTTAGAATGAGAGAGTGAAATGAAGGAGAGAAGAGCTCACGCCGCTTCCCTGTGCTCCTTATATCAGCTCGCCTGATGCTTCTACTCACTGCCTTCCAGTAGTGCCGTTCTCCATAGCATATGCACTTGAGTAACTAGCTGTTAGACCCAGTCGCTTCCCATGACATATGTGCTCACCTACTCACACAGTGCATTTTTCCCAGCTCTGTCTGCTCCTATTCTGCCCAAGCAGTGATACACTCTAAAGAAAAAGAGCAGAAGACGTTTTTCCTGAAATCACTGCAACCCTTATGACTAAAACAACCTCTTCCTTACTACTACTACTGAACATCTGTATAACGCTACAAAATATACACAGCGCTGCACAGGAAACATCTAGGGGGAATGATAAGGAAACACAAAGATCAGGTGAGTCAAGATCTGAAAGTGGCAGCGAAGAGGTGAGTTTTCAGCCTGGATTTGAAAAGAGTCAGAGAAAGCGCCTAATGTATAGACTCAGCTAGTTTGTTCCAGGCATATGTAGCAGTAAGGTGAAAGGAGCGAAGTCTGGAGTTAGCAGTATATCAGAACCTTTTAACCTGAAATTGGTGTTCATGACTGAATCATGGAGCCAAATTCTGCTTTTGGTGAGTTATTGAGTTTTACAGCTCAGGGACTTACCCGACCACAGCGAGTTCTGATGATTTAAGCTTCATGTGCTCTCCTTGTTTGCAGTTATTATGGGAAAGTCCTGACACTTAAAATGCATGAGAAGAGGAGGCCTTGGCATGTCAGCATACGAAGAGGGCCAAATGCGCATCTCACACACCTAATGCATGTGACTTGGAACGTCTGTCATTCTGTTTAATGATCAGATTCAGGGGTTGGGGGGTCTAGGTGCCCAAGTTTGTTGAAGGAGGTATAAACTGAAGGAGGCCTAATCACTTTGCACTGGCTCTGAACATGAAATGATATCTGCTTTTCTTTGGAACCCATGAAAGGACACAGACAGAGTCAGGCAATATGGGAAAGTCCTCTAGGCTGAAAATTGCTTACTACTCAGTGGCTAAGATCATGCACATAGGTTTCAGATCATAGCTAGGGGTTGAAAGTCAATGGCAACAGTTAGTGCCTTTAAAGCTTCTGCTTGCTGCCGCTTTAACTATAACCGGATATTCAGTGCTGGAACCTATCTCACTAAATATCAGTTTTCGCTGCCAACCAGATTTGCTATCAGCTTCGCAGCGATATTCAGCCACTGACTGGAGAGCAAATCCACAGAAAGTGAGGACAGCCATTGACCTGTTGAAACTTTATGTAGGGATGGGATGAGGGAGAGACATTATGTAGGAAGGTTTGCTCAGGCACAATCCTAAACAAAGGCATAGAGGGGGATAATCTGCATGGAGTGGCAAGTACAACCCTAACCAGGCACAGAGGGGGGTAACCTACACGGAGCAGCGGCTTCATCTCGCCATCTCACTGAGCAGACTACATGGACCATGATGGTCTTTATCTGCTGTCATTTACTATGTTACTATACTACTATGATTTCTTCCTACTGATTGAGCCACTAGGTGTTTTTTCTTTTCAGCTTGTCTCCCATGAAAGTAGTGATTAGGATCAGTACAGGGCCATATCAACCATTAGGCAAGACTAGGTGGTTGCCTAGGGCTTCAGCTTCTAAGGAGAGGCAAAGAGCAGCAACAATCAAAACTAGATCCCAACAGCCTCACAAACGTAAGAGCCAACAGCACCTTCTTTGACCTGCAGGGAGAGTGGGTACACACACATACAAAGCAGAGTTTCATCATTCAAAATATGGGGCTCGATATTCAGTAGCGGTGGCTAACTATTGTCGCTGAACTGAAAACCTGGATATTCATGGCTGGGACCATATGTGGCCACTGGCATCGAATATCCGGGGTGGCTGGATAGCAGCAAAGCTAACCAGGCACGGTGCTATTTGGCCACTGTCTGTTTAGCTTTGGCAGCGAAAGTTCGGCTACCCTTTAAGATGCCGAACTTTCACTGCATGCCAATAACTGGACAGCTGCTGAATAACATCGCTGCCCTTTTATCGCCAGGTGCCACCTCCGCTCCATCCCCGAAATGCCCCGATGATAGCCAGCTAGCATGGGGACATTCAGCGATGGCACCCAGGTATATTCAGTCACACTAACCGCATTATTACCTCTGACTATCCCGGTCACCGTGATTAATGCGATTAGAAGGTTTGCTAAGTGCATTAATGCCTTTCAATATTGAGCTCATGATGTCTAAATATGCATTTTTACAGGACTGTTGTGTGAGAGGTGATGTTTGGATGATTGAGATTGTTGAGTTTAATTATAATTATCAGAATCTCAAGGGGGAGAAGGGTGACACAAAGATGGAGGATTGCCTAGGCTGCCCAATACCCCTGTACCAGCCCAGGATTAGTGCACTGGCACTGAGGCTCTAATGAGTGAGGGAAGGGTCTCAAAGAGTGTGACACACTCCTAATGAGTGAGACTTAGTATCTCTGCAAATCTATCTGATGCATATTCATTACGAATATCCTGAACACCTGACTGGCTAGGTATGTCCCAAGGATTGGGTTGAGAACATTGCTGTGTGCCGCATTACACAAGACAAACCACCCATCTGGGTAGCAGCAGAATGGGATAGTGTTGAAGGCGGAGGATCACATTTCTGTGACAATGGCAATAACACCAAACTTAAACTGTGCGGAAGAAAGGCCCGGCAATCTACTTCTGTATCTTGCCATGAAAACCCAATGGATAGTTACAACAAAACAAATTGTGCTATAGTGCTGGAAGATGAGACCCCCAGGTCGGAAGGCACTCAACTAGATACTGGGGAAGAGCTGAAGACTTCTCAGAGTAAAGCCAGAATTTATGATGTGGTTGGATCAAAGCCCTTGAGACGTCTGACTGCTGATGTAGCTGCGCATGAAATGAGAGTCAGAAGCTGTAAAGATGTCTTACGCATTGGAACATGGAACGTACGAAGCATGAACCAAGGGAAGTTGGAGGTAGTCAAGAATGAAATAGAACGTATACAACTTGATCTGTTGGGTGTCAGTGAACTGAAATGGACTGGCATCGGGCACTTTGCATCAGATGATCACATGGTCTACTATGCTGGAAATGAAAGACAAAGAAGAAATGGTGTTGCATTTATAATAAAGAAGAAACTTGCAAGAACTGTAATGAAATACAATGCAGTCAGCGAACGCTTAATCTCTATTCATCTACGAGGAATGCCTATCAACACAACTATAATTCAAGTATATGCCCCAACAACAGCTGCAGTAGAGAATGAAATTGAAGAGTTCTATGAACAAGTACAAGCTGAAATTGACAGAACATGCAAACAGGATATCCTGATAGTCATGGGTGACTGGAACGCAAAAGTTGGCAACAAAGAAGAAGGCAAAGTAGTTGGAAAATATGGACTTGGCAACAGAAATGAAGCTGGAGAAAGACTGATAGAATTCTGCAAGACCAACGATCTATTCATCTCAAACACCTTCTTCCAGCAACACAAGCGGCGACTGTACACATGGACTTCATCCAATGGATTGTATAAAAATCAAATTGACTACATCTGTGGAAGTCAACGATGGAAAAGTTCTATAACATCAACAAAGACAAAACCTGGAGCTGACTGTGGTACAGATCATCAACTACTAGTATGCAAACTCAAGCTAAAGTTGAAAAAGAGCAAACCACTCATGAATGCAGCAAAATATGACCTTGAGAACATACCACTGGAATTTAAAGACTGCCTGCAAAATCAATTTGCTGCTTTAGATACAAATGACAGAGCTCCGGAAGAGTTATGGAATGACATCAAGAAGGTTGTGTTGGAAGAAAGTGAGAAGTCTCTACAAAAGGTGAAAAAGCAAAAACGGCCAAAATGGATGACGGAAGAAACTCTGAAAATTGCCTAGAAACACAGAGAAGCTAAAGCCAGAGGAGAAATAAAGACAATAACAGAACTCAACAGAGATTTCCAACATGCAGCAAGACAGGACAAGGAAAAGTACTACAACGACGCATGCAAGGAAATAGAAGCAGAAACTATAAGAGGAAGAACAAGATCGGCTTTCCTAAAGCTACGGGAGTTAAAGAAAACGTTCCAGCCTCGAATTGGAATGTTACAAGATGCTCAAGGTTCTATGTTGAATGATGCTGAGAAGATCAAGAAAAGGTGGAAGGAATATACAGAGTTTTTATATGACAAAGATCAAGTGGACCAACAGCCGTTTCAACCTGTACCTTATGATCGGGAACCATTGGTGATGAAAGAAGAAGTTGAAGCAGCATTGAAAGCCTTATCAAAGAACAAAGCACCAGGCATTGATAGCATTCCCATAGAAGTATTACAGCAATCTGATGCAGCTGTTACCATACTTACAAGGCTCTGCCAAGAAATATGGAAGACAACATCATGGCCAACTGACTGGAAAAGATCTGTGTTTATACCAATACTAAAGAAAGGTGATCCAACTGACTGTGGAAATTATCGCACAATCGCTCTGATCCCACATGCCAGCAAGATTCTACTGAAGATTATTTAAAAGAGACTACGACCATACCTGGAACAAGAACTACCTGAAGTGCAAGCAGGGCTCAGGAAAGGGCGAGGAATGAGAGACATCATTGCGGATGTGAGATGGATCCTTGAAAAGACTAAAGAATACCAAAAGGATATCTATTTGTGCTTTATCGGCTATAGCAAGGCTTTTGACTGTGTAAACCATGAAAAACTCTGGGCCACATTAAGAAGCATGGTTATACCAGAACACCTGATCGTACTCTTGCACAATCTGTACATTGATCAAGAAGCAACAGTTCAAACAGAACAAGGAGAAACAGAATGGTTTAAAATAAGCAGAGGTGTAAGACAAGGCTGCATACTTTCCCTCTACCTGTTTAATTTATATGCAGAAGAAATCATCAGAGAAGCAGGATTGTATGAAGACAACAGAGGTGTGAAGATTGGTGGAAGACTCATCAACAACCTTCGCTATGCTGATGATACCACATTACTGGCTGAAAGTGAAGATGATCTGAAACATTTTCTTCTCACAATCAAAGAACATAGTCTCAAAATGGGCCTGCACCTTAATGTAAAGAAGACAAAGATCATGACAACTGGCATAATCAACAGGTTCATCGTTGAAGGCGAAGAAATTGAAATTGTGAACAACTTTAACCTACTTGGATCAACTATCAATAAAGAAGCAACAAGCAGTGAAGAAATTAGACGATGCATTGCTCTTGTCAGAATGGCTATGAAAGACCTAGATAAGATTCTCAAGAGCAGAGATGTCTCTCTCCATACAAAGATTCGACTTGTTCAAGCCATGGTATTTTCAATAACATCATATGGATGTGAAAGCTGGACAGTGAAAAAGACAGACAGGAAGAAAATTGATGCCTTTGAATTATGGTGCTGGCGGCGAATACTGTGTATACCATGGACTGCCCGAAGAACAAACCAGTCGGTACTAGAGGAGATCAAACCTAAGCTTTCTTTAGAAGTTCAGATGACAAGACTTCAACTTTCATGCTTTGGACACATCATGCGAAGAGAGAGATCATTAGAGAAAGACATCATGCTTGGCAAGATAGAAGAGCAACACAAAAGAGGAAGGCCAGCAATGAGATGGATCGATACAATAACAGCAGCTACAGGTACCAGTCTTTTAATAATGAGCCGCCTGACTCAAGACCGAACACAATTTAGGATAGCTATCCAGAGGGTCGCCATGAGTCGACTCCGACTCGACGGCACTTAACAACAACAACAGGTGTGCAAAGCTGAGACTTGCTTGCCAGTTCTCTCAATGACCAAGCAAGAGCAGCCCAATGCTGTACCTAGCCTTGTGCGAGTGGTGCAGCCACTCAGGGTGCAAAAGGATTAGAGGCACATTTCAAGCTGCTGGCCTTGGCTCCCCACGCTGCCTGCTGTTGCCCTGTCACCACCACTTTTTGTTTTCTCAGCAGTGGCACACCGGCAGCAGAGGAGCAGACCAGAGTTCAAATTAAAAAAAGGAAGAAAACAAAACGCACGGATCTTTCCAACTCTGTGTTGCAAAGACCCGCATTTGAATGGCTAGCCTGGTCCATCCCTCCTCTGACGCGATCTACATCAGAGCTGGGAAGGAGGGACCCGACCTGCCTACAAGCACGGAGTCGGAAATACCCATGAGTTTTTTGTTTTAATTTGAAGTCGGATTTGCCTCATGCTGCCACCGCCGCCTCCGAGAAAAGAAAAAGTGGCAGCCAGCTGGACATTGAGGAACATCGAGGTATGGGAGCATGCGAGATGTGCAAGTAGCACAGGGCACAATTATGGCTGGGTACGGCCCTGCTGCAGCCAGGGCTGAGGCAAGTGTACTAGATGCCCTAAGTGAACCTTCAGCCCCGAGTTCCCTTGCAATTAACTTTCAGACCACTATCACACTCCCCCTCTCCCCCCTCCCCCAAGATTTTGATAACTAAACTCACTCATAAACATCACAACACCAGATCGCCAAGAACAATCCTATAAAAATGCATATTTGAATATCATAATTTTAAATATTAAACTCTGTTTTGTAAATAAATGCATAATGAGGAAGATTTGCGAAAGCTACTTCCAAGGATAAATGGACTATTTGCAAATTGTGCATTCTTCCTGCAAGTAAGCACTGAAAAGTCTTTGAGTGTATGTGGTTGCCAGGAACCATTGTTTTGCTTTGACTATAGCTGCTCTTTGTTGCATCCCAGAAGCTGCTGCCTAGACAAAAGCCTAGTTTGCCTAGTGGTTGGGCCAGCCCTGACTAAAACACAGATGTATCGCTAGAAATGTAGGATATTGGGTCAGGGTCTGTGATTGGCTCAAAGGCTCTGGTGACAATCCTCAGAATACACTTGCTTTTTCAGCTGGCACTTTTTCAGCAATTCTATTGGTCAGAAGTTTGTTTTTTCCTTTTAGGGCAAATGGATTTAAAGGCTTCACGCATTTTCCTGGGTCATCTTTAGGTCTTGCCAAGTGACTCTGATGTCTCAGTACCCCCTGCTCTGACTGCAGATCTCACCCTGCTTTTTAAAATGTATGAGGGATGCTCCCTGATGCCTTTCATTAACAAAGTACCTCTCCCATCTGGAGGTACTGAGAGGGGCGAGAATGACAGAAAATACGATAGTTGCACTCATCATTGGCTATAGTATTCTCTCACAGGAGTGACCACAGTGGTGCAGTTCAGAGGGAATGGTAGTGGAATTTCAGATCAGAAGGAAGGTGCAAGGAAAGAAAGATCTCTATTTGTGCATTTTAGTGCTGGCGCAATCATGGTCTGATCAACCATGATAAGAAATGGGTAATGTTGCTGTTCTCAGCTATATAACTCTCCACTGTCTCATATACAAAATTGGATTATAATCCCCTGGAGACAAGGAAATACCTAGCATATCTGAATTATAAGTCTTCTCTGAGATGCCTCCCAATGGAAAACAGAGGGTAGGGCTAAATGGCCAATTTTTCTCAATGGAGAAAGATGAATAGTGGAATACCCCAAGGATCTGTGCTGGGTCTGCTGCTTTTTAACATCTTCATAAATGACCTGGAAATGGGAATAAAAAGAGTGACGTGATCAAAGTTGCAGATGACGCAAAATTATTCAAAGTTGTTAAAACACAAGAAGATTGTGAAAAATTGCAAGAGGAGCTTGATAAATTGGAAGACTGGATGTTCAAATGGCAGATGAAATTTAATGCTGGTAAGTGCAAAGTTATGCACCTAGGAAAGAACAACCCAAACTATGGTTACAGGATGCAAGGTTCCACATTAGGAACCACCACCCAGGAAAAAGATTTAGATGTCAGCATGGATAATATGTTGGAACAGAGAAGAGCCACCGAAAATCGTAAAGGGGATGGAAGGATATCTCTGTGAGGAAAGGCTTAAAAGGTTAGGGCTTTTCGATATGGAAAAGAGATGGCTGAGGTGAGATAAGATAGAGGTCTATAAATTAATGAATGGAATGGAAGGGTAAACATAGATTGGTTGTTTATGCCATCAAAAAGTAGAAAGACTAGGGGACACACAATGAAGCTACAGTATAACCCATTTAAGACTAAAAAGAGAGAGTATTTTTTCACTCAATGCGTAATCAAACTCTGGAATTCATTACTGGAGGATGTAGTAAAAGTGTAGCTGGCTTTAAAAAAAGGTTTGGACAAGTTCTTGGAGGAAAGGTCCATAAATCATTATTAAAAGGGACCCGGGAAATCCACTGATTGCCCCGGGAAAAGCATCGTGGAACCTGTATGCCTTTTGGGAACTTGCAAGGTTCATGTGATCTGGATTGGCCACTCTTGCAAACATGGACCTTAGACTGACCCAGTTTAGCATTTCTTATGTTCACTTACAGAGGCCTCTATTTCTACCTCATTTCAATTGTTGTCGTTGTTAAGTGCCGTCGAGTCGGAGTCGATTCATGGCGACCCTCTGGATAGCTATCCTAAATTGTGTTCGGTCTTCAGTCAGGCGGCTCATTGTTGACAGACTGGTACCCGTAGCTGCTGTTATTGTATCGATCCATCTCATTGCTGGCCTTCCTCTTTTGCGTTGACCTTCTATCTTGCCAAGCATGATGTCTTTCTCTAATGATCTCTCTCTTCGCATGATGTGTCCAAAGTATGAAAGTCAAAGTCTTGTCATCTGAGCTTCTAAAGAAAGCTTAGGTTTGATCTCCTCTAGTACCGACTGGTTTGTTCTTCGGGCAGTCCATGGTATACACAGTATTCGCCGCCAGCACCATAATTCAAAGGCATCAATTTTCGTCCTGTCTGTCTTTTTCACTGTCCAGCTTTGACATCCATATGATGTTATTGAAAATACCATGGCTTGAACAAATCGAATCTTTGTATGGAGAGAGACATCTCTGCTCTTGAGAATCTTATCTAGGTCTTTCATAGCCATTCTGTCAAGAGCAATGCGTCGTCTGATTTCTTCACTGCTTGTTGCTTCTTTATTGATAGTTGATCCAAGTAGGTTAAAGTTGTTCACAGTTTCAATTTCTTCTCCTTCAACGATGAACCTGTTGATTATGCCAGTTGTCATGATCTTTGTCTTCTTTACATTAAGGTGCAGGCCCATTTTGAGACTATGTTCTTTGATTGTGAGACGCAAATGTTTCAGATCATCTTCACTTTCAGCCAGTAATGTGGTATCATCAGCATAGCGAAGGTTGTTGATGAGTCTTCCACCAATCTTCACACCTCTGTTGTCTTCATACAATCCTGCTTCTCTGATGATTTCTTCTGCATATAAATTAAACAGGTAGAGGGAAAGTATGCAGCCTTGTCTTACACCTTTGCTTATTTTAAACCATTCTGTTTCTCCTTGTTCCTTTCGAACTGTTGCTTCTTGATCAATGTACAGATTGCGCAAGAGAACGATCAGGTGTTCTGGTATACCCATGCTTCTTAATGTGGCCCAGAGTTTCTCATGGTTTACACAGTCAAAAGCCCTGCTATAGTCGATAAAGCACAAATAGATATCCTTTTGGTATTCTTTAGTCTTTTCAAGGATCCATCTCACATCCGCAATGATGTCTCTTGTTCCTCGCCTTTTCCTTAACCCTGCTTGCACTTCAGGTAGTTCTTGTTCCAGGTATGGTTGTAGTCTCTTTTGAATAATCTTCAGTAGAATCTTGCTGGCATGTGGGATCAGAGCGATTGTGCGATAATTTCCACAGTTAGTTGGATCACCTTTCTTTAGTATTCGTATAAACACAGATCTTTTCCAGTCAGTTGGCCATAATGTTGTCTTCCATATTTCTTGGCAGAGCCTTGTAAGTACGGTAACAGCTGCATCAGATTGCTGCAATACTTCTATGGGAATGCTATCAATGCCTGGTGCTTTGTTCTTTGATAAGGCTTTCAATGCTGCTTCAACTTCTTCTTTCATCACCAATGGTTCCCGATCATAAGGTACAGGTTGAAACGGCTGCTGATCCACTTGATCTTTATCATAAAAAATCTCTGTATATTCCTTCCACCTTTTCTTGATCTTCTCAGCATCATTCAACATAGAACTTTGAGCATCTTGTAACATTCCAATTCGAGTCTGGAACTTTTTCTTTAACTCTCGTAGCTTTAGGAAAGCCAATCTTGTTCTTCCTCTAATAGTTTCTGCTTCTATTTCCTTGCAAGTGTCATTGTAGTACTTTTCCTTGTCCTGTCTTGCTGCACATTGGAAATCTCTGTTGAGATCTGCGATTGTCTTTCTTTCTCCTCTGGCATTAGCTTCTCTGCGTTTCTGGGCAATTTTCAGAGTTTCTTCCGTCATCCATTTTTATTTTTTTTTATAACTTTCTTTTTATTGAAATTTTTTTTGTTTAGCTTTATAACACCAAGTCCAAAAACATCATACAATAACTGAGCTTCTAACGCCCATACAATCCGGACTACACATTCCAATACAAATACATAGGCATATAATTCCCCACCCCCCTTCCCTTCCTCTGGTACCAACCCTCCTCCTCCAACAAACCCCAGACCCAATCCCCACCTCCATCCACTAACACCTCCTAAACTCCCCTCCCCCCCACCCTCCCGCCCCCATTCCGCCTTTCATCCTCCCCCCTCCAATTACCCCTCCTTCTTCAAATATTCCAATAAAGGTTTCCACTGTGTATCAAATTTGGCCCCTTTGGCTCTATGCAGCATTGTCAATCGCTCCATCATGACAACCCTGCGCAGCCTTGCCACCCAAGCCTCTATTCCTGGTGGCTGTTTCTGCTTCCATCGCCAGGCTATCTCACACCGAGCCGCTATTAAGCATGCTCGTACTGGTCTATTCCAGCAACACGGTAGCTCGTCAGGCCATACTCCCAGCAGAAAAAATCTAGGGCAAATGGTCACCCCCAATTCAAAGATAGCTTGCATTTGATCCTTGATTCCCTCCCAATAGCCACGTATTATGACACACTCCCACCACATATGCATATAAGTCCCTTGATCCCCACAGCCCCTCCAGCATCGATCAGAAGCTCCCGGAAACATCCGACTATATCTAGAGGGGGTATAATACCATCGCATCAAGATCTTATACGAATTTTCTTTTATTAGCGTACAGATTGATGATCTCTTGACCTCCTTGAATACCTTACCCCACTCCTCTTCTCCCCAGCTTACCCCCAAATCCCTCTCCCATTCCTCCATATATCGGAATTTCTCACCCTCCTCCCTCAGAAGGCACAGGCTGGCATATAAGGCCCTTATCAGACCCCGTGATTGGCAATATCCCCACCAGATCCCTTCAATACCATTTAGCCCATCTTTAATCGTGGCCTTATTATGTTTAGGTTGCAAAAAATGAGCCACCTGGAGATACGCAAAGAAATCTCGGGTTCCTAGTTGATACTCCTCTTGTAATTGGGAAAATTGTTTAATCTTCCCCGAGTCGATCAAGTGCATAAACCTATCCAATCCTCTCTCAGCCCACTGACGAAAAACCCTTCCCTCCCCGGCCCAAAAGACTGAGTATACACTATGGGGGCTAGCATAGAAATCAACTCCCGGGGCCTAGAATTCACCCTCCGCCACCCGCTCTGCCACTCTTCACAAAGATGCCGGAGGTATGGATTCCTCGTCCAGTCCCTACGCACCATCCCCTTCTTCAGCCATGGAAGATACCTCAGGTCGTACTCCCCTGCCCAAAACTGCTCCACACTCCCAAATCATTTAGTTCCCCCCGATTCCCTCCAATCCATTGCCTGTCGCATTTGCGCAGCTAAATAATAGACCCCAATGGCGGGCATTCCCAGTCCCCCCTCCTTTGTGTTGCTGTAAAGCACTCTCCTCGCTATCCTAGGAGGTCGATGGCGCCAAACAAATAAGAACATCTTCCGTTGGAGCTTTTGCAAAACCAAGCGCGGCACCCTCAAAGGTAACACCTGAAAAAAATACAACAGGCGCGGTAATACCACCATCTTTAAGGCCGCTATGCGCCCCAACCAAGAGAAATCCTCCTTGTGCCATCTCCCCATATCTTTTTCGATCTGAGCGAGCATAGGTGGATAGTTTGCCCCATACATTCCCTGAAAATCTCTATGTAACTGAACCCCGAGATACTTAATTGACCTCTGGGCCCAACGAAACTTAAAGTTCCGTTGAAGATGCTGCTGCAAGCTATTTCCTAAAGACACACCCAAGACCTCAGTTTTATCCCAGTTAATTTTAAAGCCAGACATCCTTCCAAACCGTTTCAATTCCATCATATAGATAGGTAAGGCCAATAGCGGCTGGGTAATGAACAATAAAATATCATCCACAAATAAGGCTATCTTATGCTCGTCCGCCCCCACCTTTAAGCCTGTCGTGTCCCGATTCCTCCGCAACCGCTCAGCTAAAGGCTCCATCACTAATGCAAAGAGCAATGGAGATAAGGGGCACCCCTGTCGCGTCCCCCTCTTTAATGGAAAAAATTCCGAGTACCGTCCATTGATCTTAACCGCTGCTTCAGGCCTCTCATACAGAGCCTCAATCCACGCCATTAGACCTGGTCCCACCCCGACCTGGCGTAGCACCAAAAACATAAAGCCCCACTCGACCCTATCAAAGGCCTTTTCTGCGTCCACCGCTACTAGTAGCATTTCTTTCTTTAAATTCTGAGCCGACCACATAACTTGAAGAGCCCGCCGAATATTATCTCCTGTGCACTGTCCTTGTATAAAACCGGTTTGATCCGGATGAACCAATCTTGGTAAAACCCGTCCCATCCTATGGGCCAAAATTTTTGCTAATATCTTACCATCAGTATTTAAAAGGGATATGGGTCTATAAGACCCACATAATGTTGGATCTCTACTGGGTTTAGCAAGGACTGATATTCCTGCCTGCAGCATGGAAGGCGCTAACCGGCTCCCTTCTAACACCCCATTATACAACCGCTGCAGCACCGGGGCCAATTGGTCCCCAAACGTTTTATAAAAACCCGCAGGGAGGCCATCCAATCCGGGGGATTTGTTGCCCGCCAGTTCCTTGATTACCATTTCGATCTCCCCTATTCCTATCCGCTCATCCAGAAGAACTCGTTCTCCTTCAGTAAGTTGCCCCAGCCCTTCCGTATCCTTCAAATACTCTTCCACCTCCAATATCGACCTCCTAGTCTCGCTAGTATATAGTCGTTGATAGTATTGCCGAAACTGCTCTCTAATACCCCCAGTCTGGAAGATCACTTTATCCCTCTCCCCCTTGATTTTTACTATGCTGGTCCGGCGCTCCCGCTCTCGCAACTGTCTGGCCAATAATGAACTGGCCTTATTATTAAACTCATAATATTGCTGATTAACCCTTTGCAACTGAAACTGTATTTTTGCCAATTGCAGCTCTGCAAGTTCTGCCCGAACTCGCTCTAATTCCTTCCGAACCCTTAGCCCCCCACCCCTCTTGTGCTGTTGCTCCAATTCAGTAATCAATTTGGTCAGGCGCTCCACATTTTCCTCCCTCTTCCGCTTTTTCCTAGCCCCCCACTTCACTAATACTCCCCTGATGACTGCCTTCAGCCCATCCCATAAAATCCCCACCGACACCTCCTCCGTATCATTCCCTGCCAAGTAAGTAGTAATTTCCTCCTCCACCTCCGATATTACCCGTTTATCCTGCAATAAACTCTCATTAAGCCTCCAGAAAGTTCGACCCCCTCGTTCCACACCCTCCAAAAATTCCCCTCATAATGGCCCATGATCTGTCCACGTTTGCGGCCCAATCTCCACCTGCACCACTCTTTGCCCCCACGACTCATCCCCCAGTAAAAGATCAATCCTGCTATAACTGTGGTGCACATTTGAGTAATATGTATAATCCTTTCGCTGTGGGTACGCGTTCCGCCATAAATCCTGTAACCGAAATCGCTGTACCAATTCAACTAACCCAGCCCTCCCCTTACTCCACCCTCTATTACTTACACCTGACCGATCCAACCAGGGGTTCAGAACTTCATTAAAGTCCCCCCCTACAAGCAAGGCACCATGAATCTTATCCTCTAACCAATCCCCTAGCTCCTTCCAAAAAGCCGCTCCCGATTCATTTGGTCCATATATGTTGACCAGCGTGACCTCCTGGCCCTGTAGCTCCCCCCATACTAACAGCACCCTTACCTTAATCCCTTTCAACACCCCCCCCCCCACCTGAAAGGGCACATCTCCCCAAATTAAAGTCGCAACTCCCGCCTTTTTATTGGTGCCCTCCGCATTAAAAAACATGTGAGCAAAGGCCCCACTTCTCAACAGGTGCTCATCTTTTGGTAACAAATGAGTTTCTTGTAAGAACACCACTTGCCATTGCCAGCTCTGTACCTCCTTAAAAAGCAATTTCCTCTTCTGTGGTGTATTTAACCCCCGCACATTTAGGGATCCTATTCGCAACCCGCCCCCAGAAGCCCTCTTCAAACCCGCCAATCGCCTGGCATTCCCCTCTTTTGTTACCCCCCGACCCCTCCCCCTCTCTGCTTATCATTCCCTGTCCCCCTTCCCCCCCTACCCCCCTCCCTACCCCATCCCTACCAGCAGACCCTCCTTCTGCTGCTCCTTTCCTAGAGTACATGACCCCCAACTCCCGGGACCACCCGCGTCTATTAGTTAGCCCTCCCCCAGGCCCTCCATTTCCCCTTCTGTGTCCCCACCTTATACATCCTCACCCCATAACTAATAAACAGTATAACAACATTCACCCCCAACTTAGCCCCCCCTCAAGGACCTCAACAATCCTAGAACAGTGAGAAAAATAGATGCAAACTCATACATACAAATAACCCCTGCAGGCCCCCTCCCCCATTCAACTCCTCTCTCATATATCAAAAATACAACCCAAATCACTCTCTTCCAGTTCAAGTATTTGCCGCAGAGGTGCTGCTGTGCTCGCTGTCCTTCCTGATCTCATTATCTCTCGATAGACGTCTCAGGCGGTGACCCTTCTCTGGAATCCGCTGCCATTTCAGTTTATCTAACAAATTCCCTTGAGTTCTCTCCGATTCTGGTGACCTCCGATTCAATTCCGGTAAATTGGGAGCGTTACTCTTTTCCAAGATCTCCCAGGCTTCCATCTCAGTCTGAGCTCTTTTAGGTGATCCATTAATTTCAAACTGGATCCCAAATGGAAAGAGCCACTTGTACTTGATATTTTCTCGCTGCAAATACATAGTTACTGGCCGAAGGGCTCTCCGCCGTTGCAAAGTAGAGGGCGCCAAGTCTTGAAAGATCTCAACTGAGGCATTCCCCCAGGCCATCTTGCCCTTCTTTGCCGCTCATCGCATAATGTCCTCTTTCATCTTATAGCTCGACAAACATGCTATAATGTCTCTCGGTCTCGTTTCCAACTGGGGTCCCAGCGCCCGGTGAGCTCGTTCGATGCCAATATCTGGCTGCTGTCCCGCTGAGCCCGCCTCTCCTTCTCGCAGCAGGCCGCACAGATTTCCTTAACAATCTGCTCCGCCTTCTGAAATATAGCACCCTCCGGGACCCCCCGGATCCTAATATTGCAGCACCGTGATCGATTCTCTAAGTCCTCCAGTTTGTCTCTCAATTCATCCCGCTCCTTCTGCCAGCTGCTAATAGACTCCTGGGCATTCTGCGCCGCCACCACCACTACATCCACGTGCTCCTCTAGGTAGTCAACCCTTTGGCCCAGTGCTTGCAAGTCCTGGCGCAGCTCTTTGACCACTTCTTTTACTTCCAACTTTCCGGCGATCACCTCTCTCTTGAGTTCCTTACACCAACGCCATAGGTCCCCCCTCGTGCACTGCTCCTCCGCTTTTCAGGCTCTTCATCCGTGTCTGCATCCATGCCTTCACCACTATCACTTTGTAACGCCAGTGGGGCATACGAGGATCGGAATTTGTCCAATTTTTTCCTCACGGACATCCTAGAGGACTCCACCACCTATTCCCCTCGTATATGATAAAAGAGGGGCAAACTGCACTGGTTAATAGCTCTTATTCTCTCCGTCCCGAAGAGAGCTCTACTCTCAGGCGGCCATACCAGTTGGTGACGTCACGTCCTCTAACCTCCGTCATCCATTTTGGCCGTTTTTGCTTTTTCACCTTTTGTAGAGACTTCTCACTTTCTTCCAACACAACCTTCTTGATGTCATTCCATAACTCTTCCGGAGCTCTGTCATTTGTATCTAAAGCAGCAAATCGATTTCGCAGGCAGTCTTTAAATTCCAGTGGTATATTCTCAAGGTCATATTTTGCTGCATTCAAGAGTGGTTTGCTCTTTTTCAACTTTAGCTTGAGTTTGCATACTAGTAGTACCACAGTCAGCTCCAGGTTCTGACTTTGTTGATGTTACAGAGCTTTTCCATCGTTGACTTCCACATATGTAGTCAATTTGATTTTTATATAATCCATTCGGTGAAGTCCATGTGTACAGTCGCCGCTTGTGTTGCTGGAAGAAGGTGTTTGAGATGAATAGATCATTGGTCTTTCAGAATTCTATCAGTCTTTCTCCAGCTTCATTTCTGTTGCCAAGTCCATATTTTCCAACTACTTTGCCTTCTTCTTTGTTGCCAACTTTTGCGTTCCAGTCACCCATGACTATCAGGATATCCTGTTTGCATGTCCTGTCAATTTCAGCTTGTACTTGTTCATAGAACTCTTCAATTTCATTCTCTTCTGCAGCTGTTGTTGGGGCATATACTTGAATTATAGTTGTGTTGATAGGCAATCCTCGTAGATGAATAGAGATTAAGCGTTCGCTGCCTGCATTGTATTTCATTACAGTTCTTGCAAGTTTCTTCTTTATTATAAATGCAACACCATTTCTTCTTTGTCTTTCATTTCCAGCATAGTAGACCATGTGATCATCTGATGCAAAGTGCCTGATTCCAGTCCATTTCAGTTCGCTGACACCCAACAGATCAAGTTGTACACGTTCCATTTCATTCTTGACCACCTCCAACTTCCCTTGGTTCATGCTTCGTACGTTCCATGTTCCAATGCGTAAGACATCTTTACAGCTTCTGACTCTCATTTCATGCGCAGCTACATCAGCAGTCAGACTTCCCGAGGCTTTGATCCAACCACATCATAAATGCTGGCTTTACTCTGAAAAGTCTTCAGCTCTTCCCCAGTAGCTAGTTGAGTGCCTTCCGACCTGGGGGTCTCATCTTCCAGCACTATAGCACAATTTGTTTTGTTGTAACTATCCATTGGGTTTTCATGGCAAGATACAGAAGTAGATTGCCGGGCCTTTCTTCCGCACAGTTTAAGTTTGGTGGTGTTGCCATTGTCACAGAAATGTGATCCTCCGCCGTCAACACTATCCCATTCTGCTGCTGCCCAGATGGGTGGTTTGTCTTGGTCTGGCACCTCAGCTGAGACCTGTCCATCTTGGGAAACCTTGCCTGTAGTTAAACTACCGATAGTTTAGCTCTCAGCATCACTGATGCACGCAAGCCCTCACAGCACAACAAGCTGCAAACCAAGTGAGAGTCATTTCAATTAGCAGGAGGAAATAAACACTGGAGGATTAAGGGGGATTATCCTCCTTAATCCCTCCTGTAAGGGCTGGCCAAAATGAGCATTTTTTAGTTCCTCTTTTGTGTCAGAGAGCAGGTATAAATGCAGATGTGAACTATTTTGGTCTTACACATGCATTCCCTGTATGAGACGGGAAACACACATGTACATTTTTGTCCCACCAAGGCCACATCCCCATATACTTCTCATGTAGTATGGATAGCCACATGTAAACCGAACTCTTTCTAAAAAACAGCCATTTAGAGGTGGATGCAATTTACACATGCATATGATGATTATACATGTGTAGATCACAATTAAGTCTCTTAAAGTAACCCCTATATGAACGCTTTCAAGTATGGAATACACCTTTTCAAAGTACCCTTTATGGGAGTACTTACTGATACTGTGTTCACTTAATATAATCATAGAAGCTAGTTTTCAATGGCAGTGGTGGTCAGCCCTTTTAAAGCACCTGGCTGCCACCACTTTAATTAGACCTGGATATTTAGCACTAGGAATGGAGGAGTAGCCTAGTGGTTAGAACAGTGGCCTAACACCCAGGAGATCTGGCACTCTTTGTGACCTTGGGCAAGTCACTTTACCCTCTACCGTACCAAGAAAACCAGGGGCTGCAGGGTTGCCAGGAATCTGCATTCACAACAAAACAAATAAGAGTTGCATAAAACAAAAGGGTGTTGTAAAAATTTCAAAAATACACCTGTTCTATTCTTATTTTATAAAGGAAATCTAAACACCAATGTGCTTTTATAAAATAGGTTCTCAGAACTATCCCTGGTAGTGTACAAATGCACTCACTCAAATTTATACTTGCTGCAAGGAGGGTTCAGCTACATGTGTGCATTCTATAGATGTACACATGCTTTTTATAAAGTATGTGTATACTGGCAATGCCTCCCCTGCCCTACTCAAACCACGCGTCTCGGAATACTTATGTGTGTAGCATGTAAATTCAGGTCTACTGTCTCTCTTGGCATGAGTGGGGCATTGTAATGTGGCCTTGGAGCGACTCTTCAGGCAGGAGGTATAATTAAATAGGTGATCATATGGCTTTTTGAGACATGAGATGTGTGTGTGTGGGGGGGGGGGGGGGGTGTAGATTGGAAGACTCCTGGAGGATATTCAATCCAGACATAGAAACATGACAGTAGAAAAAGACCACATGGCCTATCTATCAGGGCCTAGTCTATCTATCAGGGCCTAGTCTGCCCTTCCATATCAACCACTTCAACAGCCCCCTTTTTTACTTTAGAGATCCTCCGTGTTTGTCCCATGCTTTTTTGAATTCAGATACTATCCTCCTCTCTACCACCTCCACGGATCCACCACTCTTTCCATAAAGAAATATTCCTACATATATCTATCCCCTTTCACCCTCACCCTATGTCCCCTTGTAGCAGAGCTTTGCTTTCAGTCAAAGAGGCTCTCCTCCTGTGCATTTATACCACAGACGTTTTTATTATACTGCTTTCTCATTTCAATCAAAGCTGTTTACATTGCAACTTAAACTTGTACATTAAATGGGGACATTGATAACTTGGATTTTTCTGAGCGATGGAGGGTTAGGTGACTTGCCCAAGGCCACAAGGAGTGCTAGTGGGAATCAAACCTTGGTCTCTTGGTTCACAAGCCAGTGCTCTAATCATTAGGCTACTCCTCCACTCATGTTAAATGCCTCAATTATATCGCCTCTATCCTGCCTTTGCTCTAAAGTATACATATTAAGATCCTTAAGTCTGTCCTCATATGCTTTATAATGAAGACCACTAACCATTTTAGTAGCCACCCTTTGCACCAACTTTAATCTGTTTATATCCTTTTGAAGGTGCGGTCTCCAGAATTGCACACAATACTCCAAATGAGGTCGCACCAAAGACTTATACAGAGGCACTATCATCTCCTTTTTTCTGCTGGCTATTCCTCTCCCTATGCACCCAAGCATCCTTCTAGCTTTTGCTGTCGCCTTTTCTAAAACTAGAAGGATACTTGGGTGCATAGGGAGAGGAATGACCAGCAGAAGGAATGGCCGGCAAGAAGCAGTAGATTTTTTTCTCCCATTCCCAATGGCACATAGATGTGGATTTATTATTTCTTTAATGATAGGACACAGCTGCACTGGATAGAGGCTGCCAATGCTGAAATTATTTCCTGATCAGATCATATTTATTTTTATTTGGTTACATTTTTATACCGCTCCTTCCAGTGATCAGAGCGGTTTACATTATAACAATAAACTTTAACAGTAGCAGTTACATATAACAGGGTTAGAACTTTGTACATAGAACGGTTTGGTTGAGGGAAACCCTCAAACTATTTACAAAATGTGATAGAGAGTAGGTTCGCTGTAACTATTTACAATGTATTTACATTGTTGTTCAGACTGGGTAGAACATATCTATATGCTTGTTAGTTGCAGTAGTTTTGTATGGGATAAGGGATTGCATCGAAAGAAGGAGGGCTGGAAGGGAGGTGGGTGGAAATGGAGGCAGTGGGTTAGGTAGTATTGTAGAATTCTAAAAACTCACTTATTTCGAGATTTTTTCAGAAGGATTGCAGGTCCTTGTTATTGCTTAGTGTATCTGGAAGTTTATTCCATTGGATGGGGGCTATGTACAGTATGTGAATGGTCTGTTGCTCGTCATTGTTTTGGTATTACGTATAGTGTATGGAACATGTACAATGTTTAGGTTGAGGATTCTTCTATTCCTATTAGGGGGTTGTATTTCGATGAGTGTAGAAAGGTGTGAAGGGGCTATGTTGTGTATTAATTTGAATGTTGTCATTATTATCTTGTATCGTACACAAGCTTGAATGGGAAGCCCGTGGAGCTCCAATAGAATAGGTGTAATATGATCCGCGAACCGCACTTTTATTAAGATTCTCGCCGTGACATTCTGTGCCATTTGAAGTATGCTGAGAGTTTTTTTAGGGACTCCTTGATGTATGCCATTGCAGTAGTCCAAGTGAGGGGTTATGAGCGCCTGGACTACTGTTCTGAAATCAGCCTGGTCAATGAGATTACGTAGTGGTTGTAAAATTCTTAGCTTATAGAATATTGTTCTGTTTAATAACCTTAGATGGGTCTCCATACTAAGTGTCTTATCAGGGGTAACCCCTAGGTATTTTATTTCTTGTCTGATGTTGTATATATTGTATTTAGCAGAATTGTGGCAGGGGGATTGAATTCCGGGTTTTTAGAGATCAACATTACTTCTGTTTTCTTAAGGTTGATGTTCATGTTATTTTCTTGAAGCCATGTTTGGGTTTCTTTGAGGCAGGCTGCTATGGAGTCGTAAATCGGGTTACATGTGTCCAGTTGGGTGTACAGCATTATATCGCCTGCATATAAGTGAAAGTTGAGCTTGTGTTATGTCAAGTTATGTCAATGAATATTAGGATGAACATTTTTTGGTATTTTCAAGACCCTTTATTAGCTATCAAATAGTACTAGTAGGAGTGTTTCAACTCCATGAAATGGACGAAATCCATATTGTCGATCATCAAGTGCATTTGTAGAATCTATATAGTCTGACGCTGGACAGTTTTTTCAATGGTTTTGGCTATAAAGGTGATGCTTAAAATGGGTCTGTACACAGAGAGGTCATCTTTAAGTGTTTTGTTTTTTAGAATTGGTCGTATGAGGGATCTTTTGAGTTCAGAGGGCATAGTTCCTTGCTGGAGTGATTGGTTTACTATATTTTGTATAATAGGAACAGTTTCTGTTTTCATTGCCTTGATCTAGGATACTGGACAAGGATCTAGTGGGGAAGTAGTAGTGTTTAATTTTGAGATTATGTCCATTATTTGTCTTGAGTCAATAGAGAGGAAGGTATGCCAAGTTTCTGCAGTGGCCATAGTTGTTGGTGTCTGTTGAGGGGTGTTTATTCCTTTGGGATTTAGTTTGCTGGCATAATAGTCAGCCAGAGTTTGTGAGTGTATTGAATATTTTATATTGCTGTGCTGTGTTGGTTTGGTAATGGATTTTATAAGCTCAAACAATTCTCTTGGTCTATTTAAAGCATTATTTAGTGTTTTGGTGTGGTAGTTCTTTTTTGCTGTGTTGATTGCCTCTTTGTAATTTGCGAGCAATGACATGTATTGTGTTTTATTTTCTGTGGTCTTTTTAGCTCTCCATTTTTGTTCCACTCTTCTAAGGTCTTTTTTTTTTTCTTGATTAAGTGGGAGTACCAAGCCTCCATTTTTTTCTTTATGTTGGTTTGTCGACTAGGTTGTAGTTTAGGTGGTTGCTTTGTGACTGCTTCTATTCCTGTATTCCATTGATTTATTAATACCTCAAGGTCAGATTGTTCTGTGTTTACATGAGAGTTAATTGATCTTATTAGTGCGTCTGTATCAAAGTTTTTGAACCTGTTTGTGCGTTGTATATGAGATGCTGATTCTAGATTAGAAGGTTGCATTGACATATTGAATGTAAATTCAATTAGATAATGATCAGACCATGGAACCTGAGTTATGTTGGGTGGGGAGCTTGTCTGTATGGCTGGAAGTCAGCTTAGGTAAGAATACCAAGTCAAGTATATTTCCCTTGTTATGCATGGGATTTTGTATCATTTGTTGATATCCCATTTGGTCCACTGCTTCTAAGAATGCATTTATTTGTGTGTTTTGGAGGGAGGCTAAGTTGATATCCCCTAGTATAATCTGTAGTTTTCTTATTGGTGTTGCACATACAGTTTCTAGTACAGTTGCAAGTACTTCATGGTTAGACAAAGAGGGTCTGTATATGAGACAGATTGTGAGTATTCTGTTCTCAATTTTGAGTATATCTATTCCTTCCAGTGAGTTATGTGTGCAGGTGGATAGGTTTAAGGTAGCTTTTGCAATTATTATTACTCCACCTCCTCTCCTATTAGTGCGAGGACAATTAAATCGATTATACCTGGTTTCCTTAGTTGGTTAAGGAGAACTGTGTCCGTGTCTGTAAGCCAGGATTCCGTGATGCAGAGTAAATCCAGGTTTTCGTCAGTGATGAGGTCCTGAATGAGGGGGATTTTATTCCTGATTCACCTAGCATTAATTAGTAAACAATTTATAGGGGTTATTGGGATGGTGCTTTGTGGTATTAGGTTTGATATAGTTTTAATTTTGAGTAGTCTTGAATATGGTTTCTTTGGTTTTGATTTTGGGCGGTATGTGTTATACTGAGTGTATCTGTCAGGTGTACTTTGAATGTATTGTATTGGGTATTGAATGTAGATGGGACTGGTTAGTGCACTTAAAGGCTAGGTATATGCATATGATAGACTACCTTTTGTGTACATGACAAAACAGAAGTAAAGGCTTAGCAAGATTTTAAGGAACTCCATCATCAGACTATGTTGTCTTTAGGTTGAGTTACAAATATGTATACAGCAGGAATAATGTGTGGCAAAGTCAGCTAACCTGAGAGTGGGGGAGGTGAGAAGCATAACAAATTCACCCTAGTTAAGGGTCCCCTTCTAGGAGTGCAGGGAGAGAAAGCCACAGCCAGGTTTCAAAGACAGAAAAACCCCAGCTGGAACAGGTTTCAGCCAGTGACTGATAAAGTAAGAAAGAGGGATTGCAAGCACGAGGACCAAAGCCCTTACTTTAACAAGTGCACTAATTATTCTAATATCAGAAGGCAGGGGGATTACCAACACCTGGGAAAGAAAGAGGTGGGGTTAAGACCCTGGAGGTATAAGCCTGGGTTAGATTATGCAGAAAGGGAGAGACGAGAAAGGGGAAGACGAGAAGGAGAGCAGCAGGGAGAGCAGCTGAAACAGAAGCAGAGAGAAGGAGTGGATTCTTGGAGAAGAGCTGAGCTACCCAGAGCTGAGAGAGCTGAATTCCCTGCAACAGAGGTGGGGACCAGGAAGTGGAGAGCAGTGTGACCAGGTCAGTGAGTCAGAACCCATGCAGTTGGGAGAACCAGTGTCAGAGTTGGGGGAAGAAGATTGCTTTATGGATTGCTCTCTATGCCAAGCTCTAGACAGGAGGTCTTGAGGAAAACTAGCCCTGAAAGAAGTAATTCTCCTTGGAAGTTAACCATATGGCAGAAGCAGTGTGGAGGTAAATTCCTGTCTATTTTTAAAGGGAAATTTACTGCAACGTAAGCCTGATCAGGAAGCTCTGATTCATGCTGGTTTGTCACCTGTGTTTGAACTGTGCAACGGCAAGAAAAGCCAAGTTAGCTGCTATAAGAGTTTTGCTTGTTCCTCTCCTATATGAAAAGCCTGCTAAGAGTTTTGATAAAAGCTTGGAATGTTTGTTTTGTTCTAAGTTTGGTTTCACATAGAAATGCAGCCTAGAGAGGGTTTTGAGGCTGGCAGAAACCAAACTGCTGTAGAAGAATTAAGCCTGAATTTTTCTTTATGCTCTGATTAACAAGGACTAAAAGGAAAGTGGCAGCCTGGTTTCTAAAGGCAATTGCTTCTGCAAGTAAGAGGACTTTAAAAAGCCATTTCTGAGTTCTTTTGGTTTGTTTGCCATTATTTGCTGTACCTTAAGCAAATCCTACAGTTATAATCCTGTAAATGATACCTTGAATCTGCTGTGTTTTTGTGTTATGGAAATAAACTTTCTGTTACAAGCCTTACCCTCGGTTACCTCAACTACAAACCTTCTACTTAAGGCACCAACATATTTTAGCAGTACTACACTTCCCAGAAGCCAACACGAAGAAATAGACTGCTAGGAGTTGATAGAAGAAGGAATCCTGCAAAGGAGTCTGCACAGCTTCTGGTTCATCAGAACATAAGATATGCCATACTGGGTCAGACCAAGGTCCATCAAGCCCAGTATCCTGTTTCCAACAGTGGCCAATCTAGGTCATACGTACCTAGCAGTTTCCCCAGAAGACACAAGTTCCATAATGCTTGTACTGGGTCAAGCATTGATATCCTGGGTCCCTTCTTAATAATGGTTTATGGACCTTTCCTCCAGGAACTTGTCCAAACCTTTTTTAAACCCAGCTACACTAACAGCCTTTACTACATCTTCCGGTAACAAATTCCAGAGTTTGATTACATGTTGAGTGAAAAAATATTTTCTTTTATTAGCCTTAAATAGTTTACCCTGTAGCTTCGTTGAATGTCCCCTAGTCTTTCTATATTCTGATAACGTAAACAATCAATCTACGTTTACCCGTTCCACTAAGGACTAGGTCTAATATGGTTTCCCCTCTGATCGGTTCATGAACCAGCTGCTCCAAGAAGCAGTCATTTATTTCATCTAGGAACTTTATCTCCCTAGCATGTCCTGCTGTGACACTGACCCAGTCAATACCGGGGTAATTGAAATCACCCATTATTATTACTGCGCTGTAACGTTTGTTAGCTTCCTTGATTTCTTTGAGCATTTCATCATCCCTTTGTTCATTCTGACCAGGTGGTCGATAGTACACCCCCACTGCCATTGCCTTCCCCTATTTACATGGAATTTTAATCCATAGAGATTCTACAAAAAATTTTGTTTCCTGCAAAACTTTAATCCTTTCTGACTCAATGCCCTCTCTAACATAGAGTGCAACCCCTCTACCAATTTGATCAGCTCCATCATTACGATATAGTTTGTACCCAGGTATCACAGTGTCCCACTGGTTGTCTCCCTTCCACCATGTCTCTGAGATTCCAATCATATCTAACCTCTCATTTAGTGCTATATATTCTAACTCACCCATCTTATTTTTTAGACTTCTAGCATTTGCATACAAGCATTTTAGAGACTGTATTTTGTTCATATTAATCTGGCTATTGGTAGGCATGGGTAATTTGGGATCTTTAAGCTCTGTCTGCTCCATACTCGAGGGCATTTGGGCTACTTTACTCTTTTTTGGAACCTCTCTGCTTTTAGTAGTATCTTTCAAGGATACATTCTTCTGAACCATGCGCTCTTGGGCGATTGTCGTCTTTCCCCTATTATCTAGTTTAAAAGCTGCTCTATCTCCTTTTTAAAGGTTAATGCCAGCAGCCTGGTTCCATCCCGGTTAAGGTGAAGCCCATCCCTTCAGAAGAGCCCCTCCTTTCCCCAGAATGTTCCCCAGTTCCTAATAAATCCAAAACCCTCATCTCTGCACCATTGTCTCATCCACACATTGATACTCTGGAGCTCTGCCTGCCTTTTGGGTCCTGCGCGTGGAACGGGAAGCATTTCGGAGAACACTACCCTGGAAGTTCTGGATTTCAACTTCCTACCTAAAAGCCTAAATTTGGCCTCCAGAACCTCCCTGCCACATTTTCCTACGTCATTGGTATCGACATGTACTAAGACAGCAGACTCCTCCCCAGCACTATCTAAGACCTTATCTAGGTGGCACGTGAGGTCCGCTACCTTCGCACCAGGCAGGCATGTTACCAGGTGATTCTCATGTCCACCATCCACCCAGCTATCTACATGCCTAATGATCGAATCACCAACTATAATGGCTGTCCTAACCTTCCCTCATGGGCACATGGCCCTGGAGAAACTTCCTCGGTGTGAGAGGGTTTTACATCACCTGGAGGACAGGTCCTAGTTACAGGATCACTTCCTGCCACACCAGGGTGATGCTCTCCTTTCACTTGATCTCTCTCCTCCATGGCAACAGGGATGCTGTCAGACTGGAGGTGGGACTTCAGGACTATATCCCTGTAGGTCTCGTCTATGTACCTTACCATCTTTCTTATGTCTTCCAAGTCTGCTACTCTAGCCTCTAGAGAATGGACTCGTTCTCTGAGAGTAAAGAGCTCCTTGCACCTAGTGCACACGTAAGACCTCTCACCAACTGGGGAAAATTCTACATGTGACACTCAGTGCAAAAGACTGGAAAGCCCCCATCTTGCTGCTGGACTGCTGTCTGCATGTTAGTTTTAAGCTTGTGTTTAGATCTATAAGTTCTTTACTTACTAAGGGTTGCTATGGATATTTATACTAATAAAACTGTACCTAATACGTTTAATATACCTTGTTCACCTGAAGCTCAATTAATCTCAGGTCCTTAGTGTATGACTGATTTAGATAACAAGCTTCACCTGAGAGCACCTCCTTTCCTTTAAGATGTGTAAGTACCTATAAAGCTACGATTATCCCAGGAGTGGGTGGGTGTTGGGGAGGGAGGGAGGGAAAGAAAGGTTAAATTAGACTTACCTGCTAATTGTAGTTCCTGGAGTAACTCCAGTCTAGTCCCGGAATCTCTGGGGTTGTCAACCTCATCCAGCAGCTTTGGAGACTGAGAAACTTCAGTGCTGTGATGTCACCAGTATATAAGGACTGGCACCGCCTCCTCACATCAGTTTACCTATTGACAAAGCAGACTCACCGGAGCAACAAGTAAGTAACAAAATGCAGTATTAAAGCACCGCTTAGCTAAACTATATAGGCCTGCCAACCCAACTATATACAAGACCCTTGCGGATCGTACGCCAGGAGATCCCCTGTCCAGCACCCTACTACAGGGGACAGGAACCCCCCATGCCCCGCCATTGGAAAAATCCACTGTGCATGCACTCCAACCCCCCAAACGCATTGAGAAGTTTGCTTACCAGTAATACAGCTCCTGCTTCAGTCCACGGTAAAATCAACGCGATAGGGCGGGACACGGGACTAGACTGGAGTTACTCCAGGAACTACAATTAGCAGGTAAGTCTAATTTAACCTTCCTGATCGTCCCTCCAGTCTAGTCCCGGAATCTCTGGGGATGTACCAGAGCAGTAGCACAGCTGATCCAAAACAGGAGTCTCTGTCCGCCTGCACATCCAGACGGTAATGCTTCACAAAGGTATGCAGCGACGACCAAGTAGTCCCCTTACAGATGTCCACCGCCGGCACCAAGCTAGACTCCACCCAAGATGCCACTTGTGCCCTAGTGGAATGAGCCCACAGCCCTTCCGGTACTATGTGACCACGGAAAATGTAAGTCGATGCGATCGCTTCCTTGATCCAATGAGCAATGGAACCTTTCGAGGCCGCCTCCCCTCGTCTAGGCCCCGCGAACAGAACGAACAGCCTGTCCGACTTACGGAAGGGCTCTGTTCTAGCCACATACTTCTTCAACACCCGGCAAATATCCAAAGTATGAAGTCGGTCTGCCACCTGAGTCTTACCTTTAACGTGAAACACGGGCAACGACACCACTTGGTTCAAATGAAACACCGAGACCACCTTAGGCAAGAACGACGGAACCGGTCTCAACACCACCTTAGAATCGTAGAAAGAGAGAAATGGCTTCCTACATGACAGCGCTTGTAACTCCGAAACTCGCCTAGCTGAGGCAATGGCCACTAAAAACACTACCTTCAGCGTAAGATCTTTCAAAGAAGCCTTCCCCAAAGGCTCAAAAGGTGCTCCACCTAAGGCCTCCAAGACTAAGGGTAGATCCCAAGCCGGAACCATACTCGTACGCGGTGGCCGGAGAAGAGCTACCGCCTTCAAAAACCGCTTAACATCTGGATGACTACCCAGCGAGCTGCCTTGTACCTTCCCTCTATAACAGGCTAAAGCCGCCAACTGCACCTTCAGGGAAGATGCCGCCAGGCCCTTCTGATACCCATCCTGCAAGAAAGATAGAATCTGCGGGACCGACATCTTCAAAGGAACACAGTTCCTATCCGCACACCAAGCTTCAAAGACGCGCCACACTCTGACATACGCCAAGGAAGTAGATTTCTGCCTCAACTTCAGCAAGGTAGTAATGACTGCCACCGAATAACCTCTCGCTTTCAACCTTGCCCTCTCAAGAGCCAGGCCGTAAGCGAGAATCGACCCACCTGGGGCATGCAGAGAGGGCCCTGGGTGAGAAGGTCCTTGCGAACAGGAAGCTTCCAGGGCTGCCCCTCCAACAGTCTGACCAAGTCCGCTTACCAAGGTCTTCTTGGCCAATCCGGAGCAATTAGAACCACTCGACCCTTGTGCCGCTCTATGCGCTGTAGAACCCACCCAATCAACACCCACGGTGGAAAAACATACAGCAGCTGCCCCTCTGGCCACTTCTGAATGAGAGCGTCTAGGCCCTCCGCCATCCTCTCCTTTCTTCTGCTGAAGAACCGATCAACCTTTGCGGACTGAAAAGTCGCCATGAGATCCATTACTGGCATCCCCCAGCGCTGAACCAACATCGCAAACACTTCGGGGTGCAGGACCCACTCCCCCGGGTCCACCCTTACTTGACTCAGAAAATTGGCCTTCACATTGTCTACTCCCACGACATGCGCCGCCGACAAGGCTACCAGGTTCCTCTCGGCCCACTCGAACAAAACGTCCGCTTCGTCCTCCAGCACTACACTACTGGTGCCTCCTTGACGATTTATGTACGCTACTGCCGTCGCGTTGTCCGAGAACACCCAAACGGCCGTTCCCTGTAGAAAAGGGCACAACTGCTGAAGAGCCAGCGTCACTGCCTGCAACTCCAGTCTGTTGATTGACCACCGCTTTTCCAGGTTGGACCACTGACCTTGCACCAGGTACCCCTGACAATGAGCTCCCCAGCCGTGCAGACTGGCATCCGTCGTTAGCGACACCCAAGCTGGAGCCTCCAACGACACCCCCTTCTCTAGCCATCTGGTCTCAACCACCAACGCAGCGCCCGACGCGTGTGCGGAGGGCAAGCCAACCTCTGGGACAGGGAGTCCTCTTGATGCGACCATCTTCTCAACAGAGCCCGCTGCAATGGCCTCATGTGGGCCCGCGCCCACGGCACCAACTCTAGTGTCGCCGCCATCATCCCTAACACCTGCAGATACTCCCAGGCTGTAGGACAGCTGAGACCGAGAAACTGACTCACCAATCGCCTGAGGGCTAGCACTCGCTGCTGAGGCAGAAACACTCGACCCACGCTCGTATTGAAACGTGCTCCGAGGTATTCCAGGTTTTGAGATGGCTCCAACTTGCTCTTCGCAGTGTTGACCACCCAACCGAGGCTTTGCAAAAGAGCTATCACCCTGGCCGTAGCCGAGAGACTTTCCTCCCTGGACTTCACTCTGATCAACCAATCGTCCAGATAGGGATGCACCAACACTCCTTCCTTCCGCAACGCCGCCGCCACTACCACCATCACCTTGGGGAACGTTCGCGGCGCCGGCGCCAGGCCAAACGGAAGCGCTTGAAACTGATAATGCCCCATCGGCATTGCAAACCTGAGGAATTTCTGATGCTCCCGGCGGATCAGAATATGAAGATACGCCTCCGATAAGTCCAGGGAGGTCAGAAACTCTCCGTGCCGTACCGCCACAATGACTGACCTGAGCGTCTCCATCCGAAAATGCGACACTCGCAGACAGCGATTCACCCTTTTTAAATCTAGAATGGGCCGCCACGTCCCTTCCTTCTTTGGCACGACGAAGTAAATGGAGTATCGACCGCAACCTAACTGGTCGATAGGAACCGGGACAATGGCCTTGAGCAACAACAGCCTCTGCACCGTATCCTGTACTGCCTTGCACTTCGCGGGAGCATTGCACGGGGACCGAACAAAAGAGTCGGATACCGGCCGCTGCATCTCAAGCACATAACCTTCGCGAATCACCTCCAATACCCACTGATCGGACGTGAGTCGGGCCCAGGCAGGGTAAAAATCCCGTAGTCGACCCCCTACGGGAACTAACCCCCCCTGGACTCCCCTGACTTCATTGTGACTTTTTGAAGTTGAAGGTGGAGGACGAGGACGCAGCCGCAAAACCCCTGTTCGCTCCTCGAAACCCCCGAAACCCCTGGGACCTACCAGGGAAGCGACCTCTCTGGGCCTGGGCCCCCCTTGGGGAAGTGAACCGTCGAAACTCCCGCTGCGGCCCCCAAGACCCGGGCCCAGCGCGGCTCTGTTTTTGTTTATCCTCTGGCAAACGACCGCCTTTCGACTCCCCTAAATCCTTAACCAACTTCTCCAAATCTTCTCCAAAGAGCAGGTTCCCCCTAAAAGGGAGCTTACTCAACCTCGCCTTTGAAGAACCATCCGCTGCCCAATTTTGCAGCCACAGACACCGTCTGCCGGCGACTACAGAGGCCATACTCTTCGCTAAACCGCGGATCAAATCATAGTGAATGTCGGCGAGATACGCCGCCCCGGACTCCAATCTTTCCGCTTCCTCGGACACTTCCATCGAGTGGTCACCTTGCACTCACTGTGCCCACCGCAAGCAGGCCCGCGCTACCCAGGCTCCACAAATAGACACCTGTAAAGACAATGCATTGGCCTCAAAAATCTGCTTCAACAACATTTCCAACTTGCGGTCTTGCGCATCCTTAAGAGCCACTGCACCTTCCACCGGGATGGTAGTTTTCTTGGTCACCGCCGATACGGCTGCATCCACCTTGGGAGCCTTAAACAACTCCCTGTCCTGATCCAAGAGAGGATACAATCGTGCCATCACTCGAGAGCCCTTAAGAGCAGCCTCCGGCGTATCCTATTCTTCCTGTATCATCTCCTTAAAAATCCTATGCACCGGGAAAGCCTTCTGATTTTTCCGCACCGCCTGTAGCAGCGGATCTTCCAGGGTAGAGTTTGCTACCGGTCCCGCGTCCGGCATATTAAGCATTTTAAGAGACTCTGAAATGAGCGCCGGTAACTCCTCTCTATGAAATACCCGAACTACCCATGCCTGATCCTCTTGTTCCCTAATCTCACCTTCCTCTAGATCCTCCAAATCTCTATCCATGTCCGCATCCTCTAAACGCACCTCCTCTGACATGACGGAGGATGCTAGGTGATCTCTTCCTGGCCTGGTCCTCTTGGCACTGATGCCCGAAGCTGCCGCTGACAACGGTGACCGCGGTCGCTTCAGCCCCAGCTCCGCTCCTGAGGTACTCGCTGCAGGCGCTCCCTGCGAGCCCGCCAAAGTCTTCTGGAGCAGTGCTATGAAATCCAATGAGAAAATTGCCCCTAGACTGCCTGCTAGAGGCTGCTGAGAGAGCGGAGGCACTGGGGCAGCCGACGCACTGACCCCCGGCTCAGGAGGCGGTAGGGATGGAAGACTGGGGTCAATCATATCCTCCAAACCCTCAGGCCCCCTAGCCTCTGAATCAGGAACCACCTCTCTGGCCTCCAACTCGGGAGCGCAGCCCCTACAGACACCCTCCTGTGAGACTGAACTGCGCTTAGCTCCACACAAAAGGCAGAGCTGCTTGGAATGCATGCCAATCTGATCCACACAGGCACAACCCCCCCTCAAAGGAAACAAATTTTTTTTTTTTTTTTTTTTTACTTCTGCCCCCTTCAGGGAGACTCCCCCACCGGAGCCCCGAAGAAAGAAACGTAAAATGAAGCTTCTAGGCCAAACTAGGAAGCGCCAAAGCCCCACACTGGTAACCGGTGATCTTCCCGCCCTCAGGCCATGCGGTCTGGCCTGATCGCTACACACAGCTGTTTCCCGCCGAAAAATGGCTTGCGGCCCTGCGCAACTGCTGCCAGATCGGCTATCACACTCCGTTCCCCATACCGGCGATGTTAACAAGCCCCGTTACCTTTAGATGCCTCGTAGGAAAGAAAAACAGCTGGGACTGCTCCTAGGGCTGTCGGCACTGGCAGGCAAACACTTCTGCACTCACCGTGCCCTGCAAAACAAGCCGGTTCCGGTCCCTTGCAGCCGGAACGGTAACCAGCTGGCGATCCTCTCCCCGACGTCGACCGGACCCCACTGCCGAGCTCCTGACTGTCCCCTGGCTGAGGTAAAGGGCGGGTAATGGAGCAGAGGATCCCCGGGCAACGGACAAACCGCTGCCCTCCCAGACTAGAGGCAGAGCCAAAACAAAGGCGTCCGATGTAATTATCCCCTTATCTTTTTTTTTTTTTTTTAACTCCTCTAACTTTACTTAATCATTCCTCTACTGAGCCCTGGGATCCCTGGGCTCACCACCTCTCTAGCTGCTTTGGAGACTGAAAAACTGATGTGAGGAGGCGGTGCCAGCTCTTATATACTGGTGACATCACAGCACTGAAGTTTCTCAGTCTCCAAAGCTGCTGGATGAGGTTGACAACCCCAGAGATTCCAGAACTAGACTGGAGGGACGATCAGGAATAACACTTATTAAAAGAGGGCTGCTACGCAGTACCCTGTCCTGTGCTGCTGAGGTAAGCTGTGACCAACTTCCTGGGTGATTAACAGTCCTTGCTTGGATAGAAGGAGTCTTTCAAAATGGCCTTTTGACCTGCCACCTGGTGTTAACTCCTATTGAAAAGGTTTCACAGTTCTCTTGCCCCCTAGGTAGAAGGCCTCTTTGTAAAGGTCTCTTGAAGACTTTATTTGTTGCTCAAAGAGTACTGACCCTGTTTTGCCTTTTATGCTCTTATATTCTGATTTGATTTAAATTACAGATCTTTGCTGCTGCTAGGCTCTATCTTATTATGAAATTTAAACTACAAGCTCTTTGCTGGGTTCCACATTTAACCAGAAAGCTCTGTTCTGTGTTTTAAATTTAAACTAAAAGTACTTTGCTGATACTAGGCCCCGAGTGAATATTAAATTTAAACTACAAGCTCTCTGCTGGATTCCAAATTTAACCAGAAAGCTCTCTTCTGTGTTTTAAATTTAAACTAAAAGTACTTTGCTGATACTAGGCCCTGAGTGACTATTAAATTTAAACTAAAGGTAAAAAGGGGACTGTTGTAGTTGTTGATATGGAAGGACAGACTAGATAGACCATGTGGTCTTTTTCTGTCATCATATTTCTATGTTTCTATTCTAAAGGTAAACTACAAGCTCTCTGCTAGGTATGAAATGTAACCAGAAAGTTCTCTTCTGTGTTTTAAATTTAAACTTAAACTGCTGCTACTGGGCCCTGACTGATTTAACAAAAACACTGGGTTCACAGATTAATTAGCTTTAATACAAAGAAGTCTTTTCAGAAAATTCCCAGAAGTATATACTCACAATTGCAGAACTCTCTCCAGAAGTAGCAGTCCCTTTTTCTAGTCCTTCAAGACTCAAGGTTAACAGTTTCATAGCCCTCTGTAGACAGCATGATGACTTCCCAGATTTCCTTTCTTACCACTGCATCATTCACCAGCAAGTTTTGGCAAGCAAGAGACTCAATACAAAGACTGTCATGGACATCACTTTCAAAATTGTAAATTCAGTTCGTGGAAGATCACTTCAAAGATGGCTTTTCAATCTTATTCTTGATGAAGGGGCAGCGGAAATCATTTTGCACACAGATGTAAGGTTGCTAAGTAGGCACAAATTTCTGAAAAGATTTCGTGATTTGCTGAATGAAATAAGACGTTTTTTGAAGGAGAGGGGAGATGACCAAGCAGAGTTGGAAGATGAGGAGTGGTTATGTGATCTGGCATTTCTCGCTGACTTTACAGGCGAACTAAGTGATATGAACCTTGAATTACAAGGTAAAAACAAATGCATTGGTGAGATGATGAGTACAGTTTCATCTTACAAGAGCAAATTTATGCTAATGATGACTGACCTTGCAAACAACACTTTTGATCATTTTCCTAATACGCAGGACCATCTGGGACAATATCCAAATTTTGTTTTTCAGAACGAGAAGTATGTGACAGAAATCTGTTCTGTTATCCAGGAATTCGAAAATAGATTCTGTGACTTCCAAAAAATTGGAACAGTTGTGGAGTACTTGTCATACCCATTCAAAGTAGATGTGGACATTAAAGAAACTGCAGCTGCTATCAGTACAAATTACTCATTGAACAAGCCATCTCTTGAAAACGAAATATTAACCCTTAAAAATTACATTTTTCTCAAGACCAGTGCTGAGCAAGAATCGTTTTGGAAGCTAGTGCCTAGAGACAAATTTCCCAACTTGAGAAGATGCCGTAAAGCTGTACACTCCTCTTTTGGTTCAACTTATTTGTGTGAATCTGCGTTTTCCCTTCTGAAAATGACAAAGAGTTCCAACATGACAGATGAACATCTATCTCCAGGATTCCCTGAGACTGGCCCTCACGCAATATTCACCCAACTTCAAAAAGCTGGTGGATGAAATGCAGGCTCAGACGTCTCACTAATGAGCAAGAGCGAAATATTAAAGATTGTGCAAGATCAGCTTGGATCAATACTCAACCTAAATTTAACACAAATTACTCAATAAAAGTTAAAGAAATTTATTAAGACAGTTAAAGAAAGTTATTACTCAATAAAACGTCAAGAAAAAATGTAGTTTCCATTTCCCCTCGAAGTTTTTACTGGATCTTCGTCTCTCTATTTTGTTTTTGCTTAATTTGCTTAACAGCTGATCACATCCAAGTAAATGACAGAAGGTTCATTAAAAATGGGGGGGGGGGGAGAATCCTCCAATTTTATTGTGTTAAAATTTAATTTGAAACTAATTTGAAACTTAATTTTCATGGTGGTAGATCACCGGCACTTTTGGCCGGAAAAAGTAGATCATGACCTGTTCAAAGTTGGACATGCTTGCTCTAGAGTATTGTGAGCTTCAGCAAAGCACTTTGCCTTGGAATGCATAAACTGTTCCCAGGGTCAGATTGAAAGGGTGCATAATGAGAAGCAGAGGATTATGGGTTTGGCACGAAACAGTGTGGTTTGCATAGGGTGTTCATGAGTCGGAGGTGGGGTTAATGGCTGAGCCATCTTAGTGCCAGTCTGCCATGGACATGGCCTGGATGCCCACATCACTTTATGCTGAGAGGCCACTCTCATTCTGACCGAGCTATGACCATGTCACGGCTGTGTAGCCACATAGTGCTATGCACTGCCAAACTGCAGTGATGGGGCTTCTGTTCCTTTCCTGGCAGCCCCATCACTGCACTGACTGCTGGGTGTCTATGTGAATGGCTGACTCAGCCCTCTGATGGCCAACACATGCCGACTGACTGTGCTTGATTTACTGGAGTTGTAGTCCCAGAAAGTGAGGACAGCAGCTGTTCTTGGGCTGCTATGGTCATCGCAGGCCCATCATTTTGGTGACAGCACCCCTCCCCCTCCAGACTAGACAAATGTCACTACATTCAAGTTCCTTGGAAACAGTTGCTGCAACCTTGAGCACTGACATGAGATGATATATGAGAGTCCCTGGCCAACATAAGCAGGACACAAGGTGCAGATATGACAGGCCACTCTGGCATGCTGCATTTGTGCAGACAACCAACTAGGTATCACACACTGCAGACAAGACCTGTGACACACTGACAGTGAGATGGATCTGCTCCTGCACCTGCAGAGTCCATCTCTTGCAGTGCAAGCTCTGGGGACCAGGTGATGTGTGCCCCTCCTCACCTTCAGAGCGACCGCTGAAACCAGTCAGTAGCACAGTTTGCAGCTGTTATGTGCTTGAAGCACGCAATGTCACTGTGCATTACTGAGCTGATGTGATGAATTACTGCAGTCTCCATTTGGTGATCAGTTGCACAAAGCTGTTCTGAATGTGCATCATGGGTACTGGAGGGGCTAACTTATACTGGTGTACAGAGCAGGCATTGCTGCCATAGTGGCGACTGTGATCACTGGGGCATAGCCCAGTATGATGGTGAGAGATGTGTGCATGGCCACCCGAGTAGGCCAGGGTGGTCTGCAATGGACTGCATGGTTCATTAATGTGGTTTGCATTCAGTGTATGTGCAGAAGTACCTATCACGCTGTGTGCAGCAGATTACAGGGGAATGCACACCCTGCACATGTGATGCCTCTGGGGTTATTTCCTCATATTACTCCTGAGTCTATCCCCTTTCACTCTCATGCTATGTCCCCTCGTGGCAGAGCTTGACATCAATTGAAAGAGACCCTCCTTTGCATTTATGCCACGTAGGTATTTAAATGTCTCTCTCATATTGCCCCTATCCGCCTTTCCTCTAAAGTATACATATTAAGATCTTTAAGTCTGTCCTGATATGCTTCATAACAAAGACCACTAACCATTTTAGTAACTACCCTCTGCACCAACTCCCACCTGCTTATATCCTTTTGAAGGTGCGTTCTCCAGAATTGCACACAGTACTCCAAACTGGTCATACCAAATATTTATACAGAGGCATTATCACCTCCTTTTTTCTGCTGGTCATCCCTCTCCCTGTACACCCAAGCACCCTTCTGGCTTTCACAGTTGCCTTTTCTGCTTGTTCAGCTACTTTAAGATCATCAAACACAATCACTCCCAGGTCTCGCTCTTCTTTTGTGGACAGAAGTATCTCACCCCCTACAATATACCGCTCCTTTGGATTTTTGCAGCCCAAATATATAACCCTGCATTTTTTAGCATTAAATTTCAATTGCCAAATTCTAGACCATTCTTCAAGATTAGTTAGATCCCTCCTCATATTATCTACTCCTTCCTAGGTGTCTACTCTATTGCAGATTTTGGTATAATCTGTAAACAAGCAAACCTTACCCAACAGCCCTTCTGCAATATCACTAACAAAGATGTTTAAAAAAATCGTATCAAGGACAGATCCCTGCGGCATACCACTGGTAACCTCCTTCTCCTCAGAATGAGCTCCATTTACTTGTACCCTTTGTGGCCTCCTACTCAACCAATTTCCAGCCCAGAGAGTAATTTTAGGGTCCATCCTTAGGTGCTCAGTTTGTTTATAAGTCGCCTGTGCGCAGGGCCGGATTTACCTTGAGTGAGGCCCTACGCCAACAAAAATTGTGGGCCCCCAGCAGGGGCGGCCCAAGGGGGGGTGCGGGGCCTCATTTGCATAAGGGGCCTCATTTGCATAAATATTTGCATAATGTTACCATATACTAACTTTTAGTAAACGTGCCTCTTAATGAGTGTATGGATAAAGAAAGACTAAAAGATTTCTACATTACTATAATCCAGTGCCAACTGCCAGACACATTAGGAACTACTACAAACACTGCCCATTTAGAACCCATAGTAAACCCGCTGTATCCTAACAGCACTACCAGGACTCACAAAGCACCATACTCTACCAATCAAAAGGCAACACTGCAAATATTAAACCAATACATTTCAGAGAACAACAATACATGACCTACTGGGGAAAGAGAACAAGTGGCAATGTCAAATAGGAATTATATAAACAGAACACCTCAGCTCAGTTACACATGCAGAACATAGACCATCACCAAACAAGTAATCACAATTTAGAAACAGGAAGACAATAATTAAACTGGGAATCCCAAAAGCCAAACTTGGAATGTACAACACTGTAGAAATAAAACTATACATTAATTTGCTCTTGTACTAAACAAAGCGCAGACGTTAATGATGCACATTTACCAGAGCTGACATATTCCAATTAATAAATTCAAAATAAAGAGATATTTTTCTACCTTTTGTGCATTTTTTTCAGCTGCAATTGCTCCAGCCACTTTCTTCTGGTTTCTTCGTGTCTTCTGCTAACTCTCCATCGTCTGCTGTCCATTTGTCCTTTCTTCTCTCTTCTAGATTTTTTTTCATTCTCTCTCTACATCTGCTTTAACATACTAATCTTTCTCCTTTTGCTCTTTCCTCATTCCTATTTCATCCACTCAAATTTTACCCCTCCATCCTCAATCCCCACTTACTCTCCCAATACCCGGCCAATTGTAGATTTTTATCCCTCCCACACAAAATATTTTTCCCTTCTCCATTTTACTCTTCCAGCCCCATCCCATTCTAATCCTCCCCCAACATCAGCTCCCTTCTAGTTCCAGCCTCACCCAGCATCCATTCCCTTCTAGTCCCTGCATCAGCCCATTTCCAGTCCTAGCCATCCATCAGCCCATTTCCAGTCCTAGCAACCCCCCAACCCAATACCAGTCCTAGCCCCCCATCAACCCACTTACAGTCCTTAACCCCCCATCACCCCATTTTCAGTTTAAGCCCCCCCTATAACCCATTACCAGTCCTAACCCCCCATCAGCCCACTTCCAGTCCTAACCCCATCAACCCATTTCCAGTCAGCCCCCCATAGCCCATTGCGTCCTACCCCCCCCCCATCAGCCCACAGCCCATTACCAGTCCTAACCCCATCATCCCACCTCCAGTTTTAACCCCCCAGCCCATTTCCAGTCCTAGCCCCCCATAGCCCATTACCAGACAACCCCCATCAGCCCACAGCCCATTACCAGTCTTAACCCCCCCCAAAGCCCATTACCAGTTCTAACCCCCCCCCAACAGCCCATTAGCAGTCCTAACCCCATCAGCCCACCTCCAGTCTTAACTCCCCAGCCCATTTCCAGTCCTAGCCCCCCCATAGCCCATTACCAGACAGCCCCCATCAGCCCACAGCCCATTACCAGTCTTAACCCCCCACCAAAGCCCATTGCCAGTTCTAAGCCCCCCCCAACAGCCCATTACCAGTCCTAACCCCATCAGCCCACCTCCAGTCTTAACCCCCCAGCCCATTTCCAGTCCTAGCCCCCCCATAGCCCATTACCAGACAGCCCCCATCAGCCCACAGCCCATTACCAGTCTTAACCCCCACCAACGCCCATTGCCAGTTCTAAGCCCCCCCAACAGCCCACAGTCCATGACCAGTCCTAACCCCATCAGCCCACCTCTAGCCTTAACCCCCCCAGCCCATTTCCAGCCCCAGCCCCCCCAATAGCCCATTACCAGTCCTACCCCCCCCCATAGCCCATTACCAGCCCTACCCCCCCCAGCCCATTTCCAGCCCCAGCCCCCCCAATAGCCCATTACCAGTCCTACCCCCCCCCCATAGCCCATTACCAGTCCTACCCCCCCCTCCCCCCCGGCCTAAAGTAAAATTTAATTTAAAAATAAAACCTGGTGGCTGCCGCCGCGGGGCCCCCTCTGCTGCCGCGGCAGCACGGACTGACTCGCGGAGGCCCCGTCTACAAGCTGAAGCCGTCGGTTCGGTTTGTTCTTCCCTCCCTCCCTCCCTCCGTGCAGGCTGCAGGCTGTGAGAGACGCAACGGGAGAGCGTCTCCTCGTGTCTCTGTTAAGCCCGCAGGGGCTGATGGGCAATTTCCCATCAGCCCCTGCGGGCTTAACAGAGACGCGAGGAGACACTCTCCTTTCGCGTCTCTCACAGCCTGCAGCCTGCACGGAGGGAGGGAGGGAGGGAGGGAGGAACGAACCGAACCGACAGTTTCAGCTTGTAGACGGGGCCCCCGCGGGTCAGTCGGTGCTGCCGCGGCAGCAGAGGGGGCCCCGCGGCGGCAGCCACCAGGTTTTTTTTTAAAATTGTATTAAAAAAAATGAACTTGTTCTTTTTTTGTGGGCCCCTGCCGGCTGTGGGCCCTACGCCATGGCGTACATGGCGTATAGGTAAATCCGTCCCTGCCTGTGCGGAATGGTGCCAAAACCTTTTGTTGTTAAGCGCCGTTGAGTTAGTTTGACTCATGACGACCCTCTGGATAGTTGTCCTAAACTGTATTCAGTCTTCAGTCAAGCCGGCTCATTGTTGATTAAAAAAAAAAATGGCTCATTGTTGATAGAGTGGCACCCACAGCTACTACTGTTATTGTGACTATCCATTGGGTTTTTGTGGCAAGATATGGAAGTGAATTGCCAGGCCTTTCTTCCACGCAGTTTAATTCTAGTATTGTTGACATTGTCACTGAAACATGATCCTTCACCCCAATACTGTCCGATTCTGCTGCTGCCCAGATAGGTGGTTTGTCTTGGTCTGGCACCTCAGTCCTCATTTGGCTTGCAGCTTGTCGTGTTGTGACGGCTTGTGTGCATCAGTGTTGCTAAGGGCTAAGCTATCAGCAACTTAACTACTGGCAGGGTCTTCCAAGATGGACAGGTCTCAGCTGAAGTGCCAGAAACCATTATAAAAAACAAAATTACTGAACATGTAGATAGTCGTGGTTGAGTGGCAGAAAGCCAACATGGATTTAGCTAAGGGAAGTCTTCTATCAGCAATCTCATATATATTTTTTGAAGGTGTGAATAAACAGGTGGATAATATATGAGCATATGAAAGTGTGATCAAAAAGTATCAAGACTCGCTGTGTAGCTATATAACAATACCTCATACCACAATGCTATTAAGCATGCAGTGACCTTGTTATGTGCTCTGCATGTGCAGAGTGTAGTGTGGCTGCAGTACATCTTTAGTTTCTTTGATCACGTGATGTTTGGGATTGTGTAAAAACAGTTCAGATTTATGATGAGTGCAAAAATTGAATAGCGAATTTGCATTAAATTCTGCCAGAAACTAGGAGATTCGTGCAGAGACTTATGACAAGTTACAGCAAGTGTATGGCGATGATGAATGTGGTGTGCTTGAGTTTATGACTGGTACAAACATTTCCAAGAGGGCGACCAAAGTGTTGACAGTGACGAATGTTCTAGGAGGCCATCCACGAGCAGGAATGAAGACAAAGTTGAAGCAATCCTTGCCACAATATGCTCAAATCATTGACTGACTAACAGGGAGCTTGCTGAAGACATGGACATCAGTTTCAGATCGGTACAGTGCACTCTTTCGATTTGGGGATAAGAAGTTTCTCCAGGAACAAGCAGGAAGTCAGTCCTCACTTATGGGTGACGTCAGCACCGATGGAGCATGCGCGGATCAATTCCCCAGCTTTCAAAGAAAGCCTTTGGGATTGCTACCATGCATGCGTGGTCCTCTTCCCGCCCAAGGGTGCCATCTTGCTCAGTCTCCCCTTTTCCGCGGAGTCTTTCGGACGCACATCCTTGTCCCTTGGAAGAAGTTTTGTTTTCCTCGCCTTAACAGGCTCTCTCTTTTCCGGTTGCACCAGTCCTCTACCCGTCCTTCCCCTGTCCTACTTTTTAGAGCTCCCGGGGATACATTTTTTCCTATTTTTTCTTTTCGGGCTTTGCACCCTTTTTTCTCTCTAACCACTGGCTGTTTGGGTCTTCGACCTCGCAGGGGCCATTTTTGCCCTCATGGCCATTGGATTTAAAAAATGCGATAGATGCTCTAGGGACATGTCGCTTACGGACACTCATGACTGTTGTCTGCAGTGACTGGGAGCTGACCATGACCCAGAGCTCTGTTCTCTCTGTAAGATAATGTCCTCTAAGTCCCTGCTCAGCCATAAGCAGAAGTCCAAAGACATTTTCTGAAAGGCTGCCTCGGAGTCCCCTGTGGCGCCCTCGGTCGTCTCTCCTACGGTGGGTTCTCCCCCTGCGGCCCTGCGTTCCCAGCGGCACTCCAACCAAAGGTCCCCGAGGTGGAACGGCGCAAGAAGAAGAAGGCCTCAAAGTTGCTGTCTGGGGCTCCTGACAAGCATGAACACTCCTGCGCCTGGTCGCTTAGCCCCCTTCGGTGTTCCCGAGTCGGACAAGGAGCGGCCCCGCAAAGTACCTCGCAGGGAAACAGAGGCCTCCAGCGAAGCCGCCCAGTCTCCTGAGGGTCATCCCGGTGAGAACCCCCTCTCCTCCTCGATGCCCAATTCGGTGACCCTGGTATCGGCGTCCCAGGGCCCCACGCCCGCATGGGAGTCCCACATGCTGGCGCTAGAATGCAGTGTTTCTGCGTTCATTGCTTCCCAGCAGGTGCTTATGGCCAACTTCGCTGACTTGCGCACAGATAGAGCGGGTCCCTCGCGTGGGACACCTGAATCTGTCCAGGAAACCCCTGAGAGCCACAGGCCTCGTAAGGGTACTTGACGTCGGTCTCGCTGGACCTCCCGTTCCTCGGAGGCGAGATCGTCCAGAGCCTCCGGCTCCAGGCTACTGTCCATCGGACAGGCCACCCACCCAGCTCGGATACCGTGACCGATTTTTCAGACTGGGAGTCTGATGGGGACACCTCCCCGGAAACCCATACCCACCGGGATCTTCCGTCGGACCCCTCACCGTCTGCATTCCAGCGGCGTTCACCACCCAAAGACACCTCTTTCTTGGTGTTTATTTGGGACATGGCTCGGGCCCTCAACATGGTCACCCAGGCCGAGGAGGACCCTCATACTGAAGAACTCGACATTCTTCAGTACGAGTCTCCACCCAGGGAATCCCTCACTTTGCCTGTACCATCGATTCTATCTTGGCTGTTGCTCCGCATGTGGGAGGCCCCAGCCTCGGTCCCTCACTTTGCCTGTACCACCGATTCTATCTTGGCTGTTGCTCCGCATGTGGGAGGCCCCAGCCTCGGTCCCCATCGTGAGCAAGCGCCTTGACACAATGTACAAGGTGCAGCGTGGGCCAGGCTTCCGAAAGACCCAACTCCCACACACCTCGATGGTGGTGGAATTGACCATGCGGAAGTAGACGAGCCCGAAATCACACTCATCGGTACCACCAGGCCGAGAGTCAAGAGCCCTTGATGCCCTGGGCCGCAAGGCATATCAAGGTTCCATGCTCTCTTGTCGCATCCAGGCATATCATTTGTACATCGGTATGTTCCTGTGCGATTTGGTGAACTTTCTCCACTGGTCTCGAAGGGGAGCCCCTCGACAGATTCCATGCCTTGCTGAAGTCCATGGCCGACTGCTCCAAATACATCTCTCGAGCCTCCTATGATGGCTTAAAGGCATCGGCTCAGGTGGCAGCCACGGGCATTGGGGCCCACCACCAGGTATGGCTACAATCCTCGGATTTGGAGCACTGGGTGCAGGAGAAGCTCCTGGATGTGCCATTCCTCGGTGAACAGCTTTTTTGGTAAGCCGATGGAGGAGAAGGTTGCGGAGATCGAGACGGAGTTTGTTACCAGGACCCATATCTCCTGCAAGACCTCTACCCTGCCTCAGAAGAAGCAGCCAATCAAGAAGCCCTTCTTCCCCAGAAAAGGTTTCCAGTATCACAGCTATCCGCCGTATCTGGCTACCCCCACGCCAACTGCTCCAGCCCAGGGAAAGCCCAGCCAGGGGCACCATAACCAAAGGGTCCAAAGGCCCAGACGCTGGCTCCTCCACACCCCACTCAGGGGTTTTGATGCCAGCGACATGGCCCCTCGCCTTCTGGTGATGCAGCAGCCAGTGGGGGGATGCCTGTCCTGCATCGCCCCATCATGGGCACTCATCACCTCGGACATTTGGGTTCTCCAGGTCGTCTGGGACGGCTATCGCCTCTATTTTGACAGGCTTCCACCCCCTTTCTCCCCAGTGCAGCCTCCTTGTCTCCCCGCACACCAGCTTCTGCTACAGTGGGAATTGCACTCCCTCCTTGCCCAACGGGCAGTCGAGAAGGTCCCTCCCCACCTTCGAGGTTGGGGCTTCTATTCCCGATACTTCCTCTTCCTGAAAAAGACTGGGAGTCTGCGGCCCATCCTCGACCTTCGCAGGCTAAACAAGTTCCTGGTACGGGAGAAATTCAAGATGTTATCTCTTGGCGTACTGCTGCCCTTCCTCCAGCAGGGCGACTGGCTTTACTCCTTTGATCTGAAGGACGCTTATGCCTATATCTTAATACATACCCAACACAGGCAGTACCTGCGCTTCAGGGTAAAGGGAGAACACTTCCAGTTCAGGGTGCTTCCCTTCGGCCTTGCGTCCACCCCACGGGTCTTCACGAAGTGCCTCGTTGTGGTCGCTGATCACCTTCGGCACTGGGGCATGCCAGTCTGTCCCTACCTCGACGACTGGCTTGTTAGGGCTCCTCTGCCGAGGAGGCCCGGCAAGCAATGTCGCGCACTGTCCTCCTTTTTGGAGAGCTTTGGGTTCTTGGTCAACTACCCGAAGTCTCACCTCGAGCCGGTGCAGACCCTCAAGTTCATCGGGGCACGCCTCGATACTCAGCAGGCCACTGCCTTCTTCGCAGTGGATCGCTCCACCCACCTCCGAGCTCTGGCAGCTCGCATCCAAAGCACCCACCAGGTCACTGCTCGGTCAATGCTATGTCTCCTGAGCCACATGGCCTCGACCGTGCATGTGGTTCCTCACTCCCTCCTGCACATGCGAACGGCTCAGTGGTGTCTCAGTACCCAATGGAGCCAATCCCTCGGACACCTCAGTGACCCCGTCAGGGTCCTCCCCGACCTCCGCTTTTCCCTGAACTGGTGGCAAAACCCCCGCAACCTTCTGTGGGGATCGCCCTTTCAGGCCCCACAGCACGATGCAGTGCTAACGATAGACACTTGCCTGTTAGGGTAGGAAGCCCATTGCGGGCCTCTCTGCATGCAGGGGCAATGGTCACCCGAGGAGTCTCAGCAGCAGATAAACCTGCTCGAACTCTGGGCCATCCAGTGGGCCTTCGAGGATCACCTCATTGGAAAGTCGGTTCTAGTACAGACCAACAACTGTGTAGCTATGTTCTACATCAACAAGGAGGGGAGGCACGGGATCATGCTCCCTCTGTTGGGACGTGGTCCTTATCTGTTCTTTTGCTGCCTGACGGAGGATATCCCTCAGGTCTACGTACCTCCAAGGTCAGGAGAATGGCCTGGCGGACAGACTCAGCAGGATCCTTCGCCCCCACGAATGACGACTGGATCCCAGAGTAGCAGGCTGGCTGTTTCTACATTGGGGGACCCCGGTGATAGACCTCTTCGCCAGCTCCCAGAACATGCAGCTCCCTGGCTTTTGCGGTCCGGTGCCGCACCTGGGCATGGAGGGCCCCGATGCATTTCTCCTGGACTGGTCCTCCAGTCTCCTATATGCATTCCCTCCTTTCCCCCTCATTGTGAGGACTCTTTTCAAGGCTCAATGGGACGGGGCATCGTTAATCCTCGTGGCCCCAGCAGCCTTGGTTCGCGCTTCTGCTCTGGCTATTGATGGAGCCTCCGATCCCCCTGGGCTCTGCCAGGGGCCTGTTAACACAGGAGGAGGGCTGGGTGCTAAATCCGAACCTAACCTCCCTATCCCTCACGGCCTGGCAGCTGAACGGGTCTCCCTAGTCTCTCTGGCCCTTCCGGAGGAGGTCGAGGAAATCCTCCTTGCCTCAAGGAAGGACTCCACTAGGTGGGCTTATGCCTTTAAGTGGAAATGCTTCTCCGTCTGGTGCTCGGAACACCTGATCGACCCCTTCTCGTGCCCGGTTCGGTGTGTTCTCCAGTTCCTCCTCCACCTCTCAAGAGAAGGGCTGAAGTCAAACGTTTTCAGAGTTCATTTGAGTGCCATCTCAGCTAAACATCTCCCTATCGAAGGAAAACCTCTCTCGGGGAAGCCGTTGATCTCCTGCTTCATGCGGGGCCTTCTGCTATCCAAGCCGCCCACCCATCCCCCTCCGGCGGAATGGGACTTAAATGTGATGCTCACGCAGCTCACCCGCCCACCTTTCGAGCCGATGGCGACATGTTCACTCTGGCACTTATCCTGGAAGGTGGCCTTCCTGGTAGTGCTGACCTCGGCCAGCTGAGTCAGTGAGCTCCAGGCGCCCCTTACTCCAGATTTTATTGGAACAGGGTGGTACTCCGTATCCTCCCTAAGTTCTTACCTAAGGTCGTTTCAGACTTCCATCTCAAAAAAGAGATAGTGCTGCCGACGTTCTTCCCGAGGCCTCACACCCTCAACTGCAAACGTGCCCTCGCCTTCTATTTGCAGCGTACCCAGACTCATCGCAAGTCTGACAGACATTTCATGATCTATGATCCAGATAGGGGCAAGCAGTCACCAAGTGCACCCTCTCGGCTTGGGTGGCGGACTGCATCGCTTTCGCCCATGTGAAGGCGGGCGTTCCTCTAGATCGTTGAGTCACATGGGGTCCGAGCCAAAGTGGCCTCGGTGGCCTCGCTGTGCTCTGTGCCCCTGTTGGACATCTGTCGTGCGGCGACCTAGTCTTCCACCAACACCTTCGTTGCCCAGTACTGCCTGGAGAGGGTCCCTCTGGGACAGTGCCTTCGGCCAGGTTCTTCTCCATAATCTGTTCAGGGTATAAGCAACTCCTGCCCTCTGACCCTTCTCACGGCTACCGAGGCTTCGCCCCGAGGACCGGAGGACTCGGGCTCCTTCGGGCTTCAGCTTCTGCTTACAGCCTCGCGGAGGCATTTTCTTTTTGGTTACTGGTTCGGAAGCCTGTAGCTAGGGAGTCCCATAAGTGAGGACTGACTTCCTGCTTGTTCCTGGAGAAAGCATAGTTACTCACCTGTAACAGGTGTTCTCCAGGGACAACAGGAATCAGTCCTTACTACCCTCCCACCTCCCCTAATGAGTTGCTGAATTTTTGTCCTTCCCTTGCCATCTGCTTGGTAGGGCTCGAGCTAAGGGACCTGACTGAGCAAGATGGCACCCTTGCATGGTAGCAATCCCAAAGGCTTTCTTTGAAAGCTGGGGAATTGCTCCACACGGGCTCCGTCGGTGCCGACATCACCAATAAGTGAGGACTGATTCCTGCTGTCCTGGAGAACACGTGTTACAGGTGAGTAACTACCTATGTCTGCAAAATTTGTGCCAAAACTCCTGTCCCGTGACCAAAAAGAAGAATGAATGTCTGCAGTCAGGGAGTTGTTTGAATATGTTAAAAATGACTCAGATTTCATCAAAAAGATTATTATTGATGATAAATCATGAGTTTATGGTTGTGACCTAGAAACTAAGGCTCAGTCCTCACAATAGAGGACTCCAGTCTCTCCCAGGCCCAAGAAAGCCCATCAGGTGGGGAGCAATGTCAAGGTCATGCTCACAGTTTTCTTTGATTACCAGGGTGTTCATCATGAGTATGCTCCAAAAGGCCAAACCATCAATAAGGAGTACTACGTCCAAGTTCTGACTCACTTGAGAGATGCAGTTCACCATAAGAGGACAGAGTTGCACAGCAATGGTGAATGATTGTTTCATCACGATAATGCCCCAGTTCACACATCACATCTTGTGCAGCAGTTCTTGGCCAAATACCAAAACGAGCAAGTCCATCAGCCTCTATATTCATCCAACCTCACACCCTGTGACTTTTTCTAGTTTCTAAAACTGAAATTATCACTGAAAGGAAGGAAATTTGATGACTTGGAGACCATTAAGCAAAATTCAACACAGCAGCTTCACAGCATAATGAAAGAGGCATTTCAAAATTGTTTCCAGCAGTGGCAAGAACACTGAAGGATGTTTGTTTTATCGGAAGGGGACTAATTTGAAGGAGACTGAGTGCAATAACTGTCAGTGTTATACTTCTTGTGTTATTATACTTGATACTTTTTGATTGTACCTCATAGTGTATCACGATTTTCAGAAAGCCTTTGACAAAGCCCCTCATGAGACTTCATTGGATAGGATGCAATGCACTATTGTGGATTAGGAACTTGATAATACAAAAGGTGGCAACTGCACCTGAATCAAGGAAACCCCCTAGAAAACACACACCGACCACCAGGTACACCGCAGAACTAAGAGACAAGATATGAATACTCTGAAAACTAGAGAGAAAGTGGAGATGTTCATACTCCATGCAGGACCGCGCGGCATATTTGACCATTTTACAAGAGTACCAGAACACAACCAGCAACACAAAACGTGATTACCACTCCAAGCTTATCTTAACTGCCATAAACTGCCCCAGAGAACTGTTCAACATTGCAAAATCTCTACTTAGGAATCCCAATCAAACAAATAAACACCAACCTATAGCATCTCAAGTAATGACGGACTGTCTATGAACTAAGAGAAGCAGAATCTCAACGACATCAACGGTGCTCAATACCCAAAGATCTTGCTCTACTCTCCTGGCACAACTTCCAAGATACCTCCACAGAAGAGCTAGAGAATATTATCACTAACCTCAGCACCCCTACCTCATACTTTGATCCATGCCCAGTAAGCTGTATCAAACTAGCCCGGTCTGACATAATCTTCATCATCCTCAGAATCACCCATCTCTCACTTACACACGGCTACATGCCAACTTTGTGCAGCTGGGACACTCTGATTTTGGCAGGGGGGGGAGGGATGTATATTTGCATCTTTGTCCTGGGGACCCACAATTCCCAGAACACTGAAAGACAGCTGCACTCGGCCAGCGACCACCATGACAAAACTGAGCAGAGAGCACCCGAACATGATCGGTCTCGCAGTCCCCACGTCCAGAGCTATATCAGCGAGTCCTCCCCAGCAGACCATGACAAAAAGCCAAAGGTACAAAAAAGGACCTGTGTGAGTCCCAGCTGGTCTGTTCTTCTCAAATAATTCCTTATTGACTGGGCACTACTGTTTTCCCTAGTTAAGGGGTTAAACAAGCTTCAATACACCCAATAATACAAATCCCAACTGGACCCTACTGCCCTCAGCTCATACCGTCCTATTTCCAGCCTACCATTCCCAGCAAAAATTATCGAAAAGACAATACAAATTCAACTTCAAGAACATATCAACCAGCATGCCCCCCCATGACCTTCAACAACATGGCTTTAGGCCTCATCACAGTATGGAGATGCTTCTAACAGCCCTAATGGACAAACTTATACAAGGCTCCAGAAGCCAAAATCTTTACTGTAATCTAAATACACCACAGCTAGTGCTCTCCCTGGTCACCCAGCCAAAGAAATCAATTAGATTTGTTTGATAAGATCTGCCTCTAGTGAATCCATACTGCCTCGGATCCTGCAATCCATTGGACTCCAGAAACCTCACTATTCTCTCTTTTAATAGCCTTTCCAATAATTTACTAACCACAGAGGTTAGACTAACCGGCCTGTAGTTCTCAATGTCATTTTGTGTTTTCACTTTCGCTGCTGTTTCAATCTGGTTTGTAAACTGCTCTGATGGCCTTTAGATAAAAGGGTGGTATATGAAATATTGATAATAAATAAATTAAAATAATAATATTTTCATACACATATAGATCTATATCTATCTAAATATATACAGATGTTGAAAAAGCACACCGCTGCCACAGTGTTTTAAAGACTTCAGTATCTTCCACTGATGGTTCAGCATTGAGGGAAGAGTTCATGGATTCCGCACCCCACAAACATCCCAAAAAATAGCAGGGTAGGCACCAAGAAACGCACAAGAAGTGCTGTCATACTCTGGTCTCTTCTCCTCTCCAGTGGTCGGGACCAGCTCAATTTTGGGGGACAAACATAACAGTTAAGCAGTTGTGTATGGTTCCAGCTTCTGGGGAATGTGAAAGACCAGCAGTATCAAAGCAAGACAATTGGTCCAGACAGTCACATAAATTCAGTATATGGATTTTAACAATACTGGCTTTTGTCAAAACTTGCCCAAGTCGGGCATTGGGTACCCATTAGTCTTAGGATATTTTTAATTAATATTAAAGTTGTTTTTTTTTAAATGAAGATATGTGTTTTGACTTCTGCTATAATTTTTCTAGATTGGTGGTCACTTCTGTTTGCTATGAAGAGATACTAACATCATATGTGGGTGTACAGCTGCTTCAGACACCTATAGGAATAATACCAACCGACTCTAACATTATAGATAGACATCACACTAGAGTATGCTTTCAGGAATGGTAGTGATATATGCAAAACATGAAGTCACACACAGCTGTATGGCTAGTTTTTTTGCCAGAGGAGGCCTCAGGAGCTCTCAGAAGCTCATCTGTTTAAATTGTTTTATGACAATGAAGTGTCTCATACAGTGAAGCAAACAAAAGATACTGGAAGCACATCACTGTGTATAGCTGATAGTCATCAGAACTTCCTGCAGGTGTCACGGTGAAAAATGGAAACATTTAACCAGCACAGGCAACTGAAAACATGCAGACATCACATTGACAGTATAACATGGACATATGAAAATGTGCTGTGTCTCAGACTTAGCCTTGTGGTTGAGTAAGGTTACCAGATGTTTCCGATTTTCAGGGATTGTCTCTGATTTTAGAGCTCAGTCCCTGATTCCTACCTCTTTGGCAGCTTCCTGTCCCAGATTTTAGCAATGGGGACAGAGGGGGATAGAAAAAAAATATTTTCAATTTAGTGATTTGAATATATCACTTTTTAGAGTTTATATCTATTATCTTTACATTTTGCAGGGGAAATGCATCACTGTTTCTATTTCTCTGTCTATTTGTCTGCTTGGAAGTGATATTGTTGCTGTCATGGGATGAATGGGGAGGCAGGGTACTGATTCCTCTTCTCACCTCCAAGCCTTGTTACTCAAACGTGGAACTAAGGAGTCCCTTCCTCCTCCTCCCCAACCCCAAATTCAGATAAGTGTCCCAGATTTGGTAATCTTAGGTTGAGTAAAATGGGTATCACTTGAAGAAGCTCCTCCTAGCTCCGAAGAGCTGATTTAGCTGAACTAGAATCACTGAGCAAAGGATATTCTCCCAGCCAGAGGGGCTTAAGGGCAAACCATGGAGCTTAGTTCATAAGAAACATTAACAGTCATGAGGAGCAATGAGACTTTTGGTCCAAAGGTCTGTTTTTATGATAAGAACTGTTGAGAGTTTGCTATTTAATTTTTTTTTTAATTTTGTCTTTATTAGATTTCATTCTATACAATTGAGATTTAATCTTATACAGAAAAAGGAAAAACTCATGAAAAATAATCATACTATAAGAAATTAAAACAATGAAAACCATGGAGAATTTCCTACAAGTTCACATTTTCATGGGGGAGTAGGAAGGAAAGAAGGAGGAAGATATAGAAACATAGAAATATGATGACAGAAAAAGACCACATGGCCTATCTAGTCTATCCTTCCATACCAACCACTACAACAGTCCCATTTTTTCCTTTAGAGATCCTCTGTGTTTGTCCCATGCTTCTTTAAATTCAGATACTGTCCTCATCTCTGCCACCTCCACTGGGAGACTATTCCACGGATCTACCACTCTTTCCCTAAAAAAATATTTCCACATATGACTCCTGACTCTATCGCCTTTCACCCTCATTCCATGTTCCCTTGTAGCAGAGCTTGCTTTCAATCGAAAGAGGCTCTCCTCCTGTGCATTTATGCCACAGAGGTATTTAAACGTCTCAATCATATCATCTCTATCCTCCCTTTCCTCTAAGGTGTACATATTAAAATCCTTAAGTCTGTCCTCATATGCTTTATAATTAAGACCACTAACCATTTTAATAGCCACCCTCTGTACTGACTCCAGCCTGTTTATATTGTTTTGAAGGTGCAGTCTTCAGAATTGCACACAATACTTCAAATATATCACCTCAAAACCAGGAAAACATAACATTTTAACACTGAAAAGAACTGGGCAACTGTTCTTACTTAGTGCGGCTAGGTCACTTCTACAGAAAGAGCAGTCCCAGATGGTGTAAGTATTCTGGCCGGAAGGACTGGGGTTTCTAGTCCCACAGGTGCTCCTTGTGGTCTTGGGCAAGCCACTTAACCCTCCATTGCCCATGTTCCCTGTAAGTATTAGTGTGTGTCTCATATCCCCTTGTGTTAAATGTATCCTCCAATTGTGTTGTGACCACTTTGATTGAAGGATAAGGTGGTATACAAAACTGTCTAAATAAATAAATAAATAAATGAAAGCATCTAGGTCACCCAGTTGGAAAAAAAATTAGTGTACTGACTGCTATAGAGTTAAACATTTACATGGAAATTTTAAGTGGAAATTAGCACCTATTTGCAATACACCCAGCTTCAACAATAGAAACTGCTTATGTCACTTCTGTGTCTCTCTCGCTAAATCGGGAAAAATAGAAATAGTGAAACCACAGAAAGACACATACCTCTTTTTGAAATATAATTTGATGATCCAAATCTCAATATCAGATGTTTCTAAAAGTTCAGTAACATTCAAAGTGTCCATATTTGAGCCAGAAACTTGACCAGAGGGTTCCTTTCTAGCTGATGGCAAATAATAAGCCTTAGTTATAGGCAGGAGTAACTCCTTAGGCACCAACAGAACCTCTGCAAGATACTTTTTAAACATTTCCAGCGCTGATACCCCAACAGTCCGTGGAAAGTTTAAGACACAAAATTAAACACCCGAGTAGCATTATCCAAAGACTCAATAAATTTCAGTGCCATATTATCTTTTATCTCCAGGAACAAGCAGGAATGAGTCTTCACATATGGGAGACGTCGCCGACGGAGCCCGCACGGGAATGCTCCCCAGCATCCAATCAGAAAGCCTTTGGGAGCATCCCCCGCGCCTGTGCGGTGGCTTCCCGCCCTTCCTACTGCCTCTCCCCAGTTTTTCGCTTTCCGCGGAGCAGGCAGGACGTCCCTCCTGCCACCGCAGAACTTTTCACCTTTTTCTTTTCTTGTTTCTGTAGTCGCGGCTTTTCCCGCCGACAGCGGCACCTCTGTGCCCCTTTTGTTTTTCTTTTCTCACTTATTTTTCGTCGCCTAGCAGGACCTTTTTTCCCTCTGGGCGCCGAGGCCTACCGGGCTTATAACATGGAGCCCCAGAAGTGCCCTCACTGCGGGGACTTAGTTTTCCACATGGACTCCAATGCCTGGTGCCTCTCTTGTTTGGGGCCTGACCCTTTCCCCCCGGGTCCTCCGGGCTACAGTGTCGGGAGAAGACCTTCCCTTTTTCGGGTATCCCTCGATGACGTTTTCACGCCCAAGGCGCGGTCATCGGGTTTTTCTACTCTCCAGGATCAGGTAACCACGCAACAGTCTGTTAAGACTAGCCAAGTCTTGAGGGGCGAGTCTCATGCGCGGCATGGCGACGGCTCCGGCCAACCCCTCAAGTCCCCCTTGGCTACTATACCCCGGCAGGAGTCCTCGGGCTCCAAAGCATTTACGGGGTTTTGGGATGTTCCTGGGGTTCGCTCCTCACAGAACATTCCCGAGCCATGCTCGAGGGAGGTACCCGCTTCGAGCAGTGCCGATTCCCCGGCATCGGCGCCGGCGTTGAGTGTTCCACTCTTCGCCAGGGATCGTCAGCTGGTGTCCTCGGCGCCTCCGGGGCCGATGGACTCGACCGAGTCTGACCTCCCTATATCCAAGCCGTGCTCGAGGGAGGTACCTGCTTCGAGCGGTGCAGACCCCCCGGCATCGGAGTCGGTGTCGAGCGGTCCGCTCCTCACCGAGGATCGTCCGGGGCTGATCGAATCGGTCCAGTCTGGCGTTCCTTCATCCCTGCCATGCGCGGGGGTGGTATCCGCTATGGGCGGTGCTGACCCCTCGACGTCGGTGTCGGTGTCGAGCGTTCTGCTCCTCACTGGGGGCTGTCAGCCGCGGTCCTCGGCGCCTCCGGGGCCGACTGACTCCTGCCGGTATGGCGTTCCTACGGGGGTGGTATCTGCTTCCGGCGGTGCCGACCCGTCGGCGTCGGTGTCGGTGTCGAGTGACCCGCTCCCCACCGGGGATCACCTGCCGCTGCCCTCAGCAGCTCTAGGGCCGACTGACTCAACACAGTCTGGCGGCCCTATGTTCAGGCCATGCGCGGAGGTGGTACCCACTTCAGGCGCGTCGGCGTCGATGGTTCCACTCTTCGCCGGGGATGGTCATCTGGCCTCGCTCCCTTCGGGGCCGGTCGCTTCGACCCGTGCTGGGTCGCCGGTATCCCAGCCCTGCGCGAGGGTGGTACCGGGTTTGCGTGGCACCGCTCTGCCAGAGACGGCAGGGGCGTCGAGCGCCAGGGACCGCCGTCGGCCTTCCCCAGGAGCCTCGGGGGTATGTCGATCAGCCCCAGACGGGCGACCCCCCGGCATCGTTGCGGCCGTCGAGGGCCCCGCCCTTTCTAAGAAAGGGGGCCCCGGGGTCTTCGATCGCTTCAATCCAGCCTGGATCCGTGCCGTCCCGCAACGGTACCCCGGCGTCGGCGCAGGAGTTTTGCACTTCCCTCCCCGCAGGGGCTCGTCGTCGGACGACCTGGGTACCCTCGGGGACGGGTCGTATGCCCCGGAAGGATTTCCCTCCGGGTCAGGCGGGCTCAAGAGGGGGCCCGGCATCTGGCAGTGCCCGCCGCCCGACATTGGCGCCGGCGTCGGATGGCCCCCTCTCCACCGAGCTTCGTCCTCGGGGGCCCTTGATGCTCGTGACGCCGATCGACGCGGTTCCGATCCGCTCCCCGGGATCAGCACCGCTGGCGTGGCCACCCCCGCCGGGGCCCTCTAGAAGGGAGTCGGTCTCATCGCTCGGTTCGATGCCCAGCCTGGAATCGGTATCCAGCCTCGAAGACTTGGCCACGACATGTCTCGGGATCGGCCCCTGTCCCCTCCCGCGACGCAGAGCGGAGATCATTGGCCACTGCCCTCCGGCTGCCACGGAACCACTTCAGTTGCCGGGGGCAGTGTCGCGCCCGGGTTCGGGGCCGAGGCCGATTCCGGCGGCTCCGTCGGTGCCATCGACCCCTTCGATGCCTAGCTTGGAATCAATTCCAGGAGCCGACGACGCCTTGTTGACCACCCCGGTCCGGGGCTGTTGGTCCCCTCCTCTGCCCAGCGGGCATCAGCCCGAGAGGCTTCTCGGTGCCCTGGCGGCCTCTCCCGCCACCGCCTCCCACGGCATAGCCCCTCCGGGAGAGCCGTCTTTTCAGAATTTCCTCCTTGACATGGCGGACTTGCTGGCCATCCCTATCCCGGACCTAATTCCAGGCCCTGCGGAACGGGCCGCCATGATGCTTCCTCTGCATCCCTCCCTGCAGGATCTCCTGCTGGGGGCTTGGCGGTCGCCCTTGAGGGTTCCGGCACCATCGACTGCGATGCATGCTCTGTATCGGGTGCCTCCCTCCCCGGGTTTTCGGCAGCACCAGCTTCCACATCGTTCCATTGTGGTGGAATCGGCACTGAGGAAGGTCGGAAGCAAGGAAAAGCATTCTTCTCGCCCTCCAGGCCGGTCCTCGAAGACGCTAGATACCCTAGGACGTCAAACCTTCCAAACGTCTATGCTGGCGTCCAGAATTATTTCATATATTTTTTATATGAGTCTGTCGCTCCGGGAGGTCACCGAGAGATTATCTCTGTTGTCTCCCTTCTTGTCTGCAACCAAGGCCTTTGAATATTCCTTGCTTCTTTATCACTGCAGGAATATCTCTGGGTTCCTTTCTCGTGCTTCTCTAGACTCCTTCCTGTCGGTCAGCAGATGCTCTGCTGTTGCCATTAGAGCACGCCGTACAGCATGGTTGCAGGCGTCCGAGTTGTGTAGACGGGCACAGCATAACCTGGGTAATTCTCCCTGTGACGGAGATCGCCTCTTCAATAGCGAAGCCTTACGTCATGTCGCGCAGTGCTTCGCTAACCTTCCCAGCGTTAGAAGCCATCCTAGGGCCTGGCTTCCCCCCGGCGGTGGTGCGCGCCTCACCAGGCCCTCCTTCCCTAGGAAGAGGAAATGTCACCCCTCCGCCCACCCGCCAGGTGCGCCCAAGCAAGGGACCCCTCACCCTGGGTTGAAGTCCCCGGGCCCGCGCCAGAACTCTCATACCAAGCAGTTTTAGGCTCCGGTGGGCGGCTGCCTGCAATTTACCTTCTTACCAGAAGTTTACAATTGAGCTGTACTCTGGGGCTCGTTCAGTAGGGCAAATGGTTCGGGGGCTTATCCAGGGGTTCAGGTATTCTCCTTCCGTTGGTAGAGGGAGACCACCTCTACTCCATGATAGCTCTGGCCCACGGTCAACTGGCTTACCCTTAGGTACGTCCCCGAACCCTTCTCGGCCAGTATTCCCCTGCTGATTGCTTCCGTACCGGAATTTTCCTTCCAGCCGCTATAGTCCCCCAATGCTTACCAAGGACTATGCCCTCATGTCCCCCGATTAGTGCGGGGGGCGAGTTTCTGCGTGCAGGTCCTGGGGACACCTGTAGGGCCTCTAGCTCCCTGGCGTGTTCTTCCGGACTGATGCTATCCTCTGTCCTTCACGCTACCGTGCTGTTCGTTCGCCGATCTGCCCTTGTTCCACCGGAATAGATCCCTCTCCCGGACGGATCTTGACGCCACCTCCCCAGGTGGACGTTCTGTGGATCACTGGCAGGTCCGCCCTTACCAGTGTTATGCTCATGGAGGTAGGTTCCTCGGCGTACCTGCGTTAGTGCCGGGGTGGGGCGTTCTCCATGCCCAACGGCCTAGATATGCCAGATATCACCTGCTCGATAGGCGCATTTTGGGGGATGCCCACAGTGCCTGTGTTCTGCAGCCTATTTTTTCCCAATGGCCGGTACTCACGCCCCCCCCCCCCCTCCGGGGTCCGGCCAGTCCGCCTGCCTATTCCTTAGATCGGCCCTCGGACTGGTTGTACTCTACTGCTGTGAAGTCAACAGCTTCTATTTTCAGTTATGCCCTCCTCCCGGAGGTTCAGACCCTTGTCTCCCTATCTCTTCGCTAGGGCAGGCTGTGTACTCCTTCTGTCCGGGGTACACCCCTACTCTTCTCCGGAATAGGCTATCCAGATCGGCCAGTCTTCTACTGTTAGTCCTCTGAGTTATGGACTCTGCTCCTAAGGGAGTGCTCAGCTTTGCATAAAGCTTCCTTGAAGACCTGCCGTCCTTCTCCTGACCCAGCTGACTCCTGGATCTCCTGGCCTTCCGGATTTGGAACTTCCTCCTCGCTGCGGTGAAGTTCCCTTGAAGACCTTGCTACTGCGTCTACAGTACCTCCATCACAGTCCTACTTCCTACAACTCAGTAGGTAAGCTCTACATGGTATTAAGTCATTAATTCATTAAAAACTTAATGATGTTTCCATGCATTCTAATGACTACTCTCCCTGTAGTCTTTGGGTTTTGCTGTTCCTCTCTTCTCAACTCCTACCCTCCATCCCTCGGGGGATGCCGGGGATTCAGGTTGGGCAAATGCCATCCCGTCCTGGGCCGGGCTTACGGGATCTCCCCTGGGCATCGTCAGCTAGGGAGTCCCCATATGTGAAGACTCATTCCTGCTTGTTCCTGGAGATAGCATAGTTACTTACCTGTAACAGGTGATCTCCGGAACAGCAGGAATTAGTCTTCACAACCCGCCCACCTCCCCTAGGAGTATCTGTTTCTCTCTATTCCTTCCTCTCCTCTCCTTCTGGCTCAGCTATGAAACTCAACTGGGGAGAGGCAGTAGGAAGGGCGGGAAGCCACCGCGCAGGCGCGGGGGATGCTCCCAAAGGCTTTCTGATTGGATGCTGGGGAGCATTCCCGTGCGGGCTCCGTCGGCGACGTCTCCCATATATGAAGACTAATTCCTGCTGTTCTGGAGATCACCTGTTACAGGTAAGTAACTGTGCTTTCCGGGAACAAGCAGGAAGTCAGTCCTCACATATAGGTGAAGTTGGCGCTAACGGAGCCTGCATGGAAGCATCTCCCCAGCTTTCAAAGAAAGCCTTTGGGAGATGCACCATGCATGTGTGGTCCACTTCCTACCCAAGGGTGCCATATTGCCTCTGTCTCATTTTTTCCACAGAGCCCTTCAGACACTGTCCTTTTTTCCCTAGAAAAAGTCTGATTTTTATAGCTAAATTTTGTCTGGTTTGTGTACCGTTTCCTTCCATCCCCCAAGCCAGCTCACCTCGGTGTCAATCCTCAGGTTTGTCTATCCATTTTTTACTTTTCATCGAGGTCCACCTTGACTGTTGTTCGTGCTCTTTTTCAGCTGAAGGCCTCAAATCCCTGCCAGGAGGCAAGGACCCCCCTTTTCCAAGGCCTCGAGTGGCTTCAAAAAGTGTGACCAGTAAGGAAAAGTCATCGCTCTTACCAACCCACACGACTGCTGCATCTGATGCCTTGGCCTGGAGCACAATGACTCTGACTGAAAGCTCTGCAGAACAATGACCCCAAAGGCCTTAAAGAGTTGCCATCAGCAGCAAGAGAAATTTTTTCAGAAGTCTGACTGTGCCCTGGAGTATCTGGTAACACCCGCTCCAGGGCCCCTCCGATACCTCAGTGCTCCACAAAGCCAGAGCCTCCTTGGAGTTCCCATACCACGGTTCCTCTGAGCAGAGGTCCCCGGAGGTGGACCATATGGAGAAGAAAACCTTGAAGACCGCCTTGGAGGACGGATCTGGGAAGAAAGTGAAAACCCACCCCATGTACCGCAGTCCCAGACGTGAGTCCGAGGAGTCAGGGCAGGAGCAGCCCTCCAAGTTGCCCCGCAAAGAGTTGTCGTCTCCCGCTGACTGGCCTTTAGCCTCCGGGGCCATCCTCATCGAGGACTCCCCCTTGACAGTACTGATGCTGGGCCCAAAAGTCCTCAAAGGCTGCAGAGCCAACTGGCATGGAGACCAGAATGGCAGCCCTAGAAAGCAGTTTATCTGCCCTAGTGGCCATGCAGCGGTCGTTTGTCTGGCTCATCCGGTTTATCTGCCCTGATGTTGAGCCACTCCTTAAGCACCACCAGCCTTGAGAGAGCCCCCAGCCCTGGTCGAGGTCCCGGTCCCATTCACTCATGGTTTGGACCGATGATCCACAGGAGGTCCTACACTGCAAAGAGCAGCCTCGACCCAGGTGATTGTGCGGCGTTGGACTCGTACTCCAACTTCGAGTCCGAATGAGAAACCGAGGACGAAGAGTCCCCTGACACGAGGTGACACCATGATGTGCCCTGGATCTGTCTCCCCCAGTGACCCTACACTGTTCCCCACCTGAGAACGTTGCATTCCTCGATTTTGTGAGGGATATGGCCAAGGCTCTCATGATCGAGACCGAGGCCGAGGAGGACTCCCAGACCGAGGAATTGGAGATGCTCCAATACAAGGCACCTCCGAAGGACACCAGTATGGTTCCAGTGCCCCAAATCCTTGACCACCTCCTCCTCCGGATGTGGGAAACAACGGTGTTGGTACCAGTTGTCAGCAGGTGCCTCTATGCCATGTACTGGTTACGCCAGAGTCCTGGGTTCCAAAAGTCCCAGCTCCCCCATGACTCAGTGGTTATGGAGTCGGACATGCGCCGGCTTAAGAGCCAGAAAACACATTTGTCGGTAACACTCAGCAGGGAAGCCCAAACCCTCGATGCACTCAGCTGGAAGGCTTTCCAAGGCTCGATGCTGACATGCCAAATCCACTCATACCAGCTCTACATCAGCATGTACCTGAAGGGACTGTCAAGGGAGCTCGGGGGATTCTCGGCAGGTCTCGACGGAGAACACTTACAGAGCATCAAGACCCTAACCTCAGCGGTAAAGGAATATTCCAAGTTCCTGTCCCGAGCAGCTTATAATGGCTTTGAGTCATCGGCTCAAGTGGCCGCTGCAGGCATCGGGGCACGACGTCAAGCATGGCCGCAGTCGTCCAACCTGGAACAATGGATACAGAACAAACTGATCGATGTCCCCTGCCCATTTAAAAACCTGTTCGGGAAGCCCATGGTGGACAAAGCAGCAGAGATAGAGACCGAGTATGTAATGAGAACCAGGCTCTTAAAAAAGACCTCGGTACAACCCTGAAAGAAAACCCTGGGGAAAAAGCCTTTCTTCCTGAGGAAGAAAGGGGGCTTCAGTACTACTCCACACTTCCAAGCCTTATCGGGCCCTCAGCAGGCCCAGCAACAAAAGGGCCAGGGATATGGTCCCAGAAAGCAAAAAGCCCCGAAGTCCCAGATTGCAGCTCAGACCCAGCCCAGGGGAAGCTTTTGACTGTCTGGGTGTGATCCCCAAACCCCCCCCCCCCCCATGGAGTCCTCTGCTGGCCACAGAGGGGCACCTAGCCCTGTTTTCCCACAGGTGGACAGCCATCACCACTGATACCTACTGTAGGTGTTACAGGTGGTCAAGGAGGGCTACCTCCTCCACCTACATCAGGCACCACCCCCGTTCTTCCTAGGAGAGCCCACCAGACCTTTCCTTCACCAGATCCTGGTCCTTATCGAGCCAGCAGGCTTATTCTGGGACAAAGCAGTGGAGTCAGTCCCAGAACACCTCTGGGGCACCGGCTTCTACTCCAGGTACTTCCTCCCCAAGAGGACGGGGGGGGTCTCATGCCCATCCTGGACCTGCGAGAGTTCAACAGGTTTCTGGTCAGGGAGAAGTTCAAGATTCTCTCCCTTGGAACACTGGTGCCGTTCCTCCAGCAGGGAGATTGGCTTTGCTCCTTGGATCTAAAGGATGTCTGCACTCACATCCTAATCTACCCCAGCCACAGAAAATACCTTTAGTTCATGGTGGGGGGACAGCACTACCAATACATGGTACTGTCCTTTGGGCTGGCCTCATCGCCAAGGGTATTCACAAAGTGCCTTGCAGTGGTCGCAGCCCACCTCAGGTTTCAAGGGACCTTCATTTTTCCCTACCTGGACGACTAGCTCATAAAGGGGACACAGCTGCAGAGGCACAGTGCACCACCGGATGCACCATAAACAACCTGCAGCACCTAGGGTTCATCAAGTCCCACCTCATTCAGAGCCTAGAGTTTATAGGGATGCAGCTGGACACCCTTCAGGCAAAGGCTTTCCTCCCTCAGGAGAGGTCAGTACACCTCAGGGAACTAGCCGCAGAGGTGCAACGGTACAGGATAATGCCCGTTCGGCTTCTCCTCTGTCTGCTGGGACAGCTGGCCTCCACCGTTCATGTGACCACAAATGCCTGCCTACACATGAGAGCAGCCCAGTGGTGCCTCCGCTCACAGTGGACCCAAGTCACAGGCAGGCTCAGGGACAGAGTGCATGTGACCCGCCAGCTGGCAGACTCCCTTGGATGATGGCAGAATCCAGGTCACCTTCAGGCTGGGATACCCTTCCAGGCACCCACCCCCAGAAAGTCCTCACCACGGATGCCTCTCTAATGGGCTGGGGAGTGCATTGCGAGAGCCTCCAGACACAAGGCTGCTGGTCCCAGAGGGAACCTGAAATGTAGATCAATCTGCTGATAATCAGGGCCATATTCCTGGCCCTCAAAGCCTTCTGCCACCAACTGTAGAACCAAGCGGTGCCGATCCAGACTGCTAATCAAGTCGCGATGTTCTACGTGAACAAACAGGGGGGAATGGGGTCATACACCCTGTGCCAGGAGGCGGTAGCCCTCTGCTCTTATGCCACATATAGAGGAATGCTCCTGAGAGCAGACAAGCTGAACAGGGTACCTCAGCTGCACGAGTGGCGCCTGGACCTAGCAGTAGCCTCACGGCTGTTCTGGCTCTCTTGGCGTCCCAGTGATGGGCCTGTTGACCAGCCTGGACAAAGTGCAGTTGGCCCGTTTCTGTTCCTGCCGACTGCACCCTTCTCGGCTAGCAACGTATGATTCCTCATCCTGTGGTGGGAAGGCCTACTGTATGCCTTCCCCCCAATGCCATTAATAGCCAAGATCCTTTTCAATGCTCAATGTGACAGAGAGTCACTAGTGCTGATAGCCCTTCGGTGGCCCAGACAGTCCTGGTTCATACTGCTCCTCTCCCTATTGACGATACCGCCAATTCTTCTGAGGCAAGCTCCAGGACTGCTCTCGCAGGAACAGGGCTCTTCTCCAGGACCAAGCAGGAAGTCAGTCCTCACATATGGGTGACGCTGGCGCCGACGGAGCCCCCATGCGAAGCATTTCCCCAGCTTTCAAAGAAAGCCTTTGGGAATGCAGCCACGCATGCGTGGTTTCCGCCCAAAGGTGCCATCTTGCTCAGTCTTCTTTTTTCCGCGGAGCCCTACGGACGTGTGTCCTTGTCACCCGTGGAAAAAGTGGATTTTCCTCCGTTGAGACGAGTTTTTTTTCTTCGGTTTGACGTCGGTTCCCTTTCCCGCCTAGACTCGGTACACTGGTGCCGAGCCCGGTCTTCTTTTTCAGTTTTTGTCCTTAGAGACTGCGTTCGTGCCAATTTTTCTTTTCCCTGGCAGCCCGATTTTTCGATCTTGCAGGGGCCCTTTTTCCCCCAATGGCTACCAGTGGCTTTAAGAAGTGTGATCAGTGCAAGAAACTGATGTCTCTCACCGACATACATGACTGCTGCCTCTGGGGCATGACCATGATCCTAAGGTCTGTAGTCCCTGTGGCAAAATGTCCTTGAAGGCATTGAGGAGCCATCAGCACCAGCGTGAGAGGATCTTCTCCGACTCCAGGTCTGGCCGGATCCGGACTTCGTCAGAGGCCTCGACGTCTCGGGAGTCTGACCCCGAGCATTGTCGGAGCTCCTCTGAGAGGGAGTCCCCCTCGAGGGAGCACCAAAGGAAGAAGAAACCCGCGAGGGCAGCATCGGTGGATGTTCGTGGCCCCTTGAGGGCCAGGTCGCATAGCCCCGATCGCCGTCCTGGGCCTTCGGAGTCGGAGAGGCCTGCAAAGCATCCTCTTGTAGAGTCGGAGGCCCCGAGTCACATGAGTACTGTAGTCCTCGTGGACTGTCCTCTGGGGGAGCCGACATCGGGCCCGATGCTGTCAGTGCCCAAGTCGGAGGCTGCTGGGTCTCCTGAGCTTGGACTCAGGTTGATGGCCTTGGAGAGCAGATTGTCTGCCTTCATGGAGCAGCAGCGGGTGCTGATCGCCGGCCTCACCGGTGCATCTGCCCCGACCACCGGGCCCTCGACGTCCAAGTCGCCCCCGGAGGCCGAGCCGATCCTCGAGACCATGCGAACTCGAGTCGATCCTCGGCCGAGGTCACCCTTGGCCTCCCATTCGGGACCAAGGTCGTCGACACCGGTACCCTCAGAGTTGGGGCGGATGGCGTCGGTGCCCGCCCACTCGGAGCCGCTCGATTCCTCCTCGGAGGAATCGATGTGGGAGACTGAGGAAGAGGAGTCCCCGTACACCTTCCAGACTCGGTGCGTCCCTTCGGACTCACCGGGATCCGAGCCTCGGACAAGGTTCCCCCCGGAGGATACCCGGTTCTTGGATTTTGTATGGGACATGGCCAAAGCCTTGGCCTTCCCGGCGGACCCCGAGGAGGAGCCTCGAGCCGAGGAGCTCGAGGCCCTGCAGTATGACTCTCCTCCCAAGGAGGCCTTTACTGTACCGGTTCCTCCGATGCTGGAGTGGTTGCTCTTCCGCATGTGGGAGGCGCCGGCCTCGATGCCGGTTCTAAGCAAGCGGGTCGATTCCATCTATCGAGTCCGCAAGAGCCCCGGGTTCCAAAAGGCACAGCTACCGCACCACTCCATTGTTGTGTTATTGGCCATGCATCGCCTGAAGAGTCAGAAGATGAACTCCTTGGTGCCTCCCGGCAGGGAAGCCCAGAACCTGGATGCCCTCGGTAGAAAGTGCTTCCAGGGCTCTATGCTTGCTTTCCGCGTCCAGACCTACCAGCTGTACATGGGCATGTACCTTCGAAACCTGGCAAAGGAGATTGCCGGGTTTTCTGCTGGTCTGTCCGAGGAACCTTTGCAGAGGTTCAAGGCCTTGTCTTCTGGCATGGTATTCGAGAGTGCTCGAAGTTTATCTCTCGAGCAGCCTATGATGGATTTGAGGCTTCGGCCCGAGTAGCAGGGGCCGGCATCGGTGCACACCGCCAGGCCTGGCTACAATCCTCGGACCTCGAGCCATGGGTACAGGACAAGTTGATCAATGTCCCTTGTCGAGGTGAAAACCTCTTTGGCAAGCCCATGGCTGAAAAGGCTGCACAACTCGAGACCGAGACTCTTACCCGGACAAGGCTGTCCAGGAAAACCTCTGCCCCTTCTCAGAAGAAGAAGGGCTCGGGGAAAAAGGCCTTTTACCCGAGGAGGACCACTGCCTACAAAACCTACCTTCACTACCAGGCCTCTGCAGCTCCCCAACAGAGCCAGCAGGTCAAGGGGCAGGGTCATGGGCCCCGTAGGCAGAAGGCTCCCAAGCTTCCTACTCCGGCTCCTGCTCAGCAGGGAGGGGGGTTTTGACTATGCCAGCATAGCTTCTCCTCCTCTCCAGGGCACAGGAGGTCAGCTGACCCTGTACGCAGACAGGTGGCTAGCCATCACAGGGGACACTTGGGTGTTAAGCATCATCGAGAGAGGCTATCTGCTCCACTTCACCCAGATACCGCCCTCCTACTTTCCAGGGGAGCCTCCAAGACCCCCTCTGCACAGAAACTTACTCCTTCAGGAGTTGGAAGGTCTGCTACAGGACCAGGCAGTGGAACCGGTGCCTCACCACCTGGAAGGGCAAGGCTTCTACTCGAGGTACTTCCTGGAACCAAAGAGAACAGGAGGCCTCAGACCTATCCTAGACCTGAGAAATCTGAACAAGTTTCTGGAGAGGGAAAAGTTCAAGATGCTTACCCTTGGAATCTTACTGCTCTACCTCCAGCAGGGAGATTGGCTATGCTCCTTAGACCTAAAGGATGCTTATACTCACATCCTCATCCATCCAAGTCACAGGCAATACCTCAGATTTGTGGTGGGAGGGAACCACTTCCAGTACAGAGTGCTTCCCTTTGGCCTCACCTCTGCCCCCAGGGTTTTTACAAAGTGCCTGGCGGTGGTTGCGGCCTACCTCAGGAACCAGGGGATCTTTGTGTTCCCTTATCTGGATGACTGGCTTATCAGGGGCCAGTCTCTACAAGAGGCCAGGCAGGCCACCTTAAGAACCATATCCCTGCTTCAGCACCTGGGGTTCGTTATAAACTTCCCAAAATCCACTTTAGTCCCCTCACAGGACGTGGAGTTCATAGGGGCGAGGTTGGACACCATCCATGCAAAGGCCTATTTGCCTGTGGACAGAGCTCACAGGCTGATGAAGTTGGCCGGCCAGTTTCAGGTGAACTTTCTGGTCTCTGCCAGACACTTCCTCCGGCTCTTAGGTCACATGGCTTCCACAGTGCATGTCACCCCAAATGCCCATCTGCACATGAGGCCAGCTCAGTGGTGCCTCAGGGCACAGTGGGTACAGGCCACAGGGAAGTTGTCAGACAAGATAAAGGTGTCCAAACCCTTGGTGGACTCCCTACGCTGGTGGAGGCATCTCCCAAACCTGGTCGGGGGAGTTCCTTTTCGAGCCTCCCCACATACTTAGGTACTGACAACCGATGCTTCCCTGCAAGGCTGGGGAGCACATTGCCAGGGGACCTGCACCCAAGGCCTGTGGTCTCCGTGGGAGGCCGCCCAGCAGATCAACCTGTTGGAATTGAGAGCCATTCGACTAGCCCTACGGACTTTCTCTTGGGTCCTCTCTCACCAGTCTGTCCTAGTTCAGACGGACAACCAGGTGGCTGTGTTGTACGTGAACAAGCAGGGAGGCACAGGATCCCAACTCCTGTGCCTGGAAGCACAAGCTCTCTGCTCCTGGGCTATCAATCAGGGCATCTACCTTCCAGGCCAGGAAAACTACCTGGCGGACAAGCTAAGCAGACTCCTGCAGCCTCACGAGTGGCAGTTGGATCCTCGGGTAGTCCAACAGATCTTTCTGAAGTGGGGACTTCCAACCATGGATCTTTTTGCCAGTCGGCTGAACAGGCAACTATCCAAGTTCTGTTCCAGACAACCGAATCCTCTGAGGGCAGTGGCAGATGCATTCATGATCCCCTGGTCAGAAGGCCTGCTGTATGCGTTTCCTCCCACACCTCTGGTGGCCCGGACTCTATTCAAAACCCAGCACGACCGAGCCACGGTGATCCTGATAGCCCCCAGGTAGCCCAGGCAGCCGTGGTTCCCTCTTCTTCTGCAGTTGGCGGTGGATGCTCCACTTCCTCTGGGGCTGCAACCCGACCTTCTGACTCAGGATCAGGGGTCCCTCTTGCATCCCAATCTCAAATCCCTCAATTTGATGGCCTGACTGCTGAAAGGTTAGTCCTTGCTCCCTTGCTACTACCAAAGGAGGTTGAAGAGGTGGTGTTGGCCTCCAGGAAGCATTCCACTCGGAAGGCCTATGCTTGAAGTGGCGTAGGTTTCCCACTTGGTGTTCTCAACAGCAGGAGGATCCCTTCTCCTGCTCGGTCCCGGTGGTACTGCAATACCTGCTCCACCTGTCCAACCTGGGACTTCAGTCCAACTCTGTCCGGGTCCACCTCAGTGCACTCTCAGCTCACCACTCGCCAGTGGATGGACAATCCCTCTCGGGCCACCCTCTGGTGTCTCGCTTCCTCAGAGGCCTGCTTCTGCTCAAGCCTCCTATTCGTCCACCGGCCACAGAGTGGGATCTCAATGTGGTCTTGCAGCAACTGACTCGCCAACCTTTTGAGCCGATGGCTACCTGCCACTTACGTTTCCTATCCTGCAAGGTGTTGTTTCTTGTGGCACTCACCTCGGCTAGGCGTGTGAGTGAGCTTCAGGCCCTGGTCTCGGATAGGCCGTATACCAGGTTCTATAGGAACAGGGTAGTCTTGAGGACTCATCCTAAGTTCCTGCCCAAGGTAATGTCCTCCTTCCACCTCAACTAGGAGGTGGTACTTCCAACATTCTTTCCCAGGCCACATGCCAGTAGGGCCGAAACTGTCTTGCATACCCTGGATTGTAGAAGGGCGCTGTCCTTTGTGATAAGGAAGCTTATCATAGCTCAGGAAGGAGCTATAGAAAAGGTGAAGTGACTCTGAACAAGCAACCTGTCAGTTCTGGTAGAAATAAGAAAACAGAATTTTCCCATAAAAGACTACCAGTCCCAGAATGCACCAGGTTTCCAGCAGCCATTAGAGGAGCTGAAGGGGGGAAACGTGTGTTCAATCAGGAGGGCTATGAGGTAATCCCTAAGCACTCATCTCAAAGGGCAGGGCCTGATTCAGCACAGCTGCGCTGTGTTAGGGAGGAGCACTCATCTAAGCAGAATAAAGGTAGAGTTTATTCTACAGAGAATTATCCTGAGAATCAGCTTGAGCTTGATCATCTTCATCATCAGGAGGATCATCAGAAGCAGAAGCCAAACCGGACGGACAGAGAGGGAAAGAAACCCTTTGGAAGAAAGAGGAGAAAAGCCTTTGAGAGGTCTAGAAGAGTCCAGAGCAGTACGTATACTGGGAGGCATTCCAAGGGCCAGCATACACCATTGGACTGGGGAAAGCCAGAGGAATGGTGCTGCAGAGCTAGGAATCTCCAGACGGTACCTGTGAGAGAGACGGCTGCACGTGGAAGGGACCCTAAGACCCGTGCCAGAAGGTATGTGAAGAGAGATCCAGTGTCCAGGGATCTGGATTGGAAGGCTGGACATAAGAACTGGACTACATACTGGCCAGGCTATATAGAGAGGAACTCTAACAGCAATGGAAGCTCAGGTATGAACACTGATCTATGCTCTAGCTATAACCTTGAAAGACAGCAGGGAAACAAGTATTCTCCTGAAAGTGCTCCATTGGGAGATTCATCTATGCCAATCCATGACATTGAACCCATGCTTGTTGAAGAAGAGGGGGTGATAGCAGATGAGGAATCTGTTTACACGGACTGCTCTCTGTCTAAACTCCTTTGGTGATTTTCTGTTATAAAGTACAGCAACCATCACAAAGAAATACAAACTTGTTCTTTAATCTACTCAGAAAAGCTCCTGAGTAAGATTTCTAGCCACGCAGTAGAAAGCAAGCCAGCTAAGGGGTTTCAGCTGGATAACTGCTAGCAATTGAGCCTTACCTAATTGCTTGTGAGCTAGGAGAGAATCACTTCTGAATCTATGTGGGAAGATATAAGAAGTTAACCTGAAAAGAACAGTTTTTTTCTTTCTTTGTGGCTTTTGGTTTGTTGTTTGATACTTGCTAAGAGAATATTAGCTAAGCCTACAGAAAAGACCAGTTTGTTATCAACCAGGTCTTATTTCTTTTGCTTTGATTGCCTGACAAGTTAAAATGTTGTTTTCCTTATTTTGTTTTTCCAAGTTTAACACTGAAAGCAAGTAACCTGATTTATGTGCTACCAAGCATATCTGTGTTGGGAGAAATAACCCCATAAATAAATATCTTATTGGCTTTACCCAAAATCACAACTAATTATTGTGAGCAGTTGTGTCTGGTGTGAATGAACTGCATTGCCCACAATCCCTTGCAAATCATATAGATATATGCACTTGCCAAGACTGTGAAGATCCTCACCCAGGCAGCCGTCTGACACCTTTTACCTAGAACGTACGCAGGGGCATAGAAGGGCTTCTCAGCTCTTCATTTCCTTTGACCCTAATAAATTAGGGTTGCCTGTCACTAAGCATACGTTGTCCATCTGGGTGGCAGACTGTATTGCCTGGGCATACAGGGCAGCTGGCCTCTCCCTGGAGGGTTGAGTCACGGCCCACCGGGTCAGGGCAAAGGCCGCATCAGTAGCTCACTTCCGTTCTGTTCCGTTGGCAGACATCTGCCGGGCCGCTACTTGGTCTTCAAGCCAGACTTTTGTGGACCACTACTGCCTCGAGAGGGAGTCCCGTAGGGACAGTGCTTTCGGGCAAGCGGTACTCCGTAATCTCTTTGAGGTTTAGGCAACTCCTACCCTCCGGCCCTGGTGTTGGGCTACCGTTCAGGTGTGGTCTCCGAGAAGATTCTCTCACTGTTGCTGAGGCTCTAGAGGGAGCTCTATTTTTCAGCCTGGGTTTCTGGTAGCCCAGAGCTAGGGAGTCACCCATATGTGAGGACTGACTTCCTGCTTGGTCCTGGAGAAAGAGTAGCTTTTCACCTCCAGGAGCAGCAGGAATCAGTCCTCACGACCCTCCCTCCTCCCCTTGGAGTTGCAGTTCTATATAGTTCATTTTCTTTTTTCGTGCTGTCTTTTAGCTATATCATCAGACTGAGCAAGATGGCACCTTTGGGCAGGAAGGGGACTGCGCATGCTTGGCTGCATTCCCAAAGGCTTTCTTTGAAAGCTGGGGAAATGCTCCGCATGGGGGCTCCATCGGCGCCGACGTCACCCATATGTGAGGACTGATTCCTGCTGCTCCTGGAGAACACCTGTTACAGGTGAGTAACTACTCTTTTTCTATACCCAAACCTGGGGTCTCTCTTGCTCATGGCTTGGCTACTGAAAGGGTAGCGCGCTAGCTCCCTTCAACATTTCATGTGATATGGAAGATATCCTCCTGGCCTCTCAGAAGGCCTCCACGAGAAGGGTGTTCACCTACAAGTGGTGACGTTTCTCACTGTAGTGCACAGAAAAGAGGACTAACCCTTTCTCCTGCATGTGGTACTGAAATACCTGCTCCACCTATCACAGGTGGGATTGAGGTCCAACTCAGTCAGAGTACACCTGAGTGCCATCTTGGCACATCACCACTCCGTCGAGGGGAACCCCCTCTCGGCTCAGAGCCTCATGTCTCGGTTCCTATGGGGCCTCATTTTGTCCAAACCCCCCATCTGCCCTCTGGTGATAGAATGGGACCTTAATATGGTGCTCTTGAAACTCACTAATTCTCCATTTGAGCCGTTAGCTACCTACCACCTGCAGTACCTTTCCTGGAATGTTGCCTTCCTGGTAGCACTCACATCAGCTCGCAGAGTTAGCGAGCTCCAGGCACTGATGGCAGAGCTTCCTTACCTCAGGTTCTACAAGAACAGGGTGACATAAGAACATAAGATATGCCATACTGGGTCAGACCAAGGTCCATCAAGCCCAGTATCCTATTTCCAACAGTGGCCAATCTAGGTCATACGTACCTAGCAGTTTCCCCAAAAGACACAGGTTCCACAATGCTTGTACTGGGTCAAGCATTGATATCCTGGGTCCCTTCTTAATAATGGTTTATGGACCTTTCCTCCAGGAACTTATCCAAACCTTTTTTAAACCCAGCTACACTAACAGCCTTTACTACATCCTCCGGTAACAAATTCCAGAGTTTGATTACACGTTCAGTGAAGAAATATTTTCTTTTATTAGTTTTAAATAGTTTACCCTGTAGCTTCATTGCATGTCCCCTAGTCTTTCTATATTCTGATAACGTAAACAATCGATCTACGTTTACCCGTTCCACTCCGTTCATTAATTTATAGACTTCTATCATATCTCCCCTCATCCGTCTCTTTTCCAGGTTATAGAGCCCTAAACGTTTTAGCCTTTCTTCATAGGAGTATCCTTCCATCCCCTTTACCATTTTGGTGGCTCTTCTCTGAACCTTTTCTAATAACGCTATATCCTTTGGGTTGATCTTTCCTAGGTGCATAACTTTGCACTTGTCCACATTAAATTTCATCTGCCATTTTGATGCCCAGTCTTCAAATTTATCAAGATCCTCTTGCAATTTTCCACAATCCTCTTGGGTTTTAAGAACTTTAAATAGTTTTGTGTCATCTGCAAATTTGATAACCTCACTCGTTATTCCACTTTCCAGGTCATTTATGAATATGTCAAAAAGCAGCGGACCCAGCACAGATCCCTGAGGTACACCACTATATACTTTTCTCCATTGGGAAAATTGGCCATTTAGCCCAACCCTCTGCTTTCTTATCTTTTAACCAGTTCTTGATCCACAGTAGTACACTGCCTCCTATCCCATGACTCTTTAGTTTTGCCAAAAGTCTCTGATGAGGGACCTTGTCAAAGGCTTTCTGAAAGTCCAGATACACTATATCAACCGACTCACCTTTGTCCACCTGTTTATTCACACTTTCCAAAAAACATAATAGATTAGTAAGACAAGATCTTCCTTGTCTAAAACCATGTTGGCTGTCTCCCATTAGGCCATGACTATCTACATGCTGAGCAATTTTATTCTTTATGATGGTTTCTACCATTTTTCCCGGGACTGACGTGAGGCTCACCGGTCTGTAGTTTCCCGGATCACCCCTGGAACCCTTTTTAAAAATTGGTGTTACATTGGCGATCCTCCAATCTTCAGGTATTACAGATGATTTTAATGAAAATTCACAGATTACTAATAGCAGGTCTGCAATCTCATATTTCAGTTCTTTCAACACCCTTAGATGTATACCAATCCGACCCAGGTGATTTGCTACTCTTCAGTTTATCTAATAGTTGTAATACATCTTCCCGATGTATCCATATTTCCTCCAATTCTTCCGCACCTTTAAATACCACTTCAGTCATGAGTAAAATCCTTACATCTTCCTCAGTAAAGATTGCAATCATATCTAACCTCTCATTTACTGCTATATATTCTAACTCTCCCATCTTATTGTTTAGACTTCTAGCATTTGCATACAAGCATTTTAGAGACTGTATTTTATTCATATTCGTTTGGCTGTTGGTAGACATGGGTAATTTGGGATCTTTAAGCTCTGTCTGCTCCATACTCGAGGACATTTGGGCTACTTTACTCTTTTTTGGAACCTCTCTGCTTTTGGTAGTATCCTTCAAGGATACATTCTTCCGAACCATCCGCACTTGGGCGACTTTCGGCTTTCCCCTATTATCTAGTTTAAAAGCTGCTCTGTCTCCTTTTTAAAGGTTAATGCCAGCAGCCTGGTTCCATCCTGGTTAAGGTGAAGCCCATCCCTTCGGAAGAGCCTCTCCTTTCCCCAGAATGTTCCCCAGTTCCTAACAAATCCAAAACCCTCATCTTTGCACCATTGTCTCATCCATGCATTGAGACTCCGGAGCTCTGCCTGCCTTTTGGGTCCTGCACGTGGAACGGGAAGCATTTCGGAGAACGCTACCCTGGAAGTTCTGGATTTCAACTTCCTACCTAAAAGCCTAAATTTAGCCTCCAGAACCACCCTACCACATTTTCCTATGTCATTGGTACTGACATGTACCAAGACAGCAGACTCCCTCCCCAGCACTATCTAAGACCTTATCTAGGTGGCGAGTGAGGTCCGCTACCTTCGCACCAGGCAGGCATGTTACCAGGCGATCCTCACGTCCACCAGTCACCCAGCTATCTACATGCCTAATGATTGAATCACCAACTATAACGGCTGTCTTAACCTTTCCCACATGGGCACATGGCCCTGGAGAAACTTCCTCAGTGCGAGAGGGTTTTGCATCACCTGGAGGACAGGTTCTAGTTACAGGATCACTTCCTGCCACACCAGGGTGATGCTCTCCTGTCACGTTGCCTCTCTCCTCCATGGCAACAGGGATGCTGCCAGACTGGTGGTGGGACTTCAGGACTATATCCCTGTAGGTCTCGTCTATGTACTTCTCTGTCTTTCTTATGTTTTCCGTTACTCTAGCCACTAGAGAACGGACTTGTTCCCTGAGAGCAAAGAGCTCCTTGCACCTAGTGCACACGTAAGACCTCTCACCAACTGGGAGAAAATCATACATGTGACACTCAATGCAAAAGACTAGAAAGCCCCCATCTCGCTGATGGACTGCTGTCTGCATCTTTAGTTTTAAGTTTTTTGTTTAGATCTTTAAGTTCTTTAAGATCTTTAAGCTCTGCAGACACCCTAAGTTTCTGCCGAAGGTGGTGTCCCCATTCAACCTCAATCAGGAGGCGGTACTCCCCACCTTCTTTCCCAGGCTTCACGCCGGCAGAGCGGAGACCATTCTCCATACTCTGGATTGCAAGACAGCCCTGTTCTTTTACCTGCAGTGGACTCAGGGCCACCACAAAGCTCAACAGCTTTTCGTATCCTATGACTCCAGCCATCTGGGGCTCCCAGTGACTAAGCAAACTCTTTCCATTAGGGTGGCAGACTGCATTCCCCTTGCCTACAAGCAAGCAGGGATCCCATTGGACCAGAGAGTCATTACACACCACGTCAGGGCCATGGCTACTTCCGTGGCTAATCTGTGTTCCATTCCAATGACGGAAAATTGCCCGACCGCCATCTGCTCTTCAGTCCATACCTTTGCAACTCATTACTGTCTAGAGAGGGATTCCCAACGGGACTGCGCCTTCGACCAGGCCGTACTCTGTAATCTCTTCGGGGTGTAGGCAACTCCTGTCCTCTGACCCTTCTGTGTTCAGGCTACCGGAATGCTGGTTCTCTGCTGGACGCCTGGGTCTTGCGAGAGGGATTCAACTGCTACTTATCACAGCTCACCTTTGCAGGCTGCTGTGACATTTTTGTGCAGGGTTTTGGTAGCCTGTAGCTGGGGAGTCACCTGTAACAGGCAATCTCCAGGAACAAGCAGGAATGTAGTCTTCACATATGGGTATCGTTGGTACAGATGGAGCCTGTGCGGAAACGCTCCCCAGCGTCCAATAGGAACACTTTTGGGAGCATCCCTCAGTACATGCGTGCTGCCTTCCCGCCTTTCCAACTGTCCCTCTTCAGTTCTTCATTTTCCGCGGAGCCGACAGGTCACATACCCTGTCACCGCAGAAAATTTCTTCTTTAAACATTTTTCTTGTGGTCGTGCCTGCCTCCGCTCGATGCCTACCGGTACCGCCGGTTCTCTTTTCTTCTTTTAAAAAAAACAAAAAAACCTTTTTCCTTTTGGTGCTAGGCGCCATTTTGGGCATTAGGCCCCATTTTTCTGAAAAATGGAAAAACCAGCTAATGGTTTTAAAATATGTACTAAGTGTGGCGGTATCATTTCCATCACTAACACCTATGACTGGTGTCTCAAATGTTTAGGCCCTGACCATTCTCCATAGTAACATAGTAAATGACGACAGATAAAGACCAGCATGGTCCATCCAGTCTGCCCAGCAATACGGCAAGAGTATGTGCACCTGTCGCTCTGCAGGCCACCCCTCCCCATGTCTTTGTTTAGGGGTGGACCCACCACTCTATGTAGGACACCCCTATTTGTTGAGAAGTTAGATGGTTCAGTTTATTTTGTTTTTATCCTGTTGCTGTAAAGGGATCCGCTGTGCTTGTCCCATGCTGTTTTGAATTCCGTCGCCGTGTTTGCCCCCACCACTTCCATCGGGAGAGCATTCCAAGCATCCACCACCCTTTCAGTGAAAAAATATTTCCTGACATTGCCTTTCAATTTACCACCTTGCAGCTTCATGTTATGCCCTCTAGTTTTGCAGCTTCCCTGTCTTTGGAAGAGGTTTGTTTGTTCATCGTTCCTCTTTAAGTATTTAAAGGTCTGAATCATATCTCACCTATCCCTCCTCTCCTCCAAAGTGTACATATTTAGGTCTTCAAGTCTCTTCTCATAAGGTTTCTTAAGCAGGCTCCAAATCATTTTGGTCGCCTTCCTCTGAACAGTTTCCAGTCTTTTTACATCCTTTGCAAGATATGGTCTCCAAAACTGAATACAGTATTCCAAGTGAGGCCTCACCAGCGACCTGTACAGTGGCATAAGTATCTCTTCCTTTCTGCTGGTAATCCCTCTTTGTATGCAGCCCAACATCCTCCTGGCTTTTGCCACCACCTTGTCACACTGTTTTGCCACCTTGAGATCATCAGAGATAGTCACACCAAGGTCTTTCTCCTGAACCATGCACACCAACCTCTCGCCCCCTATTGCGTACATTTCTCTTGGATTTCTGCTACCCAAGTGCACTTTTTCTCATTAAATTGTAATTGCCAAGCATTAAACCATTCTTCTAACTTTTGTAGATCTTTCCTCATGTTATCCGCTCCCTCGGGGGAGTCCACTCTGTTGCAAATTTTTGTGTCATCTGCAAAAAGACAGACCCTTCCATTCAGTCCTTCAGCAATATCACTCACAAATACATTGAACAGTGCAGGGCCGAGGACCCAACCCTGGGGCACCCTGCTAATCACCTTCCTTTCATCCGAGTGAGCTCCATGTCCCATCACCTTCTACCAATTTCTAATCCAGTTTACCATCTTGGGACCCATCCCCAAGCTACTGAGTTTATTGGCAAGCCTCCTATGAGGAACAGTATCAAAGGCTTTGCTGAAATCCAGGTAGATGACATCCATCGCATGCCCCTGATCTAGTTTCTTGGTCACCCAGTCAAAGAACTCGATCAGATTTGTTTGGCAAGACCGTCCATCGGAGTGTTCCTCTTGTATGGAGATGACTAAAAGAGGAAGACAGAACCAGGCTGCAAAGCTCGGTACCCTCTTTTCTTCAGATGCGATGTCCATTGCATCGACGGCTTCCAGAGCCTCGTCTTCCTCCCATGGATCTCAGGTAACTAAACATAAGAGCCGGTCCTCAAAGGGTAGATCTCCTTCTAAGCATCGAGAAGCCATTGGCATTGCCCTTGAGGAAACTATACCAGCAAAACAGCCCCGGCGGGAGGCTTCGGCCTCCAAAGCACTAACGGGGCTCCAGGATGTTCTTGAGGTCTCAACCTCGGCAAAACTACTGGTGCCATGCTCAGGGGTTCCAGCCGCTTCTACCGGTACCGACACCCAGGCATCGGCAGCATCGATAGACCAGAGATTCCTTGCTATCGAACGCAGTCTTGCAGCTCTCCTCACAGCTGCGGTACCATTGACACCGCTACCGACGGTTCAACGGGCACCGGTACCGACATTGATACCGATGCTGGTACCAGCACCGGTACCGATACCGGTACCAGCCCCGGTGGGAATTCTGCCCATACCAACTTTTTCGGGCATCAACAGATTTGTACCGGACCAACTCAGTGCCGACTTCGATCGATACCGATACCGTGCTTTGCATGAACATCGGGATCAGAGATGCTTCGAATCTTCTGATTCCAATGACTCAGATAACTCTGTCGGTACCAGAGTACTTCTTCCGGAAGACTCCTCTTCTCCTCAATGCAGAATGTCTCCTCCGGAGGACATGTCTTTTCAGGATTTTATTCGTGATGTGGCCCGAGGCCTATCAATCATGGTAGCTCCTGAAAAAGAACCTAGAGCAAAGGAATTGGAAATACTCCAATACCCTAAGGCTCCCAAAGAGGCAGCTACCCTGCCCATTCATGAAATTCTTCATGATTTGATGCTCAGAATGTGGGAAACACCTCTGACCACATCTCCTCATTCTAGGAGACTCGATACCATGTATCGAGTTCCACCATGTCCTGGTTTTCAAAAGACTCAGCTGCCACGCCATTCAGTGGTAGTGGAATCAGCCATGCGTAGGATGAAAAGTGCAAAAAGACATGCATCAAGTCCTCCAGGTCGTGAATGCAGGACTCTTGATGCCTTTGGGCGTCGAACATTTCAGGCTTTCATGCTTTTAGCTAGGATCAGCTCATATATTTTATATATGGGAATGTTCCTCAAAGAAGTCACAGGAGACATGGAGCTTATGAGCCCCCTTCTCCCTGATGACAAACGACAAGACTTCCTGACTCTTGTCAAGCATGCTCAAGACGTTTCCAAGTTTGTAAATTGTGCAGCCTTTGACTGCTTTGAATGCATCAGCAGAACTTCTGCTATTGCCATTGGTGCACGTCGGATTGCCTGGCTTCAGGCATCAGACTTGGAGATTTGGGTGCAGGACAAATTAGGAAACATCCCTTGCACAGGAGAAAACCTCTTTGGCAAGAATTGGCAGGAAAAGGCTAATGAGATAGATACTGACAATCTCACTTTAGACAGATTGTCAAAATCTACAGCCACTCCAGCCCAAAAGAAACCCTATAAAAAACCATTTTTCAGCAAAAAGAGGAAGTTTTATCCATCCTCCATCCATCCAGCAAGGGCAAGCTCAGGGTCAAGTTGCCAAAAAGGGACAACAGCAACAATCCAGACAACAAAAGAAGCCAAAAGGCCCGAGAGCTCAACCAGCTCCACAGTCTCAGCCCCCTCAAGAGCTTTGACTCCTTCCTAGAGAGCTTAGCTTTCCTGCCTCTAAAGGGTCCAGAACCCATAAACATTCCAGCAGGTTGTGTCATGTTGTCAACAGATGGCACCAAATAACAGCAGAAAATTGGACTCTGTCCATTGTAGGGGAGGGGTACAAGCTTCATTTTCACAGCATGCCCCCTCCTACAATCGTAAGACAGTTCAATTCCCAAACCTCTCCAGACAATCTACTGGATCAAGAGGTCTCAACACTCCTTGCTCAGGAAGCAATAGAGGAAGTACCCATTCCCAAACAGGGTACAGGGTTCTACTCCCCCTATTTTCTTATTCCAAAGAAAACAGGAGGACACAGACCCATTCTAGACCTCAGAGAATTGAACAAATATCTGTTCCGAGAAAAGTTCAAAATGATTTCTCTGGGAATTCTTCTGCCATACCTTCAAAATCAGGATTGGCTTTGCTCTCTAGATCTAAAGGATGCATATACTCATATTCTGATCCATCCAGATCACAGGAAATTCTTATGATTTCTTTTCAAGGGAAAACACCTCCAATACAGGGTTCTTCCTTTTGGTCTGGCTTCGGCACCAAGAGTATTCATGAAATGCATGGCAGTAGTAGCTGCATTCCTGTGAACCCTAGGGATATTCGTCTTCCCTTACTTGGACGACTGGCTCATTCGAGCCCCCACGGTTGCAGAAGCCAGCTCTGCACTGTCTCGCACAATGCGAATCCTCCAATACTTGGGATTGGTCATAAACTTCCCAAAATCCCAACTTGTTCCTTCTCAGACCCTAGAGTTCATAGGAGCTTGTTTAGATACCAGACAGTCAAGGGCTTTCCTCCCACAGCCCCGCTGTCTTCGCATAGTGCAACTAGCTTCTCAAGCAGTGGGAAAGTCTTCCCTAACTGCTCGAGAACTGCTGCAATTACTGGGACATATGGCATCCGCATTTCATGTAGTTCCTTTTGCTTGCCTCCACATGCGAGCATCCCAGTGGACCCTAGCCACACAGTGGACACAGGCCACAGGACGTCTGTCGGACAAGATATCAAACTCACAATGACTGATCTTGTCCCTACAATGGTGGCAATCACTGGAGAATCTTTTAGTGTGGTCTCCTTTCCAACAACCCCCATTCTAGGCCACCCTAACAACAGATGCATCACAGGTGGGATGGGGAGCACACCTGCACCATCTCTCCACCCAGGGTACCTGGACTCCACAGGAGGCTTGTCTTCACATAAACCTCCTAGAACTCAGAGCAATCTATCTAGCTCTTTGAGTATTCCATGCCCAGCTCAGCTATAAGACAGTCCTAGTCCAAGCGGACAATCAAGTAGCCATGTTCTACGTGAACAAGCAGGGTGGAACAGGCTCTCTGTCGTTATGCAATGAAACTTTACGACTATGGGCCCTCACCAGAGAGCATCAAATTCACCTTCTCGTGGTATATCTTCCAGGCATTCAAAACCTTTGGGCAGACAAACTCAGCCAAGTACTGCTGCCTCACAAATGGTCTCTCCACCTAGACCAGGTGACTAAGATATTTCAAATCTGGGGAACCCCAGACATAGACCTCTTTGCAAGTCCACTGAATGCCAAACTTCCCCAGTTCTGTTCCAGAATTATGGCTCACAATTGCCAGGCAAGGGATGCCTTCCTCCTTCACTGAGTTCAGGACTTCCTCTATGCCTTCCCACCCATTCCCCTCATCCCCAAAACACTTCTCAAGCTTCAGAGAGACAGATCGTATGATCCCATAGTGCCACGGTGGCCATGATAAACACGGCATCCCCTGCTTCTACATCTCTCTCAAGCTGCACCTCTGGAGTTAGGGTGTGCTCCAGACCTTCTCTCCCAAGAGAATGGGATGCTATGGCACCCGAATCCCCGTCCCTGCATCTCAGGGCCTGGTTGCTGAAAGCCTAGACCTGTAGGATCTTAACCTTTCCCAACAGGTAAAGGATATCCTTCAGGCTTCTAGAAAACCTTCCACAAGACGTTCTTACGCCTTTAAGTGGAAACGTTTTACTATATGGTCTCAAAAGGGCTTAAACCCCCTTGTGATACCTTTGGAATCGGTACTAGAGTACCTACTTCATTTATCAAATTCTGGTCTAAAGACAAATTCAGTAAGAGTCCATCTTAGTGCAATTGCAGCTTCCTATAAGCCTCTAAATGGACAGCCAATTTCCTCTCATCCACTCATAGCAAGATTTATGAGGTCTTCTATTAACAAAGCCTTGCATCAGGCCACCACCGGTGGCATGGGATTTAAATCTAGTTCTTGGACAGCTCATGAAACCGCCCTTTGAATCTTTAGCCACTACAACCCATAAAGTTGTTATCCTGGAAGGTCATCTTCCTAATTGCAATCACCTCCGCCCGTCGCATTAGTGAATTGCAAACTTTAGTGGCTGATCCCCCTTATACAAGGTTTCACCATGATAAGGTTGTTCTCAGAAATCATCCACATTTTATGCCAAAGGTGGTTTCGCCTTTTCATTTAAATCAATCGATTTACCTGCCTGTATTCTTTCCGAGTCCTCATGCCTCTAATGCAGAAAGGAACCTTCATACTTTGGACTATAAAAGAGCCTTGGCTTTTTACCTACAAAGAACACAGCAACATAGAAAGTCTTCTCAACTTTTTGTTGCTTTTGATTCTAGTCATTTGGGACTTCCAGTCTCCAAAAGAACTCTAAATGGATTGCACAATGCATATCCTTTACGTATGAGAGTATGAGTCTTCCTCTTCAAGGCCATGTCACAGCGCATAATGTGAGAGCCATGGCAGCCAATGTTCCCTCTAATTTTCTGTAGGCTGTGTGTGCATAAAGTATCAGCTGTGCAGCTTTTGAAGGAAGGTTAAATTTTTGTGCACCACATAACGACACTCGGAGTTATATACTTTACAATTTGACTACACGTCAAAATACAGTATGTACACCACATTAATTGCACTAGAAAATATTGTACAAATTGTGAAAACCGTAAATACACAACAACTTTTCAATTTTAAGATGTCTGTGTTGTTTTCTATCAGAATCAGAACTGTAATTTTTGTGCGTTCTGTTGTAAAGTATGTGCGCTCGCTCGGCAAGGTGTATGCGCACACACACGCGCACAGCTTAGAGGGAACAGTGATGGCAGCCTCTATGGTAACCTTCACTCTATGTCTATCGATGACATCTGTCAAGCATCCACCTGGGCTTCGGTGCACACCTTCACAGCCCAACTGCCTAGATAAAGCTTCCCATCGGGATGCCTTCTTTGGCCAGGCTGTTCTTCAACATCTCTTTCAGACTTAATTCAACTCCTACCCACCAACCCTGGTAGGATGCCAGAGATCCATGGGAGGAAGCATGGCCCACCTCACTATAGGTGGCAGCTTCCTGGGGCCATCTCCCCATCTTCAGCTAGGGAGTCCCCATATGTGAAGACTACATTCCTGCTTGTTCCTGGAGATAGCGTAGTTACTCACCTGTCCGGGAACAGCAGGAATTTAGTCTTCACAACCCTCCCACCTCCCCTAGGAATTGTCTCTCTATCTCTTTGTCTCTTTCCTCTCTCCCTCTATCCTTTCACTCAGCTACAAACTTAACTGAAGAGGGACAGTTGGAAAGGCGGGAAGGCAGCATGCATGTGCTGAGGGATGCTCCCAAAAGAATTCCTATTGGACACTGGGGAGCGTTCTCGCGCAGGCTCTGTCGGTACCGATGATACCCATATGTGAAGACTAAATTCCTGCTGTTCTCGGAGATCACCTGTTACAGGTGAGTAACTACGCTTTCTCCGGAAACAGCAAAACACTCCCTCCTCCCCTTGGAGTTACTTCTTTACCATCTTAGCTATGTCATTGGACTGAGGCAAGATGGCACCCTTAGGTGGGAAGTGAACCGCACATGTGTGGTGCATCTCACAAAGGCTTTCTTTGAAAGCTGGGGAGATACTTCCACGTGCGCTCCGTTAGCGCTGACATCACCCATATGCAAGGACTTTTATCCTGTTGTCCCCGGAGAACACCTGTTACAGTTGAGTAACTATGTTTTATCAAAGCAAAGTTAGCATCTAAAAGCACAGAAATCTTTTGAAAATGTTCTTGAGTAACAGAAGTTAAAGATTCCACTGAACTTACACTAGCTGAAATCTGCTGTACCTTGGCAGAAAGCTCAATTGTTTGCTTGGAAACATTATCTGAAAGAAGGACTATGGCATCCCATATGGCTTCCAGTGTGAACTTCATAGGTCTGGAGAGAGAAACAGGAACCAACATGGACATTACTTCAGCTGGGTGAAAACCACCTGCCTGCATACCAAAGCCTGGCCCATTCAACAGAGGAGTATCACCCGCCTGCAGCTCTCCCGGGGTGCCTCTGGAGACTCCAGAAGCTGCCCTCTGCAGCACATCCAGCTGCTCCCCTTGATCAGAGACCACACACATGCTGGCTTCTGATGGTCGGAGGGCCAGGCTGCTGAGAGATGGGAGGGAGTCCTCTGGGCATGGAAACAGCATCCATACTTCTGGGGAAAAGGACAGTTCAGTGTCGGAAAGTGGTAACAAGCCCTCCATACTCACTACCATCGCAGCCAACCTCAACTTAATTGTTGCTGCCCTGGACACTCCCACAAACCGATCCATAGCACCAAGAACAGGAGGCTGAAGCTCCCAGAGTTGCTTCGTAGCCTTCCCTTTGCATTTAGACATAGAGTTAATTCAGAATACCAGCACTACGTGGCCAGAGTTTGCTGTTCATGACAGAGAGTGAGAGCGCAAAATGGTTTTAGGGAATTTGTGGAGCTGAACCTCATTTTGCAAATCTATTGGTAAAGAAAGAAAGTAAATAATATGAAGGTTGTAACCTGCAGCCTAAACTATCACAGGTGCGTAGTGGAACTGCATGAGTACAGCCCATAAGCTGTTCCCCTAAGGAAAAGAACAGATTGCCTCTAAAACTGAGACCTGGTTCTAAAAAGAACCAAAGCATTGCACCAAGTAAGACACTGCTACTGAGGAAATCTGCAGATCTGCTTGGTAACTGGAATACTGTGTTACGCAAGAGGAATTATTGCTGCAGGCCTGAATTAGGTTGGTCTCGTAATTAGACAAGGTGCAAGAATTATTTTTCCTTTTTAAGTAGTCAGGGACAGTATAGAAATTTCAGCACCTGTTTCTCAGGCTCTAAAAAGAAACAGTAGGTTTTCAGAAAATGGGGGTGGGGTAAGGGGGAACATTGGATTGCAAGTACTAGTACTAAAAGTAGAAGAAGTAGATAGGGTTTCACCTTATTGTTTTGGCACAGTAGATAGTCCTGGGCAAAACTGAAGAAAGAGAAAGATCAGAGGTAACCCCTTCCTTGACAGTGGATAACCTGCATGGGACTGAGATGGCTCTTCACCGGGGAAGAATTTTGGACTTTAAAAACGTGTGCACACAGATATGTGGGAACACTACCCTGGCCAGAAGTTAGATTTCCTTGAAATAAAGACAGTTTTCAGCACTTCTATTACACAAGAGGTTAAGTCAGAAGAATTACTTTAGGGACAGTTTTATATTTTTTGTTTACATAAGAATACACTGAATACATGGGGGGGGGGGGGGGATTCAAATCCATTTAGGCGGTTTCCAGACCTGCAAACTTCCTAAATGGTGCTTAACGGGATATTCAGTGGTACTAGCATAGTGCCGTTCAATATCCCTGGGAGCCACCACTAAATGCCTTAATGCTGGCTGGCTAGCACTGGGGCATTCCAGAGACGGAGCGGAGGCGGCAACCGGGGATATCCAGCTAACAGCAATATCCAATCCCTAGACGGTTATCTCAAAGCAGAGAGAATTAGACACCTGAAAGGCTTCCCTAACTTTCACCACTTTAGCTAACCCGGCCAACCTGGATAGTCAATGCCAGTGGTTGGATATGACCCCAGCATTGAATATCCGGATTATAATTAAAGCGACGATGGCCGTCACCACTGAAAATGCCCTCCATAATACTTACTTAAGTAGTCAGTATCTGGTATCCTAAAGCTTGTTTTCCTGCAAGAAATGAAAGGTAAAAAGAACGTACCAATACTTCTAAACAGCACTGTATATCACTGAATAGAATATAAAGGCACTTGTCTGACATAACTGTTCTGGCGGAGAAAAGTATCAATATATAATTGACTCCACAGAAAAGCAGCTGAGAGTTATTGAAGTGTATTGCAAGTTGGTATCTGTAAAAGAAAGAAACCAACATTTCAGTTGCTGTCTTGAGTAAAACCAATAGAACTGAAGTTAAATTGGAGTCTACACTATGTTTATGTATCTCCAGGAACAAGCAGGAAGTCAGTCTTCTCAAGTCATTTCATCGGATCTCTATCCGTTTCCGCATCCAGTTCAAACTTCTCCTGCTGACCTATAAATGTATTCACTCTGCACTCCTCACTACCTTTCCTCTCTTATATGTCCCTACACCACTCCCCGGAAACTCCACTCTTCTGGCAAATTGCTTCTGTCTGTACCCTTCTCTTCTATTCTATTGCTATCTCCAGACTTTGCTCCGTCCACCTTGCTGCTCCTTATGCCTGGAACAACTACCTGTACGTCAGATGCCTTCTCTGGCTCTTTTCAAATCCAGGCTGAAAACTCACCTCTTCACTGCCACTTTTGGATCTTGACTCACTTGATCTCCTTTGTGTTTCCTTACCATTCCTTCTAGAAATATCCCTGTCTACACTTACTGTATTGTTGGTCTTGACTAGATTGTAAGCTCTGATGAGCAGAGACAGTCTCTTACATGCCTGTGCAGCACTGCGTATGTCTTGTAGCACTATACAAATGCTCAGTAGTAGTAGTAGTAGTCTTCATATATGGGTGACGTCGGCACCGACGGAACCGGCACAGGAACACTCTCCAGCATTCAATAGAAAATGCTTTTGGGAGTGTTCTTCCATGCATACGTGGCTGCCTTCTCACCTTCCCTGCTAGTCTCCTCAGTCATCTTTTTTCCGTGGAGCCATCGGGACCCTGTCCCTGTCAACCACGTCTAAAGATTTCATTTTTTCTTCAAAGTACCATAAAAGGTACTCCGGTTGCCTTCCCATCGATCGCCTCGACTTCTCGTCCATTCTGGTTCTCTTTGCTTTTCTTTTTTTTTTTTACCTTAATTTTCTTTAATTTTATTTTTCAAACTTGAGGCCTAAGGCCTATTTGGGCACCTTTGCCCAATTTGATTTTACCTCCATTTTATTTTAAAAAATGGAGAAGCCTCGAAGTGGATTCAAGAAGTGCTCTAAATGTTCCAGTACAATTTGTCTTACTGATGAGCATTCTTGGTGTCTCAGGTGTCTAGACCCTGACCCCGCCGTCAATTCCTGCCTCTCATGTCACCACATGAGCTCCAGAAGTCGGAAGAACCGAGACAAACAGAAGGCTAAGCTGTTTCCTTCAGACTCAGCTCCTTCAGTGCACTTCTCGGAGGCGTTGACTCCATCAAAGTCTTCCCATGCCTCACCGGCAAAGGAAAAGCATCGCTCGGAGTCACCAGCGCTTAAGAAGAAGATGACATCGGCTTCAACATCGAGGTCATCGACTTCCAGGTCAGCGTTGGATTCTGACACCGAGCATCAGCATCGGCATTGACATTCTTTACATTCCGATGCAGACCATCCATCTGAACAATAAGGCATAAGGGTGGTATCACCTTCCTAAGCCATACAGGGGTTTGGGGATGCCCCCGAGGTCTTATGCTCGGTGGAGTCCCCGATACCAGCATTGTGAGTTGTGGCCCACACATCTGTGTCTGGAGCCTCTCCTCCCCCAATACCATCATTGGATAACCGTGTCATCGCTATTGAACATAGCATCACTAAACTCTTAGCAATTGTTATGCCGATAACTTTGGAGGCTCTGCAGCCAGCACCAGTACCGGTTCCACCAATACCACTGGTGACCACAGCCATTCATACTCTGCCACGGTTATCCCCGGCTTCACAGGGCTCGGAGCAATCAGTATCCCCGGATCCATTGGGTCCGATACCCTCGACATCAAAACAAAGAGCATCGGAGCATAGACGGTACCGAACATCTCATAGAGATTATTTTGATGTCCTTATGGACTCCAATTTCGAGGATATGTCTGAGGTGGAATCAGTCGAGTCCGATACATCCAGAGATGTTCCGCCGGATCCATAGCCTCCTTATGAACGGAGATGTTCTCTGGCTGAAGACATGTTGTTCGAAGACTTCATTAAGGATATGGCGGCAGCTCTCAATGTTTCAGTGGCAACTGAAACTGAACCAAGACTGAGGAGCTCAACATACTACAGTATCCTTTGGCACCAAAGGAGGCGGCCACCCTCCTGGTACACAACATCTTAAAGAACTTGATGGTTCGAATGTGGGAGGCCCCCATATCAATCCCTGCTGTAAGTAAGAGGCTTGATACCCTATATAGGGTTCCTCCCTCTCCAGGCTTTCAAAAGCCAAAACTTCCCCACTATTCAATGGTGGTGGAATCCGCCATGAGGAGGATCTAAAGTCAAAAAAATTACTCCTCGGTGCCTCTTGGCAAGGAGGCCGGAATACTAGATGCATTTGGAAGAAAGGCTTTCCAGGCTATAATGCTAGCCTCGAGAATTGATTCATACATGCTATACATGGGTATGTTTCTTAAGGATGTGTCCAGAGATTTATCAGAATTCACCTCCTTATTACCCCCTGACAAACAGGCGGCTCACCAGGTCTTGGTTACCTATACCTAAAATACATCTAAATTCTTAACAAGAGCTGCTTTTGATGCTTTTGAAGCTAACAGCAGGTCTGCTGCGGCTAACAGCAAGGTTCCAGGCATCTGACCTGGAACAGTAGGTTCAGGATAAATTGATCAACATACCAAATCTCTTTGGTCAGAGGTGGAGGGAAAAGGCCAGAGAGATTGAAACAGATGACCTCACTATGAAGAGTCTGTCAAGGAGAATGGCGGACCCTTCCAAAAAGAAGGCTACCACCAAAAAGTCATTCTTCCCTAAAAAGAAGACATTTTTCCCTCCATATCAGTCCTATGCTGGTCCACAACAGCAGCAGAGATAATCAGGTGAAAAGCAGATCAGGAAACCCAAGGTTTCCAAACCACAATTGCCACAGAGTTTTTGACTCTTTCCAAAAGAGCATGACCAATTTTCCCATTGTACTTCTTCCTCCTTCCAGGATCCCAGGGAGGCTAGTGCATTTTGCACACCATTGGATAAGTATCACCTCCGAGCCATGGACTCTATATTTAGTCTCTCAGGGCCTACAATTAAAGTTCCAGACTTGTCCTCCAAATCATTTTGTGGGACAACTCTTCCTGGATCCCCTTCACTCCTCCCTGCTCCATCAGGAGATCCTCTCCCTGCTAGAACAAGGAGCTATCAAGGAGCTCTCCTCCGCCCTGCAGGGCTAGGGATTATACTCCAGATATTTCCTGATTCCAAAAAAGACAGGAGGTTACAGGCCTATATCTCCGAAATCTCAACAAATTTCTCATCAAGGAGAAATTCAAGATGATTTCTCTAGGCACCCTCCTACCATACCTCAAACAAAACAATTGGCTATGCTCTCTGGATCTAAAGGATGCATATACACACATCCTCATTCACCCAGACTACAGAAGATCCCTCAGGTTTGTTTTTCAGGTAAGCCACTATCAGTACTAAGTCCTCCCTTTCGGACTCGCCTCAGCGCCCAGAGTATTCACAAAGTGCTTAGCTGCATCCCTGGAAAGGGAAGAACCAGAGCTCAAGTACCCCAAAGCTACAGAATCAGTGACCACAAGGAAGCGAAGGGTAATGGTGGTTGGTGACTCTCTTCTGAGGGGTACTGAGGCATCCATCTATCGACCAGACGTGATGTCCAGAGAGGTATGCTGTCTGCCTGTTGCCAAAATCCAAGATGTTATGGAAAGTTTGCTGAGACTCATCAAGCCCAGTGACTATTACCCAATGTTGCTAATCCATGTTGGAACAAATGATACTGCCAGGTATCCCTCTGAGCGTATCAAAAGTGACTTCATGGCTCTGGGACAGAGGGTGAAGCAGTTAGGTGCACAGGTGGTGTTAAGAACATAAGATATGCCATACTGGGTCAGACCAAGGTCCATCAAGCCCAGTATCCTGTTTCCAACAGTGGCCAATCTAGGTCATACGCACTGTCATAGAGTGGATGCTAATGAACGTGAAGACTTAGAAAAAAACGCTGTCTTTCACAAAACAAATGATGTGCAGAAGATGCAATTGCCCTGCAGCGCAGCTAGAGAGAGCAGGCGAAAACTTACAGAGGCTGAGTTAACACACCCGGCTGATGATTCTGCAGAAGTTAATCAGCTGCACCTGAAAAGTAGCCCGGGGAACTCAAACGTGGAATGCCTTTATAAGCAGAAAGCTAGTGCAGGAGAGGAGAGAAGGAGGAGAAGGGGAGCTGAGACAGCCAGGAACAGCAGCCCAGCCAGGTCAAGCAGCACAGCCAAGACAAGCAGCACGACAAGGACAGCAGGAGCTGGAAGAGGAGCAGAAAGAGCCAGAGAGAAAGACGGGCCGTGGAGAGTCAGTCCGGAGAAAGACTTGGTAGCAGGAGACCTCAGAGGTAAAGAGCTCAGAAGGAGAGAGCCATACCTGGAGAGAGGCCTACGCTCACCAGAAGACCCTGAAACAGGATTGAAAGGCTCCAGAAGGAAAGGTACTGATAGCAGAGTTACCTATACCAGGAAGCAAGGAAGTCTGGATTCCTCACCAGGTTTTCCTAGGCTACAGAAAGGTCAAGCAGTGCCTAGAAGCTTCCAAGAGAAAGTCTGCCAAAGAGACTGTGTCCTGAGAGAAGTGCCTGAGAAGGAAAACTCCAGTTATACCGGCTACAGGAAGCCAAGGTATGGTGACACTTTATTCATAAAGAGAAGCTCAGCTCCTAGAAGCTCTTGTAAAGCAGATATCCAGTTTGAAAGGAAAAGAAGCAGGCTGGAGTTTTATAAGCCAGGACGTAAGGGCATAGGAACAAGCCATGCTTATTTGAGAGCCCTAGAACAGCCTTGCTGGAAACAAGGGAACAGAAACAGTGACTGGCAAATTATAATGGCCATGGAAAGCTCCAATTCAGAGGGAGATAACAATGACCCAGAGCCCATGCAGATAGCGCTTGAGGATCCTATTCCCTTATCTCAAGATGAATTAATGGATTGCTTCATTTGTATTGCAGGCAGTTTTGAATCACTCCCTGAACTGTGAGTTATACAGACATTGCTTTGAGAATACTCATGTTTGTGCTGAATGAAAGAGGAATGTTCACTCCTTTGTTTTGCTCTAAAGTTTGAAAGAATCCTGGGTTAAATCCTACAAGCAACTGTGAAGTTTGTAACAGTTTACCTCTTTACTTACTGTTACCTGTAACTTGGACAAGTTCTCTAAATCTGAGTGTATTTTGTTTAATGTAAACCGCACTGATGTCAAATAGCGCGGTATATAAGAGCTGTTAAATAAATAAATAAATAAATAAATAAATTTACTTATGTTGTGGTGGAAGCCTGAAAAGAAGGATTTTCTGTATTTCTGTATCTCAACGAACCTTTTGCGTTAAAAGGGAAATAAAAGCCTTATTTACCCTCTACTTGGCATACACAATTTATTCACATAAGGAGCAGGACTACAAAGACCAAGATACCCTTCGCCTTAAAAGAGCCCTCTACTCCCAGAAAATAATAATATGCACAACTTACCCTTACAGCCACTGGCCACCGGGGGGGGGGAGGGGGGGGTTGATGACAGTACCTAGCAGTATCCCCAAAAGACACAGGTTTATCTTTTTGATTACGTTCTCCGTACCATTGATGACATTAAAAAGGGTATTATAATGATTTTTATAGACATTTTGGCTGCATTCGATTCTGTAGATCACAATAGGTTATTACATAGATTAGAGGAGATTGGTCTACATGGGGTCACATTAAAATGGTTTCAATCATATCTGACAGAGAGATTTTTACAAGTAAAGATTGGACAAAAAACTTCTCTGCCCATAAGAGTATTACAAGGTGTGCCACAAGGTTCCGCTCTTTCTTCGCTTCTCTTCAACATTTATTTGCAGCCAATTTGCAATATTCCGTTAAAAAGTGGCATAAAGTATACAATTTATGCTGACGATATTATGATTTTCACAACTATCTCCATCGAGAAACCTGATTTTTCCAGCATCACAGATTGTCTATCAAAAATGTCCACCTGGTGTAAAACCAACAATATGCAAATTAATTTTAGCAAGACAGAGGCATTATTTGTATCTCGTAACCAAAATTTTGCACATCCACCTGTCATCAAGATAGATAATTCAATTATTCCTATTAAATCAGAAGTGAAATATCTTGGAGTTACTCTAGACAAGGAATTAAATCTCAGATCACACATAAACAAGACGATTAGAAGCGCTTATTATAGAATGAAAATCATCAGAAGACTAAGGCCGCTTCTGGAAACTGTTCACTTCCGCAATGTTTGTCATGCTCTAATTACACCATTACTTGACTTCTGCAATCCAATATATCTGGGTCTAGCTAAGCAGTCACTGAAGCCTTTACAGTTAGCGCAAAACACCGCTGCTCGTATAATTTTTGGTCTATCAAGTAAAGAGCATATAACTCCTATCTTAAAGGAGCTTCATTGGTTACCAATATCATCTCGTATTAAATACAAAACAGTAATTTATATTTTCAAGATAAAGCAACAATGTTCTGCAAAAAGTCTGACGTATCTTATCCGGTCAGATATTAGCAACAGACCTAGGAGAAGTGTATCTGAAAATAGAATCAGCTCCTCAAATGACATCAGAAAAACACGCAAGGAGACCTCTGAGAGAGCTTTCTCGTTTGCTGCGACTTCCATCTGGAACTCCCTACCTAATGATCTGAGAGCAGCTCAGGACATCAAAGACTTTAGAAAACAACTGAAAACAGTTTTGTTTACGGAGCACTACGGTCATGCAATCAACTAATTAATTTTAAGAAAGCAATTATTTATATATACATTGTACAATAGCTCACTTTATAGTATAGCTCACAATATATATATTGCACCTTTTCCCAAGACATTTAATCATATATTTACAAACTCTGTATATATTATCACAGATTGTTTCACTATTACTTATTTTCTCTTTTGTTAAACCGCTTTGATTGTATGATAAGGCGGTATAAAAATCCAATTAAATAAATAAAATAAATAAATAAATAAATAAATACTTGTATTGGGTCAAGCATTGATATCCTGGGTCCCTTTTAATAATGGTTTATGGACTTTTCGTCCAGGAACTTGTCCAAACCTTTTTTAAACCCAGCTACACTAACAGCTCTTACTACATCCTCCGGTAACAAATTCCACAGTTTGATTACACGTTGAGTGAAAAAATATTTTCTCTTATTTGTCTTAAATAGTTTACCCTGTAGCTTCATTACATGTCCCCTAGTCTTTCTATATTCTGATAGCGTAAACAATTGATCTACGTTTACCCGTTCCACTCCATTCATTAATTTATAGACCTCTATCATATCTCCCCTCAGCCGTCTCTTTTCCAGGTTGATCCCCTTTACCATTTTGGTGGCTCTTCTCTGTACCTTTTTAATAACGCTATATCCTTTTTAAGATATGGTGACCAGAATGGCACACAATATTCAAGATCTCCAGGAACAAGCAGGAATGAGTCTTCACATATGGGTACGTCGGTACTGACGGAGCCTGCACGGGAACGCTGCCCAGCTTCCAATCAGAAAGCTTTTGGCAGCATCCCTCGCGCCTGCGCGCTGACTTCCCGCCTTCTCCAGAGCCTCTCTTCAGTTTTCGTTTTTCCGTGGAGCCGGCAGGACATCCTCCTGTCACCGCAGAAACTTTTCTTTTTACTTACTTTAATTACTTTAGTTTTTGTTTTCTTGTGGTTGCGGCTGTATTTCCCGCCGCCACCGGTTCCGCCGGTGGATTTTTGACTAAATTCTGAGAAATATTTTCTTCAGTTTTTTGCCTTAACTTGTTGGGCCTACCAGGCCTCTTCCTCATGGAGCCTTCTTTTCCTAAGAAGTGCATTCGATGTGGAAACACCTGTTTCCTTTTAGACTCCAATAGTTGGTGTCTCAATTGTGTGGGTCCTGACCCTTTTTCCCCTGACTTGTCAGGGGATACTTTTGTGAGGAAACCTTCAGTTTTTAGAGTTTCCCTCGATACCGTTTTTTATTCGGCAGTGAGGGAACCCGGTTTCTCCTCTTCACAGTATCAGGTAACCCACAAACAGTCTGTTAAGACTAGTCAATGCTTGAGAGGTATGTCCCATGCCCAGCATGGTGACGGCTCCGGCCTTACCCTCAAGAATCCATTGGCATTACCCCTGCGGGAGTCTGCGGGCTCCAAAGCATTAAAGGGGTTTCAGGTTGTTCCTGGGGCTCACCCCTCACAGAACATACCTGAGCCATGTCCGAGGGTGGTATCCGCTTCGAGCGGTACCGATCCCCCGGCATCGGCACCGGTGTCGAGTGTTCCACTCTTCACCAGGGATCGTCATCGGGCATCCTCGGTACCTTCGGGACCGATCGATACGCTCTGAATTGACTTCCCTCGATCCCAGCCGTGTACGGTGCGGGTATCCGCTTCGAGTGGTACCGATTCCCCGACATCGGCTTCGGTGTCGAGTGTTTCACTCTTCACCAGGAATCGTCCTCTAGCATCCTCGGCACCTTTGGGGCCGGGCGATACGATACCGATGGACATTTCCATATCTCAGCCATGCTCCGGGACGGTACCGGCTTCGATCGGTTCTGATACCCCGGCATCGGCACCGGTGTGGAATAACGTTCTCCCGGCGAGAGGTTGTCATCGGGCATCCTCGGTACCTTCGGGACCGATCGATGTAACCCAGGCTGCTTTACCGGTATCGGCATCGCCGATACTACCACCGACGTCGGTACCCTCGAGACATGCATCGATAGACTCGCTTCCTTCGATGCCGAGTCTTGAATCGATATCTAGTCTCGAGGACTGGGTACCGACGCGTCCCGGAACCGACTCCCGTCGTTTCCAGATAAGCAGTTCCGAGGATCCTAGCCATAACTCTCGCATGATCTCGGTACCATTGCAGCAATTCCCGATGACAACTTCAACTGCTGGCCCTGTGTCAGTATCGATGTCGATGCCTGTTCTTGCACCGATGCCTAGTTTGGAACCGATACCTGGGGTTGCTGATGCAGTACTCACTGCCTTTAAGTTACCATACCAGTATCCTTATCCATCTACTAGGTTTCTCTCCTCACACCACGGTACGTCCTCTGGTGCTCAGCCTCTTTCTTTAGCCTTACCAGGGAAGGTTCCCATAGGATCTCCTTCTGAGGGTCTGGAAATCACCCTTACGGCTTTCTCTACCTTCTACAGCCACTGAGGTTCGGTACCGGGTGCCTCCCTTCCCAGGATTTCAGAAGCCTCAACTTCCTCATCATTCCCTTGTAGTGGAATCAGCACTAAGGAAGGTTAAGAGCAAGAAGAAGCATTCTTCTTATCCGCCAGATCGTTCTTCAAGAACACTCGATGCGTTTGGTCGTCAAGCCTTCCAAACATCTATGCTGGCCTCCAGAATTCTTTCATATATTTTCCACATGAGTCTCACACTCCAGGAGGTCACGGAGAGATTGTCTCTTTTGACCCCTTTTTTGCCAGAGCCCAAGGCTACTAATTATTCCTTGCTACTCAATCATAGCCGGAATATATCTTGGTTCCTTTCTCGTGCTTCTATAGACTCTTTTGAGTCTGTTAGCAGATCCTCTGCTATTGCCATTGCAGCACGTCGCAGAGCCTGGCTCGAAGCTTCAGACTTGAGCAGATGGGCACAAACTATATTGGCTCATCTCCTTGTACAGGAGAAGGTCTCTTCAATAAGGAGGCTTTACGTCAGGTTGCTCAATGCTCTGCTGACTCTCCTTCCACTAAGGACCATTCTAAGCCACCTCCTTCTTCGAGAGGTAGGAAATGTCCTACCAAACCTTCTTTCCCTAAGAAAAGAAAGTTTCATTCATCTCCTGCCCATCATTCGGTTGTACCTAAACAAGGGACACCTCAGCCTAGTCTGAAGTCCTCCAGCTCTGGCCAGTCTCAGCATTCCCAGCAACCATAGGGGCTGGGAATTATACTCTACAGTTCACTTCTACCCATTAGAAGTTTATTCACTGTGCTTTTCTTTTTCAGTGTACTAAGCTGTCGGAAAATTTTTGTTCAGGGACTACAGACTTCTTCTCTTCTTACTCTCTAGAAGAGCAGTTGCAACTATCCCCTGATAGTTCTGTCCCAACTGAACATTTTTTCCTTCAGTTGACTTACCCTATGGGTACGTCACCCTCCAATTACTTGCTCTACCCTCTCAACCGGGCTTTTTCCCTGACTGAGGGGTACCATACTGAAAAGCTTCTCTAGCAAGCTCGTTCCTCAGACAGGGAGAAAGGATATCTCCTCTCCTTTCTTGTCTGTTTTTCTTTATTGGGCACAGGACAATCTCTGCTGTTTCCGTCAGCAGCTGTGCCTGCAGGAGTTACAGTGATTGTATTACTGGTACTTTTTACAAGTTCCAGTCCCTTGTTCAAAATTTTGTCTAGCCTCAGTAGTGATTCCAAGCTACTCGTCAGCTATCTTGGATCCTCCTACTCTTTTAGGCTTTCTCACATTATTCTATCCATCTCCTCTCCTAGGATATGGCAACACACCTGACTTTAGTCAGTTTATCACATATCTCTCCTGCACAATGCTCTCTGCAGTCTTCAGAGAAGCTTTCTACTATGAGGGCCTTGCTATAGAGCATTGACCTTGTCTCTGAAGCTTCTCTATTAGTAGGGAAAAGCTTATAATCCCTTCCCATGCCTGTGAGGGTTCTTCACACCCTCTGGCCTGGGGTGTTAACATGAAATATAAGTTCTTCTGCGTGAAAATCCAAGGCTGATGTTTACGCATGCTACCTCTGGGTCCCTCCAGTAGGTCCCTCCGGTATCTTCTTCTGCGTTTTCTGCACATCTGCCATGTCAGTGTTCTGTGGAACTCCCGCCTTGTTCCTTACAGATTCATATGATCATCTGTTCTCACGCAAACATCACGGTTATCTTGTTGGATTGCCTTCCTGCATCCCTCAATCCACAGAAATAGATTCTCTATACATATCCCAAGTGGGTTCACCCTCTTGTAGAGCGAAGAATCTTTTTCTTTTATATTCCTCATGTACAATTATGGGGCTGGGTGGTAGACATGTATCTTCAATCTCTTGTCTTGTATGTAGCATCTCCATATATGTCTACATACCTATATCATTACTCTGGTGGTGCAAAACCATGCCCCACAAATGTATATATATTTAGGTATATCATATCTATATCTATATATATATTTTGATACATTTCTCCACCCATATCCTCATATACACATATGGACATATATATATATATATATATATATATATATATATATATATATTCCATCCACATATATATATCTGTATATAAATGTGTCTGTTGGGGGGCTTCTTAAGGGTTGATATGTCTTACACACTATCACCCTTACTGTCTATACTAAATGTTTTACCTTCTAGAGGTTTTAGACAGCCCTACTTCGCATATCATATTACGATGCAGAAACTGTTATGCACCAATAACTACTGTGGTGCTAACATCTTCCATTTTTTCTTTAAGTCCTTGAAGCATCAAGCTTCAATATTTTTCCTACCTCTCGCCAGCTAGGAAAAATAGTGTACATCTTTATCTTTGAGTACACAGCTGTTCTCCTTGGGAATAGGGGTTTTTCCAGTCCCCCTCTTCCCGCCAGGACTGGGCTAGTTCTCCAACTCCGTCAGTCTTCTTCCTTTAGTCCTCAATGTTAATGACCTTATGCCTAAAGGAGTTTTCAGCTTTTTCCCATAAAGCTTCCATTGAAGACCTGACGTCTAATCCTACCCAGTTGACACCTGGATCATCTGCTACCTCCAGGTCTGGACCTTCATCCTCACTGCTGGGAGGTCACCTTGAAGATTCCGCCACTGCTTATCCAGTAGACTCCATCATGCTCTCTACATCCTACAATACAGTAGGTAAGCTGCATATTTTAAGTGTATATTAAATGTGTTTTAATGCTACTCATCATATATACCAAGGACTCCTGTAGTCTGTAGGGCCCTGTAGTCCTTGACTATGCTGTTTCTTTCCTCACAGCTCCTTTATTGTCAACTCCTACCCTTCATCCCACTTTGGATGCCTGGGATTCCCGGAGACAAAATGCACCCCTGGTCCAAGCTCCTGCATTTTTATGGGATCTCCCCCTGGCATCTCCAGCTAGGGAGTCCCCATATGTGAAGACTCATTCCTGCTTGTTCCTGGAGATAGCACAGTTACTTACCTGTAACAGGTGATCTCTGGGAACAGCAGGAATTAGTCTTCACAACCCTCCCACCTCCCCTAGGAGTTGCATCTCTTATCTTCTTCTTCCTTTCCTCTCCTCGCCTTTGTCTCAGCTTTGAAACTCAACTGAAGAGAGGCTCTGGAGAAGGTTGGAAGTCAGCGCGCAGGCGCGAGGGATGCTGCCAAAAGCTTTCTGATTGGAAGCTGGGCAGCATTCCCGTGCAGGCTCCGTCGGTACCGACGTACCCATATGTGAAGACTAATTCCTGCTGTTCCCAGAGAACACCTGTTACAGGTAAGTAACTGTGCTGTGCGGTCGTACCATGGAACGATACAGAGGCATTAGAAAATCCTTTGTTTTATTTTCTATTCCTTTGCTTATGATAACTAGCATTCTATTTGCTTTCTTGGCCGCCGCTGCACACTGGGCGGAGGGTTTTAACATGTTATCCACGATGACTCCTAAATCTTTTTCCTGGGTGGTGGTTCCCAATATGGAACCTTGCATCGTGTAACCATAGTGTGGGTTGTTCTTTCCTAGGTGCATAACTTTGCACTTGTCCACATTAAATTTCATCTGCCTTTTGGATGCCCAGTCTTCCAATTTATCCAGATCCTCCTGCAGTTTTCTACAGTCCTCTTGGGTTTTAACAACTTTAAAAAGTTTTGTGTCTGCAAATTTGATAAACTCACTAGTTATTCCCTTTTCTAGGTCATTTATGAATATGTCAAAAAGTAGCGGACCCAGTACAGATCCCTGGGGTACTCCACTATTCACATTTTTCCATTGGGAAAATTGGCCATTTAGCCCTACCCTCTGCTTTCTATCTTTTAACCAGTTCCTGATCAACAATAGTACACTGCCTCCTATCCCATGACTTTTTAGTTTTGCCAAAAGTCTCTGATGAGGGACCTTGTCAAAGGCTTTCTGAAAGTCTAGATACACTATATCAACCGACTCACCTTTGTCTACCTGTTTATTCACACCTTCAAAAAACATATCAGATTAGTAAGACAAGATCTTCCTTGTCTAAAGCCATGTTGGCTGTCTCCCATTAGGCCATGACTATCTACATGCTGTGTAATTTTGTTCTTTATGATGGTTTCTACCATTTTCCCCGGTACTGACATCAGGCTCACTGGTCCGTAATTTCCCGGATCACCCCTGGAACCCTTTTTAAAAATTGGTGTTACATTGGCGATCCTCCAATCTTCAGGTATTACAGATGATTGTAATGAAAGTTCACAGATTACTAATAGCAGGTCTGCAATCTCATATTTCAGTTCTTTCAACACTCTTGGATGTATACCATCAGGTTGAGGTGATTTGCTACTATTCAGTTTTCAAATAGTTGTAATACATCTTCCCAGTGTAGCGATATTTCTCTCAATTCCTCAGCAGTATCACTTTTAAATACCACTTCAGTCTTGGGTAACATCCCTACATCTTCCTCAGTAAAGACCGAAGCAAAGAATTCATTCAGTCTCTCCGCTATAGCCTTGTCTCCTTTTACTGCCCCTTTTACCCCTCTATCATCTAATGGTCCAATTGACTCTCTCACAGACCTTTTGCTACGAATGTACTTTATTTCGTGTTTTTGCTTCCGTAGCAAGTTCCTTCTCAAATTCTTGCTTTGCCTGCCTTATCAATGCTTTGCATTTAACTTGCTAGTGCTTGTGTTGTTTCCAGTTTTCGTCATTTGGCTCTTTTTTCCATTTCCTGAAAGATGCTTTTTTTGGCAGCAACAGCCTCTCTGACCTCACCTTTAAGCCATGCTGGCAGTTTTTTGGACTTTCTTACACTTTTCTTAATGCGTGGAATACAGCTGGTCTGGGCTTCCAGGATAGTATTTTTAAACAACACCCAAGCTTGATGTAAGTCTTTAACCTTTGCAAACGCTCCTTTTAGTTTTTTCTTAACTATATTCCTCATTTTATCATAGTCTCCCTTTCAAAAGTTAAAAGGTAGTACTGTGGATTTCCTTACTATCCCTCCTCCACTAATTAAATCAAACACGATCATGCTATGATCACTATTGCCAAGTGGTCCCAACACCCTTATTTCTTGCACCAGATCTGGTGTTCCACTAAGGACTAGGTCCAGTATGACTTCCCCTCTGGTCGGTTCATGAACCAGCTGCTCCAAGAAGCAGTCATTTATTTCATCTAGAAACTTAATCTCCCTAGCATGTCCTGCTGTGACACTGACCCAGTCGATACCGGGGTAATTGAAATCACTCATTATTACTACTCTGCTGTAACTTTTGTTAGCTTCCTTGATCTCTTTAAGCATTTCATCATCCATTTGTTCATTCTGGCCAGGCGGTCGATAGTACACCCCCACTGCCATCACCTTCCCCTTCATACATGGAATTTCAATCCATAGAGATTCTACAGCAAATTTTGTTTCCTGCAAAACTTTAATCCTTTCTGATTCAATGCCCTCTCTAACATAGAGTGCAACCCCTCCTCCAATTTGATCAGTTCTATCGTTACGATATAGTTTGTATCCAGGTATCACAGTGTCCCACTGGTTATCCTGCTTCCACCATGTCTCTGAGATAGCAATCATATCTAACCTCTCATTTACTGCTATATATTCTAACTCTCCCATCTTATTGTTTAGACTTCTAGCATTTGCATACAAGCATTTAAGAGACTGTATTTTATTAATATTAATCTGGCTATTGGTAGGCATGGGTAATTTGGAATCTTTACGCTCTGTCTGCACCATACTCAAGGGCATTTGGGCTACTTTACTCTTTTTTGGAACCTCACTGCTTTCAGTAGTATCCTTCAAGGATACCTTCTTCCGAACCATGTGCTCTTGGGCGACTGTCGGCTTTCCCCTATTTTCTAGTTTAAAAGCTTCTCTATCTCCTTTTTAAAGGTTAATGCCAGCAGTCTAGTTCCATCCTGGTTAAGGTGAAGCCCATCCCTTCGGAAGAGCCCATCCTTTCCCCAGAATGTTCCCCAGTTCCTAACAAATCCAAAACCCTCATCCTTGCACCATTGTCTCATCCACGCATTGAGACTCCGGAGCTCTGCCTGCCTTTTGGGTCCTGCACGTGGAACAGGAAGCATTTCGGAGAACGCTACCCTGGAAGTTCTGGATTTCAACTTCCTACCTAAAAGGTTAAATTTAGCCCCCAGATCTTTCCTACCACATTTTCCTATGTCATTAGTACCGACATGTACCAAGACAGCAGACTCCTCCCCAGCACTATCTAAGACCTTATCTAGGTGGCGCGTGAGGTCCGCTACCTTCACACCAGGCAGGCATGTTACCAGGCGATCCTCACGTCCACCAGCCACCCAGCTATCTACATGCCTAAAACTAACTTTGCAAGGATGGGCCAGTACCTCAGGGAGTAGTTAGTGGTATGGAAACAGCTGGGGGATGTAGAAAAACAGTGGGCAAAACTGAAAGGGATATTTTAAGGGCAACCAACCTTTTTGTTAGAATGGTAAATAAAGGTAAAAAGAAAAGGAGACCACGATGGTTTTCGAAAGAAGTAGCTGAAAAGGTAAATTAAAATTGGGAGGCCTTCATGAAGTACAAGAGATCACATTAAGAGGAAGACAGGCATCTATATTTGGAAAAACTTAGAGAAGCTAGCAAAGTAGTCAGGAAAGCAAAGATTCAAAAAAGAGGAGGAAATAGTCAATGCAATAAAATGTGGGGATAAGACATTTTTCAGATATGTTAGTGAGAAGAGGAAGGGCAAAAGTGGTATTGTCAGACTCAAGGGTGAAGGGTAGGAATGTGTAGAAGCTGATGAGGATAAAGCGGAATTGCTTAACAAATATTTCTGTTCTGTGTTCACAGATGAAGAACCAGGATCAGGACCTCAGAAAACACACACAAACAGGAACAGAAGCGAGGGGCATCTTGACAATTCTCAGAAGACTGTGTTCGTGAGAAACTAATTCTCAGAAGACTGTGTTCGTGAGAAACTAGCTCAACTTAAAAAGAGAAAGTGATGGGACCGGATGGGATACACCCTAGAATACTGAGGGAACTTGGGGACGTTCTAGCAGCTCCACTGACTGACCTTTGCAATGCCTCGTTGGAGTTGGGAGTGGTGCCAAAGGATTGGAGAGAGGCTCATGTGGTGCCTTTACACAAAAGCAGAAGTAAGGATGTGGTTGAAAACTACAAGCCGGTTTGTTTAACGTTGTTGGTGAGTAAATTATTGGAAACCCTGCTGAAAGAGAAAATAGTGAGGTTTTTGGAGTCCAGCGGATTACAGGATCCGAGGCAGCATGGATTCACCAGAGGCAGGTCTTGTCAGACAAATCTGATTGATTTCTTTGACTGGGTGACCAGGGAGTTGGACCGAGGGAGAGCCCTAGATGTGGTGTATTTAGATTTCAGTAAAGCCTTTGACACCATTCCTCACAGGCAACTTATAAACAAACTGAGCACCCTAGGGATGGACCCTAAAGTTACTGCTTGGGTTTAAAAATTGGTTGTGTGGGAAGTGACAAAGATTACAGGTAAATGGAGCTCAATCTAAGGAGAAGGAAGTTACCAGTAGTGTGTCCCAGGGATCTGTCCTTGGTCCGATTCTTTTTAACATCTTTGTTGGTGATATAGCAGAAGGGCTGTCGGGTAAGGTTTGCCTCTTTGTGGATGATACCGAAATCTGAAATAGAGTAGACACCCAGGAAAGTGTAGATAACATGAGGAGGGATCTAGCTAAGCTTGGTCTAGAATTTGGCAGCTGGGATTTAATGTTAAGAAATGTAAGGTCATGCTTTTGGGCTGCAGCCCTCTAAGGGAGCAATATAGTATATAGGAGGTGAAGTACTTTTGTCCACTAAAGAAGAGCGGGACCTAGGCGTGGTTGTGTCTGATGATCTTAAAGTAGCTAAACAGGTAGAAAAGGCGACGGCAAAACTAGAAGGATGCTTGGGTGCATACGGAGAGGAATGGCTAGCAGAAAAAAGGAGGTGATAGTGCCTCTGTATAAGTCTTTGGTGCAACCTCATTTGGAGTATAGTGTGCAATTCTGGAGACCGCACCTTCAAAAGGATATAAACAGGATGGAGTTAGTACAGAGGGTGGCTATTACAATGGTTAATGGTCTTCATTATAAAGCATTTGTGGACAGATTTAAGGATCTTAACATGTACACCTTAGAGGAAAGGCGGGATAGAGGTGATATGATTGAGATGTTTAAATACCTCCATGGCATAAATGCACAGGGGGAGAGCTTCTTTCAATTGAAAGCAAGTTCTGCTACGAGGGGACATGGGATGAGGGTGAAGGGGGATAGATTCAGGAGTGATATGTGGAAATATTTCTTTATGGAAAGAGTGGTGGATCCGTGGAATAGTCTCCCAGTGGAGGTGGTAGAGATGAGGGCAGTATCTGAATGCAAAAAAGCATGGGACAAACACAGAGGATCTCTAAAGGAAAAAAGGGGACTGTTGTAGTTGTTGATATGGAGGGACAGACTAGATAGGCCATGTGGTCTTTTTCGGTCATCATTTTTCTATGTTTCTATGTTGTGGTGGCTTACCTATGAACTTTGGGGATCTTTCTGTTCCCCTACTTAGACGATTGGCTGCTCAGGGCAGACTCCACTTTACAGTCGCTTCCGCCCTAAATCAAACCATTTATGTCTTTCAGGATTTGGGGGTTTTGATAAACTATCCAAAATCACATCTCTGCCCATCCCAGAACCTCGAGTTCATAGGTGCTCGTCTGGACACACAAGGCACAAAGCCTTCCTCCCAGAAAGCAGACATCTCCATCTCATTACCTTAGCCACACAGGCGCAGCAACAACCATCAGTTCTTGTCAGAACATTTCTACGCCTTTTAGGACACGTCTTCCACAGTCCATTTCATGCCCTATGCTCACCTCCACATGAGGGTTTCACAGTGGACTGTCTCAAGTCAGTGGAAGCAGTCCACGGGTCATCTCTCAGACCTGGTCAACATCACTTTACAGTGATGGATCATGGCACAGAATCTAATCGAAAGATCACCTTTTCAGAGGTCTGCACCACAGTTTATCCTAACCACCGATGCATCTAAACTAGGCTGGGGAGCTCATCTCAATGGTCTCATAACACAGGGCCTTTGGTCTGCCCAGGAGAGAGCTCTCCAGATCAATCTTCTGGAACTCAGAGCGGTATCCAGTGTCATCAGAGTTTTCTCTCCCCAACTCAAACAGCATTCTGTTCTTCTGCAGACCAACAACCAGGTGGCTGTGTTTTATATAAACAAACAAGGAGGGACAGGCTCTCAAGCTCTGTGCAAGGAGGTCTCTTGCCTGTGGAACTGGGCAATTTCCCAGGGTATTCACCTTCACGCAGTCTGCCTTCTGGGAGAACAGAATCAATTGGCCGACAGATTAAGCCGGATTCTATATCCACACAAGTGGATGTTGGATCTTTAAGTAGCCCAACACTTGTTTCAACTCTGGTGACTCCACTAATAGACCTCTGCATCTCCCCTCAATGTCCATCTACCTTGGTACTTGCCCAGACAACTGTGGTTTCCTCTGCTTCTTCAGCTTGCTCAAACACCTCCCCTCCAGCTTAGTTACTCACCGATTCTTTTCTCCCAGCAGCAGGGCACCCTGTTGCATCCCAACCTCAGACCGCTCCGGTTGATGGCCTGGAACGTGAAACCTTGTCCTCTCACATTTAAATCTCAAGGAGCACGTCTTGCATGTCCTTTTGTCTTCAAGAAAGGATTTAGCCAGATACTCTTATGCCTTCAAATGATGGAGGTTCTCCATCTGATGTTCTCTTAAAACACTGGATCCTTTCACATGTCCCATCCCGGACTTACTTCAAAACCTAGTACATTTGTCTTACTCTGGTCTCAAAACCAGTTCGTGAGAGTACATCTATCTGCTATTGCGGCTTCCCACTGTATTTTAGACAGTTGTCCTGTCTTGGCACACCCCTTAGTGGCCAGATTTATGCGGGGTCTTATCCTGACCAAGCCGTCTTTCCGTCCACCTCCCACCCCATGGGATCTCAATGTTGTCTTGGCACAACTCAAGTGCAGTCCTTTTGAACCAATGGGGTCAGCTCCACTGAAGTTCCTCACTTGGAAATTTCTCTTCCTCATAGCAGTTACCTCAGCTCGCAGAGTCAGTGAACTCCAACTTATGAGCCTTATACCACTTTTCATTACGACAAGGTGGTCTTTCGCACACATCCTACGTTCTTGCTGAAGGTCGTCACCTCCTTTCACTTGAATCAATTGGTCTCATTGGTCTCGCTACTGATTTTCTTTCCAAGACCCCAATCATCTCCAGCTGAAGCCAAACTTCATACTCTCGACTGTAAGAGAGTGCTAGCATTCTATTTAGAATGCATCAATGACCTTCACCAGTCTTCTCAATTGTTTGTCTCCTTTGACCAAAGTCATTTGGGGACATCAGTAGCCAAAAGAACACTTTCAAATTGGTTGGCAGATTGCATATCCTTTGCTAATGCACAAATTGGGCTATCCCTAACACACCATGTTACAGCTCAAAATGTCAGAGCCATGGCAGCTGAGGTAGCTAACCTTCACTCAGAACCTATCTCAGATATCTGCCAGGTGGCAACATGGTCTTCTTTGCATAACTTTACAGTGCACTATTGCCTGGATAAAGACTCCAGAGCTTCGGACAAGCAGTTTTGTGTAATCTCTTTCAAATTTAGACAATTTTCCCACCGTCCATCCGATTACCCTGCAAGGAGTGCTCTGAATGAGCTGAGTCTTTTGGATCCCGGCTGCAACTTCCGCTGTACTGGGATGCTTCCCTCACTCGGTTGTCTTGAGCTAGGAAGTCCCATAAGTGAAGACTGACTTCCTGCTTGTTCCTGGAGATAGTGTACTTACTCACCTGTAATAGATGATATCCGGGAACAGCAGGAATCAGTCTTCACAACCCACCCACTTCCCCATCAAGTTGTCTCATTTTTTCTTTTTTCCTGGTATACAAATTGTTTTTATTCTCTGCTGTACACCTGACTGAGGAGACCAGGAGGAAAGGTGGGAAGGCATTCATGCATGCATGGAGGAATGCTCCCAAAAGCATTTTCTATTGGATGCTGTGGAGTATTCCTGCGCCGGGCTCCATCGGTGCTGACATCACTCATATGTGAAGACTGTTTCGTGCTGTTCCTGGAGATCACCTGTTACAGTTGAGTAACTACACTTTATTTACTGAATTTAACTTTAAATAAAATATTATTCTACATTATTAGCCATATTTCTTGCCTCTACCTTTGTTTTAAAAAGCACAGAGGAAATGGGATTTTCTTTAAAGGTGAGCCCTATTTACAGTCCCATCCATTTGGAGATTTTCCTGGGGAAGGAGAACTCTCACCTGCTAACACCCTTTAACCCCACGTGGAGGCACTGGACACCAAATATCAAGGGACCAAATAAAGCTCACCTGAAGGGACCTCCTGCCAGGTTGGCCCCAGACCCAGGAATATCCCTGCAAGGCAAGTGGGCACAAAGGTATTACATATGCAAAGTAGGAAATTAGCATGGACAGCTGAAGAACCGATCTGCATTTAGAAACTCCATACACAAAGGCTCCATACCCAGAGCCTCCAGAGCTAGATACATCATGCACAGAGAATATATTGAGATACCATGACACAAAGATCCAAGACAACCAATACCAGCTCAAACTTGAGTATGCTTAACTTCCTTACCTCTCTCCTGCGATATGGAACTAGACTGTTCTGGAATGGGGAAGAGGACAGATGTTGTTAGGAGTTACAGTGCTGAGAAAAAGTCTGTGAACCTCCTAGCTTGTATTATAGCACAATGTATTCTTAAAACATTATTAGATTCTAATCTAAACCCTAATAAAATAGAAAGATAAGTAATTCGGTCCAGAAAAATACATGTTTCTTCGACAAAAGGATTCAACAATGCGTATCCTTGTGTGAAAAAGTGCAGAAATGCTTTTTTCAGTAACTGGTTTCACCTCCTTGAGCAGCCATAACTTCAGTTAAACATTTCCTGTAATTATTGACCGGTCAATCACATCAGCCTTGAGGAATTTTGGCCCATACAGAACTGTTTCAATTCTGTGACATCTGAGGGCTTCCTTGCATGAACAGCTCACTTCTGATCAAGAGCTACGAAAAAGAGTAGTTGAAACTCATCTGTCTGCACAGGATTGCAATACCATTTCTAAACATTTGCAGCTCCATCTTTCCACTCTGATGCAGAAAGTCTACAAATGTAAAAAATTAAAAACTATAGGGACTCTACCCAGGAGAGATCATCCTGCCAGGATCATTCCAGAAGCAAAACAGGAAAATCATTCACAAACTCACAAAGAACTCCAGGAGTGAGGTTCCTTACAGTCATGGTATGCAGAAAACTAACCCATTTGGAGACATTGGCCCCAAGAGAAATCCAGGCTAACATTTAAAGATTTTCAGACCTCTCTCACTGAGGCTGATGTAAGGGTTCTTGTGTCAATCATCAGAAAAAAACTGAATGGTTCCTGGGAGGATAATTAGAAGAAACCATTGTTGCCCATCTCAGGTTTGCCAAAGAGCATATGGATGACCCGCAAGACTTCTGTAATAATGATCTCTGAACAAATGATTCAAAAATGAGACATGGTCAAAATAACAAATGTTTTGTTTGGCAAAGACCAAACACTGCCTTTCAAAGTAAGAGCCTCATCTTGACTATCGAGCATAGTGGTTGAGGTATCACAGTGTGGGGCTGATTTGCTGCATCAGGCCCTGGATGGCTTAACATCAATGATGGACAAGTTCCTGAGGAAAGGTCCAGGGGACAGCAGCTTCCCAGCCCTAGTTTGTCCCATCCTAGAACCCTCACAGTAGTAGTAGACATAATCAGGAATCATGACAATGCTGCCTCCTATGAAGTAGGTACCCCAGCTCTTCCCACAGGGAATAACAACCATTGAGGGACCACAAACCACAGGAAGAGGTGCAGATGTTGCAAAGGAAGCCTTCAAATGTCACAGTTGAAACAGTTATGTACTGAAGAATGAGCCAAAATATCTCAAGGGTGATGTGAGAAAGACTGAACGGTATTTACAAGAAAATGTTTACAGGACCATTTTAGATAGTTGTGGAGAGTGGAATTGAAATGTCCCAGGCAAGGCAGGAGCTTCTTAAAAATCACTATTCGAGCACACACAGCATACCTGGTTCAGCACCACAGGTCATCTTCCCCCACCCCCCCAATTCCTGCCCTGATTTCAGGTGTCAGCTCAGACTCTACTAACGATCTCTTATATCTCAACAAATAGAGATGACCTACACGGAGCGGTAGGTACACCACTTAACAAAGGCATGGGGAGGGGTGACCTGCATGGAGCAGGAGGTGCACCTCCTCTTGCCGCCTTGCTGGGCAGACTAGATTGACCATACTGGTCTTTATCTGCTGTCATATTCTATGTTACTATGTTACTAGAGTATTTATTTAAGCAAGCTTTTGAGATCTGAGTTAAATGTCTCTTTAGAACCAGTGTTCTGTTAAGTCCACAGGAGATATTATGGTTGTGTGGTGTTTGTATCCAGTTTTGGGTATTTTATGGTCTTATTTTATGTGGGGAGGGGTGGCCTACACGGAGCGGCAGGTGCAACTACTCTTGCCATCATACTGGGCAGACTAGATGGACTATACTGGTCTTTATCTGCCGTCATTTACTATGTTACTATGTTATTATATTGTATTTTATTGTATTTTACTTACTGTAGTGATATTTGATTATGGTTTTATGTATTATATGTACTTTGGAACTTAATTAGACTTTTAGATAGGCGAATAATAAACAAAGATAAATAAATACATACATATCTGCTCCCCTACCCAGTATCCAAGCCCCCTTCCTCTGAAACAGCTCCATCCCCCCAACTCTCCCCGAAGCAGCTCCGATCTCACTACCTCCCCTAGAAGCACAGCCAAGCCCCCTCCCCAGACAATTCTGATTTCTCCTCACCTCGAATGGCCCTCCCACGACACAATAGCCTCTTCCTGACCCCCTACATATTGACAATCCCCTGAATGGCCTGAAGTGGCAGATTTCTTGCGCCCCCCACCCCACAATCCCCAATTCTGGACTTACCAGGGGTCATTAATAGTAGTCAACTAGGCAAGCCCTCGCAACAGGCGTCCCCTACAATATAAACACCAAACATTATCCTTTCTCAGTACACCTCATATGTATATAGTGTACCCTTTTTCCAAGTTGCATTTCCTGTTTAATGTAATGACCAGACATATTTAAGTTGTCGGATGTTTCTGTTCCATGTGAACCGCGCTGATTGCAAATAGTGCGGTATATAAGAAATATAAATAAATAAATAAATAAATTAGTAGACAGTGGGAGCAGGAACAATGCCCAATCACTCCTGCTTAGCACATGATCTGATCCAAAATGGTGTCAGTGACCCCCTAGCAGTAACCTCATGGTGATGTCCATTCACGGAGGAGTTACACAGCCCCTGCTACTCTAATGCCACATGCAGTTCTCCATAGACACATATGCCACCCATCCCTGGACCACATACAGGTACAGGAGACATATACATGCTCCCTCTATACATATACATACGCATGCACAGACACACCACCTCTGCACCACACATATATGCATGGACATACCCCACTACATAAATGTAGGCACACTCATCCCTGCACAACATGCTCACATCACATACCCCCCACTTTCTACACATGCGCACCACTCCTGTACCACAGACTCCTACTCACATACACTCTCTCAAGCTAGACATGAATGAATACATGTCACCACTCAGAGAGATGTCTCACACAGTCCCACATTTGCTGCTACCTTACCAAGGCATACTGTGCGAAACGGTACTGAAATCTAAATACACCACATCTAGGGCTCTCCTTCTGTCCAATTCCCTGGTCACCCAGTCAAAGAAATCAATTGGATTTGTCTGACAAGACTTGCCTCTGAATCCATGCTGCCTCGGATCCGGTAATCCGTTGGACTTCAGAAACCTCAATATTTTCTCTTTCAGCAGCATTTCCAATAATTTACTCACCACCAAGGGTTTTTTTTTAACTCTTATTAATTCCCAACAACATAATACACAACAGCTTTGTCATAAATACACACACTGTGCGTCCTGGGTGGGGCTGTTTCTTGTCCTCCACCCCGGGACTCATAACAAATCATGATTTTGGTACATCCATTAGGTATATTTATTTATATACCTCCCCTACCCCTCCCCCTCTCCCGCCCACCTCCTCCCTCCCCCCTCACAGCCTCTCCCCCCTACCCGCCCTTCTTAGGAAACATACCATAGTGTGTTACTTACTTATTACCTTATACTACAATAGCACATCCATCCCCCCTATCCATATACCAAAGTCCAGCCTTAGCCCACCTGTAGCACCTCATTACGAGTGTACGATCTTAATGTTTGAATATAGGGCTCCCAAATCAACAAGAAAGAGGCCCAGCGTTGAATCTTCCCTCTAGCTCCGCTCCAAAAGCATCAGCTGATGAAAGTTATTATGCCATTCCCAAAACGTGGGGGGCGAGGACTCCCTCCACTGATGAAGTATTGGGCCTTTACCCACCAGACATGCCTTCCTTACTAATAGTCGCTCCCATCTCCCTTTCGGGTGGAGTGGTCCAAGTTGATCTAACACCAACAATGACCCTGTCCAACAAATCTGCTGCTTTAATACCCTACTCAGAAAGTTACTAATCCGCATCCAATGCCTTCAGATTGCCGGACACCGCCACCACATATGCCCTAAGTCTGCCAAGGAACAGGGACATTTTGGGCAACCGCCGTCCGATGTGAGGTGGCACCTCAGTGCTCGCCTTGGGGAAAAATACGCTCGAATGATACACTTGAACTGTATCTCTCGCCACCTAGCCCTTTCGACCAACTCCACAATCCTACCTAAAGCTCCACTAATGGAACCTGGGGTCACCTCCAGACTCAGCTCCTCTGCCCACAAGGCCTCCTCCGCCGAATAATCTGGCGGGGTAACATATTTATCAACCCTTCCCTTCAACTCTGCGATTGTGGGTGTGGAGTCCGCCCCCAATTCAAAAAGCTCCAATATCTGTACCGAACGTTCGACCCGCATCGCACTTTGTGGAAGAGAGGCAACATAATGAGATATCTGAGCATATGCAAAATAATGCCGGTTATTCAACTCGCATTCTCCACACAGAGTCTCAAATGATTTACACTTCCCTTGCCGGTCAACCCAAGGTTCCGTATCCCTAATCGTTCCCACCTCCGAAATGGGTGTCTCTGATCCTGGGGTAAACCCAGCGTTACCTTGTAAAGGCAGCCAACTCGAGACCTCTGGTGGTCCCCCCCAGTATTTATTTACTTGCTGCCATGTATGGCGTGCCGGAACCACCAACACACTGCTAGTCACTCTTCCCGGCAAACTTGGGCTCTGCAAATGCAATACCGCCGTCAAAGTCTGTGGGGCCACACCTCCTCCAGCACCCTCGGCGTATACACATCCTTATTCCCCAACCAGTCTCCAATATGCCACGCCTGGCATGCCAAAGCATACGCCCACAGATCCGGAACCCCAATTCCCCCATCTCTCCACCTTCTTCGCAGACGATTTAATGGGATGCAAGCCCTCGCCCCTTTCCACAGAAACTGCTGGATCTCCCAATCCATATAATTTTTGTCCCGCCTCCTCAACCACACTGGGAGGGTTTGCAGCCAGTACAGTACTTTCGGTAAAATGACCATCCCCAGCACCGCCGCTCTGCCCAGTAGGGACAGTGGGAGGGGGGTCCATGCTTGAAGCTGCGTTCGGGTTTTGAGAAGGACCCGCTCAAAATGTTTCCTATACAGCTCCTTTGGTTCTCTGGTCAGAAGGATACCTAGATATACGAATGAATCATCAGCCCAATTAAGTGGGAAGGTCTCTATCCAATTTCTCTGAAGCGCTCCCCCTACATCTAAGGCCTCCGACTTATCCATATTGATACGTAGTCCCGCAAAGCTTCCAAACCGAGAGAATTCCTCTAACAAGGAAGGCAAAGACGTTTGAGGAGACAACATGTGCACCAGCATATCATCGGCAAAAGTGGCCATCTTGCACCCACACTGACCAATGCACACACCTCGTATTTCTTTAGACAACTCTATCTTCCATACCAGAGGAGCCAATGACAACACAAATAACAGAGGTGAAAGCGGGCAGTCCTGTCTTGTGCCTCTCTCTAGGCTAAAAGCATCTGACATCACGCCGTTACATAGCATGCCCGCTGTGGGCTTCGCATAAAGAAGCTCGACCGTATTACAAAAGGAAGTCCCAAGACCATACTGCGGCAACAGGAATTTAAAATATGCCCAGTTCACCTGATCAAACGCCTTTTCCGCATCAAAGCTAATCAAACGCGATTGCAGCTCTCGCTCTCGGACCCATTCTAATGATGCCAGAATCTTACACAGGTTTCGCACTGCATATCACCCTTTCACAAACCCTACTTGAGATTCGTGCACCAGCTCCCCCAGAACCTGGGCCAAACGATCTGCCAAGACCTTGGCCAATATCTTTAGATCAAAATTTAGTAGGGAGTTGGGTCTATAAGAAGCAGCTTGTGTGTGATCCTTACCCGGTTTAGGTATCAATATAATATGCGCATGTTCGCTCCCCATGTAAACCCCCCCCCCCCTGCTCTGCCCTTGTATGGTATACCGCTACCAGGGATGGAGTTAACATATCGTCCAGCAGTTTATAGAATTCTGCCCCAAATCCATCAGGTCCAGGCACTTTATAACAACTCGTCTTTTGAATGACCTGTTGGACCTCTTCAATCATTACTGGTGTGTCTAAATGTGCCCTCTGGGTTGCCTCTAAGCGCGGGATCTGCACTTCCCGGAGGTACTTTTCCATAGCAGTCATAGATCCCTCCCTCCCCCGAGTACAATTTTTGATAGAATGAGCAAAATACTTGGGCAATCGCACGATTCTGTGTATAATCTTCCCTGATCATCTCTCAGTGCTGCCACTGCCCGAGCACCTCTACTGCCCTGGAGGCAGCGTGCCATCAGTTTCCTTGGCTTATCCCCATAGCGATAAAGCTGGTATCTATAATACAGGAACGATTTCTTAGCCCTCTGATGAATCAATTAATTAAGGGCCGATTGGGTCTCCCACAGCCTCTTCCTATTTACCATAGACGGGTTATTTACTTGTCTTTGTCGATCCCTGCCCACTTGTTTTTCTAGTCTAAGGATCTGTTGTGCTATTAATTTCCTCTTTCGTGCCACATATCCAATAATGTCTCCCCGTAAGACCACTTTAGCAGTTTCCCAAAACAGCTCCGGGTTCTCTTGGTAGCGCTCATTGTGAACCACAAACTCCTGTCACTTCTGCTTCAAGTGAATGAGAAACTCAGCATCTCTATACAAATCCACTGGGAATCGCCAAATTCTAGCCTGCGAGGTAGTATCATGCCAGTCCAGCTCCACCCATACCAAGGTGTGATCAGAGATTTCCGTGGGACCAATTTGCGCATCTGTTATATGGGCAAAAAGTCTTTCCGATACCAACACATAATCAATTCGAGCACTCGTACCATGCGCTCGGGACTGGTGCGTAAAGGCCCTTTCCATCGGGTGTAGCAATCGCCAGGGATCAAACATCCCCAGCCTATGCCGCAGACCCTGCAGCGCTCTTGTAGTCTGTACCCATGCCCCGTCTTCTCCTCCCCTAGACGTATCTTACCCAATGTCTAGGACCCCATTAAAATCGCCTGCCAGGATCAAGGGAACGTCTGGCAGTTGCTCGACCCGAGAGCCCAGACGGGCATACAGTGCCCGATCCAACACATTTGGACTGTAAAGATTACCCAGTACCACCAGTTTTCCCTCTAGCATCCCATGTAGTAACACATATCTACCCTCAGGGTCCACGACTTCCTGCTCCAAAACAAATCTGATCCGTTTGTACATCAAAATGACCACTCCACCCTTTTTCCCCCTCACTGGAGCCCCCCATTCCTGTCCCACCCAGTCCCTCCTTAATTTGGAGTGTTCCTCAGCAGTCTGGTGGGTTTCTTGTAACATAGCAATATCACATTTTTGCCTACCTAAGCCTTTAACACTTTAGACCTCTTAATAGGGTTGCCGATTCCACATACATTCCATGATACAATCTTCACGTCAGCATATAACAGCAGGATTCAACTCTTTCGGTAAACAATTTTTTATAGAAAGGGGCTTCCCCAGCCTGAAGACCCCCCCCCCCAAGCATCCCCTATGCTTCCTAGTCTTCTCTCAAGAAACCCACTGAGGCTGCGACCCCCCCCCACCCTCTGCCCTCCCCCTTTTAAACCTACCCTTCTCATCCCCTCCCCCCCTTTCTCCTTCCCCTTCATCCCTATCTATCTCCGTAACCCCAAACTCTCCTCTTCTAAGTGATCACCTATGATGTGTCCGGATCCCCCCGCCCCCCCACCGATCGTTATCCCCACTCTCAACATCCCCATCTACCCGGATGCATTCCCCTCCTCCCTTTTCCTGTCTTGCCCCTGGTCCTGCTGCCAGTTTTACCTCCTCCCCATCCCCCTCCCACACCCCCATTCCCTTAGGCCTCTCATCCCTCTCTTTGGGGTGGTGCCCTTTTCTCCTTCTACCCCAGGCCAGACTGGAGCATATTCTTCCTCTACAGGGCTCCACCTTCGACGATGTCATACACAAACCTACAGATTCTGAACCAAACATTTTTATCCTATCCATATACTGCACTCCAGTCCTATATCTCTTTATACATATCTTAGTTTTGTATATTGCGTTCTTCACAGTTCTCCCCTCTGATCCTAAGTCTCTTCGGGCTTCTTGTCTGCTTGTGCTGTGTCGGTAACCAGCCTCAGGGTACTCCGGCTGGATCTCCTGCATCTGATGCCGCCCATCTTAGTAGTTCCTCCACATATTGGGATGCCTCCGTCGCCGACTCTAATACTTTGTGCGTTCCCTCATGGGTGATGTGGAGTCTGGCTGGGTACTGCACCCTAAATTTAATGCTGGCATCCACTAATTTCTGGCAGATGGGCGTATATGCTCTTCTCCTCTGACTTAGGGCCACTAAATAGTCCTGTGCAACCCGCAGCTTCATATTATCTTTTTCAATTACTCCCTTCTGTCTAGCCGCCCTCAGCACGGCTTCTTTCTGTGGGAACTGCAGGAATTTCACCAACACTACACGTGGTCTTCGGTCTCTTGACTGTTTAGGCCCCACTCTGTGAGCCCGTTCTAATCGGGCCGTGTTCTTCACTTCCCCCTAAGATGTAGGAGGCCAGGGATTCCACATGAACTTTCAAGTCTCTATCTGAGATATTATCCAGTATGCCCAAGAAACGGAGGTTGTTGTACCTGGATCTGTTTTCTAAGTCGTCCAATTTGGCTTCATGTGTTTTTAGCGCGGCCTGCAGTCTCCCTACCTCGTGCGATAGCGTTTCCACTCATTCCTCGGCCTGCACCACTTGAGCCTCCACCTCTTGCATTCTATTGCCCAGGAAGCTCATCGAGCTTTGCAGCGTGTCCATTTTATTATGCAGCAAATTGTGCCGATAGGGCTCCCGCTACCGCCACGGAGATCTCCTCCACAACTGCCGGGGAGACTGGGGAGCTGGGTGCTGGAGGGGACGCCGCCATCTTGTGCAGCTCAACTGCCCGGTCTTTTTCTCTGCAGCTCACTTTAACCACCGCCGCCATGCTCTGCACTCTTCAAACTGCTCTCCCCCGTCAGCTCCTGTGCTTCGCGCAACTTTTCAGGGCTGTTCGATGGCTGGATCGCAGCTCTATTCACCGGCAACAGGGCAGGGGGTCCAAAGCATGAGCATTCCCCGTCCGCTCGCTCTCACCACATCACGTGATCTCCCTCACACCACCAAGCTTAAAATAACGGGCCTGTAGTTTTCAACCACTTCCTTACTTCTACTTTTGTGTAAAAGGACCACATGTGCCTCTTTCCGGTCCTCTGGCACCACTGCTGACTCCAAAGAGGGATTGAAAAGATCAGTCAGTGGAGCTGCTAGAACGTCTCCAAGTTCTCTCAGTATTCTTGAGTGTATCCCATCTGGTCTCATCGCTTTGTCTACTTTTAGTTTAGCTTGTTCCTTATGAACACAGTCTTCTGAAAATCATTTGAAATTTCCTCTTGCTTCAGTTCCTGTTTGTGGGTGTTTTCTGAAGTCCTGCTCCTGGTTCTTCATCTGTGAACACAGAACAGAAATATTTGTCAAGCAATTCTGCTTTATCCTCATCAGCTTCTACATATTCCTCTCCTTCACCCTTGAGTCTGACAAAATACCACTTTTGCCCTTCCTCCTCTCGCTAACATAACCGCATTTTATTGCATTGGCTATTTCCTCTTCTTTTTGAAACTTTGCTTTCTTGACTACTTTGCTAGCTTTTCTAAGTTTTTCCAAATATAGATGCCTGTCTTCCTCTCTCTATGGTCTCTTGTATTTCATGAAGGCCTCCCTCTTTTTCTTCACCTTTTCAACTACTTCTTTTGAGAACCATAGCAGCCTCCTTTCCTTTTACCTTTATTTACCATTCTAACAAAAAGGTTGGTTGCCCTTAAAATATACCCTTTTAGTTTTGCCCACTGTTTTTCTACATCCCCCAACTATTTCCATCCCACTAACGATTCCTTGAGGTATTGGCCCTAACAGAGTTTGTGGCTTTTTAAATTACAGCTCTCTGCCTGGGAGCTCTTAAAAGGGTTTTAGTACATTTTTAAAACAAAGTTACATTCTTTTTGGTGCTTTAGTTTAAAAGGGGAAATATTTTCTTTAGTGGGGTAGGTTTAAAACTCTGCTTTAATATCTTTCTCAGCTCTTTGAAGCTAAAGACACCTTATCAGGTGTTAGTTCTCTCCCTACCTCCCCCTCCCCAACTCTCACCCACCCCTAGTGAGCAGTCTTGGTTTATAGGATACCCCCCCAATTAGCTACACACAGGGTCTTGGAACAGCACATTTTGAACACACTTAAAGAGATTTAACAGTTTTTTTCTCTGAAAGGATAGCTGGGAAACCAGCTGATACTTTGGTAGGTCTCTCTCTTTGGCTTTAACAGATACTTAAGCTCCACTGACTGATCAATGGCTGGGAAAAATCGTATTGCCAAAGCTGTTGCCCCCATTACAGCTTCTGCATCTGTCCAGACAGATGTCCCAATGCCAGTTGAAGGATCAGTTCCATCTGCAGGATGCCTGCATGCAGAAACCCTTAGGAGACAAGTTGAGGAACTCAGAGAGGAGGTGGCGAGGCTGAGGAGCATTTAAGAGAGTGAGAAGTACATTGATGAGATGCTTCTTGCAACATCCAAGCTCTCCAGCAGAGGAGAAGATGGGAGCCTACAGAATGACGAAGGTTGGACACAAGTCACCAGGGTCTGCAGAATCACCAATCCAACTTCTCCAGCCCTTGAACTGAAGAACCATTATGGAGCCCTGGAAGTGGAGAAGGTGAAAGCATCCCTGGAAAGGGAAGAACCAGAGCTCGAGCACCCCAAAGTTGCAGAATCAGTGACCACAAGGAAGCGAAGGGTAGTGGTGGTTGGTGACTCTCTTCTGAGGGATAGTGAAGCATCCATCTGCCGACCAGACTTGATGTCCAGAGAGGGATGTTTTCTGCCAGGTGCCAAAATCCGAGATGTTACGGAGAGTTTGCCGAGAGTCATCAAGCCCACTGGATTATGTTGCTAATCCATTTTGGCACAAATGATACTGCCAGGTATCCCTCTGAGCTTATCCAAAGTGACTTCATAGTAAAAGGGATTGAAGGATACCCCTATGAAGAAAGGCTAAAAAGGTTAGGGCTTTTTAACCTGGAAAAGAGACGGCTGAGGGGAGATATGATAGAAGTCTATAAATTAATGAACGGAGTAGAATGGGTAAACGTAGATCGATTGTTTATGTTATCAGAATATAGAAAGACTAGGGGAGGTGTTCCGGTGACGTCAGCACCGAGATGGCTGCCTAAAGACTGAGCTCTGATGGGGATGGCAATATAAGTACCCCAAAGACAGAAAAAATTTTTATAAATAAAGACTCTACCTGAACCGGAATGAAGGAGGAGTGCGGCGGGCAAAACATTACGGTCTCCAATGGCAGGAAAGAAGCCGGGTGTGGATTTGAAGTCCTTCACATTTAAGGGGCTGGCAGCGACGAAAAACCATGCGGGCAAGATGGTGGCGAGCAGCAGCGATCCGGGAGGAGCGGGAGATGGTGAGGCCACAAAAGGGACCCACAGCAAAATACAAAACCTCTGGGAGGATTTAAAAAACTGGTTCGAGATGACGCAGCAGGAGATAGGGGCTTTCAAAGCAGAGGTGCAAAGCTGGTTGTGGGACTTAAAAGAAGACATGATCTTGTTAGGTGCACGTCTGGAAGAGTTGGAGAATCGAGTGGAGGAACATGAGGAGCAGCATGCAGCCTGTGAGCAGCGAGTGAACTCCATAGGTGAGGCATAAGGGGATCTTTGGCAGAAGCTGGAGGACCTGGAGAACCGGTCGCGCCATTCTAATATTAGAATTAGAGGCCTCCCGGAGGAGGAGGGGACAGTAAACTATCTCTCCCTGGCTGAAGAATTTTTTGGTGTGGTTTTTAAGGCAGCGGATATGGAGGTGGAGGGAGTTTGCCTCACAGTGGATAGAGCTCATAGATCGCTTGGCCTGAGGAGGGAAAATAGAGCCCGGGACATAATCTGCTGCCTGCATGAATACAGGACTAAAGAATTAGTAGCCAAGGCGGCCAGGAAGCTGGGAAAAATTCAGTGGCATGGAGCTGAAGTAGAAGTGTTTGCGGATATTTCAAGTATTACAATGAAGAAACTAAGAGAGTATCAGGCAGTGGCTGTTCCCAGTGGGGTTGCAGTTTACTATCAAAGCAAAAGCTTACGTGGTTCACTCTGTGGAGGCGGTGATTTCCAGCATGAAGCAAGCAGGCTGGTCAGAACTTCCGGCTAACCCGATAAGTAACCAGGGGTTCCCGGAGACAGCGGGCCCCTCCAAAAATACTGAATTGAGGTGGAGCAGGGTATCTGGAGGAGAAAAAAGATTGCGACGGCAGAGACCAACAAAGGGAACCACTGAAGAGGTGACATGAACTTCCCTCTTGAGGCAGGACAAAAAAGAAGGCGGAAATCAGAGGGGGCCGGATGGAAGGCTTGAAGGGAAGGGAATTTTTCTGAATGATGTGGCACTGTTGTTTTCATGTTTAAAGTTGTAGCATATTAGTCATTGTTAACAAATTGATGGGCTTGGGGTTATAACTGAACGGTTGGGGGAAGAGTTCGGGAGGGTCAAGGATAAAGGGGTAAGTTTTAATGATGTTTTTCTGTTGGGGAAAGAAATGAGAAGAAATGCATTGGGAGCTATCCTGGTCTGGCGACACCTGGAGGATCAAACTTTGGAATTTGTTACCGGAGGATGTAGTAAAGGCTGTTAGTGTAGCTGGGTTTAAAAAAGGTTTGGACAAGTTCCTGGAGGAAAGGTCCATAAACCATTATTAAGAAGGGACCCAGGATATCAATGCTTGACCCAGTACAAGCATTGTTGAACCTGTGTCTTTTGGGGAAACTGCTAGGTACATATGACCTAGATTGGCCACTGTTGGAAACAGGATACTGGGCTTGATGGACCTTGGTCTGGCCCAGTATGGCATATCTTATGTTCTTATCTACCGAGTGGATCGGATGGGGTAAAGGGGAGGGAGGAGGGGGGAGGGTGTGAGAAGGGGGAAGGATGGAGAGGGGGAGGGGGTGGAGAGGGGATGGAAGAGGGGAGGGAGTGGGGAAAGGGGGGAAGAAGATTTACAAGTGCGGACCCAGCACCCTTGAAGTGGTTAACGGTTTAAATGGCTGCGCTTAATATGGTAACTATAAATGTCAGAGGCCTGAACTCCTTTAATAAAAGACAGCTGCTTATTAAAGAATGTACTAGATTGAAGGGAGATATCGTTTTCGTTCAGGAGATGCACCTACTCCACAGGGAAGAAAGGCGGATAGGGCACCCTCTTTTTCCCCAACAGTATTTTGCCTCAAATAAAGTAGAGAAGAAGAAGGGGAGAGTAGGGATACTCATGTCTAATAAGGTTTCGGGACAGGTAGGTGAAGTGGTTAGAGATAAAGGGGGGCAATATGTGATTGTTAAACTGAAGTGGGGACAAAAGATTTATACCTTAGTGTATATGCCCCAAATATTAACCAGGCAGACGTCTTTAGAGGGCTTCAAAATATTTTGTTTAGTAAAGCAGAGGGGCAGCTGATAATAGGGGTGGGGGGAGGATTTTAATGTGGCTCTTAATCCCCTAATAGACACCTCGAAGGGGGCAGTTTCCACACCTAGACGGTATAGATTACGATTGAAACAGATGATGGAAGGGTTGGAATTGGTGGATTTATGCAGAGAAGTAAACTATGGGCAGAGAGATTATTCTTTTTACTCCCCAGTACATTATTTTTATTCTTGGATTGATCTGTTCTGTGGTGGCGAGGCCATGGGAGAGCAGGAGGAAAGGGGGAAAAAACAGGCATTTTCCTCTGGGAAAGGAATTAGCTCCAGGAGTTTAAGGGTTAAAACTCCAGAGTTAGAAAAAAAACTCCCTGCAGAAAGTTGGTGTTAGAAAGACATGCCCTAGCTCCATGGCAACCAGCACTGCTCATGAGGAACAGCTGGGAATGGAGATAGAAAATGAAAGGGAAATACACAGATTTAAGGTGGAGGAAGTTAGAGGAAGGGAGGAGCATAAACAGCAGAAGGAGCATAAGCAGCACGAGGAGCATAAGCAGCACGAGGAGCATAAGCAGCACAGGAAGCAGCAACACGAGGAGCACGGAGGGGAGAAGGAACACAGAGCAAGGCCAGTACACAGAGTAAGGCATGAGCCCAAGGAGTCCTGCAGGAGGTACGGAAGAAATCCTTTGAGAGGGAAAGCTTATCAGGGAGACGAACCAAGCTATGAAAATGGCAGAGAGTTGTCCCCAGCAGAGCAGATGGAAACAGAGCCTTTGGCAGTAAAGTCTGAGGAGAGCTTATTTCCACAAAATAAGGTGAGCACCTTGAAAGCCTCTCATAGCTTCCTGAGAGATAAGAAACCTCCTAATTCCTCCAAGAGCCCTCAACTGAGAGAGGAAGCCATATTACAGAAAGTTTTAAAGGTTTTAGAAACGTTAAAGCCTGTTACTTCTGAGACAAAGTCAAACCATTTACCAACAGATTCTGAAGGGGAAAGCATGGACCTAGAAGAATCTATGCTAGAGGATTTGCCCTCAGATATGGAAATGGATTGCTCTTTAGTTTATGCCCAAAACTGACAAGCCATAAGGTTTAGAAAGTAGGAAACCTAGAAGCTTAGCTTTCAGTGGGGCAGTGCTGAGAAGAATATGCAAATGAGGTGCTGAGCTCCGAGGCTTGACTCAGAGTTTTTCAAAAGACTGTTTTGCAAGTGAAGGCCAGAGTTTGTAATTCAGCCTCTAAGGAAAGCCTGTGGGTGAGAGAAAAATAGTTGCAGTAAAAGTGCCATTGGTCTGCATAACTTGAAGAGTGTGAAGTTTGTAACGAAGCTGGAAGCTGTTGTTTGGCATGAAGAGTACTGACTATTTCCACCTGAAGCTATACTGTTGCCTGGCATTGTAAATAAGCTAACTTCAGAAGCAATTTATTCTGTTGGTTTTGTTTCACTGGAGAAAGTATCCACCATTTTTATGTTTTGGTATTTTTGAACTGCAAAGAAGAATAAATAAAAATCCTGTGTGCCTTGGAAAAACCTCTCGGCTGAATTCATTCAACCTCACAACTACATGCATAGGTGATTAAACAAGGGACATTAAAAAAATAAGTTCCGTCCCCCACCACTAGGCTACCGCCTGGCCAGTAGGGGGCGCGACAGTTCCTAATAGATAAAACCTTAGTAACTGAAGTAAGATTATGTGAGATATGTGAAAGGACGTGGTCAGACCACACTCCAGTTACATGTACAGTCAACCCTCGGTTTTTGTATGCCCCAGTTTTCGTTAGCTTCGGTTTTCAATGACTTTTTTCATTGCGATTTTGTCCCGGTTCTCGTACATCCGCTCGGTTTTTGTACAATTAAAATGGTCCGGGGGGAGGAGGGGGCGCACAGTACAGTACTTGTTTTTGTGATCCAGAGCTCTTTGCTTTCAGCGATCCTGCAGTACTGTACTGCGAGAGTGTGGCTTCCGACACTCCCTGCTGATGGCCAAACTTTAAGGGATCTGTCCGGTGAGGTGAGAGAAGTGCCGGGAGCTGTTCTGCTGATGCTGAGAATCGGAGGCGGGGAGAGAGTTGGCGATCAGAGGTGTGTGAGAGAAGTGCCGGGAGCTGTTCTGCTCATGCTGATGCTGAGAATTGGAGGCGGGGGAGAGAGTCGGCGATCAGAGGTGTGTGAGAGAAGTGCCGGGAGCTGTTCTGCTCATGCTGATGCTGAGAATTGGAGGCGGGGGAGAGAGTCGGCGATCAGAGGTGTGTGAGAGAAGTGCCGGGAGCTGTTCTGCCGGTCTGATGCTGAGAATCTGAGGCGGGGAGAGAGTCGGCAATCAGAGGTGTGTGCTGTCCGGTGAGGTGAGAGAAATGCCGGGAGCTGTTGTGCTGGTCTGATTCTTCCGACGCTCAATTAGGATTACCTGCTGGTACTCCCTGCTGAAAGGGGTCTTCCAAACTTGCCAGTCCTGCTGCTGCTGAGAATCGGAGGCAGGGGAGAGAGTCGGCGATCAGAGAATCCCTGTGTGTGTGCTGTCCTGTGAGGATCGGGCAGGTGAGAGAAGTGTTCTGCTGCCTGGCTGAGACTTCGGGGGCCCGTGCTGCTGCAGCCATTGCCACATGGCTCTGGAATGCATGCTCAGCTCTGCGTTCCAGGTTGCCTGAGCGGGAGAGTGGTGTTTCCGGTGGCTGTGGCTGGCGCCTTTACTGGAGGCTTTTTTTTTGTGGATCCTTCTTGTTTTGTTCTCTTTTTTTAAATTCCTGTGCCCGATCTCTTCTCTGGGTGTCTGGCTGCATCTTGATATAGTAGCTGTGCAGCTGATCTTTCTGGAACGGATTAATTGGATTTACATTATTTCTTATGGGAAATATTGCTTCAGTTTTCATACATTTCGGTTTTAGTCAGACTTTTTCGAACGGATTAATCATGAAAACCGAGGTTTGACTGTAGTATAAAAATGGGGAGCCCGAGATCTGTACAAACCTGGTGGAAATTGAATGAATCCTTATTGGAGGATAGGGAAGTAGTGCAGCAGATTAAGGGAGATCTGGAAGAGCATATATTATTGAATGATACGGGTGAGTGTTCCCCGGGTATGGTTTGGGATTGCCTGAAGTCTGTGATAAGGGGGAAGTTTATTGTAATAGGGGTGCACAGGAAAAGGTTAAAAGTACCGCAACAAATGGAATTGATTGCCTCTATAGCGGAGCTGGAAAAGGAATTGAAAAGGGAGTCAGGGAATGTGGGGCTGAGAATGAGGTTGAACGGATTGTGGGTGAAGTTGAATGAGTTGCTTATAAATGACATCCAGTACAAACTCACAATGTTGAAACAAAAGAATTTTGAATTTAACAACAAGGCAGGGAGATTATTGTCCCGCAAGGTTAAACAGATGGCAACCCGGAACACTATAGTGGGTGGGACCAACTAGCCTGAGAGCATTAGATGACCTCACAGACTTCCGCAAAGACCTCAAAACATTTTTATTTATAGAAACATATGAGCATCCAGGCAACATCCCATACCCAAACTGAAATACCACTTACGCCGCCGAATAAGTACGCACCCATCCTATCCACACACACACAAGTTTATCATACCACATTATTAAATACCCTCATGTTAAATGTTACCTTAATTGTACTGTCTAAATGCTGTTATGTAACTGTACTGTCTAAATGTTTACACGTACCCTAATGTTAAATGTAACCCCCAATTGTGATGTGACGTGACCACCTTGATTGAAGGATAAGGTAGCATACAAATCCGTCTAAATAAATAAATAGTGAAAGTGAAGGGTAAAGATGGGCAAATGAGGTGGGTGGGGAAAGAGATTGAGGAGAGGTTTGTTCAGTATTACCAGGAGTTGTACTCTCCGGAAGCCCAAGTAGAGGAGGAGAGAATACAAGAGTATCTAGATAAAATCAACTTGCCCCATCTAGATAGTGAAGAGACAGAGGAGCTTCCTCAGCCGATAGGAGAGCAGGAAGTAATGACGATGATAAAGGGTTTGAGGTCTCATAAAGCCCCTGGGACGGACGGGTTTCCCAATCGGTTCTATAAAACATTCGCGGACGCATTCGTAGGGACCCTGACAAAAAAGTATAATACCTTTAATAAGGAAAGTATAATGCCAGCATCATTACGATTGGCAGGGATCAGTATACTGCACAAAGAAGGGAATGACCCAGCTGAGTGTGGTTCATATAGGCCTATCTCCCTTTTAGGCAGTGATTTAAAATTTTTTACAAGAGGATTAGCGAATAGGCTGCTACCTCATTTAGGGAAGTTGATACACCCGAATCAATCAGGTTTTGTGCCAGGGAGATATACCTCTGATAATATTCGTAGAGCCCTTAATTTGATATGGTACAGAGAGGGGACAGGGGAGGAGCTTGCTCTCTTAGCAGTCGATGCTGAGAAGGCCTTTGATAGGGTGAGTTGGCCTTTTCTATTCCGGACACTGGAAAAAGTGGGGATAGTTGGGGCCTTTTTAGACTGGGTGCGGATCCTGTACAAAGAGCCGATGGCGTGTTTAAAAATTAATGGATCAGCGACAAAGGCCTTTGAGTTGCAGAGGGGGACAAGGCAAGGATGCCTGCTTTCCCCACTATTATTCATACTAGTCATGGAACCAATGGCCCAGAGGATACGAGAATGGGGAGATATTATGGGGGTAAAAGTGGGGCAGACCCATCACAAAATATCAATGTTTGCAGATGATGTATTATTTTTTATAACAGAACCGACACGGTCACTTCAAGCGATTCTGGACGAGTTAACTAGATATGGGGAAGTGTCTGGTTTTCGCATGAATACCACTAAGTCTGAAATTCTAAATATAACCATTAGTAAGGAGAGGATGGAGGTTCTGAAGCAAGCGTACCCGTTTAGATAGGCAAAAGATAGTATTCGTTATTTAGGGGTGCAGATTACGGCACAGAGAGAGAATATGTTTCAAGAGAATTATGTCCCGGCTAGGAATAATGTGTTAAGCGAATTAGAGCGATGGGGGAGATATGAAATACCCTGATTGGGTAGGATTGAGCTGATAAAGATGATTTTGATACCCTGGCTCCTGTATTTATTTATGAACCTTCTGGTGGAGGTCCCTCCAGCTTTCTTAAGGAGGATACAAGACAGGCTTATGCAGTTTGTCTGGAAAGGGGGGAGACCCAGAGTGGCTAGGAACATCCTGTGTGCAAATAGGAAAGTGGGAGGGATGGGATGCCGCAGGTAATAAGATATTACGAGGCGGCCTGGGTGAGGAGGTGCTGTTTGAATGGGTGTTAAGGGATCAAGTAGAGTGGGTAGTTTTGGAGGGATATGGGGTAGGGCAGAGGAAAAGAATGACCAATATGGTTTGGCTTAAGGGTGGGGAAACTCTGATTAAGGGAAGGGACAATCCCTTCATAATGCTTACATTACAGCACTGGAGAAAATGGCAAGCAAGATGGTATGGACCTTATGGGTGCTTCAGATTTACACCATTGGTAGATAACCCCGAATTTCCACCTGAGCACAGGACCCACATTTTAGGAGATGGGCCTAGAAAGGGCTGGCATATATTGTGCAGTTCAAGGAAGGAGAAAGTTGGGTGGAATTTGAGGACTTGCAAAGTGAATACCAGTTACCCGAAGCGGACAGATATAGGTATTTGCAAGCAGTCCACTTTTGCAAGAGGGTGGGGGAGAAGGGAGGAGATATTGATGGGATGTTTGAGGATCGGGTGGTTAAAGGATTAATTTCAAACTATATAAAATGATGGAGATAGTGAATAGTGCAGAATGGGCACATAGGAAGGCATGGGAGAAGAATTTAAATAACTGTTGGGATGAAGAACAATACGGGATAGTGTGTAAGGGCCTGTTTAAGGGGGTTCTATCTAGTAACATACTGGAACACAACTATAAAATGTTGTATAGGTGGTATTTGACACCCCAGAGGATGCAGAGATGGCAAGGAGGGCCTGCCTTGTGTTGGAGGGAATGTGGAGAACTAGGATCTTTCATCCATATTTGGTGGGGATGTATTAAAATTCAGCCTAAGTGGGGTGAGGTGGCGAAATGGATTAGTGAGATTATGGGGAAGGATATTGCCCTGGGCCCCTGTTTGGCACTGCTAAATGTAGGAAGCGAAGCGGGACAAAAGAAAGTGCAGGGGTGATGTAGGATAGTTTGTGTGGCTATGAGGCAGCTGATAGTGAGGAGGTGGAGAGAAGTAAGTACTCCCACATTAGCGGAGGTTCAGAATAGAGTGTAACACTTATATTTGATGTATCGTCTTACGGCCCTGCGACAGAAATGGTTGATGGGCTTCCAAACAAAATGGGGTCCTTATCTTAAGTGGCGTGAGAAGGGTGAGGAAGAAAGAAAGAAAGCCTCATAGGCTGTGGATAAGTTGAGGCCTCTGACATAAAGTCGGACATAAAGAATGACATAAAGAACGACATAAAAAAGGATATGAAGAATTAAATAATACATTGACATTGGGGTTGCTTTTAAAGATATGTATAGATGTATGTGTATGGTATTTAAGAGAGAGGGTTGATGTATGTTAATGTGAGATGGTCAAAATAAGGTGGGACAGTAAGGGGTGGGGGGAATAGAGGGGGGGTAGTGGTTAGTAGGGAGGGGGAAGAAAGGGCTAAAAAACTGAAAAAGTTGTAATGTGTATAATGATGTGATGTGATGTTATTAATAAATAATAAATGGGAAAAAAAAGAAAAACTAGGGGGCATGCAATGAAGCTACAGGGTAAACTATTTAAGACAAATAAGAGAAAATATTTTTTCACTCAACGTATAATCAAACTCTGGAATTTGTTACCGGAGGATGTAGTAAAGGCTGTTAGTGTAACTTGGTTTAAAAAAGGTTTGGACAAGTTCCTGGAGGAAAGGTCCATAAACCATTATTAAAAAGGGACCCAGGATATCAATGCTTGACCCAATACAAGCATTGTGGAACCTGTGTCTTTTGGGGAAACTGCTAGGTACGTATGACCTAGATTGGCCACTTTTGGAAACAGGATACTGGGCTTGATGGACCTTGGTCTGACCCAGTATGGCATATCTTATGTTCTTATGTTCTCTGGGACAGAGGGTGAAGCAGATAGGAGCACAGGTGGTGTTCTCTTCAATCGTCCCTGTACAAAGGCCAAGGCAGAGAAGCTCCTATCCTGGAGATGAATGCATGGTTGCGTGCGATCGAGAGCGTTTTAGTTTCCTGGACCATGGGATGCTGTTCCAAGGGTTGCAGAGCAGAGATGGTGTCCATCCATCCCAGAAAGGTTGATATGTCTTCAGTAGCAGACTGGCTAATCTACTGAAGAGGGCTTTAAACTAGATTCATTGGGGATGGGTGAAGGAAGCCCCCAGGTAAGTGAAAACCCTCAGGGAAGTGAAACAGTAAATACCTTTATGGAAATGGGTAAAATGAACAACATATGGAAAGTGGTGTGTATAAATGCCCATAGCATAGGAAATAAGATCCCAGATGTTGAAGCTTTAAGGGGAGAGGGTGACTTGGATTTCATGGTAGTTACACAAACATGGTTCACAGAAAACCATGACTGGGATGTAACTATACTTCAGAAAGGACAGGTTAGGAAGAAGGGGAGGAGGAGTAGTATTATATACAAAAAATAATATTAAAGCTTGAAGGGGCCATACTGGACTTGGTGCCTACCAATGGTAAAAGTGTTTCTGACGTTATAGTGGGAGATCATTTTGCATCCAGTGATCACCAGATGGTGTAGTTCAGTATTAGGACTAGGGCTGTTAAAAACCATTCAAAAGCAAGGGTCTTAGACTTTAGGAAAACTAATTTTGCCAAGATAGGTCAATACCTCAGGGACTCATTAGCGGGATGGGAACAGCTGGGAGATGTAGAAAAACATTGGGCAAAACTGAAAGGGAATATTTTAAGAGCAACCAACCTTTTTGTTAAAATGGCAAATAAAAGGAAAAGGAGACCACTATGGTTTTCGAAAGAAGTAGCTGAAAAAGTGAAGAAAAAGAGGGAGGCCTTCATAAAATACAAGAGATCACAGAGAGAGGAAGACAGGCATCTGTATTTGGAGAAATTTAGAGAAGCTAGCAAAGTAATCAGGAAAGTAAAGATTCAGAAAGAGGAGGAAATAGCCAATGCAGTTAAATGGGGATATAAGACATTTTTCAGATACTCGTATGTTAGTGAGAAGAGGAAGGGCAAAAGTGGTATTGTCAGACTCAAGGGTGAAGGGGAGCAATATGTAGAAGCTGATGAGGATAAAGCAGAATTGCTTAACAAATATTTCTTTTCTGTGTTAATAGATGAAGAACCAGGATCAGGACCTCAGAAAATACCCACAAACAGGAACAGAAGCGAGGGGCATCTTGAACAACTTTCAGAAGACTGTATTTGTGAGAAACTAGCTAAACTTCAAGTAGACAAAGCTATGGGACCGGATGGGATACATCCTAGAATACTGAGGGAACTTGGGGACGTTCTAGCAGCTCCACTGACTGACCTTTTCAATGCTTCGTTGGAGTCGGGAGTGGTGCCAAAGGACTGGAGAGAGGCACATCTGGTCCCTTTACACAAAAGCGGAAGTAAGGATGTGGTTGAAAACTTCAGGCCGGTTAGTTTAACTTTGGTGGTGAGTAAATTATTGGAAGCGCTGCTGAAAGAGAAAATAGCGAGGTTTCTGGAGTCCAGAGGATTACAGGATCCGAGGCAGCATGAATTCACCAGAGGCAGGTCTTGTCAGACAAATCTGATTGATTTCTTTGACTGGGTGACCAGGGAGTTGGACCGAGTGAGAGCCCTAGATGTGGTGTATATAGATTTCAGTAAAGCCTTTGACACTGTTTCGCACAGTATGCCTTGGTAAGGTATCAGCGAATGTGGGACTGTATGAGACATCTCTCTGAGTATACATTCATACCTAGCTTGAGCAGCCTATGGATGGACCCTAAAGTTACTGATTGGGTTAGAAATTGGTTGAGTGGGAGGTGACAAAGGGTACAGGTAAATGGAGCTCACACTGAGGAGAAGGAGGTTACCAGTGGTGTGCCCCAGGGATCTGTCCTTGGTCTGATTATTTTTAACATGTTAGTGATATAGCAGAAGGGCTGTCGGTTAAGGTTTGCATTTTTGTGGATGATACCAAAATCTGCAATAGAGTAGACACCCAGGAAGGTATAGATGACATGAGGAGGGATCTAGCTAAGCTTGAAGAATGGTCTAGAATTTGGCAGCTGAGATTTAATGTTAAAAATGCAAGGTCATACATTTGGGCTGCAGCAATCCAAGGGAACAATATAGTATAGGAGGTGAAGTACTTTTGTCCACTAAAGAAGAGCAGGACCTAGGCGTGATTGTGTCTGATGATTACTTAAAAAGGTAGAAAAGGCAACGTGAAAAGCTAGAAGCATGCTTGGGTGCATAGGGAAAGGAATGGCCAGCAGAAGAAAGGAGGTGATTGTGCCTCTGTATTAGACTTTGGTGCGACCTCATTTGGAGTATTGTGTGCAGTTCTGGAGACCGCATCTTCAAAAGGATAAAAACAGGCTGGAGTCCGTACAGAGGGTGGCTACTAAAATGGTTAGTGGTTGTCATTATAAAGCATATGAGGACAGACTTAAGGATCTTAATATATATACCTTAGAGGAAAGGTGGGATAGAGGTGATATGATTGAGACGTTTAAATACCTCCATGGCAAAAATGCACAGGAGGAGAGCCTCTTTCGATTGAAAGCAAGCTCTGCTACAAGGGAACATGGGATGAGGGTGAAAGGGGATAGATTCAGGAGTGATATGCGGAAATATTTCTTTACGGAAAGAGTGGTGGATCCATGGAATAGTCTTCCAGTAGAGGTGGTAGAGATGAGGACTGTATCTGAATTTAAAGAAGCATGGGAGAAACACAGAGGATCTCTAAAGGAAAAAAGGGGAATGTTGTAGTGGTTGATATGGAAGGGCAGACTAGACAGGCCATGTGGTCTTTTTCTTTCGTCATGTTTCTATGTTTCTATGTTAGTTTTCCTAAAGTCTAAGACCCTCGCTTTTGAATAGATTTTATTAGCCCTAGTCCTAATACTGAACCACACCATCTGGTGATCACTGGATTTGAGATGATCTCCCACTATAACGTCAGGAAACTTTCACTATTGGTAAGCACCAAGTCCAGTATGGCTCCTTCACGTGTGGGTTCTGTTACCAGTTGCCTGAATAGTTCTTCCTGTAAATAATCCAGGATCTCCTTACTTCTAGATAACAGTGCCGCAGGGATGCGCCAATCAACATCCGGCACACAAGCGATTTGCATGCATTTTTATTTTTAGACACCCAAATGAGCATATAATACACATGCTTAGTATTTGCCCTTAGAGATAAGCAATGGCTTTCCCAGCTCTCCCTTAATAGTAGTCTACCGACTTTTTCTCCAGCAACTTTTCCAAACCTATTTTAAACCCCACTACGCTAACTGCCTTTATCACATCCTCTAGCAATGAGTTCCAAAGCTTAACAATGTGTTGAGTGAAAAAATATTTTCTCCTATTTGGTTTAAATGTATTTCTTTGTAAGTTCATGGCATGTCCTCTAGTCTTTGCACTTTTTGAAAGAATAAATTTATTCACAGTTACCCGTTCCATTCCACTCAGGATTTTATAGACCTCTGTCATAACTCCCCTCAACCCCTCCAACCTTTCATCAGCAGAATTGTTCCATCCACTTTATCATTTTGTTCTCCATTCTCTGTAACTTTTTTAATGTTCCTCTATCATTTTTGAGATGTGGTGACCAGAACTGTACACAATATTCAAAGTGCGGCCACACCATCGAGCAATACAGAGGCATTATATTGTTTTATTCTCTATTCCTTTTCTAATAGTACCCATTTGCTTTTTTGACCACAACATATTTCCCATGATAACATTCAGATCTTTTTCCTGGGTAATGACTTCTAATATGGAGCCTAGCATTGTGTAGCTGCAGTTTGTTTATTATGCATCCAAGGCAGCATATAAAATAGAAAAGGTCTGAAGATCTTAACATAAAAAACACTAATGACCCTGTCTCCCCTCCCCCATCCTGCTGCCCGGATTATTCTTTCCTATGTACATCACTTAGTATTTGTCCACATTGAATTTCATAAGATGCTCCTGCAATTTTTCACCATCCACGTGTAAATTAAAACCTTGAATAAATTTGTGTCAATTTTGTGTGCAAATTTAATGACCTCTCTTGCTGTTGCTATTTCCAGATCATTTATAAATATATTAAAAAGCACTGGTCCTAGTACATATCCCTTATATCGGCCTTGTACATCCGGGGCCAACAGACTGAATGGTGTCGGAGGTGGAAGTGGGAGCTGCTCGCCCCTCCCACTCCCTCCACCAAGGCTCAATTGGGGCACAGAGCAACTTATTCATATTCATAACTGAAACCTGGCTAAGTGATCTAGGCAACGTTCTGCTAAATCAGATATGCCTGCCCAAGTATGGAAGTAAACATGGAGGTGGAGTCCTAATTATAATAAAGGACTCTTTTGAGCCTTAACTCCTTTGCTCGAATAACACGTCAGATATAGATTTTCTCATAATCAACTGCACAAACCTTGCATTCTGCCTCTTATACAGACCACCAACATCAGATTCTGATGGCCTCACAATCATTATCTAAACCCATGTAAAAATACAGTTCTCCTTGGAGATTTCAATCTCCCATCACTTCAAACCCCAAGAGCCTCCTCGTTCACAAGTGCAATGGAGGAATTAAACTTTAAACAAATTATTACACAATCCACTCACAAGAAGGGAAATCTCCCTGACCTTATATTTATACCACAGGAAATACAATTACCACTTAACTCCCCACCTTTGATAACACCAGTTCTCTTATTGAATTCACACTGGAAACTAAACAACGGCAAACACAGAACGAAATCAGCCCAAACTATATTCCAAATACAACCATTTTGATAAGGAGAGCTTCACTGATGAGCTCCTAAAGTCTATTGACTTAAGCACAGATAGCCTAGATACAATCATTAACAACTAGAACACATCAGTTAATGATATAGCCTCCAAACCACAGAATTCTCAATGCCAGTCAAAAACCCTTCCAAGCAATGGTTCTCCCATGAGTTGAGACTTATGAAAAGAGAACTAAGAAAGCTAGAACGTACATGGAGGGATACAAAAACCACTGCTAATAGGGATAATTACATGATCATGCTCTCCAGATACCATAATCACATTAACCTGACAAAAAAGAGCTATTACTCAAATCTGCTCATGAAATCAATCAATAAACCTAAAGACCTTTTCACCATAGCTAAATCCCTCACATCTCATCCAAACACCTCCTCTCCTTCACTAGACATCTCTCCACAAATACCTACAGACGTTTACAAGTCTAAACTCAACCCCTCAACATTTCTCATCAGCACATGTGCAAATAGCACATTACCTCCTCCTGATCTCAGGGGAAATTTTCACCCAATACATCTAGAACCCCTTAAAAGGACAATTTCAAATATAAACACTACTACATCTGTATCAGACCCATGTCCAGTCAAATGGATAAAGGATACCATTACTGAAATTGCTCCTATCATACTAACAATCGCCAATAAGTCACTTTCCCAAGGCTATATGCCACTTGAACTCAAAAAGGCTATCATACGGCCAATTCTAAAAAACAAAACCCTTGATAAAACCTGTCCGGCCTCATATAGGCCCATATCTAGTCTACCTTTTCTCGCTAAAATAATTTAAAAAACTGTCTACATGCAACTGCAAGACCACATAGACCTATATGCTCCTCTTGATAATAGCCAATTTGGGTTCAGGCCATTCTACAGTGTTGAGACACTGATGCTAGTATTATATAATAAACTCATAAAATGAATAGATAACATTAATCATGCCTACATTCTTATTTTCCTGGACATAGCTGCTGCTTTTGATTCTGCCATCCACACGCTACTAATTCAAAGAAATGATAAATAAATAAATAAATAAATCAAAAACTACGACAAATAGGTCTAATTGATATTGACACTTAAATGGTTTACATCATACCTTAATGAACGATCCCAACAGGTCAGTATCTGACCCATTTGCTCTCACTCTTACTCCCAATCTACAGGCCTTCCTCAAGGATTTGCGCTTTCAGCCTTGTTATTTAATATATATCTCCAATCGGTTTGTCAAATCATAAAAAAAATGCCAGATCGATTATGCCATCTACGCCGATGACATAATGCTGTCCATGCCCTTCAATATAACTATGCCCAACTTCAACCATATAACATCCTGCTTCAAGGAAATATCAACCTGGATTAAATATTAATTACAAAAAAACGGAGGTGTTAATTATCACCATAAATCAAACTTACACCCCACCGCAATACTTATTAGTTGATGATATTAAACTCGAAATCAAAGATGAGGTTAAATACCTAGGAATAACATTAGATAAACATCTCTCTTTCCAGACTCACATTAAAAACACAATGAAAACAATATTTAACAAGATCCATCTCCTTCATTACCTAAAAACCTACTGCAGAGCTCTGACTTTCTAATCCTAATGCAAGCTATAATCATCCCACATATAGACTATTGTAATAATCTTCTACATTGTCTACCCAAAGTGTCACTCCATCCACTAATAATGGTATAACATACTGTTGCATGCATTACACAACTCACGACGGATCGACCGCATAACCCCAATACTATTTGACTTACATTGGTTGCCTATTGTCACGCCCTTGCCCCTTACTTCCAGTATGGAGGGGCGTGGTTATCATAGAAAGTTTCACCTTTTAGCCTTTAACTGACTTGTTCTTTTGCAATGCCTCTTGGGAAAGGTAGTTCAGTCACAATTCACTGGGCTTCAGGTAAAAACACTTGTAGTTGGCTCGAATAGTAATTCATACAATATATATTTCCCTCAAATTAATTTCTAGGCTATGAAGCTCCTCTATTGCAACTTCACATTATATCTTATTATTGCATAGTAACACTTTTCCGCAGATTTTAGGGAATCCAGAGGTCTCAGACTCGTTACGGCACCAGCTTTAACGGACAACGTCCTTAGCCACTGTGCCCTTTTGCATCAACGACCTCTATTGTTCTCATCCCTTCATTATCTGCAGTTGATTTTTATCTGCATATCTCTTATTCGTATAATCTTGTAATTTTGAAATTTGTTGTGTGCTTATCTTATCATATTGAATGCCCGACGCCACCATACGGCTCCGTTCATGTGTTTCACAGATGTGGGTTTCTTCAGGGGAAAGTTGTATAACCCAGCACTCAGTATAAAATTGCCATCTCTAATCGTCCGGTGTGTTCGGCTCGAATAGTAAGGGAATGACAGAATTTATTGACTCAAACGCAAAGGTTCACAAATACTACCCTTGGATTCTTTCTCCAGGATTCTTCACAATACACATCAGGACATAAATAAACTCAAAGCAAACTTTCAGCTTAAAGTGCTCTTCAGCTCAAAGATAAAGCCTTCTAACAGTCAATGCTACCAGCTTGGCTAGCATTGCTGATTAAAGCAAACAAAAACAGCATTTCTCAAGGGCAGTTTTCTGTTCTCATAGTCCCAAACACTTCCAGGCTGTTTGTCTCCTTACAAACAAAGTACAACTTTTAACAGGAACAAAAACTTCTCATAAGCAAATAATGCTCTATTCCAGGCTTTAGGAATATTCAAAAACAAAACCAAAAACTCTACTTCCTTTCACCATTAGCTCGGCTTCTTGCCGGTGCACTGCTCTGGATAACAGGTGTTTAATAAGCCCAATCAGAGAGCTTCAGCTTGCTCTGGCTTTCTCAGCAAACGTTTTTCTTCTTCAACACAGGACATGCACAAAACCATCTACAGGCTTTCAAAGTTACCTGACTCTGAAGGTTTTCTCTTAAGGGTGGTTTTCCTTCAATCCCTCTGCAGTAAAGGATTGGCACAAGGAGCAATCCATGTATGAGTACTCGTCATTCACAGCTAGGTCTGGCTCACCTAGTTGCATAGGCTCTACCTCTCCTTCCAGTTCACAGGGTTCAGCTGACTGCCTTCCGTTAGAGCTGAGAGTATCCCTTGCAACTCTGCACTGCTCTGTATTAGACAAGCTTTCAAGGCTCATACCTGGGCCTGGGCTTATAGCAGCTTCTCCTCCCTCATGCTCTGGCTATCATTCTCCTGTGCTTCCTCGTCCTGTCCTCCAGCTTGTGTTTCTGCTTGGGTCTCTCCCTGAGACTCTCTATGGGACTCTCCTCCTCCTTTCTCTCCCTGCTTCTTTCTCTATCCTAGACTTAAATCCCCAAGGCTCCAGCCCCACCTCTTCTCCTCTCAGGTGATGGAGATAAGCTTGCTTCCTGGCAGCTGGGCAATAAGGGTCCTTTACCCTGGGTCTGTATTCCCTCTGCTTTTCTCCACTAGGGGAACTCTGAAACCTATCCCATCTGGGAATTTCCTGCTTTCTAGGTGTGATTGGGGTTCTGTTTCTCTGATCTTGTAGAATAGGTCCTTTTATAATGGTGAATTCCTTTCTTTTATCCCTTTCTCCTCTGTCATGATAAGCTTCCTTATCACACTATCCAAAGCCGCATAAAATACAGGCTACTGATGACAACATTCAAGATCATTAGAAAAATAACCCCCTCAGCTCTCTCCCAATTAGTTAAAATCACACCCAATGATCAGCAAAGAAGAGAGAATAGGAACTCTCTCACTATACCACCTGAACTCCGTAAGACCAAACAATGCACAAGTAGTCTAACCTACGAAACATCACAGACCTATCTTCTTTCCATTCTCATATCAAAACCCACCTTTTCATTGAACATTTTGGCCAGAATGAAACCACAACGTATGCAGACCCTTGGCCCAGTGTGCAGCAGCAGCAGCCAAGAGAGCAAATAGGATGCTAGGTATCAAAAGGAAAGGAATGGAAAATAAAATAAAGGATATTATAATGCCTCTATATCATTCTACGGTGAGACCGCACCTTGAATATTGTGTGCAATTCTTCTCGCTATATCTTAAAAAGGATATAGTGTTATTAGAAAAGGTTCAGAGAAGAGCCACCAAAATGGTAAAGGGGATGGAAGGATACCCCTGTGAAGAAAGGCTAAAAAGGTTAGGGCTCTTTAACCTGGAAAAGAGACGGCTGAGGGGAGATATGATAGAAGTCTATAAATTAATGAACGGAGTGGAACGGGTAAACGTAGATCGATTGTTTACGTTATCAGAATATAGAAAGACTAGGGGACATGCAATGAAGCTACAGGGTAAACTTTTAAAGACTAATAAAAGAAAATATTTTTTTCACTCAACGTGTAATCAAACTCTGGAATTTGTTACCGGAGGATGTAGTAAAGGCTGTTAGTGTAGCTGGGTTTAAAAAAGGTTTGGACAAGTTCCTGGAGGAAAGGTCCATAAACCATTATTAAGAAAGGACCCAGGATATCAATGCTAGACCCAGTACAAGCATTGTGGAACCTGTGTCTTTTGGGGAAAGTGCTAGGTACATATGATCTAGATTGGCCACTGCTGGAAACAGAATACTGGGCTTGATGGACCTTGGTCTGACCCAGTATGGCATCTCTTATGTTCTTATGTTCACATAAATAACAATTCCCTCTCCATCTAAGCTCCCAATCTCTTAACCCACTCTTGAGCACTCTTCCATTCCCCTTTAACTTTCTCTCTCCATCCCCTAGAACAGAGGTTCCCAACTCCAGTCCTGGAAGGCCAAACACCATTCAGGTTTTCAGGCTGTCCCTAATGAATATGCATGAGATACATTTGAATACAATGGGGGCAGTTCATGCAAATGCATCTCATGCATATTTATTAGGGACAGTCTGAAAACCTGAATGGTGTTTGGCCCTCCAGGACTGGAGTTGGGAATCTCTGCCCTAGAACTACACTTCACTCTGAATGACACCCTCTGTTATTTCAATTGTAAATAAGTTAAATATATATAATTATGCTTGGTCGAAAAGTGGACGCGAGTCACGCGAACGTAAGAAGATGGAGAGTGGCGGGAAGGAGAAAGACCATTGGAAGACGATAGTTATCATTAGCTCCTCACTGCGGAATCATGACGTGGCAGTATCTTTACAGAGCCAACACCATAGAGTTCGCTTTTCGGATTCTGTGGAAACTGGATCCATTATTTTCTCTCTGTCTGGTGTTGCATTTTTATTAGTGAACACCCAGGAACTGATTATCTTTGGAAAGGAAACATTTTTGAAAAGAGCTGAGAAATTTTTAAGTATTCATCGGAATAGTTTCTTGCTTTTATTAGCTGCCTTTCAAGGACCTCAGGAGTGGAATTTAATGTTCAGCATTCAACAGAGGCTGAGCTGGAAGCTTTTGAAAATAGACTGCGAGGTCGCCGAAAGAGGAACAAGAGAAAGGATGATGTAGAAATTAAACAGTCACTGTGGGAGAAATACAAGCCTTACATCGTGATGCCTATTTTTGGTGTGGCTCTCGCTGTGTTTGCTTTATACATCACTCACAGTAATGTAATCTCTTGAGACTTGATGGTTTTAGTATATATACAGTTAATAATAAATACCTGTTGTTCCTTTGAAGGGTAATTGCCAGTCACAAAATTCATGGAAACTTATTGGCTGTGCTGCAGCGAAACCTAGATTAATTGGGAACCAGCTTTCATTAGAAAGATCTCCTGCTACCACTGGGAGCACCTGTTTGGTACAAGCAGTAACAGACCAGACCAGTCATGTCATAGTGCCCTTCCTTACCGTGCTCTGGAGTGATATACTTGGTATATGCAAAAGATTTGACACTGAATCCTCCTAAAAAAAATGTTCCATATGGTTTGCATGGGTCAGAAACTTCTCATTGTGTGGTATATTGCTTCCTTCTGGGTTGGGCATTAAGTTGTGTTGGATTATGGGCATGGAACACCCCTTTAATCATTAGCCTTTGTATAACAGAACACACTGTATATTTTATTTGAGTTTTGTAGTTCATCCCTGTAAATTAATCCTTTTTAAAAGAGCAAAGAATGTCTATTGAAAAAACATTGATTCCAAACTTATTGTGTTTTGCATATGGCAATAAGTGTGTAACTATGCACCAAAAATTCAAAACAAAAATTCCCAGTATCACAATGCTGAAATTTTATGTTGTATTTTAATAAAAAAAATCCAGCTGTGATGGAGAAAATGGTGAGATTTTCTGTTTATTAGAAAAGTCATCTATGACACATTTGGTTTCATGTCATAAATGTCATGGCACAGCATTTACCTTTTCACTATTGTGTTTGTCTGTGATATGGTTAGGTTTCCAAGTAATCAAGCTATTCAGTGGATGACATCAGCATTGACATCTCCAAATAAAATAGCCCACTTTATGCTAGCCAGATGATATAGTAAAGTGTTGCATAAAATTCTGAAAATAAAAAATATATAAATATGTGCTATTTTTGTCCAAAACCCACATACAAAGATTCTGCTTTGATGATCGTGTTTTTCAAATATGTTCTATCATCATCCCGGTATAGACTTGCTATTCAAAGCTGATTAAAACTTTATTTAGTCTAGCATCTTATCTGTTTATAAAATATTCTTTATGCTGATTATAGAATTTATCCTGCCAAATTGAAAAGAATAAAAATTATACATTTTGCGTAATATTAAAAAAAAAAAAATATATATATAGTTATGTAAATATTTGATTTTTCACCACCAGTTATTTTGTAATAATGTTTAATGTATCTGTTAGAAATGTAAACCGCTATGATTACCTGAAATAGCGGTATATAAAACTCACAAATAAATACATAAATTCCACCTCAGAGGTGGAATAAGTTCTCCTAGATGGCGGGGGACAGCAGAAGAGATAGGAGGGGGTGTAGGGAATTCCCCGCAGCCCGACCCTGGCCTTGGGAGGCCCAATCGGGGGTCAGGCTGTGGGGAATGAAAGAACAGGTCGGTGGCCGGGGATCATAGCTCCTGAATGGAGCCATGGTGCCATGGCTACCGGACACCATGGCACCACAGCTCCATTCAGGAGCCTTGACTGAGTTAGCTGGGCAGAGGCCTGTATGTGCAGGCCAACCGTAATCAGGTCCTGGCCTACACGTACAGGCCTAGATGTGATTCTGATCCCGCAGGGATAGATGTGCCCCATGGGATCAGAATCACATCTACCTCTGTGCGTTCGGTTCTGACCAGGCACACAGAGGACCAGGATGTCCACAGTGGAATGAGGCCCTATGAGGGCAGTTCTGTTCTGGGTGTTTCCCGCTCAAACATGCACCCAGAATCTGTACATTTATTTTTATTTAACAGATTTTTTTTATACTGCTTTATCATTTCAGTCAAAGTGGTTTACATTGTAACTTAAACTTGATAATGTACAGGGACACTGATAACTTGAATTTTTCTCCAGGACCAAGCAGGAAGTCAGTCCTCACATATGGGTGACGTCGGCACCGACAGAGCCCCTATGCGGAGCATTTTGCCAGCTTTCAAAGAAAGCCTTTGGGAATGCTGCGCTCATGCGTGGTCCCCTTACCGCCCAAGGGTGCCATCTTGCTCAATCTTCTTTCCGTGGAGCCCGACGGATGTGTTTCGTTTTCACCCAAGGAAAAAGTGGATTTGGTCTCTGTTTGGCCCGTTTCTTCGGTTTGACGCCGGTTTCCCTTTCCCGCCTGGGCCCGATACATCGGTATCGAGCCCAGTCTTCTTTTTCGTTTTTTGTCCTTAGTGACTAGCGTTCGCGCCATTTTTCTTTTTTCACTGGCAGCCCTGTCTTTTGACCTCGCAGGGGCCCTTTTTCCCCCGATGGCTGCCAGCGGGTTTAAAAAGTGTGATCGGTGTAAGAAGCTTATGTCTCTCACCGACACACATGACTGCTGCCTCCGGTGCCTCGGACCCGATCATGACCCGATGATCTGTAGTCCGTGTGGGAAGATGTCCTCGAAGGCGTTGAAGAGTCGGCAGCATCAAAAGGAAAGAATCTTCTCTGACTCCGCGTCCGGACGGGTCTGGACCGTCAGAGGCCTCAACATCTCGGGACTCCGGCCCAGAGCAGCGCCGAGGTTCCTCTGAGAGGGGGTCTCCCTCTCAGGAGCATCGCAGGAAGAAAAAACCTGCGAGGGCAGCGTCGGTGGACGCACTTGGCTCCTCGAGGGCCAAGTCGAATAGCCCCGAGCGCCGTCCCGGGTCTTCGGAGTCGGAGAGGCCTGCAAAACAACCTCATGTGGAGATGGAGTCCCCGGGCCACGTGAGTACTGTAGTCCTCGTGGACTCTCCTCTAGGGGAGCTTACGTCGGGCCTGATGTCTTTGGGGCCCGAGTCGGGGGCTGCTGAGTCTCCTGAGCTCGGACTCAGATTGACGGCCTTGGAGAGCAGCTTGGCTGCCTTCATGGAACAGCAGCGGGTATTGATCACCGGTCTCACCGGTGCATCTGCCCCGACCACCTGGACATCGACGTCCAAGTCGACCCCGGAGGCCGAGCCGATCCTCGAGTCCATGCGCGCTCGAGTCGATCCTCGGCCAAGGTCCCCCTCGGCCTCCCGTTCGGGACCGAGGTCGTCGATGCCGGTACCCTCGGCGTCGGGATGGATGGCATCGGTGCCTGCCCGACCGGAACCGCTCGATTCCTCTTCCGAGGAGTCCGGCTGGGAGACGGAGGACGAGGAGTCACCCGACACCTTTCGGACTCGGTGTGTCCCATCGGACTCACCGGAGTCCGAGCCTCGAAGACGGTCCCCACTGGAGGATACCCGGTTCTCCGACTTCGTGCGGGTGTCGCCCCCGCCTGGCCAGGTAGATAACTGATACCAGGTGAGGTCGCCTTTTTGGCTTTAAAATAAGTTTCCCTCAAAATGGCTGCCAGGAGGGCTGCTGGGAATTGTAGTCCTATCTTAAAGCAAAGGAGTTGTGATCCGAGGGTTAGGCATAAGACAGAGAAAATTTATTTAATGTAATCAGGGGTTCCTTCATACACAGGACATAAGTGGAAAAATCAAATAAAGGATTTTTAATCCCACGCTACAGCTTCAAAAGAAAAAGGAACAACTTTGCTTGTATTTCAAAAATGCAAAGAAACAGGCACAACTTTGCTTGTAAATCAAAATGCCACTTATTCCAAAACTTTTAAATTCTTAAATGTTTCTCTTCTTTATAGGAACAAAACTCTTGCAGCAAAACAACTCTTTAAATGTCCCTTGAACATTAGTATCAGCTTTCAACCTTATAAGTTGAGCTTAGCACTCAGCTGTTTTCTTCGGTTGTGACGTCTTCACAATTCAGGCTGCTTCCTAAGCAGGCATACATTCAATGGCTTTCTGGCTCAGCTCTCTTCTACGTCAGAGGCTTGACATACAGCACATTGCATTTCAAAGGAACTGTCTTCCATATTTGTTATCTTCATATCTTCAACGCTATCATTCTCACACACATCCAAAGACATCTGAGGGGAGAGCTTGCTATTCTCTTTCTTAATCAGTTCACTCAATTTCTTAAGCAGGGCTTGTTTCTGCACTAGCTCGTCTGCTATATGCGCTACTTGATACTTAGATAAACAGTCTCTCTTTATCTTGGGGTTTGGCTTGTTGCTGGAATCAGCTTTTAACTCTAAAGCTAATTCTCCCAAACTTTTACTGTTTAAGAACTGAGAAGGACACACTTGCCTGGTTTCAGAGGTATTCAGAATCTCTCTCTGCCCTGCAAGCCAGTCATGCTGTCTTCCGTTTGCAGCAGCTTTGTTTGCTTGCACCAGCCTCTCTTTCCTTGCTCTCTCAGCTGTGCTTGGCAATCTCTCCTCAGTTCTCTCTCTTCGGCTTCCAGTGTTTCCTTCACACTGTCTTTCATGCTCTGCAAGCACTCTCTCACTTGCTCTCGCTTCCCTCTTTGCGTTCCTTGTTCTTGCTGCTTCACTTCCAGCTCCACTCTCACCTCTACTTCTGCCTCTGCTACTTTCTCTATCTGTGTTTCTGAAAGTCAGCTTTTTAAACTTTCCTTCTTCCTGAGCCACACCTTGCTCCCAGCACATGTGATTAGGGTCAAGCTTCTCCCTGACGTGCTGCTGTGGGCGGGGCTTAGGGATGACTAGGTTCTGAGTCAGGGACTCTCGGTTACTAGGGAAACCCTTGATACTTTCTGAATTAAAGTGATAGGACTCATTTCCCTGTGTATCTCTATGTTCAGCAGTGCTTTCTTCACCACAGCGGGATATGGCCAAGGCCTTGGCCTTCCCCGCGGATCTCGAAGAAGAGCCTCGAGCCGAGGAGCTCGAGGCCCTCCAGTATACTCTCCCCCAAAGGAGGCCTTTACTGTACCGGTTCCTCCGATGCTGGAATGGCTGCTCTTCCGCATGTGGGAGGCACCGGCCTCGACGCCGGTTTTGAGCAAGCGGGTCGATTCCATCTATCGAGTCCGCAAGAGCCCCGGGTTCCAAAAGGCACAATTACTGCACCACTCCATGGTTGTGGAATCGGCCATGCATCGTCTGAAGAGTCAGAAGATGCACTCTTTGGTGTCCCCCAGCCGGGAGGCCCGGAACCTGGATGCCCTCGGTAAGAAGTGCTTCCAGGGCTCTATGCTTGCTTGCCGTGTCCAGATCTACCAGCTGTACATGGGCATTTACCTTCGAGACCTGGCAAAGGAGATTGCCGGGTTCTCTGCTGGTCTCTCCGAGGAACCTTTGCAGAGGTTCAATGCTTTGTCATTGGGTATTCGTGAGTGCTCAAAGTTTATTTCTCGAGCAGCCTATGATGGCTTCGAGGCTTCGGCCCGAGTAGCCGCGGCCGGCATCGGTGCACGCCGTCAGGCCTGGCTACAGTCATCCGACCTCGAGCCATGGGTGCAGGACAAGTTGGTCGATGTCCCCTGCTGAGGTGAAAACCTCTTTGGCAAGCCCATGGCTGAAAAGGCTGCAGAACTCGAGTCCGAGACTCTTACCCGGACTAGGCTGTCCAGAAAAACCTCTGCCCCTTCTCAAAAGAAGAAGGGCTCAGGGAAAAAGATCTTTTACCCGAGAAAGTCATCTGCCTATAAACAATACCCTCATTATCAGGCCTCTGTAGCTCCCCAACAGGGTCAGCAGGCCAAGGGTCAGGGACATGGGCCCTGTAGGCAGAAAACCCCCAAGCCACCAACACCGGCTCCTGCACAGCAGGGAGCGGGGTTTTGACTCCAGTGGCATAGCCTCTCCTCCTCAGCTGGCCCCTATCAGCACTGGAGGCCGGCTGGCCCTGTACGCCCACAGGTGGTCAGCCGTCACAAGGGATACCTGGGTACTAAGGATAGTCCAGAAGGGCTATCTCCTCCACTTCCACCAGGTACCCCCCTCCTATTTTCCAGGTGAGCCTCCCAGACTTCCTCTGCACAGGGACTTACTCCTACAGGAGTTGGCAAGCCTTCTAAAGGAACAGGCAGTGGAACCTTGTGCCCCACCACCTGAGAGGTCACGGCTTCTATTCCAGGTACTTCCTGGTATCAAAAAGGACAGGAGGCATCAGGCCCATCCTAGACTTGCGAAATCTAAACAAGTTCCTGGAGAGGGAAAAGTTCAAGATGCTTTCCCTTGGAATCCTGCTGCCCTACCTCCAGCAGGGAGATTGGCTATGCTCCTTAGACCTGAAGGATGCTTATACTCACATCCTCATTCATCCAGACCACAGACAATACCTCAGATTTGTAGTGGGAGGAAACCACTATCAGTACAGAGTACTGCCTTTTGGCCTTACATCCGCCCCCAGGGTATTCACCAAGTGCCTGGCGGTGGTAGCGGCCTACCTCAGAGTTCAGGGCCTCTTTGTCTTTCCATACCTGGATGATTGGCTCATCAGGGGTCAATCCCCACAAGAGGCCCATCAAGCCACCCTTCACACTGTCGCTCAACTCCAGCACCTGGGGTTTGTTATAAACTTCGCAAAGTACATTTTGTACCCCTCCTAGAACATGGAGTTCATAGAAGCTTGGCTGGACACCTTTCAGGCAAAGGCCTTTCTACCAGTGGACAGGGCCCACAGATTGATGGATCTCGCCCGACTTTTCCACAACAATTCTCTGGTCTCCGCCAGACAATTCCTAAGGCTTTTAGGCCACATGGCATCCACGGTCCATGTCACGCCAAATGCCCGTCTAAACATGAGGCCAGCTCAATGGGGCCTCAGGACTCAGTAGCACCAAGCCACAGGACACCTCACAGACACAGTAAGGGTGTCCACCTTACTCCAGTCTTCTCTGCAGTGGTGGCTTCATCTTCCCAATCTGGTACAGGGGGTGCCTTTTCAAGCACTTCCACACTCTCAGGTACTGACAACCGATGCTTCTCTTCAAGGTTGGGGTGCACATTGCCAAGGAGCATGTATTCAAGGCCTGTGGTCTCCTTGGGAAGCCGCACAGCAGATCAATCTCTTAGAACTGAGAGCTATCCGCTTAGCCCTGAAAGCTTTCTCCCATCTCATCTCTCGCCAGTCCGTCTTGGTTCAGACGGACAATCAAGTTGCCATGTTCTATGTGAACAAGCAAGGGGGCACAGGGTCCCGCCTTCTATGTCAGGAAGTGCAGAAACTGTGCTCCTGGGCAGTCAATCACGGCATTCTTCTCAAAGCGGTCTATCTCCCAGGTCAGGAAAATTACCTGGCGGACAGATTGAGCAGGATCCTGCAGCCGCATGAGTGGCAGTTGAATCATCTAGTGGTTCAACAGATCTTCCTGAGATGGGGTCTTCCAACCATGGATCTCTTTGCCAGTCCTCTGAACCGTCAACTTCAAAGATTCTGCTCCAGGCAACCGCATCCTCTCAGAGTTGCAGCGGATGAGTTTCTCATTCCATGGTCTACAGGCCTTCTCTATGCGTTTCCTCCCACGCCTCTGGTGTCCAAGACACTATCCAAGGTGCTCAGGGACAAGGCCTCGCTAATCCTGGTGGCCCCCAGGTGGCCAAGGCAACCCTGGTTCCCACTTCTTTTGCAACTAGCGGAGGACATTCCTCTTCCTCTGGGGGTGCAACCAGATCTCCTGTCTCAGGAGCAGGGGTCTCTCTTACACCCCAATCTCCAGTCCCTCAATTTGATGGCCTGGCTGCTGAAAGGATAGTTCTAGCGCCTTTACTATTGCCTAAGGAAGTGGAGGACGTAGTCTTGGCCTCTAGGAGGCAGTCCACCAGAAAGTAGTATGCCCTTAAGGACTAGAAATGCCCTTGAAGGACTAGAAAGGGGGACTGTTACTTCTGGAGAGAAATCTGCAACTGTGAGTATATACTTCTGGTAATTTTCTAAAAAGAATTCTTTGTATTAAAGCTACTTAATCTGTGAACCCATTGTTTTTTTGTTGGATCAGTTAGGGCCTAGTAGCAGCAATTAAAGTTTGAATTTAAAACACAGAGGAGAGCTTTCTGGTTACATTTCATACCCAGCAGAGAGCTTGTAGTTTAAATTTAATAGTCACTCAGGGCCAAGTAACAGCAAAGTACTTTTAGTTTAAATTTAACACACAGAAGAGAGCTTTCTGGTTAAATTTAGTACCCAGCAGAGAGCTTGTAGTTTAAATTTCATAAGAAGTTAGAGCCTAGCAGCAGATAAGAGCTATAATTTAAATCAAATCAGAATTTAGCTTACCTCAGCAGCACAAGACAGGGTACTGCGTAGCAGCCCTCTTTTAATAAGTGTTATTTCCCTCCCTCCCTCCCCTGGGATAATCATAGCTTTATAGGTACTTACACATCTTAAAAGACAGGAGGTGCTTTCAGGTGAAGCTCATTACCCAAATCAGTCATACACTAAGGACCTGAGATTAATTAAGCTTCAGGTGAACAAGGTATATTAAACGTATTAGGTACAGTTTTATTGGTATAAATACCCATAGCAACCCCTAGTAAGTAAGAACTTAAAGATCTAGACACAAACTTAAAACTAAGATGCAGACAGCAGTCCAGCAGTGGGATGGGGGCTTTCCAGTCTTTTGCATTGAGTGTCACATGTATGATTTTCTCCCAGTTGGTGAGAGGTCTTACGTGTGCACTAGGTGCAAGGAGCTCTTTTCTCTCAGGGAACAAGTCCGTTCTCTAGAGGCTAAAGTAGCAGACTTGGAAAACATAAGACAGACAGAGAGGTACATAGACGAGACCTACAGGGATATAGTCCTGAAGTCCCACCTCCAGTCTGGCAGCACCCCTGTTGCCATGGAGGAGAGAGGTCACGTGACAGGAGAGCATCACCCTGGTGCGGCAGGAAGGGATCCTGTAACTAGGACCTGTCCTCCAGGTGATGTAAAACCCTCTCGCACCGAGGAAGTTTCTCCAGGGCCATGTGCCCATGCGGGAAGGGTTAGGACAGCCGTTATAGTTGGTGATTCGATCATTAGGCATGTAGATAGCTGGGTGGCTGGTGGACGTGAGGATCGCCTGGTAACATGCCTGCCTGGTGCAAAGGTAGCGGACCTCATGCGCCACCTAGATAAGGTCTTAGATAGTGCTGGGGAGGAGTCTGCTCTCTTGGTACATGTCAGTACCAATGACATAGGAAAATGTGGTAGGGAGGTTCTGGAGGCAAAATTTAGGCTTTTAGGTAGGAAGTTGAAATCCAGAACTTCCAGGGTAGCATTCTCCGAAATTCTTCCTGTTTCACGCGCAGGACCCAAAAGGCAGGCAGAGCTCCGGAGTCTCAATGCGTGGATGAGACAATGGTGCAGAGATGAGGGTTTTGGATTTGTTAGGAACTGGGGAACATTCTGGGGAAAGGAGGGGCTCTTCCGAAGGGATGGGCTTCACCTTAACCGGGATGGAACCAGGCTGCTGGCATTAACCTTTAAAAAAGAGATAGATCAGCTTTTAAACTAGATATTAGGGGAAAGCCGACAGTCGCCCAAGAGCAGATGGTTCGGAAGAATGTATCCTTGAAGGATACTACCAAAAGCAGAGAGGTTCCACAAAAGAGTAAAGTAGCCCAAATACCCTCAAGTATGGAGCAGACAGAGCTTAAAGATCCCAATTTACCCATGTCTAACAATAGCCAAATTAACATGAATAAAATACATTCTCTAAAATGCTTGTATGCAAATGCTAGAAGTCTAAAGAATAAGATGGGAGAGTTAGAATATATAGCACTAAATGAAAGGTTAGATATGATTGGAATATCAGAGACATGGTGGAAGGAGGACAACCAGTGGGACACTGTGATACCTGGGTACAAACTATATCGTAATGATAGAGCTGATCAAATTGGTGGAGGGGTTGCGCTCTATGTTAGAGAGGGCATTGACTCAGAAAGGATTAAAGTTTTGTAGGAAACAAAATCTGCTGTAGAATCTATATGGATTGAAATTCCATATAAAAGGGGGAAGGCAATGGCAGTGGGGGTGTACTATCGAGCACCTGGCCAGAATGACCAAATGGATGATGAAATGCTCAAAGAAATCAAGGAAGCTAACAAAGGTTACAGCGCAGTAATAATAATGGGTGATTTCAATTACCCCGGTATCGATTGGGTCAGTGTCACGTCAGGACATGCTAGGGAGATAAAGTTCCTAGATGAAATAAATGACTGCTTCTTGGAGCAGCTGGTTCATGAACCGACCAGAGGGGAAGCCATATTAGACCTAGTCCTTAGTGGAACACCAGATCTAGTGCAAGAGATAAGGGTGTTGGGGCCACTTGGCAATAGTGATCATAGCATGATCGCCTTTGATTTAATTAGTGGAGGAAGGATAGTAAGGAAATCCACAGTACTACCTTTTAACTTTCGAAAGGGAGACTATGATAAAATGAGGAAAACCGTTAAGAAAAAACTAAAAGGAGCAGTTGCGAAGGTTAAAGACGTACATCAAGCTTGGGTGTTGTTGAAAAATACTATCTTGGAAGCCCAGACCAGCTGTATTCCACGCTTTAAGAAAAGTGGAAGGAAGTCAAAAAAACTGCCAGCATGGTTTAAAGGTGAAGTCAGAGAGGCTGTTGTTGCCAAAAAAGCATCTTTCAGGAAATGGAAAAAAGAGCCAAACGACGAAACCTGGAAACAGCACAAGCACTGGCAAGTCAAATGCAAGGCATTGATAAGGCAGGCAAAGGGAGAATTTGAGAAGAAGCTTGCTGCGGAAGCAAAAACGCGAAATAAAGACCTTTTCAAGTACATTCGTAGCAAAAAACCTGTGAGAGAGTCAGTTGGTCCATTAGATGATAAAGGGGTTAAAGGAGCACTAAGAGGCGACAAGGCGATAGCAGAGAGACTGAATGAATTCTTTGCTTCGGTCTTTACTGAGGAAGATGTAGGGATGTTACCCATGACTGAAGTGGTATTTAAAGGTGCGGAAGAATTGAAGGAAATATCGATACATCGGGAAGATGTCTTACAACTATTAGATAAACTGAAGAGTAGCAAATCACCTGGGCCGGATGGTATACATCCAAGGGTGTTGAAAGAACTGAAATATGAGATTGCAGAACTGCTATCAGTAATCTGTGAACTATCATTAAAATCATCTCTAATACCTGAAGATTGGAGGATCGCCAGTGTAACACCAATTTTTAAAAAGGGTTCCAGGGGTGATCCGGGAAACTACAGACCGGTGAGCCTGACGTCAGTACCGGGAAAAATGGTAGAAACCATCATAAAGAATAAAATTACTCAGCATGTAGATAGTCACAACCTAATGGGAGACAGCCAACATGCTTTAGACAAGGAAGATCTTGTCTTACTATTCTGTTATGTTTTTTTGAAGGAGTGAATAAACAGGTGGACAAAGGTGAGTCGGTTGATATTGTGTATCTGGACTTTCAGAAAAATTTGACAAGGTCCCTCATCAGAGACTTTTGGCAAAACTAAAGAGTCATGGGATAGGAGGCAGTGTACTATTGTGGATCAGGAACTGGTTAAAAGATAGAAAGCAGAGGGTAGGGCTAAATGACCAATTTTCCCAATGGAGGAAGGTGAATAGTGGTGTACCCCAGGGATCTGTGCTGGGTCCGCTGCTTTTTGACATACTCATAAATGACCTGTAAAGTGGAATAACGAGTGAGGTTATCAAATTTGCAGATGACACAAAACTATTTAAAGATGTTAAAACCCAAGAGGATTGTGAAAAATTGCAAGAGGATCTTGATAAATTGGAAGACTGGGCATCAAAATGGCAGATGAAATTTAATGTGGACAAGTGCAAGGTTATGCACCTAGGGAAGAACAACCCAAACTATGGTTACACGATGCAAGGTTCCACATTAGGAACCACCACCCAGGAAAAAGATTTAGGCGTCATTGTGGATACCATGTTAAAACCCTCGGCCCAGTGTGCAGCGGCGGCCAAGAGAGCAAATAGAATGCTAGGTATGATAAGGAAAGGAATGGAAAATAAAACAAAAGATATTATAATGCCTCTATATCGTTCCATGGTGAGACCACACCTTGAATACTGTGTGCAATTCTGGTCTTGGAAAAGGTACAGAGAAGAGCCACCAAAATGGGATGGAAGGATACTCCTATGAAGAAAGGCTAAAAAGGTTAGGGCTGTTTAACCTGGAAAAGAGACGGCTGAGGGGAGATATGATAGAAGTCTATAAATTAATGAACGGAGTGGAACGGGTAAACATAGATCGATTGTTTACCTTATCAGAATATAGAAAGACTAGGGGACATGCAATGAAGCTACAGGGTAAACTATTTAAGACTAATAAAAGAAAATATTTTTTCACTCAACGTGTAATCAAACTCTGGAATTTGTTACCAGAGGATGTAGTAAAGGCTGTTAGTGTAGCTGGGTTTAAAAAAGGTTTGGACAAGTTCCTGGAGGAAAGATCCATAAAGCATTATTAAGAAGTGACCGAAGATATCAATGCTTGACCCAGTACAAGCATTGTGGAACTTGTGTCTCTTGGGGAAACTGCTAGGTACATATGACCTAGATTGGCCACTGTTGGAAACAGAATACTGTGCTTGATGGACCTTGGTCCGACCCAGTATGGCATATCTTATGTTCTTAAGTGGTGTAGATTCTCTACCTGGTGTACTCCACACAACGAGAACCCTTTCTCGTGTCTGGTACCAGTGGTGCTGCAATATTTGCTGCACCTTTCCGACTTGGGCCTTAAGTCCAATTCTGTTAGAGTTCATCTTAGTGCTCTTTCAGCACACCACTCTCCAATAGAGGGGCAATCTCTCTCAAGCCATCCTTTGGTTGCTCGCTTCCTCAGAGGCCTGCTTTTGCTTAAGCCTCCAGTGCGTCCACCTGCCCCTGAATGGGATCTTAATGTGGTTTTGCAACGGCTTACTTGCCCACCGTTTGAACCTATGGCTACTTGCCCTCTGCGTTTTCTCTCCTGGAAAGCATTGTTTCTGGTAGCCCTTACCTCAGCAAGGCGAGTGAGTGAGCTTCAGGCTCTAGTATCCGATGCACCTTATACTAGATTCTATAGGAACAGGGTAGTCTTACGGACTCACCCTAAGTTCCTTCCTAAGGTTGTCTCCTCCTTCCACCTCAATCAGGAGGTGGTTCTTCCGACTTTCTTTCCCAGGCCGCATGCCAGCCGGGCTGAGATGGTCTTGCATACCCTGGACTGTAAGAGGGCGTTATCCTTCTACCTTGACCGTACGCGGGAGCACCGGAGGGCTGTTCAGCTCTTCGTCTCTTTTGACCCCAATAAGTTGGGGTTGGCTGTCTCCAAGAGTACTTTGTCCATTTGGGTAGCCGACTGTATCGCCTGGGCTTACAGGGCCGCCGGCCTCTCGTTACAGGGTCGGGTTACGGCTCACCGTGTCAGGGCGAAGGCTGCGTCAGTGGCTCATCTCCGCTGTGTTCCATTGGCAGACATCTGCTGGGCCACTACTTGGTCTTCAAGCCAGACATTTGCGGCCCACTACTGCCTTTAGAGGGAGTCCCGCAGGGATAGTGCTTTCGGGCAGGTGGTACTCCATAATCTCTTTGGGGTTTAGGCAACTTCTACCCTCCGGCCCTGGTGTTGGGCTACCGTTTGGGGGCGTTATCAGAGAAGATTCTTTTCTTGCATGCTGGGGCTCTAGAGGGAGCTCATTGTTCAGCTTGGGGTCTCCGGTAGCCTTAAGCTGGGGAGTCCCATATGTGAGGACTGACTTCCTGCTTAGTCCTGGAGAAAGAGTAGTTACTCACCTGTAACAGGTGTTCTCCAGGAGCAGCAGGAATCAGTCCTCACAACCCTCCCTCCTCCCCTTGGAGTTCCAGTCTTATGCTTTATTTTGCTATTTTTGCTGTCTTTTAGCTATGTCATCAGACTGAGCAAGATGGCACCCTTGGGCGGGAAGGGGACCACGCATGCGTGCTGCATTTCCAAAGGCTTTCTTTGAAAGCTGGGGAAATGCTCCGCACGGGGGCTCTGTCGGCGCCGACGTCACCCATATGTGAGAACTGATTCCTGCTGCTCCTGGAGAACACCTGTTACAGGTGAGTAACTACTCTTTCTGAGGCAATGGAGGGTTAAGTGACTTGCCCAAGGCCACAAGGAGTGCTAGTGGGAATTGCACCCTGGTCTCTTGGTTCCAAAGCCAGTGCTGTAACCATTAGGAGGAGTAGCCTAATGGTTACATGCCTTGGTTGCACCTGAGTCTGATCCCGCGGGGGCTAGACGTTCCTGCGGGATCAGAATTGGGTGTATCTAGACAGACGTGCAGGCTGTGGCCCAATGCTGGGCCACAGACATCCAGCCCACTGCATAGCTAGCCAAGCCAGGCTTTTGCATGGAGTGGCCATGGCATGGCGTCTTGTTGCCATGCCACCGCCGTGATCCCCGGCCAACCGTCAAAATCTTCTTTCCCTGCAGCCTGACCCCTGATTGGACCTACCATGGCAAGGGGCGGACTGTGGGGAACACTCTTCACCCCCTCACCTTGTTTCTCCATGCCGGCTGCTGCAAGTGCCCCCGTCTAGGGAGACTTATTCCACCTCTGTGGTGGAATAAGTCCCCCATCCACATGGCCGACCCCAGACATACAGGACCGACCTTGGAATTGCTCCTGTAAGTCCGGGGTCAGGTACCTGCCAACTCCCTGTCCTCACTCCTCCTCAGGACCACCCCCTCCTACCCACAAACAGAGCTCCCCGCACAAGCTGCCTATATGCATGGGGAGTTCTGTCAGCAGGATATCCATCCAGGAGTTTAGCAAGTCTGAATGTATGGATTGGACATCCAGACCCACTAAACGCAGTTCAGAATGACCGCCTATATCAACTGATTCACCTTTATCCACATGTTTATTCATGCCTTCAAAGAAATGTAGCAGATTTCCCTTGATTAAAGTCATGTTGACTTTTTCACATTAAACCATGCCTATCTATGTATTCAGAAATGTTGCTCTTTATAATAGTTTCTACCATTTTGTTCAGCACTGAGGTCAGGCTTCAATGACCACATCCAACAGCTGCTATATACCTAAAAAGGGCTAACCCCCTTCTCAAAAGCAACAGAGAGAGAGTCAGAGGGAGGACAGGGGAAGAACCACTAAAATAAGTGAATAGCTAATCCTATCATCTTTACTTTTCCCCAACAGACTCTTCCTCATCCTCCAAAACATCAAGGCCTTGAAGGTTAGGCTCAGGACTATATGGAGGACTCGGCCTCATATGCTGTAGTGCCTCCAGCATGAGCTACAACAGCAGTAAGGTAAGTCATGGCACAGGAGGCATAGTTGCCACCTGTAGGGAGGGGGATCAAATTGTCATCCGCAATACACAAAGGCAGAGATGCATGCCAGGATTTAAGGGGCTGTGGTACCTGCGAGAGTTGGTACAGTGGTATTTACCTAGGTGGGCCTTGCGGTCTACAGAGGAGCAGTTTTTAGTGATATCTGAACTTTATCATGTCTGTCTACAGCATGGCACGGGCGAGTATTTTCTGTGGTAGTTCCGACTTTGTGGAATGCCTTGCCAGCAGCGCTACTGATGGAAACTAATCTATTGTCCTTTCATAAAGCATTGAAACCTTTCTTTTTCCCTGAGCTCTTTGGGTGACAGATGGTGATCAGGTAGTGATGGTCAGAGAGAGTAACAGTTGGGCAGCAGCTGTGTTGGTTTGGGGGGTGGGGGGTAATGGGTCCTGCTAGATGGGGCCGTATGGATTCTGTTTTTATTGTTGATTATACACTGCAGTGATTGCTGTGGCAAATGGTGGTATATAAATGTATATAAATGTTTTTAAATAACTAAATAAATAAATAAATAAATACATCCACAATACTGCATCAGCTGCAGTTCCACAGCAGCCAGGGAATAGACAACAATGGTGGCATGCAGCAGAGAGCTCAGCATAGCCACTGGCATATGTTGTAAGGAGGGCCTAGGTATGTCCAGCATAAGAACATAAGATATGCCATACTGGGTCAGACCAAAGTCCATCAAGCCCAATATCCTCTTTCCAGCACCGGCCAAGCCAGGACACAAGTACCTGTCAGGTTCCCAAAATGGTACACAGATTCCATGTTGCTTATCTCAGGGGTAAGCAGTGGATTTCCCTGGTCCTAGTTAATAATGGTTTATGGTATTTTCCTCCGGGAACTTGTCCAAACCTCTTTTAAACCCAACTACACTAACAACATTTATTGCATCCTCCAGAAACAAATTCCAGTTTGATTATACATTGTGTAAACAGTCCATGAAGGAGCACTGACCCATCAGGGTTTTGCCATGTTGGCAGGATGTGCATGGGCCTGGTATGATAAGAATGCATAACAACAATGAGGAAATGGTGCAGCCTACATAGGGACAACATACCAACATGTGGATGTTGCAACCAAAAGGGGCATTTAGTGCTTGACTGTGTGTTAGCTCTATCCCCCTCCCCTCTCCATTATGTCACGTAGTAGAGGAACAACACATCTGCAACAAGCCATATCTGCAATGGTGGACACCTGAACAGGTCAAGCTGTGGAGGCACACATGGCAGGTAGTGCAGAGGGAAAGCAAGGATGTAAATGAAATGTGTAAATTGCTGTGAGAAAACTGCATAGCACTAAGGAGGAGCCCTCTATTTTGCAGCTGCAGTAGCAGCCTTGGAAACCACTCTATCACCAACTCAACCACTGCCACCACCCCAAGTGCTGTCGTCACCACCACTGCCAGCACCCCAGGTGCTACCTGCACCACTGCTGCCAGGACTCCTGCTGATACTACCATTACCACCTTTCACAGCCGCAGCTATAGGTGGAAACCACCACTACCACCAAGGCAGAAGGCATCAGCAGCAGCTCCTCAGCATGGGTGGTGACCATATCTGAGGAAGGGAGAAGAGAGGAGGAGGAAGCTGAGGATATGATCATCACCTCTATCATGGAACAGAAAAGGGAGGGGCAGTGGGTGGGGAAGTTAGGGACATCTGCACCAAAAAACAGGTTGCTCACTACAAAGGACAACTACTGCCAAGGTGAAGTACAATTCCTGTTGTGGGAGATACTCAAGCACCAGAGAGTGCTCCTGGGCTATGAGGGGGTCAGTGTGAATGTATATCAAAACCAGAAACTCTAGCTGGGTATTTTTCAGCAACTCAATGCCATCTCCCATCACAACTGGGAGCCCAGGCACCTAAAACACAAGTGAAAGAATGTCAAAAGAAAGACCTAGTCCAAAGCTCTGGATAGAGGATCAGCTTGCCAGCTTCAGATCCTCACTAACAAATTGCTGCCCGCATGCAGTTTTGTAGCAAGATGAAAGACAAACCTGCTGAATGGTGGGAGAAGGTAATGTTCACAGATGAAAGTACATTTCAACAAGTACGTGGGAGTGGTTACAACTACGTCCGTCAACCAGCAGGCGAGAGACTAAATCCGAAGTACATGATCAAGACTGTTAAACACCCACCATCGGTCATGGTATGGGGTGGTATCTCAGCGAATGGACAATGTGGCCTGCACATTTTTGAGAAAGGTGAAAGAGTAAATGCTGCAACATTCACCGCTTTGACCCGGTGAAAAGCGGGATAAAAATGCAGTTAAATAAATAAATAAATAAATAAATACATATCCGTGCTGAATAGTAAAGTTAAAATACACATGAATATTTTTGGCACAACTATATTTCAGCAGGACTTGGCACCATGCCACACTGCAAAAACAACAAGACAATTGGGTTCAGTTGTTATAGAGCAACTCTGGTGTGACCCGTAAAAGAAAATTTGTTGCCCCAATATTATCTTATTGCTTATAGAGGAAATGCAAATCAGAATCAGTATAAGGCCTCAGACCTGTGGGCTTTCTTAATGGAAAACGCTGTAAAACTTAGTGTTTACCAATGCCCAATTGCATCAACGGCCCAATGTCCAATCAATTTTTTGTTATAATTTTTTATATATTGCACACCTCCCTTTTTCCACTGTGATAGCTTAAAAATTGAATATATGCTTATGGACTTTCTAGTCCAATGAGATAAAAAATGGTGTACTTAACTTCTTGTACTAATAAGAGCGTCCAGAGCGTCCAAATTCGTTGTTAAAGCTGATTTTCAAATTGCATTTGTATAGGGACCGCTCTTATGATTCCCAACGCCTCACTTCAACGTTGACCCGCGTTTCTCTCAATTATTTGAGGTTCTTCAGGGAAATAAAGTTCTTCATACAGCCATGTTTTTTAACTAAAAAATGATAAGCATCTGTTAAGACACACATCACCAAAACACTTATGCAATAAGTATTAAAATGTAAAAATGTGATAATATCAACTTCTAAGTTAAAATTAAAAAAAGAAAATAGAAAATAGAAAATACCCCAAACTTAGCTGTGACTGATGCACGGTCAAAGATAAGGAAACTGCTTAAGACTTGAATGAAAAGCTTCAATACTTCGTCGGCCAAAAAACGCCGCGCATGAGCAATCGCTACAAACCTCTCTCTTTATAGCTCCTCCTAGTTATGGAACCAATCCACATCTATTTCCTCTTAGCACACTCCCCATTCGATTTCAGCATTCAAGCCTTTAGGTATCAAAGTCTGTAGTGAAAATATCCATCGTTGTTCGTGAAATAATAATGTTTGGTCTAACGACTTACCAAACATGGGTTGATATATCTGTTCAATGCAAAAACAGCGGAGATCGTGGAACAGATGTGTGTGTGCTTCACAATGTGATACCAGCGGGGCTGTTAAGATCTTATGTTTAAGGCGACTCTTATGCTCCGACATTCGAATTCTAAAAGGTCTACTTGTCTTACCTATGTAATAGAGATGACACGGCAAACTATCACATAGACTACATTCATAGAGGTACAAGTGGTACGATGTTTCAACACGTAGTTTTTATCGTGATATGAAAATTGTTGTAACTCAACAGTAATGGCACAGATGGAGCATTGACCACATGGAAAAAAGCTAAGATACTTACTACCCAATTTCGACAGCGGGGATATCCTGCGCAGATTATTTCTACAGCCTATCAGCGGGCACTCTATAATGATAGAGCACGATTGCTGACTCCATCTATGCATCGTGGGACTAGTGATCCAGACATAATTCATTTCATCACCCAGTATTCGCCTGTAAGCTCTAAGATTAAAAAAAAGTTTGAAAAAACACACAAATGTTCTCGGTACTGTACCTGGACTGCATTCAAAGTCTATTCGCTGTGTTTGGCGTAGAGGGAAGAATTTGAAAGAACGATTGAGTCCAACTGTGTTACGTTCTGTCTCAACTTTGCTAGATAAAGAGGCCCCTAGGGGGCATTATCCATGTGGTCAATGCTCCATCTGTGCCATTACTGTTGAGTTACAACAATTTTCATATCACGATAAAAACTACGTGTTGAAACATCGTACCACTTGTACCTCTATGAATGTAGTCTATGTGATAGTTTGTCCGTGTCATCTCTATTACATAGGTAAGACAAGTAGACCTTTTAGAATTCGAATGTCGGAGCATAAGAGTCGCCTTAAACATAAGATCTTAACAGCCCCGCTGGTATCACATTGTGAAGCACACAAACATCTGTTCCAAGATCTCCGCTGTTTTTCCATTGAACAGATATATCAACCCATGTTTGGTAAGTCGTTAGACCAAACATTATTATTTCACGAACAACGATGGATATTTTCACTACAGACTTTGATACCTAAAGGCTTGAATGCTGAAATCGAATGGGGAGTGTGCTAAGAGGAAATAGATGTGGATTGGTTCCATAACTAGGAGGAGCTATAAAGAGAGAGGTTTGTAGCGATTGCTCATGCGCGGCGTTTTTTGGCAGACGAAGTATTGAAGCTTTTCATTCAAGTCTTAAGCAGTTTCCTTATCTTTGACCGTGCATCAGTCACAGCTAAGTTTGGGGTATTTTCTATTTTCTTTTTTTAATTTTAACTTAGAAGTTGATATTATCACATTTTTACATTTTAATACTTATTGCATAAGTGTTTTGGTGATGTGTGTCTTAACAGATGCTTATCATTTTTTAGTTAAAAAACATGGCTGTATGAAGAACTTTATTCCCCTGAAGAACCTCAAATAATTGAGAGAAACGCGGGTCAACGTTGAAGTGAGGCGTTGGGAATCATAAGAGCGGTCCCTATACAAATGCAATTTGAAAATCAGCTTTAACAATGAATTTGGACGCTCTGGACGCTCTTATTAGTACAAGAAGTTAAGTACACCATTTTTTATCTCATTGGACTAGAAAGTCCATAAGCATATATTCAATTTTTAAGCTATCACAGTGGAAAAAGGGAGGTGTGCAATATATAAAAAATTATAACAAAAAATTGATTGGACATTGGGCCGTTGATGCAATTGGGCATTGGTAAACACTAAGTTTTACAGCGTTTTCCATTAAGAAAGCCCACAGGTCTGAGGCCTTATACTGATTCTGATTTGCATTTCCTCTATAAGCAATAAGATAATATTGGGTCAACAAATTTTCTTTTACGGGTCACACTGCAAAAACAGGCAAAAAATGGTTCGTGGACATCAAGATCGAACTGCTACGAAGTTGGCCATCAAACTCTCCGGATCTCAATGTAATTGAAAACTGTTAGAATCTTATGAAGAAAAAGGTGACAGCACACTGTCCAACTTCAGAAGCAAATTTAAAGGACATACTCAAACATGGGTCAACTAAATCACTCCGGCGGCATACTGTAAAACGCTAGTTAACAGTATGCCTACAAGAATCCAGGCTGTGCTGAAAAATCATGGACACCCTATCAAATATTGACACATATATGTTTTCCTGAATAAAACTTTGAAAATGACATATATATCTTTGGTTCTTAAAGCTTTTGACCATGAAAGTGACAATAACACGTACTTTTCTAATAAAATTCTGATATTTTGGACTCTGCCTTAATTTTTTGGCCACTACTGTAAACACTGTGGATATTGCTTCTGCCCACTGCCCTGGCTCTAACATATATGATAAAGCTCATCTTGGCCAGGGCTGATGCAATATAGACTGGCCACCATATCAGATGGTATATGTATGAAAGGGTAGGGCAACACTTAGATGCCAGAGTGAGCAAGGATGTAGAAGTCATGACAGGAACCCGGAAAAGACATCAGTTATCTCCTACTTTGTATTGCAGACCACCTGCATGTTGAGTAAGTGGAATGTCCTCCTGTTGCAGTAGGTGGCCTCCCTCATGGGGGCACAAAGGCCACATATGTGCAATCAATGAAGAGATGGGGGAATTAAATTTAGCTTATGCTTTTTCTCAGAAGTTCAAAGCGAGTTACATTCAGGTACATTAGGTATTTTCCTGTCCCCAGAGGACTTACAGTCTAAGTTTGCACCTGAGACAGAAAGAGATGCAGTAGGATTTGAATCGTAGTTGCCCTGGTTCTAGTCCATTGCTCTAACCATTAGGATACTCCTCCACTCCAGTACTGATGGAAATCTGGCCACCTCATGGAATTAGATCATGGTTTGCTGCCTCTGCTGCACAGTTTGCAGCAAGGCTACATATTATACAGTGTGGGTTAGAAAGGCACTCAGGAAGTGGCAGATGCACTGAGAGACAGCTGACTGGCTGAGACCTGCTATGGTGGCCAACACAGACTGGAAATTGCCAGTGGCTAGACAGGCGATGATCGTGGTGATCTTTAGGTGGACAGGCAAGAAATAGCCCTCTATGTCAGCGGTTCTCAACCTGTGGGTCGCGACCCCCACGGGGGTCACCACAGGATTTAGCGGGGGTCGCCTCACTCCACCGTTAAAAAAAAAAAAGCGCACAAGTTGCTGCTGCTGCCGAGTCCACTTCTTGGCAGCGGCAAACTCACAGACTCCAATCTTCTGCAGCTGCGGCTCCCTGCCTCTTAGGGAACCGCAGCTATGCCTGTAAAACCATTGCGGAGCCTTCCTGCCTCTCGACGGGCTCAGCTGCGTGCAGCATTGTCCTGCCTCCAAAGGAAGTTGTTTACCACTTCCTTTGGAGGCGGGACAATGCTGCACAGAGCCCATTGACAAAAGGCTCCGCAACGGTTTTACAGGCATAGCCGTGGTTCCCTAAGAGACAGGGAGCCGCTGCTGCAGAAGAAGGAGGCAGACATGGTGAGAGGGGAGCAGGGAACCTGCAACGGGGCTGACATGGGGGAGGGGAGGCTGACATGGAGGGAGGGGGGTTGACATGGACAGAGGGGGGCTGACATGGAGGGAGGGAGGGGGCTGATACGGATGGATGCAGGGAGGGGGGCTGACATGGACGTAGGGGGCTGACATGGAGGGAGGGGGACTGACATGGATGGATGGATGGATGGAGGGAGGGGGACTGACATGGACAAAGGGAAGAGACGGGGACATACTGGACAGACGGGGGATAAATGCTGGACAGAGGGGAGAGACAGTGTGGGTTAGGATTATAATGGGCAGATGGGGGGCTAGGACTGGTAATGGGTTGATTAGGGAAGGCTAGGACTGGGAATGGTCTGATCAAGGGGAGGTTGGGACTGGTAATGTGCTGATAGGGGGGTAGGACTGGTAATGGACTGATGGGGGGCTAGCATTGGAAATGAGCTGATTGGGGAGGTTAGGACTGGAAATGGGCTGATTAGAGGAGGCTAGGACTGGTAATGAGTTGATGGGGGGGGGGGGGGTAGGACTGGTAATGGGCTGATTAGGGGAGCCTAGCACTGGTAATGGGGTTGAGGAGGGACTAACACTGGAAATGAGATGATTAGGAGAGGCTAGGACTGGTAATGAGCTGATGGGGGGTAGGACTGGTATTGGGCTGATTAGGGAAGGCTAGCACTAGTAATGGGGTTGAGAGGGGACTAGCACTGGAAGCGAGCTGATTGGGGGGCTTCGACTGGGAATAGGCTGATTGTGGGGAGGGGAGGATAGAGCTGCTGGCCCTGGAAGAAAACTGGGGGCTAAGGCTACAAATGGGCTGATACGAGGGGATGGGAGAATGGAACTGGAAGGGAGTGGATCTGAGAGGGGCTGCCATGGTATTTGTACTAGAAGGGACTGGTTAGTGGGGAAGGAGGGGGACTGGAAGGGAATGGCAGTCATGGGAATGCAAGTTGACTTTGGAAGGTACTGAGAGTGAAGACTGGAAAGGGGCTGATACTGGGGAGGGTTACTGGGACTGGAAATAGGCTGATGGAAAGAAGTGAAGAAAACGAAAGAAGAGATAAGAAATGGCAGATGGACCATAGACCACAGAAAGAGAGCTAAGAGAAGACAGGAAAGCAAAAGCCTCAGATCGGGACCAGCATGATCAGAGAATAAATTGGTCAGACAACAAAGGTAGAAAAAATAATTTGTGGCAAGGTCAGCCATCTAGAGCATGGGGGAGGTGAGCAGCATAAGGAATTCACCTTAATCAAAGGGCCTCTGTTAGGTGTGCAGGACCAGAAGGCCAGAGCCACGTTTCAAAAGCAGAAAACCCCCAGCTGGAATAGGTTTCAGGAAATGCTTGATAGAGTAAGAGGGGGAGATTGCATGCACGAGGACCAAAGCCCTTACTCTAACAAGTGCACTGATTATTCTGAGTTCAGAAGGCAGGGAGATTACAAACACCTGAGAGAGAAAGAGGTGGGGTTGGATCCCAGTGAGTATAAACCCTGGTTAGAGTATGGAGAGGAGAGGAGCAGCAGAGGAAGCCAGAGGAGCAGAAGAGGAAGCAAGAAAAGCAGCAAATGCAGCAGATGGGGAGAGGAACAGAGTCCAGAGCAGCAAGGACGATGGAATGCTGGAGAAGCCAGAGCAGGTGCTAACTCCTGAAGAAGGGCTGAGCTACCCAGAGCTGTGAGAGCTGTTTCCCCTGAATCAGGTTGGCAACAGGGATGGAAGCCAGGAATTGGAGAAGCATTCAGACCCCCAGAGAGATTGTCAGCTGAGCAGTCTGATCAACTGAGTGAGTCAGAGCCCATGCAATTGGGAGAACCAGAGCCAGAGGTGGGGGAAGAAGATATGTTTATGGATTGTTCTTTATGTCAAGCTTTAGAATTGAAATGTTGAAGAAAAGCCAGCCTTGAAAGAATTGTTCCTCTTGCAAAAGGTAACCGTAAAGCATAAGCAGTAAGGAGGTAAATTCCTGTGTGTTTTGGAAAGGGAATTTACTGTCCAAAAGCTTGTAGAGGAAGCTGTGTTTCATGCCTGATTATCAGCTGTGTTAGAACTCTGCAACAGCAAGAACGCTAATTGGATGCTTTAAGAGTTTGTGCTTTGCTCCTGTTTTATATGAAAAGCCTGCTAAGAGTTCTAAGGACATTTTGAATGCTTATTTCATATTCACCTGGAAGTGCAGCCCAGAGAATTGAGGCTGAGTGAAGATAAACTGCCATAGGAGAATTAACCTTGTTTTCTTTGTGCTGTGATCAACAAAGGACTATAAGAAAAGTGGCACACTGTTATCTGTGAAAAGGCTAAGCTTCTACATTTAAGAGGACTTTGAAAAGCCATTGTTGAGTTCTGTTTGTTTTTGCCACCAGTTTGCTGAACTTTAAGCAAAAGCCTATAATTTATCCTGTTAATGGAACCTTGAACCTGATCTGTTCTTTTGTGTTTAAAATAAACTTTTTCTGTCATAAGCCTTACCCTCGGTTTGCCTCAACTACAATCCTTTTACTTGAAGCATAAATATAGCTGATAGAGGAAGGATACATCAACCACCACGCCCTCAACATCTAGAGACTAGTGGTTTTGGCGTTGTGCTTGTGACAAATTTTATTTCATATTAGTGATTTGACTACAAAATCATCATAATTTTGAAATCAAATATTGTTACTTGTTATTGTGATTAATTATTGTGGTTTAAATAAGTAAATTTTAAAAATAAAAACATATTGCAAAGGTCTATAATATATTAATAATTCAGCAAATGATTACAGCGACAATGCATTAACGGTAAAGGAAGAGAGACGCATTTGATTTTATCATTGGGGGTCACCACAAGTTGACCAATAGTAAAAGGAGTCACAGTACAAAAAAGGTTGAGAACCACTGCTCTATGTGGTTGAGCCTTATAAAAGAAGAACCTGGTAAGGCAGTACTCATTCATAAGGTCCAGGAATTGGATGCTGAGGCTGCAGGCCTTTTAATATGGGTGTCTCCTGGTGGCTCTCCTATGCTCCCTGTGGGCCTCATGCAGCATGGCCATCACAAACTATGGCTATGGATTCTGCCTCCCTCCACCAGCATGTGGTGCTGCCTTCACCAAAACCCACAGCATAGCACATACACCTCCAACCATACACATCCACACAGGCAGCAGGAAACTACATAGGGGCACCGAAGCTGCAGGGAACACTGAGACAAACACAGACAGGCAGCAGAGAACCATACAGAAACTGACAGTAGACCCAAGGAACTGTCAAGCCAAAAACTTGCAAGTTAAGCTCCTCCAGTCACCAATGTCTCTAGCAGTCCCAAAAGACAAAAAAGTACCATGCTTTCTCCTTGAACAAGCAGGAAGTCAGTCCTCACTTATGGGTGACGTCGGCACCAACGGAGCCCGCGCGGATCTTTCAAAGAAACCTTTGGGATTGCTGCCATGCATGTGTGGTCCTCTTCCCGCCCAAGGATGCCATCTTGCTCAGTCTCCCTTTTTCCATGATGCACGTCCTCGTCCCTTGGAAAAAGTTTTGGTTTTTTGCCTTAACAGGCTCTTCTATTTTCCAGTTGCACCGGTCCTCTCCCCATCCTTCCCCCGCTCTATTTTTAGAGCTATCAGGGATACTCCTTTTCTTTTAATTTTTTCTTACAGGCTTCATGCCCTTTTCTTCACCAACCGCTGGCCGTGTGGGTCTTCAACCTTGCAGGGGCCATTTTTGCCCCCATGGCCACCGGATTAAAAAAATACGACAGATGCTCTAGGAACATGTCGCTTACGGACACTCATTTTATTTATTTAGTGTCTCTTCTATACCGCGCTCTTTAAAATCAGTGCGGTTTACATACAACAGTTACTTATACAGTGTTGTTGAGGCTGCACTGTAATTACAATGATACAGGTGCCGTAACTTGGACATAACTAGGGTAACTATATACAAAGTTGGTAAACCAATTCACAGGTCCAAAGTGAGGACTGTATTTGGTTAGAGGCTATTTACAATGATACGGATACTGTACATACTAATATTTTCATGGTGTGTGGTGGCACCAGTGGGTGTGACTACATCATTGCGTGCTGGGTGTGCTTGAGAGGCATTCCTGGTGGGGGGTGGCTGTTTGTGAGCTGTCATCGGAGTAGTGTATGAGGAAAAGGTGATGCTTCAGCGCCTTCCTGAACTGGGCGAGGTTGGTGATTGCCCGGATGGTGGTAGGAAGAGCGTTTCAACATCTGGGTGCGTAGAACGTAAATGCCCTTTTTATTGTTGCTTGAGTGCATTTCGTTATTGCCTTTGGGATTACCGGTGTGTTTACGGCTGCTGATCTTCTGGATCTGTTAGGGGGCATAGGGTGGATTAGCTTGGTGAGAGAGGTGGAGGAGCACTTGTTGATGGCCTTGAAGGTCATTAATAGAATCTTGAAAGAGAGTCTGCAGTGGATCGGCAGCCAGTGGAGGTGTTTCAGGATTGGTGTTATGTGATCCTTCCTTGATGCTCCGTGTAGTATTCTGGCGGCGGCATTCATTTCAAGTTGGAGTGGATTCAGCATGGTTTGCAGGAGTCCATGCAGAATGGCATTGGCGTAATCGAAATGGGGGCTTACCAGTGCTTGATAGATTGTCCAGAAGTCCTCTGGATCTAGCAGGGGTCGTAGATGCCAGAGTGTCCGGATCTTGTGGTAGACTGCCTTGACTGTGTTTCTTATATGGGTCTTCATGTCCAGCCGTTGGTTCAACGTGACCCCTAGATAACGAATTGTGGGCTTGGTTAGCAACTCGGCGTCCTTAACCTTTAAAGAGGTGGGGGGGGGGTGAATCCTTGGTTTTTCATAATGAAAAGGACGTCTGCCTTGTTGTGGTTTATTCGGAGGTTTTGAGTGTGGAGCCAGTTGGAGATGGTGTCGAAACAGCTTGTTAGCGGGGAGAAGTCTGGCTGGTCGATTGCGAATGGCATGTAGAGTAGTATGTCATCTGCGTATATCAGGCAGGCGACATTGAAAGAGTGGATTAGGGCACATATGGGTTGCATGTATCTGTTGAACATCAGGGCCGAGAGAGAGGATCCCTGCGGTACCCCCTGCTTTTGTTGGAATGGCTCCGATGTTGTAGCGCCAGTTCGCATATGTTGCCATCTGTCGGTCAGGTATGATTCGCACCAGCTCAGGGCTGTGTCATGTATTCCCTTCTCCTTAAGACGCACCAGGAGCAGCTCATGGCTCACGGAGTCGAATGCCGTAGCAATATCCATGAAGATAAGGGCATATCCTTGTCGGGGGTTGTCGGTTCCCGTGATTATCGTACTGAAGAGGGTGGTAAGGAGGGTTTCGACACCTTGTGATTCTCTGAAGCCATGCTGCCATGGGTCGAGAGGAGCGGCGGTTTCAATGTGGCTTTGCATTTGGCATTGGACTTCCTTTTCGATTATCTTGGCGAGTAGTGGGATGCTTGAGATTGCCTGTACGATTCGACCTTTTGGAGGTCCAGTTTCCTGTTTTTTAGCAGCGGCTTAATGGAAGTGTGTTTCAGCCTTCATGGGAATGATCCTGTTGAGAATGACTGTTCCATAAGTTTGGCCAAGAACAGGCTGAATTCACTGTGTAGTGCTTTTATCCAGAAAACTGGACAAGGATCGTTTGCTGCAGTGGTGGTGTGGATGGCAGCAATGGTGTCCTCGATGCCTTTCTTAGATGGGATGGGGAAGGTGGTCAGTAGAGTTGCGTGGAATGGCTCGTGTAAGGGGGTAGTGATCATGGTCATGTTGGTCTGGCATGTTTTTGATTGAAGGTAGTCCGCAAACATAAGAACATAAAATGTGCCATACTGGGTCAGACCAAGGTCCATCAAGCCCAGTATCCTGTTTCCGACAGTGGCCAATCTAGGTCATACGTACTGCGACGCTCCTGCCCCTCCCTAGGGCTAATGGACAGGAGTGGCCTATTGTCCCGTGAGGAATGGAGGTAAACTGTTCCCTTGGAATGATGGGTAATGTAGTTTGTTCTCCCTTCTCTCAGGAATAAATGTAGTTGTGCCAGAGACGGTAAGGCTTTTGCAAGAATATTTATTCGTGTTGGGGAAATTCCTCCAGCGCATCAAAATTCAAATACATGAACATAAATGGTGCTTTTAAATAGGAACAGAAGAAACTCAGGAATATAAGACAACCAAAATAGGATCAGCTTTCCTTCTTATGGAGCTTAACTCAGCTCTGCCTCAAGAGGTGACTCACATACATTGCAGTCTCATAACAGTCACTGTTCCTTTCACAGTGTGAGCTCAAACTCAGGTGCAAACAATCAAGTTTCCAAGCACGGCAGCAGAAACTACCACGTTGTATTCTTTCCATACAGGGTATATAGCAAGCTTCTTTATACTGTTATTTCCTTACAGTATATTGAACAGTCCATGCTACAATTGTCAGAGTTTGTAGAAGGTAAGGCATAATCTATCTGCATTAAATCTTCTGACTGCACAGAACTAGAGTCCTCATTCAGCTTTGGCTGTCTGCCTGCTTTCAACTCTAAGAACTGTTTAAACTCCTGGAGGAGCAATTCAGCCTGTTCATTTCCTGACAAGCAGTTGTCAGCAAATACTGGGTTTCTCTCCCGGTCAGTAATGCTTCCCCCTTCAGCTCTTAGCTTAAATAAATCAGGGTAACAATTGGGATCCTTTAAGAAAGCCCCAAACATAGGAGATTGAATTTTACCTTCTCTATCATGACTCCTATTGGAACTGCTTTCTCTCTGCCAGGCTCCTCTCCTCTTAGGTAGCTCAAAAGCTTTCCAGCTGTGAGTGCTTCTGGGTCTCTCCGGTCCAAATTGTATCCCATAGAATGAGTTACCTTTTGCAGGTGTCTGCCTTGGAGGCTTTCTATTTGAGGGCTCTGCCTTTTCCCAGGACTCTAAACCAGGGCTCCGTCCACTTCTCACAGGACTTCCTTTCACAGCACCTGTAAAAATCCTTGCAGGTCCTCTGTTGCTACCAGGCTCAGACGTGCATCCAAACTGCTTCCTGGACTTGCACTCACTGCTTGACTCGGTCTCATCTGACGTTCCAAACGTCCTCTCACAGCTCGTCTGTTCACAGGCCCTCTGCTCACAGGTCATCTACTCATGGCTTTTCTTTTTCTGTCTCCCCTTAGCGGCGTCATTCACCACTTCAAAAAGGGATTCTTTTCCAGCCACACCCCGTCCAACCCCTGGACTGCTCAACTCTTCCCCTGGGCTGGTCTCCATTCTCAGCTCAACAGAAGAGGGTTTTTTTCTTCTAGGATTGAAAATCCTGTGTAAATCCTGCTGCTTTTCAGGATTTCCTTCAGTCTCCATTTCCTCAGGAGGGCGCTCTTCACCACAGATCCCCCCCCCCTTAAGATTTCACGGGCTGGCTTCTGATCAGGGGCACAGCACGTGATTCTACTCATGGATTCGGAGATGTTCTGTGTCTCTTCCACAACCTTTATGCTGGGGACAATGGTGGCTACCTGAGCTAAGGCTGCCCTATCATGCCAAGGCTTCAAGAGGTTGATGTGGTATACTTGTTGGCGTCCTTTCCTATTTTCCACAAGATAAGAGACTGGACCCACCGGCCGGACTATCCTACATGGCCCTTTCCATTGGCTCTCAAACTTCGGGTCTGGCCCTGCCACCATCACTATAACTTTGTCTCCCACGGCCAACTGGCGTGGCCGTGTGCCATGGTCATAATAGGACTTCTGCCTTTGCTGATTGCTCCTTAAATTGACCTCCGCAACCTGTGTGGTGCGGCGTAAGCGACCTTTTAAGTCCTTTAGGAACTCGGGTACTCCTACCTCATGTATGTCGGGTTCTACCCACTGCTCTTTTAGGATATCTAATACCCCATGGGGTGATCGACCGTACATTAGCTCATATGGTGCTGTCCCTAGGGATGACTGTTTCCTCTCCCTACAGGCATAGAGGATAAACGGGAGCATGGTATCCCAATTGGCCATATCTCCTTCCAGACTGCGGCGTAACATTCTCTTTATAGTCTGGTTCTGTCTTTCCACGAGACCATTGGTTTGTGGATGATAGGCTGAGGTCTTAATATGGCGGATGTCAAACGCCTCCCAAACTTGGGCTAAATATTTAGATAGGAAGTTGCTTCCTCAATCCGTGAGGACTTCGCGCGGGAACCCAACTTCGCAAAACAGCTTTATAAGTTCAGCCGCCACGACCTTAGCTGATATACTGCGTAGTGGCATGGCCCAAGGAAACCTTGTTGCTTTGTCAATGACCACTAAAATATACTGAAACCCCCGGGGTTTTGATTAAAGGACCAACAATTTCCATAGCCATTCTGTGGATTGGTTCAGTAATAACCGGGGATGATATCATCGGGACCTCTTTTGGATGGATTGCAGAAACTCGTTGACATGTTGGGCATGCTTCGCAAAACCTTGTGGTTTCCTTAAAAACACCCGGCCAATAGAACCTTGCCAAGATCTGGTCTAAAGTGCTCCGGATGCCCTTGTGTCCTCCGACCGGGAGGTCGTGGGCCAGCCTCAAAACTAGGTTTTTAAAAGTTGCGGGTACCACCACCTGTTTGCGTATACTGCCAGTATAGGGATCCTTGCTCTCTCTGTAAAGTATTCCAGTATCAAGAAAAAATCTGGGTAGGGTATCCCTATCGCTCTGGGCCCATTTAAAGGCCTGACTCAAAGCAGGGTCCGCTAGTTGCTCATGGGGGAATGTCGGAAATTTCCCCACTAATTCTTCTGGCACCCAGGGTAATCCTTGGCCAGCCTGAGTTTCTGCTCTATGCCGAGAGCGATCATGTCTCTCATTACACTTCTCTGGTTTTGTTTTCTTAACTTTCCCTCCTGGTGCGGCTATTAGATCCTCATGTGAGGGAAGACTTCCTAAAGCTTCCTCTGTAGGGTCTCCTCCATTTTCTGAGTCCTTAACCTGGGCTCTTGTAGCAACCATGGCTTCCTTAAAGGTTAGGCCCTGTTTCATCTCCTTATAAAAATGGGGCCAGTCCCTTCCTAAAATCATATGGTTCGGTAGCTGGGGCACTACTGCAATGGGGACTTTCCTAATAGCTCCTAGCGCTTTCACCTGGAGGTTGTACACAGGGTATAATGAAGTGCCTCCGTGAACACAGCGGATTCTTACATTGTGCACAGGCTGACTTGCTATCCCCGATGCTTCGATTTGCTGCCACAGCGTCTTAGACAGCATTGTCTGCTCCGCGCCGGAGTCAAGTAACGCGGTGGTGGCAATTCCCTGCACCTCTACTTCAATGAGAAATCCTTCTCTGGCCTTCTGTGCATTTACTGCTACTAAAGCAGTCTTAAAACAGCAATTTTTCTGCACATGACCCTCTCGCCCACATTTAAAACATTTCCTAGGCGAAATTGTACCCTTCATAGTTGGCATACACATTCTTCCTGTCTCATCACTTAACCTCCACCTCCTTTCTGATTCGCGTGTCGCTGTCCCCGTAGAAGCCCTGCCGCCTTCATGGGCCATTAACTTGGCTTCCAAGAAGCGCTCCGTGAGGTCAATAGCCTCTTGCGGGGTTTTACAGCTCTGCAAAATCAGAAAGGTCCGTATTTCGGCGGGTACAGCACTCAAATACTGTTCTACAATGAGACTATCTATGATGGACTCTTTAGATCTACCCCCTGGATCAAGCCATTTGTTTATCAGCGTACAAATCCTATAACAAAAGGCTTTTGGGGTTTCATTCTGTTTTAATTTTACTGCTCGTAGGAGATTGTGATAAACTAACGGTGTAAGGCCAAGCCTCTCCCTGACCGCTCTCTTAACTTCATCATAATTTCCAGCAAGCTCAGGTGGCATGCTTCTATATGCGGCCATAGCCTCCCCTGTAAGGGACGCCGCAAACCGAATGGCCCAATGTTCTTTTGGCCAAGCGCTTAACTGTGCCACTCTCTCAAAACATTCAATGTAATCATCTACATCATCTGTATCCTTCAATTGCCCAAAATTGAACATAGTCCCTGCGTTTAAGCTAAGCGCAGCTGCTACGGAAAAACCTGGGGTAGCGGTTGGTATCTCCGATGGTTTCTTCTGCTCGGCAACCCATGCTTGTAACATGTCCAATAATGGTTTCTGCTGAGCTTGAAGGCTGGCAGCATTTCTTTCTTGGGTTTCCAAGGTCAAGTCTCTCTGTCTCTCCAGCTGCGTGGCCATCCACTTAAACACTTCTTGTGGATCTAGAGACATCTTTGGAACCTCTGTGAATACAAACACAAAGACAAAAAAACCCCAAGTGCAATATCACCAAAAAAAAACAACCCTCTTTTTTTTTTTTTCTTTTTCTTTCAACCCGGCCCAGCAATCACCCCTTTGCCCTGTATCCTGACCTCTCCCGGGTGGATACTTTTTACCTGGCTTAGGTGTTGCTTCAGGCAGTTCAATGACGTTGCAGCCAGTAGCCTTCCGATGCTGTGACTTCTTCCCTTCCGGATAGTCTGCAGCCGGGCTCCTCCTGGGCAGTTGCCTTCCTGTAGGTCTTCCGCGTGGCACCTTTAGCGCATTCGTAGAATCCTCGAAACGAAGCCACTTGCAACGCTCCTGCCCCCGCCCTAGGGCTAACGGACAGGAGTGGCCTATTGTCCCGTGAGGAATGGAGGAAAACTGTTCCCTTGGAATGATGGGTAATGTAGTTTGTTCTCCCTTCTCTCAGGAATAAATGTAGTTGTGCCAGAGATGGTAAGGCTTTTGCAAGAATATTTATTCGTGTTGGGAAAATTCCTCCAGCGCATCAAAATTCAAATACATGAACATAAATGGTGCTTTTAAATAGGAACAGAAGAAACTCAGGAATATAAGACAACCAAAAATAGGATCAGCTTTCCTTCTTATGGAGCTTAACTCAGCTCTGCCTCAAGAGGTGACTCACATACATTGCAGCCTCATAACAGTCACTGTTCCTTTCACAGTGTGAGCTCAAACTCAGGTTCAAACAATCAAGTTTCCAAGCACGGCAGCAGAAACTACCACGTTGTATTCTTTCCATACAAGGTATAGCAAGCTTCTTTATACTGTTATTTCCTTACAGCATATTGAACAGTCCATGCTACAATTGTCAGAGTTTGTAGAAGGTAAGGCATAATCTATCTGCATTAAATCTTCTGACTGCACAGAACTAGAGTCCTCATTCAGCTTTGGCTGTCTGCCTGCTTTCAACTCTAAGAACTGTTTAAACTCCTGGAGGAGCAATTCAGCCTGTTCATTTCCTGACAAGCAGTTGTCAGCAAATACTGGGTTTCTCTCCCGGTCAGTAATGCTTCCCCCTTCAGCTCTTAGCTTAAATAAATCAGGGTAACAATTGGGATCCTTTAAGAAAGTCCCAAACATAGGAGATTGAATTTTACCTTCTCTATCATGACTCCTATTGGAACTGCTTTCTCTCTGCCAGGCTCCTCTCCTCTTAGGTAGCTCAAAAGCTTTCCAGCTGTGAGTGCTTCTGGGTCTCTCCGGTCCAAATTGTATCCCATAGAATGAGTTACCTTTTGCAGGTGTCTGCCTTGGAGGCTTTCTATTTGAGGGCTCTGCCTTTTCCCAGGACTCTAAACCAGGGCTCCGTCCACTTCTCACAGGACTTCCTTTCACAGCACCTGTAAAAATCCTTGCAGGTCCTCTGTTGCTACCAGGCTCAGACGTGCATCCAAACCGCTTCCTGGACTTGCACTCACTGCTTGACTCGGTCTCATCTGATGTTCCAAACGTCCTCTCACAGCTCGTCTGTTCACAGGCCCTCTGCTCACAGGTCATCTGCTCATGGCTTTTCTTTTTCTGTCTCCCCTTAGCAGCGTCATTCACCACTTCAAAAAGGGATTCTTTTCCAGCCACACCCCGTCCAACCCCTGGGTGTGCCCAATCAGCACTGCTCAACTACTCCCCTGGGCTGGTCTCCATTCTCAGCTCAACAGAAGAGGGTTTTTTTCTTCTAGGATTGAAAATCCTGTGTAAATCCTGCTGCTTTTCAGGATTTCCTTCAGTCTCCATTTCCTCAGGAGGGCGCTCTTCACCACAGTACCTAGCAGTTTCCCCAAAAGACACAGGTTCCACAATGCTTGTATTGGGTCAAGCATTGATATCCTGGGTCCCTTCTTAATAATGGTTTATGGACCTTTCCTCCAAGAACTTGTCCAAATCTTTTTTAAACCCAGCTACACTAACAGCCTTTACTACATCCTCCGTTAACAAATTCCAGAGTTTGATTACACGTTGAGTGAAAAAATATTTTCTTTTATTAGTCTTAAATAGTTTACCCTGTACCTTCATTGCATGTCCCCTAGTCTTTCTATATTCTGATAACATAAACAATCGATCTACGTTTACCCGTTCCACTCCGTTCATTAATTTATAGACTTCTATCATATCTCCCCTCAGCTGTCTCTTTTCCAGGTTAAAGAGCCCTAACCTGTTTCGCCTTTCTTCATAGGAGTATCCTTCCATCCCCTTTACCATTTTGGTGGCTCTTCTCTGAACCTTTTCTAATAACGCTATATCCTTTTTAAGATACGGCGACCAGAATTGCACACAGTATTCAAGGTGTGGTCTCACCATGGAACGATATAGAGGTATTATAATATCTTTTGTTTTATTTTCCATTCCTTTCCTTATGATACCTAACATTCTATTTGCTCTCTTGACCGCCGCTGCACACTGGGCTGAGGGTTTTAACATGTTATCCACAATGACGCCTACATTTTATTCCTGGGTGGTGGTTCCTAATGTGGAACCTTGCATCGTGTAACCATAGTTTGGGTTGTTCTTCCCTAGGTGCATAACTTTGCACTTGTCCATATTAAATTTCATCTGCCATTTTGATGCCCAGTCTTCTAATTTATCAAGATCCTCTTGCAATTTTGCACAATCCTCTTCGGTTTTAACAACTTTAAATAGTTTTGTGTCATCTGCAAATTTGATAACCTCACTCGTTATTCCTGGGGTTGAGGTTTGCTTGGTTGGTTGGGGGAAGGTTCTTTTCTTAGGTTCTTTACTAGATTGAGTAGGTCGTGTGGTTTACTTAGTGAGCGTTTCAGGAGGTCCGTGTGGAATTGTTTCATTTTCTCCGTTATTGCTTCGCAATGTTTTGTTAGGTGCGAGTTGTATGCTCTTTGGTCCTCGGTGGAGCGTGACTGGCGCCATCGTCTTTCCAGCTTCCTTAGGTGAAGGAGTGAGGTACGCAGATCAGTGGAATACCATGGTGCGACCTTTCGTTTCCTTGGAGGCTTGTTTGTGGTTGGTAGGTGAGCAATGGAGCCAAGGCTGTCGTTCCAGCTGGAGATCATTCACTCGAGGCAGGGTGCCGTCGCGTTGAGGAGTGGGAGGGCTTTCTTCAGGATTTCATCTTTGTCAAAGGGTCAGAATTGTCCTGTTGGTGTTTTGGGGACGTCCACAGGATTGCTGTTTCTTTTGTGGCGGTGGTGGTGTGTGGGTATTTGAAATCTGATCAAGCTGTGATCAGACCAGGTGACTGGGGTGATGGACAGAGCAAAGTCGTGGGTTGAGTCAACGGCTGCCTGTGGGGTGAAGACCAGTTCTAGCTTGTTTCCTATCATGTGGGTGGGTGCATTGACTAGTTGCTTGTACCCTAGCTCTTTGAGTGCTTCGAGGAAGGCTGTGGCATGTGTGTCTTTTAGTGCCGGTAGGATGAAATTGCCTAATATCCAGCTTGGGGTGCGTGGATTTTGGGCATTGCTGGCGAGGTCAATTATTGTCGAGAGGTTGTCTGGGGAGGCCGCAGGAGCTCTGTAGAGTAGGTTGATGGAACAATGTTTGTTGGCTATGGTGATTGCATCAAGATGCTCTGTGCTGGTGGAGTTGATCAGCTGGAATTGGAGCTCTGTTTTGGTGAGGATGAGCGCTCCTCCACCTCTCCAATTGGCTCTGTGGCAGGTGTGGATTGAGAAGTTGGAGGGTAAAAGCTAGTTGAGAAGGACCGTATCAGAGCTAGATAGCCATGTCTCTGTGACCATTGGTATATTCAGGTCATGGAGGGTTATCAAATCTGAGATAGCTGGCCATTTCTTGTGAATTGAGCATGCGTTTATGAGGGCGCATGGACTGTTGTCTGCGGTGGCTCGGAGCAAACCATGATCCAGAACTGTTTGCTCTGCAAGAAAATCTGCAAGGAAGATCTTGTCTTACTAATCTGATATGTTTTTTTGAAGGTGTGCATAAACAGGTAGACAAAGGTGAGTCGGTTGATATAGTGTATCTGGACTTTCAGAAAGCTTTTGACAAGGTCCCCCATCAGAGACTTTTGGCGAAGCTAAAAAGTCATGGGATAGGAGGCAGTGTACTATTGTGGATCGGGAACTGGTTAAAAGATAGAAAGCAGAGGGTAGGGCTAAATGGCCAATATTCCCAATGGAAAAAGGTGAATAGTGGAGTACCCCAGGGATCTGTACTGGGTCCGCTACTTTTTGACATATTCATAAATGACCTGGAAAAGGGAATAACTAGTGAGGTTATCAAATTTGCAGATGACACAAAACTGTTTAAAGTTGTTAAAACCCAAGAGGGTTGTGGAAAACTGCAGGAGGATCTGGATAAATTGGAAGACTGGGCATCCAAATGGCAGATGAAATTTAATGTGGACAAGTGCAAAGTTATGCACCTAGGAAAGAACAACCCACACTATAGTTACACGATGCAAGGCTCCACATTAGAAACCACCACCCAGGAAAAAGATTTAGGAGTCATCGTGGATAACATGTTAAAACCCTCCGCCCAGTGTGCAGCGGCGGCCAAGAAAGCAAATAGAATGCTAGGTATCATAAGGAAAGGGATGGAGAATAAAACAAAGGATATTATAATGCCTCTGTATCGCTCCATGGTACGACCGCACCTTGAATATTGTGTGCAATTCTGGTCACCATATCTTAAAAAGGACATAGCGTTATTAGAAAAAGTACAGAGAAGAGCCACCAAATTGGTGAAGGGGATGGAAGGCTACTCCTATGAAGAGAGGCTAAAAAGGTTAGGGCTCTTTAACCTGGAAAAGAGACGGCTGAGGGGAGATATGATAGAGGTCTATAAATTAATGAATGGAGTGGAACGGATAAACGTGGATCAATTGTTTACGCTATCAGAATATAGAAAGACTAGGGGACATGTAATGAAGCTACAGGGTAAACTATTTAAGACAAATAAGAGAAAATATTTTTTCACTCAACGTGTAATCAAACTCTGGAATTTGTTACCAGAGGATGTAGTAAGGGCTGTTAGTATAGCTGAGTTTAAAAAAGGTTTGGACAAGTTCCTGGAGGAAAGGTCCATAAACCACTATTAAAAAGGGACCCAGGATATCAATGCTTGACCCAGTACAAGCATTGTGGAACCTGTGTCTTTTGGGGATATTGCTAGGTACGTATGATCTAGATTGGCCACTGTTGGAAACAGGATACTGGGCTTGATGGACCTCGGTCTGACCCAGTATGGCATGTCTTATGTTCTTATGTTCTTATCCTCTAAGGCCCTGCTCAGTCATAAGCAGAAGACCGAAGACATTTTCCGAAAGGCCACCTCAGAGTCTCCCCTCCGGTGGGTTCCCCACCTACAGCCCCGCGTTCTCTGCGGTACTCCGATCAGGGATCCCCTGAGGTAGAGCAATACATAAGAACATAAGATATGCCATACTGAGTCAGACCAAGATCCATCAAGTCCAGTATCCTGTTTCCAACAGTGGCCAATCTAGGTCATAAGTACCTAGCAGTCTCCCCAAAAGACAAAGGTTCCTCAGTGCTTGTATTGGGACAAGCAGTGATATCCCCTTTTAATAATGGTTTATGGACCTTTCCTCCAGGAACTTGTCCAAACCTTTTTTTAAACCCAGCTACACTAACAGCTTTTACTACATCCTCCGGTAACAAATTCCAGAGTTTGATTACACGTTGAGTGAAAAAATATTTTCTCTTAGTCTTAAATAGGTTACCCTGTAGCTTCATTGCATGCCCCCTTGTTTTTATATTCTGGCAATGTAAACAATCGATCGACATTTACCCGTTCCACTCCATTCATTAATTTATAGACCTCTATCATATCTCCCCTCAGCCATCTCTTTTCCAGGTTGAAGAGCCCAACCTTCTTAGCCTCTCTTCATATGAGTATCCTTCCATCCCCTTTACCATTTTGGTGGCTCTTCTCTGCACCTTTTCTAATAATGCTATATCCTTTTTAAGATACGGCGACCAGAATGCCACACAATATTCAAGGTGCGGTCATACCATGGAATGATACAGAGGCATTATAATATCCTTTGTTTTATTTTCCATTCCTTTCCTTATGATACCTAGCATTTTATTTGCTCTCTTTGCCGCCACTGCACACTGGGCGGAGGGTTTCAACATGTTATCCACGATGACGCCTAAATCTTTTTCCTGGGTAGTGGTTCCAAATGTGGAACCTTGCATTGTGTAACCATAGTTTGGGTTGTTCTTTCCTAGGTGCATAACTTTGCACTTGTCCACATTAAATTTCATCTGCCATTTGGATGCCCAGTCTTCCAATTTATCAAGATCCTCTTGCAAATTTCCATGATCCTCTTGAGTTTATCAACTTTAAATAGTTTTGTGTCATCTGCAAATTTGATAAGCTCACTCGTTATTCCCTTTTCCAGGTCATTTATGAATATGCCAAAAAGCAGCAGACCCAGCACAGATCCCTGGGGTACTCCACTATTCACCTTTTTCCATTGGGAAAATTGTCCATTTAGCCCTACCCTCTGCTTTCTATCTTTTAACCAGTTCCTTCCTACTTAAAAGCCTAAATTTAGCCTCCAGAACCTCCCTCCCACATTTTCCTATGTCATTGGTACTGACATGTACCAAGACAACAGACTACTCCCCAGCACTATCTAAGACCTTGTCTAGGTGGTGCGTGATGTCCGCTACCTTCTCACCAGGCAGGCATGTTACCAGGCGATCCTCACGTCCACCAGCCACCCAGCTATCTACAAGGCTAATGATCAAATCACCAACTACAACGGCTGTCCTAACCCTTCTCTCATGGGCACATGGCCCTGGAGAAACTTCCTCGGTGCGAGAGGGTTTTATATCACCTGGAGGACAGGTCCTAGCTACAGGATCACTTCCTGCCAGGGTGATGCTCTCCTGTCACGTGACCTCTCTCCTTCATGGCAACAGGGATGCTGCCAGACTGGAGGTGGGATTTCTGGACTATATCCCTGTAGGTCTCGTCTATGTACCTCTCTGTCTTCCTTATGTCTTCCAAGTCTGCTACTCTTGCCTCCAGAGATTGGACTCGTTCCATTAGAGCAAATAGCTCCTTGCACCTTGTGTACACGTAAGACCCCTCACCAACTGGGAGAAAATCATACATGTGACACTCAGTGCAAAAGACTGGAAAGCCCCCAACTCGTTGCTGGACTGCTTTTGGCATCTTCACTTTAAGGTTGTGTTTAGATATTTAAGTTCTTTACTTACTAAAGGTTGCTAGGGATACTTATACTAATAAAACTATACCTAATATGTTTAATGTACTTTGTTCACCTGAAGTTTAATTAATCTCAAGTCTTTAATGTATGCTGATGAGAATAAACAGCTGCACCTGAGAGTGAATATGGCACCTTCTTTCCTTTAAGAGGTTTAAGCACCTATAAAGCTACGATTATCCCGGGGGTGGGTGGGTGTTGGGGAGGGAGGGAAAGAAGACTTATTAATAGCTGGCTGCTACACAGTACTCTGTCCTGTGCTTCTAAGGTAATCTGTGACCAATCTCCAATGGAAATCCCAAAGCCCTTACTTTGATAGAGGGAGTCTTGGGTTCTAAATTTAACCAGAAAGCTCTCTTCTGTGTTAATTTTTTACCCATTTTAACTTTTTATTAACAGTTTTAATAAACAGCACAAACATCTTCTTGCACAACTTCATACAGTTTTCACAACATTTGTACATGCTGACTTGTTTTATCCCCTATTTGCTATTCCAACATTCTAAATTGTCTAGCCTCCTAGTGTCCCCCCTCCTTTCCACTCCCTCCCTTCCCTCCCAACCCACCCATCTCTACTATCCCTCCTTTTTTATGCATTCTTTTTCTTCCCCTCCTTCCAATCTTTTGTATCAGATCTTTATAGACATTCAGCAGTTAACGCTTTACCTATGTGATATGCCTTTAGCTTTCTTATCTCAGGTGCTTCCCTCCTGCCTTCACTTCTTCCACCCCCTCCCTCCCTCCTTCCAAGTCTCCAGCCACTTCCACACACTCGTCGATTGCTCCATACTCTTCTCCCCTTTCCCTTGTCTCAGCCCCATCAATCTTTGCATCAAGCTCACATTTGCTACACTCCTGACAAAGCCTGCACATTGTGGGGTATCTGATCCCATCCAGTGATGTGCTATCTCACATCTTGCTGCCACTATACAATGGTGCAGCACTCCCCTTTCCCTTTTCGAAATATCCTCCTCCAGTTGATGTAATAAGCAAATCTCAGGTTTCCTTTGCAGTTTATATCCTGTCATTTCATGAATTATATCCAATACCCTTTCCCAATATGCCTGGATCTTTCCACACTTCCACCACATATGTAACCAATCCCCTCTCTCTTGGCATCCCCTCCAACAGTGATCAGTGTGTCCCAATCCTGCTCGCCATTTGCATACCGGCGTCCAGTACCACCGATATAGCACTTTATAAGCATTTTCTTTTACTTGAGTGACGGTGGAAATGCTGGCCACTGTCTGTATTATCTTATCCCACACCTCGTCAGTCCATTTCACCCCCAATTCTTCCTCCCATTTCATCATATACTCAGGCTTACTCACTCCTCCCTCCATTAATCCTTTGTAAATTTTGGACAAAGCTCCTTTTTTACCTAAGTGTCCCGAACAGAGCGCCTCAAACCACCCCCTATTTTCCCATAAATCCTACCGTACCTTCTGCTGTCTCAAAAAATGACTGACCTGCAAATAAGAGTAATAATCTCCATCCCCCAAGCCATATAAGGTCTTAATACCCTCAAACTCCCTACCTCTTTACTCACTATTTGGGAAATATGAGTGAGTCACAACTTTGCCCATCGTCGCAGCGTACTCACCCCTGGCCCTTGTCCCCTCTCAAAATATGCCTCCAATGTCATTCCCTGCGTATATCCTTTATCCTGTACTAATACCTTTCTATTCTGTTTCCAAACACTCAGAATATGCTCAATTATGGGGTTGATAGGTTTATTTGCTAAGGCTTTACTGCCCCTCCACACTATCCTTTCTAATCCCAATCCCTGTACTGAATCTTCTTCCATCTGAACTCAATGTTTCTGTTTTTCTCTTTGCCATTCATATATTGTTTTCAGTTGTGCTGCCTCATAATATTTTTTAAAGTTGGGCACCCCTAGCCCTCCCTCTCCCTTAACTCTTTGCATAATTGCCATAGCTACTCTAGGCCGCCTATTTAGCCATAAGAATCTATGAACTGTTCTTCGCAACTGCTTTAGCTTTCTGTATCGGCAGCGTTTGAAACAGAAACAAGAATCGGGGCAATAACATCATCTTTATAACTGCTATTTGCCCCAAGCAGGATAGATACCCCTGCCCCCACCAATTCAGCAAACTCTCGACCTGTATATGCCCCAACAACAGCTGCAGAAGAGAATGAAATTGAAGAGTTCTATGAACAAGTACAAGCTGAAATTGACAGAACATGCAAACAGGATATCCTGATAGTCATGGGTGACTGGAACGCAAATGTTGGCAACAAAGAAGAAGGCAAGGTAGTTAGAAAATATGGACTTGGCAACAGAAATGAAGCTGGAGAAAGACTGATAGAATTCTGCAAGACCAATGATCTATTCATCTCAAACACCTTCTTCCAGCAACACAAGAGGCGACTGTACACATGGACTTCACCCAATGGATTGTATAAAAATCAAATTGACTACATCTGTGGAAGTCAACGATGGAAAAGCTCTGTAACATCAACAAAGACAAAACATGGAGCTGACTGTGGTACAGATCATCAACTACTAGTATGCAAACTCAAGCTAAAGTTGAAAAAGAGCAAACCACTCATGTTTGCAGTGAAATATGACCTTGAGAATATACCACTGGAATTTAAAGACTGCCTGCAAAATCGATTTGCTGCTTTAGATACAAATGACAGAGCTCCGGAAGAGTTATGGAATGACATCAAGAAGGTTGTGCTGGAAGAAAGCGAGAAGTCTCTACAAAAGGTGAAAAAGCAAAAACGGCCAAAATGGATGACGGAAGAAACTCTGAAAATTGCCCAGAAACGCAGAGAAGCTAAAGCCAAAGGAGAAAGAAAGACAATCGCAGAACTCAACAGAGATTTCCAACGTGCAGCAAGACAGGACAAGGAAAAGTACTACAATGACACTTGCAAGGAAATAGAAGCAGAAACTATTAGAGGAAGAATAAGATCGGCTTTCCTAAAGCTGCGAAAGTTAAAGAAAAAGTTCCAGCCTCGAATTGGAATGTTACAAGATGCTCAAGGTTCTATGTTGAATGCTGCTGAGAAGATCAAGAAAAGGTGGAAGGAATATACAGAGCTTTTATATGATAAAGATCAAGTGGACCAACAGCCGTTTCAACCTGTACCTTATGATCGGGAACCATTGGTGATGAAAGAAGAAGTTGAAGCAGCATTGAAAGCCTTATCAAAGAACAAAGCACCAGGCATTGATAGCATTCCCATAGAAGTATTGCAGCAATCTGATGCAGCTGTTACCATACTTACAAGGCTCTGCCAAGAAATATGGAAGACAACATCATGGCCAAATGACTGGAAAAGATCTGTGTTTATACCAATACTAAAGAAAGGTGATCCAACTGACTGTGGAAATTATCGCACAATCGCTCTGATCCCACATGCCAGCAAGATTCTACTAAAGATTATTCAAAAGAGACTTCAGCCATACCTAGAACAAGAACTACCTGAAGTGCAAGCAGGGTTCAGAAAAGGGAGAGGAACGAGAGACATCATTGCGGATGTGAGATGGATCCTTGAAAAGACTAAAGAATTCCAAAAGGATATCTATTTGTGCTTTATCGACTATAGCAAGGCTTTTGACTGTGTAAACCATGAGAAACTCTGGGCCACATTAAGAAGCATGGGTATACCAGAACACCTGATCGTTCTCTTGCGCAATCTGTACATTGATCAAGAAGCAACAGTTCAAACGGAACAAGGAGAAACGGAACAAGGAGAAACAGAATGGTTTAAAATAAGCAAAGGTGTAAGACAAGGCTGCATACTTTCCCCTTACCTGTTTAATTTATATGCAGAACAAATCATCAGAGAAGCAGGACTGTATGAAGACAACAGAGGTGTGAAGATTGGTGGAAGACTCATCAACAACCTTCGCTATGCTGATGATACCACATTACTGGCTGAAAGTGAAGATGATCTGAAACATTTGCTTCTCACAATCAAAGAACATAGTCTCAAAATGGGCCTGCACCTTAATGTAAAGAAGACAAAGATCATGACAACTGGCATAATCAACAGGTTCATCGTTGAAGGAGAAGAAATTGAAATCGTGAACAACTTTAACCTACTTGGATCAACTATCAATAAAGAAGCAACAAGCAGTCAAGAAATCAGATGACGCATTGCTCTTGGCAGAATGGCTATGAAAGACCTAGATAAGATTCTCAAGAGCAGAGATGTCTCTCTCCATACAAAGATTCGACTTGTTCAAGCCATGGTATTTTCAATAACATCATATGGATGTGAAAGCTGGACAGTGAAAAAGATAGACAGGAAGAAAATTGATGCCTTTGAATTATGGTGCTGGTGGCGAATACTGTGTATACCATGGACTGCCAGAAGAACAAACCAGTCGGTACTAGAGGAGATCAAACTTAAGCTTTCTTTAGAAGCTCAGATGACAAGACTTCGACTTTCATACTTCGGACACATCATGCGAAGAGAGAGATCATTAGAGAAAGACATCATGCTTGGCAAGATAGAAGGTCAACGCAAAAGAGGAAGGCCAGCAATGAGATTGATCGATACAATAACAGCAGCTACGGGTACCAGTCTGTCAACAATGAGCCGCCTGACTGAAGACCGAACACAATTTAGGATAGCTATCCAGAGGGTCGCCATAAGTCGACTCCGACTCGACGGCACTTAACAACAACAACAACAACTGTAGGTGTTCCAGCCTTTTACTTATTTGGATTCCTAAATACGGAATATTCTACCGAGCCCATCTAAATGGATATTTCTTTTGTAATATTGCCTGTGCTTCCCTGTTTAAGGATAGGTTCAATATTTCCGATTTTGTCCAATTTATAGTAAAGCCCAACAACCTTCCAAATTCTTCTAATTCCCACATTAATATTGGAATAGAGAAGCCAGGCCTAGCAACGCTCAAAATTATGTCATCTACAAACAATGATATTCTGTATTCATTCTTCCCTACTTTTATGCCCTGTAAATATGCCCTTTCTCTCACCCTCTCCGCGAACGGCTCCACTGATATTGCGAATAATAGCGGTGACAGTGGACATCCCTGCCTCGTTTCTCTCTCTTGCTCAAAAAATTCTGAATAGGCACCGTTTACTCGAACACATGCTTTGGGATTTTGGTATAACGCTCTTACCCATCCCATAAACTCATCCCCAACCCCATTCTTTCCATTACCTGGAAGAGAAAAGGCAAGACACCTAGTCGAAAGCCTTCTGCGCATCCAACGATAACAGCAAAACCTCTTCCTTCTTTTGTTCAATTGACCAGATCTTATTTAATATCTTTCTAATATTATCTGCTACCTGCCTACCTGGAATAAATCCCACCTGATCTTGATGAATCAATTTCTCTATGATCTTATTTAAATGCGTAGCTAAAATTTTTGCCAGTAATTTGGCGACTAAATTGAGCAAAGAAATGGGTATATAATGAACATTCTTGGGGGTCTTTGCCCTCTTTAGGTATTACTGTTATTCCCTCCCACCCCATAGTATCATCTAATGCTCCTCCATCCCTTGGTAAATTAAACAACCGCACTAATGGTGTGATTAATATCTCTCCGAACCTTCTTTAGAATTGCGCTGTGAGCCCATCTAGCCCCGGCGCCTTATCTACTTTCAACTGTTTTATAGCTTGCTGGACCTATTCTACCTTAATGGCCTTATTTAACTCTTTTTGTTCACCCTCTTCTAATTTTGGCATCTTCAGGGATTCTAGGTAACTCTGTACCCTCTCCAGCTGTGGCAGGCCTCTTGCTGTATATTACCCCTGGTAGAATCCCCTAAACTCTTCCCTAATCTCACCTTCTTTATAGACTATCTTCCCTCCCTGGTCACGGACCTTCATTATATGTGTTTGCAGTTTCCTCTGCTTCAATTTCTGCACTATATATCTCCCCGCTTTATTTCCTCCCTCAAAAAATTCCTGTTTCAATAGCAACTTATCTTTTCTGCCTGCATTTCATTCATCTGCGCTCTTACTGCCAACACCTGGCCTCTATATAACCCTTTGTTATCTTTCGCATCTAATTCTTCCAGTTTCAATAATCTTTCTCTCAGTTCCCTCTCTCGTCCCTCCCTTTCCTTCCTCTTACGCGCCCCCCATTTAATTACGATTCCTCTTACTACTGCCTTATATCCGTCCCATACTCCTCCCCAAGCAACCTTCCCATTATCATTCCACTGAAAATACTCCCGTGTTCCTCTCTCAACGTCTTCTCTTACCCTCCCATCTTCTAATAAGGATTCATTTAACCTCCAGAACTGTGTGCCTCTCTCCTTCCCCTCTATTGTCAGTCTAACCTCCACTAATGCGTGATCTGACCATGTTTTTGGGTCCATCTCCGCCCCTATAATCCTAACCCCCACCTCCTTCGTACCCAAATAGCATCTATTCTGGAGTATGATCCATGTACTGGTGAAAAGTATGAGAATTGTGTTTTCTGTGGGTGCTGAAATCTCCATGCATCTATCAGACAGTGTTGTGTTACAAAATTGCGATATCTATTCCTATCCACCCTCTTTCCCTCTCCCCCCCCCCCCCCACACACACAAATGAGAATACCCTTCCCTAAGTTCCCCACCTCCTCATTCAGCTTTGTCCAAAATTCACTTTGCCCTCCTGTGGGCGCATATACATTCACTATAAAATACCATTCATTTCCCACTTTTAAACGTAATAATACATATCTCCCCGCTTTATCCCTCACTACTGTTTGTAGCTCCATCTTTAACTTTGAATCTATCAAAATGGTGACCCCTCCTTTCTTCTTTTCTACTGTATTTGATGCATGTACACATACCCCATAACCCTTGTGTTTAACCTGGTGTTCTGTCGCCCGTGTCAAATGTGTTTCCTGTATAAGCACTAATGCTGCCTTTTGGCGTGCTAATTCTTTATATAGTTTCTGTCGTTTAAATGGTGAATTCAGCCCTTTTACGTTTAGTGATATTATTTTTAACTCACCTTTGAGCTATGTTCCCCCCTGCCTCTCTTCGCCCAACCCTCCCCCTCTCCTCCATCCCCCTCCCTCTTCCTCCCTCCCCCCTCCCTTCCCCCCTTCTCGCTTCCCCTTCCCCCTCTCCTCAAAGTAGATTCTCTTCCCATTAATGATGACTAACTATCAGACCGGTGCCTGTCCCTGCCCCTCCATTCCACCTCTCCCCTTCTTCCCTATCCCCACCTCTAAGATCCCCATCTATCCCTCCTATAATCTCCGTCCCACTAACCCCTCCCCCCTGCCCCCCAATCATCCCCATATAATATTGCTCTTCCTTACCCCTTGCCCCCCTCTGCTCTACTCGCCCCAATCTTCCCAATAATTATATTTACATGACAATCACCAAATCAAAACCCTCCGCCCCCTCCCCACATCACCCCCATACAAGACATTTAACAACATCCTTCAGTACACCCCCAGTTTGGTTTCTTCTTTTTTTTTCAGTGCTTGTCATTGTCCTCAGCTTCAGCCAGTTCCCTCCTCCGCCACTTGCACTCCTTGGCTCCCTCTGTTAAGTCTCGCCAACCTCCTGCCAACCGCTGGTACTCTGTGCCACCTTAAGCTGTCCATCCTCGAGATAATGGTTGTTTTGGTTTTTATTCTAACTGGACTTCCCTCGCCTTCCGTAAGGTTCATTAATCCCAGTTCTCCAAGTGCTTTCCATGCTTCCTCACAAATCTTTACTTGTCTCGACTTCCCCTTTACTGTTATGAGTAGGCCAAAGGGAAACAACCACTTATATCTCATGTCCTCCCTCTGCAAGTATGTCATCACCTCCTTGAGTTCTCTTCTGCGCTGCAGCGTGCCCAAGGATAGATCTTGGTACAGTTCCAGTTTATGCTCGTCCCATGTGAACTGTCTCAATTTTCTAGCAGCTCTCAAAAGTCGTACTTTAGTTTTGAAGGAATTCAGACACACCACAATATCTCGTGGTTTGTTATCTTGTAAGGGCCCCAATCCTCTATGTGCCCTCTCAATTTGCAGAGGCTCCACCTCTCCTCCCTCTCCTTCCTCTCCTAGTTCTGCAGTTTTTAACAGCGATCTAAATACTTTAGCTATCACTTCATCACAATTCTTATATTTAGGGTCCTCTGGGAGGCCTCGCACTCTTATATTACATCTTCAGGACCGATCTTCCAAATCCTCCGCTTTCATCTGCCGCTCCTCTTGGACTCACTTCAGCTCCTCTCACCCTTTTTGTAGGTCCTCTATTGCTTCCCCTTGTAGTTCTATCTGATTCTCTGTATCTTCTACCCGGGTTCCCAGATCCACAATGTCTTGTCTTAAAGATTGTAACGTCTCTTTTATTTCATTTTAACTCCAGTGTTTTCCACCTTAATCTCCTCTTTCAACTTTGTGAGCCACATCTTAATCATCGCTGCTATATCTGGGCTTCATGCACCCTCCATCTCCTCCTCCTGCTCAGTCAGATGCTCAGCCACGACTCTCCCTTCTTTCTCTCCCTCTTTCCCTCTTCTTGGTGACACATATGAGGATCTGAACTCCACCAGTTTCTGTTCGCTGACTGCCCACCTTTTGTTTTATCCATGATCTCTCTTTTAACCCTCTGGGTGGGTTGCCCAGTCTTCTGGGGTGTTTTTATATTTTCTCCCCCCCTATTGAATACTCTGCCACTGCTGTCCTTCTGCTCCCTCTTTTGTGTTGATTTCTTTTCACTATATCTTATCAATATTGCTTTCCGTTTCTGGGTGATGTGCTGTGCCCTCTTTATTTAATGATTCTTACAGTCTATTTTATACTTGGCTCTGTGGTATGTTACTTCTCTTTTGCCGTGCTGAGCTTTGCTCTGTTATACAGTGTTCCACTGCGGCAGGCCTCTCACTCCTTTACAAATTTGTCTTCTCCTTCTCTACTGCAGCAACGTCTTACTTGCCTCCGTTTCTCTGTCTCTGCCGCCCCTCTCGATGTCACCTTGTCTGCACTGCCTTCTGTCACCGGACTTCTTACCATGGTCTCTTTCGCTATAACTCTCCACTCCAGCTCCTCCAAGCTGCCCCATGGCACCCCCAATCAGGCTTCCCACCACGCCGGTAGTTGCAGCGCTGATAGGGCCCGGGGGCCGTTTTGTCCAGGGCTCTCCTGCACTTATTGCCTCGGTCACTGCTTCTTCTTTCCCGGCCTACTTGTAGCGACTCCTTCACTCACTAGCCCTCCTGCCATATTCCATTTGCTGCCACTCTGTTATTTCCTGCTCCTGCCTCCCACTCTGGCTTCTCGATCCTTTCTGGTGATTGCAACAGCATGCTCAGCCTTATTGCCGCTTTTGGGGTATCTCCAGGAACAAGCAGGAATGAGTCTTCACATATGGGTACGTCGGTACCGACGGAGCCTGCGTGGGAACGCTCCCCAGCGTCCAATCAGAAAGCTTTTGGGAGCACCCCACAGCGCCTGTGTGCTGCCTTCCCGCCTTTCCCAACTGTCTCTCCTCAGTTCTTCTTTTTCCGCGGAGCCATCAGGTCGTGTTCCTGTCACCGCAGAAGAATTTCCTTATTTTTTCTTTATTTCTTTTCTGTCGCGTCTGCCTTCTCGACGCTGTACCGGTACCGCCGGTCCTTGTTCTTTTCTTCTTGTAAAAAAAACAAACAATCCCTTTTTACCGTTCTTTTTCTTCAGGTGCACTTCAGTTTTGGGCCTTAGGCCCAAAACTTTTTTTCCTTAAAAATGGAAAAGCCTGCCTCAGGTTTTAAAAAGTGCAAAAAAGCATCCAAGGTCCTGCATTCTCTTCCTGGAGGAGCAGAAGAGTGTCTCTTTGTACTCTTTATCCTCTTCATAGCTGACTGCACCACAATGGAATGGTGAGGAAGCTGAGTTTTCTGGAACCCAGGACAAGGAGGGACACGATACATAGTGTCCAACCTGCGAGAATGAGGAGAGAGAGTGAGAGGAGTCTCCCATAAATTAATCATGTGTTCATGAAGAATCTCATGAATTGGTAAGGTGAATGCCTCTTTAGGAGCTCTAGAGTATCCTAAAATATCTATTTTTTTTGCTCTAGGCTCTGATTCAGAGGTTACTGAAATAGAGAGTCCTTTAGCTACTTCTCTTATGAAGTCTTGAAAGGACAAGTCCTCTGGAGGAGACATTCTTCTTTTTGGAGAAGACGTCTCCTCAGGAAGGGCTATGGATACTTCAGGAGACTCATCTGATGTATCAGAATCATCAGAGATATCGAAGTATCGCCTGTCAGGGTGCTCTTCTAACGCTCGATATGCGTATCGAGCGGTATCGACATCGGGCGTCCCCGGTACCGGATCGGTACCGAGAAGTAGCCCTGGACAAGGAACCGTGGCAGTCGGTATCCTGGTCGATGTCGATGCCCTCGGTACCGGCATCGGCGCTGGTGCCAGTACCGGAGCCGATACCGACAACGGGGCTCGTTGCGGTACCGCCGGCGTCGCAGCTTGAATGAAGGCTGAAATAGCCTGCTGCATGGACAGAACATTCTGATCCATCGACGCCATGAATGCTTGGAGGTCGGTACCGGTAGATTGTGCCGGTACCCCAGAGCATTCTAACAGGTGATCGGTCGAGGCCGTGCCATCGATGTCAACCTGTAACCCCATAGGAGGAGCTTTGGAAGCCGGAGCTTCCCGCCGGGGTTGTTTGGCTGGTGCAGGATCCTCGAGGGCAAGCCCGGAGGCATCTCGATGCTTAGAGGGAGATCTACCCTTCGAGGACCTGCTAGGTTTATGTTTGGTTACCTGAGATCCTTCAGGAGAAGAAGACCTGGAAGATGTCGATGCTACTGCCGGTGCCTCAGCGGGAAACAGCACATGGAGCTTAGCTGCTCGGTTCTGTAACCCCCTTTTAGACATTAGGGAGCAGGACGGACAATCCGGAACGAAGTGTTCAGGACCCAAACATTTAAGACACCATTCATGGGTATCTGTAACAGAAATAGTACCGCTACACTTAGTGCATTTTTTGAACCCGGAGGTTGGTTTTTCCATGAGGGAAATTTTCTTGTGGGCCCTGAGGCCTTAAGAAGAAAAATACACCAAGTGAGGAAAAAATATCGATATTTTTTTTTTTAAAGAAAGAAAGAAAGAAAAGACCGGCGGTACCGGTCCGGAGTCGGGGAAGGCAGACACGCGACCAAAGAAATAAAATAAAATAAAGAACTTCTTCAGCGGTGACAGGGCTCGACCTGCTGGCTCCGTGGAAAAGAAGAACTGAGGAGAGTTGGTTAGGAAAGGCGGGAAGGCAGCGCGCAGGCACTGTGGGATGCTCCCAAAAGCTTTCATTTTTGGGAAGCTGGGGAGCGTTCCCGCGCAGGCTCCGTCGGTACCGACGTGCCCATATGTGAAGACTCATTCCTGCTTGATCCTGGAGATTATTTTTTCACTCAACGTGTAATCAAACTCTGGAATTTGCTACCGGAGGATGTAGTAAAGGCTGTTAGTGTAGCTGGGTTTAAAAAAGATTTGGACAAGTTCCTGGAGGAAAGGTCCATAAACCATTATTAAGAAGGGACCTAGGATATCAATGCTTGACCCAGTACAAGCATTGTGGAACCTGTGTCTCTTGGGGATACTGTTAGGTACGTATGACCTAGATTGGCCACTGTTGGAAACAGGATACTGGGCTTGATGGACCTTGGTCTGACCCATTATGGCATATCTTATGTTCTTATGTTTTTATGACTACAGATACTCTAATCAGAGGAGAAAAAACCTCAGTGAAATTGATTCTCCCTCTAAACAGCAAGAATAATACTTGCCTGAAGGGGTCGCGCCCTTATCACACACATCATAGGTCTTTAAAAAGTCCCTGCAATTCAAATTTTTTATTTTTTATTATTTTCAAATAATTTAAAAAAAAATATGAAAAATATTAATATCTAAATATCTCAACACTTCATTTTTAAACAGTCACCTTACTAAATCACGAAGGCGCTATCTTTCAAGGCCATATATCCATCATCATCATCTGAAACAGAGCACAAAAAACACTGCTGAGTATATTCCTTCAGCAACGACCCAGCCCACCCGTTTGTACTTAGCTTTAGATTGGGTAATATTTAAGTGATATGCCTTGAGGAGCAGCCGTTTATGTTGAGATGTTGTGGAAGAAGCCCCTTTAATTTGGAGATTGACTTTCAATCTAAAGCTAAGTACAAACGGGTGGGCTGGGTCGTTGCTGAAGGAATATACTCAGCAGTGTTTTTTGTGCTCTGTTTCAGATGATGATGGATATATGGCCTTGAAAGATAGCGCCTTCATGATTTAGTAAGGTGACTGTTTAAAAATGAAGTGTTGAGATATTTAGATATTAATATTTTTCATAATTTTAAAAAATAAAAAATTTGAATTGCAGGGAGTTTTTTAGACCTATGATGTGTGTGATAAGGGCGCGACCCCTTCAGGCAAGTATTATTCTTGCTGCTTAGAGGGAGAAGCAATTTCACTGAGATTTTTTCTCCTCTGATTAGAGTATCTGTAGTCAGCATCTTTAGAAGGTGGTAGGTTATTGAATTTAAATACCTGGTTTGTATGTGTGTGGTTTGTGGAATACTGGTGTATTGTGGGGGTTTTGGGGGAAAAGTCCATAAACCATTATTAAGGAGGACCAAAGAAATCCACTGCTTACCCCAGGATAAGCATCGTGGAATCTGTGTACCTTTTTGGGAACCTGACAGGTACTTATGACCTGGACTGGCCACTGTTGGAAACAGGATACTAGGCTTGATGGACCTCGGTCTGACCTAGTATGGCATTTGTTTTGTTCTTATGCTAGCCTGTGTACTCCTGGGGAACCAGCTGAAGAATCTTTTTCACATTTCACCACTCGAGTCATTCTGATTCCAACAAGCATGGGAAGGTTCTCAAACCCCCTCCCTCCCCCCCCCCCTAGAGGCGTTAAACTATTCTTCACTGTGTTTTGTATTTCTGGTAGTTCCTGCTCCATGCCTGCTCTTGAGCTCTGTGGAAAACCCTTCCTGGATTTTTTTGCCTCGTGAATCTGTTGACTCTTGCTCTAGATATTTACTTTAAAGACTTTTCCAGTGCCATATTTCTAGCCCTGTAAGTTCTTGGAAAAGCATCCTGAATCCTTGTTAAAATGTTTTCCTTTGTTAAATTCTGTGAAATTCCCAGTTTGTATTATATTATCAGAGTCATTTGTCAAGCCTACTCTAGATCCTGGTAGTTGAATTAGTGATCCTATTCAGAAATAATTGGACTTAGACATGGTTTCATAAAGTTCTGGCATAGGAACGTGAAACAAAAAATATCTTTGGAGTAAGTCTCTAGAGCAGAGGTTCCCAACTCCAGTCCTGGAGGGCCAAACACCATTCAGGTTTTCAGGCTGTCCCTAATAAATATGCATGAGATGCATTTGCATGCACTGCCCCCATTGTATTTAAATGTATCTCATGCATATTCATTAGGGACAGCCTGAAAACCTGAATGGTGTTTGGCCCTCCAGGACTGGAGTTGGGAACCTCTGCTCTAGAGCAAGAGTCAATAGATTCACAAGGCATAAAAACAAGAAGGCTTTTATATGGAACTCAAGGCCAGACAATGAAACTTGAGCCAATCAGGAGGTAGGAACTAATATTACCAGAAATACAAGACTGAGCAAAAAAAAAAAAGAATGGCTTTCCCCAGCCCCCCCCCCCCCCCCCCCAGGAAGCATAGTAGCTACTCCAATGCCTTTTAACCCAAAGGTTACCAATTTGAGGCCAAGCTAGGCCATGACAACACTGGCCATTGATATTTCCATGTCATTTCAAATAAATGCACATCAAATCTGTTTTTTGGTGTGCATTTTTAAAATGTGTTTATTTGTGCTTTTCCCGTAACAGAAAAAAACAAAACTTCTTGCAAGTAGAAATGCTGACAAAGGCAATGACTAATCAACACAATTCCAAGAACAACATCTCATAAAAAAACACAAAAACAAATATCACATCAAGATCCAAAAAAGGCTCCTTCAGAAAAACTTTTTGTGGCTGAGAAAACAAAAACAAAAACATTTTCAGTGGGCCAGCACCTCTATAACTATATATATATGAATAATTTATCTATACATATTCAGCAGTATTATATGCAGGACCGTACCGAGCCCTGTGCGAGCGGTGCTGCCGCACAGAGCGCAAAGACATAAAGGGTGCATTTCAGCTCTCTGCTGTTACCTGCCGCCACCACTTTTTCGGTGGCAGGCAGCAGCAGAGAGATGAAATGAGCCCCTTAAGTCTTCGCGCTGGCACACTAAGCAGGTCTGGTCTCTCCGGGAGGGACCAGACCTGCTTAGCGTGCTGGCGACTTGCAGATCGGGTGCGCGCCCCCCCCACCCCCATAAAGTGTCTAAATGGAGGTGCAGGAGGGGGGCGCGTGCCCAATGTGCAAGTCGCACAGGGCGCATTTCAGTCTTGGTACAGCCCTGATTATATGCTACCACTATGCCTCTATATGGATAAATTATAATTATTTGTATAAAACTATACTGCTATTTTGCCATTGTCTCACATATAAGTTATATGAAGAGCAATTGAATTTCAGCACTCTCTGTATAACTTCCCATAGACCAGTCCAAATCCTGTCTAAATTCAAATACTTGAAGTGTAGCTATATGTGAGAATTTTATAACAGCTGCCTATAAAATCTTCCAAAAATGTACCTTTTTCTAAAGGTGCTCAAAACAAAAAAATGTATATTAAAGTCTCAAATTAATAACAACCAAATATCCAAAAACCAGGGCACACAAATAATTAATTAATAATAGTTTATTGCTTCATTTTTAAGAAATACTTCAAGGAGATATGAAAGGGTTATCATACAGATCAAACATATCTGGATTTCAGATCCCTTCAATATTATCATTAGTCTCATGGGCAGAATTTTAAATACTTTGGGGCCGATATTCAGAGTGATTAACGAGATAGCAGACCTTCTAACCACTCTAATTACGGCGACCGGGATATTCACTGAATATCCCCAGATGCCGCCAATGAGCGTCTCGATGTTAGCCAGCTAGCATCAGGGTGTTTCGGAGGCAGCACCTAGGGATAACTGCACGGGGGGATATTCAGCTATTGCCTGGTTATCCCTATGCAGCAAAAGTTAGGCATCTTAAAGGTTGGTCTAACTTTCGCTGCAGAAACCAACCGGGCAGCTATTACAGCTATCTGGTTAGTAGTTGTGGTACTATCTGGCTGGCCTGGCCCCTGGCATTGAATATCTGGATTTTAAGTTCAATGGCGATGACAAGCTGCTTTCCAAGGGTTAGCTGCAGCTGCTGAATACCTGCCCCCCCCCCCCCCCACCTTTGAATTTTTGTCCTGAGCGAAAGAGGGGGTTATTTTAGAAGTGCTATTCGCATTTTAATTGAGGATGCAGTGCCAGAAAAACATGGAAGCTGCACCCATCTTCTAAAATGCAATTTCAGAAAGGCCGCGAGATGCATGTTTCTGGGCCGGGCATTTCGATCTGTGAACACCTCCAAGGAAGGCATTCAGGAGGGTGTTTTGGGGCACAGCCTGGATGGCACCAGCACCTGCATGTCTATGATATCTTGAACATAGGCTGGTGATGTATAGGGTGGATTATTTTGAACTTGCCAATAAAGGGTAGTTACTCACCTGTAACAGGTGTTCTCCAGGGATAGCAGGAATCAGTCCTCACTTATGGGTGATGTCGGCACCGACAGAGCCCGCGCGGAGCAATTCCCCAGCTTTCAAAGAAAGCCTTTTGGATTGCTGCCACACATGTGTGGTCCTCTTCCCGCCCAAGGGTGCCATCTTGCTCAGTCAGGTCCCTTAGCTCGAGTCCTACCAAGCAGATGGCAAGGGAAGGACAAAAATCTAGCAACTCATCAGGGGAGATGGGAGGGTAGTGAGGACTGATTCCTGCTGTCCCTGGAGAACACTTGTTACAGGTGAGTAACTACGCTTTCTCCAGGAACAAGCAGGAAGTCAGTCCTCACTTATGGGACTCCCTAGCTACAGGCTATCGAACCTGTAACCAAAAAATGCCTCCGCGAGGCCGTGAGCAGAAGCCTATGCCTGGAGTAGCCCGAGTCCTCGGGGCGAAGCCCTCGGTAGCCGTGAAGAAGGGCTGAAGGGCAGGAGTTGCCTACACCCCGAACAGGCTGCGGAGTACAGCCTGGCCAAAGGCACTGTCCCGGCGGGACTCCCTCTCCAGGCAGTAGTGGGCAGCGAAGATATTCATGGACCAGGTCGCTGCCCGGCAGCTGTCCATCAGGGGCACGGAGCACAGCGAAGCCACCGAGGCCACTTTGGCCCGGACCCTGTGTGCGGTGACTCGACAATCCAGTGGGACGTCTACCTTCGCATGCGCTAAAGTGATGCAGTCTGGCATCCAAACCGAGAGGGTACGTTTGGTGACTGCCTGCTCTGGTCTATTGGGATCATATGTCACGAAAAGCCAGTCAGACTTGCGATGAGTCTGGGTGTGCTGCAAATAAAAGGCGAGGGACTGTTTGCAGTCAAGGGTGTGGAGAGCTGTCGACACCTGGTCGGCGTGGGGCCTCGGGAAGAAGGTTGGCAGGACTATTTCTTGGTTGAGATGGAAGTCAGAAACGACCTTGGGCAGGAATTTAAGGAGGGTACGTAGGACCACCCTATTCCGATAAAACCTGGTGTAAGGGGCACCAGTCATGAGTGCCTGGAGCTCACTGACTTGGTGGGCCAAGGTCAGCGCCACCAGGAAGGCCACCTTCCAGGACAGATGCCGGGGCGAGCATGTCGCCATCGGCTTGAAGGACGAATGGATGAGCTGCATGAGTCCTACGTTCAGGACCCATTCCGCCGGGGGAGGGCGGATGGACGGCTTAGAAAGCAGAAGACCTCGCATGAAGTGGGAGACTAACGGTTGCCCCGAGAGGGGTTCCCTCGATGGGGAAGTGATAAGCTGAAATGGCACTCAAATGAACTCTGACAGAGTTTGATTTCAGCCCTTCTCTCGAGAGATGGAGGAGGTACTGGAGAACCCATTTAACAGGACAGGAGAAGGGGTTGATCTGGCGCTCCAAGCACCAGACAGAGAAGCATTTCCACTTAAAGGCGTAGGCTCGCCTCGTGGAGTCCTTCCTCGAGGTGAGGAGGATTGCTCGACCTCCTTCGGGAGGCTAGGGAGACCCGTTCAGCCGCCAAGCTGCAAGGGATAGGGAGCACCCGACCCTCCTCCTGTGTCAGCAGACCACTGGCAGAGCCCAGGGGAACTGGAGGCTCCGTCAACAGGCGGAGCAGGAGTGGGAACCAAGGCTGCAGAGGCCACAAAGGGGCCACAAGAATCCGCGACGCCCTGTCCCGCTGAGCCTTGAAAAGGGTCCTCGCAATGAGGGGGAAAGGAGGGAATTCATAGAGAAGGCTGGAGGACAAGTCCAGGAGAAATGCATCGGGGCCCTCCCTGCTTGGGTGCGGCATCGACCCGCAGAAGTGGGGGAGCTGCATGTTCTGGGGGCTGGTGAAGAGGTCTATTGCCGGCATCCCCCAATGAAGAAACAGCCAGTCTACTACTCTGGGATCCAGCCGCCATTTTTGGGGGCGAAGGATCCTGCTGAGTCTGCCAGGACATTCTCCTGATCCGGGAGGTACGTCGTTCTGAGGGACATCCCCCAATGGACAGCGAAAGAGCAGATGAGGACCGCTTCCCGGCAGAGGAAGCAAGATCCCATGCCTCACTCTTTGTTGATGTAAAACATCGCTACATGGTTGTCGGTCTGCACTAGAACCAACCTCCCGTTGAGGTAGTCCTCGAAGGCCCTCAGGGCCCATCGAATCGCCCAGAGCTCGAGCAGGTTTATTTGCTGTTGAGACTCTTCGGGTGACCATTGCCCCTGCATGCAGAGAGGCCTGCAGTGGGCTCCTCACCCTAACAGGGAGGTGTCTGTCATCAGCCTGAAAGGGCAACCCCCGCAAGAGGTTGCGGGGATTTTGCCACCAGTGCAGGGACAAACAGAGACCTGGAAGGACCCTGACGGGGTCCCTTAGGTGTCCAAGGGACTGGCTCCATTGGGCCCTGAGACTCCACTGAGCCGTCGGGACCACATGTACATTCGAGGCCATGTTGCCCAGGAGACGTAGCATGGTCTGAACGGTGACCTGGGGAGAGCTTTGGACTCGAGCCGCCAGAGCCCGAAGACAGGTGGAGCGATCCACTGGTATGAAAGTCGCCTGCTGAGTGTCGAGGCGCACCCTGATAAACTCGAGAGCCTGCACCGGCTCGAGGTGAGACTTTGGATAGTTGACCAAGAACCTCAAGCTCTCCAGGAGGAGGACACCGCATGACATCGCTCGTCGCATGAAATCGACTGACGAGCCCATAATGAGTCAATCGTCGAGATAGGGGAAGACTGGCATCCCCTGACGCCGAAGGTACACGATGACCACAACGAGGCACTTTGAGAAGATTCATGGGGCAGACGCAGGGCTCTCCCTGCACTCTGAAACGCAGACACTGCCTGTGTTGGGGTGGATTAAGACATGAGCGTAAGCATCCTTTAGATCCAAGGAGCATAGCCAGTCACCCTGCCGAAGGAAGGGCAGCAGAACACGAAGAGATAACATCTTGAATTTCTCCAGCACCAGAAACTTGTTTAAGAACATAAGATATGCCATACTGGGTCAGACCAAGGTCCATCAAGCCCAGCATTCCGTTTCCAACAGTTGCCAATCCAGGTCACATGTACCTAGCAGTTTCCCCAAGAGACACAAGTTCCACAATGCTTTTACTGGGTCAAGCATTGATATCTTCGGTCACTTCTTAATAATGGTTTATGGACCTTTCCTCCAGGAACTTGTCCAAACCTTTTTCAAACCCAGCCACACTAACAGCCCCCACCACATCCTCCGGCAACAAATTCCAGAGTTTGATTACATGTTGAGTGAAAAAATATTTTCTTTTATTAGTCTTAAATAGTTTACCCTGTAGCTTCATTGCATGTCCCCTAGTCTTTCTATATTCTGATAACGTAAACAATCGATCTACGTTTACCCGTTCCACTCCGTTCATTAATTTATAGACTTCTATCATATCTCCCCTCAGCCGTCTCTTTTCCAGGTTAAAGAACCCTAACCTTTTTAGCCTTTCTTCATAGGAGTATCCTTCCATCCCCTTTACCATTTTGGTGGCTCTTCTCTGAACCTTTTCTAAAATAGCTATATCCTTTTTAAGACATGGCGACCAGAATTGCACACAATATTCAAGGTGCGGTCTCACCGTGGAACGATATAGAGGCATTATAATATCTTTTGTTTTATTTTCCATTCCTTTCCTTATCATACCTAGCATTCTATTTGCTTTCTTGGCCGCCGCTGCACACTGGGCCGAGGTTTTTAACATGGTATCCACAATGACGCCTAAATCTTTTTCCTGGGTGGTGGTTCCTAATGTGGAACCTTGCATCGTGTAACCATAGTTTGGGTTGTTCTTCCCTAGGTGCATAACCTTGCACTTGTCCACATTAAATTTCATCTGCCATTTTGATGCCCAGTCTTCCAATTTATCAAGATCCTCTTGCAATTTTTCACAATCCTATTGGGTTTTAACAACTTTAAATAGTTTTGTGTCATCTGCAAATTTGATCACCTCACTCGTTATTCCACTTTCCAGGTCATTTATGAATATGTCAAAAAGCAGCGGACCCAGCACAGATCCCTGGGGTACACCACTATTCACCTTTCTCCATTGGGAAAATTGGCCATTTAGCCCTACCCTCTGCTTTCTATCTTTTAACCAGTTCCTGATCCACAATAGTACACTGCCTCCTATCCCATGACTCTTTAGTTTTGCCAAAAGTCTCTGATGAGGGACCTTGTCAAAGGCTTTCTGAAAGTCCAGATACACAATATCAACCGACTCACCTTTGTCCACCTGTTTATTCACTCCTTCAAAAAACATAACAGATTAGTAAGACAAGATCTTCCTTGTCTAAAGCCATGTTGGCTGTCTCCCATTAGGTTGTGACTATCTACATGCTGAGCAATTTTATTCTTTATGATGGTTTCTACCATTTTTCCTGGTACTGACGTCAGGCTCACCGGTCTGTAGTTTCCCGGATCACCCCTGGAACCCTTTTTAAAAATTGGTGTTACATTGGCGATCCTCCAATCTTCAGGTATTAGAGATGATTTTAATGATAGTTCACAGATTACTGATAGCAGGTCTGCAATCTCATATTTCAGTTCTTTCAACACCCTTAGATGTATACCATCCGGCCCAGGTGATTTGCTACTCTTCTGTTTATCTAATAGTTGTAAGACATCTTCCCGATGTATCGATATTTCCTTCAATTCTTCTGCACCTTTAAATACCACTTCAATCATGGGTAACATCCCTACATCTTCCTCAGTAAAGACCGAAGCAAAGAATTCATTCAGTCTCTCCGCTATTGCCTTGTCGCCTCTTAGTGCTCCTTTAACCCCTTTATCATCTAATGGACCAACTGACTCTCTCACAGGTTTTTTGCTACGAATGTACTTGAAAAGGTCTTTATTTCGCGTTTTTGCTTCCGCAGCAAGCTTCTTCTCAAATTCTCTCTTTGCCTGCGGAGGTCGAGGATGGGCCACAGATCCCCCCCCCCCCATCTTTTTCAGGACGAGGAAGTACTGAGAATAGAAGCCACGAACTCGAAGATGGGGAGGGACCTTCTCGACTGCCCTTTGGGCGAGGAAAGTATGTAATTCCTGCTGCAGCAGAAGCTGGTGTGCGGGGAGTCGAGGAGGTTCCGCCAGGGAGAAAGGAGGTGGAAGTCTGTCAAAGTGAAGATGATAGCCGCCTCGGACAACTTGGAGGACCCAAGTGTCCGAGGTGATAGAAGCCCACGCTGGGGCGAAGCAGGACAGGCATCCCCCCACTGGCTGCTGCGTCGCCAGAAGACGAGGAGCTATTCCGATGGCATCAAAACCCCTGAGTGGGTTGTGGGGAAGCTGGCGTTTGGACCTTTGGGCCCTTTGGTTTACAATGCCCCTGGCCAGATTTACCATGTGCTGGAGTGGTCGGTGTGGGGGTAGATGGATATGGCAGATAGCCCCGATACTGGAGACCCTTTCTAGGGAAGAAGGGTTTCTTGGCCGGCTGTTTCTTCCAAGGCAGGGTGGAAGTTTTGTGGGAAAGATGGGTTCTAGTGACGAACTCTGTTTCAATTTCCGCAGCCTTCTCCTCCATCGGTTTGCTGAAGAGTTGCTCACTGAGACAGTGCACGTCCAGGAGCTTCTCCTGCACCCGTTGCTCCAAATCCGAGGATTGGAGCCATGCCTGAATGCGGGCCCCAATGTCCACGGCCGCTACCTGAGCCGATGTCTCGAAGCCATCATAGGAGGCTCGGGAGAGGTACTTAGAGCAGTCGGCGACAGACTTTAGCAGGGTGCAGAACCTATCTATTTATTTATTTATTCATTTAACAGGTTTTATATACCGCTTTATCATTTCAATCAAAGCGGTTTATATTGTAACTTAAACTTGGTAATGTACATTAAACAGGGGCTCTCGAGCTATCGAGGGGCTCTCCCTCGAGGCCCGTGGAGAAACCCCCGAGTTCCTTAGCCAAGTCACGTAGGAACATACCAAAGTATAGTTGATATGCCTGGATACGACAAGAGAGCATGGAGTCTTGGTAGGCCTTGCGGCCCAGAGCATCAAGGGCTCTCTACTCTCGGCCAGGTAGCACCAACGAGTGTGATTTCAGGCTCTTTTGCTTCCTCATGGCCGATTCCACCACCATCGAGGTGTGTGGAAGTTGGGTCTTTCAGAAGCCTGGTCCACATTGTACTTTGTACATTGTGTCCAGGCGCTTGCTTATGATGGGAACCGAGGCCAGGGCCTCCCACATACGGAGCAGCAGCCGAGATAGAATTGGAGGCACAGGCACAGTGAGGGATTCCCTGGGCAGGGACTTGTACTGAAGAATATCGAGTTCTTCAGCATGAGGATCCTCTTCAGCCTGTGTGACCAGGCTAAGGGCCCGTGTCATGTCCCGGATGAACACCAGGAATGAGGTGTCTTTGGGTGGTGAGCGCCACTGGAAGGCGGGCGGTGAGGGGTCTGACGGAAGATCCCGGTGGGTACGGGTTTCCGGGGAGGTATCCCCATCAGACTCCCACTCCGAGAAATTGGTCAAGGAGTCTGAGCTGGGCCGATCGCCCTGTCCAGTGGCCGGTGGTTTGGTGTCAGAGGTCCTGGACGATCTTACCTCTGAGGAACGGGAGAGCGAGCGAGACCAATGTCAAGAACCTTCACGAGGCCCGCGGCTCTCAGGGTTTTCCTGGACAGAGTTGGGTGTCCCACGCAAGGGACTCGCGATCTCAAGGCTCGAGTCAGCAAAGCTGGCTTTAAGCGCCTGTTGGGAAGCAATGAAGGCAGAAATGCTGCGTTCTAGCGCCAGCATGCAGTACTCCTATGCGGGCGTGGGGCCCTGGATTGGGTGTCGAGGGGGTCCTCACCGGGATGACCCTCAAGAGACCGAGTGCCTTCGCCGGAGGCCTCCACTTCAATGTGGGCTACCTTGCGGGGCCGCTCCTTGTCCGACACTCGGGAACGCCAAAGGGGGCTCAGCGACCGGACGTAAGAGCACTCGCGCTTGTTGGGGACCCCAGACAGCGACTTTGAGGCCTTCTTCTTTTTGCTGTCTTGAAGGACTACAAAAGGGGACTGCTACTTCTGGAGAGAGATCTGCAATTGTAAGTATTTACTTCTGGGAACTGTTCTAAATCTTGGGGAAAAAATAATTCTTTATATTAAAGCTGATTAATCTGTGAACCCAGTGTAATTGTTAAATCCGTCAGGGCCTAGTAGCAGCAAGAGTTGCAGTTTAAATTTAAAACACAGCAGAGTTTTTTCTGGTTAAATTTAGAATCCAGCAGAGAACTTCCAGTTTAAATTTGATACTCAGTCAGGGCCTAGTAGCAGCAGGAGCTTTCAGTTAAAATTTAAAACACAGACTTACGGTGACGTCATTGGACTGAATGGTTGCGTAACGAACGAGCTCCGTCACCAAAGCCTGTCTGAAGGGGGGAAAGCACCCCTAAAAGCATATAAAAAGAGCGGTGAAATGGAGGGGAGACAGTGGAGGTAAAGCACAGTTACTTACCTGTAACAGGTGATCTCTGGGAACAGCAGGAATAAGTCTTCACATATGGGTACTGCGACGCTCCTGCCTGGGCCCTAGAGCTTACAGGCAGGAGTGGCCTTATATAATGTCCCTTATGAATAAAGCTGGTACTGATCCTTATGAATGCTGGGATTCGTAGTACACTTGTTTTTTTAGGGATGAAAGTTGTAGTTGTGACTCGAGTGATAAGGCTTGCAAGAAATTTATTTGTTGTGGGGATATTTTCAACGCATTACAATTCAAAGGTGCATAACGTAAAGGTGCAACTTTCAACATAAAGGTGAAATCAGGAGGTCAGGAAAACAACTGAAATCAAATAGCTTTAACTCAGTTTTACACAGACACGGTAGTTTCTACTCAGCTTTGCCTCGTGTGGTTGCCTGGGATTATTGCAGCCTCACAGTAACAGCTGTTCTCCTCACAGTGTGGCTTTACAGAAACAGGTGAAAACAATTTGTGAACTTTCACGACTAGGTAACAGGTATAGCAAACGTTTTGTATTCTTCTCATACAAACTCCAGATGCTTCTTTACACTGTTACTCTCTAAAACACAAAGAGCAATCCATTGCACAAGGATCATAACTCAAGGTAGGCACATCATTATCTATCTGCATACATTCATCTGGGCTAAGGCAATTGTTCTCTTCATCAGGTTTCTTATGTTTCCCTGACTTTAGCTCCAGAAATTGCTGAAACTCTTTTAGAAGCAATTCAGCCTGTAGCTGCCCTTTAGCTGCTTGATAGTCTCCGGTAAGGGTCACACCCTTCCCCCACTCCCTATCTGCTCCTGTTGCAGAGTTTGGCTTAGGGAGGTCAGCACAATAAAAGGGTTTCTCCAGCAAGGCATGTTTCACTTCACTAGTTATTCCCTTTTCCAGGTCATTTATGAATATGTCAAAAAGTAGCGGACCCAGTACAGATCCCTGGGGTACTCCACTATTCACCTTTTTCCATTGGGAAAATTGGCCATTTAGCCTTACCCTCTGCTTTCTATCTTTTAACCAGTTCCCGATCCACAATAGTACACTGCCTCCTATCCCATGACTTTTTAGTTTTGCCAAAAGTCTCTGTTGAGGGACCTTGTCAAAGGCTTTCTGAAAGTCCAGATACACTATATCAACCGACTCACCTTTGTCTACCTGTTTATTCACACCTTCAAAAAAACATATCAGATTAGTAAGACAAGATCTTCCTTGTCTAAAGCCATGTTGGCTGTCTCCCATTAGGCCATGACTATCTACATGCTGTGTAATTTTGTTCCTTATGATGGTTTCTACCATTTTCCCCGGTACTGACGTCAGGCTCACCGGTCTGTAATTTCCCGGATCATCCCTGGAACCCTTTTTAAAAATTGGCGTTACATTGGCGATCCTCCAATCTTCAGGTATTACAGATGATTTTAATGAAAGGTCACAAATTACTAATAGCAGGTCTGCAATCTCATATTTCAGTTCTTTGAACACTCTTGGATGTATACCATCCGGTCCAGGTGATTTGCTACTATTCAGTTTATCAAATAGTTGTAATACATCTTCCCGGTGTAGCGATATTTCTCTCAATTCCTCAGCAGTATCACCTTTAAATACCACTTCAGTCTTGGGTAACATCCCTACATCTTCCTCAGTAAAGACCGAAGCAAAGAATTCATTCAGTCTCTCCGCTATAGCCTTGTCTCCTCTTACTGCCCCTTTTACCCCTCTAGTCAGCATCTTTAGAAGGCGGTAGGTTATTGAATTTAAATACCCGGTTTTGTATCTGTGTGGTTTATGGACGTTTCCTCCAGGAACCTATGCAAACCTTTTTTAAACCCAGCTACCCTAACAGCTTTTACCACATCCTCTGGTAACAAATTCCAAAGTATGATTATATGTTGAGCAAAAAAATATTTTCTCTTATTAGCCTTACATGGGTTACATTGTAGCTTCATTCTGTGTTCCCTAGTCTTTCTACTTTTTGATAAACAACCAATCTACGTTTAGCTGTTCTATTCCATTCATTAATTTATAGACCTCTATCATGTCTCCCCTCAGTCGTCCTTTTTCCAAGTTGAAGAGTAAGCCTTTCCTCATAGGGATATCCTTCCATCCTCTTTACCATTTTGGTCGATCTTCTCTGTATCTTTTCCTTCTTACCTTTCTTGCTGGCTGAACTCTTCTACTGGAGAAAGAGATGGAAAGTGAGAAGTAAAATTTGAATTTCACAAAAAACAAATTATGAGAAATTTTAAGAATTCAGATTATTTAAAAAATTATCATTATTAAATAGATGATTTAAGATGGCATCTTAGCTAAATGTTAAAGTTCAGTCAAAATTAATTGCAGCAAAATTCTTTTATCAGGACAAACGTCATGTTTAAAAAAGAACAACCTTTAGTGCTTTAACAAGTCTACTCTTCAGCAGAACCATACCATTCCTTCAGCAACTATATAAAATGTCCTTGGCATTACTGGGGTTTTTTTTAGCATAAATTACGTCCCATAAAAAAAAAAGAATTTCTTACTATGGTCATTAAATGCAAACTAAACTGTTGCTAATATATCAGAGAAGTTTCTTTGAGTTTCCTCAAATCCCCTTTTGCTGCTTTGTTAACTTGGCGTGTCCTTCAGAAGCCCTTGGTACTTTGTGTTGCTTTTAAGTTAGTCAAGAAACAGTTAGTCAAGAAACAGTTTGCCACATATATCTGTCCTTAAGTGTACTCCTCCCCTTCTTTTTTTTTTCCTGGTGAAGGATATCTTTTCTTTTAAAAAAAGTGCTTTCTTTCCCCCTCCCTCCTAAATAATTTTAAGCTTCTTCCTCTGGCTAGGGTAAGCTCATGTGTTGGTGTTACTTCTGCTTCCAGTTTCTGGTGACCCCCTGTCATCTTCCAGCTAAGCTGGTGATGATTTCTTACTACCTAACTTTAACAACTTAATAAAGGAAAACCTTTATTTAAGCTAGCTTCTTTATTTTCTTAGGAAAATTATTTTTAAATCTTGAGCATCTCTTGAACCATAGTTAGTTCAGATCCCTACACTGTCCCTGTCTAATTAAAAACAAAGGATAACTATTTTTCCTTTCTAAGAAAGATCTGGGCAAGGGATAGTAATCACAGGTCTCAAAGCATTCAGTTCAAATAGAACCACAGGCCTGAGGCAGATTTTAACAGCAGTAATCGGTGGTTTCCTTTCCCTCTAGGCCTTTACTGCTTTTCCCATGTAAGAGTTTTTCTCTGAGGCCACATTTACAAATAATTGTTTCTGCTGTGCACATTTATATTAACCTGGCCTTTAATGCCAGTTGAGCCAGTTAAAGCAGTCAGTGCGGTGTTGCTTCTGCTTTTCAACTGTACTTCCGTAATTATAGCAAACACTCTTCTCCCTGTCGTCACACTCTCTTTTAAAGACAGCACTAAGATGCAAACTGCCAAGAATTTATTTTAAGACATTCTTGCTGTCATCCAAGCATAAGTTATTCAACTTTCTTGTGCATTCAACTTTCCACTTGTCCCAGCTGTCAGAGCTCTGACCTTTAGCTCTGCGCTCAATGACTGCAGCAGGTGAACTTCCCAGGTGGAACTTGCAGTTGCCAGGCTTATAGCATCAATTCGAGGGGGTTGCCAGGATGTTGCTACAGATTGCCTCAGACCTACAAATGGGGCATCAAGTTTTAGCTCCCCCCCATGACTTGGGACTGTACAATCATACGTCTTGGAATATTTGATATTTTCAGAGGTTTCCAAGGTGATTGCCAAAGTTTCAATAGAAATGAATTAAATATACAATATACTTAAAAATATATTAAAATGATAAAATACCACTCGGAAATGACTTTCTACACCTTCCCAGGACTTTCAGTGGCTCAATTACCATTTCTGCCAATCCAGACCTGTCATAATGTTACCATGGCTCTTCAGCAGTTTTACCATTTTTTAAAACCCTTTTCTGAGTCCCAGTAGCTCTGTTCCCATCTTGACCATCACTGCTATCATCAGTCATCTTCTCCTCTGGCAGCTGGCCGTCATTTTTCTGTTTTTTTTGTACAGCTATCAGCAACTTCCTTTAATAGGACACTGTCTCTTTAAAAGATTTTAGGCTATAAGTTCACAGCCAGTGTTGTCTCAGCTCTCTCCTCTTGCCCCTCCCATCAGGGTCTTCTTTTGACTAGGGTTGCCAACTTTTTGAAAGAGAAAAACCTGTCATGCTCCGCCCATGCCAACCCCTGCCCTGCCTTTTCCCTGCCCCCCACCCCACCCTTGCTCTACCCCCTGTCCCCAAAAACGTTGCAGAGAGGGCAATGTGCAAACTGAACAAGCAAGATTGCTACACATTCTTAAACAGAAATTCTGTACTGACAGAATGCGCAGCATTGGTTGTACACACACACACACACGCCTTCATCAATAAATGAGCACAAAGCAAAAAGAGAAATATATAGACAAAAATTAAACTGAAACCCCAAGAAGCCAGACTCTGCATGCCAATATCAGATAAATAAGAGATGCAGTTCTCCATACTGTGTAAAATATAAAGGTAGCACAAAGTCCAATCATTAAACTGAAAATAAAATTATTTTTTCTACCCTTGTTGTCTGACCATTTTATTCTTTGATCATGCTGGTCCCGATCTAAGGCTTCTGTTTTCCTGTCTTCTCTTAGCTCTCTTTCTACGGTCTATAGTCCATCTGTAATTTTTTGTCTCTTCTTTTGTTTTCTTCACTTCCTTCCATCAGCCTATTTCCAGTCCCAGTAACCATCCCCAGTATCAGCCACCTTTCTAGTCCTCCCCTCCCATTACATTCCAATGTCAATCCCCTTGTGTTCCCAGGACTGCCAGTGGTGTCCATTCCCTCCTGGTCCCCCTCCTTCCTCACTTTCCAGCTTCTAGTCCAAATACCATCCCAGGTATCAGCTCATATCCACTCCCAATGCCATCCTCATGTCATCTCCCTTCCAGTCACCCTACCCTCTGCCCATCCTCCTTCCAGTGCCATTCCCATATGTCTGCTCTTTCCAGTCCCAGTGCCCCCTCCCTTCCAGCCTCCTCCCCATTACCCAGTCACCTATCAGTCCTACCCCCAGGTGTCAGCTCCCTTTAAGCCCCCTCCTTACCAACTCTGTCAGCTCCCTTCCAGCCACCTCCTTCCCCCCCCTCTTTCAGCTCCCTTCCAGTCACCTCCTCCCCCCTTTCAGCTCTCTTCCAGCCAACTCCTTCACCCTGTCAGTCCCTTCATGCCTCCTCCTTCCCCTTGCAACCGCTGCTCCTGCTTCTTACAGAGCAGCGGCTGCAGTAAAACTAATTTAAAAACAAAAGAAAATCTGTGCAGAGCCCTCTGACTCTATGAAACCCCTGTTGCAGTGCCCACGCTCAAAAGGAAATAATGCTACAGGGGGCAGGACACTGCAGCAGGGGTTTCATAGGGCCAGAGGGCTCCGCACAGGTTTCCTTTTGTTTTTAAATTAGCTTTATTGCAGCCGCTGCTCTGTAAAAAGCAGGAACAGCGGCTGCAAGGGGAAGGTGAGGCTGCACGGGGAGCTGGGGAACTCAGATGAAAAGCCGGTTTTCTGCTCTGGCCGCTCCCAGTCTCGTGGCCAGAGCAAAAAAACAGCTTTTCAAGGGCTGGTTTTCGATCTCTGCTGGCAGCCGGCCTGGCCACAGAAAAACCATCTAGGCCAGCTGAAAACCAGCCAGTTGGCAATCCTACTTTTGACCCGGGTATCTCTTGGCCATTCTTACTTTAATTTTGGGACCACGATCCCTTGAAATTCCAAGACAGTCTCTGTATATAGCTCTGGTCTGACTGCACAGCCCTCCCATAGCCACAATTCACAGCTCCTATTTTTTAAGAACATATTGAAATTTCTTACTGGTTCAGACCAAGGTCCATCACTCCCAGTATCCTGTTTTCAACAGTAACCAATCCAGGCCATAAGTACCTGTCAGTTTCCCAAAGAAGCACACAGGTTCCACAATGCTTGTCCCGGGGCGAGCAGTGGATTTCCCCGGTCCGCTTTCATAATGGTTTATGGACCTTTCCTCCAGGAACTTGTCCAAACCTTTTTTAAACCCAGCTACACTAACAGCTTTTACCACATCCTCTGGTAACGAATTCCAAAGTATGATTATGTGTTGAGTAAAAAAAATATTTTCTCTTATTAGTCTAAACTAAAATCTAATCAAACAACCTGTGCAAGGGCCTTCTCGCTCTATGCACCTGGATGCTGGAATAATCTTTCCCTTGGGGAAACTGCTAGGTACATATGACCTAGATTGGCCACTGTTGGAAACAGAATACTGGGCTTGATGGACCTTGGTCTGACCCAGTATGGCATATCTTAAGATCTTATGTTCTTATGTTCTTAAAATTAAGAGACACAGAAGATATCAACCAATTCAGAAAGGAACTAAAAACGCTTATTCAAAGAGCACTTCAAGGACAAAATATAACCCAACTTCTTCCGAGTCTATCCTCCGCTCATGCACTTGTATATGTTTATGTTTATCTTTATGTTTATTATCTTGTATACGCATACATTGAACTCTGGCGATCAGAATCCATACCCATTACCATTCATATGAGCCTCTAATCATCTATTCTCAATGACCTGCAACTACATTCCTCAAACATCACCGTACAGTATACACACAACCATTATTACAGCATTTGTAAATAGCTCATTTCATGTTAATATTCCCTGTTCAATGTTAAAAGTTATCATTCCATGTTAAAATTTCCTGTTCTATGTAACGTTAACTTTAAATTGTTCCGTGTAAACCGCATTGACCTTTGGAAATGCGGTATATAAAAAATGCTAAATAAATAAATTGTAGCTACATTGTGTGTCCTCTAGTCTTTCTACTTTTTGATGGCGTAAACATCTGATCCATGTTTACCAGTTCCACTCTATTCATTAATTTATAGACCTCTATCATATCCCCCCTTCAGCCGTCTCTTTTCCAAGTTTTAGAGCCCCAGTCTTTTAAGCCCCTCCTCATAGGGATATCCTTCAATTTCCTTTTCCATTTTTGTTGCTCTTTTCTGTACCTTTTCTAATTCAACTATATCCTTTTTAAGATACGGCGACCAAAATTGCACACAATATTCAAAGTGCAATTGCACCATGGAACAATACAGAGTCATTATAATATCTTTGGTTTTATTCTTTATAAGGTATTTAAAGGATTTACTGCAATGGTATGTGCCTGGATATTGCAAGTTCCTGAGTTTAGTCAGACTCGATTACAACGATGGCGCAAACGTTTATTTTTGGTTGCTGCTCCAGTTTTTTGGAATTCTCTATGTTCTGAGTTAAATCTTTTGACCTTTCGTACAGGTCTAAAAACTTTTCTCTTTTCTTAGTTTTTTGTCTCTGTAGGAGGATAAGGATGCAGTGGCGGTGAGGCAGATATGAGGCAGCTGGGTGGGATGTGAGGTTGAATGGGATGTTTTTGATTATTTCAATTTTTAATTTGTGCTTGATTGTTGTTGTTTTATTGATGTCTGTACTCTGCCTAGAATGCTTGATGGTTGGGCTAGGATTATTACTTTAGAAGTCATTGTTTTTGCCAAGCAAAATATTGTTATTGAATCAGAAATTGAACTTCTTAGCCACATTGTTGCCTCAAGTACGCATGTAGATTGTGAACCCTTTGGGGACGAGGGAATATATAAAGTACCTGATTGTTAACTGCCCAGAATGCGTTCACAGATGGGCAGTATATAAATGCCTTAATAGAATAGAATGGAATAGAATTCTCCATTCCTTATCGTCCCTTCAGTCCAGTCCCGAACCTCTGGGTTTTGCTCCTCCTCCAGCAGCTTGGAGACTGAGAAACGTCATCCTTTTGGTGACACCAGTATAAAGTCACAGGAACTACCTCCTGACTCCAGTTATCTCAGTCTCCAAGCAGTTGGAGGGTTGGTGAGCCTGGAGAGTAGGGGCTCACTTGAGGAACAATTAAGGAGTGTTAGAGTAGTTAAGTTTTGTGAAAGTAATTGACTGAGTAATTAAAAGATTTGAAAAACATTAGAAAAAGTAGTGTTTAGCCCTTTAAGGGAAAGTTGTGCTGAAGTGCTTACTTCCTCCTCCCGTTCCCCCCCCCCCCCTCACCCGCTCTTCTTTATATTTAATTTGGTCAGAGCAGAGAATTAATCATCAGAGGGGTAAGGCTCCGGCTCCCGAACCCACATTTATGGGTGAAGAGCCGGCAGTATACAAGCAGCAGCACTGGCAAAAGCTTAAAGCGCCAACGGCATGGTTCCCAGCTGATCGCTGCAGCTATTCTTGGGATTCCTGGCTCTTCCCCGATGCTGAAGCCACGATTTCAGCTCAGCGCGGGGAGAGTGAAATGAGCCACAAGTCAGTGTCTCGGAAGGTAAGGGGGCCCTGGATCGCTGCTGTGAGCCGCGTGTGTAGAGCAGGGTAGGCTGGACCGCGTGTCGGCCGTGCGCGGGAAACTCCACTGTTTTCAAGGTTTGTTCAGGGGCTTCTAGTTCGACGGGGCAGCTTCGTTTTAGAATTTCTTCTACAGAATTAGACTTGCACTAGCTTAAGGAAGAATCCACAGTATTTAAAAAAACAAAAAACTTTTTCCATCGGCACAGACCAAGTAGTTTCGGTCAGGAGCTGCTTTGGGGGAAGGTACTCAACAAATGTTTGAGAGCTGGAAGGACCAGTCAAAATAACCGCTCGGACAGAATGACTTCTAGGCCACAGTGTTTAGTCTGTGGTACTATAAGGGGAGCGGTGTCAGAGACGGGGGTGTGTAGAGGCTGCATTCAGGAAGCAGCCTCTATGGAGCAAGCACTAGAAGGTGGAGTTGAGGGCCACAAAGGGGCCACTTTTGACATGCCGGAGCCGCAGCCTCCCGCTTTCCCACCTCTGGAGCCGGTGGCAGGGACCTCTTCCACATCAGATCTTCCCTCTTCTCAAGTGCCTTTGCCGGGGGGATTGGCGGCAATCTTCTCTCCGGAGTTCGTAACTCTGATCCAGCAGGCGTTCGGAGGCACTCAGAGGAGGTTCGCAGCCAGTTCCACAGAAGGGGAACTGGGTGAGAAGAGGCCAGGAACACCTCTGAGCTCGAGAGCGATAGGAATCCCGACAAAGAATTCCAGGAGCGAAAAGGAGCAGCCGGAGCAGTCCGTTGCCTCATAAGGGATCCATTCTGAGGATCAGGATCAGGACTTGGAGTTGGAGGATGAGTTAGAAGAAGGAGGGTTCCCTGAACAGGAGGACCAAGCTAGAGTGGCCCGTGTTTTCAGGAGAGATGAGTTACCAGCGCTCATATCAGAGACGCTCAAAGCGCTTAATATGCTGACGGGAGGTCCGGCGGAGGATACCACATTGGAGGACCCATTGTTGCAGGCCTTTAGGAAAACTCAGAGAGCCTTTCTGGTACACAGAGTGGTTAGAGAAATGATTCAAGGAGAATGGGAGATGCCCGAGGCTGGTCTTGAAGGGTCCAGAGTTATGGCTCGGCTCTACCCACTAGTAGAACAAGATCGAGAATTGTTTAGGTCCCCCAAGGTGGATGTGGCCGTCTCGGCGGTTACCAAGAAGACTAGAATTCCGGTAGAGGGTAGCGCTGCACTCAAGGATGCCCAGGACAGAAAACTGGACACCTTGTTGAAACAGGTTTTTTATGTAAATGCGCTGTCCATCCAAGCGTCCATTTGTGGAGCTTGGGAAGCAAGAGCCTGTCTTCGTTGGTCTCAACGGCTTCAGGGAGAACAGATGGAGGAGGCGACTGGTGAAGCTTCCAGAATAGAGTCAGGAGCAGCTTATTTGGCAGATAAGAACATAAGAACATAAGATATGCCATACTGGGTCAGACCAAGGTCCATCAAGCCCAGTATTCTGTTTCCAACAGTGGCCAATCTAGGTCATATGTACCTAGCAGTTTCCCCAAGAGACACAAGTTCCACAATGCTTGTACTGGGTCAAGCATTGATATCTTCGGTCACTTCTTAATAATGGTTTATGGACCTTTCCTCCAGGAACTTGTCCAAACCTTTTTTAAACCCAGCTACACTAACAGCCTTTACTACATCCTCCGGTAACAAATTCCAGAGTTTGATTACACGTTGAGTGAAAAAATATTTTCTTTTATTAGTCTTAAATAGTTTACCCTGTAGCTTCATTGCATGTCCTCTAGTCTTTCTATATTCTGATAAGGTGAACAATCAATCTACGTTTACCCGTTCCACTCCGTTCATTCATTTATAGACTTCTATCATATCTCCCCTCAGCCGTCTCTTTTCCAGGTTAAAGAGCCCTAACCTTTTTAGCCTTTCTTCATAGGAGTATCCTTCCATCCCCTTTACCATTTTGGTGGCTCTTCTCTGTACCTTTTCTAAAATCGCTATATCCTTTTTAAGATACGGCGACCAGAATTGCATACAATATTCAAGGTGCGGTCTCACCATGGAACGATATAGAGGCATTATAATATCTTTTGTTTTATTTTCCATTCCTTTCCTTATCATACCTATCATTCTATTTGCTCTCTTGGCCGCCGCTGCACACTGGGCCGAGGGTTTTAACATGGTATCCACAATGACGCCTAAATCTTTTTCCTGGGTGGTGGTTCCTAATGTGGAACCTTGCATCGTGTAACCATAGTTTGGGTTGTTCTTCCCTAGGTGCATAACCTTGCACTTGTCCACATTAAATTTCATCTGCCATTTTGATGCCCAGTCTTCCAATTTATCAAGATCCTCTTGCAATTTTTCACAATCCTCTTGGGTTTTAACAACTTTAAATAGTTTTGTGTCATCTTCAAATTTGATAACCTCACTCGTTATTCCACTTTCCAGGTAATTTATGAATATGTCAAAAAGCAGCGGACCCAGCACAGATCCCTGGGGTACACCACTATTCACCTTTCTCCATTGGGAAAATTGGCCATTTAGCCCTACCCTCTGCTTTCTATCTTTTAACCAGTTCCCGATCCACAATAGTACACTGCCTCCTATCCCATGACTCTTTAGTTTTGCCAAAAGTCTCTGATGAGGGACCTTGTCAAAGGCTTTCTGAAAGTCCAGATATACAATATCAACCGACTCACCTTTGTCCACCTGTTTATTCACTCCTTCAAAAAAACATAACAGATTAGTAAGACAAGATCTTCCTTATCTAAAGCCATGTTGGCTGTCTCCCATTAGGTTGTGACTATCTACATGCTGAGTAATTTTATTCTTTATGATGGTTTCTACCATTTTTCCCGGTACTGACGTCAGGCTCACCGGTCTGTAGTTTCCCGGATCACCCCTGGAACCCTTTTTAAAAATTGGTGTTACATTGGCGATCCTCCAATCTTCAGGTATTAGAGATGATTTTAATGATAGTTCACAGATTACTGATAGCAGTTCTGCAATCTCATATTTCAGTTCTTTCAACACCCTTGGATGTATACCATCCGGCCCAGGTGATTTGCTACTCTTCAGTTTATCTGATAGTTGTAAGACATCTTCCCGATGTATCGATATTTCCTTCAATTCTTCCGCACCTTTAAATACCACTTCAGTCATGGGTAACATCCCTACATCTTCCTCAGTAAAGACCGAAGCAAAGAATTCATTCAGTCTCTCCGCTATCGCCTTGTCGCCTCTTAGTGCTCCTTTAACCCCTTTATCATCTAATGGACCAACTGACTCTCTCACATTATGATCATTATATTCATTATGATCTTATTCAAGGTTTATCAAAGAGTATGGCATCTGTAATAGCAGCAAGACGGTATCTTTGGCTGCGCAATTGGGCAGCAGATGGGTCTTCCAAGTCAAGGTTGGGCAAGCTTCCTTTCAGGGGAAAGCTACTTTTTGGGGAAGATTTGGATAAGCTGGTGAAGGATTTAGGAGAGTCCAAGGGTGGAAGGCTGCCGGAGGACAAACAGAAACAAGGCCGATCGGCTCTGACGACCAAGGGTCAACAGAGGGAATGTCGTTGCTTTCATTCCCCAAGGTTCACTCAAGTTCAAAGAGGGCGTTATCCCCTATAGGAATCAGGGTTTTTGAGGCTTTTGAGTGGTGGGCAGAGGATTTGCTGCCTCCTCTTCCTCCAGTCTTAGAAAGCCACAATGAAGCCAGAGGGACCCAGGTGGGACAGGTGCTGGCAGGAGGTCGCCTGCGAGAGTTTTTTCCTGCCTGGGTCCAAATCACGTCCGATCAATGGGTGCTGGAGATCATCTGGGAAGGTTATGTGTTGGAGTTTCAATGTCCAGTGACCGATTCTTATGTGCAATCTCCGTGCAAAGTGCGCTCCAAGTGCGAAGCAGTGCGAGAGACCTTAGAAAGGCTGCTGTCCCTCAAAGCAGTGGTATCGGTGCCCCCAGACCAATGCTGCTGCGGTCGGTACTCCATATTCTTCGTAGTGCCAAAGAAAGAAGGTACCTATTGGCCAATATTGGATCTCAAGAAAGTAAATCGTTGTCTCCGAGTGTCACATTTTCGTATGGAGACCTTAAGGTCAGTCATCGTGGCGGTAAGAAAAGGAAAGTTTCTTACGTCCCTGGATTTGTCGGAAGCTTATCTGCACATTCCAATTCATCAGGAACATCAGAAGTTTCTAAGATTTGCGGTGCCGAAGGGACATTTTCATTTTCGGGCGTTAGCGTTTGGGCTAGCTAGGGCTCCACGAACCTTCACCAAGGTGATGGTGGTAGTGGCAGCATCGTTGAGAAAGGACGGTGTCCTGGTGCACCCCTATCTAGACGATTGGTTCATCCGAGTGAAGTCCAGAGCGGAGAGCGAGTTGGCTACAGTCAGAGTGGTGGCAGTCTTACAGAGTCTCGGATTGGTAGTCGATGTGTCAAAGAGCATGTTGAACCCATCACAGAACCTGGAATACCTGGGAGCTTGCTTCGATACATGTGTTGGAAGGGTGTTTCTGCCACAGCAACGGGCACAAGGATTGAGAAAGCTAGTCCGCAGGTTTCTGGACAAAAGAAATCCCATTGTTTGGCATTATCTACAGTTGCTCGGTACCATGGCGGCGATACTCGAATTAGTTCCGTGTGCGAGAGCTCACATGAAGGCCATTGCAGAGAGCATTGCTCAGATGGTGGTCACACCAGGAGGACAGTCTGTCTCAGATACTACCCTGTCTGCCAGAGACGCATCAGGCTCTTCAATGGTGATTACGTCCAGAGAATCTGGAAAAGAGGATGCCCTTAGAAGCACTGTATTGGATACCCTTAACAACAGACGCCAGCCTATCAGGCTGGGGCGCTGACGTCCAAGGACAGTTCGCGCAAGGGCTTTGGACCGATCTGGAAAAGGTCTGGTCGATCAACAGGTTAGAATTGAGGGCAGTAACCCTGGCACTTCAAGTGTTTCAGCTTTGTCTCCAAGGAAAGGCCATTCGAGTGTTTTCCGACAATGTGACGGCGGTGGCCTACATCAACCGGCAAGGGGGCACCAGCAGTATAGTGCTGGAAACCGAGGCCGAGCAGTTGTTCGAGTGGGCCGAAATACATCTGCTGGCTTTGTCGGCAGCACATGTGTCAGGAGTGGGAAACGTAGAAACCGATTTTCTGAGTCGAGTAAAGGTGGACCCAGGGGAGTGGGTCCTACATCTGTAAGTGTTTGAAATGGTGGTTCGCTGCTGAGGGGGCGCCAGTAATGGATCTCATGGTGACATTCCAATCCGCGAAGGCCAATCGGTTCTTCAGCAGAAGACGGGAAAGGATGTCGGAGGGCCCGGATGCTCTAATACAGCCCAGGCCAGAAGAGCAACTCCTGTACGTGTTTCCACCTTGGGTGTTAATAGGTCGGGTGTTGCAGCGAATAGAACTTCACAGAGGATAGGTAATATTGATTGCGCCGGATTGGCCAAGACGACCTTGATATGCGGATCTGATGAGGCTCTTGGTAGGGAAGCCATGGCATCTTCCAGTTCGGAGGGACCTGTTATATCAGGGCCCGCCGCTCATGCCTCAGGTAGATCGGTTCTTGCTTACGGCTTGGCTCTTGAAAGGGCAAGGTTGACAGAGAGAGAATACTCCGCAGCAATGGTTTCCACCTTATTGAGGGCTAGGCGGAGATAAACTTCGTTGGCCTATGTTCATATCTGGTGTGTTTTCGAAGCTTGGTGTGTTGACAGGAAGGTTGAAGCATTAAAAGCTTCAGTACCACAGGTTCTAGCTTTCTTCCAGGATGGATTTGAGAAAGGCTTAGCGGCTGCATCCTTAAGGGTGCAGTTGGCAGCACTCTCCTGTTATAGAGGTAAAATAAAAGGAGAGGCGATGGGGGGCCATCCAGATATCAAACGCCTTTTGAGAGCAGTGTCGCTTTTGAGACCGCCATGTAGGCAGGTGGTACCAACGTGGGATCTCCATTTAGTACAGGAGGCTTTGGTGCGTGAGCCTTTCGAACCGTTGTCTAAAGCGTCGCTGAAGGACCTTACTCTCAAGATTGTGTTTCTCGTGGCTATTTGTTCGGCCTGAAGAATCTCGGAGTTGCAGGTGTTGTTGTGTAGGAAGCCTTTTCTGTTTTTTAGTGATACGAAGGTGGTCTTGAGGCCAGTGCCATCCTTTTTGCCCAAAGTAGTATCACCTTTTCATGTGAATCAGGTGGTTTCACTGCCGGGTTTTGGGGAAGGCAGTGATAGTGCATCATCGGGACAGTTACATCGGTTGGATGTTGGTCAAGCATTAAAGAAGTATTTGAGAAGTACAGCAAGTTTCCGCAGGATGGATAGATTGTTTGCTTTGTTTGGAGGATCAAGGAAAGGAGAAGCAGTGTCAAAAGCTTCCATTGCCAGATGGCTTAAAGAGGCGATAGCGACCGCGTATATTTTGAGGGGCAAATTAGTGCCAGACAGACTTAGAGCTCATTCGACTAGGGTGCAAGCAACGTCGTGGGCGGAGTGCAGTTTGGTGTCGGCGGTTGAAATTTATAAGGCGGCTACCTGGTCATCTTTAAATTCTTTTGTCAGACATTACCATTACCATAATCTCTCTTTCAGGATGCCCTAACTCCCCTGTTATGCTAGTATCCTTCAAGGATACATCCTTCCAAACCATGCACTGCTGGGCGATTGTTGGCTTTCCCCTACTATCTAATTTAAAAGCTTCTCTATCTCCTTTTTAAAGGTTAATGCCAGCAGCCTGGTTCCATCCCGGTTAAGATGGAGCCTGTCCCGTCGGAAGAACCCCTCTCTTTCATAGAATATTGCTCAGTTCCTAAGAAATCCAAAAATGCTCTTCTTTGCACCATTGTCTCATTCACATATTGAGACTCCAGAGCTCTGCCTACCTTTTCGGTCCTGTGCATGGAATGGGGACCATTTCAGAGAATGCTACCTTGGAAGTTCTGGATTACAACTTCCTACCTAAAAGCCTAAATTTGGCCTCCAGAACCTCCCTCTCACACCTTCCTATGTCATTGGTGCCAACACATACCAAGACAGCAGAATCCTCCCCAGCACTATCTAAAACCTTGTCTAGGTGGCGCATGGGGTCTGTTAGCTTCGCACCAGGCAGGAATGTTACAAGGCGGTCCTGACATCCACCAGACACCCAGCTATCTACATGCCTAATGATCAAATCGCCAACTATAATAGCTGTCCTAACCCTTCCCTCATGGGCACATGGCCCTGGAGAAACCTCCTAAGTGTGAGGGGGTTTTACATCTCCTGGGAGACAGGTCCTAGCTTCAGGATCACTTCCTGCCACACCAAGGTGATGCTGTTCTTTCACGTGGCTTCTTTCCTCCATAGCAACTGAGAGGCTGTGAGATTGGAGGTGGGACTTCAGCACTGTGTCCTTGTAGGTCTCGTCTATGTACCTCTCAGCCTTCATTATGTCCTCCAAGTCTATTCCAGCCTCCAGAGATTGGATTCGTTGCCTAAGGGCAAAGAGCTCCTTGCACCTTGTGCACACGTAAGATACCTCACCAACTTGTGAAAAATCATACATGTGACACGCAATCCAGACGACTGGATAGCCCCCATCTTAAGAACATAAGATATGCCATACTGGGTCAGACCAAAGTCCATCAAGCCCAGTATCCTTTTTCCAACAGTGGCCAATCTAGGTCATACGTACCTAGCAGTTTCCCCAAAAGGCACAGGTTCCGCAATGCTTGTACTGGGTCAAGCACTGATATCCTGGGTCCCTTTTTAATAATGGTTTATGGACCTTTCCTCCAGGAACTTGTCCAAACCTTTTTTAAACCCAGCTACACTAACAGCCTTTACTACATCCTCCGGTAACAAATTCCAGAGTTTGATTACACGTTGAGTGAAAAAATATTTTCTTTCATTAGTCTTAAATAGTTTACCCTGTAGCTTCATTGCATGTCCCCTAGTCTTTCTATATTCTGATAACATAAAGAATCGATCTACGTTTACCATTTCCACTCCGTTCATTACTTTATAGACTTCTATCATATCTCCCCTCAGCCATCTCTTTTCCAGGTTAAAGAGCCCTAACCTTTTTAGCCTTTCTTCATAGGAGTATCTTTCCATCTCCTTTACCATTTTGGTGGTTCTTCTCTGAACCTTTTCTAATAATGCTATATCCTTTTTAAGATACGGCGACCAGAATTGCACACAATATTCAAGGTGTGGTCTCACCATGGAACGATATTGAGGCATTATAATATCTTTTGTTTTATTTTCCATTCCTTTCCTTATGATACCTAGCATTCTATTTGCTCTCTTGGCTGCCGCTGCACACTGGGCCGAGGGTTTTAACATGTTATCCACAATGACGCCTAAATCTTTTTCCTAGGTGGTGGTTCCTAATGTAGAACCTTGCATCGTGTAACTATAGTTTGGGTTGTTCTTCCCTAGGTGCATAACTTTGCACTTGTCCACATTAAATTTCATCTGCTATTTTGATGCCCAGTCTTCCAATTTATCAAGATCCTCTTGCAATTTTCCACAGTCCTCTTCGGTTTTAACAACTTTAAATAGTTTTGTGTCATCTGCAAATTTGCTAACCTCACTCGTTATTCCACTTTCTAGGTCATTTATGAATATGTCAAAAAGCCGCGGACCCAGCACAGATCCCTGTGGTACACCACTATTCACCTTTCTCCATTGGGAAAATTGGCCATTTAGCCCAACCCTCTGCTTTCTATCTTTTAACCAGTTCTTGATCCACAGTAGTACACTGCCTCCTATCCCATGACTCTATAGTTTTGCCACAAGTCTCTGATGAGGGACCTTGTCAAAGGCTTTCTGAAAGTCCAGATACACTATATCAACCGACTTACCTTTGTCCACCTGTTTATTCACACTTTCAAAAAAACATAACAGATTAGTAAGACAAGATCTTCCTTGTCTAAAGCCATGTTGGCTGTCTCCCATTAGGCCATGACTATCTACATGCTGAGTAATTTTATTCTTTATGATGGTTTCTACCATTTTTCCTGGTACTGATGGGAGACTCACCGGTCTGTAGTTTCCCGGATCACCCCTGGACCCTTTTTAAAAATTGGTGTTACATTGACGATCCTCCAATCTTCAGGTATTAGAGATGATTTTAATGATAGTTCACAGATTACTAATAGCAGGTCTACAATGTCATATTTCATTTCTTTCAACACCCTTGGATGTATAAAATCCGGCCCAGGTGATTTGCTACTCTTCAGTTTATCTAATAGTTGTAATACATCTTCCTGATATATCGATATTTCCTTCAATTCTTCCGCACCTTTAAATACCACTTCAGTCATGGGTAACATCCCTACATCTTCCTCAGTAAAGACCGAAGCAAAGAATTCATTTAGTCTCTCCGCTATCGCCTTGTTGCCTCTTAGTGCCCCTTTAACTCCTCTATCATCTGATGGACCGACTCTTTCACAGGTTTTTTGCTACAAAGGTACTTGAAAAAATCTTTATTTCGTGTTTTTGCTTCCGCAGCAAGCTTCTTCTCAAATTCTCCCTTTGCCTGCTTTATCAAAGCCTTGCATTTGACTTGCCGGTGCTTGTGCTGTTTCCAGGTTTCGTCGTTTGGCTCTTTTTTCCATTTCCTGAAAGATGCTTTTTTGGCAACAACAGCCTCTCTGACCTCACCTTTAAACCATGCTGGCAGTTTTTTGGACTTCCTTCCACTTTTCTTAAAGTGTGGAATACAGCTGGTCTGGGCTTCCAAGATAGTATTTTTCAACAACACCCAAGCGTGATGTAAGTCTTTAACCTTTGCAACTGCTCCTTTTAGTTTTTTCTTAACTATTTTCCTCATTTTATCATAGTCTCCCTTTCGAAAGTTAAAAGGTAGTACTGTGGATTTTCTTACTATCCTTCCTCCACTAATTAAATCAAAGGCGATCATGCTATGATCACTATTGCCAAGTGGCCCCAACACCCTTATCTCTTGCACTAGATCTGGTGTTCCACTAAGGACTAGGTCTAATATGGCTTCCCCTCTGGTTGGTTCATGAACCAGCTGCTCCAAGAAGCAGTCATTTATGTCATCTAGGAACTTTATCTCCCTAGCATGTCCTGCCGTGACACTGACCCAGTCGATACCAGGGTAATTGAAATCACCCATTATTATTACTGCGCTGTAACTTTTGTTAGCTTCCTTGATTTTTCTGAGCATTTCATCATCCATTTGTTCATTCTGGCCAGGCAGTCGATAGTACACCCCCACTGCCATTGCCTTCCCCTTTTTACATGGAATTTCAATCCATAGAGATTCTACAGCAAATTTTGTTTCCTGCAAAACTTTAATCCTTTCTGACTCAATGCCCTCTCTAACATAGCGCGCAACCCCTCCACCAATTTGATCAGCTCTATCATTACGATATAGTTTGTACCCAGGTATCACAGTGTCCCACTGGTTGTCCTCCTTCCACCATGTCTCTGATATTCCAATCATATCTAACCTCTCATTTAGTGCTATATATTCTCCCATCTTATTTTTTAGACTTCTAGCATTTGCATACAAGCATTTTAGAGACTGTATTTTATTCATATTAATTTGGCTATTGGTAGACATGGGTTATTTGGAATCTTTAAGCTCTGCCTGCTCCATCTCGAGGGTATTTGGGCTACTTTACTCTTTTTTGGAACCTCTCTGCTTTTGCTAGTATCCTTCAAGGATACATTCTTCCAAACCATCCGCTCTTGGGCGACTGTCGGCTTTCCCCTATTATCTAGTTTAAAAGCTGCTCTATCTCCTTTTTAAAGGTTAATGCCAGCTGGACTGCTGTTTCTATCTTAGTTTTAAGGTTTTGTTTAACTATTTAATTGTTTACTTAAAGTTGTTAGGGATACTTGTTCTGATACATCTATACCAATTACCTTTAAGGAACTTTGTTCACTTCAAGATTAATTAACTTCAGGACCTTAATCTATTCCTGGTGATAACCATCTGAATCTGAAAGTGACTTTGACCACCCTTCCCACTTGATAGGTTTAAAAGCCTATAAAGCTAATATTGAGCCTGGGGTGGGCGGGAGTTTGGGTGGATGGGAGGGAACTAATACTGAGTAAAGGCTGACTTGCTATACAGGTTCCAGACCTGTGCTTCTAAGATTGTTAACAATTTCCTGGGTGATTCACACAGCCCTTTGCCCTTTCACTTGCCATTAACACCTGTTTAAAACAAATTCTCAGATCTCTTGCCTCCTAAGTGGAAGGCCTCTTTGTAAACATATCTAGAAACAATTTATTTCTTTCAACTCAAAAAATATTTTACCCTATTCTTTCTTCTGTACTAAGCTATACTCCCATTTGATTTAAATTAAAAGCTCTCTGTTGATACTAGGCCCTGCCAGATTTAAATTTAAACTTAAAGCTCTCTACTGATACTGAAGCAGCGAAGTGCAGACAATGAATAAATCCAGGAGTCAATTTACAGGGTCCAAGCCAATTTATTGTGCACAAGGCCCAGTTAGTCAGAGCTTCAAAAAGGACTGAGCAACATTCTTACAGAGACATATTCATTTCTTTCCAGTTTGATACATGCAAACTTTTTATTGGTTCCAACGCCCCCTCCATCTATCCAATCAGAGATCCCTTCTGGGCCTAGCACCCAGCTCCCTCCTCTTGAACTGTTCTAACAATGGTGCAGTTTCTAGGTTTGGATACTTCTCTACTGCAAGGTCGTTTCTAGCTCGAGGAATGCAAGTATTGAGACATTTCTTATTTTCACAGCACAAGAGAATAATGAAAGATTTATACATACAAGAAAACTTCTTATTAAGCAGTTTAAACAGTTTTTCTCAAACCTTTACAGACTTTGGTTCTTTACTGAGATGGGGGTTGGAGTCAGGGCCTAACTTACAGGCCTTTCACATTTGCAGACTATTATAGGCCATAGCCTGCCACATTCCCCCATTTGATTATTCTCACCCGCTAGTGAGAAAGGGTGAGAATTAAATCACATATTAAACTTGCATAACCGCCTCATCTTGGGGTATTGGGAATATTGCCAGATAGCTAGTATTTTCGTAGCTGCCTTCCGTTCTACAGTGCTATCAATAACTGAGGTTATCATGCGTAAGCAAAGGGGTAGGAGACATGGGAGAAACAAGCAAACAGCCAATATGAGTAATACAATAAGCACAAGGGTCTTCATACCTCCTAACCATGAAAATGCTGAACCAAACCACCCATCAAGCTTTAGGCCATGCCAGGTCTGAACAGGCACAAATGTTTGCTTGCTCATCTGGGTAGCTATATCTTCAACAACATGCCCATTATCAATCTGCAAACAACAATTGCTTAAATTCAATTTTCCACATACTCCACCTTCAGCTGCTAACAAATAATCTAGAGCTAAACGATTCTGATAAATAGCTGTACGCATCTGTGTACTTTGCTTAGATAAAAGAGTTAGTGCTTTACTGGTTTCATTAGTTATTATCTCAACAACAGCTTGTAGGCGTATAATACGATTTATCATATACACAGGAGTACAATATCCCCATGTACCAGGTCCATAGTAGGAGATAATTCTCTCAGGTGGCCACTCCTCCTCCCCCCATTTGTCCCATTGGCCTATTTTCAAGACCTCTCGTTTCTGTCGACTTCTGTACACAGGATAACCCAGTTGTTCTCCATGGGATGCAGGCAAAAGGAAAAAGGAAGGTTGTATGGTTCCCAATGCACATGCCCCACCCCAATGGTGAGGAAGCCTAGCATATGCTCGGGTTCCACAAATCCAGTACAGTCCAGGTGGTGCTTGCCAGGAATTATAAGCTGCAAGAATAGTCCAGATGCTGGCAAGATCATGGAAACGAACTAGAGGGTTGGAGGGCTCTGAAGCGTTGACTCCTGACCACCAAGACGTCTTCTTAGTGGTATTATTATAGAACTGTTAAACTGTGGTCCTGAGCGAGCAAAACACAAATTACCAACAATGGGGTGGGCCAGTACCCACTCACTAGTAGTGTTATGTAAATCAGTCTGATTATAAGGCATAGAATAGTTCACTTCTTGTGCCTCCCAGGGCCATTGGTCTCCCATCTTAGTCCCTCCACAGAAAAGGCAGTCTGAAATGTGGAGACTAGATGCTACTGCTCCGGCAAGTTCAAGGAACAGATTTTGGGAGGTATGAGGAATCTCAAACTCTGCTTTCATGGCCTCATAAAAAGAGTGATGTATTTGATAGGGTGCGGATATATGAGCCTTAGTATTCAACCGTATATGTATGATGGTTCCAGGATCTATGCCTCCTCCTGCTATACGCAATCCAAATCTGTATCCTTGCTTCCACTGGCTAGGGTCGAATATGAGAAGTTGTAGGGGATTGCAGGCACCCTTCTTGCATTTCTTGGGCTCAGGTAATCTGACCCTTGTCAGGCTGCCTCTGCGATTATCTCCATCCCGCCACATAGGTGCATTAGTCCAAGTAGCAAAATATACGCATTCCCATTTTGGACAGAAGTAAGCATCTTTAGATGCCATGGTTGGGGAATTCTTTCCAGTACACCGTCCCCATCCGTAGGCTCCTTCTGGACACATATATTTATCATCATGATAGTAGGCTTGTTCCCATGACTCACACTTGTGGTAAGCATTTCTGTTCATCACATCGCAGGCATCAAAATCCAAGTGAACATATTTTGTGGAGTCTGTGAGTGGGCGCGTGGCATTTATGAAGGCTCCATCCTCATCATTCCAGCGTATCTCAAGTACATAATAGGAGGGGTTCTGCCGGGGGTTGTAACAAATCTTACTTTTCCCCTTCGTACAGATATTTAATTCTGTGCCATTATAGATACACCGGCTGACTATACCAGTGCAAGTATAGTAGGAATGGTAAAGTAAAGTCTGAGTGACCTTCTGTCCAGTTCGGGTGGTAGTTATGCAAGCTGCACAAGGGGGTAAGGCAAAAGTCTTTTCCAGAAATCCCAGGACCACCATTCCCACAAGATAATAGTGGAAGAACATTATGATTACAGTCTTTGGAGGTCAACTGGAATATTGGGTACGTTGAGCTTGTAGAGTTTCTTCTTCGTTTCTGCTCCGACTGCCACTCTTGCGTGTCAGGGGTGGAATTGTAGATTCTGAAGATTCTTACAATACTGGTTGTCTCCGCAATGTGAGTCGCAATGGAGTCTCCAGATCATTTACTGAAGTCCATTGACCAGGTTCAGGAGCAGCTGCTGGCTTCACTCGACTGTGGTGGATCCAGGGTTCAAGTTCTGCGACTTTTACTGCAGTTGGAGTTGACAAGATGACAACATAAGGTCCCTTCCAATGCGGTGCCAGTGGGGTCTTTCTCCACTCTTTGATCCACACTGACACTCCTGGCTTGAAGGGATGCAGAGGTTCTGTCAGATTGATGGGCAATCGATCTTGTACCCAAGCATGAAGACTCTGCAAAACAGAACCTAAAGCCAATAGTTCTTGTCTAGTTATTTCAGATCCTATTTGTTTCATATCTCCTTTAATTCCCTGTACAATGGGCGGAGGTCGCCCATACAAAATCTCAAAAGGGGAAACTCCCAAAGACTTGGTTGGGGCAGAACGTATCCTAAGAAGGGCTATAGGGAGAACCTGGAGCCACTTTAGGTGTGTTTCTTGACAAAGTTTGGACAACTGAGATTTCAGGGTCCTATTCATGCGTTCGACCTTCCCTGAACTCTGGTGTCTATAGGCAGTGTGCAACTTCCATTGTATCTGTAGAGCTCAAGCTAACTGTTGAGTTACTTGGGACACAAATGAGGGTCCATTGTCTGACCCTATAGTTAATGGTATTCCAAATCGAGGAATAAGCTCATGGAGCAGTATCTTTGTGACTTCTCGAGCCTTCTCTGTTCGGGTGGGACGGGCTTCTACCCACCCAGAAAATGTGCAAACTAGAACCAACAGGTAGTGATATCTGTTTGCTCGTGGCATTTCAGTAAAATCTACTTGAATATCACTCAAGGGGGCCACCCCTACTGACTGAACTCTTGGGGGTGGAACGGGACCTTGCCTAGGATTGTTCTTCGCACATGTCAAACACTGCTGTGCCACTGAAGTGGACAGGGGTCCTAGTAGTGAAATACAAAAATGGGGTCTTAGGGCCCTCTCCATGGCCGTCTTCCCATAGTGCGTGGCCTGATGGAAACCATGAACAAAAGCTGGCCCTAATGCTTCAGGAATGACTGTAGGACCTGGAGGTATGCTACCCTCTGGAGGTGGCAGCACTATCCAACCTTTTTCTGTTAGGACCCCTCCCTCCTTTTCACAGAAATAATTCAACTCTTTTGTAGTGTATCGGGGAGCCCATGAGCTAAGGGGCACGGGGAATATGGCTGCTTGCACTGAAGTGTCTTGGGCCTCAACTCGTCCAGTTGTGGCTGCTTTTTGGGCGGTGGCATCAGCAAACCTATTCCCTCGGGTAACTTCTCCTACTCCTGTCTGATGACCTCGACAGTGCATGACTGCAACTTGCTTAGGGGCCCATACAGCATCTAATAATATCAATATCTCGGGCCCATACCTAATGGACTTGCCTCCTGAGGTGATCAACCCTCGCTCTTTATACAAGGCTCCATGTGCGTGTAAAGTGGTAAAGGCATACTTGGAATCTGTGTACACATTTAAACGGAGTCCTTCTCCTAATATCAGTGCTCTAGTGAGAGCTATCAACTCAGCCTTCTGTGTTAAAGTTCTTGGGGCCAAAGCTGAGGACTCAACTACCAGATCAAGGGTCACCACTGCATATCCAGCACAACGATGTCCATTGATGACAAGACTGCTTCCATCCACAAAGAAAGTCTGTTTAGGATCCTCCAAAGGAACATCCGTTAAATCTGGGCGACTTGAAAATACAGTGTCCATAGTTTCTATACAGTCATGATCAGGGGGCCCAGGACCAATTGGAAACAATGTAGCAGGATTCAGAGCTTGACTAACTTTTAACTGTATCTGGGGATTTTCACACAACATGCTCTGATATTTCAACATTCGTGAATTCGTGAGCCAGAAATTTCCTTTGTGTTCCATGAGGGTGAGGACAGAATGGGGCACAGTCACTTGAAGATTCTGTCCCAGAGTGAGCTTATCTGCTTCGCTCACTAAGAGGGCTGTTGCTGCAACAGCTCTCAAACAAGGGGGCCAACCTCTGGCTACCACATCCAGCTGTTTTGACAAATAGGCTACTGGCCGTTGCTAAGATCCAAGAGATTGGGTCAGCACCCCTAGAGCATTTCCTTGTGATTCATGGACATAGAGATGGAAAGATTTCTGGACATTTGGGAGACCCAGAGCTGGTGATGACATCAGAGCGCTTTTCAAAGATCGGAATGCTGCATCCTGTTCAGGTCCCCACTCCAGTGGAGACTTTTCCATTCCTTTGGTAACTTGGTACAATGGTTTTGCTAATAGCGCAAAATTGGGGATCCATATGCGGCAGTATGCTACGGCCCCCAGGAAGGCTCTCACTTGCCTCCTAGTGGTTGGAGTGGGAATACTGCATACAGCTTCTTTGCGTTCAGGTCCCAAGCGTCGAATTCCGCTGGACAACTGGAACCCTAGGTATTTAACTGCAGTTTGACATAGTTGCGCCTTGGCTCTTGAGACTTTGTATCCAGCCTCGTTCAAAAGGTACAGAAGTTCACTGGTGGCTTGTAGACATTCACTTTCTGAGTTGGTGGCTATGAGCAAGTCATCCACATACTGAAGGAGAATCCTTTGTCCTGGGTTCACTGAGTAACTTGAAAGATCTTGATTCAGGGCAGCACTGAAGAGAGTAGGCGAATTCTTGAATCCTTGAGGTAATCGGGTCCAGGTGAGTTGGCCTCGCCTTCCCGTTGTGGGATCTTGCCATTCAAAAGCGAATAAAAGTTGACTAGTGGGGGCCAGGCGTACACAGAAAAAGGCATCTTTTAGGTCCAGGACGGTGAAATGAGTAGCTTCAGCGGGGATCAGTCCCAAGAGAGTATAAGGATTTGGTACTACTGGGTGTATAGTTTCAACTGCATCATTTACTCGCCTCAGATCTTGTACTGGGCGGTAATCCCCTGTCCCAGGTTTCTTGACTGGGAGAAGAGGGGTGTTCCAAGGTGACTAGCATTCTTTGAGAAGTCCATACTTCAACAGTTTCATCAAATGGCAGTGGATTCCTTCAATGGCTGGTCGGGGAAGAGGATACTGCTTCACATGCACTGGTTCCGCTCCCGGCTTGAGGGTGACAATAACAGGGGCTATGTTCTTCGCTAGGCCAGGTGGATTATCTTCTGCCCATACTTCAGGCGGGGCTATGAGGCTGGTGGGTATACGGGAACTGTTTGACTTAATTGGAGGTGTACTATAGAACCGCCACTCTTCTTCTCGGGGAACAGTCAGCACCATTAATCCAGCAGGCTTTGGGTTCACAGTCATTTTCATTTCTCCCCCTTCAGCAAAGGATATTTGTGCCTGAAGCTTTGCAAGCATATCTCGGCCCAGAAGTGGAATAGGGCACTCAGGCATATACAAGAACTGGTGCGTTATCTTCTGTCCCCCTAGTTCACACATACGGTTCTGCAGGAATGGCTTGGTGGCCCTGTTCCCAGTGGCCCCAACAATAGTGACAGGTCGAGAGGAGAGAGGAGCCACTGGCTTTGCCACCACGGAATGTTCTACTCCTGTATCTACCATAAAGTCCATATATTGGTCCCCTACTTTTAAACTGACCATAGGCTCCTGGGGACCCAGGGTAAACTTGGAGGCCGGTCTGGCCTAGTCTTCATCCATTTCATCCATGTCATAGCCCGTTGCTACTGCCACTCCCTCGATGGCTTTTTCTCTCTCGCGCTGGAACTGTGCTCGGTTCATTCCTCCACGATTTTGAAATCGGCCTCCTGTTCTCCAGGGGCTCCCTCCTCCCCGCCTGGGGGTGGAGTCAAGATGCGGGCATTCATTTCTCCAATGTCCTTCTCTGCAATGGGCGCACTGATTCGCACCCAAAGGAGGCCTACTACTTCCGTGGTCTCTTCCACATTCTCTGGTCCTTTGGTTAGGAAAACCTCCTCCACGTCGTTCAACTAAAGCGGCAGCAAGAAGATCTGCTTTCTTCTTCATCTTTCGTTCACTTTCTCTGTCACGTTCATTTTCACGATTCACAAATACTTTCTGAGCGACTTCCATTAACTGTGCTGTATTCATACCCACAAATCCATCTAGTTTCTGCAATTTTCATTTTATGTCTCTCTGGGACTGACTGACAAAGGCTGCATTTACCATGCGCAAATTCTCCTGAGCGGCGGGATCATATGGGGTATATAGTCTATAGGCCTCGGACAACCGCTCATAAAAGGCTGCTGGGCTCTCATCTGGACCCTGGATAACTTCAGATACCATCCCGATGTTCATGGCCCTCTGGCCTCCCTTCTTCAGGCCTTGCAGCAAGGCCTGGCGAAATCGCGTTAGGGCCGCTGCCCCCCTGAGGCTAAATTCTGAGGCTAAAATCCCCCTGAGGAAGGCATTGCCGAAATGCATCAGGGTAGCTTCTCAGCAATAAAGTTTATCTACTGCCAGAGACTCTTTGCTTTAGTAATAACATAAACATTCTTCAGTACCATAAGATAAAACCCTACTAAAGCTGGCCTAAATAGAACAAATCTACCATTCTATCACAGTACCAATGAGGACCTACCTGGGAAAAGGCAGCACTGTAAATACATCAGTTCCACACATTGAAAAAAAATAAACAAGCCAGATTACTACAGATCCCTACATAGATACTCACTGTTAGCAGAATACCTGGCCTTGGTCACACATTCTAAATAGAGAGAGACCCTCACCAAGTACAGGATAATTCACCACAAATTGACAATAGAAATCTCAAGAAGCTAGACTCTGCATGCAGTGCAACACCAGAGAAACAGAAATAGCAATGCATCCTCTCCCCCCACCCCCCAGTACTGTGTCAAATATTAAAATAGCAAATTACAATGCAGTGCGTGCCCTTCAGTCAATGCTGACTCCTGGTGACCCAGCAATTCCTGGTTTTCTTGGCAGTGTGACCAGAAGTAGATTGCCAAGCATTTCTTCAGAGGCAATGGAGGGTTAAGTGACTTGCCCAAGACCAAAGGGAGTGCCAGTGGGAATCAAACCCTTGTCTCTTGGGGCCCATATTCACTTGGGCAGGCTATGCGCTACTATGGCACATAGCTGTGCCCACCAACCCTTAACCCCAGATATTCAATGATGGGGGACATATGTGGCCCCAGCATTGAATATTCGGGGATCGCCACACAATCCAGAAGCAGCAGTAGCTAACCAGGCAGCAGCGATATTGCATGTTGTCCGCTTAGCTTCTGCACCTAAAAGGTGAGGTTTTTCCTCGCCTGTCTTTTAGGCACAGATCGCTAACTGGGCATCATGCAATATCGCTGCCACCCAGTTATTGATTGTCTCTGCCTCCACTCCTTCCTGGAATGCCCCCGACACTCAGTGGTTAGCATCGGGGCACATAAGGGACATAATCATGGATATTCAGCAGCACCAACTATATTAGTGACGTTGAATATCCCTCTCAGTGTCAGTTACACGGTTTACAGGACTGTACTGTAAACCATATAATTGCCCTTCGAATATCGGGCCCTTGGTTACTAAGCCAGTGCTCTAATCACTAGCTACTTCTCCACTCCAGATGTTATATATTAAGAAAAAAACCATATTCCAATCACTAAATTAAAAATACGTTCATTTCTACCTTTGTTGCTTGGCCATTTTTACAATCGTGTTGATCTCATTCTCTGGATTTTGCTTTCCTCTGTCTTCTCTAACTTTCTCTCCAGGGCCTCTAGTCTATTAGCCCACTTCTCTCTTCTCCTGTATTCTTCATTTCCTCCTTTATAGCCATCTCTGACATTGATCTTTTCCTTTCAGCTTTCTTTCATTAATTTTTCTGTATCTCTATCCATTCAGATTTCACTCCTGCTTAAAACCCAGTCTTCTTTTTACTGCATTTCCATACAACTGTTCATCTTTTCCTCTCACCCTGGCTCTCCCATTCCCCATTGCCTTATTCGCCAGTCTCTTCTCCCCCCTCCTCCCAGTATCTCCTCTGACTTTTCCTCTCCTTCCAGCATTTTGTCTCATTCTCTCCCTCTCCTTCCATCATCTCCTCTTGCTCTCTCCCCCTTTTGTTCTGTATCTTTTCTCTCTCTCCCATTCTCTGTGGTTATCTCCCATCTGTCTTCCTACTTACCCCATGACCTCCTCTGTGTCCTTCTACATCCCTTCTATATTTCTACTTCATCTCCCCAATGTCCAGCATCTTCCTGTGTGTCCCTATCCACCCTCCTATCACCAACAATTCCTCTCTGTGTGTCCAAACATCCCTCTCCACAGCATCTAGCATCTATCCTGTCACCCTATTCCTCTTCTCATGTGTTTAGCATTCCCTCTTTGTCTCTGTAACCTCCTCTGCATCCCTAATCCTCCAGAAGCAGGTGCCAGCATCTTCCTGTCACCTCCTCCTCCATGTTCAGCATCTGATCCCCCGTGTGGCCCTATTGACCCATGTGCAAGATCTCCCCTATTTCCTCCACCATCTCCTCACATCCCTATCAAGCCTCTTCTCTTCCTCACGAGACCGTCTTGCTCCCTTCTCCCACCAGTGCCTACCTATGCAGCACTGCTGCCACTGCCAGGACCTGCACCACTGTTTAGTTCCTCCCCCCTGCCAGTGTCCACCTCTGCAACTCTGTCACCATTGCCTGGACCTGCACCACTTTCTAGTTCCCTCCCCACACCAGTGCCCACCTCTGCCGTTGATGCCGTGACCTGTAGCAGTGGCAATACAAAAAACTGAGCAGAGCCTGCAAGTTTATTCATGCATGTTGCTCGGAGCTCTGCCTGTCCTGCCCCTTCTGACATAAACTTCCTGTTTCTGAGGGTCGGGACTGGCAGAGCCCTGACTAACGCACATGAACAAACTTGCAATCTCTGCTCAGTTTTTGATGTATCTCCAGGAACAAGCAGGAATGAGTCTTCACATATGGGTACGTCGGTACCGACGGAGCCTGCACGGGAATGCTGCCCAGCTTTCAATCAGAAAGCTTTTGGCAGCATCCCTCGCGCCTGCGCAGTGACTTCCCGCCTTCTCCACAGCCTCTCTTCAGTGTTCGTTTTTCCGCGGAGCCGGCAGGACGTTCTCCTGTCACCGCAGAAACTTTTCTTTTTAATTGCTTTAATTACTTTAGTTTTTTTGTTTTCTTGTGGTCGCGGCTATATTTCCCGCTACCACCGGTACCGCCGGTGGTTTTTTGACTAAATTCTGTAAAACTTTTCTTCAGTTTTTTTTGCCTTAACTTCTTAGGCCTACTAGGCCTTTTCATTATGGAGCCTTCTTTTCCTAAGAAGTGCATCCGATGTGGAAACACCTGTTTCTTTTTAGACACCAATACTTGGTGTCTCAACTGTGTGGGTCCTGACCCTTTTTCCCCTGACTTATCAGGAGATAATTTTGTGAGGAAACCTTCAGTATTTAGAGTTTCCCTCAATACCGTTTTTTCTTCGGCAGTGAGGGTACCCGGTTTCTCTACTTCACAGGATCAGGTAACCCAAAAACAGTCTATTAAGACTAGTCAATGCTTGAGTGGTATGTCCCATGCCCAGCATGGTGACGGCTCCGGCCTTACCCTCAAGAATCCATTGGCATTACCCCTGCGGGAGTCTTCGGGCTCCAAAGCATTAAAGGGGTTTCAGGATGTTCCTGGGGCTCACCCCTCACAGAACATGCCTGAGCCATGCGCGGGGGTGGTATCCGCTTCGAGCGGTACCGAGCCTCCGGCATCGGCACCGGTGTTGAGTATTCCACTCTTCACCAGGGATCGTCATCGGGCATCCTCGGTACCTTCGGGACCGATCGATACGCACCGCATTGACTTCCCTCAATCTCAGCCATGCTCCGGGACGGTACCGGCGTTGATCGGTTCCGATACCCTAGCATCGGCATCGGGGTGGATAGGTGCTCATCGGGTATCCTCGGTACCGTCGGTATCGATCGATGTAACCCAGGCTGCCTTAGTGGTATCGGCATCGCCGATACTGCCACCGGCGTCGGAACTGTCGAGACATGCATCGATAGTCTCGCTCTCTTCGATGCCGAGTCTTGAGTCGATATCGAGTCTTGAGGACTGCGTACCGACGCGTCCCGGAACCGACTCCTGTCGTTTCCAGATAGGCAGTTCCGAAGATCCTAGCCATAACTCCCTCATGATCTCGGTACCACTACAGCAGTTCCCGATGGCTACTTCACCTGCTAGTCCTTTATCAGTATCGATGTTGATGCCTGTTCTTGCACCGATGCCTAGTTTGGAACCGATACCTGGCATTGGTGCAGTACCCTGTACGTCCTCTGATGCTCAGGCTCTTTCTTTAGCCTTACCAGGGATGGTTCCCATAGGAGATCAGTCTTTCCAGGCTTTTCTCCGGGATATGGCAACCTTTCTTAATATTTCTATCCCTGGTTGTGATCCTACTCATGGCTCACCGGCACAAATGGAAAATATAAACTTTCCTTTACATCCTGCTCTGCAGGATCTCCTTCTCAGGGTTTGGAAATCGCCCTTACGACTTCCTCAAGTTTCTCCAGACATTGAGGTTCGGTACCGAGTGCCACCCTCTCCAGGGTTCCAAAAGCCTCAACTTTCTCATCGTTCCCTTGTAGTGGAATCGGCACTGAGGAAAGTTAAGAGCAAGAAGAAGCATTCTTCTTTTCCGCCAGGTCGTTCTTCAAGAACACTCGATGCTTTTGGCCGTCAGGCCTTCCAAAACTCTATGCTGGCTTCCAGAGTTCTCTCATATATCTTTCACATGAGTCTAACACTCCAGGAAGTCACAGAGAAATTGTCTCTCTTGACCCCTTTTTTACCAGAACCCAAGGCTACTGATTATTCCTTGCTCATCAATCACAGCCGGAATATATCCTGGTTCCTGTCTCGTGCTTCTATAGATTCTTTTGAGTCCGTTAGCAGATCCTCTGCTATTGCCATTGCAGCACGTCGCAGAGCCTGGCTTGAGGCTTCAGACTTGAGCAAACGGGCACAAACTATACTAGCTCATTCTCCTTGTACAGGCGAAGGTCTTTTTAATAAGGAGGCTTTACGTCAGGTTGCTCAATGCTCCACTGACTCTTCTTCCACTAGAAACCATTCTACGCCACCTCCTTCTTCAAATAGTAGGAAATGTCCTACCAAACCTTCTTTCCCTAAGAAAAGAAAGTTTCATTCATCTCCTGCCCATCATTCGGCTGTACCTAAGCAAGGGATGCCTCAACCTAGTCTGAAGTCCTCCAGTTCTGGCCAGTCTCCGCATTCCCAGCAACCATAGGGACCGGGAATTGTAACTTACACTTTACTTCTACATCTTAGAAGTTTCTTCACTGTGCTTTTCTTTTTCAGTGTACTAACCTGTCAAAAAAATTATTTTGTTCAGGAACTACACACTTCTCTTCTTACTCTCTAGAAGAGCAGTTGCAACTATCACCTGATAGTTTCTATCCCAACTGAACATTTTTTCCTTCAGTTGACTTACCCCATGGGTACGTCACCCTCCAACTACTTGAGGGCTAACATACTGAACTGCTTCTCTGGCAAGCTCGTTCCACAGATAGGGAGAAGAGATATCCCCTCTTTTTTCTTGTCTGCTTTTCTTTATTCAGCACAGGACAATCTCTCTGCTGTTTCCGTCAGCAGCTCTGCCTGCAGGAGTTACAGTAATTGTATTACTGGGACTTTTTCCAAGTTCCAGTCCCTTGTTCAAAATTTTGTCTAGCCTCAGTAGTGATTCCAAGCTATCTTGGATCCTCCTACTCGTTTTAGGCTTTCTCACATTATTCTAACCATCTCCTTTCCTAGGATATGGCAATATACCTGACTTTCAGTAATTTTATCTCATAGCTCTCCTGCACAATGCTCTCTGCAGTCTTCAGAGAAGCTTTCTACTATGGGGTCCTTGCTATAGAGCATTGACCTTGTCTCTGAAGTTCCTCTATTATTAGAGAAAAACTTATAAACCCTTCCTATACCTGTGAGGGTTCTCCACACCCCCTCTAGCTTGGGGTGTTAACATGAGATATCAGTTCTTCTGCATGAAAATCCAAGGCATCTACCATGTCAGTGTTCTGTGGAACTCCCTGCCTTGTTCCCTACAGATTCATATCTTCATCTGTTCTCACGTGAACATCACGGTTATCTCATTGGATTGCCTTCCTGCATCCCTCAAACCACGAAAATAGATTCTCTATACATATCCCAAGTGGGCTCACCCTCTTGTAGAACGCAGAATCTTTTTCTTTTATATTCCCCATGTACAATTATGGGGCTGGGTGGTAGACATGTATCTTCAATCTCTTGTCTTGTATGTAGCATCTCCATATATGTCTACATACCTATATCATTACTCTGGTGGTGCTAAACCATGCCCCACAAATTTACATATATCTATGTATATCATATCTCTCTCTATATATATATATTTGATATATATATTTCACCACCCATATCCTAATATACACATCTGGACATATGTATATTTATATATATATATATATATATATATATGAATATATACATATATATTCCAGCCACATATATATATCCCTATGTATATGTGTTTGATGGGGGGCTTCTTAAGGGTTGGTCTGTCTTATATACTATCACCCTCACTGTCTATACTACATGATTTACCTCCTAGAGGTTTTAGACAGTCTGTCGCCCTACGTCCCATACCATATTACGATACAGAAACTGTTAGGCACCAATAACCACTTTGGTGCTAACATCTTCCATTTTTTCTTTATGTCCTTGAAGCATCAAGCTTCAATATTTTTCCTATCTCTCGCCAGCTAGGAAAAACAGTGTACATCTTTATCTTCGAGTACACAACTGTTTTCCGTGGGAATAGGGGTTTTCCAGTCCCCCTCTTCCCGCCAGGACTGGGCTAGTTCTCCAACTCCGTCAGTCTTCTTCCTTTAGTCCTCAATGTTAATGATGCCTAAAGGAGTTTTCAGCTTTTCCCATAAAGCTTTCCATTGAAGACCTGACGTCTACTCCTACCCAGTTGACACCTGGATCATCTACTACCTCCAGGTCTGGACCTTCATCCTCACTACTGAGAGGTCACCTTGAAGATTCCGCCACTGCTTATCCAGTAGACTCCATCATGCTTTCTATTTCCTACAATACAGTAGGTAAGCTGCATATTTTAAGTGTACATTAAATGTGTTTTAATGCTACTCATCATATCTACCAAGGACTCCTGTAGTCTGTAGAACCCTCTAGTCCTTGACTATGCTGTTTCTTTCCTCACAGCTCCTTTATTGTCAACTCCTACCCTCTATCCCACATTGGATGCCGGGGATTCCTGGAGACAAAATGCACCCCTGATCCAGGCACTTGCATTTTTATGGGATCTCCCCCTGGCATCTCCAGCTAGGGAGTCCCCCATATGTGAAGACTCATTCCTGCTTGTTCCTGGAGATAGCACAGTTACTTACCTGTAACAGGTGATCTCTGGGAACAGCAGGAATTAGTCTTCACAACCCTCCCACCTCCCCTAGGAGTTGCATCTTTTTTATTTTCTTCCTTTTCTCTCCTCGCCTTTGTCTCAGCTCTGAAACTCAACTGAAGAGAGGCTGTGGAGAAGGCGGGAAGTCACTGCGCAGGCGCGAGGGATGCTGCCAAAAGCTTTCTGATTGAAAGCTGGGCAGCATTCCCGTGCAGGCTCCGTCGGTACCGACGTACCCATATGTGAAGACTAATTCCTGCTGTTCTCAGAGATCACCTGTTACAGGTAAGTAACTGTGCTTTATTGTTACCGCAGTTCTCGACAGCATCAGCAGAGGTGAGCATTGGTGGGGGGAGGGAAGTAGACAGGTGCGCAGGTCCCGGCACCAGCAGTGGAGCTGCGGAGGTGGGCACTGATGGGGAGAGGGAGCTGACAGATGAATCAGAGGAAAAATGGAAGACTAGAGTGAGTCCAATAGTGGCAGAAAATGTATGCGAGTGGATGCTAAAAGCATGCGAGTGGGGCCGCGTGCCTGTGCTTTTAATAATACTAACCCAAGGCCAACACCCAGCAAACCATTGCACCCCTGGGCCATCAAGACCCCACAGGACCCAGATAACTATTATTTATTTGTTTTTTTCTACACATTTACAATAGATTAGCTAGAGCCAAATAGTCTCCCCTCCACTCCTACAAGACATAATAGCTCCTCCTGGAAGACCAGTGCCTTCCAAGCCAGGGGGGCACCCCTTTGAAGCCAGTCCATGACAAATGGCAAAAAGCAAAACAGAATTATTTTTTTTTGGGGGGGGGGGGGGGGATTTCCTGGAAACTTTTAGATTTCCAGTCTTTTTTTTTGTTTGAGCAACAGCCACAGCCACCTCTTACTGAATAAAATTGCACTGAAATGAAATTAATAAAACCAAAATGTTTTTTGCCACCCCCCTAAAATACAACACACACCAAAGGGCTCTTTTACTAAAGTGTTGTAGGGTTTAGTAATTACCATGCATTTAGCGTTAAAATTGTTCACTGCAATTAACTGTATATTATAATCTTGTTTCTCATGTTGATTATTCTGTATCCAGTTATTTGTTCCTTGTAAACAGTTGAAATATACTGCCTTTATTGTTATATGTAAACCGTCTTGATTCGTAGAAAGACGGTATATAAAAAATGTTAAATAAAATAAATAAATAAAATAAAATTAACACGTTGTAGTTGCAACCATTGTGCACTAACTGTGGCAGGCAGTTACTGCATAGAACAGTATTATAACACCCTGCAGCAGGCAGTTATTGCATAGAATAGTATTATAACACCCTGCGGCAGGCAGTTACTGCATAGAACAGTATTATAATGCCTTGCAGCAGGCAGTTACTGCATAGAACAGTATTATAATGCCCTGCAGCAGGCAGTTACTGCATAGAACAGTATTATAATGCCCTGCAGTAGGCAGTTACTGCATAAAACAGTATTATAACACCCTGCTACAGACAGTTGCTGCATAGAACAGTATTATATGCTCTGTGGCAGGCAGTTACTGCATAGAACATATTATAATGCCCTGCAGCAGGTAGTTACTGCATAGAATAGTATTTTAACGCTCTACTGCAGGCCTTTACTGCATAGAACAGAATTATAACGCCCTGCAGCAGGCAGTTACTGCATTTTTTTTTTTTTGTGCCATCAAGTCAGTGTTGACTCATAGCGACCCAGCTACCTCTGGGTTTTCTTGGCAATGTATCACCGGAAGTAGATTGCCAGCCTTTTCTCCCGAGGCAATGGAGGTAAAGTGACTTGCCCAAGGTCACAAGAGCATAGAGCAGTATTATAACACCCTGCGGCAGCGCGTGCTACTACCGCAGGTGAACCAAACACCACCTATTGAGGTGGCATTAGGTGAACCCTCCTGGATTGTACAAGGCGCAGGTAGCGCAGAGTGTGTACCTGTGCACTAACTGCACAGTGCTCACCGCATCCACTCTGCACCCCTAACTCATCTCTTTACCATCCCAACATGCAATGCGCTGTTAATGTGGAAATTGGCCTGTGCTAACAGTATTGGCCGTATGTTGTTGGTTACTGCAGGCTTCAGCATGCACTGAACGTGCACCAAAACCTACACTGACTATGCAGCACCCTTTAGTAAAAGGGCCCCCAAGTCTCTACACTGAGATACCTCATATCCTGATTTGTGCTTTGCAACTACACCTCCTTGGAGGATCCCAATCGTGTGAGACCCTTCTGGAGGTGCAGGTAAACATGTTACTAGCCAGTTGTCTCATGATGCTTTCCAAAGAGGAAGGATGTAAATAATCAGGGCTAGACTTAACCACAGTGGCATCGTGTATGGGCAAGTGGATCTCTCATAGAATGCCACAGGGTACACATTTGCTTCAGCAGTGCTGCCCTGCAATGGCTATAACCTGTGCAATGACACCAAGCACACCACCCTAAGACTAGCCAGCCCTGTATATGTGGTGTTTTTTCTGAGCCCTCCATTATGCTTAGTGCTTAGGTAATAATGGCTTTGAGGGTTTGGGATTTTGGATGACCGAGTACTGCCATCATGTGAAGTGGATAATGTATTTTGAATGCAATGAACTTACAGGAAGGCTCACCCAGACTCCCTGTAACCTTAGACACTGTACGGGGCAGGAATTGCATGGGAATGCGAGCGCACTCTTTTCCAGAAGACTGACAGCTCTGATATAATTATAGACTGAAAAATCTGCAGAAAAAAAGGAAAAATAAAAGCTGCTTTCCAAATAGGGGTAAATCCAGAAAGCTGTTACTGCTCTTTCCTTGTTAACCAAAAATGTTCTTGAAGTGAAAAAATACAGAGCAATGAAGGCAGGAATGCCACAGCTGGAACCTCTATGCTGCCGGGATGAGGGGAGGGGGTGCGATATTACAACTATTACATTTCTGACCAAGTGGTTTGCTTCTTTTCTTTCAGTTTTCAGCTTGAATCAGAAGCAGCCTCTATTAGTCAGTAGCACTATAACCCTTCATGCTCAACTATCTGGGACATCTTTCATCTTTTTATAATACCCCTTCCCCATCTAGTCCATCCATTGAAGTGAGACTGCAGGACCACAGACAGTAGCTCCCTCCAGAATGTGGTTCAAAGGCATTCTAATTTCAGCCAGTAGTTATAATCATTGAGTGATAACAGAGCCTCTCTTTTTTCCCTGCCCCCTCCCAGGGCCTGTGAATATTACTTCCATGTACCATTAGCCCCAGCTGACCTGGAGAGCAGGAATTCAACTTAGTACTGTCATTGAACCACCAGGCCAGCTCTATTGCTAAAGGTTCATGAGCAGGGGGCATGATAAGTGTGGAAACTGGTGGGATAAATGGTGCTCGCCCCACCAGATCCATTTGCCCCCAACACTTCCATGAGGGAGGAGTGGCTCAGTGTTTGGGACAGGTTACCTCAGGCCAGAAGGCCAGGGGTTCAATTCCCACATGGGGACAAGCAACTTCAGGCCAGAGGGACAGGGGTCTCTAGTCCCATGGCCACTCCTTGTGGCCTTGGGCAAGCCACTCAACCCTCCATTGCCTCAGGTACACTTAGATTGTGAGCCCTTCAGGGACAAGGGTATAAAAACAAGTACCTGTTAGTATACATGTGAACCACACTGATTCTAAAGAGCATGGTATAAATACATTTCATAGTCACATAGTATATGATAAACTAAATCAATAATACCCTATTTATGATGGTGAATCTCTAAGAGACAAAATTAAACCAACATAAGAAAACCCCTTAATTATTCAATTCTTTTGTCGAAGCCCACCGGGGGAGGGCTAGCACTGTTAGCCTAGCCCTCACCTAACTGTGGACTGCTTTTGTTCGTTTTATGTTTCACCCTCGTGAATTTAAAAACCAATTACTTACCTTCTTCCACAAGCTGCAGTTAGTGTCCTTCATGTTGCAGATTCCAAGATATACAATACACGACGTGCACGTTTCGGGTGTGCGCCCTGTATCAAGTGTAATCTCCATATAAAGTATTACAACAAACTGCCATCATTCTCTTCCAACTCTAAACACCGCCTCCTTCATCGTGGCTTGCTTGGGTATTATGTAATGAATGGCTTTTACCTCGTCATTTTTAAACAGGGGAAACACCAATGGGAAGAGGAAAGTCCTCACTGTCAGAGGAGTCCTCCTCTCCATAGGTAGACAGACGTCCAATCAGAATTTACTACATCATAGAATGGTGATCCAATCGATGTCTCGATTTAACCCGTCAGGGTGTATAGTATGTAATGTAAAAATCCAACGCTGTTCTAATTGTTGCAGTCGTTGCTCGCGATCTCCCCCTCGGGGATCAAGAGGAACATGATCTATCACAGTCCAGCACAACTCCTCAAAAGAGTGAGACAATGCTATACAATGTTCAACTAGTGGAGCTGTCAACACCTTGTTTTTTATGCGCGATGCATGTTCCGCTAAGCGTTGTTTGAGCGACCTGGTAGTGCGTCCCACATACAATAAATCACATGGACATCTCAGCAAATACACTATATGAGAGGTAAGACACGTAGTCCTCCACTGTCGTGTATACTCCCGTCCTGTAGTGGGGTGTTGCCATTTTTGTCCCGAAAATGTCTGTTCACAATATTTACAAGTGGAACAGGGGTCATGTCCCCCATCATATCCCGGAGAGATAGGTCTGTCTAAAGACAGTGTTGTCTTAACCAAACGGTTACTCAGATTGGAACCCCGGGTGAAAGCTACTCGCAAGGGCTGCTGAAAACATTCATGTAACGATAAAATCCGCCAATGAGAACGCAAAATTTTTGCTACTTCTGAACTGTTTTCTGAGTAAGGTAAAATGCCCACCAACATACTAGAGTCATTTGATCTATGGACTGAATATTGGGGGTCCAATAACCATTCTCTGTGTGTATATCGCGCCCGGCGAAAAGCTTGGGAAACCACTTTCAATGGATAACCCCTAACCAACAACCGATTGGTCAATTCAGAGGCATGTACCTTGAAATCATCTAAAGAGTGGCAGAGACGCCTCAATCGCAAAAACTGCCCAAATGGAAGTCCACGCTTAAGGGAACCAGGATGATTGCTTCGATAGTGCAATAAACTATTCCTCTGAACTGGTTTTCGGTATAACGAAGATATTAATTTACCATCTTCGACAATAATAGTAATGTCCAAAAATTCAATTCGATCTTGAGCTGTGTGTTCAGTAAATGTAATGTTAGGCTTCAGTTGATTTAACCAGATGATAAAATTAGTAAGTGTAGGACGATCTGAGGTCCAAACAAAAAATATATCATCCAAAAACCTTCTCCATATTTTTACATGTTGGTACAACGGAGATTGTTGGATCAAAGTGTCTTCCATATTCCCCAAATAAAGAGTAGCTAAAGACGGGGCTAAAGTGGCCCCCATCGCCACTCCGGAGATTTGTTTGTAATAATTGCCATCAACCAAAAAATAATTTTGAGTTAACACAAGGCGTGCCAAATCCAACAAAAAACTCTGTGGGAGACGGGCTGGAGCTGAATAAAAAGAATGCTCCAACAATTCTAAAGCCTCCACCTGATCAATGTTGGTGTAAAGCGCAGTTACATCAAGAGTAACTAAATAGGCTCCCAAAGGGACCACTATATCTGAACGTAATTGCAGAAGATGGGTTGAATCTCGTAAATAGGACCGTACCTCTCTTGCCTCAGATTTTAAAAATACGTCACAAAAGATGGAAAGGGGTTCCAAAATTGAATTACGACAGGACACTATAGGTCTTCCCGGGGGAGCCGTTAGCGATTTGTGAACTTTTGGCACCAGATATAAAGTGGGGACTATAGGGTGAGTTGGCAACAAAAACTTTTTTTCTTTCAAAGTTATCCATCCTGATGTATAAGCTGTATCAATAAGAGATTGAATCGTAAGTTTTAAAGCTGTCGTTGGATCACTGTCTAAAGGTTGATAAATCAGAGGATCTTGAATATGAGCTTGTAATTGCTGGTGATAAATCCGAGAGTCCAACACTACTAGGGCACCTCCTTTATCAGCCCGACGAAACACAAGAGAGGGATCTGAAGCTAATTCTTTCAGCGATTGCCAATCTTCTTTAGTGAAATTAGACTTCCACTTCTTTGAAATATTTTCCAATCGGGCCACATCACGCAAGACCAACTCTTGATAAATGGAAATAATCGTGTCTCGACTAACCTCCGGAGGTAGCCAACGAGATGAAGGGTTCACTACCGATCCATCAGCCATTGAGGGTTTATTATGAAAAAACGCTCGAATTTTCAATTTGCGAAAGAATCGATAAAGACTAACCCTCATCTTAAAAGGATCATATCGGGAGGTCGGCACAAACGATAATCCATAATTTAAGACCCGTTCTTGCGACGAAGTTAACAATCGCCCAGAAAGGTTAATAACTAAGGAGGAGGCTGTTCCTGTCAAGTGCGGGAGCGAGTGTGTGGAGGCTCCCATTCTGACTCTTGATAAGGGTCTCGAGATCGACGGCCCCGGCCTCTCCGAAAATCCTGAGAACTGCGTCGAGACCTATAAGAGACTGTTTCTCCTCTACTTAATAATCGACCACGAATATTTGAAGAGGAACTATCGTCGGTGTCTTCTGATGAGGCTTCAAAGGTGACCTGTTTTTGTATAGACGTGTCTTTCTCATACATCCAGTAATACACATGCTCTATTTCATAATCTCCTTTATCACGAGAAAACTTTTTTACTTTCAATGATTTTAAATAATCAGAAAAACTCTTGATCTGTCGATCGATTTCTTCCATCTTAGACTGAAAGGGAAGCTCCCCCAATGCCGTCTTTAAAGGAATGGTTTTTTCTTCCAATTCTTTCTTCAAAACTTCTTCCTCTTGGATAGTTCTTTCCAAAATCAGTGCAATCAGATCGAAACTGCACTTATTAGATATCATATTCCATTTGGATACGAATTCCTCATCCCATTTAAATAATTTTGGCGCTCTCGTCATTCGTAACCCGCGAGGGATGATGCGGGTCTTTAAATATTGGGTCATGCTTGCCCCATGCAGTTGAGCCCGCACTAAACGTTTGCGTAGAGTTTTTAAAGCCGTGATAGAAAAGGAGACTGAATCCTCACATTTATCTTCATCAAAAAATGTTTGGCGCTGCCGTAATTTTTCTAAATGTTCCTCCGAATAGGTAAAGGTATCCGTAGCCATATTTAATGGGTAATGAAAGTGATAAACTAAATCAATAATACCCTATTTATGATGGTGAATCTCTAAGAGACAAAATTAAACCAACATAAGAAAACCCCTTAATTATTCAATTCTTTTGTCGAAGCCCACCGGGGGAGGGCTAGCACTGTTAGCCTAGCCCTCACCTAACTGTGGACTGCTTTTGTTCGTTTTATGTTTCACCCTCGTGAATTAAAAACCAATTACTTATCTTCTTCCACAAGCTGCAGTTAGTGTCCTTCATGTTGCAGATTCCAAGATATACAATACACGACGTGCACGTTTCGGGTGTGCGCCCTGTATCAAGTGTAATCTCCATATAAAGTATTACAACAAACTGCCATCATTCTCTTCCAACTCTAAACACCGCCTCCTTCATCGTGGCTTGCTTGGGTATTATGTAATGAATGGCTTTTTACCTCGTCATTTTTAAACAGGGGAAACACCAATGGGAAGAGGAAAGTCCTCACTGTCAGAGGAGTCCTCCTCTCCATAGGTAGACAGACGTCCAATCAGAATTTACTACATCATAGAATGGTGATCCAATCGATGTCTCGATTTAACCCGTCAGGGTGTATAGTATGTAATGTAAAAATCCAACGCTGTTCTAATTGTTGCAGTCGTTGCTCGCAGTTTTTGCGATTGAGGCGTCTCTGCCACTCTTTAGATGATTTCAAGGTACATGCCTCTGAATTGACCAATCGGTTGTTGGTTAGGGGTTATCCATTGAAAGTGGTTTCCCAAGCTTTTCGCCGGGCGCGATATACACACAGAGAATGGTTATTGGACCCCCAATATTCAGTCCATAGATCAAATGACTCTAGTATGTTGGTGGGCATTTTACCTTACTCAGAAAACAGTTCAGAAGTAGCAAAAATTTTGCGTTCTCATTGGCGGATTTTATCGTTACATGAATGTTTTCAGCAGCCCTTGCGAGTAGCTTTCACCCGGGGTTCCAATCTGAGTAACCGTTTGGTTAAGACAACACTGTCTTTAGACAGACCTATCTCTCCGGGATATGATGGGGGACATGACCCCTGTTCCACTTGTAAATATTGTGAACAGACATTTTCGGGACAAAAATGGCAACACCCCACTACAGGACGGGAGTATACACGACAGTGGAGGACTACGTGTCTTACCTCTCATATAGTGTATTTGCTGAGATGTCCATGTGATTTATTGTATGTGGGACGCACTACCAGGTCGCTCAAACAACGCTTAGCGGAACATGCATCGCGCATAAAAAACAAGGTGTTGACAGCTCCACTAGTTGAACATTGTATAGCATTGTCTCACTCTTTTGAGGAGTTGTGCTGGACTGTGATAGATCATGTTCCTCTTGATCCCCGAGGGGGAGATCGCGAGCAACGACTGCAACAATTAGAACAGCGTTGGATTTTTACATTACATACTATACACCCTGACGGGTTAAATCGAGACATCGATTGGATCACCATTCTATGATGTAGTAAATTCTGATTGGACGTCTGTCTACCTATGGAGAGGAGGACTCCTCTGACAGTGAGGACTTTCCTCTTCCCATTGGTGTTTCCCCTGTTTAAAAATGACGAGGTAAAAGCCATTCATTACATAATACCCAAGCAAGCCACGATGAAGGAGGCGGTGTTTAGAGTTGGAAGAGAATGATGGCAGTTTGTTGTAATACTTTATATGGAGATTACACTTGATACAGGGCGCACACCCGAAACGTGCACGTCGTGTATTGTATATCTTGGAATCTGCAACATGAAGGACACTAACTGAAGCTTGTGGAAGAAGATAAGTAATTGGTTTTTAAATTCACGAGGGTGAAACATAAAACGAACAAAAGCAGTCCACAGTTAGATGAGGGCTAGGCTAACAGTGCTAGCCCTCCCCCGGTGGGCTTCGACAAAAGAATTGAATAATTAAGGGGTTTTCTTATGTTGGTTTAATTTTGTCACATAGTATATGATGGCAGATAAAGACCAGTATGGTTTATCTAGTCTGCCCAGCAAGAGTAGGTGCATCTGCTGCTCCATACAGGTCATGCCCTTGTTTAGGGGTGTGCCCACTGTTCTATGCAGGGCACCCCTATTTATTGATCTATAAGAGATACGTTTATTTTGATTTTATCCTGTTGCTATAAAGGGATCCCATGCTATTTTGAATTGTCACTGTATTTGCCCCCAACACTTCCATCGGGAGGTCATTCCAAGTATCCATCACCCTTTCAGTGAAAAAGTATTTCCTGACATTGCCTTTCAATTTATCCCCTTGCAGCTTCATGTTATGCCCTCTAGCTTTACAGCTTCCCTGTCTTTGGAAGAGGTTTGTTTGCTCATTAATACTCTTAAGTATTTAAATGTCTGAATCATATCACCCCTGTCCCTCCTCTCCTCCAGAGTGTACATATTTAGGTCTTCAAGTCTCTTCTCATAAGTCTTATGATGCAGGCTCCATATCATTTTGGTTGCCTTCCTCTGAACTGTTTCCAGTCTTTTTATATCCTTTGTGAGATATGGTTTCCAAAACTGAACACGGTATTCCGATTGAGGCCTCACCAGCAACTTGTACAGTGGCATTAGTGTGTCTTTTCTGCTGGTAATTTCTCTTTGTATATAACCCAGCATTCTTCTGGCAATTGTCGCACTGTTTCGCCACCTTGAGATCCTCAGAAATAATCATTCCAAGGTCCTACATGTGCTTTGTAATTCTTCACTCTACCCTCTTCCTTACCCTTTTCTACCCTCATCCATTTACTCCAAGTACTGCATTGTCTCTTTATCCATTCCCCTAACTATGGAGCGGAGGAGTAGCCAAGTGATTAGAGCAGCTGCCTAGTACCCAAAAGATCTAAGGGTTCATTTCCCACTGGTGCCCCTCAGGCAAGTTATTTAATCCTCTATTGCCTCCAAAGAAAAGGCCTGGCAAACTACCTCCAGTTATACATTGCCAAGAAAACCCAGGGACTGCTGGGTTGCCAGGAGTCAGCATTGACTTAACAGCACTTAACCCCCCCCCCAAAAAAAAACTATACTACATTGTCTTTAGTGTGATCTGTATTATTATTCATATTTTATATGCTGCAAGCTGCTTTAAGGCTCTTTGAAGACGGCAGTGTAGAAATACTGGACTGGAAGAACAGATCTGTTATTTATTTATTTGGTTTTATACCGCACTATTCAAGATCAGCATGGTTTACAAAGTAACAACATCATACATGGAACAGTTTACATTTAACATGTTACATTTAACATATTGAACATATGAACAAGGTATAAACAGTTAACTTATTTATATTGGTAGATCAATAGATCATTCACAGTAGCTTATAATGCTGGGGAACTATTTACAGTCTGATAGGATCTTGAGTATGATATAGATGGAAACACTTTAAGTTATGTGGTCGAAAGCAAGGTGGAAGGTGTGTTTTGATTGCTTTGCGAAAGGTAGCCAAATCTGATATGAAACGAATAGGAGCAGGTAGGGAGTTCCGTAGTAGAGGGCCGAAGAGGGAAAAGGCTCTGTTCATGGCAATTGGGAGCTTTTTCTGGCTATGGATGGGATGGTAAGAGTGTTTATCATATTTGCTCTTCTTGCTCTGTTGTCAAGAGTCCAGTGTAGGAGATCTTCCAGTGAGGGTGCTGATAGGTGGTTGAGAATCTTGAATGTTATCAGGAGAGTTTTGTACTTGAGTCGACTGTTTATTGGGAGCCAGTGAAGTTGGATTAGAAGAGGAGATACATGCTCATATCTGGATGCTCCATAGATGGTTTGTGCCGCAGTATGCAATGCTAATTGTAATGGATGGATAGAATATCCAGGAAGTCCTTGCAGGATGATATTTGCATAGTCGAAGAGCGGAGTGATCAGGGCTTGGAAGACAGTGTGGAAGTCAGTAGGCTCGGAGATGACGGAGGGAACATATTTTATGATAAGACAGACTTTGTGTTTGCTGCTTTCTCTTGGTTCCTGTGGCCAGAAGGATACATGAGACTTCAAATTTCTTCATTGGCCACAGAGTTGCCAACTAGCTCCATGCCATGTGGAGAGGCTGAGTCAGTGCTGGTTTTACCCCATTGGATCTATGAAGTTACGATTTCTGTAAGTAAAACAGGACTTCAGATCCACAGCTGAAAGGGAGAATAAGCAGATTTGACTTAACCTATATGCATAACTTGGAGATAACTCGTAAACTGTTAGTGGTCAAGAGATAGGAACTGTTGCTGGATTCCTTGGTTCCTCTCATGATTGGCAGCCAGGCCTCCTAAGAACATAAGATATACCATACTGGGTCAGACCAAGGTCCATCAAGCCCAGTATCCTGTTTCCAACAGTGACCAATCTAGGTCACAAGTACCTAGCAGTTTCCCCAAAAGACACAACTTCCACAATGTTTGTATTAGGGCAAGCAGTAGATTTTCTGGGTCCCCATTAATAATGGTTTACAGACCTTTCCTTCAGGAATTTGTCCAAACCTTTTTTAAACCCGGCTACACTAACAGCTTTTACTACATCTCTCCAGTAAGGAATCCCATAGTTTGATTACGCATTGAGTGAAAAAATATTTTCTCCAGGAACAAGCAGGAAGTCAGTCCTCATATATGAGTGACATCGACGCCGACAGAGCCCTGAGCGGAGCATCTCCCCAGCTTTCAAAGAAAGCCTTTGGGAGATGCCATCATGCATGCGTGGTCCCCTTCCCACCCAAGGGTGCCATCTTGGTCAGTCTCCCTTTTTCCATGGAGTCCTACAGACGTTCGTCTTGTCCCCCCAGAAAAAAGTTGTTTTTTCGTGTATGTTTCATACCTATTCTGGCTTGCTCCGGTTCCTTTGCTGCCTCCGAGCCCCGCTGCCCAGCATCAGGCCTCGGGACCTTTTTTCTTAGGTTCTTTTCCATCAGCGCTTTTGTGCCTTTTTCCAACCGTTGGCTGCGTCGAGGGTCTTCGACCTTGCTGAGGTCCTTTGGCCACCAGTTTTAAGAAATGTGGTCCAGTGGCCACCAGTTTTAAGAAATGTGATCTGTGTTCCAGGAACATGTCCCTCACCGACACTCACGATTGTTGCCTCCGGTGTCTGGCCACTGACCATGACCCAGTGGAATGCTCCTTGTGTAAGAAGATGTCTGCAAAGGCCATCCGGAGCCGCTGGTTTAAGCAGGATGACATCTTCCACAAGGCAGACTCGACCCCAATATCCCCGGTAGCCTCATGCTCAAAGGCCCCGCACAGATCTTAGGAGTCGCATAAGGCCCCCACGGTCCCAGAGTGGACTCACAGGCATTCCAAGCAAGGGTCCCCTGAGCAGGAGTGTACAAAGGAAAAGAAGACCTCAAGGGCCTAGGAGGTGGACAAGCACGGGAAATCCTGCGCACAGTCCCTCAGCCCCCAGTGGGCCTCCGAGGAGTCAGAATGGGAGTGCCCCTGAAATGTATCCAGAATTGAGGTTGAAGCCTCCAGTGACAGACCTCAGTCTCCTGAAGGCCGTTCCATCGAGGATCCCATGTTCTCCTTGACACCCGACACGGTCACCCCGGCATACCACCCCTAAGTGGAAAGCTCATATGCTGGCACTGGAGCGCCGCATTTCTGTGTTCCTCACCTCCCAGCAGGTGCTGATGCCCAGCCCCACTGGTGCTCACCTCGAGACTGCAGGGACCTTGATGTCGAGGATTCTCTGGGCTGCCAAAACGATCCCAGAGCCAGATGCCTTGGGTGGATCCTCGGCGAGGGTCTGTTCTCGCTTTCACTCCTCGTGGGTGAGGTCCTCACAGGTGAGTGCCTCTGGCTCTGGCCATGCCCCAGCCTGGGGACACCGAAGACCGATGCCGATGACACCCTTGGAGCCATGAGGTCTCAAGTCTTCCTCAGAGCACTCTGATTGGGAGTCCGATATTAAGACATCTCCAGAGACTTGGGCCCACTGAGACTTTCCCTCAGACCCATCTCCAGATCCCCTCCCAAGGATACTTCATTCCTCGAGCTCATCAGGGACATGGCTCAGGTGCTCTCCCTCACTATCGAGTTGGTGAAGGACTCTCATATGGAGGAGCTCGACATCCTCCAGTATGAGGCACCGCCGAAGGAGACCCTGATGGTCCCTGTCCCTATCCTCAGCCAGCTTCTTCTCAGGATGTGGGAAACTCCGGCATCAGTGCTGATCGTCAGCCTGTGCCTGGATACCATGTAATGGGTCCAGCGAGGACCAGGCTTCCGCAAGGCGCAATTCCCTCACACCTCCATGATGGTTGAGTAGGCAATGTGCCGGCAGATGAGGTGAAAGATGCACTCATCGGTACCCCTGGGCAAGGAGTCCCATGCCCTTGACACCCTCAGGCGGAAATGCCTCCAAGACTCGATGTTGGCATGCCGTATACAAACTTACCAGCTTTACATCAGTAGGTTCCTCCGAGACCTGGCCAAGGAACTCGGAGGCTTTGTGGCTGGCCTCGATGGATATCACCTCCGGCGCTTCCAGAGTCTTACAAAATCTGTCTGAGAGTGTTCCAAGTATCTGCCCCAAGCCACTTATGATGGCTTCGAATCCAGCACGAGGGTTGCGGCTGCTGGCATCGGCACTCAATGCTAAGTCTAGCTCCAATCATTGGACCTTGAGCAATGGGTACAAGAGAGGCTCCTCAATATCCCTTGCCTTGGCTGATGGAGGACAAAGCGGCCAAAATCTTGACCGTTACCCGGACTTAGCTCTTGAAGAAGACCTCCTGAGGAAGAATCACAGCGAAAGAAGCCTTCTTTCCTCAGGAAGGGCCAATTCTATCAAGGTTACCCTCTATACCTGGCCGCCCAGATCTCTCAGCAGGTCACTAGGGCAAGGGAGCGGGTCAGGGCCCACGCAAGCCCAAGGGTCCTAAGTCCCAGCCACCAGCCCCAGCCCAACTTGGATCTGGGTTTTGATGCCCCCAGCATAGCCTCTCTTCCCCTGCAGGGTCAGCTCCCAACAGGGGGGTGCCTGGTCCATTTTGCTCACAGGTGTGCCTCCATCATCACCGACTCATGGGCACTTCAGGTGGTCAGGGAGGATTACCTTCTCCACCTGGACCAGTTACCTCCACCCTTCTTCCCCGGGGAGCCTCCTCAGTCTCCCCTGCACCAGACTCTGCTAATGCAAGAACTCACAGGTCTTCTCAGGGACAGGGCTTTGGAGCACTATCAAAGAACCTCAGAGGACAGGGGTTTTACTCCGGGTACTTTCTGGTCCCTGAAAGAACAGAGGGCTAAGGCCCATCCTGGACCTGAGAAACCTGAACAAATTCCTGGTACGGGATAAATTCAAGATGCTCTCCCTTGAAATATTGCTGCCCTACCTCCAGAAGGGAGATTGGCTATGCTCTTGGGACCTAAAGGATGCTTATACTTACATCCTTACTCATCCCAGTCACAGGCAATATCTAAGATTCGTGGTCGGATGTGATCACTATCAGTACAGGGTGCTTCCCTTCGGCCTAGCCTCCACACCATGGGTCTTTACCAAATGCCTAACAGTGGTAGCCGCCTATCTTCGTCTCCAGGGGACCTTCATCTTCCCGTACCTAGATGACTGGTTGGTAAGAGGAGACACAGCCTGAGAGGTGCTGCAGGCCACAGGCCACACCATCAAAGTCCTATAACACCTTGGATTTGTGATAAATCATCCAAAATCCCATCTCACTCTAGCACAAGACCTGGAATTCATAGGGGCTCACTTGGACACAAGGCCAAGGCTTTCCTCCCCCTGGACAGGGCAGATCGTCTCACGGCCCTAGGAGCTGAGGTACAGCCTTGCCACATGGTCTCAATGTGGTCCATGCTTCACCTTCTCAGCCACATGACCTCCACAGTACATATGGTACACAATGCCTGCCACCACATGCGAGCTTCTCAGTGGTGCCTCCGCTCACAGTGGTCCCATGCAACAGGCCAGCTCCAGGACAGAGTCTTGGTGTCCCATCAGCTGGCAGAGTCACTCAGTTAGTGGCAGGCTACTCAGAACCTGCACCAGGGCATGAACATAAGAACATAAGATATGCCATACTGGGTCAGACCAAGGTCCATCAAGCCCAGTATTCTGTTTCCAACAGTGGCCAATCTAGGTCATATGTACCTAGCAGTTTCCCCAAGGGACACAGGTTCCACAATGCTTGTATTGGTTCAAGCATTGATATCCTGGGTCCCTTCTTAATAATGGTTTATGGACCTTTCCTCCAGGAACTTGTCCAAACCTTTTTTAAACCCAGCTACACTAACAGCCTTTACTACATCCTCCAGTAACAAATTCCAGAGTTTGATTACACGTTGAGTGGAAAAATATTTTCTTTTATTAGTCTTAAATAGTTTACCCTGTAGCTTCATTGCATGTCCCCTAGTCGTTCTATATTCTGATAAGGTAAACAAACGATCTAGGTTTAACCGTTCCACTCCGTTCATTAATTTATAGACTTCCCTCATATCTCCCCACAGCCGTCTCTTTTCCAGGTTAAAGAGCCCTAACCTTTTTAGCCTTTCTTCATAGGAGTATCCTTCCATCCCCTTTACCATTTTGGTGGCTCTTCTCTGAACCTTTTCTAAAATCGCTATATCCTTTTTAAGATACGGCGACCAGAATTGCACACAAAATTCAAGGTGCGGTCTCACCATGGAACGATATAGAGGCATTATAATATCTTTTGTTTTATTTTCCATTCCTTTCCTTATCCTACCTAGCATTCTATTTGCTCTCTTGGCCGCTGCTGCACACTGGGCCGAGGGTTTTAACATGGTATCCACAATGACGCCTAAATCTTTTTCCTGGGTGGTAGTTCCTAATGTGGAACCTTGCATCGTGTAACCATAGTTTGGGTTGTTCTTCCCTAGGTGCATAACCTTGCACTTGTCCACATTAAATTTCATCTGCCATTTTGATGCCCAGTCTTCCAATTTATCAAGATCCTCTTGCAATTTTCCACAATCCTCTTGGGTTTTAACAACTTTAAATAGTTTTGTGTCATCTGCTGCAATTTTACACAATCCTCTTGGGTTTTAACAACTTTAAATAGTTTCGTGTCATGCCCTTCCAACTCCTGAGTTCCCAGAGGGTACTCAAGATGGGTGCCTCCCTATGGGGCTGGGGTGCCCACTGTGAGGAGCTGCGCACCCAGGGGATGTGGTCACCCAAGGAAAGCCAGCAGCAGATCAACCTGCTGGAGTTCAGGGCCGTCTAACTGGCACTAAAAACTTTCTAGCACCACCTGCAACACCAGTCAGTGCTTTTCCAGACAGACAGTCAGGTCATGAACAAGCAAGGAGGCACAGACTCCTACCACCTATGCCAGGAGGCAGTAACCATCTGCTTATATGCGACCAGACAGGGTATGCTTCTCCAGGCGACATACCTCTCGGGCCACGACAAACCCTGGCAGACAGACTAAGCAGGGTCCTCCAGCCACACGATTGTCAATTTGACCCAGGGTGGCACTGTGGCTGGTCAGATGGTGGGGCACCCTGAGCCTCGACCTCTTTGCTCAGCTATCACATTTCTGCTGTTCGCACCTGCACCCAGACCAGGTAGTGGCAGATGCCTTCCTCATCTTGTGGTTGGGGGGGCCTAATTGTATACGTTCCCTCCCACACCACTGATAGCGTGGACCCTCTTCGAGGTCCAGCGGGATAAGACTTCCGTGATTCTGGTAGCCCCCAGGTGGCCCAGGCAGCCTTGGTTTCCCCTGCTGCTCCATGTCTTGACAGGGACTCTCGGGAGTTCCCCGGGGCTTTTGACCCAGGAGGATGGCTCGATCCTCCACCCCAACCTGGGAGCCATATCTCTCACAGTATGGCTCCTGAACGGGTCACTAGCACCACTCAACTTCCCCAGAGAGGTAGAGGAAATCCTTCTGGCTTCTCATAAGGACTCCACGAGACAGGTCTGTACTTTCAAATGGTGCAGATTCTCCTTATGGTGCATGGAACACCAGGCAAACACGTTCTCCTGTCCAGTGTACACAGAGCTGCGATACTTGTCCCACCTCTCGCAGTCCGGGCTGAAGTCCAACTCTGTCTGGGTACACCTGAGTACCTTCTCTGCAAACCATCGCTCCATATAGGGCAAGCCTCTTTCCATGCAGTCCCTGGTTACTTGATTCATGTGGGGCTTACTGCTCTCTAAGCCTCCCGTCCATCTGCCCCTGCAGAATGGGCTCTCAATATGGTCCTAGTGCAGCTTTGCCAAGCTGCTCTTCGAGCCCTTGGCTATCCGCCATCTGTGCTACCTGTGCTGGAAGATGGCCTTCCTGGTGGCGCTCACAAGAACAGGGTCATATTACGTACCCACCTAAAATTCGTACCGAAGGTGGTATCTGATTTCCACTTCAATCAGGAGGCGGTACTTCCCACCTTCTTTTCCCAGCCCCAGGCCAACAAGGCATCGGCCGTTCTCCACACTCTGGACTGCAAAAGGGACATAAACTTCTACCTGCAGCGCATCCATGACCACTGCAAAGCCTCTCAGCTTTTTGTTTCATACAACCCCAGTTGTCTGGGGTAGGCTGTTACCAAGTGGACTCTGTCCATCTGGGTGGTGGACTGCATTGCCTTCGTCCACAATCAGGTTGGGCTGCCGTTAGAGGGCCGAGTCACTGCACACAGTGTCAGGGCTATGGCAACCTTCATTGTGAGCCTACTCTCTGTCTCTATGGCAGACATTTGCTCGGCAGCCACCTAGTCCTCCTTTCACATTTTTGAAGCTCATTACTGCCTAGAGAGGGAGTCGCGACGGGACAGTGCCTTCGACCAGGCCATCCTCCGGAATCTGTTTGGGGTTTAGGCATCTCCTGCCCTCTGACCCTTCTTGTTCAGGCTACTGGATCCATGGTTCTCTCTGGACACTGGTGTCCTCAGAGTCTGTCTTCATATCTTTCTGCGGCTGCTCACGGTTCTTTTTCTCTGCAGGTTCCCGGTAGCCTATAGCTAAGGAGTCCCATATGTGAGGACTGACTTTCTGCTTGTTCCTGAAGAAAGCATAGTTACTCACCTGTAACAGGTGTTCTCCAGGGACAGCAGGAATCAGTTCTCACAACCCTCCCTCCTCCCCTTGGAGTTGCAGTTCAAATTTTGGCCAACTTCTTTTGTCGGCTCTAGCTATGTCATCTGACTGACCAAGATAGTACCCTTGGGCGGGAAGGGGACCATGCATGCGTGGTGGCATCTACCAAAGACTTTCTTTGAAAGCTGGGGAGATGCTCCACGCAGGGCTCTGTCGGCGTCGATGCCACCCATATGTGAGGAATCCTTCCTGCTATCCCTAGAGAACATCTGCTACAAGTGACTAACTACGCTTTCTCTTATTAGTCTTAAATAGGTTACACTGTAGCTTCATTGCATATCCTCTAGTCCTTCTGTATTTTGATGATGTAAACAATCAATCTACCTTTACCTGTTCCATTCAATTCATTAATTTATAGATCTCTATCATATCTCCCCTCAGCTATCTCTTTTCCAGGTTGAAGAGCTCTAAGCTTTTTAGCCTCTCCTCTTAGAGGTATCCTTCCATCCCCTTTACCATTTTCATGACTCTTCTCTGTACCTTTTCTAATAATGCTATATCCTTTTTAAGATACGGCAACCAGAATTGCACAGAATATTCAAGGTGCGATCGCACCATGTAACAATATAGAGGCATTATAATATCCTTTTGTTTTATTCTCTATTCCTTTTTTTATGATTCCTAGCATTCTATTTGCTTTTTTGGTCGCTGCTACACACTGGGCGGAGGGTTTCAACATATTATCCATGATGACGCCTAAATCTTTTTCCTGGGTGGTGGTTCCTAATGTGGAACTTTGCATAGTGTAACCATAGTTTACATTGTTTGCGGCGTTCTTTTCAACTTGGATAGCAGTTAATTGATTAGGAGCAAGACGTGTGCAGCATCAAGAAAGTTTCTTCTAAACATTTTTGTTGAATGATCCCCTGATGAAACTCAAGCGAGTGAAACGCGACGAGGCGCCGGTAAGAGGCGTTGGGAAGAAGAAGTGGGAAGAGGATACATAAAGGGAACGAAGACCCACTGACAAGGCAACATATTAAGATAAGCATTTTTTCACATAAGAATATACAAGATAAGAAGAAGAATTGCATTTGCATTGGTCATTGATGCAAACAGGCACTGACAGTTCTGACAAATTCTAAGTCAGTAAAAATAGTGCCGAAGAGTCTGAGACCAATTTGCAATACTATTTAAATGATTTTTTCATAATTACTGAAAGTGAAGTCAGTACATTATTTCAATCAGTGGTACCCATCATTATAGATAGGAGTTTGATACTCATAGAGTGAATTGGACATTTAGTTGAGACAGTATACCTCACTGAGAAAACGCCCATTTGGATTATTCTTTCCTAGGTGCATAACTTTGCACTTGTCCACATTAAATTTCATCTGCCATTTGAATATCCAGCCTTTCAATTTATCAAGATCCTCTTGCAATTTTTCACAATCCTCTTGGGTTTTAACAAGTTTGAATAATTTTGTGTCATCTGCAAATTTGATTACCTCACTCATTATTCCCATTTCCAGGTCATTTCCAAATATGTTAAAAAGCAGTGAACCCAGCACAAATCCCTGGGGTGCTCCACTATTCACCTTTCTCCATTGGGAAAATTGGCCTTTTAGACCTACCCTCTGCTTTCTATCTTTTAACCAGTTCTTGATCCACAGTAATACACTGCCTCCTATCCCATGACTTTTTAATTTTGCCAAGAGTCTCTCATGAGGGACCTTATCAAGTGTTTTCTGAAAATCCAGATACACTATATGAACTGATTCACCTTTGTCTACCTGTTGTGCTGAAGGTGAAGCCATTGAAGCTATAGACTTAGAAAAAAACACTGTTTATTATAAAGCAACTGACTCACAGAAGGTGCAGTTACCTAAAAGTGCAGCTAGAGGGAGCAGGCACGAGGCTGCAGAAGCTAAGCTGACACACCCAGGGTTTGAGAATGCAGGAGCTAATCAGGTACACCTGAGTAGAGAGCCAGGAAGCTCAGTGGAGAAACGGCTTTATAAACAGTGCTCAGAGAGAGGAACTGAGAGAGGACCTCGAGCTGAGAGAGGACTACGAGCTGAGAGAGGAGCTGAGAGAGGACCTCATGCTCAGAGAGGACCACAAGTTTGGAGAGGAACACAAGTTCAGAGAGGAACTGAGAGGGGACCTGAGAGAGGAACCTCACATACTGAAAGGCAGAGAAGCTTGGAGTACTTACAAGGAAGAGCTAAGTTCCAGGGAGGACAAGCCCATTCCAGAAAGCTCCAGGAGCCAGTCTTCAGGGAAGACGGTGATAGAAGGAGACTGCCGGGTAGAGCAGATACCAGCAGAGCACGTCTCAAAGATCCAAGGTACAGTTATATTTCCTTTCCAAGATGTGAGCCAGCTCCTAGAAAGCTTATAACCCAGAGAACCGTACTGATAGGAAACAAAGCTGGGAAAGGCTTGTGAAACCTTTACAGAGAGGCATAGTAAAAAGCCATAACAGTTATTTGACAGAACTACAACCTGCCTTATCCAGGGAAAGCTCAGGACTAGCTGACAACACGGCTGAACAGGAACCTATGCAAATAGAGGTGATAGAACCAGAGCCGTTGCAGTTAGAGCATCCGATGGACTGCTCACTCTGTGTTTCCAAGAGTCTAGAGTCTCTCACAGAATTGTAACCGGCAGGACATGCTTTAAGATATCTTTTTGCTTTTGCTAAGCTGAAAGAAGAAGTTTTGTATTTGTTTTTCCTCTTGGTGTTGAAAACCTGTTTGAATGCAAAGAATTGTGAAGCGCCTGTAACAGTTACTGACTTTGTAAATATTTTGGCATAAACCCTGAAGTAAGGTACATTCTGTTTTTGTCTTCCTGGAGAACCTTTGCACAACAAAGGGAATAAAAACCATTTAAGTTTAACCCTGCACAAGGCTCACAACTATTTCTTTATGAAGTGGGACTACAAAGACCATGATGCACCTGGTCTAGAAAAGTTTTTCCTTCTTCAACCAACAATAAGTATCCGCCCTCTCCTTTCTGCCCGCTGCCGCTAGGAGGGGCTGTGACACTGTTTATTCACACCTTCAAAAAAACATAGCAGATTAGTAAGACAAGATCTTCCTTGGCTAAAGCCATGTTGGCCGATTTCCATTAAGCCATGACTACATGTTCAGTAATTTTGTTCTTTATAATGGTTTCTACCATTTTTCCCAGTACCAACGTCAAACTCACCGGTCTGTAGTTTCTCGGATCACTCTTGGCATCCTTTTTAAAAATTGGCGTTACATTGGCTATCTTCCAATCTTCAGGCATTACAGATGATTTTATTGATAATTCACAGATTACTAATAGTAGGTCTGCAATCTCATATTTTAGTTTTTTCATTACTCTTGGATCTATACCATGTGGTCCAGGTGATTTTCTACTCTTCAATTTATCAAATAGTTGTAACACGTCTTCCCGGTGTATCGATATTTCTTTCAGTTCTTCTGCAGCATCACCTTTAAATTCAATTTCAGTTATGGGTAACATCCCTACATCTTCCTCAGTAAAGACCATAGGAAAGAATTCATTCTGTCTCTCCGCTATGGTCTTGTCCCCTCATAGTGCCCCTTTTACCCCTCTACCATCCAATGGTCCAACTGACTCTCTCACAGGTTTTTTGCTACGAATGTACTTGAAAAAGTCTTTATTAAGCATTTTTGCTTCCACAGCAAGCTTCTTCTTAAATTCTCTCTTTGCCTGCCTTATCAATGCCTTGCCAGTGCTTATGTTGTTTCCTTTTTTCATCATTGAGCTTCTTTTTCCATTTCCTGAAAGATTCTTTTTTGGCAACATCAGCCTCTCTGATCTCGCCTTTAAAACATGCTGGCAGTTTTTTGGACTTCCTTCCACTTTTCTTAAACCGTGGAATACAACTGGTCTGGGTTTCCAAGATAGTATTTTTAAACAACACCCATGCTTAATATAAATCTATAAACTTTACATCTGCTGCTTTTAGTTTTTGCTTAACTGTTTTCCTCATTTTATTATAGTCTCCTTTTTGAAAGTTAAAAGGTATTGCTGTGGATTTTCTTGCTGTCCTTCCTCCATTTACTAAATCAAATGTGATCATGCTATGATCACTATTACCAAGTGGCCCCAACACCCTTATCTCTTGCACCAGATCTGGTGTTCAACTAAGGACTAGGTCCAAAATGGCTTCTGCTCTTGTCAGTTCATGCACCAGCTGTTCCAGGAAGTAGTCATTTCTTTAATCTAGAAGCTTTCTCTCCCTAGCATGTCCTGCCATGACACTGATTCAGTTGATACAGGGTAGTTGAAATCACCCATTATTATTACTGTGCTGTAACATTTGTTAGCTTCCCTGATTTCTTTGAGCATTTCATCATCCATTTGTTCATTCTGGCCAGGTGTTCGATAATACACCCCCAGTACCATTGCCTTCCTCTTCCTCTTTTTACATGGAATTTCAATCCGTAGACAGTGTATTTTATTTTCTACGAAACTTTAATCCTTTGTGACTCTATGCCCTCTCTTACATAGAGTGCAACCCCTCCATCAATTTGATCTGCATGACCATTACAATATAGTTTGTACCCAGGTATCACAGTGTCCCATTGCTTGTCCTCCTTCCACCATGTCTGAGAGATACCAATTATATCTAACCTCTCATTTAGTGCTATATAGTCTAACTCTATGTTACTAACGCTCCTATCTTATTTTTGAGACTTCTAGCATTTGTATGCAAGCATTTTAGAGGATGCATTTTATTCATATCAATCTGGTTATCGGTAGGCAGGGGTAATTTGGCATCTTTAAGCTCTGTCTGCTCTGTACTTAAGGGCATTTGGGTTGCTTTTGTCTTTATTGGAACCTCTCTGTCGATATGCCCTAACTTCAGTCTTTTGATAGTATCCTTCAAGGATACATTGTTCTGAACCATGCGCTCTTGGGCAACTGTCGGCTTTCCCCCATTATCTAGTTTAAAAGCTGCTCTATCTCCTTTTTAAAGGTAAATGCCAGCAGCCTGGTTCCATTTCGGTTAAGGTTGAACCCATCCCTTCCCCAGAATGTTGCCCAATTCCTAAAAAATCCAAAACTTTCTTCCTTGCACCATTGTCCCATCCATGCATTGAGACTCAAACTCTGAAATTTGTTACCGGAGGATGTAGTAAAAGCTGTTAGTGTAGATGGGTTTAAAAAAGGTTTGGACAAGTTCCTGGAGGAAAGGTCCATAAATCATCATTAAAAGGGACCCAGGATATCACTGCTTGATCCAATACAAGCATTGAGGAACCTGTGTCTTTTGGGGAGACTGCTAGGTCCTAGATTGGCCACTGTTGGAAACAGGATAATGGGCTTGATGGACCTTGGTCTGACCCAGTATAGCATATCTTATGTTCTGCCTGCCTTTTGGGTCTTGCTCGTGGAATGGGAAGCATTTCGGAGAATGCTACCCTGGACGTTCTGGATTTCAACTTCCTACCTAAAAGCCTAAATTTAGCCTCCAGAACCTCCCTACCACATTTTCCTATGTCTGGTACCAACATATACCAAGACAGCAGACTCCTCCCCAGCATTATCTAAGACCTTGTCTAGGTGGCGCGTGAGGTCCGCTACCTTCTCTCTAGGCAGGCATGTTACCAGGCAGTCCTCATGTCCACCAGTCACTCAGCTATCTACATGCCTAATAATTGAATCACCAACAATAACATCTGTCCTAACCCTTCCCTCAGGTGCACATGGCTCTAGAGAAACCTCCTCAGTACGAGAGAGTTTTACATCACCTGTAACTAGGACCTGAGGACAGATTCTAGCTACAGGATAGATTCCTGCCACCCCAGGGTGATGCTCTCCTTTCACATGACCTCTCTGCTCCATAGCAACAGGGATGTTGCCAGACTGGAGGTGGGACTTCAGTACTTCATCCTTGTAGGTCTCGTCTATGTACCTCTCTGTCTTCCTTACATCCTCCAAGTCTGCTACTGTAGCCTCCAGAGTTTGGACTCGTTCCCTGAGAGCAAGGAGCTCCTTGCACCTAGTGCACACATAAGACCCCTCACCAACTGGGTAAAAATCAAACATGTGACACTCAGTGCAAAAGACTGGAAAAGCCCCATCTTGCTGCTAGACTGCTGTCTGCATCTTACTTTTAAGGTTGTGTTTAGGTTTTTAAGTTGTTTACTTACTTAGGTTTGCTAGGGATACTTATACTAATAGTATAAGAGTGAATATGGGTATCTCCTTCTCTTTAAGATGTTTAAGCACCTTTAAAGCTACGATTATCCCAGGGGTGGATGGGAGTCAGGGAGGGATGGAGGGAGGGAGAGAAAGAAATTTAAAGTTGGCTGCTACACATTGCCCTGTTCCATGCTTCTAAGTTAAATTCTTACAATTTCCTGGGTGATTCACACAGCCCTTGGTTTGATAGAAGGGGCCTTTTAATTTGCCCCTATGATCTGTCACTTGCCTTTAACACCCATTTAAGGCAACTTCACAAATCTTTTGCCTCCTAGTTGAAGTACTCTTTGTAAAGGTCACTAGAAAAGAAGTTTATTTTATTTCTACTCTGAGATTATTCTATTTGTATGCTAAACTATATTCTGATTTGATTTAAGTCAAAAAGCTCTCTAGAAACAAATTTATTTCAAAGTCTGTTTACTCTTATTTTATGTTTTATGTTCTATGCTAAGTTATACTCTGATTTGACTTAAATACAAAGCTTATTGGTGATAGTAAGACCTGACTGGCTCAGCAAAAATACTGAATTCTAAAATACACAGATTTATCAGCTTTAGCCCCAAGAAGTCCTTTTACCTCAAGATTTAGAGTTTATTCCAGAAGAATATACTCACAAGTATAGATCTACTTCCAGTTGTAGCATTCCCTTTTGGTAGTCCTTCAAGACTCTCATAGACGTTCCCTATTCCTTTGCAGGAGTCTGGCTCCAGATGCAAAAGACTTATTCAAGAGAAAGCAGACTAGGTATCTATGGTATGATTTTATTTATTTATTTAGCAAACATTTATATACCGCTACTTCCAGCGATCAGCAGCGGTCTGATTACATAAGGAGAACTGTCAAATCAGTACAGTAAAATTTGGGTGCGTACAGGGTGATTCGGAGGGTAGGCACATCACACAAGGGGGTTCTGTATAGGATATGGGCACTAATTACATATATACATATATACATTTTACATAAACGAGCAGGTGTACATAAATATGTTTTGGTCTCCCGGGGAGGTTAAGCTTAGACCCCTTAGGTTAAATCAAATTAAAATGACTCTGGAAAAGATGAGGTTTTTCCTAAAGTCAGTTAGGTCTTTGCAATCTCGTAACTCTGGCGGCAGGTGATTCCAGAGTGTAGGTGCAGTGTATGAGAACGCTCTATTACTAGTATTGGTTTTAACAGTTCTTATATCAGCTGGAACGAGGAGGGTGTTTGAGTTGATGGTTCTGCTTCTGTTGGGTGGTTGCGAGCAGATCAAGGTGGAGAGGGAGGACGGAGCAATGTTATGTAGGAGCTTGAAAGTAGTCGTGAGTGTTTTATATTTTATACGAGCAGCAATGGGGAGCCAGTGTAGCTCAATCAATACCGGGGTGATGTGATCAGCAAAAATGATGCTGGTATTGCACATTTGAGGTAACAGCCTGGAATGTGGGACAGCAGAAAAGGCACCAGGAATCCTGGTGATCATTCAGGGGTGTATTCTGAGCCACGAATAGGGCTATTCATGCCAGTTCCTGCCCCTGACTAACTTCCCCACCGGTTGTGTGGGAAAGTTAGAAGGGGCGGAGTCTGAGTGGTCGCCGGCCCTGGACGTACAGGGCCATTTCTAATGTTTGGGCCGGCGACACATGTGGGGAAGTTATTCCACTTCCAAGGTGGAATAACTTCCCTGGACTTTTTTTTTTTTTCTGCCAGGGCACGGATGGGGCAGGGAGGGCTGGAGGATATTCCCCGCAGTCCAACCCTGGCCTTAGGAGGCCAGATCGGGGGGTCAGGCTGTGGGGAATTAACTTTATTCTCCAGCAGCTGGCATCGCGGCTCTTCAATGGAGGCGCGGTGCAGTCCTGCACATGCAGGCCAGACAGAATCACAGTCCTGGCCTGCACATGCAGGACTGTTCACGATTCTAATCCCGTGGGGCTAGACGTGCCCCGTGGGATCAGAATCGCAATCCCCTCTGTACGTCCGGTTCAGACCGGACACACACAGGGGATCTACGTCTGGAACAGAATCGGGCCCTTAAGCATCTGACGCCACAGACCTTGGAGTTACCTTATAGCTTTGTTTGCCTAACCATCCTGCAGTAACCCCTAGCCAATCTGGTTTTCAAGAAATGCATAATGACTATAAATGAGATAAATTTGCATGCACCTCTCATGCATATTCATTGTGGATATCCTGAAAAACAGCCTGGATAAGGGGTACTCCTGGACTGGCATAAGTTAAAAACAGTCTTGGAGAAACTGCAGCTAAAGAAATCCCAGTGGGCCAAAACCAGAATTGACTTATCTTATCCAGATGACAAATTGTTACCTTGTGGATTACTTCATGTGAAAGCAGAACTGGATGGAGTAAGGAAGGGATTCTAGATAAATTCAGATAGCTTTTAGGGATGTGCATGAATCTGCAGTCAAACCCTGCAAATACAGTCCTCTAAACCTCATAAGAATTTAAAAATGACCATATGAGTTAAGGCCACAGGCCCAGTATCTTGTTTCCAGCAGTGATCAGTCCAGATAGCGGGGGTTACTTACCTGCAACCGGGGTTCTCTGTGGACAGCAGGATAAGTCAGTCACACTTGGTGATGTCCTCCATGTGGCGCCATAGATGCGGAAGTGCTCTCCAGAGCTCAGAAAGGTGGGCCTTTCTGAGCATGCCCAGGTAGCCCACATCATCAGCCCGCCCCCTAGCCGGCCAGTGTGTTCCTAGCTAGCCTTTTCAGCTAGGGCGCGGGCTCGTCTGGGCTGACCTCCTCCAGGGGAGGCGGGCGGGATTATGTGGCTGACTTATCCTGCTGTCCACGGAGAACCCTGGTTACAGGTAAGTAACCCCTCTTTCTCCATGGATTACCAGGATTGCGTCAGCCACACTTGGTGTCTCCCGAGCTAATGGAGTGATGAGGTGGAGGAGGGAAGCATGCGAAAGGAGACTGTGGATACCTTGGTCAGGGTAGCAGTTTAATGACTATAGAGGTGCAACAACAAACAAGGCACATCCAACCGTGCAACAGTGTCGAAGTATAGGTGCAAGTACAGGGGTGTAACACAACAGTGGTACATCCAGTGGAGTGGAGGAGTGGCCTAGTGGTTGGGGCAAGGTACTTCAGGCCGGAAGGTCGGGGGTTCAAATCCCACTAGAGGACAGCAATCTTGGGCCAAAAGGACTGGGGTTTCTAGTCCCACAGGTGCTCCTTGTGGTCTTGGGCAAGCCACTTAACCCTCCATAGCCCATGTTCCCTGTAAAATAGTTATCTCCAAGTTATAATGCCCTGTTCAATGTAATTTCAGTTTGTTCAATGTAAACCGCACTGATGCAGAATAGCGCGGTATATAAGAGAATGTAAATAAATAAAATAAATAAACATTGTCAGTTCACGTAAGGAGCAACAGTGCAGTAAACAGTGCAACATTGTCACAGTGCAGAATTACAGTGCAGGGACAAGTAAAGGTGCAACAGTGTAGTAAAATTGCTTAGGTACAACAACAGCTTTGGTACAGTACAAGTAGGTCCAGTAACAAGCAGTATCACAAAGGGACCACAGGTGCCAGTACCGCCATAGTGCCTTCCATTGCGGTGGAGAGGACGGCTGTGCCCAGTGCGCCGTCCTCCTGGGACCTGAGATCGAGGCAGTAGTGTCTTTAGAATGTGTGCGGAGAGGACCATGTGGCCGCTCTGCAGATGTCGGTCAGTGGGACAGAGCGTAGATTGGCAATTGAGGCGACCAGTGCTCTGAGGTGGTGCGGGCCAACTCTGGGTTGGGGTCCGTTGTCGGTTGGGCCTAGGCAATATGTGACACAGGCGGATACCCAGTGGGACAGTGTTCTTTTTGAGACAGGCCTGCCCGGCCTATTGGGGTCGAAGGACATGAACAATTGCTCGCCATTTCGGATGGGCTGCATTCTGTACAGATAGATCCGGAGGGCTCGGAGGCAGTCCAGGGTGTGCAGACGCCGCTCCTCGTCCGACCCATGTGGCTCCGGGAGGAAGGAGGGGAGCTCGATGGACTGATTGATGTGGAAGGCCGATGGCACCTTGGGGACGAACTTAGGGTTAGTCCTCAGGGATGTGCGATCTGGGTGCAGTTGTGTATACGGAGGATGGCACACCAGTGCTTGTAGCTCGCTAATCCTCCTGGCGTAAGTAATGGTGATTAGGAATAGCGTTTTCCAGGAAGCGTACTTCATTTCAGCAGACTGGAGTGGCTCGAAGGGCTCCTGTGTTAAGCACTTGAGGACGGCGTTGAGGTCCCAGGGTGGAATCGGAGGCCTTACCGGGGGTTTTAGGTTTGTCAAGCCCTTCATGAAGCGAGCGGTGAGGGGCAGAGCAGCAATGGTGTTGGCCCCGTCCGGTGGTGCATGCAATGCAGCTATCGCTGACAGGTGGACGCGGATGGATTAGGTCTTAAGTCTGAGACTGGATAGAGAGTTGAGGTACTGCAGGACGATGGCAATCGGGTACGTGGTCGGCTCCAGGCCGTGTGCTGTACACCACATACTGAATCTCTTCCATTTGAGGCCATAGAACTTTCTGGTGGAGGGTTTTCTCGCCACCAGGACCACGTCCTGTACCTCTGGTGTTAGCTGGAGAGTGGCGAGGTTCAACCATTCAATTTCCTGGCAGTGAGAGCGAGGGCTTCGAGGTTGGGGTGTCACGTGGTGCCCTCGTTCTGTGTTAGTAGGTCCGGCCTGAGGGACAGGCAAATGGGAGCCCCTTGTGCCAGGCGTAGCAGGAGGGCAAATCACATCTGGCGTGGCCAGTGAGGAACCACCAGGATGGCCTGAGCTTTGTCCTTCACGATCCGTTGCAGTGTTTTCGGAATAAGGGGGGTCGGTGGGAAGGCATACACCAGTGACCACTCCCCCCAGCACACGTCGAATGCATCCGCTGCCAACCGTTTGACTGATGGGTGTCTTGAGCAGAACAGGTAGAACTTGGTATTCTGTTCGGTGGCAAAGAGATCAATGCTTGGAGTTCCCCAGTGGCAGAAGAGGTAATTGGAGACCTTCAGGAGGAGAGTCCATTCGTGCGGCTGCATCTGTCTGCTCAGCTTGTCTGCCAGAGTGTTCAGATCTCCAGGGAGATCGGAGGCGCGTAGCCTGCACCCGTTTTCCAAGGCCAGTGACCATATCTCCAGCGCCTCCTTGCAGAGTGCACGCAACCCGGTCCCTCCTTATTTGTTGACGTAAAACATGGACACCTGGTTGTCTGTCTGGATGAGGATGGACTTGCCCCGCAGGTGCGGTAGGAAAGCTCTGAGGGCGTATCTGATGGCCCTCAGCTCAAGGAGGTCGATGTGAAATTGTCTTTCCTGAGGGGACCAAGCTCCCTGGGTGCTGAGCTGAGGGAGGTGCGCACCCCAACCAGTGTTGGACGCATCCGTGGTGAGAGTCACTTGGTGTTCATTGGTGTGTATGCCCTTGCCCACAGAGAGGTTCGTTGGTACTGTGTAGCTGTGACTTGACTCGTGGAGTCATCGGGATGCGGGTGGAGAGGGGTTGAGAGTGCTGGGTCCAGTGGGTGCGCAGGTGCCACTGGAGCACACTCATCTTCAACCTCACCACAGGGAGGACAGACGTTGTGGCAGCCATGTGGCCCAGTAGGCGTAGAATGGATCTGGCGGACCTGGATTCTAGGGAGGTGATAACAAGCTATCTGTGGTCTGGAAGGTAGGCTTTCAAAATCCGTGTGTCGATCACCACTCCTATGAACTCGAGCCTCTGTGATGGTGTGAGGTGCAACTTGGTGAAGTTGATGACGAAGCCCAAGGAGGAGATCAGGGTTGTGGTTTTCTAGATGGATTCCCGCAGCTCCCGGGCCGAGGGGGCTGTGAGGAGCCAGTTGTCCAGGTAGGGGAATATGGAGATATTTTGCTTGTGGAGGTGCGCTGCAGCAACGGCTACGCACTTTGTGAAGACCCGTGGAGCAGGCGATAGGCCGAAGGGAAGGACGCTGTATTGGTAGTGCTGTCCCAGCACTTGGAAGCGGAGGTATTGTCTGTTCTTTCTGTGAATGCGAATGTGTGTGTAGGCTTCCTGAAGATCCAGGGATGCCATCCAGTTGCCGGTCTGAGTAAGGGGGAGGATGGAGCTGAGTGAGTACATCCTGAACTTTTCCTTGATGATGAATTTGTTCAGTTTGCGCAGATCCAAGATGCGGCGGACTCCACCTGTCTTTTTGGGAATGAGGAAGTATCTGGAGTAAAACACAGCATTTCTCTCCGCCGGAGGTATCTCCTCTATCGCTTGTGAGGATAGCAGGTGTAGCAGTTCTGCGGCCATAGCTAGTTGCAGATGAGGGGGGTGTTTCTGATTGGTTGGCTGCGCTGGCAGGGAGATGCTGCAAACCGCATGCGGTATCTTTCCCGGATGACCTGTAGTACCCAGGAGTCTGAGGAGATCCGCCCCTACTCCTGCAGGAAAAGTCTCAGGCGACCCCCGATACGGGTTGGTGCCTGCAAGTTGTTGTCAAAAGGAGGGGCCGCTTTTGTTAGCGGGCGTGGTGTTGTTCTTCTTTTGCTTACGGTCCCTCTGGGAGTTGCATTGTTGGGAGGTTCCATGATAGGAGCTTGTTTTGTACCTTGGGTTTTGCCATTTTTGGTTAGAAGAGGGGGATCTCTTGTTGGAGGAGTAATAAGGTTTCCTTGGAAATTTAGTTTTCTGGGCACTGCTATGGCGTTCAAACCCGTCCTCTGCCAAGGTTTGGAGTGTAGTGTAATGCTCCTTCATGTCGTTTACGGTGTCGGTAACATTTTCTCCGAAGAGCGACTCGCCCGAGCAGGGTGCGTTGGCAATTCTGTCGTGAGTGTCATTGTGTAGGCCGGATGCTCTTAGTCACGCCCATCATCTGGCGGATATGGCCATGCCTGCGGTTCTCACCGATGTATCAAAGGAGTCAAACGCCATGCTGGCCAGGTGTTTGTTGCCCTCTGACATATCCACGAGGGCGATGAAGATCAGCGCTTGGGACTCCTTGGGAAGGGATGAGATGGCGGCTTTGATGTTTGTCACACAGGCATCCTGGAAGAGGACGTGCTGGAACTGGTTAGCCACAATCCTCGTGCTGAGCATGGCCCCTTGGAAGACATTTTTGCCAATATCGTTGAGGAGTTTGTGGTCATGACCCGGAGGGTTATTGGCATGTGTGTGCGAGGATTTTATCTGCTTGAGGGCTGAGGACACCACGATGGATTGGTGAGGCAGTTGGGGTTTTGAGAACCCTGGTATAGGCTGTACTTAGTATTTGGATTCTAGCTTCCTGGAGAATGGGCGGCCAGAAGCTGGGGTCTGCCAGAGTCTCAAGTGGTTGTCTCGTAATGTCTGGTGTACAGGCAGTGAGAACGATGGCTTTAGTGTAGCGAGGTACTTCAGAACCTCTGGTACGGGCTCCCCCGCATCTTCTGCAGCCTTCAATGCCAAGGTGGTGGCTATCTTCCTCAGGAACTTGGGGTATGTGAGGTCTTCCGGAGGGGGTGGTGGACTTTCCGGCTCTGGGGAGGGTCTGTTCTCAGAGGTCGTGTGCTTGGTGTTTGCAGAGCCCACAATGGCCGTTTCAATATCATTTTCCTCCACGGTGCTGTCTGGGGATGGGTGGTCCGGTGATGGCAGGGCCCATGTGGAATGGGTGGGGGACTGCGGATCAGGTGAGGCTGGGCATGTGTGATCCGGTGGGTTCCGAGACATGGAATCATTCTGTATCACTGAAGGCGGATGAGCCATGGAAGCTGCAGGGGCGGTTTGCTGTACCAGCTGTGTCAGCAGCCTTAAAATTGCCGAGGAGTTGCTGGATTCAGCACGGCTGTAGGATCTGGACTGCCGGTGGCCATCAGGGCTGGGGGAGCTGGAGCAACTATGGCGTTTGTTTCTGCGGTCCCTGCTGTGGTGCTTATGGTGCTTTGATTGGTGCCCTCTGCTCCATGATCTGAAGCTTGCAGAGCTGCTGCTGGAGCTTCTGCTCTTTCTGTCCCTGCCGCGATCAGCGCTGTGCCTCCTTGATCTGCTTTTGTTGTCTCTGTGCCTCCTTGATCCGCTGTAGGAATCACGGTGCCCATGCTTGTGTGCACGGTGCTGAGGCTGCCCTTTTGCATCGGCGCCGATCGGGCTCATCGGGGTGGAGACGTGAGGAGGCGGAGAATGGGCAGAGTAGAGGAGGCGCCGAGGGCTATTTGCCAGGTTGCTGTGGCTGCGCCGGAAGAGAAGCAGGCCTGGCCGGAAGTGGGCGGAGCTGGAGGTCTGCAGGGCAGCGCCATTGTCGGGAGCCGCATGGCAGCGAGGAGGAGAGGCCGCGGCTGGGCGCAAGCCGGAGAGTGTTCAGATGAGCCTCTTGGGTCCGGGGCGCCGGCGGCATCTGTAGAGCCTCTGGGAGGGTTGGAGACACCGGAGGAGGTAGGAGGAGGTAGGAGTGCAGGAGGCCTCAGTAGCACGGCTGGGGATGGGGGCCACAATGGGCACATCCTGAGCCGGCACGGTCACAGCAGTTGAAGAACTTGCCTTGGAAGTTGTCGCAGTTGAGGAACTTGCCTTAGAAGTCAGGTATTCTCTCAAAACATGTCCTCTTGCCTTCTGAGCTCTCGGGGACATGCGGGTGCATTGAGAACAGTTCTCGGTGCTGTAGTCGGGCCCCAAGCAGCATAGGCAAATGTCGTGTGTGTCCGTGATGCTCATTTTGTGTTTGCAGCGTGTGCATTTTTTAAAGCCTGGTTTTGGCATTGCATTTTCTTGATTGTAGTTGATGATAGTATTAGAGGAGAGCAGATTCTCCAGGACCAAGCAGGAAGTCAGTCCTCACTTATGGGTGACGTCGGCGCCGACGGAGCCCTCGCGGAGCAATTTTCCCCAGCTTTCAAAGAAAGCCTTTGGGAATTGCAGCGCGCATGCGCGGTCCTCTTCCCGCCCGAGGGTGCCATCTTAGCCAGTCTTCTTTTTTCCGCGGAGCCCTATAGACGTCCCCGTCTTGTCCCCGCGAAAAAGTTGATATTTCTTCGTTATTTTATTCTTTTTCCTTCGGTCTTTTTCCCGCCCGGACTCGCGACGCCGGTCACGAGTCCTCTTACTTTTTTTCGGTTTTTCTGACTTTGTCAGCTTTTGTTTTCGATTTTTCCCTGGCAGCCCGGTCCTTTGACCTCGCAGGGGCCCTTTTTCCCCCGATGGCTGCCAGTGGGTTTAAGCGGTGTGGTCAGTGTGACCGAAATATGTCACTAACTGACACACACGACTTTTGCCTCCGCTGCCTGGGCCCGGATCATGAGGAACTGATCTGTGGGCCCTGCGGCAAAATGTCCTCAAAAGCGTTGAGAAGTCGGCGGCATCAGCGTGATAGAATCTTCGCTGACCCCAGCCGTACCCGGACCTCGTCGGAGGCCTCCGCGTCCAAAGGCTCCAGCTCGGACCGTCGCCGGAGTTCCTCCGACCGGGGTTCTCCCTCCGGGGACCATCGTCGGACGGTGAAACCCGCGAGGGCGGCGTCGGTGGACGCTCCTGGTTCCGCGAGGGCCAGGTCGCATAGCCCCGATAGCCGCCCCGGGTCCTTGGAGAAGGAACACCTCACGAAGCGACCTCGCCTGGAGTCGGAGATGCCTGCTCGGGTAAGTCCTGTGGTCCTTCTGGACTCGCCTCCGCGACAGCCGACGTCGGGCCCGACGCCGTCGGGGCCCGAGTCGTGGGCTGCTGGGTCACCTGAGCTCGGACTCAGGTTGACGGCCTTGGAGAGCAGACTGTCTGCCTTCATGGACCAGCAGCGGGCACTGCTCGCTGGCCTCGCTGGCGCTGCTGCCCCGACCGCCGGGACGTCGACGTCCAAGTCGACCCCGGAGACCGAGCCGATCCTCGAGTCGATGAGAACTCGAGTCGATCCTCGGTCGAGGTCACCCTCGGCCTCCCGTTCGGGACCGAGGTCGCCGACGCCGACTCCCTCGGCGTCGGGGCGGCAGGCGCCGCGCCCTGCCCGGGCCGACCCCACCGAGTCCTCGTCGGAGTCGGTCTGGGAGTCTGAAGAGGAAGAGTCGCCTGATTCTTTCCGGACTCGGTGTGTCCCCTCGGACTCACCGGAGTCCGAGCCTCGGAAGCAGTCCCCCCTGGAGGATGCCCGGTTCTCGGACTTCGTTAGGGATATGGCCAAGGCTTTGGCCTTCCCTGCGGATCCCGAGGAGGAGCCTCGAGCCGAAGAGCTCGACGCCCTCCAGTATGACTCTCCCGCGAGGGAACACTTTACTGTACCGGTTCCTCCTATGCTGGAACGACTACTCTTCCGCATGTGGGAGAGTCCGGCCTCCTCGCCGGTCCTGAGCAAGCGGGTCGATTCTATCTATCGAGTCCGCAAGAGCCCTGGCTTTCAAAAGGCACAGCTACCACACCATTCCATGGTAGTGGAATCGGCCATGCATCGTCTTAAGAGCCAGAAGATGCACTCCTCGGTGCCCCCTGGCAGGGAGGCCCGTAACCTGGATGGCCTTGGTAAGAAGTGTTTCCAGGGCTCTATGCTCACATGTCGTGTCCAGACTTACCAGCTATACATGGGCATGTATCTCCGGGATCTGGCTAAAGAGCTAGCCGGATTCTCCGCTGGTTTGTCCGAGGAACCCTTGCGGAGGTTCCTGGCCTTGTCCACTGGCATTCGGGAATGCTCAAAGTTCATGTCCCGGGCAGCCTATGATGGCTTTGAAGCATCGGCTCGAGTGGCCGCAGCTGGCATCGGTGCCCGCCGACAGGCTTGGCTTCAGTCGTCAGACCTTGAGCCCTGGGTGCAGGACAAGTTGGTCGATGTCCCCTGCCGAGGCGAAAACCTCTTTGGCAAGCCCATGGCGGAAAAGGCTGCGCAAATTGAGACTGAGACTCTCACCAGGACCAGGCTTTCTAGGAAGACCTCCGCCCCTTCCCAGAAAAAGAAGGGCTCGGGGAAAAAGTCCTTTTACCCGAGGAAGGCAGCTGCCTACAAACAATACCCCCATTATCAGGCCCCTGCAGCTCCCCAACAGGGCCAGCAGGCCAAGGGACGGGGTAACGGGTCCCGTAGGCAGCAAGCCCCCAAGCCTGCACCACCTACCCTGCTCAGCAGGGTGGGGGTTTTTGACTCACAAAGCATAGCCTCTCCCCCCCCGCTGGTTCCTCCCAGCACCGGAGGCCGGCTGGTTCACTTCGCCCACAGGTGGTCCAGCGTCACCTCAGATGCCTGGGTGCTTCAAGTCGTGCGAGAAGGCTATCTTCTCCACTTCCACCAGGTCCCTCCCTCCTATTTTCCGGGAGAACCTCCACAACCCCCTCTGCACAGGGAATTACTCCTTCAGGAGTTAGCAGGTCTTCTGCAGGAACAGGCGGTGGAACCGGTGCCACACCACCTGAGAGGTCAAGGCTTTTATTCCAGGTATTTTCTAATACCAAAGAGAACAGGAGGCCTCAGACCCATCCTGGACTTGCGCAACCTCAACAAGTTCCTTGTGCGAGAGAAGTTCAAAATGCTTACCCTTGGAATCCTTCTGCCCTACCTCCAGCAGGGAGATTGGCTATGCTCCTTGGATCTAAAGGATGCCTACACGCACATCCTCATCCACCCAAGCCACCGCCAATACCTAAGGTTTGTGGTGGCAGGAAATCATTACCAGTACAGAGTACTGCCCTTTGGCCTGTCCTCCGCACCGCGAGTCTTCACAAAATGTCTCGCGGTGGTGGCGGCCCATCTCCGGCTTCACGGCCTCTATGTCTTTCCGTACCTCGACGACTGGCTCATCAGAGCGGCGTCCGCTCCGGAGGTCACCTGCGCCACACGCCGCACGGTGACTCTTCTGCAGTACTTGGGCTTTGTTATAAATTTCGCAAAGTCCACTTTGCTCCCCTCACAGGATCTCGAGTTCATCGGCGCAAGGCTCCACACTCCTCAGGCACGAGCGTACCTACCGCTCGACAGGGCTCAACGGCTCATGGACCTAGCCGACCGTTTTCGCAGCCAGCCCCTGGTCTCCGCCAGGCGCTTCCTGAGACTGCTCGGCCATATGGCTTCCACCGTCCATGTGACCCCCAATGCCCGCCTGAATATGCGGCCTGCTCAATGGTGTCTCCGCCAGCAGTAGCGACAAGCCACAGGCGGCCTAGCAGACCTAGTGCGCGTCTCCGAGCCGCTGATCTCGTCTCTCCGGTGGTGGCTTCGGCAGCCGAACCTGATATTCGGAATGCCTTTCCAGTCACATCAGCCGACCCGGGTGTTGACCACGGATGCATCCCTCCTGGGCTGGGGAGCACATTGCCAAGGGGCACGTACTCAGGGCCTCTGGACCACGTGGGAGTCTGCTCAGCAGATCAACTTCCTGGAGCTCAGGGCGATCCGCCTGGCTCTCAAGGCTTTCTCCCACCTGACTTCCCACCAGTCCGTCCTTGTCCAGACGGACAATCAAGTTGCCATGTTCTACGTGAACAAGCAGGGGGGCATGGGCTCCTTCCTCCTCTGCCGGGAGGCACAGAAGCTCTGCTCTTGGGCCGTCAGTCACGGCATTCTCCTCAAGGCAGTTTATCTCCCGGGCCAAGAGAATTGCCTGGCGGACAAACTCAGCAGGATCCTCCAGCCGCACGAGTGGCGTCTGGATCCCTTGGTAGTTCAGAAGCTCTTCCTACAGTGGGGCCTCCCCACGGTGGATCTCTTTGCCAGTCCTCACAACCGGCAGCTTCCTCGCTTCTGCTCTCGTCAGCCACACCCCCTTCGGGTGGCGGCGGACGCTTTTCTAATTTCATGGTCGGGGAGCCTTCTGTACGCTTTCCCTCCCATCCCGCTAGTCTCTCGGACTCTTTTCAAGGTTCTCCGAGACAAAGCCTTCATGATCCTGGTGGCCCCTCGCTGGCCCAGACAGCCGTGGTTTCCGCTCCTACTGCAATTAGCGGTGGAGGATCCATTCCCTCTGGGGGTACAACCGGATCTCCTCACTCAGGATCAGGGGTCTCTACTACACCCCAACCTCAGGTCTCTCAACCTCATGGCCTGGCTGCTGAGAGGGTAGTCCTTGCTCCCCTTCTCCTGCCGGCAGAGGTGGAGGAGGTCGTCTTAGCTTCGCGACGGCCTTCTACCCGCAAATGCTACGCCCTTAAATGGCGTCGCTTTGCCGTCTGGTGTACCCAACAGTCTCAGGATCCCTTCTCCTGCCCGGTGTCGGTGATCTTGCAATACTTGCTACACCTCTCTAATCTGGGACTTAAGTCCAACTCCGTCAAAGTTCACCTCAGTGCTCTTTCGGCACATCATGTGCCGGTGGACGGTAGACCTCTCTCCAGCGACCCTCTCGTAGCGAGGTTTCTCCGAGGTCTCCTTCTACTTAAACCACCTCTGCGCCCGCCAGCGCCTGACTGGGACCTGAATGTGGTTTTGCAGCGGATCACCTGTCCGCCTTTTGAACCTATGGCTACCTGTTCTCTCCATTTTCTGTCTTGGAAAACACTGTTCTTGATAGCCCTCACTTCCGCTAGACGCGTAAGTGAATTGCAGGCCCTCGTGTCTGATCCCCCTTACACTCGGTTCTACAAAAATAGGGTAGTCCTACGGACTCACCCAAAATTTCTTCCAAAAGTGGTCTCCCCTTTTCACATCAATCAGGAGGTGGTACTTCCAACCTTCTTTCCCAGACCACACTCCAGCCGAGCTGAAACGGTCCTCCATACCCTGGACTGTAGAAGGGCTTTGAACTTCTACCTTGACCGTACGCGGGAGCACCGTAAAGCTGCTCAGCTTTTTGTGTCTTTTGACCCCAATAAATTGGGGCTCCCGGTCTCCAAGCGTACTCTGTCCATCTGGGTTGCGGACTGTATCTCTTGGGCTTATGGGGCAGCCGGACTCTCCTTAGAAAGTCGAGTCACGGCTCATTGCGTTCGGGCAAAGGCTACGTCAGTGGCTTACCTCCGCTCTGTTCCGCTGGCAGACATCTGCCGGGCCGCTACTTGGTCTTCGAGCCAGACTTTTGCGGTCCATTACTGTCTCGAGAGGGAGTCCCGCAGGGACAGTGCTTTCGGACAGGCAGTCCTCCGTAATCTCTTTGAGGTCTGAGCAACTCCTACCCTCCATCCCGGATGTGGGCTACCGGTGGGTGATAATTCAGCGAAGATTCTTTCCTTCTGTGCTGCTGAGCTAGAGGGAGCTCATTTTTGTGCTTAGGGTCTCCGGTAGCCTTGAGCTTGGGAGTCCCATAAGTGAGGACTGACTTCCTGCTTGGTCCTGGAGAAAGCGTAGTTACTCACCTGTAACAGGTGTTCTCCAGGAGCAGCAGGAATCAGTCCTCACTACCCTCCCTCCTCCCCTTGGAGTTGCAATCGTCTGCTTATGTTTTTGCAAATATTTTTATGCTGTCTTTTTTAGCTATGTCATCTGACTGGCTAAGATGGCACCCTCGGGCGGGAAGAGGACCGCGCATGCGCGCTGCAATTCCCAAAGGCTTTCTTTGAAAGCTGGGGAAAATTGCTCCGCGAGGGCTCCGTCGGCGCCGACGTCACCCATAAGTGAGGACTGATTCCTGCTGCTCCTGGAGAACACCTGTTACAGGTGAGTAACTACGCTTTCCGTCTTGCTGGCAAGGTGGAAGGAAGAAGACTGGCCGGCTAGGGGGCGGGCTGGTGAGGTGGGTTACCTGGGCGTGCTCAGAAAGGCCCACCTTTCTGAGCTCTGGAGAGCACTTCTGCATCTATGGTGCTGCCCGGAGGACGTCACCAAGTGTAGCTGACGCAATCCTGATAGTCCATGGAGAACACAAGTGCCTGGCAGGATCCCAAAAAGCATGCTGCTTACCCCCAGGGTAAGCAATGGGTTCTCCCAAGTTTATGGACTTTTCCTTCAGAAATATGCCCAAACATTTTTAAACTCATCTGCGCTAACTGCTTTTATCACATCCTTCAGCAACAAATTAAAGGGATTAGTTATGCATTCAGTGAAAAAATATTTTCCCAGATTTGTACTACTTTGTAACTCCATGGCATTTCTCCTGGTCTTTATACTTTTGAAAGTGTAAACAACTGATTTGTACTCAAGATTTTATTGACCTGTATCAACCTGTATCAGTCTGTATCCTCCAAATGGAAGAGCTCTAATCTCTTTTGCCCTTTATCACAGGGGAGTCATTACATCCCCTTTATCATTTTAGTCACCTTTGTTTGTTGCTTTTCTAAGTCTGCTACATCTTTTTTGAAATATGGCCACGAGAATTGCATACAGTTCTTAAGGAGTGGTTGTACCATGAAGCTGTATAGAGGCATTATGATATTCTGTTTTTTCTCCATTCCTTTTCTAATAATTCCTAAATTCTATTTGCTTTTTTGGCCGTTGCTGCATATTGAGCAGAGGATTACAATGTATTGTCCATGATGATACCTATAATGTTTCCTGGGCAATGACTCATGGAGGATAATTTTATAACAGGTCGCCTAGGTTTATTTTATTTATTTGTTTGTTTGTTTTTATATACCGCTTTGTCAAGGCAATCAGAGCGGTTTACAGAAAACATTTTAACTACTGCATGAGGCAGTTTACATGGAACAAATACAGAGAACAGTTAAAGATACTAATAACAATGAAATGCAATAACTATTTACAAGATAATCATTCGTGGACAGAGGTGATGTGATATAGTTAAGAGAAGCGAGTGTATAACAACAGTTAGGGTATGGAGAATGCCGTTGGGATGTTGACTGTGATATATATGGGTTTAGAGGCAAAAATGTGTTTATTTTGGCCTAGTTTTATAGAAACGCATAGATTAGCTTATTTTATAATTAACATGTGTAGGTCACAACTTCGTTTGTACCCTGTCCAGACTGCACCCCTGGAAACACCTTCAGTCAGGCACTTTCTATGATCCTTTTCAAATCCAGGCTGAAAACTCACCTCATTGCTGCCACTTTCGGATCTTGATTCACCTGATCTCCTTCGTGTTTCTTTACCATTCCCCCTAGCTGTATCCCATATCTACTGCTACTGTGTTGTCTTGTCTTGACTAGATTGTAAGTTCTGATGAGCAGGGATTGTCTTTTACATGTCTGTCTGTGCAGCGCTGCGTATGTCTTGTAGCACTATACAAATGTTCAGTAGTAGTAGGAGTAGCAGGGAATGTATGTACATTCTTGCCATTGCGTGTACTTTTACACGAGCTATTTTCCTTGTATATTGCCACATATGTGCTAAAATAACTTGGGAGTGGAGAAATAGCCTAATAAAGTCATAGGCTAAGAATCAGTAAAGTCAGGTTGAAATCCTTCTGCTGCTCCTTGCGATCTCAGGCAAGTCACTTAAACACCCATTGCCTCAGGTACAAACTTATTTACTTATTTACTATATTTACTAAGCCCCACGCTGGTAGCGCAGGAATGGGCACGCCACTGAGGAGGCATTAGTTGCATCCACGTTGCCTGCGTCAAATTCAGGCTTCAAACACCTATGCTATCAGTACTGCAGTGGGAATGCACCAGATGCATGCTACTTTTTAGTGTAACACTGATACCGCATGCTACTTTTTAGCATAGTACCAATATCGCATGCTAACCCCCACATTGCCGGGGTAGCGCACATTAATAAACATGCCCCTTGGATTGTAAGTCTTCCAGAAACAGGAAAATACCTACTGTACATGCTTTCTACTTCTGAGAAAGGCAAGTGCTAAATCCCTTTATAAAATTACTCGCCTCATGTGGAACCTGGCATTATGTAGCAATAGTTTGAGTTACTTTTCCTTATGTGCATCATATTGCACTTGTTCACATTAAATTTCATCTGTGTTTTGGATGCCCATTCTCCCAGTCTTACAAAGTCCTCTTTCAAATTCTCACAATCCACTTGTGATTTAACAACTTCAAATAATTTTCTCTCATCAGCAAATCTGATCATCCCACTCATTGTTCCTATTTCCAGATAGATGTTAAAAAGCACCGGTCCTAGTAGCAATCCATCGAACTTCCGTAATGCAATTCTTCCCTTATCTGACCATCACCTGTTAAGCTTTAATCTTCAGCTCCCCTGCCTCAACCTCAGCCTGTCTCCTCCAACCTATTTAGAAACCGTCATACTATTGACCCCTTGACTCTGTCCTCCACCATTTCTCCATCTCTTTCTTCCATTATATCTTCCAAATCCGTCGGCGAGGCTGTGACCTCCTATAATGCTGCACTCTCCTCGGCTCTGGATGCTCTCGCCCCACCCACCCCACATCCTGTGAGACGTTTGGCACCCCAGCCCTGCCTCTCATCCACTACCCGCTATCTATGCACCTGTACCCGTTCTGCCGAATGTGCTAGGCTCAAATATCACTCCCCGGAAGACTTCCTACACTTCATATTCATGCTTGGCTCCTTCCAGCCAGCCATAGCTCTTGCCAAACAAGAATACTACATCCATCTGACCAACTCTCTCGCCTCTAATCCTTGCCATCTCTTTAATACCCTCAGTTCTCTCCTCAAGGTGCCCCCGCCCCTGGTCCCGCCCTCCCTTCCTGCCCAAACCCTGGCAGACTACTTCCATGACAAATTCCACAAGATCACCCTCCAATTCCCCACTTCTTTATCTACCTCCCCTCCTCCCCAATTCTCCCCCCCCCCATCCCTGCTACCTCCGCTACCATTTCTACCTTCCCTGCAATCTCTGAAGAGGAAACCACACTCCTTCTTTCTTCCTCCAAATCCACCACCTGTTCCTCTGATCCTATCCCCACCCACCTCCTAACCCCCATCTTCCCCACCATTGTCCCTTCCATCTCTTATATTCTCAACCTTTCGCTGTCTAATGCAACTGTCCCCACAGACTTCATACATGCTGTGGTCACATCTCTCCTCAAGAAACCCTCACTCGTTCCCACCTGTCCTTCTAACTATCGACCCATCTCCCTCCTTCCCTTCATATCTAAATTACTTGAATGTGCAGTCCTCCGCTGCTGCCTCGACTTCCTCTACTCTCATGCCCTCCTGGATCCTTTACAGTCTGACTTCCGTCCTTTACACTCTACTGAAACGGCTCTTACCAAAGTCTCCAATGACTTGTTCCTGGCTAAATCTAATGGCCTCTACTCTGTCCTCATCCTTCTCAACCTCTCTGCCGCTTTTGACATGGTTGACCACAACCTTCTCCTCGATATCCTCTCTTCGCTTGGTTTTAGGACCTCGATACTATCCTGGTTCTCCTCGAACCTCTCCCATCGCTCTTTCAATGTATGCACTGGTGGCTCCTCCTCCTCTCCTACCCCGCTTCCAGTTGGCATACCCCAGGGATCCTTCCTGGGTCCGCTCCTCTTCTCTCTCTATACCCAATCCCTTGGTGCGCTTATCTCTTCCCACGGCTTCCAGTACCATCTCTATGCCGACGACTCACAAATCTACCTCTCTATGCCTGAAATCTCTCCGGCAATCCAGACCAAGATCTCTGCATGCCTTTCTGACATTGCTGCTTGGATGTCTCACCGCCGCTTGAAGTTGAACATGGCCAAAACTGAACTCCTTATTTTTCCCCCCCAATACCTCCCCTCCTCTCCCTCCTTTCTCAGTCTTTGTCGATAACTCTATAATCCTTCCTGTTTCCTCGGCCCGCAATCTGGGGATTATCTTTGAATCCTCTATCCTCCACACACATCCAGCTTGTAGCTAAGACCTAACGTTTCTTTTTCTACAACATTAGCAAAATCCGCCCCTTTCTTTCTGAACACACTACCAAAACGCTCATCCACTCCTTAATCACCTCTCACCTTGATTACTGCAACCTGTTCCTTGCTGGTCTCCCTGCGAGCCATCTCTTTCCCCTTCAATCTATTTAACATGCTACCACTCGGCTAATCTTCCGTCAGCCTCGCCATGCCCACATTACTCCTCTCCTCAAGTCACTTCACTGGCTCCCTATCCGTTTCTGCATCCAGTTCAAACTTCTCCTCCTGACCTATAAATGCATTCACTCTGCGGCCCCTCAATACCTTTCAACTCTCATCTCTCCCTACAACCCCTCTCGTGAACTTCGCTCCTCTAACAAACTACTTCTATCCAGGCCCTTCACTTGCACCGCTAACTCCAGACTTTGCTCCTTTCACCTTGCTGCACCTTACGCCTGGAACAACCTACCTGTGTCTGTATGCCAGGCACCCTCCCTAGCCCTTTTTAAATCCAGATTGAAAACCTATCTCTTCACTGTCGCTTTCAGATCTTGACTTCTGTCCTTTGTCTAGATTGTAAATCCCATGCTTTGTTCTTTTGCCCTGAATAGACTGTTGCTCTGTGTCTTGTTTGTTTTGTCTTGACTAGATTGTAAGCTCTAACGAGCAGGGACTGTCTCCTACACGTCTGTACAGCACTGCATGTGACTGGTAGCGCTTTATAAATGCTTAATAGTAGTTGTAGTAGTAGTAGCAATCCCTGGGGCATTCCAATATTCACCTTCCTCCATTGAGAAAATTGACCACTTAGTCCTACTTTCTTTTCTATCTTTTAACCAGTTCACAACAAACAAAAGGACATTGTCTCCTATCCCATGACTTTTTAATTAACTTAGGAGTCTTTTATGAGGGACTTTGTCAAGCATTTCTGAAAATCCATGTCAAGCATTTTCTGAAAATCCAGGTATACCTTATTAACTATCTCACCTTTATCCATATGTTTTTATTTTTTTATTTAAAAAATGTATAGCTCACACTATCCTAACATCTTGGTGGATTACAGTATAACATACAAAATAAAGAATAAGATAAACTAAAAAAACAAATAATACCTATAAACAAAATAAGAACAAAATGATATAATATAAATAAAAACTGCTTCTACCTGCCAAAGGATGCCCAGTCTCGATGTTGAAGATAATTGCTGTTGGCATTAATTACCAGGGGGAGCCGACTACATTGCGTGAAGCCTTCAAATGCTGGCTGAAACTTGTGGCCTCCAACTGTTTACGAAAAGGTAAATAAGAAAATAAGTTGCATTCCAAAAGACCATCCCAATAACAAAAACTGCCCCTTCCCCGAATTCTTGCCAGATGGGAATGCTTCACTGATGGGACATGCGATAAACAAGCCCCTTCTGTCGGCAAGCATTTGAGTGGACGATACGTTTTTAGGGCAGTGAAAGGTTCTTCACTGTAGTGCTTTAAGCTCTAAGCATAAAATCTTAAAATGAATTTGCCAAAAAACAGGCAAGCAGTGAAGATTATAAAGCAATGGTGTTACATGGTCATACTTGTTTACATCAATCAAAATACATGCTGTTACATATTGAAACAACCTTAGGCAGACAGGGGTCTTTGGTAATATCAGGTATAATGCATTGCAGTAGTCTAATTGAGAAATCACAACAGCCTGCAGCACTATATGAACATTTTCACATCCTAGTAGTGGCTTTAAATAATGAACCAGTTGTAGCTTATAAAAAGCTTTCTTAACAACAGCACTGATTTGAGCTCACATAATAAAACATGAATCTAGATGACTCCCAGAATTTTCAATTGTTGCTGCAATGAAATTTTGCAGTTTGCAACAGACAGAGACAAAGGCAAATCGAGAGGCATTGTTCTCCCTAGTACAGAATTTGAGTCTTCTGTACATTCAAAGGTGATCTACAAGGAGACATCCAACTGCTAATTGTATGCATATATAAACTAATCAAGTCAGTTGCTAAGTCCAAATCATTGCCAATAGAAATGAAACATTGAATATTGTCTGTGTACAAAGGCATGTTTCAATTTAAGGCTTCACATAATGGGGCAATATAAAAGTTAAACATAGTGAAAAAAATGGAGCCTGCGGAATTCCAGATGAAAAAGCAAACCAAGATGATGAGTCAGAGGCAAATTTTACCTGCGACTGAACGATCAATAAGAAAAGATGCAAACCACATTAAAACAGTATCGCAAATCCAAATTTCTGCCAGTCTTGTGAAGGCACATTTTAGAAAGACATCTCAGATTTCACCTACTGCAAATGATCTATGTCAAAATTTCTGAAATGCTGTGGGAGAGAAGTGGTGAAGGTGGACACGTGAAAGTGCATTGTAAAATAGACATGTCTCCACCCCAAAAACATAAACGTTTCTGTCGCAGTTTAAAGAGAGTAGGAATGTGCAGAATAAGGGCCCAGTCATGCAGAAAAATGGCTGATTTTAGAAGCGCAGATGTGTGAGATCTGGATGTTTGCCACACCAGCCACATAGATATACCATCGCCATATTTCAGATCACGCATGTGTATATGTCACCACATACATGTCCCAGCCTGCCATTTTGCAGACATGCAGCAGTGCAACAGTAGATAATAAGGTCTCAGTTTTTATCTCTTAGGTTTTTTTGAGTTGGAAAAAATATTGAGGGGAGGGAGGAGTGGCCTAGTGGTTGGGACAAGTTACCTCAGGCCAGAAGGCCAGGAGTTCAAATCCCACTAGAGGACAGCAACCTTGGGCCGGAAGGGCTGGGGTTTCTAGTCCCACAGGTGCTCCTTGTGGTCTTGGGCAAGCCACTTAACCCTCCATTGCCCATGTTCCCTGTAAGTATTAGTGTGTGTGTCTCATATCCCCTCGTGTTAAATGTATCCCCCAATTGTGTTGTGACCACTTTGATTGAAGGATAAGGTGGTATACAAAACTGTCTAAATAAATTGTCCTCTTCTCTGTACTGTTGATGGCTGGCCAAATGAGCACTTTTCAAATGACTGTTCATGCCCAGGGATACACATGGACATGTCCACTGGCAGATTTAAACATGCAGCAGTAATCTGAAGTGGACTGCACAGGTATGTCATTTTTGGAATACCCCGAGTATGCGCCATGCAACATACTGTAGGTGTGTATGCTTGCATGGGGTGTTCTAATATGGCTCTTGGGATGCGGATGTGATTGGGATCTCTGAATGGCCATTTTCAGATATCCAAATCAGGTTTCTAAAATGACCCCTTTAAGCGGCACACCTTGACTGACCCAATCAAATGCTTCTGAGATGTTGAGTGAGACTATGAAATAAGAAGTCCCAAGCTCGAACACTTGTTTATTCATGCCTTCAAAAAAATGTTGCAGATTGGTGAGGCAAGAGACTTTCCTTGGCTGAATCCACGTTGGCTTTGCTCCATTAAAGTATGGCTATCTATATGTTTACTAATTTTGGTTTGGTTTTCAGGGTATTCACACTGCACAAATTAGTCTGGCTGCAGATATGTCTCTTAAATATCAGACCTGTTCAGGAGAATTCTCAAATCATTCATTCTGACTGAACAGCATTGTTGAACTAAGCCCTTCACCGCAGCAGCTTGCCAATAGCATGCAATCAAATCTGAGTAAAAATGAAGTGTCAAGAATGTGTGTACTTTATGCCTGGTTGCTCAGGAATCTTTCTGTGACATGCAGGGTGGGATTCATCTTGATACACATTATTTCTGGTGCTGCCAGAGGTGTGTCTTTCACTCACTGCCTGGGACAGTATTTCACGACATATGTACTGTCTTAAGTAACCATGTTTTCTGAAATTCCAGACCTCTCTTGTGTGGCAGCTCAGCGAGGCTTGTCCAGAGGGGGCAGCAAGTCAGTTATATTAGCTGCTTGTTATCTACACTGCTAATGATGGCATATGTTTGAATAAGCCTGCCTGTGAAAGGATTGCATCCACAATTTTTGAGGCTCAGTTATATGCAGTCAACTAGTCTCTGCCCAAAATAAAAGGCCTGCATAATGAGCAGACATTAGGACCACATTCATTTTATCTGTTTCTATGCTTCCATCCTCTCAGATTTCTGTGCAATTTGTAATAGAAGCACTTTGCAAATCATGCACCAACCACAGTGAAAAATCTGACTGCCAGTTTTGATTTTCCGTCTGTATGCTGTCTTCCAAAGTGGGAAAGAGAACGTGGTGATGAACTCTAAAATATTTTCCTAATGGGCACAACATTAGAGAAATCCCAGGATCAGAAAATCAGGGGTTTAATCGGTGTAGTAAAAAACACAATTTTTTAGTGGCTTTGTAGGTGGATTCCAGTCAGTGACCGAGAATACAATTTTCCAGCTCCATCCCCTTCTTTTAGCCCCTTCATTGGCTCCTACCCTTCTCCAAGCCCCAGCAATAACCCCCCCCCCCCCCCCCACTTCTTTCATTATCAGGTTTCAAACTCTTTCCAGTGCCAACAGCAGAGTGATGGGAGGAAAGCAAGAGCTCCCACTGCACACCAAGGAACTCGACGGCACAAGCTGGCTCTGATGACATCACCCAGCTGCTGCAAGAACTGCCGGGTGATGCCATCGGAGTGCCAAGGAAGGGACAATTTTGGGGAGTTGTCGATTATAATACAAAACTTGAAATTCCCCTTTAGGGGTGTTTTATCAGGGTTATTCAGCAGAAGCCCTACATATAACATGTATATTCAGCAACACAAACCAGAAAGAGAGCGGAGCTGAATACAGATATAAATCAGTCCGTGCCAAAGATATCCAGATCTTCAGTCTGCTATCCACATAATTAGCAGGATAAATTTAGAACAACCTTTCGCCTCACTTAAATGTATCTGGATAGTTATCTACATAGTGAAGTAGATATCACTGCTACCTAGATGGCTAGTTATATAGTGTATGATTTTCCATGGCTCTATAAATATAGTGCTGCTGAGAAACCACAGATAGAGCACTTGGCCAGACAGAGGCTCCCACTACAGATAACTACTTTTGAATATCAGGCTGATAATTTTTAGGGCTACCTCCACCCCGTCCCAATGTGGGCCATTTAATGATTTAAACAAACCAATACTATCTCTATAATCTTTTAAAATATATGGGTACAGTAGGGTGGTTATATGTTGGCCACCCAGCAACCAGTGCATGACTCCTTCTGAATATTATGCCCATTATACCTTGGGTCTTGATGTGCAGAATCCCTTGCACCCAGCAGAAAATCCACATCCAGGAAATCTATGGGGCTGAAATCTGGAACCTTGTGAGCTCTTCTGTCTGTTCTACATATTCAGGAAATGAGCTGCAATTGTTTCCACATGTGCAAACAAACATTTAGGAACTGACAGACAGATGGATGCAACACTGGCCTAATAACAACAGTAAATACAACTACAAATAAGTACAAGGATAATAAACAACTTCATAACATCAATTCGTATTCTTTGGCTTTTCATTGTACAGTTGTGCTTCCTATTGGTACCTGATTGAATTCTGTTGAATATTCGAATGGTGGTATCGAACATCCTCTTTCCCATCTTCCTTTTAGACATCACATCTATAGCTTCTCCATCTTCTCATATCTCTCTAGAATTGAGTTATATTTAGTTTTAATTTAATTTAACAGGGCAGTTATATTCTGCTTATCTAACATATTGGCACAAAAGACAATATAATACAAACAATGTAAAGCAGTAATCAAAAATAAAATATGCAAAGTTTAATATCTAAACAAAATGAACATCCCAATTATACCTTCCCAGCAATAACATAACCATTTACACCAAAATAAAAATAAACTCCATAATTATACCTGCCCATCAATTATGCTACCTAAAATAAAGCAAAATTCAAACAATCGCAATTAAATATTCTTTCCCTCACAAAGGGGCCCTTTTACTAAGGACCCAATTCTGGGATGTGGGTTGTGTGGCTGCACATCTAGCCCTGCAAGCTGTCTGAGTCCGATTCCCCCTCTGGCTTTCCCCGTACATCCTGAGCATCAGGATGGGAAGAGCCAGGAGGGGGCGGGATCTAGGCAGAGTGGGGGCGGACCAGCCCAGCAGGACGTACAGGGCCGATTCAGGTCATGGCCCTGTATGTCCTGCCCGGGTTAAAGGGGACATGCTGCTTATTCCACCTCAATGGTGGAATAAGCAGCACACATCCTGCGATCAGGCCCGGGGATTCCCCCGGGGCCGGGTGCAGGGGGTCCCCGCCACCTGACCCAGGCCCTGTGGGTCGGGTGGCGGGGAATAGGGGAGCTGAAGCTGCAGGAGTATCCTTAGACCCAGCTCCTAGCAGCAGAAATCACTGATGGTGCATGAGGTTTGTGAGAGGATGCATACTCCTTGTCACCATGGTGCCTCACTTCCTTCTTCTCTGACACAAATTTCTTTCACAAATAGGAAGCTCATGAGAGGAGGGAAGGGAAACAACTGCTCACAATCCTTGCACTCCAGTGAGCACCTGCTGCCACATGAGAAAAGAAGTGGAAGGAGAGATACAGAGGCCAGCAGTCAGCAGATTGCTGGAAATATAACTGCAGATGGTGGTTTAGCCAATTGCTACTCTGTCTTATGTAACAGTGGCCAGTGGCCTGGTTTACTGATGTCCCTTTGTTGACATGCTTACAGAACTGGACATAGTATTCAAGGTGGATCTCATTAGAGTTGCTGACTGTCTCCAGATTCACCCTTTTGCATGCAGGGACTTGTAGTTTTTATTTTCTTAGAAATAGAATTAGGAAATTAAAACTACCAAGTCTTTGCATGCAAGGGGATAACTCCAGGACAGGATTAAACCTGTTGTGTAAATCTGGAGCCAGTTGTCAACCCTAGGTTTCACAGGGGACCTGCAGAGAAGTAATATTCCTTTCCTTATCTGATTAGTGGAATATTTCTTTATGCATTTACACATACTATTTGCTTTCCCAAATGATTGTTTGCACTGACTGGTTGCTTTTAGGCCACCTCAAATGATGGCTCCTGGGTCTTTCCTATTTGGTGACTATTATTTCTATCACTTTAAAGCTTTGACTCCTCTCTGGTGGCCCCCAGCTGCTGAACATGCTAAAAACACCAAAACTCTGCAGGGCACAGAAGCAGATCATTTTGGACACAGAGGATAAAGATGGGTTTAAAGAAATACATCTTGCCATGTGGCACAGGAGCTGAATGGAGCATTTTCAGCAGCTGTCACAGTGGTCCTGCCTCTTCTGCTGAGTGCACAGAGTCTGCTCAACACTGGGTGGGGATTTTGCAGATATTTGGTTTGGAAGTTCACTCCATGATGAGATACAGCCCAACCTGTGAATCTTCCTGCCAAAGGTTTCAGACACTTTACTGTCTATTTACTGTGTTTTCACATTCCTCTCTGAACATAAACTAATATTTCACCTTGACATCAAAATAAGGAGCATAGGACAGGAAAATCTCAACAGCTTTGACTAATCTCAGCTACACTTGTTACTTAGATTTCCAAGTCTGTGCAGCAACAAAATACTTGAACAGGTTAATGCCAGATGCTTGTAGTAATGACACACTGTTCAGTGATTTGTGGTTCTCAAAGAATGTTAATTTACTTGAAGTAACTGATAGAGGAGTATATACATGCAGAAGAAAAAAAATTGTCTAAAGTCTGTGCGGCTCCTCTGGGCTCGAGGACCTAAAGAAATCGTTCTTGAGGGAAAAAATTCCTTTACTCCCACTGGACTTCCACCCTAATCTATCAGCTCAAGAAAGATAACAGCGATGATCTCTTTAAAGAAAAGCACGTTAGACTGCAGCCAGTGGCTGCCTCTACCTTCCACTCCAGCTATAAGGGGGGAAGGAAACAATTTGCCAGGATTCAAAAAGATTTTAGGTCGTTGACTTGGCATGACCAAGCATCAAATCAGCAATGTCAGGTACTGTCCTCTGCCCATCCAAGGAAGACTCTGGGATCAGCATATCTCGAAGAAGGATGGTCACTGGGTGCCTCAAGTATGCGGTATTTGTACATCGTGAACTTGACTGATCTAGGACTTTGTGGAGTTCTGTCCAAATACATCCAGGGCAGCATCTAAATTCTTCATACATTACGAACTGCCAAAAGACTCCACACTCCTCACTTTGCTATGTGCTGGAAGTTGGTTATAACTTACAGTTTTTAGCAGATTCTGTCCAGACCAAACTTTGCTCCCTTGTATATCTTGGATTTACTTTCATCAGAAATTCTTTTTCTCTTTTTACTGAGGACTAAACCTCCTTTTTCTCCCCTAAGGAAAGATCAAATGCCTTCTCCAAAGATTTTTCTTCTTCTCCCCCCTCCCTATTCAAGAAGAAAGAATGGAATGAAGTTTTATATTAGTACCAAATAAATATATAAACTATTTCTCTCTCGTCTGTTTGTTATTATTCTCCAAGTAAGTTACAAAAGTTAAAAACACCCAAGAAATATATAACCCGAAGAAACAAAAAGTGATGAAACACTACAGGGCATGTTTACTAGACTGTGCTAACTGCTTGTGCTGTGTTCAATGCACAGTAAGCATGCTACACCAAAACCTAGCACAGTGTTCCATGTTAAAAATCCTATGCTAACAGGTTAGCACACGAATGAGTGGAGACAGGGCAAGTTGGGAGCACAACATGGGCATTAGTGGCACATCGCCATTAGCATGGGTGTGATGAGTATGCGCTAACCATGATTATTGCTTTTAGTATGGGTTCACGTCATGCCACCTCAGTGGGTGACATTAGATGCACCTGTGTTTTAGGTTACTGCGGTGCTGGGTATTCGCAACATGCCAACCGCAGGGGGATGAACACATGTGCCCCCTGAAGTTGGCATGGACCTCCATGCTGGTTTTGTGGCCTGACCATGCATGAACAGTGCACCTTTTAGTAAACATGGCCTTTAGTCACAAAAAGTCTAAACATATAAACTCATACCCAAGCCCACATAAAAAGACACTTATTTCTCATAAGCCTACTCCAATTAGCATTGATAATAAGCTCATACAACTATAACAAATCAACAAATATGATCTTATCTGTAGTGCTTGTGGGGATCTTTGAGTTTCTAAGCACCATCATCTTTTTCAAAGGCTTCCCTAAATCATGGAATTATGATTAAGGCATACAGTTGATATACTGCCCTTTACTAAGTGTATCAGAGTGGTTTACAGATATATGCTAATAGGCACTTTTTATTCCCTCATGCCCAAAGGGCTCACAATTTAAGTGTACCTGAGGCAATGGAGGGTTAAGTGGCTTGTCCAAGGCCACAAGGAGTGGCCATGGGACTAGAGACCCCAGTCTCTCTGGCTTGAGGTTACTTGTCCCTATGTTGGAACTGAACTCTGGCTCAAGGTAACGTGTCCCAACCATTGAGCCACTCCTCCCTCCATCAAATTTTCCCAGGCAGTCAACAAATCTTCAAACGGACGGAACTCTGCTGGAAGCACGTTCCATAAATCTGGAACTACCCAACTAAAGGCCCTCTGCCTGGTATAAATGATCAAGCCTCATATAAAGAGGGTTTAACTAAAAGGACAAGTAAGGAATTCCCTCTTGTCACGAGGAAGGGTCTCGAAACAGTTATTTATTTTCCCAGTCCTTTTCTCTATCTACAGCACTCAGCTTGCACACACAGTTATCTAAAGGACCTGGTTCTCTGGTGGGGAAGGGAGGGAAAAAGATTTCCCTTCAAGGTGTAGACACATAACTCCCCAAAACTCTTCAGTGTTCCAGCTGACTTTGCTGATCAAAAATGCAAAACAAATATTGTCCAATTAACATTTCTTATTTCTGGAAGCTATACAATATTCTGTAACACTTGTTGAATCACCTCTAATATTTCTATCTGTGATCCCGCTTGTATGCTGGTCTGGCCTGCAAAGGAAAAAGGATATTCCTTACTCTGTCAGTAGCAGTGTTCATCAGTCTCCTCTCCTTCTCTTTCTTGCACCACATAGCTTCTCCTGTACTCAAACTGCAATCCAGGCTCTTCTCGCTACTCTAGTTTCCATGATCTGCACCTTCTTCTTGCTCACTCTCAAACATTAAGATGGAGGGGTGCTCCAAAACTCTAACTTGTACATGCACAAGGATGAAAATTACACAAAGAAATCTTTACACTGGACACAAATTAAATAAACAGCTAGGTCCCAAGGCTGGGCCACTAGTGCAACACACTCTTTACAACAACCAACCACTACTAAACACACCAAGATCCCTGTGGGTTTTATAGGGATGGGCAGGACCAAAGTAGCCATCCTCACAGGGAGATGAAAGAATTGGATAGCATGCACCTACTTATTGGTCTAAGATGGTATGGTCCTGAATGCAAGATCATGCTGGACTAGTGAAGGTCCTGAAAGGATCGTTACATACATAACACCCATACTTAAACACCAGAGAAGCAAGAGTTGAAATCCCACTGAAGCTCCTTGTGACCTTGGGTAAGTCACTCTCCCCCCCCCCCCCCCACCATTGCCTCAGATACAAGCTTATGAGCCCTTTTCTAAAGTGTATTAAAATTTTGTACAGACTCTCATGAATTTGTGTTGAATTTGGTTATGCCACTTGTACCTACAGTTGGTTATAGAGCCTTTGAAATGTGAGTGATCCTATATGGCTTCTTCCTTAAATTGGTGATTAAGCATTATGCTTCTCAACATGCTATACAGTTCAGGATTCTTCCATTGTACATCCATCTTTCAAATGGGTTCCAGTTGGTCTTATGGACCCTATGATAGCTACTTTTTAGAAATTAATACTGCAAGATCTAGAACGAATGGAAGGAAAGTTTTTTTCTGACAAGATGGAATATGAGCCACCATCATGTTCAAGTTCTTAAAAACATGCATAATGACTCTAATATAATTATACGGAGTGCTGATAAAGGCAGCACAATTGTTGTGTAATCAAAGTCCCAATATGATCAAGAAATATATCAACTGGAAGATCAGAAATACTATGAGCGCCTCTCAGTGGATCCAACAGTGTCCTTGGCTAAACAGACTGAGGATTTAGTAACAGCTGGTTATATGCAAGGATATATCACATAAAAAGAATTGCAGTATTTGATTAATAAATCCCCTTTGATTCTGGTATTTTATACTATTCCCAAAATTCATAAGTGCCTTCTGGATCCCCCAGGTTGACCTGTAGTAGTTGGGAATGGATCTATATTGGAACCGCTGACCATTTTTGTGCACAAGATATTAAATCACTTAGCTCGGCAAGCCATTTCTTATTTGAAGGATTCTTCTACTACTACTGCTACTACTATTCATTATTTATAGCACTACAAGGCATATGCAGCGCTGTACAGACACATATAAAGGTGATCCCTGCTTGTCAGAGCTTACAATCTAATCAAGACAGACAATACAATAGCTGAGAACCAGGGTACAAATAAAGAAAGGAAGGAAAGCAAGGATCAAGATTCAAAGGCAGCATCAAAGAGGTGAGCCTTTAGCATGGGTTTGAAAAGGGGCAGAGATGGAGCCTAATGTACAGACTCAGGTAATTTATTCCAGGCGTCAGGGGCGGCCCAAGGGGGGTGCGGGGCCATGTGCGGAGACTCGGTGCGGGGCCTCATTTGCATAAGGGTCCTCATTTGCATAAATATTTGCATAATGTTACCATACACGAACTTTTAGTAAACATGCCTCTTAATGAGTGTATGAATAAAGAAAGACTAAAAGACTTCTACATTACTATAATCCAGTGCCAACCGCCAGACACATTAGGAACTACTACAAACACTGCCCATTTAGAACCCATAGCAAACCCGCCGTATCCTAACAGCACTACCAGGACTCATAAAGCACCATACCCTAACTATCAAAAGGAAACGCTGCAAATATTAAACCAATACATTTCAGAGAACAACAATACATGACCTACTGGGGAAAGAGAACAAGTGGCAATGTCAAATAGGAATTACATAAACAGAATACCTCAGCTCAGTTACACATGAACAGAACATAAACCATCACCAAACAAGGAATCACAATTTAGAAACAGGAAGACAATAATTAAACTGGGAATCCCAAAAGCCAAACTTGGAATGTACAACACTGTAGAAATAAAACTATACATTAATTTGCTCTTGTACTAAACAAAGCGCAGACGTTAATGATGCACATTTCCCAGAGCTGACATATTCCAATTAATAAATTCAAAATAAAGAGATATTTTTCTACCTTTTGTGCATTTTTTTTCAGCTGCAATTGCTCCAGCCACTTTCTTCTGGTTTCTTCGTGTCTTCCGCTAATTCTTCATCGTCTGCTGTCCATTTGTCTTTTCTTCTCTCTTCTAGTTTTTTTCCATTCTCTCTCTACATCTGCTTTAACATACTAATCTTTCTCCTTTTCCTCTTTCCTCATTCCTATTTCATCCACTCAAATTTTACCCCTCCATCCTCAATCCCCACTTACTCTCCCAATATCCGGACAATTGTAGATTTGTCTTCCCTCCCACACAAAATATTTTTTCCCTCTCCATTTCACTCTCCCAGCTCCATCCCATTCTAATCCTCCCCCAACATCAGCTCCATTCTAGTTCCAGTCCCACCCAGCATCCGCTCACTTCTAGTCCCCGCATCAGCCCATTTCCAGTCCTAGCCCCCCATAAGCCCATTTCCAGTCCTAGCTCCCCCATCTATTTGCAGTCCCATCCAAGTCCCTCCATCAGCTCATTTCCAATCCCAGCCCCCCATGAGCCCATTTCTAGTCCTTTCCTAGCCCCCCCATCAGCCCATGTCAAATCCTAGCTCCCCTCCACTCAGCCCATTTCCAATCCAAGCCCCCGATGAGCCTACTTCCAGTACTAGCCCCTTCATGAGTCCATTTCAATCCAAACCCCCACCCCAGCCCATTTCCAATCTTAGCACCCCCCAACAGCCACTTTCCAGTCGTATTCTAGCCCCTCCCTCAGCCCATTTCCGGTCCTAGCCCCCCCTCACCCATTTCCAGTCCTAGCTCCCTCCCCCTCACAACCCATTTCCATTCCAAGCCCCCGTCCCCATCAGCTATTTGCAGTTCAAGCCCTCCTTCCACTCAGCCCATTTCCAGTCCTAGCCTCCTCATAGCCCCGTACTAGTCCTAACCCCCCATCAGCCCATTACGGCCTACCCCCCCATCCTCCTATTTCCAGTCCTAGCCCCCCATCAGCCTATTTCCAGTCTTAGCCCCCCTCCCATAGCCACTTACCAGTCCTACCCCCCATCAGCCCATTTCCAGTCTTAGCCCCCCATAGCCCATTACCAGTCCTAACCCCCCCATCACCCCATTTCCAGTCCTAGCCCCCCCATCAGCCTATTTCCAGTCTTAGCCCCCCCCATAGCCAATTACCAGTCCTACCCCCCCATCAGCCCACTTCCAGTCTTAGCCTCCCCCCCCATGGCCCATTACCAGTCCTAACCCCCCCCCCATGGCCCATTACCAGTCTTAACCCTCCCCCCCATCAGCCCATTACCAGTCCTAACCCCCCCCCGGCCCATTACCAGTCCTAACCCCCCCCATGGCCCATTACCAGTCCTAACCACCCCCCGGCCCATTACCAGTCCTAACCCCCCCCATGGCCCATTACAATTCCTAACCACCCCCCCCCCATCAGCCCACTTCCAGTCTTAGCCCCCCCATAGCCCATTACCAGTCCTAACCCCCCCCATCAGCCCATTTCCAGTCCTACCCCCCCCATGGCCCATTACCAGTCCTAACCACCCCCCCCCATCAGACCACTTCCAGTTTTAGCCCCCCCATAGCCCATTACCAGTCCTAACCCCCCCATCAGCCCATTTCCAGTCCTACCCCCCCACTTCCAGCCTTAGCCCCCTCCCCATAGTCAATTACCAGTCCTACCCCCCCAGCAGCCCATTTCCAGTCTTAGCCCCCCCATCAGCCCATTTCCAGTCCTACCCCCCCACTTACAGCCTTAGCCCCCTCCCCATAGCCCATTACCAGTCCTAACCCCCCCATCAGCCCACTTAGCCCCCCCATAGCCCATTACCAGTCCTAACCCCCCCCCCCATCAGCCCATTACCAGTCCTAGCCTCCCCCCCCCATGGCCCATTACCAGTCCTAACCCCCCCCAGCCCACTTAGCCCCCCCCCAGCCCACTTAGACCCCCCCCATGGCCCATTACAAGTCCTAGCCTCCACCCCCCTTTGCCCATTACCAGTCCTAACCCCCCCATCAGCCCACTTAGCCCCCCCCCATAGCCCATTACCAGTCCTAACCCCCCCCCCCCATCAGCCCACTTCCAGTCTTAGCCTCCCCCCCCTGGCCCATTACCAGTCCTAACCACCACCCCCCCTGGCCCATTACCAGTCCTAACCAGCCCCCCCCCGGCCCATTACCAGTCCTCACCACCCCCCCCCCATCAGCCCACTTCCAGTTTAGCCCCCCCTCCCATAGCCCATTCCCAGTCCTAACCACCCCCCCCCTAACATTCCAAATTAAAATAAAAAAAAAAACCAAACTGGCTGCTTCTGCCGCGGCAGCATCAAGAGCTCTGCCGCGGCAGCATCAAGAGCTCTGCCGCGGGGCCCCCCCCTGCCCGGCAGAGCCTCCGTGCATCCTCCGCAGCTTTCTTCATGTCCAAAACGCAGGCTTCTTTCAGAGCCGCGAGAGTTTCTTTTCTCGCGGCTCTCTTAATCCCGCGGGGCTGATGGGAAATCCCATCACCCTCGGCGGGATTAACAGAGCCGCGAGAAAGGAAACTCTCGCGGCTCTGAAAGAAGCCCGCGTTTTGGACATGAAGAAAGCTGCTGAGGATGCACGGAGGCTCTGCCGGGCAGGGGGGGGGCCCGCGGCAGAGCTCTTGCTGCTGCCGCGGCAGAAGCAGCCGGTTTGGTTTTTTTTTTTTAAACTTGGGATGCTGAAGAATGTTTTTTGCGCGGGGCCCCCTGAAACGCGGGGCCCTGTGCAAAAAACATTCTTGCTCAATGGACGGGCCGGCCCTGCCAGGCGTATGGAGTAGCAAGGTGAAAGGGACGAAGTCTGGAATTGGCAGAGGAAGAAAAGGGCATAAAGAGAAGCAAACCAGTAGAAGAGTGGAGTTCACAAAGAGGGGTGTAGGGAGAAGAGGAGATAGGAAAGATAGTGAGGAACAGTAGAATGAATGCATTTGTAGGTCAGATGGAGAAGTTTGCACTGGATACAGAAACAAAGGGAAGCCAATGCAGTGACTTGAGAAGAGGGGTTATATGAGTATAACAGAGCTGGTGGAAGATTAGCAATGCAGATTGAAGGGTAGAGAGATGACTCAGAGGGAGACCTTTAAGGAGGAGGTTGCAATAGTCTAGACAGGGGGTGACTAGGAAGTAGATGAGAGTTTTAGTAGTGTGCTCAAAAAGGAAGGGGTGAATTCTGTTGATGTTATAGAGGAAGAAACAACAGGTTTTAGCAATCAATTGGATGTGTAACGAGAAATAGAGGGAGGAGTCAAACATGACCCCAAGGTTGCAGGCTGAGGAAACAGGAAGTAGAAGAGTGTTATCAACAGAGAAACAGAAAGGAGGTTTTAGGGGGAAAAATAAGAAGTTCGGTTTTGGCCATGTTCAATTCCAAATGGCGGTAAGATATCCAGGCAGCGATGTCAGATAGGCAGGCAGAGATTCTGGCTTGGAGTTTTGGAGAAATATCAGGTGTAGATAGATAGATTTGAGAGTCATCAGCATAAAAATGATACTGAAAGCCATGGGAGGAGATGAGAGCACCAAAGGACTGGGTATAGAGAGAGGAAAGGAGAGGGCCTAGAACAGACCATTGGGGTACACCAATTGAGAGTGGGATAGCAGTAGAGGAGGAAATACCAGAACAAACACTGAAAGAACGATGGGAAAGATGAGAACCAGGACAGCACAGAGTTCCCAAAACCAAGTGAGGACAAAGTGTCAAGGAGAAGGTGGTGGTCACCAGTGTCAAAAGCAGCAGAAAGGTCAAGAAGACAAGAAGAATGAGGACTGAAGAAAGGCTCTTGGATTTAGCCAGGAACAAATCACTGGAGACTTTTGCAAGAGCTGTCTCAGTAAAATGTAAGGGATGAAAGCCAGATTGAAGTGGATCTAGTAGGGCTTGAGAGGAGAGAAATTCAAGGCAATGGCGGAGAACTGCATGATCAAGAAGTTTGGAAATGAAAGGAAGAAGGGAGACAGGTAGATAATTAGAAGGATAAGTAGGGTCGAGTGAAGGTTTCTTGAGTAGAGGTGTGATCAAAACATGCTGAAAGCTGCAGGGACAGTTGCAGTGGAGAGCAATAGGTTGTGAATATGAGAGATGGAAGGGATGATAGACGAGGAGATGGTGTTAATGAGATGGGTGGGGATAGGATCTGAAGAACAGGTAATTTAGAGGAGGAGAGAAGATGAGAGGTTTCCTCTTCAGAGATATTAGAAAAGGATGAAAGAGTAGTAGAGACTGAGGGGAAGAGTTGGTACTGAAGAGAGGGGTAAGAGGGGATGAAGCTGATCTAGTGAGGAACTGAAGTGTAATCTTGTGGATTTTATCATGGAAATAGCTAGGGTTTGGGCAGAAAGAGAAGGAAGGGTCGGAGGTGGGAATGCCTTGAGGAGAGAGTTGAGAGTTGAGAAGAGACGGTGGGGGTAGAGGCAAGAGAGATAGTCAGATGGACATAATAGTTTTGCTTGGCGAGTGCTATGGCTGACTGGAAGAAGACAAGCATGAATTTGAAGTGAAGAAAGTAAGAAAGAGTGCAGGATTTGAGACACAAATGCACAGCTGAGCAGGTACAAGAGTATAGATAATGGGTAGTTGAAGACAGCCAGGGCTGAGGTATAGTGTGTCTCACAGGACACGGCAGGGGCAGAGCAAGGGTATCCAGGGCAGAAGAGAGAGCAGTTTTATAGGAAGTTACAGCCTCATCAACAGACTTAGAAGACAAAGTGGAGGAAAGAGGTTATGAGACAATAGTGGAGAGAACTGATGGATTGATAGCATGAAAATTTCTAAAAAGATAGATTAGGAGAGATTGGGGCAGGGAGTGATGAAGAGTGAAGCTTAGCAGGTGATGGTCAGATAAGAAAAGAATTGAGGTACAGAAATTAGAAGGTAAACAGTTAGAGAAGAAAACAAGGTCAAGTCAGTGAAGAAGGTAGAAGTGGACTTGTCAGGGGGTCTATAATAGCTATCCAGAGAGGTAAGGGATTAAAAAAGCAGATGGAATGGACTTCAAAGGAGGAGAAAGAGTACTTAATATACTTTCTGAGGTGACTTCTTTATCATGATAAATTTGGTTAGTGGCTTATGATGTAATGTCACTGTACACCAGCATTGATCAACAGGAAGCATTAACAGTTATAGTACAGTTAGATTGGAGAGAGATTTTGCCTGCAAGACTTCCTAAGGCTTTTATTTTGGAGTTATTAAAATTAGTATTGGAGAAAATTTTCTTCTGTTTTAATGGGTCTCTCTACCATCAAAAATGTGGAGTTGCGATGGGAGCTAATGTTGCCCCTACAGTGGCAACATTATATATGTCAGCATTTGATGAGGAGTATCTGTATTCTTCACCTTGGATGACTCAAATACGTCTCTGGAAAAGATATCTCGATGACATGCTCTGTATATGCCAAGATGATTTGGCTACCTTGCAAACATTCGCGAGTTGGCTTAATTCACAGAAGGCTAACATACAATTTGAGAGTATCTTCCACCAAGAACAAGTGACTTTCTTGGATATAGAATGGGACTAAGAACGACCCTGTATCAGAAACCTGTCACTCGGAATAATTTGTTAATGTATTCTAGTGATCATCCTTCAAAGTTAAAAAATGGTTTGCCGATAAGTCAATTCCTTTGTATTTGAAGGATTTGCATGTTAAAACAGGATTATATTTTAGAAGCTAAAAACTTATGTCAGAAGTATTTGGATCGTGGGTATCCATATGGGATTGTGAAAAAAGCATATTTGAGAGGATTGCATGCACAGAGAGAACTTCTTTTGCGTCCACAATCTACGGAACAAACTCAGGGGAAGGATCCTATAGTTTGTACATTACCCTTCTCAATTTGGGCTTCACAAATTGCCTCTATGATTTATTAACACTGGCAGGTATTACAGCTCCACTCTTGCTTTATTGATTGCCCTATTGTGGCTTTTTGCAGGGGTAAGAATATGACAAATTCTGTGAGCTGCTCAGTGACATGGACTACCAAAGAAAGTAACCTGCCAGAGGTTTTGGGTCATTATAGTTGTGGAGCCTGTGAATTTTGTAGTTCTACAATTGAAAGGGATTCTTGGTGTAATCCTGTGGCAAACAAATCTGCTATACATCACAGATCCACTAATCGTCAATCTACTTAGGTAGTTTATATACTAACTTATCCTTGTTGGAGGATCTATGTTGGACATATTAGGTGCACTATGGTGCATAGATTAAGGGACCATCGATCCCATGTTAATACAGCAACAACGTTTGCTCCTATGATGGAACATTGTTTCCAACTGGGTCATTTATTTGAGCATTTGAGATGGTGAATACTTGAAAAAGTACCATTATCAAGGAGGGGGGGGGGGGGCGGGAAGCACATTTGAATCTTAGGGAACAATTTTGGATTTATTCTTTAGAAGCAGTTCCACCTAAAGGATTAAATCAGCAAATTGAATTGTTTTAGTGTGAGTCCCCTTAAGATTGAGAAGGGATGGAGTTATGACATATTAAAAAATGCCGTGGTCATCTTTTTCTCAGAAAGTCAGAGAGCTCCGGTATGGACGTCACTCTCCCGTAATTTTGGAAATTTGTTTATGCAGTGGAGAATGGAGTATTAATCATTAAGATAAATACTGCTTATGTTGCCCTGAAGCAGAGCCAAGTATTTCTCAGGTTCAAAATGCAACAATCATGTTGGTATATACATGGCAGTTTTTAACTATAGCATCTATGCATGATCACTGAAATTTAAGAATAAAGTAGACTTGAACAGAGGTAGCTTTCTATAGCGATCTTAATATATAGTCCGACAAAAAAATATTTGAAGGATATGATTATTTACACCCTTATAAACAATTCAAATCAGTTTGAACAGAAGAACAACATTCCCATTGCAGTAAAATTAGACACACCTGTGATCAATTGTCAGTACTTACATGATTGAATCAACCAATGAATGATGGCTCTAATGTTTAAAATGGCCACATTCATTCCCTGTTCCATTTTCACAATGGTGAAGAGAAAAGAGCGGCCTGAGACACTCAGAAAAGCCATTTATCACCAAACATCAAACTTCAAAGTGGTACAAGGTCATCTCCAAAGACCTTGAGATTTCTGTTTCTACAGTTCACAATGTTATTAAGATGTGTTCTGCTCATGGAACTGTCAAGAACCTCCCAGGACATGGTGGGAAGAGCAAAATTAATCCAAGAAGTCTTTGAAGGTTAGTGTAAACTGTTGGAAGAACACCATGTACAACATCCAATGAGCTTAAGGCTGACCTGGAGCAATCTGAAGTGGTGGTTTCAACCTGCACCATACGCTGTGCACTAAACAAAGAAGGACTTCATGGGCGAAGGCCAAGGAGGATCCCACTGCTCAAAGACATACATAAAAAGGCATGCCTATTCTTTGCCCAAATCTACCTTGAGAAACCACAGTCCTTCTAGGAAAATGTTCTGTGGACAGATGAAACCCAACTTCAGCTCTTTAGCCATGCAGCCCAGTGATACATTTACAAGCAAAGAAATAAAGCTTATAAGGGAAAAAACACTAGTTAAATATGGTGGCGTTTCCATAATGTTGTGAGGCTGTTTTGCTGCCTCAGGAACTAGAAGCCTGGAACATATTAAAAGAATCATGAAGTCAGAGGACTACCAAGATATATTAGAGCATTCTCCAGGACTAAGCAGGAAGTCAGTCCTCACATATGGGTGTCATCGGCGCCGATGAAGCCCCAGCGAAGCATTTCCCCAGCTTTCGATGAAAGCCTTTGGAAATGCAGGCACGCATGTGCGATTCCCTTCCCGCCTAAAGGTGCCATCTTACCTCAGTCTCTTTTTTTCTGTGAAGCCCACCGGACGTGTGTCCAGTTTTCCCGGTTAAAAGTAGATTTTTCAGCGATTTTTTTTTTTGCTCTTTTTCTTCCGGTTCGACGCCGGTTCCCCTCCCGCCGGGTTCGGTACACCGGTATTGAGCCCGATTCCTCTTTTTCTGTTTTTGCCCTTCGTGGCTGGCGTTCACGCCCTTTTTTCTCTTTTTCCCTTTTTCCCTGGAGGGCCGGTCTTTTGACCTCGCGGGGACTCTTTTTTCCCCGATGGCTTCCAGTGGTTTTAAGAAGTGTGATCAGTGTAAGAAACTAATGTCTCTCACCGACACACATGACTGCTGCCTTCGGTGCCTCGGCCCCGACCACGATCCTAAATTGTGCGGGGCCTGTGGGAAAATGTCTTCCAAGGCACTACGAAGTCGCCAGCAGCAAAAGGAAAGGCTTTTCTCAGACTCAGCCTCCGGCCGGGCCCGGACCTCGTCTGAGGCCTCGACATCTCGGGATTCCATTCCCGAGCGCCATCGAAGCTCCTCAGACAGGGGGTCCCCGACCGGGAACGCAAGAGGAAGAAGAGGCTCGCGAGGGCGTCATCAGAAGAGGTCCCTGGCTCCTCGAGGGCTAGGTCTAAGACCCCCGACCATTGCCCCGGGCCTGTGGAACCGGAGAAGCCTGCCAAAGTTCCTCGTGTGGAGCCGGAGTCTGCTGGACACGTAAGCCCCGTAGTCCTCGTGGACTCTCCTCCCAGGGAGCCGACGTCGGGCCTGGCGCCACCGGGGCCCGAGTCGGTGGCTGCTGCGTCTCCCGAGCTGAGTCTCAGGATGACAGCCTTGGAGAGCAGAATGTCTGCCTTCATGGAGCAGCAGCAGGCACTGATGGCCAGCCTGTCTGGCGCATCTGCCCCGACCACCGGGACATCGACGTCAAAGTCGACCCCAGAGACCAAGCCGATACTCGAGTCCATCGTGGCTTGGAGTCGACCTCGGTCGCGGTCCCCCTCGACCTCCCGTTCGGGACCGAGGGCATCGACGTCAGTGCTTCCGGCGTCGGGGCGGGTGCTCCAGGGCCCCACAGGGTCGGACCCCAACTCTTCCTCGGATGAGTCGGCTTGGGAGACAGAGGACGAGGAGTTTCCTGACACCTTTAAGACTCGGTGCATCCCTTCGGACTCACCGCAGTCTGAGCCCTGGAGTAGGTCCCCCCCCCAGAGGACACCCGGTTCTCGGAGTTCGTCCGGGATATGGCCACTGCCTTGGCCATTCCGGCGGATCCTGAGGAAGAGCCTCAAGCTGAAGAGCTCGAGGCGCTGCAGTATGACTCTCCTCCGAAGGAGGCCTTTACTGTCCCGGTTCCTCCGATGCTGGAACGGCTCCTCTTCCGTATGTGGGAGGCACCGGCCTCGGCACCGGTTCTTAGCAAGCGGGTCGATTCGATCTATCGGCTCCGTAAGAGCCCTGGCTTTCAGAAAGCACAGCTACCACACCATTCCATGGTTGTGGAATCGGCCATGCATCGTCTGAAGAGTCAGAAGATGCACTCCGCGGTGCCCCCTGGCAGGGAGGCCCGAAACCTAGATGGCGTCGGTAGAAAGTGTTTTCAGGGCTCGATGCTTGCTTGCCGTGTCCAGTCTTACCAGCTGTACATGGGCATGTACTTGCGGAATCTGGCCAAGGAGTTGGCCGGATTCTCTGCTGGTCTCTCCGGGGAACCCTTGCAGAGATTTAAGTCCTTGTCCTCGGGGATTCGGGACTGCTCAAAGTTCATGTCCCGCGCCGCCTACGATGGCTTTGAGGCTTCGGCCCGAGTTGCGGCAGCCGGAATCCCGGCTTGACGCCAGGCATGGCTGCAGTCATCGGACCTCGAGCCATGGGTTCAGGACAAGTTGGTCGATGTCCCTTGCCGAGGTGAAAACCTGTTTGGCAAGCCCATGACCGAGAAGGCCGCTCAGCTCAAGACAGAGCACCTCACCCGGACAAGGCTGTCGAGGAAGACCTCTGCCCCTTCTCATAAGAAGAAGGGCTCGGGTAAAAAGCCCTTTTACCCGAGGAAGGGCACTGCCTACAAACAGTACCCACAATATCAGGCTGCCCAAGCTGCCCCCCAGGGTCAGCAGGCCAAGGGCCAGGGTAATGGGCCCCATAGGCAGAGGACCCCCAAGCCTCAGGCCCCTGCTACCTCTCAGCAGGGTGGGGGCTTTTGACTCCATGAGCATAGCCTCTCCTCCACTGCTCTCCCAACCCTGCACAGGAGGTCGTCTTGCCCTCTTTGCCCACCAGTGGCCCCTCATCACCGGGGACAGTTGGGTGCTGGACATCATCCACAGGGGATATGCCCTCCATTTACACCAACTGCCACCCCCATATTTTCCAGGGGAGCCTCCAAGGCCTCCTCTTCACACAGACCTTCTCCGTCAAGAGCTTCAAGGTCTGTTGGTGGACAGGGCGGTAGAGCCTGTGCTTCCCCACTTGCAAGGTCACCGATTCTACTCCAAGTATTTCCTGGTGCCCAAAAGAACCGGTGGCCTTCGTCCCATTTTGGACCTCAGGAAGCTCAACAAGTTTCTAGTGAAGGAAAAGTTCAAGATGCTTTCTCTTGGAACCCTTCTGCCCTACCTCCAGCAGGGAAATTGGCTATGCTCCTTAGATCTAAAGGATGCGTACACTCACATCCTCATTCATCCAGACCACAGAAAGTACCTCAGGTTCATTGTGGGAGGAAACCATTATCAGTACAGAGTATTGCCTTTTGGCCTCACCACCGCCCCCAGAGTCTTTACAAAGTGCTTAGCAGTGGTGGTGGCCTACCTGAGAAATCAGGGCATCTTTGTCTTCCCCTATCTGGACGACTGGCTCATCAGGGGTCAGACAGGTCAGGAGGCCAATCAAGCCACCCTCAGGACCATTGCTCTTCTACAACGCCTGGGGTTTGTCATAAACTTTGCAAAGTCCACTTTGCCCCCTTCCCAGAACTTGGAGTTCATAGGGGCTCGGTTGGACTCTCTCCTGGCAAAGGCATTCTTGCCAGAAAACAGAGCCCGAAGGTTGATGGCCTTGGCAAGTTAGTTTCTCAGCAGGTCCCTGGTCTCCACCAGACTCTGCCTGCGGCTTCTGGGCCACATGACTTTGACAGTGCATGTGACCCCCAATGCCAGGCTCCATATGAGGCCTGTACAGTGGTGCCTTCGAACTCAGTGGTCCCAGGCCACTGGCATCCTCAGAGACAGGATAAGGGTGTCCAGACCATTTCTGCACTCCCTCAACTGGTGGCTACACCCACCCAATCTGCTGAAAGGGGTGCCCTTTCAGATTCCAGGTTACACAGTGATTCTAACGCATTGTCTGGGCAAGTGCTCCCAGGGTCTGTGGTCTCCCTGGGAGGCTGCACAGCAGATCAATCTCCTAGAACTCAGAGCTATTCGATTAGCACTCAAAGCTTTCACTCCTACCCTGGCTCAACAGTCTGTCCTGATTCAGACAGACAACCAAGTTATGTGAACAAACAGGGCGAAACTGGGTCCAGGATCCTTTGTCGGGAAGCTCAGGACCTTTGTTCTTTTGCCCTCAAGCACAACATGCTCCTCAGGGCTGTGTACCTTCCGGGCCAGGACAACTACCTGGCAGACAGATTGAGCAGGATACTGCAGCCCCACGAGTGGCAGCTGCATCCTTCAGTAGTTCAGAAGATCTTCCTCAAATGGGGTCTCCCTTTGATGGATCTCTTTGCCAGCCCCATCAACAAGCAACTGCCATACTTCTGCTCCAGACAACCACATCCTCTGCCGTCAGCAGCGGATGCTTTTCTGATATCTTGGTCTCAGGGCCTCCTCTATGCGTTTCCTCCCACGCCCTTGGTGGCCCGAACCCTATTCAAGATTGTCCAGGACAAGGCCTTGGTCCTGCTGGTAGCTCCCAGGTGGCCGAGATAGCCTTGGTTTCCTCTTCTGCTTCAACTGGCGGTGGATCCTCCACTGCCTCTGGGGTTGCAACCCGACCTTCTCACACAGGACCAGGGTTCCCTTCTGCACCCCAATCTCAAGTCTCTCAATTTGATGGCCTGGAGGCTGCAAGGGTAGTTTTGGCTCCCTGGGGCCTACCTCAGGAAGTTGAAGAGGTTGTCCTAGCCTCTAGGAAACAGTCCACTAGGAAAACCTATGCTCTCAAATGGAAGAGGTTTTCTGTGTGGTGTCACCTACGTACAGAGGATCCTTTCTCCTGTACTGTGCCTGTAGTTCTTCAGTACTTACTGCACTTATCCAATCAGGGACTTAAGTCCAATTCTGTTCGGGTCCACCTCTCAGCTCTAGCAGCTCACCACTCATTGGTGGAGGGACAATCTCTATCTGGTCACCCCTTAGTGTCCCGCTTTCTCAGGGGCTTGCTTTTGCTCAAGCCTCCCATCCGTCCTCCGGCCCCTGAGTGGGAGCTGAATGTGGTCTTGCAGCAACTGACTCACCCTCCTTTTGAGCCGATGGCTACTTGTCCACTACGCTTCCTCTCCTGGAAGACTCTCTTCCTGATAGCCCTTACCTCGGCTAGGTGAGTAAGTGAGCTTCAGGCCCTGGTCTGTGACAGGCCTTACACCAGGATTTATAGGAACAGGGTAGTCCTCAGGACTCACCCGAAGCTCCTCCCAAAAGTTGTCTCCTCTTTCCACCTCAATCAGGAGGTGGTCCTTCCAACATTCTTCCCTAGGCCTCATGCAAGCCAGGCTGAAGCAGTTCTGCATACCCTGGACTGTAGGAGGGCCTTATCCTTCTATCTTGACCGTACGCAGGGGCATAGAAGGGCTACTCAGCTCTTTGTATCTTTTGACCCCAATAAGTTGGGGTTGGCTGTGTCCAAGCGTACCTTGTCCATCTGGGTGGCTGACTGTATCACCTGGGCTTATAAGGTGGCTGACCTTCCTTTGCAGGGTAGGGTCACGGCCCATCGTGTTAGGGCAATGGCTGCCTCAGTGGCTCATCTCCGCTCTTTGCTCTTGGTAGACATCTGCAGGGCTGCAACTTGGTCTTCAAGCCAGACTTTTGCGGCCCATTACTGCCTGGAGAGGGAGTCCCATAGGGACAATGCTTTTGGCCAGGCAGTACTCCGGAATCTCTTTGAGGTTTAGGCAACTCCTGCCCTCCTGCCCTCTGTTGGGCTACCGGTGGAGGTTGTGTCCTTGAAATGCCTTTCTTTGCAGCTGGGACTAGAGGGAGTTCTCTTGTTCAGCCTGGGTTCCTCGGTAGCCCAGAGCTAGGGAGTCACCCATATGTGAGGACTGACTTCCTGCTTGGTCCTGGAGAAAGAGTAGTTACTCACCTGTAACAGGTGTTCTCCAGGAGCAGCAGGAATCAGTCCTCACAACCCTCCCTCCTCCCCTTGGAGTTGCAGTTGTACATAGTTTATTTTTATTTATTTATTTATTTTATTTATACTTTTCTTTTATACCGCTTTTTCCCAAGATCAAAGGCGGTTTACAAATAACATAATGAACAGTTTACAATTAACATATTGAACATTGTTTTACATAGAACATAGTATTTTCTTTAAACTATGTACAATTAACTTTTCATGAACAATAACATGGAGCATATAATTATACATATGCTGAACTATTTACATCAGTCAAATATTTACATTAGTCAGTTATTAATCATGGTTTCGAAGGGTTGTTTTTCTTATGTGTGTTGAGGTTTGAGGCTTTTTGATCTGTGTTTAGGGAGGATTTTTATGTAGGTGTGGTGAGGAGGATGGAGGGGGTTGATTAAGGTTTATAAAGTGTTCTTTAAACAGATATGTTTTTAGTTCTTTCCGGAATGTCTGGAGATCCTTTATTTTGCGGAGGTATAGTGGGAGTTTATTCCATATGGTGGGGGCTGCATATGAGAATGCTCTTGAGCTTGTGTTTTTTTTGTTTTTATAATTGATTTTTTTATGTCTAGTGAGTGGGTTGCATTTTGTCTGCGGGTTCTATGTTCTTTTGGAGCATGTAGTAGAGTGGTTAGATGTGAAGGTGATATGCCGTTGATAAGTTTAAATGTGGTTAAGAGTATTTTGTATGATATTCTACTATTTATGGGAAGCCAGTGTAGTTCAGCGAGGATGGGAGTTATGTGGTCAGTGAGGCGGGCTTTTGCTGTTACTCGGGCACAGATGTTTTGAGCTCGTTGGAGTAAGTTAATATTTGTGAGAGGGAGGCCGATAAGTAGACTATTACAATAGTCAAAGTGAGGAGTGATGAGTGTGCTGATAACAGATCTGAAGTCATGTGTGTCTAGTATTGGTCGTAGGTGTTGAATGGTTTTGAGTTTATAGAATATGGTTTTCACGGTTTGTTTTATGTGAGGGATCATACTAAGTGTGTGGTCTATTATGATGCCTAGGTATTTTACTTCCTTTTTGATTGGGATTATTGTATCGTTAATTGTTATTGTTTCTGGGAGAGTAGTATCTGGTTTTCTTGTTACGAACATTGCTTCAGTTTTTTTTAGGTTGATGCTAAGGTTATTATTTTGTGTGCTGTTCTTAGCTGTGTCATTTGACTGAGGTAAGATGGCACCTTTAGGCGGGAAGGGAACCGCGCATGCGTGCCTGCCTTCCCAAAGGCTTTCATAGAAAGCTGGGGAAATGCTCCGCTGGGGCTTCATCGGCGCCGATGACACCCATATGTGAGGACTGATTCCTGCTGCTCCTGGAGAACACCTGTTACAGGTGAGTAACTACTCTAAATGTGCTACCTAGTGTCAGAAAGCTAAGTCTGGATTGAAGGTCATGGGTCTTCCAGCAGGCCAGTGACCCAAAACAAATATCCACATCAGAAAGTACAAAGAATGGTTAAAACAGTTATACTGTTAACCTGTTTTATGTATCAGTTGTTCATTTGTAAACCACTATGATTACCCAAAATAGTGGTATAAAAAACACACAATAAAATAAAATATAAATAAATAAAATAAAAAGGAAAAAATGGACTGTTTTAAACTGGCTAGTAATGAATCATGATTTCAATCTAATCGAGAAACTTTGGAAAGAACTGAAATCTGCCATTAGTAAAAGGAATTCTAGAAACATTAATGAGCTGAAACAAATCACAGTTGAAGAGTGGGAGAAACTACCAGCAGACAGAGGTACAAAACTTATAGATGGCTACAAGAAAGGTTTGGAGGCTGTCATCACTGCCAAGGGCTGTGCAACCAAATATTAGTGAAGGGTGCCATTAATCCTGTCCAGGTCATATTTTTTTTCCTCTGAAATTACTACATCTCAGTTGCACAGATATCCTTTTTTTATTGTATACCTTTGATCAAACTATTAAAATATTATGATGACATACAGTTGGAATATTTCCAATTATTTCTCATGATATTGTACACAACATACCTAAAATGCAAGGGTTCCAATAATGTTGACCTCAACTGTAGTTGACAGACAGACTGCAAGGAACAGTCAGGAAAGTCATTAGATGTGTGTTGCAAGCGCTGGTTTATTGTCACACTGTATGAACCAGCTTGGAAGTCCTCATTAAACAGGTGTGTCGTTAATGCACATTTGAAGAACTTGTAGGAAGATTCAGAGTGCAGGGCAACAGGAAGTCATTCCAGAGAATAGGGGCTATGAAGAAGAAAGCTGTGTGTCTGGTGGTTTCCAGCCTGGCACGGGAAGACATGAAATGAATCTCCAAGTAGGTAAATTTAAAAGCAATATCAAAAATAGTTTTTCACAGAAAGGATGGTGGATGGCTGAAATGCCCTCCTGAAAGAGGTAGTGGGAATTCAAAAAGGCATGGGACAGACACAGAGGGACACTACATAGCAAGAGAATGGAATCAAAGCAAACATAAGTAACTTCTACATGGAGAAGGGTAACCTGCCTAGAGCAGAATGTACAACTGTACAATTCTGGCACCTTATAGGGTAGACTAGATGGACCGTGCTGGTCTTTATCTGCCGTCACTTACTATATTACAACATACATTACTATGGTATTCTCCTCCTTTAAGAACATAACATAAGAACATAAGATATGCCATACTGGGTCAGACCAAGGTCCATCAAGCCCAGTATCCTGTTTCCAACAGTGGCCAATCTAGATCATACGTACCTAGCAGTTTCCCCAAAAGACACAGGTTGCACAATGCTTGTATTGGGTCAAGCATTGATATCCTGGGTCCCTTCTTAATAATGATTTATGGACCTTTCCTCCAGGAACTTGTCCAAACCTTTTTTAAACCCAGCTACACTAACAGCCTTTACTATATCCTCTGGTAACAAGTTCCAGAGTTTGATTACACGTTGAGTGAAAAAATATTTTCTTTTATTAGTCTTAAATAGTTTACCCTGTAGCTTCATTGCATGTCCCCTAGTCTTTTTATATTCTGATATCGTAAACAATCGTTCCAGTTCATACTGCTAGACCAGTCCAGACAAACGGGTTATGCACCCCTGCCAGCAGATCTTGGAGACAGAGAATTCTACCAGAGCTCTGATAGGCTGGAGCCTGGTGATATAATCCTACCCCTAGGGGTCTCCCTCAGTTTTTCTCTGTCTCCAGCAGATCTGGATGCTTTTTTTTTTTGCTCCTTCAAAAAAATTTAAAATGCTTTATTTCTTTGTGATTTCTCTTGGAGAGATTATCCCCTGAGTTGCCAGTGTACTTATCTGAGCACCAGGATGATTCCAGCTGAAGCTCCTGTGTCCTGTCACAGTGGAGATCGCAGATGTGCAGACTCCCCAGCACTAGTCATGAGGGCTATTTAGCTGGATGGTAAGCCTCCTAAAATCCAGTCCCTGGGGCTGATTTTAGTGGTGAGGCAGCTGGCAGTGGTTTGAGCAGCGGTCCGTGGCTTCTCTGCACTTTCGGTACTGTGAGTACAGAAACTGTCTTTCTCCCACTGCTGTCTGCAACTCTGTGGTAACTCGATTTATTTTTCTTGATTTTTCAGCGATTTTAGGCATTTCTCTCATGCCTGCAACCCTCCCACATTCTCCTTTGACTTTTTAAGTTAATTCCTTAGCTTTTGGGGGTTTTAATTCACTCTTTTTGAGGTTTATTTTTGCAGGTGGCCATTTTGAATAGCTAATGAGCCCCGGTTTTTGGCGGGAAGCCAGATTCCTTCTCTACTGGCTTCTAACAGCTCTATTGCTGTTTAAGTTTTTTTCCACAACACTTGCTAGCTGTGAGTTGTGAAGGGGTTCCTTTTTTCTCTGCCTATGTATTAACATAATGAATAAAAAGTACGGAAGGCATGGATAGAGAACAGGATGCAATTCAGAGCCACAGTACAATGCTAAGACACTGACCAATGGTGCAGGGCTCATGGGTTCCATCCCCCACTGTGCCCAACAAACATGGCCGGCTGAGGCATTACCTATTATGGGGAATATTGTTAAATGCCTGTTCCTGTGGGACAGAGTTATTTTTTTTTAGTTCTCACTATGCCTTATTCAGGTTTACGCTGCATAGGCTGTCCGAAGAAACACAGGGACCTCATGAATCAGCTGTGCTCTTCCCCCAGCATCTTGCTTCCCCGGATGAACTTGGGTACTCCTGAGCCTGGCTTCAGTGGAGCTCTCCCTTGGCTTTACGCTGCGCTGAGTCTTTGCCACGAGAGTTTGGACATCCCAGGAAGTTCAGGTATCATTTTCTGAAAGAAAACTGTGAGTAGCCTGTTTTTTTTCTTACTTGCTTCAGCTGCTCTGGGATGATTTCAACTGCATCCGGACCGGCTGCCTCTGAGTTTTGAAGTTCCTACTTCAAATTTTTAATCCACAAACTGCAGCCGGGTTACTTTGTACGTCTTACTGAATATTGTACCTGTCTTATTCAATATACCATTTGATTGGAATTTTAAGTCAGTGTTTTGGATCCTGACTGTTTTGGGCTCGGCCTAATTAAGCATACTCACTGTGATCTTCATACAGCGGGGTTTCAGCTTCTACATCCCTCCCCAGAAACACCTTTCAGCCCCTACCATGGAGGTCTGAGTGGCTTCAGAGGGATCACACTCTAATTTCCCTACTTTCAGTCACTGTAATTGCCTTATCCTGACTTTGAAAGTTTCTCTGTACCAGCACAGTGAATGACTGACAGTTCCCTTCTCAGCTCAGTGAATACCTGACAGTTTTTCTGTGCCAGCGGCCATTTTGTTTTTCTCTTCAGTGTTTCTTTTTGGAGGGAACAGCTCTAGACAGCAGTTTCCACACATTTAAACATGCTGTGGAGGCACGTGGAGTTTCAAAATCCTTTTCTTTGAAGAGTCTTGGGTTTCCCTGAGCCTACCTTGCTAAAAAAAAAAAAACAAGAAGAGGAAAGGTGGTTTAAGTCTCTACAATGCTTGTTTCTCTGGCTGTATTATATGTGATATGTAATCAGCCGAAGGGGGAATTAATAGATTGCTTGTGTTCCACCTGCACGCTGCATCCCGGAGACTCTTTCCCCATTCCCACTGCGCTGCTAGATGGGTTCATCAGCACCTTATCTCCTCCCTCCTCAGAGCCCCTGCTGCAGGATCTTCTGGCAGGAAAGGATTCAGTCAGCTCCCATGTCGCTTCCACAGCCGCTGGAGGCCACAGCAGCCTTGACTGACAGTGCCTTCCTCACACTCTTCCATCTGACATGACGCCTGTGCCTTTTGGAGTCTTTTGGAATATCTCCTACGCCTGCCCAGTAGCAGGCGAGCATATGGCGTGGTCTCGCAAGTGGTCCCATAAGTCCTCAGACCTTAGAGCAGTACGTCCTCCTTGGGGCGTTGCATGCGCCTTGCGAGGTACTATGGATATTCAAGAAGACTTTAAATCTTCGGAGGTCAGCCCTGACTCGTTGGAGTACGGAGATGGGGAATATTCTCCGTCTGTTTTCTTCGCTGGCGGTTCTCGGCCTTTTTCGGTAAGAGGAGTTGCCGGCTCTAATCACACAGGTGATCGAGTCGCTCCCCCTAGCCGACATGCCTGCTCCACCGGATTCTCAAATCCGGTTGCAGCCGGATCCCATTTTCCAGAGTATTCGTACGGCACGCGGTATTGGTCAGTTTATACCCTTGGTCTCCCTTTCACTTGGACCGTTGGCTGACATACCCGACAGTTGATGCATTCTGACCAGAGTCATCAGGCATACCACACTTCCGGTTGAGGGCGGAGAGGCGCTCCGCGACCAGCAAGACCTAAAGAGTTGGGAGGCTGCTAAAGACCGTTTTTCCTTCGCCCGCTATTTCCTTCTTGCAGGTGTGCGGAGGTCTAGCAGCTCGGGCCTCCCTTCGATGGATTCAGCAGCTTCCCGGTGTTCCCGAGTTGGTTCATTTCGAATCCATCACTGCATTCCGGGCAGAAGCATTCTGTGATCTCTTGCGGCTGTCAGCTCGCTTCCTAGCACCGGTGTTGGTAGCTCGGAGATGGCTCAGCCTGCGTCAATGGGCAGCGGATGTTGCTTCATTTAAAGGCTCCAGCGTTTAGATGCCATTCGTCCCGGTCCACCGTTGGATGGAGGACTGGGCCGTTACTCTGTCTATTTTGGGATGCTTCAGGTCCTGGATTTTCTAGGGGCTGGGTGCGACACTCGTAGGGGACGGGTGTTTCTACCTCAGGAACGTTTTCAGAAGTTCTCTTTTCAGCTCCACCGCTGCTTGGATCAAGCGGCGCCTCGGCCTTGGGGCTACCTTCAACTCTTGGGGTCCATGGCAGCAACGATAGCCCTTGTTCCGTGGGCAAGAGCGCTCATGCGCTGCTTGCCGACGGCGCTTCTATCTCGTTGGTCACCGGTATCGGAGAGTTATCGAATCCGGTTGCTTTTGCTTCTGACGGTGCGCCGCAGTCTCCGCTTGTGGCTTCAGGCACACAATCTACTACGGGCGGTCCCTCTGGAGTCTCTGCGCTGGATCTTGGTGATGCCAGTCGCCGACCTCTCCGGTTGGGGAGCACCTTGCGGCTTGGCCTCGGTGCAGGGGAGTTGGTCACCTCGCGAAGCCCAAGGGTCTATCAATCGTCTCGAGATGCGGAAAGTGCGCTTCGCCCTTCTTCAGTTTCAGCCTCTTCTGCGGCGGCGTGCGGTTCGGATCCTGGCCGACGCCATGACGGTTGCTTACCTAAGCCGCCTAGGCGGCACGCAATGTCCGGATGTCTCACAGGAGAGGCGTTTGCTCCTCCCGTGGGCGGAGGAACTTCTTCAGGCTGTCGGCGCAGCACATCGCAAGCATGAACAATGTGTAAGCCGATTTTCTCAGCCGGCACTCTCTGGAGCCCGGGGGCTGGGCTCTGCAGCCGGATGCGTTCCGGTCCATTGTTCGCCTGTTGGGACTACCGACCATGGATCTAATGGCTACGGCGCAGACTGCCAAGGCTTCGCTGTACTTTGGCCATTGGAGGGACGAGGGAGCACACGGCATGGATGCTCTCTCTCAACCGTGGCCGATTCATCTTCTCCTGTGTGTTTTCCCTCCCTGATCCGTGATATGCATGGTTCTCCAGCGGCTCCAAGACCGTCGCGACCCTGTGCTCCTGCTGGCTCCGAATTGAGCTCGCGGACCATGGTATGTGGATCTCTTCCGTCTGTCTGGGGCGTCGCTGCTCTGCCTCGAGGCATTGCTCGGCCTTCTGATTCAGGGACCGGTGGAGATGGAAGACCCGGCTCCTTACTCGCTTACGGTCTGGCAATTCCACGCCGCCGGTTTGCTCGCTACGGCTATTCGCCTAGCGTGGTCGTGATGCTTCTCACGGCGCGGCGGTCTACCACGACGCTGACTTACGCTCGGGTTTGGCGTCACTTGATGGTTGGTGTTCGTGAAATAACCTCTCACCCTGGTGTTGCGGTGTTCCAGACATCCTGTCCTTTTTACAGGCCGGAGTGGATAAGGGATTAGCGCTCGATTCCTTGCGAGTACAAGTGGTCGCCTTAACTTGTTTTCGGGGTCCTATACCGGGGCGATCGATAGCTTCGCATTTGGACGTGTCTCAGTTCCTCCGCGGAGTTAGGCCTTCCGGCCTCCTCTGCGTTCGCCTGTACAGGCGTGGGCTCTCGTGCTTGTCCTCTGTGCCCTCGTTGCTCCTCCCTTTGAGCCTCTGAGGGCATGATCTCTTCTAGATTTGACTCTGAAGGCAGTCTTCTTTGTGGCCATAACTTCGGCACGCCGTGTTTCTGAGCTCCAGGCTCTCTCGTGTCAACATCCCTATCTCTTGTTTTCCTCCGAAGGCGTTTCTCTGTGAACTGTCCCTTCCTTTGTTGCCCAAAGTGCTGACGCCGTTCGCTGTTGACTAGCCTCTTTTCTTTCTGTCTTTTCCAAAGGCGCAGTGTGACAGTGGTCGGTCTCCGTTGCGGGCGATGGACCTTACGAAGGTTCTTTTTCGGTATCTGGGGGTCGCAGGACCCTTCCATATGACTATTGCTCTTTTGTCTTGTTCGCGGGTTCTCGTCGGGGATCCGCAGCCTCCGAATCTACCATTTCTAGATGAGTTACGGAGGCCATTGAGGCGGCGTACCTTCTTCTGGGAGAGCCAACTCCACCGGGACTCTGTGCTCACTCCTCTCCGGCGCAAGCAACTTTGTAGGCCGGAAGGTCTCATGTAGTTCCTCTCGATATTCGCCGGGCGGCGACTTGGTCGTCACTGTCCACCTTTGTCGGTCATTATAGGTTGGACGTTCATGCCCATCAGGAGGTCCGTTTTGGAGTTGCTGAGCTGTCGGCGGCCTTACCCCCCCCCCCCCTTGAAAGCAGGTAGCTTGGGTACTGCCCGTTTGTCTGGACTGGTCTAGCAGTATGAACTGGAAGGAGAAATTTCACTTACCGTTAATTTCCTTTCCTGGAATACTGCTAGACCAGTCCAGGACCCGCCCTGCTGTTGGTTGGAGTGCCGCTGGTGCGGTGCAGCCGCCGACCGTGGTTCTTCTCTTTGCCGGTATGCCTCGCCATGGGCAGTCCATGGGTTCGTAGGTGGATACTGTTTTCAGCTCTAGGGAGTTCTTCGGCTCCCTTGTATATAGTTCACTTGAGACCCTCTGGGGTGATGTTACAGTTCATGTTGCATTAGCTTGTGGACGTAACTGAGAGAGACCCCTAGGGGTAGGATTATATCACCAGGCTCCAGCCTATCAGAGCTCTGGTAGAATTCTCTGTCTCCAAGATCTTCTGGCAGGGGTGCATAACCCGTTTGTCTGGACTGGTCTAGCAGTATTCCAGGAAAGGAAATTAACGGTAAGTGAAATTTCTCCATCTACGTTTACCCGTTCCACTCCATTCATTAATTTATAGACTTCTATCATATCTCCCCTCAGCCGTCTCTTTTCCAGGTTAAAGAGCCCTAACCTTTTTAGCCTTTCTTCATAGGGGTATCCTTCCATCCCCTTTACCATTTTGGGGGCTCTTCTCTGAACCTTTTCTAATAATGCTATATCCCTTTTAAGATACGGCAACCAGAATTGCACACAATATTCAAGGTGTGGTCTCACCATAGAACGATATAGAGGCATTATAATATCCTTTGTTTTATTTTCCATTCCTTTCCTTATGATACCTAGCATTCTATTTGCTCTCTTGGCCGGTGCTGCACACTGGGCCAAGGGTTTTAACATGTTATCCATGATGACGCCTAAATCTTTTTCCTGGTGGTGGTTCCTAATGTGGAACCTTGCATCGTGAACCATAGTTTGTGTTGTTCTTACCTAGGTGCATAACTTTGCACTTGTCCACATTAAATTTCATCTGCCATTTTGATGCCCAGTCTTCCAATTTATCTAGATCCTCTTGCAATTTTCCACAATCCTCTTGGGTTTTAACAACTTTAAATAGTTTTGTGTCATCTGCAAATTTAATAACCTCACTCGTTATTCCCTTTTCCAAGTCATTTATGAATATGTCAAAAAGCAGCGGACCCAGCACAGATCCCTGGGGTACACCACTATTCACCTTTCACCATTGGGAAAATTGGCCATTTAGCCCTACCCTCTGCTTTCTATCTTTTAACCAGTTCCTAATTCACAATAGTATACTGCCTCCTATCCCATGATCCTTTAGTTTTGTCAAACGTCTCTGATGAGGGACCTTGTCAAAGGCTTTCTGAAAGTCCAGATACACTATATCAACCGACTCACCTTTGTCTATCTGTTTATTCACACTTAAAATAAAACCATAACAGATTAGTTAGAAAAGATCTTCCTTGTCTAAAGCCATGTTGGCTGTCTCCCATTAAGCCATGACTATCTACATGTTCAGCAATTTTGTTCTTTATGATTGTTTCTACCATTTTTCCCGGTACTGACGTCAGGCTCACCGGTCTGCAGTTTCCCGGATCACCCCTGGAACCCTTTTTAAAAATTGGCGTTACGTTCGCCATCCTCCAATCTTCAGGTATTACAGATGATTTTAATGATAGTTCACAGATTGCTAATAGCAGGTCTGTAATCTCATATTTCAGTTCTCTCAACACCCTTGGATGTATACCATCTGGCCCAGGTGATTTGCTACTTTTCAGTTTAACTAATAGTTGTAATATATCTTACCGATGTATCAATATTTCCTTCAATTCTTCCGCATCTTTAAATACCACTTCAGTCATAGGTTACATCCCTACATCTTCCTCAGTAAAGACCAAAGCAAAGAATTCATTCAGTCTCTCCGCTATCGCCTTGTCGCCTCTTAGTGCCCCTTTAACCCTTCTATCATCTAATGGACCAACTGACTCTCTCACAGGTTTTTTTCTACGAATGTACTTGAAAAAGTCTTTATTATGCGTTTTTTCTTCTGCAACAAGCTTCTTCTCAAATTCTCCCTTTGCCTGCCTTATCAGTGCCTTGCATTTAACTTGCCAGTGCTTGTGCTGTTTCCAGGTTTCACCGTTTGGCTCTTTTATCCATTTCCTGAAAGATGCTTTTTTGGCAACAACAGCCTCTCTGACCTCACCTTTAAACCATGCTGGCAGTTTTTTAGACTTCCTTCCGCTTTTCTTAAATCGTGGAATACAGCTTGTCTGGGCTTCCAAGATAGTATTTTTCAGCAATACCCAAGCTTGATGTAAGTCTTTAACCTTTGCAACTGCTCCTTTTAGTTTTTCTTAGCTATTTTCCTAATTATATCATAGTGTCCCTTTCAGAAGTTAAAAGGTAGTACTGTGGATTTCCTTACTATCCCTCCTCCACTAATTAAATCAAACGCGATCATGCTATGATCACTATTGCCAAGTGACCCAAACACCCTTATCTCTTGCACCAGATCTGGTGTTCCACTAAAGACTAGGTCCACTATGGCTTCCCCTCTGGTCAGTTCATGAACCAGCTGCTCCAAGAAGCAGTCATTTATTTCATCTAGGAACTTTATCTCCCTAGAATGTCCTGCGGTGACACTGACCCAGTCGATACCGGGGTAATTGAAATAAACCATTATTATTACTGTGCTGTAACTTTTGTTAGCTTCCTTGATTTCTTTGAGCATTTCATCATCCATTTGTTCATTCTGGCCAGGCGGTTGATAGTACACCCCCACTGCCATCGCCTTCCCCTTTTAACATGGACTTTCAATCCATAGAGATTCTACTGCAAATTTTGTTTCCTGCAAAACTTTAATCCTTTCTGACTCAATGCCCTCTCTAACATAGAGTGCAACCCCTCCACCAATTTGATCAGCTCTATCATTAACATATAGTTTGTACCCAGGTATCACAGTGTCCCACTGGTTGTCCTCCTTCTACCATGTCTCTGAGATTCCAATCATATCTAACCTCTCATTTAATGCTATATATTCTAATTCTCCCATCTTATTTTTTAGACTTCTAGCATTTGCATACAAGCATTTTAGAGACTGTATTTTATTCATGTTAATTTGGCTATTGGTAGGCATGGGTAATTTGGGATATTTAAGCTCCTTCTGCTCCATACTCGAGGGGATTTGGGCTACTTTACTCTTTTTTGGAACCTTTCTGCTTTTGGTAGTATCCTTCAAGGACAGCAACCTTGGGCTGGAAGGACTGGGGTTTCTAGTCCCATAGGTGCTCCTTGTGGTCTTGGGCAAGCCACTTAACCCTCCATAGCCCATGTTCCCTGTAAAATAGTTGTCTCCAAGTTATAATGCCCTGTTAAATGTAATTTCAGTTTGTTCAATGTAAACCGCACTGATGCAGAATAGCGCGGTATATAAAAGAATGTAAATAAATAAATACATTCTTCCAAACCATGCGCTCTTCTGTGAATGTCGGCTTTCCCCTATTATCTAGTTTAAGAGCTGCTCTATCTCCTTTTTAAAGATTAAAGCCAGCAGCCTGGTTCCATCCCGGCTAAGGTAAAGCCCTTCCCTTCGGAAGAACCCCTCCTTTCCCCAGAATGTTCCCCAGTTCCTAACAAGTCCAAAACCCTCATCCTTGCACTATCGTCTCATCCACGCATTGAGACTCTGGAGCTCTGCCTGCCTTTTGGGTCCTGCGCGTGGAACGGGAAGCATTTCTGAGAATGCTACCCTGGAAGTTCTGCATTTCAACTTCCTACCTAAAAGCCTAAATTTAGCCTCCAGAACCTCCCTACCACATTTTCCTATGTCTTTGGTACCGACATGTACCAAGACAGCAGACTCCTCCTCAGCACTATCTAAGACCTTATCTAGGTGGCGCGTGAGGTCCGCTACCTTCGCACCAGGCAGGCATGTTACCAGGCGATCCTCACGTCCACCAGCCACCCAGCTATCTACATGCCTAATGATCGAATCACCAACTATAACGGCTGTTCTAACCTTTCCCTCATGGGCATATGACCCTGGAGAACCTTCCTTGGTGCGAAAGGGTTTTACATCACCTGGAGGACAGGTCCTAGTTACAGGATCACTTCCTGCCACACCAGGGTGATGTTCTCCTGTCACGTGACCTCTCTTCTCCATGGCAATAGGGAGGCTGCCAGACTGGAGGTGGGACTTCAGGACTATATCCCTGTAGGTCTTGTCTATGTACCTTTCTGTCTTTCTTATGTCTTCAAGTCTGCTACTCTAGCCTCTAGAGAACGGACTCGTTCCCTGAGAGCAAAGAGCTCCTTGCACCTAGTGCACACGTAAGACCTCTCACCAACTGGGAGAAAATCATACATGTGACATTCAAAGCAAAGGACTGGAAAGCCCCCATCTTGCTGCTGGACTGCTGTCTGCATTGTAGTTTGAAGCTTGTGTTTAGATCTTTAAGTTCTTTACTTACTAAGGGTTGCTATGGATACTTATACTAATAAAATTGTACCTAATACGTTTAATATACCTTATTCACCTGAAGCTTAATTAATCTCATGCCCTTAGTGTATGACTGATTTGGATAATGAGCTGTACCTGAGAGCAGCTCCTTTCCTTTAAGATGTGTAAGTAACTATAAAGCTATGATTATCCCAGGTGTGGTTGGGTGTTGGGAAGGGAGGGAGTGAAATAACACTTATTAAAAGAGGGCTGCTACACAATACCCTGTCCTGTGCTGCTGAAGTAAGGTGTGACCAACTTCCTGGGTGATTAACAGTCCTTGCTTGGATAGAAGGAGTCTTTTGAAATGGTCTTTTGACTTGCCACCTGGCATTAACACCTATTGAAATAGTTTCAAAGGTCTCTTGCCCCCTAGGTAGAAGGCCTCTTTGTAAAGGTCTCTGGAAGAGTTTATTTGTTGCTCTAAGTATACTGACCCCATTTTGCCTTTTATGCTAAGTTATATTCTGATTTGATTTAAATTAAAGCTCTTTGCTGCTGCTAGGCTCTGACTTATTATGAAATTTAAACTAGAAGCTCTCTGCTGGGTTGTAAATTTAACCAGAAAACTCTCTTCTGCGTTTTAAATTTAAACTAAAAGTACTTTGCTGATACTAGGCCCCGAGTGAGTATTAAATTTAAACTACAAGCTCTCAGCTGGGTTCTAAATTTAACCAGAAAGCTCTCTTCTGTGTTTTAAACTTAAACTGCTGCTACTAGGCCCTGACTGATTTAACAAATATACTGGGTTCACAGATTAATCAGCTTTAATCCAAAGAAGACCCTTCAGAAAAATTCCCAGAAGTATATACAATTGCAGATCTCTCTCCAGAAGTAGCTTTCCCCTTTTTCTAGTCCTTCAAGAAACATAGAAGCATGATGACAGAAAAAGACCACATGGCCTATTTAGTCTGTCTTTCCATATCAATCACAACCACAGTCCCCTTTTTTCCTTTAGAGATCCTCTGTTTGTCCCATGCTTCTTTGAATTCAGATACTGTCCTCATCTCTACCACCTCCAATGGGAGACTATTCCACGGATCCACCACTCTTTCCGTAAAGAAATATTTCCACCTATCACTCTTATTCTATCCCCTTTCACCCTCATCCCATGTCCTCTTGTAGCAGAGCTTGCATTCAATCGAAAGAGGCTCTCCTCCTGTGCATTTATGCTACGGAGGTATTTAAATGTCTCAATCATATCACCTCTTTCCTGCCCTTCCTCTAAGGTGTACATATTAAGATCCTTAAGTCTTCCTCATATGCTTTATAATGAAAATCACTAACCATTTTAGTAGCCACCCTCTGTACTGACTCCAGCCTCTTTATATCCTTTTGAAGGTGCGGTCTCCAGAATTGCACACAATACTCCAAATGAGGTCGCACCAAAGACTTATACAGAGGCACTATCAACTCCTTTCTTCTGCTGGCCATTCCTCTCCCTATGCACCCAAGCATCCTTCTAGCTTTTGCTGTCACCTTTTCTACCTGTTTAGCTACTTTAAGATCATCAGACACAATCACGCCTAGGTCCCGCTGTTCTGTAGTGGACAAAAGTACTTCACCCCCTATACTCTATCGCTCCCTTGGATTGCTGCAGTCCAAATGCATGACCTTGCATTTTTTAACATTAAATCTCAGCTGCCAAATTCTAGACCATTCTTCAAGCTTAGCTAGATCCCTCCTCATGTTATCTACACCTTCATGGGTGTCTATTCCAGATTTTGGTATCATCCGCAAAGAGGCAAACCTTACCCTACAGCCCTTCCGCTATATCACTAACAAAGATGTTAAAAAGAATCGGACCAAGAACAGATCCCTGGGGCACACCACTGGTAAACCTCTTCTCCTCAGAGTGAGCTCCATTTACCTGTGCCCTTTGTCGCCTCCCACTCAGCCAATTTCCAACCCAAGCAGTAACTTTAGGGCCCATCCCTAGGATGCTCAGTTTGTTTATAAGTCACCTGTAAGGAAAGGTGTCAAAGGGTTTACTGAAATCTAAATGCACCACAGCCCTAGTCCTAATACTGAACCACACCATCTGGTGATCACTGGATGCAAAATGATCCCCCGCTATAACATCAGAAACACTTTCACCATTGGTAATCACCAAGTCCAGTATGGCCCCTTCATGTGTGGGTTCTGTTAACAATTGCCTGAATAGTTCTCCCTGTAGAGAATCCAGGATCTCCTTACTTCTAAATGATACTGCAGCAGGAATGTGCCAATCAACATCTGTGATAATGAAATCACCTATCAGTATCACTTCCCCTTTCCTAGCAATGCTGCGTATGTCTTCAATTAACTCTCCAACTCTTCCTCCTATGAGAGAGGTCTGTATATCAGGCCAATGTAAATAGATTTCACTTTCCTTCTTTCTAGTTTAACCCACAGTGTCTCCTCTCTCCCTTTTAAGCTCTGTAATTCCAAAGCTTTAATATTATTTTTTACATATAGTGCCACTCCTCCTCCCCTTCTTCCTACCCTGTCCTTTCTGAATAAAGTATAGCCTGGTATAGTTACATCCCAGTCATCGTTTTCTATGAACCATGTTTCTGTAACTGCCACTAAATCCAAGTCAGCCTCTGCCCTTAAAACTTCAAAATCTGGAATCTTATTTCCCATGTTACGGGCATTTATAAACACCGCTTTCTATATCTTAACTCTTTTAGCCATTACCATTTTTTGTTTTTTTGTGCCATCAAGTAAGTGTTGACTCATAGCGACCCAGCTACCTCTGGGTTTTCTTGGCAATGTATCACCGGACGTAGATTGCCAGCCTTTTCTTCCGAGGCAATGGAGGGTAAAGTGACTTGCCCAAAGTCACAAGGAGTGCCAGTGGGAATTGAACCCTTGATCTTCTGGGTACTAGGCAGTTGCTCCAACCACAAGGCTACTCCTCCACTCCGGCCATTAGCATAAAGGTATTTAATGTTTCACTTACTTGGGGACTTTCACTTACCTGGAAGCTTTCTTCACCCATCCTCAATGAATCTAGTTTAAAGACCTCTTCAGTAGATTAGCCAGTCTGCTACTGAAGACACGTCAACCTTTCTTGGACAGATGAATGCCATCTCTGCTCTGCAGCACTCGGAACAGCATCCCATGGCCTAGGAAACCAAAACGCTCTTGATGACACCATCCACGCAGCCATCTCCAGGATGCGAGCTTCCCTGCCTTGGCCTTTACCCTCAACAGGGAGGATTGAAGAGAACACCACCTGCGCCCCTATCTGCTTTACCCTCTGACCCAGAGCCATGAAGTCACTTTTGGTTTATGGACCTTTCCTCCAGGAACTTGTCCAAACCTTTTTTAAACCTGGCTACACTAACAGCTTTTGCTACATCCTCAGGTAACAAATTCCAGAGTTTGATTACACATTGAGTGAAAAAATATTTTCTCTTATTAGTCTTAAACAGGTTACCCTGTGGTACGGCTGCAGAAATTAGAGAAGCAGGTCTGGTGGCAAGACCTAAAAATCGGTGATCTAGAAAATTACGGCAGGAGAAAAAACCTTTGGTTGGTTGGTTGTGCCCGAATCTATCCTGTACAGTGAGTTCCATGGCTTCTTGTAGACCTGGCTGCCTTTGGGCTTGCATCTCCCGGACTTGGCAGGAAAAATTCACATCAAGTGTGCCCATTGGTTGGGCCCCTGCCGAGACGGTGACCCTTGGTCTCATGCAGTGCTGATGCGCTTCCTCAGCTTTCAGCAAAAAGAAATACTTCTGTGAGCTGCACGAAATTAGCGCAATGTTGAGCACAAGGGCAAGAAGATACTATTCTTTCAAGACTTTTTAGCTGCCGTGGCTCAGAAGCGGAAAGCCTTTTCAGAGGTATTCAGTTCTTTTGTGCAGAATGGCATCTGCTTCTCTTTGCTATACCCGGCAAAACTTCAGCTCAGCAACAACAAGCAGCAGTTGATCTTCCTTAGTTCGGAAGAGGCTTGAGCATACTGCACAGAACACCTGTAAATGGTGCTGGGACTACACCATAGTTTTGTCTGGGGATGCAGAGTTCTACTGAAATGATACACAAACCTTTGGTTTGGAGATGAGGTCTGAAATGGGCGCTAGACTGTATTACTCAGCCCGAGTTGGTTGATCCCAAGATTTGGGGTCTTTGATTTCGTCTCTCTTGTTTCTTTCCTGCTTCCTTATCACAGTCATTTCTTTCCTTATTTTTATTTTATTTTAGTTTCCGACCAGTTTACTTCCCCTACTTTTTATGTCTCTGACTTCTGGCATTAGAACTTATAGGTGTGTCGGGCCCACAGGGATTCCTACTCTCTCTATTTCTTCTTTCTTACTAGTAAGGACTATGGCTGATCACCACTGTTTTCTTAGCAGTCGGTTTCCATTTGGTATCCCCTCCATCAGCCATGCTTCTTCATCTCATTTGTTTTTGTTTTTTTTAATTTCATTTTTCCCAGGTCTCCTTCCCCCCGCCCCTTTGACTCCCTCTGTCTTGAGGATGTCCCGTGGTTCTCTATTTAATGGGCTGAGACCCGGGTGTCTTATCAGTGGGCCCACGGGCTAACATGAGAAAAGGGGGTTTCTACTGCGAGGGCAATGGGGCAAGGGTCAGAGGGTTTATATGTTGGTCTGGGGATGGGATAGGAGGGAGGGGGGACCTGGAATCCAGGGTTGCGTATATGAGATATATGGTGTGTGTATGTAAGGGGGAGGGGACATACGTGGATGTTGGTGAGAATCTGGGTATCCAAATGTGAGTGTGCATGTAGGGAGTGAAGCGCTGGATGGAAAGCCGCTGGCGCAACCTTTGACGGCGGTGAATGCTGAAACAGGACCAGAGTTAGCAGAGTACTGTTCTCGTGGGGTGCCTTCGTAAGCAAGCAAAACCTTACTATCAATATAATTCTTGGCTCTTCCCCTGTTTGACAGTTGTCTGTGCATTGTGATGGGTGAGCTGTTTGAGATTCTCCTGCTCAGGTTCTGATGCTCCAGATCAGGGTCTTATCTGAGATATAGTGGGATTGTTCACAGGAGCAGGCGGGGAGCCCTCCGCATTACTGTACTAGGAAGGCTCCTCTTAGGGAGAAAGGTGGAGTTACAAGGAGGTTGAGGGTTGGTGGGGGAGGGGGGAGGGAGGTGGAAGTTGGGAGCCATAGGGTTGGTTAATGGGGGGGGGGCAAAGAGATAGGGGTAGGAGCATAAGTCTGTTTATGTGGAAGAATGCGTGGTTTGAGGGGTGAGTAAGTTGCATCATTTGGTCTGGTTGGTTGTGGGGGAGGATGGATGTCTGGGTGGGTGGCCTTAGGCTGGGGGGCCACTATGGCCTAAATTTAGAAAAGTGTCTATGCCCATACAGAGGACCGCTTTTGCATTTGATCCTGGCTAGGGCCCTGTGCATAGCATCTTGGAATGTCTGCGGGATAGGGCACCCTATTAAAATGCACAAGTTGTTGAAGATGTTAAGGGACAAACAAGTGGACATTGCCCGCCTCCAGGAAATGCACCTAACTGAGGTTGAGCATGGCAAATTGTGACGTTGGTGGGTAGGGGATATTTATGGGGCATCCTCTGGGGATCATAAAGCAGGTGTAGCTGTTTTGCTTTGGAAGCAGATGGGTTTAACGTTAGATTTGGTGCATGCAGATCCCCAAGGGCGTTACTTGTCCTTGGAAGGGAAATTACAGGACAGAAGATTTTGCTGGGTAATTTATATGTTCTGAATATATACAATGCACGGTTTTATCAGGGGATGACACAGCTGGTCTTGACATTGACCAATACTCGGCTAATATTAGGGGGAGACTTAAATTGCATCCTTGATGAGATAGTAGACCGCACTGTGGGGGGGGGGGGGGGAGAACGTACAGTGGGCCTGGCAAATCAGAGGGCTTTGCGAAGGCTATGATCTTGTAGACGTATGAAGGGTTACGCATCCTACCAAACGCAACTACACCCATGTCTCCAGGGCTCATGGCTCCAGCTCTCGGTTAGACTACTTCCTTGTGGCAGCAGAGCTATTAGATCAGGTACAGGCTGCCAAGAATGGCTCCATCATAATCTCAGACCATGCTTTGGTCTGGGTTGATTTGGAATGGGGTGGGACCCCTGGGGGTAGTCTTTGGAGGTTTCCTTTACATGTGGTGGAAGACAAAGAGTTTCACACTTTTTTGCAGACCCAGTGGGCTGAATATGAAGGGGACAATGTGATACATAAAGATAACCTGGCTTTATTTTGGGAGGATGCCAAGGCTCTATTGAGAGGCCACATCATTGGCTAGTGCCGAGCGAAACATAAGGAGCAAGGAAAATGGCTCATACAATTAGAGAAAGATCTCTGCATCACTAGGCGTCAATATGCAGTATGACCTACCAGGAAACTTAGGATGGTGATGTTTGCCATCCCAGCCAAGCTCAACGCTCTTTTGCAACAGCAAGCGCATAAATCTGTGTTTTATAACCGTTATTGGCTTTATCGCTATGTAAATAAGAGTGAGAAACTGTTAGCATTTTTGATTAAATCCGGGGTGTGGGAGAGACAGAGATCGATCTGGGCCATTCAGGATGGGGTTGGACGACTTCAGACTGCCCAAATCAAGATAGAGCGGATCTTTATGAGCTTTTATCAGGGCTTGTACTAGGTGGAGACATGCGCAGCAGAGTCTTACTTATATAAGGTAGTGCTGCCCCACCTCAGTGTTGATCAAATAGTGTGACTGAATGCCCCAGTGACAGCCCTGGAGGTCCAGAATTGCATCCAGAAGTTGCAGAGGTGCCGGGCCCCAGGCCCAGATGGGTACCACAGCGAGTTCTTCCAGCTGCTTTAAGATAAAGTAGTTATACCTCAGGCAGAATATATCTCAGATCTTGTCCAGCTGTGGGAGTTCCCATACAAACCTAAACAAGCCCTCATTACTGTTCTGCCAAAATTGGGTAATAACCCCATGTTGCCTGGGTTGTATCAACCTATATCACTACTAAACGTCGATATAAAAAGTCTGGCCAAGGTAATGGCTGACTGTTTGGCCCACTTTCTGCCTCTTCTGGTGGAGAAATCACAAGTGGGCTTCGTATAAAGGTGCAATATTGCCCGGAACGTCCGGAAGGTCCTGGCTGCTCAATATAAGTCACTGCGTCAGCAGCTCCTGATGCTCCTAATTAGCTTTGATGGGCATTTGACAGGGTGCAATGGGAATACATGTATATTGTTTTGGAAAAGTTTGGTATTGTAGGGTACTTTGTGGATGTGGTCCGCCTGCTCTGCAAGCTCATGCAGTTTCTTGTTGATTAATGGAGCAGAGATGAAGGCCTTCCCACTGGAACGGGGGACTTGGCAGGGATCCTCCTTGCCCCCCTTCTTTTTGTACTAAAGCTGGAGCCCTTACTAGAATGTATTCAAACCCATCCCTCATTTGGGGGAGTGTGGCTTATGAGGGGAGGATGTTTGGTTCTCTGCCTTTGCCGATGACATGTTGGTGTGCCTGGGGGACCTGACAATGTCATTGGATCCATTACTCCAGGAGTTTCATCTCTATGGTACCTTTGCTGGAGTAAAGCTTAACCTTGACAATCTGAGGCACTTCCAGTCCTCCCTTCTATTCGCCAGGGTTGGAAGGGATCCTTTAATGTGGGCCACAGGCCACTTTAAATATCTGGGGATTTGGCTCCCTGATGATCCAGGACATCTGTATGACCTTAACATCATTGATCTATTTAGGGATCTTGAGAGCAGACTTGGTTGATGGCGGGAGTTACCACTCTCCCTTAGCAGCCGTATTGACCTCTATAAAATTACCTTGCTTCCTCATTGTTTGTATGTGCTCCAAATGCTCTCCATCTTTATTCGCCCAACAGATCGAAAGTGGCTTGACCACATGCTGGGACTTTTTCTGTGGTGGGGAAAGTGCTCGCACATACAGATTGGGTTCTGAGGAGACCATGGTCGATGGGGGAGCTGGGCCTTCCAGATTTGCTTTCTTATAACCTGGAGTGCATGAGGCACCACTTGCAGGATTGGCATTATAGTACTTCAGAGTATATGCCCATGCTTATGGAGGAATCGCTGGTGGCCCTACTTTCCCTCTTCTATATATTACATACCACCTCTGCTAGAGCCCATCACTCCTTTTCAGGAAATATCATGTTGTCCTCTGTTTGTCAGGGTTGACGTCTAATATGCCGTGGGCTGAATTGACCTGCCTGGGTCACTCTGTATCTCCCTCTGTGGGGTAAATCCAGCTTCTCACCTGTCTTATGGGCTGGGCCTATGCTTGCTGGAAGGCCTGTGGTATCGAGGGAGTGGAGCAGTTGGTGTCAGAGGATGGCGAACTATTGTCCTTCCCTGTCTTGCAAGAAAGGTTTGGCTTGCGGGTAACAGATCTGTTGTACTTGCAGGCGCAGAGCTACACCAACACTCTCCCGAAAGAAGCCTTACGGAGTGCTTTCATTTCACAGATGGATGAACTGCTGATGGCTGGCTCGTATGGATCTGGATCGCAAATATACACAGAGCTCTTGCAGAGCTTGATCACCTACTGTCCTTGGATGGCTTGGCGGTGCAATAGTGGGTGGAGTTGGGTGCCTCCCTGACGGGAGAAGATCTCTTAGAGGCTCTTTCACGGACCCCGGAACTTATTACCAATGCTGATCTATGGGAGACACAGCTCCAAATAATTTGGCAGCATTCCTTTGCCCCCAATAGGGCCTACCGAGCTGGGCTTGCGACGTCTCTGAGATGCCCCCAATGCTTTACGGAGCCTGCTACATTAGGCCATATATTTTGGACTTGTCCAGTAGTAGTTCAGTTTTGGAAGTGTATCATCTGCAAATTTAATCATCTCGCTTGTTATTCGCAGTTCCACATCATTTATATATATGTTAAAAAGCACCGTTCACGGGGGGCGGAGCCTGGAGCGAAGCAAAGTGACTGTGTAGAGCAAATGCTCTGGAGGGGCCTAGTCAAGAATCCCGCAATTGTGCCGGTATCAGTTGTGACCGACAACGTTTGCTAAAGCCCTGACGGTCCGGAGAGATGTCGGGACCTAAACCTGCCCGATTGGATTTTGCCGCGGGTCAGGGCGCCAGCGTGAAGAGATCCAAGACAGAGCCTCCATCCCCGCAGAAAATGGCGTCGGCGCGAGAGCTTCCCGATGCTATGCAAGAGTTGTTGGTGGAGGTGCGTGCAATAAGAGAGATTGTCTCTGCAAACAGTGAATCGCTTGCTACTATGCAAGAGGACTTGGTCAGACTTAAGAATGGCATGGAAAGTCGCAGACTTCGACAGGAACAAACTGAGGCGAGAGTGATGGCGCAGGAGGAAAGACTTAAGATCGTGGATAAGCAAGCCAGGCAAATTAAACAGCTGCAGAAGGAGTTGGAGGATAACAACAACCGATCTCGTCGGAATAATATAAGGCTTGTGGGGGTCCCTGAGGGAGCTGAAGGGAAGGATGTTTTTGCCTTTCTGCACAAATTGATTACTACAACATTACAGATTGTTTTCGACATGCCTTTTGAGTTGGAGAGAGCGCATCGGGTGCCCTCACAGCCTTTGGTGGGGAGCAGAAGGCCTCGTCCGATAATCTTCAAAGTTCTGAGGCACCAGCAAGTACTCAGAATTATGGAGGTGGCTCGCTCTAGGGCGCCAATTGAATTTGAGGGGCATAGATTGATGTTCTTTCCTGATTTTGCAAAAAGTACTGTGGAGAAGAGGAAAAGGTTCTTGGAGCTGTGGCCCCGATTGCAGAGGCTACAGGCGAGATTTGGTTTACTTCACCCTGCAAGGATGAGAATTACGTTGCACAATACTACAAGGACTTTTGAAGAGCCTGAGTTGCTATCTGCGTACGTCGATGAGAAAGAGCAGGAATTAATGCTTTGAATGCTGTTGTTGGAGACTCTTTTTGGAGCTGTTTGGGGACTCAGCAGTCAGAGTCAGATGTCTTCAACGGATTTCTATCTGTTTGAGAAGGAGTTTTGTTGCTCGCTGTGTGTGGACTGAGGATATGTACAATTGCTATGGAGTTTGTTATATAATTCTTTTTTGCCTGCGGTGTTGTGCCCCTCTGTACCTACTTTGCTTAAGATGGGTTTACCCAGTGGGATGTTAGGTCTCCTCCTCTCCTTGGGGCCCTTTAGGTGTTGTTTTGTGTGGGGTGTTTGCTGGGGGTTATGTGCTGTTCATTGTAAGAGGTTGGAAGTAGGGCAAAGAGGACAGGTGAAATGGGATTGGGCTTTGATCAGGAAGGAGCAATGTGTATCTTGGCAGTTAACAACTTGGTTGAGAGACTTAGGGATTTGTGGGGAGGGATAAGATATGGCGCCTATTAAAATACTATCTTTAAATGTAAAGGGCATAAATAGTCCCATAAAGCGGAGGAAAATCATTCTATATGGTAAACAGGAAAAAGCTGATATTCTGATGTTGCAGGAGACTCATCTTAACGAAAAGGAATCAACAAAGTTGAATATAAAGCCTTTTATGCTGTTAGCCTTCTCGGCGGCGAGGAGTAAACGTAACGGTGTAGCCATTTTGGTCCGTAAGTCTCTCAACCTCACTGCACATAGTGTTAAAGTGGATTTGGAAGGCAGATGGGTCAAAGTTGGGGTTAAGATTGGGACTTTAGATTTAGTTTTAATGAATGTTTATGCCCCTAATAGGGATTGCCTGGATTTCTTTCGTTTATTGGCAGAGGAAATGCAGGCTGTGCCTTCAACGTTGAAAGTATTGGGTGGTGATTTGAATTTAGTGATAGATGCCCTGGTTGATAGGAAACCACCTAAGTCGCTGGGACCTACCAAAGCGCAGATGGTGTTGTTGTCTATGATGGAGGAGTTGGGGCTGGTAGATACCTGGCGAATGTTGCACCCGGAAGATTTGGACTTTACCTTTTTCTCGCCCACCCATCAATCTCTGTCGCGAATTGATTATATTTTGATCTCTAAGAGTTTGACCCCAAAGTTGATCACGGCAGAGATTCATGCAACGCAACTTCTGGATCATGCTGCGGTCTCACTGATGTTGCAGGATGATGCGTTGAGTCCCTCAATTAGTAAATGGTCTTTTGACAGAGCATTGCTGAGTAACGAGGATTTCCGCATTAAAATAAAGGAAGCTATATAGGAGTATTTTTTTTTCAATACCCCGCATGGGTCTAAAGGATGGGGTAGGTGGGAGGGTTTCAAAGCCTCTTTGAGAGCGGTCATAACCAGTTTCGGTATTGGGCTGGCTAGGAAGCGGAGAGAGGAGTTGAGGGCCCTGGAGATGCAAATTAGAATAGGGGAGCGGGTGTTGATTAAGAGGTCTGATCCCTGTATTCTATTGCGGCTGCAAAGGCTGCGTCTGAGATATAATCAGTTAGTGACGTCGGAGGCGTTACATTGTGTCAAAGCCCAGGAGGGCATGTATTATAATGAAGGAAATAAGGCCGGCAGACTCCTTGCTAATGCGTTAAGAGGCCGCAAAGACGCCAGTAGGATAGCTACCATTAGGGGTCAGGGCAAGTTGGCACTGATAGTTGAAGATTCTGAAATTGTGGAATCGTTCAGAAGTTTCTTTGCGCAACTGTACGCTTCTGAAGGGGGTTGTTCGGATGATGATTATTTACACTTGGTTGCCGAGATTCATAGACCGGTGGTAGACCTGGAGATGGCAGCTAGTCTTGACGAACCGTTTTCGTCAGGGGAAATACAGGACGCCATAAATTCTCTTGCATCTGGCAAGGCGGCAGGCCCGGACGGTTTGCCCTCAGAGTTTTACAAGGTTTTCGCCAACGACTTGGGACCATTCTTGCAGCAATACTTGCTGGCATTGGCGGAAGAAAGCCCGCAGGTAGGCTCTTTTGCCTCGGCGAATGTGATTGTGATAGAGAAGGCTGGCAGAGATCCTCAGTTGGTTGGCAATTATCGGCCAATCTCCTTACTTAACGTAGACTATAAAATATATGCGACTGTATTGGCACGGCGTCTGGCTAAGGTGCTCCCTCATCTGGTGCACCCAGATCAATGTGTATTTGTTGAGGGGAGGTCAACTGCGGATAACGCCAGGCTTTTCTGTCATGTTTTAGCAGGTGCGGAGGCAATAGCTAGCCCGATGGTTGGTTTATCGTTGGACGCTGAAAAGGCGTTCAACCGATTGGAGTGGGCGTTCCTGTTCTTGACTCTTAAATGGTTTGGTTTCGGGGCTGGTTTTATTAAGTTTATTAAAATTTTGTATGCTCAGCCTGTGGCGCGTGTATGTGTTAATAGCGCTCAATCCTGCGAACTCCTATTGGGCCGTGGCTCCCGGCAGGGGTGCCCACTGTCCCCTATGTTATTTAACATTGCGCTGGAACCGTTAGCTTTGTTGTTGAGGCAAAATCGTCGGATCTGTGGTTTCAATATGCTGGGTAAGGAGATTAAACTCTCAGCATATGCTGACGGTCTTCTCTTATTCACTACCCCAGAGTCGATCCCTCATATTTTAGATCAGATGGGAAGATACTTGACTCTCTCGGGCTATAAGATTAACTGGAGTAGCTTTTGCCCTTAATTCTCGAGTTTTTAAGGCAAAGCTGTCGGAGTTTCCTTTTGTGTGGGAGACTGGTCCAGTTAAATGCCTTGGTGTTCATTACTGTCACCCTTTAGAGGAAACCGTGCGTTTTAACGCAAAGTTGATGGTGTCAGTTATCCAGTCAATGATCACGAAGTGGTCTCCATTGCGCTTAACATGGTGGGGGCGTTTAGAGACCATTAAAATGACAATTGCTCCCAAAATAAACTATATTCTTGAAATGCTGCCTATAATTTTCCCGGGGCAGGTATATCAGCAGATAGAAAGGCTATTAACTTGTTTTTTGTGGGACAATAAGCCTCCTAGAATCACACTTAAGAAGCTTAAGGCTTGTAAAGGAAGTGGGGGTGTGAATTTCCCAGATTTCCGGCTTTATCATCGTGCCTTTCTGATGAAGCAAGGGGTCCAGTGGACGGAGCAGGTGAATGAACAAAATCCGGTCTGGTTAAGTCTTGAGGAGCAGATTGCGGCCCCCTTTCCGCTGTGCCGAATTCCGGGTATGGTATTTAGCGATGCATCTTTGAGACCCCAAATGGTCTTGGACACACAAAGGGCCTTTCAGACTTTATTGCAGGATAGTAGGCAAGAAGGGATATTATCGGAGGATTTGTCTCTGTGGTGTAACCCGCTCTTTAAGGTTCAGCGCAAGTCCATCGCTTGGAAATCCTGGTATGGTAGAGGGGTTTGGACTGTTGGGCAGTTGCGTGCTCAGGGGGTGTGGAAGAGTTTTGAGGACTTGCGGAGGGAGTTTCATCTCCTGGGCGCGGCTTATTTTCAATGGGCCCAACTGAGGCATTGTGTTGGGGGAGCCCTTGGAGATATGCGGCAATTGAAAGCGGAGGGGAAGCTGAATGAGACAATTGAGCAAGTGCTGGGAGCTACGGGTAAGGCTTCCCTTTTGTATAAAGTTGCGAAGCAAAGTAGCTTAGGTGACTCGGGAAATTTGGGGGGGGGGGGGGCTTGGGAGAGGGATACTGGTGTTGCCCTAACGCAAAAGGAATGGGAGAAATTCTGGTCTACCCAAGTAAGAATTACTAGATCTACTTCCGTCACTCAAACGTTGTTTTTTTTTTGCACACCGGGCTTATATTACTCCTGTGCGTCTCAGTCGTTGGGACTCAAAGGCAAGCAATAAATGTTGGCTCTGTCAGAAGGCTATTGGCACTTTCAGACATGTTGTTTTTGAGTGTCCCAAGGTCCAAACTTATTGGTTGCAGGTGTGGAGCTCCATTCAAAAGGTTCTTGGCCTCAGTCTCCCTCTTACTTGGGATATATTAGTTTATCGCTCGCTTTCGAGCATCCCCTTACGGGATAGGAAGGATGCCTTTCTCTTAGATTTTTTGGTCGGGATAGCTATCTGTCATAGATTACGTAATTGGAAAGATGTCACTTGTCTTCATTGGCAAGTATGGTGGGGTCTAGTTGGTACTTATAGTAAGTTTGAGCAAATGCCCCGGAAGGGAGAGCGGCGCTCCCCTCATCACACGATTAAGTGGAAGACGCTAATGGAGTTTGGGGAGGCGGCTAAATATTAAGGGGTCTATAGAGTGAAGGGGCTTTGCTGCAGGTAGGCATTTGTGCGTTCTGTACCTATTGCCTGTCCAGCTGTGAGGTGTTCAGTGGTTGGGCCTGGGGGGGGGGGGGGTTGGAGGGGAGGAGTTGGGTTGATTTAATTGGAGATTGTATTATGTGTGGTGTTATGGTTTGATGTGTTTTGTTTGTATTGTGTTGAAAATGTAAATAAAAATATTAAAAATAAAAAAAAAAGCACCGTTCACAATACTGATCCTTGGGGTACTCCACTGTTCATCTTGCTCTTTAATATAGGGGCATAGAATGAAGGTAAATGGGAATAGATTCAGGAATAATCTAAGGAAATATTTCTTTGCAGACAGGGTAGTGGATGCGTGGAACAGCCTCCCAGTAGAAATTGTGGCGATGAGGACGGTACCTGAATTCAAGAAAGGGTGGGACAAACTCAGAGACTCTCTGAGGGAAAAGAAGGGACTTAGCAGTTGCTGTGGATGGCTGATGGGATAGGCCGCATGCTCTTTCTCTGAAGTCATTTTCTCCGTTTCTGTATAATGGAGGAGTCGCTCACTCCGAGGTTACTTATCTAGGTATCTTCTCAGCTTGGCTTTTTTTCAGTGGGGCTGTGGGGGTAAAGGAAGAGATTTATCTGCTTCTTTAGATATGGTGCAATAGTAGAAATATTGGGTAATTCTCATAGGGGTAACTGAGGGTGCAAAGGCCACATGTAATGCCTTTAAAAATGACCCTATTCAATCATTTCCACTTATTCAGCCTCACAAACCATAACAGTCAGCAGGGCCAAACATTTCATTAGGCAAACTAGGCGATCACTAAGGGTGCCAACATTTTAGGGGCAGCAAATTCTGGAAACTTCAGGGGACAAGTGGAAGGGGATGATGGGCAGAATATGAGAAAGGAAAGGGAGGGGGATACTTTGCCTCACCCACTGCTACCACAGAAGGTTTGCTGTGTTGGATAGACCTGCTTACACTGGTGGGAGGGAGCACCGTACTGGAGCTATGTCTAGTAGGTAAGTTGGTGGGAGCAAGGGGGCAAGTTTGAAGGTTTGTCTAAGGTGTCTAATAACTTTACACCAGCCCTGAGAATCAGATACGCATTTAACAACATTCAATTCTTTAACAAAAGTCTTCAGCACAAAATGAGAAAGATTCTTAACTTAAGAGAAAAAAGTCAGAGAAATAAATCCAAGAAAGAAATGCAGTCTCTCACACGCTTGCGTCTGCATTCAGCACTGTAAATAAAACAAACTGGCAGATTTCATTAGCCATTTACTGTGATTCATTTTTCCAGAAACAGTGTGTGTTCAGTCCACAGCTTTTGTCTTTGCAAGTGGCTTGCTAAACTAGATAACAAATACAGATAGTTGCTGGGCAAACCCACATTCATGGGCCCATGAGATGAACTGCGCTGTGCTTTAGTGCAGTGGTTTGTTTGATATTTTCCTGTGCTCGTCTTGCTCCCAGTGCAGAAAGTCAGGTATCTGGCATAAGAAAATCTGTGTCAGGTGAGGTTGGCTAAGGTACCCCTTATGGGGGTTTCATAATGTACCCCTTAATTTTCAATAAAGGCTTTTTCAGTTACCATGCCTGGACTGGGTCTTCATGTGAAAGGGAGACAGCACTTTAGGCATGAAGGAAGGCACAGGCTGACAGGAAATGGCCTCAGTTGAAAAGGACAGATAAGGATCTTGGCAAGATAGAGCCAGCAGCTCAGAGACCTGCCTTGCAGAACAAATTGGGACTGAGAAGACAGTCTTGAATGTCAAATCTTTCAAAGTAGCATGCTTCAGTAGCTCAAAGGACACCACCATCAGGGCCCTGAGCACCAGACATAGATTGCAGGAAGGGATCACAGACCAGAGGGGAGGATGCAGACGTCGAACCCCTTGGAGAAAATCTTCAGGGAGCTAAGTGAAAGGCCCCTCTCTAGGCCATCCTGCAGAAAAGCCAAGAGGGAGGACACCTTGGCCGTCTTAGGAGCCAAGTGCTGTGTGCTGCACCAGCTCTCGAAGAGGCACCATATCCACACGTATGCTATCTTGGTAGACCTCCTCCAGGCCCCAAATATGGAGAGATTACTGCTGGAGAGTAGCCCTTACATGCTAGCAGTCTCCTTTCAAGAGCTATACCGTAAGCGAAAAGGGAGCTGGATCCACCAGGGTGATCGGTCCCTGCTGCAATAGCCCCCAAAACAGAAGTAGCCTAAGAGAAGGCACTTGAAGAAGCCGCATCAGGTCTCTGAACCACACTCTCCACGACCAGTCTGGCACTACCAGAACAATCCTGCCCAGGTGGCATTTTATATGCTGAAGCACAAGCCCCACCAGGGGCCACGGAGGAAACATGTATAGATGACTGGGCCAAGGATGGTATTGACACCCTTGGACCCCATCTCCATATGGTGACTGAAGAAGCAGCATTTATTTATTTATTATTTATTACAAATTCTTATATACCGCGCTATTTAGTATCAGTGCGGTTTACATAATAACAACATTTTGCATTAGAAACAAGATCTTTTGCTTACATTGTAACAGGGATTGTAACTTGGAAGTAGGAGGGTAACTATATACAGTTCAAAACAAAGGAGCTTATAGTTATATTATGTATTAGAGTCGTAATGTAATCATGCTCATTGTGAATGTGCCTAATGGTGAGTTTCTTTTGTAAATCACTGGGAATTATGTCCTTAACATTGGAATTGGTTGCCATCATATCCATTTCGGGGTGACCCCAGCGGTGCAGAATCAACTGAAACGTCTCTTGACTCAACTCCCACTCACCAGGATTTAGAGAATCCTGGCTGAGGAAGACTGCATCCACATTGTCCATTCTAGTAATCTGCTGAGCTGACAAGACTAGGATTTTCTTCTCTGCTCAGGCAAACAGGAGATCCATCTCCCAAGCCACTCTGGTGCTTCTTATGCTGCCCTGCCGTTTGATGCAAGCCACCATTGTGGCATTGTCTGAAAACACTCAAACCACCCAGCCCATGACCAGTGGCCAGAAATGCATAAGATCCAACCTGATGGCCCTTGCCTCGAGGCAGTTGATGAACCATACCGCTTCCCTGCAGTTCCAACAGCTCTGGGCCATACAGTCTCGGCAGTGGGCTCCCCAGCCCAAGAGACAGTCATCTGTCATCAGAAGGATCCAGGAGAAATCGTCCAGCGGAATGCCCTTCTTCAGATGACAAAGCTGCTGCCACCACCACAAGCTGGACTTCACCATCAATGGGAGCAGGAGCCTGCACTCAAACTCCTGAGAACTCAGGAACCATCGAGTCAACAAGGACTGCTAGAGTGGCAGCATGTGAGCACACGCCCACAGGACCATCTTGATGGTCACTTCCATCAATCTGAGGAGCTGAAGATAATCCCAGACTCTGGGAACCTGCTGTGCACAGAACATCTCCAGGCAATTCAACAGTCTTCTCTGGCAGGAAAGCGTAGTAATTCACCTGTAATAGGTGATCAGAAGTTGATGCCTGCACTACCAAGGCCATCGAAATTGAGGCTAGGAGTGCTGCCAAGCTCCTCTCAATAGCCATGATGCACTGCTCGAGGGAGGAGGCTGATGCCTGGCTGGAATTTGCCACCATCCCAGAACATGGAACCAGTAGTTCTCCCGAGGTCCTGGAGCCCCTGTTGAGCTTTGGAGGACTGGTCCTCCCACCAGGACTATTTGGCAGGTCGATCCGCATCGGACGCACCTTTCGATGAGTTGCGATGACAATGAAAGGTCTTACCTCGAGAATCAGTATCAGATTTTGATGCCGATGACTTAGACTTTGATTTATGCTTGGACTTTGAGGAGACCTGAGAATGAAGAGAGGAGACCGATATCCTCGACAATGCCAAAGCTACTGAAATCGAGTCCGGGGCAAACAGTGACCCATATTGTCTGGCCCTGTTCTTTAAGCCTTGTTTTGTCATGTTTTTTTGACTGTGACAGAAAAAAGTAGGCTGAGGCCTAAGCTGGCGGTGAAACCACCAAAAAATAAAAAGATAAAATAAACTAAAAAGAAAATTGAAAGAAGAAAATATTGGGGCCAGTATCAGGGAAGATACCGGCATCGACAGAAAGGCAGAGAGCAGAATTTAAACCAAAAACCAGTGACAGGAAGGGAACAACATGCTGGCTCCGCGGAAAATTAAGAACTGAGGAAAGGACTTAGGAAGGCAGATGCGCAGGCTCAGTGGAGTGCTTCCAAAGGCTTTCCTTTTGGACGCTGGGGAGCATTCCCGTGTGGGCTCCGTTGGTACCGACGATACCCATATGTGAAGACTGCATTGCTGCTTGTTCCTGGAGATAACTGCCCACTCAAGTGTAGAAACGTGCTCCCAGAAACTTGCTGTTTTCCTGATTGATCACCCAGCAGCAGCTTTCCAAAAAGGATCTCACTCAGGACATCACCTGAGACGCTTCTGACGGAGAACGGGCCCGGATGAGTTGGTTGTCCAGATAGGAATGGACACAGATTCCTTGGCACCGTAGCACTGCAACTGCTGCCACCATGACCTTAGAGAACATTCTTGGGGTGGTAGAGATCCCAAAAGGAAGGGTGGCAAAGTGATAATGAGAGCCAAGCACAGGAAAATGCAAGTACATCTGCTGATCGGCCTGGATTGGGATATGAAAATATGCTACAGCCAGATCCAGAAAAACTAACAATTCTCCTCAGCACACTGCTTGAATCATGGAGTGCAAGGTTTCCATCAAGTGCAGGATCCACAAGTGCTCATTGACCCCTTTGAGGTCCAGAATAGGCCGAAGGAACTGTTCTTTTTGGCACCACAATGTAGATGGAGTATCAGCCCTTGCCCTGCTCCTCTGGGGGGATGGGCACCACTGCTTTCAGGCAAAGCAATTTGTCCAAGGTGCTCCACAACATAGCAGCTTTGATCGCAGACCCATAGGGGAAGATGATGAAGGCACTGGAAATTGACTCCTTGCATTCCAGGACATAGCCAAATTGAATAGTGTCTAGAACCCAGTGATCCATGGTAATCCGAGCCGATTCCTGAAAGAAAAGGCAAAGCCTGCCACCCACCGGAGGTATCAGGGAATGGGCCCCCAAACCTTCATTGCATGGCCCAGGAGGGTCCTCCTCTGGAGGGGGTTGGGTCCACATGCTCCACGACAGAATGAGCCAGAGACCCTGAAACAGAGGGGAAGAAAGGTTTTCCAGGATGGTAATGATGATAGTCCCTAGATCCCCGAGAATCCGGGCAGCGCGCCCTTGCTGATTGGGCAGAGGCTGACAAGAAAAAAGCACTTTCCCATATCATGGGCTCCCTGGACCTGTCTTCTGGGAGATGGTAATATTTTGTCTTGCCTGGATCTTTCACTAGTTTATCCAAATCTGTTCCAAACAGGAGCTTCCCCTTAAAGGCCAGTTCAACCAACGGGCTTTGGAGGATGTGTCCGCCGCCCAGTAATGGAACCAAATCCTTCACTGTGACACAATAGTCAGGGCAAAATCTGTGGATGCCAGGAGCATCAGGTCATACGGGGCATCAGAAAGGAAGGCCCTAGCCGAGTCAAGTAGTATCATCAGGAAGAAGATACTGAATCCACTGGAGCAGGGCTGGAGAAGTCAAGCTGGTACATACCCCCGGCCGTAGAATAGCCGCCACCACGGCAAACTGGCTCTTCAACAAGGAATCAACTTTGCGGTTCTGAACATCCTTTAAAGCTGATCCACCTTCCACAGGAATGGTGATCCATCTGGTAACCTCTGTGACCTGTGCATCCATTTTGGGAATGTCAAACTACTCACTGTGCTCCTCCTCCAAGAGAGTGTAAATCTTCTCATAGACCCTTAACCCTTTAGGCAGGGAGTCAGGCGATTCCTACTCAGACTGGATCAAATCTTTGATTACCTCCGGGAACGGAAAGACAGTAATGGATTTCCACACCTCTTAAAGAAGGGAGTGTACTTTCAGCTCCTGCTTCATGCCAGAAGCATATGTCATGTTCAAGGTGGATGAGACCCTGGAAATCAACATTGCCAGTTCCTCCTTCCAGAAAAGACGGATCACTTCGGCCTCTTTGTAGTCTTCTTAAGGTGATAGGCGGTCCTCCTCCACATCAGAGCCCAATACCGATTCATCTGGATCCAAGGGATAGTCAACATCTCGGACAGCTCCCAAGTGCTTCTCATCTTCAGGGAGTGTCCCATGCCGGGGACACTTAACCAAAGGCAATGAAGTTGGGCTTCTGCTTCCAGCCTGTCTGGTATGAGACTGCATCCGGGGGCACTCAGAGGCTGCAGGGTCTGAACTTTCATGCCAGAAGGACCAGGCCTGTTGCAAAAAGGAAAAGAATTCCAGGGAGGACAATCCAGACTTCAGAAGTTCTCCTCTCGGACATTCTCCTAGAGGATGAAGAACGGCTCACAGCATGTTTGCTGGAGCCCCTGGCCGACTGAACATCCTTACCCTTAAAACCTTCCTGCACCTCCTGCCCTGAGGCAGGTAAAGGCGGATTAATTGTATCCCCTGGCTGAGAGAGGGGAAAGCATGTTCTCCAGGGGCGACTCAGAAGCTGTCATACAGGAAAGGCAGAGTCCAGAATCCAAGGATGATACTTGTTGGATGTCACGGGTCAAACAACATTTCCTGGAAGGAGACATAGAGACTTAGGGTAAGTATCACCAGAGCGTACGTTAAGGCTGCATTGGCCCGCAAGTTCTCATTAACTGTGCTTTTACACAACTCGTGTTAAAGGTGCTAGGGAAGGAGCGCACATTGGAGCCACTTTGGCAGAATACATGATAGAACCACTTTACCCCCAGACCGACAATAGGCAAAAAATGTTACTAACATGTGCAGAAAATGGTAGGAAACTCCCACACAGCACCAGCAGTTGCTAGCAATCCACCCCGAATTGCGTCCCTCAGAGATGGAACCAGGAGCCCCTAACAAGCCTTGGTATTCATCCCCTGAGAGCCCTGGACATAGGATCCGTGCTGGGCTCAGCTCTACTCATTTGAAAACTGCTTCGCTGGCTGGGTTTACTTATCACAGTAGCATTGTGTGAAAGGTGGCTGTCAGGCAGATCACTCTGAGAGTCTTCTGCAATCTTTGGGAGAGAGCAGGGGGGAAAGGAGGAGGAAAGAGGGGCACTGAGGTTGTGTGAGGCTGCTGTACTCTTCCAGATCCTTCCAATTTCTGGCTGCTCAACAGGCCCTTATCATAAGGGCATGGAGCTGAACCAATTTTCCCTCCCCCTATCAGTACGAAAAAGACCACAGTCTAGTGGAGCCTCCCATATCACGCTCAAGTGAGAGAGTCATCCCTTTAGAGCTTGAGGTGGTTGTTCACGAGCATTTGATCAATCTCTTTTCCTCTCAGTCTTCAGATTTTCCACAGAGGAGAAAATCCATCCACCATCTACTGGAGACAAAAAAATACTGAAGGGACCTTTGGTGGTTGAGCTGGATAGAAGCATAGGAATGATGTCATTGAAACCTGTTTTTTTCATTGATTCTTTGTCTCCACCAATCTGATGGTAGGGGAACACAACCCACGTGTCTGCACTGGTCTAGCAGATATCTAAGTCTGAAGGAAACCATTGTTGTGCTGCTCTCCCTCTCTGGATGTATTCCTTACCTAATTTTTGTTCGTATGGTTTTTATGTTTGTTGTTTTAGAGGCCCTTTTACTAAGGCGCAACCAGCTACCATAATGATCATCGCAGTTAATGCAGGTACATCTAATGACATCCATAGAGGTATCAGGTGTACATGCGCTAATTGCCATATTAACTGCCTTTGAGCGCTAATATGCTCGCCACGCTCATTCTCCACATTAGCACACAAGTGTCAGTTAATGTGCATTTTAGCGGTTGGTAGCTGGCATGCTCGTGTGTTAGAGTTCACCGCAGCCAATTACTGCAAACTATAACTCATATTAACTGGTTAGCAGCGCTTAGTGAAAGGGCTCCTTGATTTTATATTTAATCTGTATTTTTGAACATTGTCATTAGTTTGTAATCATATCTGCTTGTTAGCAAGGTTTTGTAAACCCCCTTGATGTAAGCATTATTATGAAAGGCGCTAGATCAAATCATGTGATAAATCAATTCATTCAGAGTCCTATAGTCATCCCTGCTGTCCTAGCTGCAGGGCAGGTGTGAAGCCAGCAGGGCTTGTATATACATCTAATTAGCTTACAAGTGTCCACAATTAGAACATACATCTATGTCCAAAGGGCACCCAAGGGTTAAAAGGGATACATCACAGATGGGGAAAAGTATAGCAAACTAGAAATTAAATTAAGAGACAGAGACATTTATTCTAGAAGTAGAGAAGGAAGCACTAAGACAGCTCACAGTGTTCACCTTGGAAAAGGAACTACTGTACAAGGTGATACCACTAATATCTATAAATATTTAAAAGATCATTAGACGGGTCACTTAGACAATATGTTTACATTTGGCAGTATGCAAAAGACAAGAGGAAATACTGGAGCTAGAAATTGGGAAATTTTACTTAATTTATAGGAAATATTTAACCATTATACATCTTAATTAAGCTGTGTATGTAAAAGCACTAGCTACTAATTTGTTAGGTTTGGCTTAATCTAGCTCTCAAGCAGAGCTTCCAGCACAAGGAGAACCTGCTTTTACCCTGCCCACTCACTTAAAATTGGGAGTGCTTTGAAGCCGAGTTGTCCTAGGCCTCCATTCATGGCTGTCAGAGGTATTATTCCTCCTAAATCGCCCTGGCCCTCCACCCTTTATTTTTCAGCCATAGTAGCAACAGATATTGTTAGAAGACCACGGACCACGACTCCTTTTAGAACCAGGTAGCCGTGCACCTTGACTCCCATCTATAGGAGTCACTATGGTACAAAAACTGGGCTTCCTATTTCTCCCTTCAAACTCAGTACTAAGGGTGCACTGGGTCAAAGTATACCTTTTTTTAACGGGCTGGGAGAAGGGTTTTCTTTCCTTTTTTCTTTTGTTTTCTTAGCATGTGCTAAAGCCATTTATTGTGCATTTCAGCCCACACTAAGAAACAAAAAAAGAAAAAAAAAAACAATGACAGCACATCAATACTCTTTACCGTGCTTGGTGAAATAAGCATCAGCCAGGTCCATGAACCGAATCCAGGTTTGTACTGTCACTGGGCCATCAGGCTGGCCCCAGTGTTGGGTATTTTTAAGAGGGCTTTACTTTCATGAGCACACAAGGCATTAATAGATCTGGTGAAGTAACAGATCAAGCTGAACACACTAAAAGCCTTTTCTTCTCTTTTTCTTCAGTTATAAAAACTATGTTAGCTCTCAGAATACTACATACTATGGTTCTCTCCAAAAGAATCTGTGACCCTGTTCTGAATCATGATTGTTACCAGAGAGTTGGGAAAATTGATTCCAGAACCTACATTATAACCACTCGGGTGGAAACATTTTCATTGATTCAGGGTGGTGATTACTCGGGACTAGCTATGTAAGCTTTTCACGGTCTTTTGTGGGTATTATTTTCTTTTCGTGTTTATATTACCCAGCGTTCAACTTCTGCTGTCATTTTATCTCTGCCTATGTTTAAAAAAAAAAAGACAGCAAATTATTAACACAGATGCTGTAGCAAAGCCTGAAAGGAAGAGGGTGAGGGTGCAGAATCGGCAGGATTTCTTTTGGCAGGTACAGGCCAGTATCAGCAGTATCTCTGCCTGTTTCTCCACTATACAGAGGGGCAGCAGAACTGCAATGAATCTCTGTTTAGAAATGCTTTAGTTGTAAACACGACTTCCAAACTACAATGGGTGGAAGAAACATTTGACTTTCACAGATGTGTTCTTCCTCTTTAAAATCCTAATCCGTTATGAGAGAACCAGTCTGCTTCAGTTTTCTGAGAGTTGAGTTTTAACAAATGAGCCTTCAGCCATTACTCAATCAAAGCCAAGTGTGTGTTTGCTCCATCCACCTCAACAGCGTCAGCATTCTAACAACCATACGAAACGTGAATATTGCTTGCATATTAATACTGTCTCCTTGATTATGAGCCAAAAGAGCAAGTGAAGCAAAAAACTGATGAAAGACAAACAGGGGCTAAACTTGAGCCCTGTGGCTCCCGACATTTCAGATTCTTCAAGTCAGATACTTTCCCATCCATGATAACACAAAGTGTGATCAGAAACAAAGAATACACAAACCATTGAAACGCCATGTCATCAACACCGACCTCTCCTGCATGGAGCAGCAGGTACAACTACAACTCTAGCCACCTTACTGGGCAGATTAGATAGACCATGCTGGCATTTGCCTGCTGTCATGTACTATGTTACTATGAATTCATGGGTGGTTTTGGAGGTGCCAACGTGGCTGCACAGGGCCTGCACCCTCCTCTCCTCTGCAACAACTGCCACCATTCTGCCTCTGCCTGGACCACTCAAACAGTGTATAGTGGTCTGCATGATATGGGTCCTCTGAGCGTAGGCATGTGCTCAAGATCTGCTGGGTCCCAACTCCTCCACTGCAAACTTCCTGCCAGAGGAGATGGTACTCAGCAGAGAGCATGCACTTATGCTCAGAGGTTTTTTGCTGTGCATGCCACTTTCAGTAATTCACAGTGCCCTGGGAAGAGATAGGATGATGGCAGTATACAATGGGGGTGGGGAAGGGGCAGCAGGCCCTGCAAGGGAAAGGGAATAAATTGGAGATATGCTGGACATTGAGGGATTGTTAAGGAAATGGGGGAAGCTGGACACAGGAGGGGGGAGAAGAGATGGGGATGTAGTTGGCACTTAGTGGACTAGGGTAGGGAAAGGGATATGCTGGACACCTGCAGAGGGGGTAAGGAAGGCAGGGCATAGGGAAAGGAAGAGGTGATGCTGAATACTTGAGAGAGGTAATGAAGGGGACAAGAGATGCTAGACTATGAATGCCCTTTATGCTTCCCTCCAAAAAGGCTCAAGGCAGCATCTCTTGCCCCTTGAGTGGTAGGGAGGCCTTCCCCTTTATATCAACCTGTCCAGAGTTCTAATTAGGAGCAGAGGGGCATGTTGACAAAAGTGCATTACCCAGGTAGTGCACATTTTTTGGAATTGCGCTACAAAGTAATGCAGGGCCCAGCACTAAAACACCTGCGCTAGCTAGACAGCACGTGGGCATTCACACTGCGGCACCGCTAGTGCAGCACCGCCAGCCCTTGGTGAGGAGCAGCTTCTGCCAGTACAATGGGTGGCAGTACTTGCTTCCTGCAGTGGTAGTGACGTGGTGAGCTGTGCCAAGTTCAGGGGGAAGGATGTCCCCACCCTTCTGCATCTAGCGTGGGCTTAGTAAACATGTCCCAAGACTCAAAATGTTCCTCTTAACTATAGGAGGACACTCCTGCGGCCTTTGCTACAGATGGAAATACAGATTCATGAACATGGGGTTCATTGTAGTCTTTGGTGAATGTAGGGAGCAGTGTAAGAATCCAGTGGCTAAAATCTTATTCAAGACTAAGGGGCTTGTTTACAAAGCCGCGGTAGTGGTTCGCGATCGCGATCGCAACCGCGGCCCCATTGAAATCAATGGGGCCGCGGCTCCGATTACGATCGCAAACCGCTACCGCGGCTTTGTAAACAAGCCCCTAAGGCTCATAACAGTATAAAAATATGACTGTGAAGGAGAGCAAAACTTTTTTTCAGAAGTAGTTGGGGAGTATCAAATAAACCAAAACTTTTGTGCCAAATGGTGAAGAATTTCTAAACTAAGAAACTGGGAAACAGAGAAACTCCATCAGTAGAGCTATGTAATAGATTTGCATAATATGTCAATGCAAAAATGTCAACTCTTAAAGGGAAAGACCGGTCTGTACCAGGTCTAGCGAGGGAGCCCCTAATCTAATCTGGGAAAGCCACCAGAAGAATTGTAGGAAGTTATTGATTTCCATGGTGTTGGATGCCCAGAAATGCACAGTAGATTCCTATCGGTGAATAAAGATCAAATTTGGCATTGGCCTCCACAGGCCCCAGGCAGGCTATTACATTAACCCTTAAATTTTCAAAACCCCACTAAGCTGGCAAACTAAGCATCTAATTTTTTTGAAACTATTTTAAGTGTATTTTGCACAAGTGAGAGTGCCTATTGTTAAAGGTGTGTTCATTTGTTTTAGTGTGGATCAATATTTAAATTCCACATTTGGCATTTTTTAAAACACTGGCCGAGGCATTTAAGAATATTGTTTATTGAACCAGTAACAGTTCAATGCTACCCAGGTGTAGTGGGTTCACTTACACCCCACCCGGGCTCAGTACATATAACATCCAGTTTTTTAATTATTATTATTCATATCTGACATGCCTGTCCATACACCTTCCCTTTCCCCTTCCTTCTCTCCCCCTTCCCCCTCCCTCCCGACATAACCTACAGTCCTTCACAGTCATTTTGTTTATTAGCTTAAAATGGTGTACTCTCCTGGTGGTCCCTAAAGCTAGCGTCTGAGCACCCCCCATCCCAGGAGTTTACATAGTTAGTAATTTGTTACACATGTGTGATGTCAGAGTATCGATATATTGCCCCCATAATGTAAGAAATGCTTCCTGTTTATTACGATTCCCTTAGTGTCCAGTTACTCCAGGAGCATCAGCTGATGGAAGCGGTTCCTCCATTCCCAAAATGTGGGTGCCATGGGGTCCCTCCAATGATGGAGGATGGGTTGTTTGCCCACCATGCAGGCCTTACACACCAGCAGTCATGTCCATTTTCCTGTGGGACAGATCTGGGGCAGATGATCAAAAATAACTAAAGAACTGGTCCACTTCATCTCCTGCCCAGTTATGCCGCTGATATAAGCCTGAATCTGATCCCAATAACGTTGAATCTTCTCGCATGACCACCACATATGGCTGAGTACCACCACTGTGCCAGGAGCCAAAGAGGTCCCTTGTTCCTCTGCACATTTTCGTTCCACAAATGTGTAATCCATGGGAGCCTGCCAGTTTGCCATCTTACCCGCATAACATGAGATAGACATACCCTCTGGCTCTCCCAGTTCAAAGAATTCCAAGATTTTGGCAGCTGATGTTGTCACCAAAGCTTCCTTCGGCAGCAACCCTATGTAGTGTCGCAGCTGGTAGTAAGCGAAGAGATGCTGAAGTCATATACCAAATGTCCGCTGGAGGTCACAGAAGGACTGACACCTGCCTGTCTCGTCTACTATATGTCCAAGATACCAGATCCCAAGTGTTGCCTAATCCCAAAATATTTGTGTTTCTATCCTGGGGAGAAACTGTTCATTCCTTAGTGGTCCTCCAGTTCAGTCCTCCACCACTGGGTTGTGTACCTCCTCCTGCAGCATGGAGACTGGACCAATCAAATTGTTGATAGCACTGGATACCTTCTGCTGGTCTTCCCATCAGCTCCCAGTGTGTCCAGTCTCCATGCAGCAGGAGGACGTAGTGAGCCTAGGCTGGACTCACTGGAGAATCACATAAGGAACACTTACAGTAGGTGGTTTTTGGATTCTTTAATTTGGTCCCTTTATCTTCAACTTTAACTTTTTTTTGGTAGCTTTCCTTTTTAGGGGGGCTGTGCCTTTAAAAACAAAAAGCAGAGACATAGAGTTGGATCGCTTGCCTGCCTTTCCCTCTGTCTTCCTTGCTTTGCCCTGACAAGCGGCTTGCAGATCTCTCTCCCTTGACTGCACGGGAGAGAGCGCTGCTGGAAACACTCACCCGCACAGCCTTGGGTGTCCTAGCCGGTGCGAGCTAGACAGCGGGCTATTCACCTTGGCGGGGTCACAGTGCTGCTGGCCGGCAGTTCAGCCCTCGCCACGACAGTCGCTCTTCTCAGCGTTGAGCGACATCACGGCTTGCAGGGCTCATAAGTTGAGGTAAGCGCCGTTTTGCTGCTGTCTCTTGCTGTCGGTGAAAGTTGATGGAGCCTCGTTAGCAGGGCTGCCCTGGTTTTGGCGCCAAGCGGTTAGCCACGGTGGCCATTTTTGGAGCTTCCCGCGCTTCCTGGGCCGCCTGGATTTACCGTGGCAGCATTGGCGGTGTCAGGCCGGAGTTCTCGGTCTAGGCCAGGGCTCGGATCAGGCGTTTTACTTTACTTTCATTTATTTTCATTTGTGTCAGCTGTGCAGGACAGAGGGAGTGGGCGGAGCCTCCCAGTTTGGGGTTTTAGTTTCCTAAAGGCGTTTGGGTCTGTAAAAAGAACAAAAAAATAAAAAAGAAGGAGAAAGCATAAATAACAGAACATTTAGTTAAAGTTGTCTTTGGTGCCATTGGGTGCCTGGGTATAGCTAGTTTGCTGCAAGGCCCTACTCCATGTCAGCGCGCCCGCAGTGTGTGGTATGCAGGTCGCGCAGAGGCACTGTTTCGGACTCCGGAGTGTGCCGTGCCTGCACGTCCGCCTCTGCTAGCATAGAACAGCAGATGGAAGGTAGGTAGTCCAGGATTCCCAGGCTCTCCCGGCAAGGGGGGAGGGAGAGTCTGTGGGGGTCATCCCATCGGAGATGCCTTCAGATTCCCCAGCGGGACCCTCAGGGACACCGACGACTTCGGGGGTCGAGCAGTCTCTGGGGGATTTCTCTACGGACTTTGTCCTGATCATGCATCAGGCCTTTCGTTGGGGCGTCTAGGAAGGTTGCTGGAGGCTCTACAGGGGGCACCGGCGTTGTCCTTGCCCAGGTTGGACATAGCGAGTGGCGCCACTGCCAAACCGGATAAGAGGCCTCGCTATTCCGTCACCAATCTCTCTGAGATGGAATGGCAGGAGACGGAAGAGACAGAACTTGGCCTTGAGTCGGGTCTGGAGGAGCTGGAAGAAGGCAAAATACAGGAGCCTGAGGATCAGGCAAGGATCATACGGGTATTTCGCAAAGAAGAGCTCCTGCCGCTCATCACAGAGGCACTTCAGACTCTCAATATCACTCCGACGCTGCAGGTGGAGGAGGAGGGATTGGAGGACCCACTCATCCAAGCGGTTAGAGAGTCGCAGACGGTGTTTCCGGTTCACTGCGTGGTGGATCGGATGATCCAAAGTGAATGGGATCAGCTGGATGCAGGCCTGAAGGGGATAAAGACTATGAACAGGCTTTACCCGCTGGCAGATAAGGACAAAGAGCGTCAAATCCCTGCTTCAGTAATCCATCCACTTTCCTGTCCTGCGCATCTTTTAAGGCTGCGCTACCTTCCACCGGTATTGTCATTTTCTTTGTAACCGCTGACACTACCGCATCATGTCAGCGGTTACAAAGAAAACGACGATACCGGTGGAAGGTAGCGCAGCCTTAAAAGATGTGCAGGACAGGAAAGTGGATGGATTACTGAAGCAGGCATTTGATGCTAATGCCCTTTCTTTGCAGGCCTCTATTTGTGGAGCCTGGATAGCGAGAGCATGCCTTCGTTGGTCCCAACATTTTAGACAGGCGGAGCATCTAGATCAGCGGTGTGTGCTGGAGGACTTGTCTTGAATCTGGTTCATCCTATTTGGCGGACGTTCACTATGATCTGATTAGAGCGCTGGCTAATAGCATGGCTTCGCTAGTTGCCACTAGAAGGTCCCGCTAGACGGTCCATCTAGTTGCAAAATTGGGTGGTTGACGGGTCCTCCAAGTCTCACCTCAGTAAGCTCCCCTTCAAAGGTAGATTATTGTTTTGGGAGGATCTGGATAAGCTCATTAAGGATTTGGGGGAATCCAAGGGTGGTAGACTCCCGGAAGATAGGCCTAGACAAGGGAAGTCTGTACTGGCCTCCCGGGGTCAGTTTAGGGACTCCCAGAGGTTTCGTACGTCCCACCTAGATGGTTTTCCTCGGGGAAGGTTTGCTTCTCAATCCCAGGGATTTCGTGGGTTTAGGGGGGCTGGCAGAGGCTTCGCAGCAGCCTCCTCCTCCACGTCTAGCCGTATACCCCAATGAAACGAGGTGGGCCCCGGTAGGAAGTCTCTCGATTGGGGGATGGCTTCGAGAGTTCCTTTCTGCCTGAGTCCGAATAACGTGGTGCTGGAGATCATTCGCGATGGCTATGCTCTGGAATTGGCAGGTCCAGTTCGAGACTCTTTTGTGATGTCTCCCAGCAAGGGCAACAGAAGGCTGCGGCAATCCGGCAGACCGTAGACCATCTCTTGCGACTAGGGGCAGTGGTGCCCGTTCCAGCAGCAGACTACGGGGTAGGTCGCTACTTCATTTATTTCGTGGTGCCAAAGAAGGACGGATCCCTCCGACCGATCCTGGACCTCAAAGGGGTAAATCGCTGTCTTTGGGTGCCCCATTTCCGAATGGAAATGTTAAGGTCCGTTATCGTGGCGGTGCGCCAAGGGGAGTTTTTTACTTCCCTCGACCTTACGGAAGCATATCTGCACATTCCGATCAGGGCAGCTCATCAAAGTTTCCTGCGGTTCGCATTGTTGTGGGGGCATTACCAGTTTCAGGCTTTACCCTTCGGTTTGATGACGGCTCCGCGCACGTTCACCAAGATCATGGTGGTAGTGGTGGCGGCGTTGCGAAGGGAAGGTATACTAGTTCATCCTTACCTCGACAATTGGTTGATTCGGACAAAGTCCAGGGAAGAGAGTCTCCAAGCGACGGACAGAGTCGTGAAGCTGCTTCAGAGCCTCAGCTGGGTGGTCAACGAGGTCAAGAGTCAGGTAGTTCCATCTCAGGTCCTAGAGTATCTGGGGGTTCGTTTCGAGATGGCAAAAGGAGCGGTGTTTCTTCCAGAGCGCTGAGTGCTCTTACTTCGTGATTTCGTGCACAGCTTCCTGTGCATTCCGTCGCTGTCTGCTTGGTGGTACCTGCGTGTACTGGGCACCATGGCGGTGACCATGGAAGTGGTGCCATGGGCCAGGTTTCACATGCGGCTGTTGCAGAGGGCATTGTTGCATCGCTGGTTGCCCCAGTTGGATTCCCTGAACAAGCGCCTCCCTTGTCCTATCCAGGTCAGACAGGCACTTCAGTGGTAGCTGACCCCGGGGTCCCTGAAAGCGGGAATGCCTCTGGAGCAGCCAGTTTGGCTCCCCTTGCTGACAGATGCCAGTCTCACAGGTTTGGGAGCACGTGCAAGGAGTATGGTCCGCTCAGGAGGGAGCCTGGTCTATCAACCGTCTCGAGCTCCCAGCAGTGTTTCTGGAGCTTCGGGCGTTCGAAAGTACGGTGACGGGTCGAGTGGTGAGAGTACTGTTGGACAATTCGGTGACGGTGGCCTACATCAATCGACAGGGAGGAACAGGAAGCGTGGCCATGGAAGAGGAGGCCGAAGCTCTGTTCACCTGGATAGAACCGCGACTGCAAGCCATTTTGGCGGCACACATCGCAGGGAAGGACAATGTAATGGTGGATTTTCTCAGCAGAGTTTGAGTGGATGCCGGGGAGTGGGAGCTTCACCCGGCGGTGTTCGCACAGATTGTCCGCAGATGGGGGACGCCTATGATGGATCTTATGGTGACGTTCCAGTCAGCGAAAGTGGGCCAGTTCTTCAGCAGGCGGCGAGAGAGGATGTCCGATGCAGCGCAATATATAAGAAATGTTAATAAATAAATAAAAATAAATAAATAAATCGATGCTCTGATTCAACAGTGGCCGGCGTCAGGCCTGCTGTATGTCTTTCTTCCATGGGCTCTCATCGGGCACGTGGTGCAGCGCATCGAGACGCACTGCGGAAGAGTGCTGTTGGTGGCTCCGGACTGGCCACAACGACCGTGGTATGCAGATCTAGTTCATCTTCTGGACGGGGAGCCTTGGAAGTTGCCGATTTCGGCAGATCTGCTGTTGCAAGGCCCTCTTTGCATGCCGCAGGCGGATCGGTTCTCGCTTACGGTCTTGCCATTGAAAGGTTAAGGAAGAAGGGTTATTTGACGGCCATTATCTCCACAATGCTCCGAGCAAGAAAGCGTTCTACTTCCCTGGCTTATGTGCGTATATGGTGTATTTTTGAGGGCTGGTGTTCGCGTCATCAGATTAGGGCGGCGACAGTGTCCATACCCGTGGTGTTAAGTTTTTTGTAGGATGGCTTTGATAAGCGCTTAGCAGCCAACTCGCTGAAAGTCCAGGTGGCCGCTCTAGCTTGTTATAGAGGCAAAGTCCACAGAGTGGCTCTAGGGTCTCATGTGGATGTGCAAAGTTTCCTTAAGACAGTTTCTCAGCTTCAGGCGTCGCGCAGGATCATAGTTCCGCCCTGGAATCTCAACCTGGTGTTAAGGGCTTTAACCAAAAAGCCATTTGAGCCCTTAAGTCAGACATCGGTTAAAGATTTAACGCTTAAGACAGTTTTCTTGGTAGCCATTTGTTCGGCACGATGGGTCTCGAAATTGCAGGCGTTGTCGTGTAGGGAACCATTTCTTTCCTTTTCCAGGGAGAAGGTGGTTTTGAGACCCGTCTTTTCTTCCGAAGGTCATCTCTCCTTTTCATTTAAATCAGTCGGTCTCTTTGCCAGCATTATGCTCGTCCCAAAAAAATAAGAACACCTAAATCCCCTTAGACAATACCTTTAACTTTTTGTCGGGCATAAACCGCAGGAGGAAAAGGGGAAATCCTTTTACTCCCACGCAGTACATGCCCCTTTTATTCGTTTTTATTCAAAATGATTTATTCATTCCTTGTTCACAAATTTGTATAAAAACCACACTTATCTGATCGATCATACACGACGTGCACGTTTCGAAGCTGATGCTTCTGTATCAAGTGCCCACGATATAAAGAAGTGCGTCCATCCTTGCCATATAACTGACAAAAAACGCCATGATGAGTGGCCGATGACGTCAGGGCACTCATCATGGCGTTTTTTGTCAGTTATATGGCAAGGATGGACGCACTTCTTTATATCGTGGGCACTTGATACAGAAGCATCAGCTTCGAAACGTGCACGTCGTGTATGATCGATCAGATAAGTGTGGTTTTTAAACAAATTTGTGAACAAGGAATGAATAAATCATTTTGAATAAAAACGAATAAAGGGCATGTACTGCGTGGGAGTAAAAGGATTTCCCCTTTTCCTTCTGCGGTTTATGCCCAACAAAAAGTTAAAGGTATTGTCTAAGGGGATTTAGGTGTTCTTATTTTTTTGATTCTGTTGCTTGGAACACCGAGTTTGCTGGGTTTAACAATTTAGCATTATGCTCGTCGGCAGGGGCGGATTCGGATCATGGCTTGCATCGCCTGGATGTACGGAGAGTGTTGAAGTGGTATTTGAAAGTTACGGACGCTTTCCATAGGTCGGATCGCCTTTTCGTTTTGTTCGGAGGTCCTAGCAGAGAGGAGGCGGCGGCAAAGGCATCCATTTCCAGATGGGTGAGAGAAGCTATTGCCTCAGCTTACATTTTACATGGGTGGTCGGTACCGGTGGGCTTGCGTGCTCACTCTACTAGGGCGCAAGCGATGTCCTGGGCGGAACACTGTTTGGTTCCGCTGGAGGAGATTTGCAGGGCGGCTACCTGGTCGTCGCTACATACTTTCAGTAAGCACTACCGTCTCGACATCCTGGCAGCAAAGGATGCCTGCTTCGGATCGGCGGTGTTGTGGTCAGGCAGCAAGGGTCTCTCCCAATGAGTACTGCTCTGTTACATCCCAGTGGTGGAGGACTGAACTGGAGGACCGCTAAGGAAATGGAAATTACACTTACCTGGTAATTGTTCTTCCTTTAGGGACTCCAGTTCAGTCCTCATTCCCACGCGGGGTGTCTGGGACAGTCGGAGCCTTACCTGCAGTGAAGGTGGTTTCAGGTAGGATGAGTACAGTGTAATAATGCTTGAACCTTCTCTTTCTACTATCTGATATTTCTGGTCTTTCGCTCTCTTTCTCTCGCTTTCTCCCTGTCGCTTCTCTTCCCTCTTCTTGGGAAGCGGTTCGGTGGGAGAGGGGGCGGAGATGAGGGGATAGCCTCAATTTCTTTCCCCTTGTATTCAGGGGGGCAGTACGTTTCGTTAGTTTACAGTTACAGTTCTAAGATTAGATTTAATATGACCTATGTTATTGGCTTCTTATTTGTTGCTCCTTGGAGTTTGTCAATAGTTCACTGGGGACTGATGGGAAGACCAGCAGAAGGTATCCAGTGCTATCAACAATTTGATTGGTCCAGTCTCCATGCTGTAGGAGGCGGTACACAACCCAGTGGTGGAGGACTGAACTGGAGTCCCTAAAGGAAGAACAATTACCAAGTAAGTGTAATTTCCATTTACCTTGAAGAGGCAGCCAGCTCGAGGTGCTCGACGACATCCACTAATGCGAGCACAGGTGCCACCACATGCCCTGCAACGGTTGAATCAGCAAACATTTCGCCAAGTGCTGCGGTACATTGACTGCCTCCATATGCAGCACTGCTAACCACTGTGCAGCACAACAAAAGCTTGCTCGAATGCTCGTGGAGTAAAAGTATCTTTCTCTCCCAACCAGTTGCCAATATGTCTTAATTGACAGACCTGTGCATTCTGCGCAATGTCAGGAAGTGCTAACCCCCCATGTCTTCAGAGGCCTTTGAGCTGCTGTAAGGGATATGTGCTCTTCAGCCTTGCCACAGGAACACCCTTAATGCCTGCTCCATTTTCAAAACATCTCTCCGGAGCAAGTGTCAGGGAAGAGGCTGCAACTTGTATAACAGTTTAGGGAAAGCAGCATTTGAAAGGCTGCTACCCGCCCAGATAGAGACAGCAGTAGGGAGGCCCATTTATATAAAATATGTATGTTCAGCGCCACTATCTGGCAATGGAAGATATTCAGTCTGCTATCTGGATAACCGTAGAACAGCCTTTTTGTAGATATAATGTCACCACAACCAGGATGTCCATGTTTTTCCCTCTCTTGAGATAGCAGATGCTGCTGCCTGGAAAAGTTATTTTTAGTATCTACCCAGTAGATTTTTATATTGCAAAGTATATGCGCATACATATAAACTGCAGTTAAGCGACTAAAGTGAAAATAAAAGTGGAGACCCATTGGAGGAGAGAAGAGTCTGGCAGCACGAGAGAGTGTGGCTGAACAGGAGCTTGGAGAAACTAGGTAGCCAGATATGGGAGGAAAAGATTCCTGTAGCAGGAAAGAGGAAGACCAAAGGCCTACCAGCTGAAGAGGAACCAGAACATGAGCAGCTATGTGGAGAAGAAGAGTCTTACAGCAGAAAGGAGGGTGCTGAAGGGGAGCCTAGACCCTACCAGCTTAAGACTGGGGGAGCTGTGGCCCAACTATAGGACCCTTCTGCAGCTGTCTCTATCTAGACTCTTTGCTGTGTTAACAATACAGAGATAGAGGGAGAGGAGAAGTGGAGCAAGGGAGTTGAGGGAGGGAAAAGGGTAGGGAAGTGGAGTTCTATATTAAAGAGAGCAGAGTACACACTCACAGATACTTCCCCAGAACCCTGCAAACACATACTCTCCCAACACAAACATGCCCAAACACAATCCCATATGTATCCATCCACACATCCTATCTGCCCCTCCTCACACACAAAATCCTACATGCACCCAGGGCCGACAGAACACCTCTTTGGTTGGATGTGCCAAAGAAACTAATCTACAGGCTGTTCCCAAGCTCTCTAATTGCTGATGCTGTTTTGGACAAAATATTGGTGGGGCCATGGCCCCTGTGACCCAACCCATTGCAATCCCACATATATCACAAAAATACCATTGAGAACCGTGAAATAAAAGGCTGAGGTGAATTGTGTTCACTGTGAAGTCAAATTATAGGTGATATTCTTTTGGTGGAATAAATGTATGTATGTAAATATGTATGTGCTGCTGCATCCCCCGCTGTGCACACTCAGCCAGCACACACAGATGCACACATCCATCCCCTACACCAACGTACACCATTTACATACCACCTCTTTCTCCACTCCCCATCATCGCTGAACCAAACTCCTCTCTGCTGAGCCCATACACAAATATGCCAACAGAGGAAGGAAAAATCACCATTGTATCATGCTGTCAGTGTGCACTTTTGTTTTGAAAATCTGTAATAGAATTTAATTTGTGTAGGTTAAAATTAGTCACCCAGTTTGCCTGCTAAGTTGACTAATCCTTGTACAGAATGCTTCACACCTGTCCCACGGCCATCATCCTGCCCCATTGCAGTCATATACCCCCCTCTAGGAGCGGCTCAAAGCAATCTACTGCCTAAGGTGAAAGATGAGATGGGGTCCCCTCTGCAAGGCACCTAAAAGGGGGGTCTCTTCAGGCACAGGGGGACCCTTCATTCAGAAAGTTAGCCAATTGGTTGCCCCAAGAATAAAGAAAACAGCTTATATTCCCTTAAAAAATCTTTGCAGTCACTAATTATACTTAGCAAAAACAGCAGCAGTCTAATTATATAGCTTAGGACTGTAATATAAAAAATACTGTCCCCTGACCCTGTACACCAGACTGTCATGCTGTGTCATGAGGTAGACAGCACTGACCCTGAAATAATAAAGGGAAATGTAAAAGAAGAGCTTACCTCACAGCCACAGGTGCAGTTGATGCATTCACATTGCAGGGGAGCAGGGAATGGAGAAACAGACTTTCCTCATGGCATTAGTGACGCAGTGGAAATTCAGAGTTCCAATCAGGCTCACCTGAGGGAAGAGTCACGTTCTACGTCTAACAAGCAGGGAAATAAAACCAGGTGGGAAATCCCACAAGAGGAGATAAGGGAGAGCACGGAGCTCAGTGTGATCAGGGAGATTAGGCAAGGGAGTCAGTCTCAGAGGAGAGTAGAGACCAGGACTCCGGAGCAAACACAGAGAGACATGCTGTCTTGGAGAACCAGGGCTGAAGAGAAGCAGGCTGTTGAACCCGAGAGGGCTAGGAAGAGCAGTGCCAAAGACTTCCAAGCCAGAGGGGTCCTCGTGCAGAGGAAAACAGCCAAGCAGGCAGAGAGCAAAGGTCACGTCCAGGAAAGCTCACTGAGAACAGGAAGTGAATTCTGCTCAGCAAACCCCAGTGACCGGTACTCACGGAGAAAGGCAGTTTGCACTTCAGAGAGGAAGCCTTGGCTGGAGGAGGAAGGGCTGGAAACAATCTTCACCAAGAAGAAAGATAAGTACCCTGTCTTCTATAAAGGGAAAGAAGTGGGTCCTTGTATAAAAAGCCAAGCTTACAGAGAGCTAGAAAAACCCTATTGGCATAGGTGGTGGGAAGAAATCCCCAGCACAGCCCCTGGTATCTCTGACGGCCCAAAGCAGTCTCCTCTCCCAGAAGCTGAGGTCTCCCGAGGGCAAGGTTCTGAAAGCAGTGACACAGAAACTTGGTGTCCCTATACAGGACCAGGTCCTGAGGTTATGCAGTGGGAAAGTTCAGCCCCAGAGGACGTTCCAGAACCGATGGAGTGTGCTTTATGCATTTCAGATGAGATAGTATCTCTTTGTTAAAAAGAAGCAAGAAGAAGCATAAGTATTGTTTGGAAGAAACTTTTATTTATCTGTGAAGCAACAGTTAATTTATGTTATCCTTGTTTGAAGTATTCTAAAGGCAATCCTCAAGGGAAGGGGAATAAAAGCCCAGCTTTAATTTACACTTTGGACACGACTACAGAGTATTTCTTTCACAGCCCAGGCTATACCCTATGTCTAGGCGAGTGCCTAAGATGGGCATAGTCTCACAGCTGTTAATGTAAACATATTTTAAATCCACAGAAATCCCTAACAGTGGGTGCAGAAAAGAACTAGAACATTTCCCCAGAGAGCTTACCATAAAAAAGAATTCTGATTTTGGTGTAAATTACCATAAACATCAACCCTCTCCAGTACCAGGGCTATTATAAAGTAATACACAACCCTACAAAAGTCAATGAAAACCTACCATACTATAATAGCACTAACTTAAATCACATATGGCAAACCCTATCTAGGAAAAGGCAGCACCATATAGTGCAGTGGACCCTAGAACATCAATATGTCTATTGAAAAATTAAGCAAACGCAGGGCCGGCATTATCATTAGGTTAACTAGGCAGTTGCCTAGAGCACTGGCCCTCCATTTGCCACCCCTGCTGCCTCTCTCTGGGCCCTGCAGTGGCAGCCATGGCTCAGAAAATGTGGGCAGCACTTACCTCAACTTGCTGCTGCTGCCCCGCAGTTTCTGCCCTGTAGTATGTGTCTTCTGCTCCTCTCCAGTGCAACTTCCAGTTTTGAAGTCTGTGCCAGAGGGAAGCAGAAGACTACTACTACTCATTTGTATAGCGCTACAAAGCGTACTAAAGGGCAGAAACCGTGTGGGCCGCACTGGCGAGTTGAGGTAATTGCTGCGTGCATTTTCTGAGCCACTGCCACAGTAGAGGCCCTGGAGAGTGGTGGCAGGAGCAGCAGTGGTGGCAAGGGGGGCAAGAGAGCAGTGGGGGGGGGGGGCACCTATGGTACCTCCAATCCTTGCACCAGCTCTGAACAAGCAGGATTACTATAGATCCCTATGTAACCCCCTGGTCCCTTGGGTGGCAGGCAGATCCTGCCAGGACTCCACTGAACAAATCTCTCCCAGGCTTTCTCATTCTCCTGAACTTAGCCAGCCCATTGGCAGGGAGCAGATTGTACATGGGGGGAGGGGGGAGGGGAGAGGAGGAAAGGGAAATCCCTTGAAGGCCTTGGTACAAAATTATATAATTTCTTGACACTCAACTGTGTGCGCCACTTCTCTTCACTGTAGAAATTAGGCATGCACATAAGTTTTCATTTGAATGATAAAATCAATGAAAATCGTGATTGTTGGGTCATCCCAGTTCCAACTCATTGAGTGTGCATACTCAGCAACTTTGCATGAATTGCTGTTTGAAGGGATTTATATGCCACCGAATATCTTCCCCCCCCCCCAAGAGATCTAAATGCCTTATTGCTATATGGTTAGTGACGGGGCATACCGAGGGGAGTGGAGTGGAAATGGCTCCTGCATTGAACTGTACTGGCTCTCTGCCTCTATACCCTCATTGCTTTGGCTTTTCCTAGGTTACTCCTCTTCATCCTCCTGCTTTGCATCTTTCTGGGTGCATTAGGCTTGTCATTGTATGACTTTCACCCTCCTTAAATGTCATGCCGGTTTTTCACCACCCCTCTAGCTGCATGGCTCTGTCACCAGTGAACTTTGGCTTTTTATGGGCCATTCCTCACCCTCCTGTTTTGCATCTTTGTGGCTCCCTTTGGATTGATATTATGGGCCCGATAGTCATATGGGCAGGCTATGAGCCAATATGATGCAGCGGTGATGGCATTGAATATCTGGGTTTGGCACACAGAGGAAATGCCGCAAAGCCTAACTGGGGAATGGCGATATTGCACTGCTACCCGGTTAGCATCCACAGCTAAAACTACGTGAACCAAAAACTGGTCTAGTTTTAGCTGTGATTTGCTAACCGAGTAGCGGTGCAATATCGCTGCTACTCGGTTAGCAGCAGTCTCCCCCTTCACTCCGCCCCAGAATGCCCCCGACATGCCCCAGTGCTAACCAGGTAGCATTGGGCATGTAGGGGAGTTAGAAGGAGATATTCAACGGCACTAACCATGTAAGTGCCATTGAATATCCCCATTTGAGGCATTTACATGGTTTACTGAGCTGTAAACCGTGTAAATGCCTTTCTAAAATTGGACCCTATATGTCTCTGTTCTCTTATCTGCTTTGACATGCAGCTCCTAACAACACAAGTCTGGAAGAAACTGAACTTGACATGGTGGAGGGACACTATCAGCCTACCACTGTCAACAAGCCTTGAGCTCTCTCTTTAGAGTTTTTTCAGACTTCCATTACTGCACTTTTTCAGAGGTTCTAGCAGGAGAGCACAGATGCTGTTATACCCTTGACCAAAGAATGGTAATTTTTTCAGGAGGGATGAGCATGGAGTAGTGGCAGAAGAAAAGGACACCTACCTAGCTAGCCTGATAGCTGAATCAACCCTAGCTATTATAGGGCGACAGACTGCTCTCATATCCAAAATCCTCCATTACTATACCTGTCAATTAAGAAACTGTACTTGCCGAGTTGTTGACTAAGAAACCCTTGGGTTGTTCTGAGTGGCTGGAGTGCACTCCATGAATGCTTCCTCCACCCTGGAGGGGATCTTCCTTTGTACTTATGTTCCAGTGCTGGGACCAAAGTCCTCAATGCCAGGACTCTAACTTGCAGAAACACAACTTAACTGAAGTCACCCTACTTCTGTGGCCTGGGCTTGTGCTGCCTCTTCTGCTCCTATGTTGGCTGTTCCCAGCTGTTTTAGGGCCTTCTAGCCAATCTCGGTGCTGTGCTGCTATCCTTGCCATTTTACTCCTCTTAAAGTACGTTGGTGTGCTTTCACCAATTGTGGTCCTGCAATAAGAAGACTAAAACCATTTCTAGATCATGATCACTTCTGGACCATCTGTCAAGCAATAATCACTCCAACGCTCGACTATTGCAATTCATTATATCAAGGTCTCCCAAAGCAAACTACACTACCACTCCAATTGGTGCAGAACACTGCGGCTTCCTAATCACAGGAACAGATATACATGACCACATCACACCAATCCTTAATAAATTACACTGGCTTCCAATCCAATCCCATTTTAGATACAAATCAACCTTAATCATATTCAAGATTATTCACCAACTATCAGCATACATCTTACAAGACACTATAACAAGAGATACAAGTACCCGGCCTAGAAGGAATAACAAAAAGAATATGTTCTCCAGGACCAAGCAGGAAGTCAGTCCTCACATATGGGTGATGTCGGCGCCGACGGAGCCCCCGTGCGGAGCATTTCCCCAGCATTCAAGGAAAACCTTTAGGAATGCAGCGTGCATGCGCGGTCCCCTTACCGCCCAAGGGTGCCATCTTGCTCAGTCTTTCTTTTTCTGTGGAGCCCAACAGACGTGAGTTTGTGTCACCCGGGAAAAGTAGATTTTTTTCAGCTATTTTAGCTTTTTCTGATCCGGTTCGATGCCGGTTCCCCTTCCCGCCTGGGTTCGGTACACCGGTATCAAGTCCGGAGTTTTGATTTTCGGTTTTTGTCCTTCGTGACTAGTGTTCGCGCTCTTTTTGTGTTTTCACTGGCAGCCCGATCTTTTGACCTTGCAGGGGTCCTTTTTCCCCCGATGGCTGCCAGCGGGTTCAAAAAGTGTGATCGGTGCAAGAAACTTATGTCTCTCACCGACATACATGACTGCTGCCTCCGTTGCCTCGGGCCCGACCATGACCCGCTGGCCTGTGGCCCGTGCGGCAAAATGTCGTCGAAGGCACTGAGGAGCCGTCAGCATGAACATGAGAGAATTTTCTCTGAGTCCGGGTCCGGCCGGGCCCGGACTTCGTCAGAGGTCTCGACATCTCGGGAGTCTGACCCCAAGCGCCGTCGGGGTTCCTCTGAGAGGGAGTCTCCCACCCAGGAGCACAGAAGGAAAAAGAAGCTCACGAGGGCAGCGTCGGTGGAGGCTCCTGGATCCTCGAGGGCCAGGTCGTGTAGCCCTGACCGCTGCCCCGGGCTCTCAGAGTCGGAGAGGCCATCCAAGTTACCTCGTGTGGTGCCGGAGTCCCCGAGTCACATAAGTGCTGTTGTCCTCGTGGACTCTCCTCCAGGAGAACTGACGTTGGGCCCGATGCCGTCGGGGCCCGAGTCAGGGGCTGCTGAGTCTCCTGAGCTTGGACTCAGGTTGATGGCCTTGGAGAGCAGCTTGGCTGCCTTCATGGAACAGCAGTGGGTGCTGATCACTGGTCTGACCGGTGCATCTTCCCCGACCACCGGGACCTCGATGTCCAAGTCAACCCCGGAGACCGAGCCAATCCTCGAGTCAATGAAGTCTCGGGTCGATCCTCGGTCACGGTCCTCCTCAACCTCCCGTGCAGAGCCGAGGTCATCGACGCCGATACTCTCGGCATTGGGGCAGGTGGCACCGAGGCCCATACAGCCGGAGCCGCTCAATTCCTCCTTGGAGGAGTCGGGGTGGGAGACGGAGGACGAGGAGTCCCTGGACACCTTCCGGACCCAGTGTGTCCCTTTGGACTCACCAGAGTTGGAGAAGGTGCCCCCCAGAGGATACCCGGTTCTCGGACTTCGTGAGGGACATGGCCAAAGCCTTGGCCTTCCCTGTGGACGCTGAGGAGGAGCCTCGAGCCGAGGAGCTCGATGTCCTTCAGTATGACTTTCCTCCGAAGGAAGCCTTTACTGTACCGGTTCCTCCGATGCTGTAATGGCTGCTCTTCCATATGTTGGAGGCACCGACCTCGATGCCGGTTCTTAGCAAATGGGTCGATTCCATTTATCGAGTCTGTAAGAGCCCTGGGTTCCAAAAGATGCAGCTACCTCACAATTCCATGGTTGTGGAATTGTCCATGCACCGCCTGAAGAGTCAGAAGATGCACTCCTTGGTGCCCCCCGGCCGAGAGGCCTAGAACCTGGATGCCCTCGGTAGAAAGTGCTTCCAGGGCTCTATGCTATCTTGCCGTGTCCAGACCTACCAGCTGTACATGGGCATGTACCTACGAGACCTTGCAAAGGAGATTGCCGGGTTCTCAGCTGGCCTCTCCAAGGAACCTTTGCATAGGTTCAAGGCTTTGTCAACAGGGATCCGAGAGTGCCCAAAGTTTATCTCTCGAGCAGCCTATGATGGCTTAGAGGCTTCAGCCTGGGTAGCCACAGCCGGCATCGGTGCACGCCGTCAGGCCTGGCTGCAGTCATCAGACTTGGAGTCATAGGTACAGGACAAGTTGGTCGATGTCCCCTGCCAAGGTGAAAACCTTTTCGGTAAGCCCATGACTGAAAAGGCTGCAGAAATTGAGACTGAGACTCTCACCAGGACAAGGCTGTCCAGGAAGACTTCTGCCCCTTCTCAAAAAAAGAAGGGCTCGGGAAAGAAGCCCTTTTTCCCAAGGAAGGGTGCTGCCTACAAATCCTACCCTCAATATCAGGCCTCTCCAGCTCCCCAACAGGGCCAGCAGGCCAAGGGGCAGGGACATGGGCCCCGTAAGCAGAAAACCCCCAAGCTGCCAGCTCTGGCTCCTGCACAGCAGGGAGCGGGGTTTTGACTCCCACAGCATAGCCTCTTTTCCACCGCTGGCTCCACTCAGCACAGGAGGTCGGCTGACCCGGTACGCCTACAGGTGGCCAGCCATCACAGGGGATACCTGGGTACTCAGCATAGTCCAAAAGGGCTACATGCTCCACTTCCACCAGCTACCCCCCTCCTACTTTCCGGGGGAGCCTCCAAGACTCTCTCTGCACAGAAACCTCCTCCTTCAGGAGTTGGCAAGTCTTCTAAAGGAACAGGCGGTGGAACCGGTGCCTCACCACCTGAAAGGGCAAGGCTTCTACTCCAGGTACTTCCTGGTACCAAAAAGGACAGGAGGCCTCTAGCCTATCCTAGACTTGCGAAACCTAAACAAGTTTCTGGAGAGGGAAAAGTTCAAGATGCTTACCCTTGGGATACTGTTGCCCTACCTCCAGCAGGGAGACTGGCTATGCTCCTTAGACCTAAAGGATGCTTATACTCACATCCTCATTCATCCAGATCTTCCTCCGCTGGGGACTTCTGTCCATCGATCTCTTTGCCAGTCCACAAAACCGTCAGCTGTCCAGGTTTTGCTCCAGACAGCCGCATCCCCTGAGAGTAGCAGCAGATGCTTTTCTGATCTCTTGGTCTATGGGCCTCCTGTATGCATTTCCCACCACGCCGCTGGTGGCCCGAACTCTGTTCAAAATTTTACAGGACAAGTCCTTGGTGATTCTGGTAGCCCCCAGATGGCCGAGGCAACCATGGTTTCCGCTTCTGCTACAGTTGGCGGTGGAAACTCCTTTCCCTCTGGGGTTGCAACACAATCTCCTGTCTCAAGATCAGGGTTCCCTTCTGCACCCCAATCTCAGGTCCCTCAATCTGATGGCCTTGCTGCTGAAAGGATAGTGCTAGCTCCCTTGCTTCTGCCAAAGGAGGTTGAAGAGGTGGTTTTGGCCTCTAGGAGGCAATCCACCAGAAGGTCCTATGCCCTGAAGTGGCATAGCTTCATGATATGGTGTGCTCAACGCAATGAAGATCCTTTCTCTTGCCTTGTGCCAGTAGTACTGCAGTTTCTACTTTATCTGTCAGACCTAGGCCTTAAGTCTAACTCTGTTCAGGTCCACCTCAGTGCTCTGTCAGCGCACCACTCACCGGTGGAAGGACAGTCTTTGTCAGTTCACCCCTTGGTGTCCCGATTTCTCAGAGGCCTGCTTCTTCTCAAGCCTCCGGTTCGTCCACTGGCAACTGAGTGGGATCTGAATGTGGTCTTGCAGCAACATACTCGCCCACCGTTTGAGCCGATGGCGACTTGCCATTTGCGTTTCCTCTCTTGGAAAGCGCTCTTCCTGGTAGCTCTTACCTCGGCCAGACATGTGAGTGAGCTACAAGCTCTGGTTTCTGATAGACCATACACACGGTTCTATAGGAACAGGGTGGTCCTACAGACCCAACCGAAGTTCCTTCCAAAAGTAGTCTCCTCTTTCCACCTCAACCAAGAGGTGGTTCTTCCGACCTTTTTTCCCAGGCCGCATACTAGCCGGGCTGAAACAGTCTTGCATACCCTGGACTGTAAGAGGGCATTGTCTTTTTACATAGAACGAACGAGGGGGCATCGAAGGGCCACTCAGCTCTTTGTCTCCTTTGACCCTAATAAGCTGGGGTTACCTGTCTCCAAGCATACGTTGTCCACTTGGGTAGCAGATTGTATCGCCTGGGCGTACAAGGCAGTCGACCTCCCCTTGCAGGGTTGAGTCACGGCCCACCGTGTCAGGGCGAAAGCCGCGTCAGTAGCTCATCACCGCTCTGTTCCATTGGCAGACATCTGCTGGGCTGCTACTTGGTCTTCAAGCCAGACTTTTGCAGCCCAATACTGCCTCGAGAGAGAGTCCCGAAGGGACAGTGCTTTCGGACAGGCGGTACTCCGTAATCTCTTTGAGGTTTAGGCAACTCCTACCCTCCGGCCCTTGTGTTGGGCTACCATACAGGGGTGTTCTCAGAGGATATTCTTATCATGAATGCTGAGGCTCTTGAGAGGGAGACTTTTTTCAGCTTAGGGTTCCCGGTAGCCTAGAGCTGGGGAGTCCCATATGTGAGGACTGACTTCCTGCTTGGTCCTGGAGAAAGAGTAGTTACTCACCTGTAACAGGTGTTCTCCAGGAGCAGCAGGAATCAGTCCTCACAACCCTCCCTCCTCCCCTGGAGTTGCAGTCATATACTTCATTTTGTTTTTGCTGTCTTTTAGCTATGTCATCAGACTGAGCAAGATGGCACCCTTGGTCGGGAAGGGGACTGCGCATGCGCGCATCATTCCCAAATGCTTTCCTTGAAAGCTGGGGAAATGCTCCGCACGGGGGCTCCATTGGCGCCGACGTCACCCATATGTGAGGACTGATTCCTGCTGCTCCTGGAGAACACCTGTTACAGGTGAGTAACTACTCTATTACCACACCCCTTGGATACCAAAAGACCATACAAAACACATCTGAAAGAGCACTATCATTCTGTGCTCCATCATTTTGGAACTCTCTCCCGGACGACTTGCGGGCAGACATCAAACACTTTCGAAAAAAACTAAAAACTCACCTCTTCTCAACTTACTATGTAGTTATAACCTAACCACATAAACAAAAACATGATCCAAGTCACTGATTGTTGACCCAAAGCAATGGACTAATAAACATAAAATATGATGCTTAAAATTGTAAATAGTTGTCATATCCTCATGACCACATAATTCTCAGCCTACCTTGCCCCTAGATAAGATCCAATTGGATTGTAATACTGTTTACTGTTCAGCTGTTCTATGCAAAATGTTTGTTATAATGTAAACCGCTCTGATTGAAGAACAAAGCAGTATAGAAAAATGTTTAAATAAATAAATAAATAAATAAAAATCCTCTTCCCTTTTGTACCACTTTGCCCTTCTGATAGCATTTCTGGTACTCATTTGGCCACTGTACATAGTCTTTGCCTCTCTTCTGGTGCCCCTGGGGGGTTTGTGACACTCTTGATGACTTGTAGTGATGTTACAGATGCCTGCCATCAAGTTTGAAACAGGTTTGTATGAAAATAGATGCAAACCTGACTGTTTCATTGCAAAATAGCTTCCCCCATTGGCTTTAATGGAGACAAATGGGCTGAATTCACCAGTGGTTCAGTTCCTGAGGATTAACTATTCTGACAAACAAAAACAAGTCCAAAAATCTTTGGCGTGTGCATGCCTAGTAGAAATGTCCAATACAAACAATAACAGATTGCAGTACAGTGTTTGAAAACATCGACAGTGTCCCCCCTTTTTTTTATAATTTCAAATTTTATTTGCTTTGAATCTGACAAAACAGAGCCTCATCACATCACACTCTTATTCAATACATAGATATTTTTAACTGAAAAGACCCCTCCCTCCCCTCCCCCCCTCCCCACTCACAATAAATTCTGCAAAAAGTTCAACAATGGTCACCAGTGGGCGTTAAATTGGTCAGTCCTCTGATATCGGGCCGCAGTCAGTTGCTCCATCAGAACAATGTGGCACAAGTGCACCTTCCATGCCTCAATATCGGGGGATAGCCTGATTCTTCCAATTCCAGGCAATTTCCCCTCAAGCCACCTGGATGCACGCCCAAATAGTGCGATCCCATTTTTGCTGCTGCTCACTGGACCATTTGTCCAACAGATAGAACCCGGATCCAATCCCACATCAACATCAAAAACTGTTTTAATAAGCCCATGGGTGGTATCCCAATAAATAGACACCACTGGTCATTCCACCAAATATGGTAAAAGGATCCTTTAAGCCCCACAATTGTGCCAACATCGATCAGGTGTCTGAGGGAACATTGCATGCAAGTGATCCGGGGTTTAATACCACCATATCAGTAGCTTATATGAGGTTTCCCTGATTGATACTGAGATGGCCTGACGGCCCACTCCCTTGCACACACTCTCCCATTCTTTCTCTGTCACTCACACCCCATGTCCCGCTCCCGAGCCACCATATAGGGAAACTTTAAGAAGCTTTCCCCTTATAAGCTTTTATATAGCAATCTTATCAAACCCCTACCTTTAAAGTAATCCACCCGCAGAGCTTCCAATTCATTAAACCCCTCAGCAAACGTCACCCAGCGTGTCCGATGGCAGAGAAAATAGACCACTTGCATATGTGCAAAGAAGTCCCTTGAGGACAATTGGTACCGCCCTTTCAGTGTATTGAAAGAGAGAGGTTCACCCTGATCTAGCAATTTCACAAATGTGTCCAGGCCCAACCGCTCCCAAAGCTGAAATACCCCCTCCCTCCCAGGAGCAAAGGCTGGGACCCCACATATTGGTGCTAAAACTGTAAACTCTATCTTAGGAGCCATCATTTTCCATCCCTATGCAATTGGCTCCAAAGATGTGCCAAAAAGGGGTTCTCCTTCCAACGCCCTCCAGGAGTCCCCTTCCGCAACCAGGGAAGATGGACCAGCTTCATCTCTCCTGCCCAGGATGGCTCTATTGCCCAAAACTGCTTGTCCCTCCCCTCCTGCTAATCTATAACTTGACGCATTTGAGAAGTCAGGTAGTACTGATTAAAGTCCAGGACTCCCAAGCCCCCTCTATGACGCACTCGATATAATACCGGATGCGACACTTGATAGGGGCAGCGCTGTCAGACAAAATCAAAGACTCGTCTCTAGAGCCTCCTAAGCTCGTGTGGGGGAACCGCCACTGGAAGTACCTGGAAGAGATACAGAAACCATGGCAGCACATTCATTTTTATGGTTGCTACCCAGCCAAACCAGGAGAGCTCCCCAGAATGCCATTGGGCCAAATCTTTCTCTACCTCCCACAACAAAGCTGGATAATTGGCCTGGTACAGTCCCTCCGGTGTCCATGTAATACATACCCCTAGATACGGCAAAGAATCGCGAGCCTAATGAAAGGGATATGTTTGTTGAAGCTGGAGTTCCTTGGATCCCCCTAGGGAGACATTAAGTGCTTCCATTTTATCCCAATTGATCCGAAATCCCAAAAGGGCTCCAAACCATTGGAGTTCATGCATGAGCACCGGCAATGACAGCATTGCATAGAGCAAAGAGAAGGTCATCAGCAAAAAGCACAATCTTGTGCTGGTCTCCCTCCACCAGCACTCCCACAATATCTGCATTCTCCCGGATGATACACACAAGAGGTTCCATAACAAGCGCGAATAACAGAGGGGACAAGGGGAACCCCTCTGAAAATCAAAAAATGCAGTGTCCCCCATTAATCCTCACTAGTGCTCGCGAGTCAGTATACAGCGCACAAACCCAGGCCTTAATTTGCAGAACCACCCCCATGCGGTCTAGCACCCCAAACAGAAAGTCCCAGTGGACATAATCATATGCCTTTTCAGCATCAATGGCCAGCAATAAAGTTGCCATCTGCTCCTTTTGTGCACACCATACAAGTTGGAGAACCCATCTAATATTATCTCCTGTCTGGTGCCCTTGAACAAAGCCTGTCTGATCTGGATGGATCAACCCCGGTAACACGGGTCCGAGCCTATTGGCCAGTACTTTAGCCAATAATTTTGCATCGGTATTGAGAAGGGATATGGGGTCGCGTCCAGGCTTTGGGATCACCGTTATAGCCTCGTCCCCCAGGGACCTTGGCAGGCTTCCTCCCTGCAACACCCCATTAAAAACACTAAGTAAGACCGGCACAAGAATCGGAGCTAATTTTTTATAAAAAAGGCCGGTAAATCCATCTAGTCCCGTGGCCTTGTCCCCCAGAAGTCCCTTGATAGTGCATACCAACTCCTCCTCCCCAATAATCCCATCCAACCCAGCCCTATCCTCCTCCCCCAATTGGGCCAGACCATCTGCCCCCTGTAGATATGCCTACACCTGAGCCAGAGAACCCCCTTCCTCCCTCTAGTACAGATGTTGGTAGAACTGCACAAAGCACGCTCTAATCTCCAGTCTCTTAAAAAGCATACGATTTCATTCATCCTTCAATTTGGCCACCTGAGTAGCCCTTTCCTGCGCTCGCAACTTACACGCCAAGAGCTTCCCTGATCAAATTCATAGTACAACTGTTTCACACGCTTCAATTAAAAGAAGACCCATTCTATTTGCATTACCTTAAGCTCTAATCGCATTGACTCCAGCTGCGCTCTTATGTGTCTGTCCTCAGACACTATATGCTGCCGTTCCAAGTGCTCAAGCCATTGTTCTAATATCTGGATCCACTATGCTCGCTCCCGTTAACCCCAGAACTCTAGCTGGATCAGTTTACCCCGCACTATAACTTTCAACCCGTCCCACAATGAGCCCAATCCCACCTCTCCTGTGTCATTATACTCTAGATAGTCTTTAATAGTACCTTCCCATGTTCTGGCCATGTCCTGCTGTTGCATTAAGGCCTCGTTAAAGCATCAAAAAGGTTGCTAGCTCCTCTCAGGGTCCCCTCCAAACACTGCCCAAACCAGCACATGTTCCAACCAAGTAACGGTGCCATCATCCACACCCTCCGATTTATCACCCCAATATTGAGCGCCCAGCAGATATAAGAACATAAGATATGCCATACTGGGTCAGACCAAGGTCCATCAAGCCCAGTATTCTGTTTCCAACAGTAGCCAATCTAGGTCATATGTATCTAGCAGTTTCCCCAAGGGACACAGGTTCCACAATGCTTGTATTGGTTCAAGCACTGATATCCTGGGTCCCTTCTTAATAATGGTTTATGGACCTTTCCTCCAGGAACTTGTCCAAACTTTTTAAACCCAGCTACACTAACAGCCTTTACTACATCCTCCGGTAACAAATTCCAGAGTTTGATTACACGTTGAGTGAAAAAATATTTTCTTTTATTAGTCTTAAATAGTTTACCCTGTAGCTTCATTGCATGTCCCCTAGTCTTTCTATATTCTGATAAGGTAAACAATCGATCTACGTTTACCCTTTCCACTCCGTTCATTAATTTATAGACTTCTATCATATCTCCCCTAAGCCGTCTCTTTTCCAGGTTAAAGAGCTCTAACCTTTTTAGCCTTTCTTCATAGGAGTATCCTTCCATCCCCTTTACCATTTTGGTGGCTCTTCTCTGAACCGTTTCTAAAATCGCTATATCCTTTTTAAGATACGGCGACCAGAATTGCACACAATATTCAAGGTGCGGTCTCACCATGGAACGATATAGAGGCATTATAATATCTTTTTTTTTATTTTCCATTCCTTTCCTTATCATACCTAGCATTCTATTTGCTCTCTTGCCCGCTGCTGCACACTGGGCCGAGGGTTTTAACATGGTATCCACAATGATGCCTAAATCTTTTTCCTGGGTGGTAGTTCCTAATGTGGAACCTTGCATCGTGTAACCATAGTTTGGGTTGTTCTTCCCTAGGTGCATAACCTTGCACTTGTCCACATTAAATTTCATCTGCCATTTTGATGCCCAGTCTTCCAATTTATCAAGATCCTCTTGCAATTTTCCACAATCCTTTTGGGTTTTAACAACTTTAAATAGTTTTGTGTCATCTGCAAATTTGATAACCTCACTCGTTATTCCACTTTCCAGGTCATTTATGAATATGTCAAAAAGCAGCGGACCTAGCACAGATCCCTGTGGTACACCACTATTCACCTTTCTCCATTGGGAAAATTGGCCATTTAGCCCTACTCTCTGCTTTCTATCTTTTAACCAGTTCCTGATCCACAATAGTACACTGCCTCCTATCCCATGACTCTTTAGTTTTGCCAAAAGTCTCTGATGAGGGACCTTGTCAAAGGCTTTCTGAAAGTCCAGATACACAATATCAACCGACTCACCTTTGTCCACCTGATTATTTACTCCTTCAAAAAAACATAACAGATTAGTAAGACAAGATCTTCCTTGTCTAAAGCCATGTTGGCTGTCTCCCATTAGGTCATGACTACCTACATGCTGAGTAATTTTATTCTTTATGATGGTTTCTACCATTTTTCCCGGTACTGACGTCAGGCTCACCGGTCTGTAGTTTCCCGGATCACCCCTGGAACCCTTTTTAAAAATTGGTGTTACATTGGCGATCCTCCAATCTTCAGGTATTAGAGATGATTTTAATGATAGTTCACAGATTACTAATAGCAGGTCTGCAATCTCATATTTCAGTTCTTTCAACACCCTTGGATGTATACCATCCGGCCCAGGTGATTTGCTACTCTTCAGTTTATCTAATAGTTGTAATACATCTTCCAGATGTATCGATATTTCCTTCAATTCTTCCGCACCTTTAAATACCACTTCAGTCATGGGTAACATCCCTACATCTTCCTCAGTAAAGACCGAAGCAAAGAATTCATTCAGTCTCTCCGCTATCGCCTTGTCGCCTCTTAGTGCTCCTTTAACCCCTTTATCATCTAATGGACCAACTGACTCTCTCACAGGTTTTTTGCTACGAATGTAATTGAAAAGGTCTTTACTTTGCGTTTTTGCTTCTGCAGCTAGCTTCTTCTCAAATTCTCCCTTTGCCTGCCTTATCAATGCCTTGCATTTGACTTGCCAGTGCTTGTGCTGTTTCCAAGTTTCGTCGTTTGGCTCTTTTTTCCATTTCCTGAAAGATGCTTTTTTGGCAACAACAGCCAGATAGTCAATATGATTATAGCTACTGTGCACTGCCGAGTAAAAAATGTAATCCCTGGATGTAGGGTGGGCTATGTGCCACAGATCTACCAAACCCCAGGCCCTTATACATCTACTCAGGCCCCGGTTGCTCTGACTCGGGACACTTGCCCCATCCTGATCTTGGGATCGATCCTTCTTTGCATTGAGCACCGCATTGCAATCTCCCACCACAAATTAGGTGACCCCACACCCGCCCCTCTAGCCAGCTTCCCAAGTCCTCCCAAAACTCCTGGCTATCAACATTAGGCCCATAAATGTTCAAAAGCATAGTCTCTATACCACTTAGTTCCCCCCATACTAATAAAGTCCTTCCATCCCTACAATGCTCCACCCCTCCCAACTGAAAGGGTACATCCCCCCCGATTCAGTGTGGCAATGCCCCTCCTCTTCCTCCCGGAATCCATCCCCGCAACATACATCTGAGGAAAGGCACTAGGACACACCAACCGCTCATCCTTACCAAGCAGATGCATCTTTTGTATAAACAGAATTTGCCAGCCCCAACGCTTAAGGTCATTGCAAAGCAGCCAACACTTTTACAGTGCATTGAGGCCCTTGATATTCAGAGTACCTATCCGAAAGCCTCTTGTCCCATCATGTAGTGGCAGACTATCCCCTCATGCCCCCACTACTGAGTGTAATGCCCAGTACACCCCCCATTCCCCCACATTGCAGAGTAAACCTCCGCCATCAGTTATGAGGAAGTGACTCCCCAGAAGTGTCCCTCCATACATGTAGTCTTCTGGGAGGCCCCCAACCCCTATTGGCACCCCCTGCTTCTTCTTTTGCACCCTTTTGGGCCTCATTCTTCCCTCCCATCCTCTCGCTACCCTCTCCCCTCGCAATCAACCCAAGCACACCATCCATCCATGCTCCCTGAGCCCACCCTACTCCCCCTCTAGTCTCCTCCCTCCCCCATCCCAACACATCATTATCGAACAACATCATACATTAAGAACATTAGAAACCTTAGCAGGTCGATGTAACTGAGAGTATGGCAGGAAGTAAAGTCCCCAGTGGGTCAACAATCACCACCAAAATAAAGCAACAGCTGGTCAGTCCCCCACATTCATCTGGACTCTGTTGCCAGCCCCTAAGAGACTCGATTGGCCTTTCACTTTCTGCTGCAGATACTGTCCATTATTAGTAGCTCTCTTTCATCTTGAGGGGAGGGGGGTCTGCTCTGATCGCACCTCCACATTCGTAGGAAAGGCCGCTCCTTCAAACAGGCCCATGCCTCCTTTCTTTCTTTCTTTATGTGTTTAACTGTTTTTTTTTAATACCGCCTTATCTGGTAATCAAGACAGTTTACAAGGAACAAGCACTCAAACAGGTTTACATCGAACATTTAGATAAATAATATCTGAAATTTAAAGACAGTTAAACTTATATACAGCAAACTATTTAGTGGGAGTGGTGGGAGAATTGCAGAGTTGGACATGCATGAGTGCTCACTGGGTTGTTGAGGGAGTTTGATGCTCCGGGGCGGCAATGCTCAGGTGTAAAATGTTCCTTAAATAGGAGCGTCTTAAGGTCCTTGCAAAATTTCTTTAGCTCTTGAGTTTCGCTTATGTTGTTGGGGAGTTCATTCCACAGGTCGGGTGCAAAAGTGGAGAAGACTCCGATGCGGGTGTTCTTGTTTATGTGGGTTATTCCTTCTGGGAAGTCGATGAGGTTGGTGTTACGTTGCCGACTCATTCTGTTTGGGGTCGGTGTGCAGATGAAAGATTGTAGATATGTTGAGGATTGTCCTTGTAAAGCCTTGAAGATGATCATTGATGACTTATATTTGACTCTGTTGTGTACAGGTAGCCAGTGAAGGTTTTGCAAAATGGGCGTGATGTGATCATTCTTTTTTGTATTGGTAAGGTTGCATGCTGCGGTGTTTTGTGCTAGTTGCAGCTTGTGGAGGGCGTGTTTGGGGAGTCCTTGATATATATTGTTGCTGAAGTCCAGTATGGGGAATATGAGCACTTGGAGCACAGAGCGGAAGTCAGAAGCTGCTAGAATAGGTTTTAGGTTGCATAGTGTCCTTATTTTGTGGTATATTGATTGTGCTGTTTTGTTGATGTGGGAGGTGAAGGTGAACTGTTGGTTGAAAATTATGCCCAGATATCTTACTTCTTATTTGGTTGTTAGTTCGGTGTTATGAATGTTGATGGTTTTGGGGAGTGAGAGTGATCTTTTTCTGGAAATATGTAGGACATCTGTTTTCTTGTGGTTGATCTGTAGTCCATGATTGAGCAACATAACTGTTACATAACTCTGGGAGGGGCTCCTCTGGGAGGGAAAAATTGAAGCCCTATTTAAATTACTCCCAAGGCAGAAACTGTCTTTGGCACACAGCCACTGCACCATGCTGGAGTAAAGCGTCTGCCCCTTGGGGGAGCAGTTGGGGTGGCCAACCTTTAGCTTCTCTTCCAAAAGAGCCACAGGCATAGGAGTAGAGGAGTAGAAAGCAATAGAAAAGGAGTGACTGTGCAAAAATCTGCCATGACCACTCTGGCTCAACTGAAGTCCTTCCTGTGTCTATGATGTAGAGCTATCCACTCACAAATAGACACAGAAGAAGCACCAATAAAAAAATCTCAATGATCAAAGAATATCAAAGCCAAGAACGCTTGCAGAGCATTTCCAGAGACCTCATCTGCAGAGATTGCCAACTCTAAAGATACATGCACATGGGAGGTGTGAAATGCTGGCACTTACATGTGTAAGTTGCCAGGGTTCCCTCGCTGATTTCTCCCACATGTACAGTATGTTTGTAAGATGATACCTCCTGCTGCATGTGGATGTCCATCCCCATGTGTTCTTGCACTTCATTCTATGATTTAAAATGTACGGCCATGATGACGGGCAGAGTTATGTCAGTTTTACATCGGCCTTAAACATGCACACTCTCCTAAAACTGACATTGATTTGCAGACATTCGCACTTGGACATTGCTGTAACAACTAAACTCTGCTTTTAAACTCCTAAATTAAGGAGCATAAAAGATGTGTACCAACAGGGGCAGATATAGGATGGGGAAAAAAGTTAGGAACTTATCAGGATCTTCAGAACCAGGCTTTTAAATTAGGACCATAAATCTACTCAAATGAATGGCAGATCTAAACTTAGGAGCATAGAGTCCAACTGGAGGAGTAGCCTAGTGGTTAGAGCAACAACCCAGTACACAAGAGATCCGGCTACAGTCCCACTGGCACTCCTTGTGACCTTGGGCAAGTCTTTACTCTCCATTGCCTTGGAAGAAAAGGCCTGGCAATCTACTTTCAATACCTTGCCAAGAAAACTCAGGGGCTGCTGGGTCACCAGGAGGCAGCATTGGCTTGACGGCACTTAAAAAAGGGGTCCAATATTCAGTAATGGCAGCTAGCTGTGGTAAAGCTGTTAGCTGTCGCTGCTGAAGCCAAGACCTGAATATTCAGTGCCAGAGTCACATCTGGCCACTGGCATTGAAAATCTGGGTCAGTTGGATAGAAGAGAAGATACGAGGCAGTGGCAAAATTCAGCTGCTGCCCAGTTAATTTCTGCGGCAAACATTTGGCCACCCTTTAAGGTGCTTAACTTTGGCCACTTAGTGATAACCGGGCAGCGGCTGAATATTGCCACTGTCAAGTTATCGCTGGATGCTGCCTCTACTCCACCCTCGGAACACCCAAGTGATAGCCAGCTAGCATTGGGAATTTCAGTGGTGGCACCTGTGGATATTCAGCAGCACTAACCACATTTGTGCCATGGAATATCCAGTCACCAAATTAAAGCAATAGCAGATCTTCTATTCACATTATTTTCTGTGGCAATGGAAATGAAAATCCGGGTTATGCTGGATGCACTGGCAGCCGCCGAGGCTAAGCAAGTAGCAGCAATTTTCAATGCTACCTGCTTAGCCCCTGCGCCTTAAAGATAGATTAGGAAAAATCTCGCTTATCTTTAAGGTGCAGAGGGCTAAGTGGGTAGCATCGAAAATCGCTGCTATCTGATCATCCTTTCCTCCACCCCCGCTCCACCCTGGAACTCCCCCAACACACCCCGATGCTAACTGCATAGCATCTGGGTGTGTTAGGGACTTATCTGGGACTTACCCGTGTAGGTGCCTTTCGAAAATCCTGGATAAGGCAGTTACCCATGTAAATGCCTTAGTAAATGCTACCCATAGGGCTTAGTGTATATTTATATTGAGTTGAATTTGTGGTTCCAAATGTGTTTTATACTCTTCCTGGAAGATGAGAGTCTTTAGCTTTGTTTTGAATTCTGTTGTTTCTGTGCAAGCTCATAGCATTGATGGTAGAAAGTTCCAGAATGTGAGTGCAAATAATGAGAGGGCACGGTTGCATGTGGATTACTTACTCTTTAGCTTCTGGGAGAGGATTGCAAGTAGGTTGATGGAAGTATTTCTACGTGACCTTTCGTTTGGAGGATTTGAGAGCAGGGTCTGGAGGCTGTTGGCTGATTCATTGTGGAGTATTTTAAAAATTGTGTTAGATGATGTTACAATAGTCTAATATTGGAGTGATCATGGCTTGGCAGGCTGTTCAAAATAATTCTGTGAAGAGAAGGGGGGCAGAAGTGTTTTAGAGTTTTTAGTTTGTAGTAGACAGCAGAGGTTGTTCTTTGTATATGCGATTGGAAACTTAGTTGTTGGTCAATAGTCACTCCTAGGTATTTTCATTAATCATGTTGAATCATTCATGAATTGTGTCGAATATCGGGCCCATAAGTTTTAAGTTCCTAAATTTCGGTGAATTTTCAGCACAAAACCTAGGCTCCTGTTTGGCTAAAAATAAGGGGATAAATTTAGGCTCCTGTAGCTAGGAGTAGTAGTCTGGTGGTTAGAGCAACAGCCTAGTACCCAAAAGATCAGGGTTTCATTCCCATTGGCACTCCTTGTGACCTTGGGCAAGTCACTTTATCCTCCATTGCCTTGGAAGAAAAGGCCTGTCAATCTACTTCTGCTTATACCTTGCCAAGAAAATCAAGGGGCAGCAGGGTTGCCAGGACTCAGCATTGATATGACGCACTTAAAAAAAAAAAGCTAGGATCCTGGAGCCAAGGCCTTTGCTGCTCCAATATTCCCTGTGGTACACACTCAAGATTACCATTTATGCTTGTGAGTTCTTAGTGGCCAAGGGCAAGGCCGCGGGAATATTTCCTGACTAGGTGGCACGAATGGGAGCTGGATTAGAGCTCCTCCAGTCCTGTGGGGCTCAGTCAAGCAGTCATGATACATCAGTTAATGCAATAAAAGTCAACTTTATTGCAACCCAACAAGTGTCAGATATGTTCTTTCCAACACAGCAAGATGCAAGTAGCAACGTTTTAGATGAGGTAGATAGGTAAGTTATTAAGTACAGATTTTTCCAACAGTTCTTCATTTGATTATCCAAATGAAAGGTTATTAATTCTCTTCTTCTCTCTCACTCTTCACACTTTATAACATAGAAACTTGATTCAGAATCCCAAAGGCCTCTGCCTGAGTTAACATGATTGATATTCTTCCCCAGATAGGGCAGGAAATAATCCTGGGAAACCCTGTACAGGCAGGCTCTCTCTCCCTCTAGCTTTAGCTCAGCTAATCATCCTGACGTCTTTCTTCTCCTCTTGGTTGATTTCATTTTTTCTAGACCTCTCAATCCAGTAGACCCCACTGGTCCCTGCTAGTTGGGCAGTTCTTTAGGCTATCTTAGTAGAAACAGAGTTTCTCTCTGATGGGGTGCTCTTCATTGTATCTAACAGCTTCACAGGTAGTGGCAGCAACCTCCCCATCAGCAGGACATGGACAACTTCCTGAGATTTACCTCCACCAGGCTCCTATCACTTCTACTCTCAGCTGTTATCTGATACCACAGTAGGTGCCAAGACCTCTGCTTCAGAGGGCCTTTAAAGATTTCTCTTTTTTGGCACCAAAGGACTGATCAGGCTTCTGTAACAGAGGGCTCACAAACATGTTTTCCATGCTATTTATGCTCTCACTAAGGAACCTCCAAATCCTTCACCTTGGGATGAGTTCCTACTTCTCCTACTATCAATCTGCCATAGAGTTACCATGCTTATTCCAGAGCCTACATCTCTTGTTAGTGTCATTATATGGGTGAGAAAGAAGCTTTAGTGACCTTAAGCTTTAGAGACCTAAATTTATGATCTCAGCATTTTTTGAGTATCGGGCCCTTATTTCCAAATGTCATTTTAAAAGGACCCTAAGAAGAAAGTATATTATGAGCATTCTCATAGCTTTCCAGTAAGGATTCTTCCCATAGACACAGAATGGGAAATGTTCATCTTTTGAGTGTCAGGAAGGACAGTCTTTGGAAGGTGCTTCAGATGCTATACGCATTCTAGTTTTGATAATGCCTCTAAGGTAGGTGGGGATGGCTGCATTTAGTCATCGACTTACAAGGTCCTATTACAGTTGTGCCCCATAGGAAGAAGCTTAGCAGTATTACATAAGCTCACATACCTCTCCTTGTAATTATAGTTGTCTGACCCTTGGCACTTAGTATTATTAGAAAGAAAATCCCAAGAGCTGATTCATAATATGCAATCAAGATCTATGCAACCTGCAATCATCAGAGGTCTCCAGGGGCAAGTGCTCTCATAAGACATTGTAGCTTCTCCAAAATATTCACCCTGACAATAAGGAGTAGGAATACTGTAAGGCAATCTGAAGAATCGTGCATCCATCTCGGCTCCACAGGTGCTCAAGTCAGTGACCCTGAGATTCTTCTGTTCTTTAGCTCTCCAGTTTCTCTCACACAATGGCAGCCAGCAAATGAGAACCCCGAGCTCCCACTTCTTCTTTATTAGAGAAGGTGGGGTTGGATCAGCATTGGAAAATCAATCTATTGCCAGTTTTGTTTTTTCAGTCAACCAGAAACTGCATATAACATAATTAGTTTTAATAGGAAGTTGAGGCTTCACTAACATTCCCAGAGACAAGAAACCTGCAACACAGCTGGAAAGTTTAGGACCAAAAGGAGCAAACATTTTCCTTGTGGCTTCAAGCACTCTACAACTTCACTGTATCCTGAGGCCTCTCAGGGGCCAAAAACCCACAAAAAATGTCTTTTCTAAAGCATTTTCTATGCATAAAGCATATTTTTCACATGAAAAATGGCTACTATTAAATTGTGCGGAGATATACTTTATAAAAAGTAGATGCATAAAAGATAATGCCTACTTCTATGCAATATATGCATAGGCATTCCTGGAAGCATAATCTGGGTGGATCAGGGTGCCGTTTCAATGTACAAGTAACATAGACAGGCAGGACTTGCTACCCCCCCCCCCCCCCACCACTCCCTACCCCTCTGGCTAGTTATGAATAAAACATGGATAGATTGTTGTGTGGGAATACAAGAATGCAGCTTTATTTAATGCCCAAAACAGCAGTAAGAACACCATAACAAGGGCCGCCCGAGTCAAATGCTGCTGCTACCTCAGAGTTCACGATCTCTAAATGGTCACTGCCATTCACCTGTTACCTCATGCCTCTTGCTGGATGGGCCACCATAAGCCAAGCTGGCTGGTTCTTTCGAGAGTTTGTCGGGGCACTCTGCGAGTTCCCATCTCACACTGGTTTGATGACCATTCTTGGTTGTTTGGCTTGAGTGCCCACACATTCCCCATTCCAAGGATCCCATTTTATTGTCCAGGTACAGGTTGGCATAACATCCTTTAACAGTCTATAGCTCATCCAATAGGGTATTGTCCTCTGGTGTCTGCCACTGTCTCCAAGGTTTTGAGAAAGTCATTTAATAGCAAGTCCAAAGTGATGTCTGATAGATATTAGCATCCTTTCAGTAATTTTCTTGGATGATAAGATATAACAAGTCATATTGAATCTGCCAACTACTAGCCTCAAAGATCCACATGCTGAGTTGTCTGTTCATCTTTGTGAGGTCACGGTTGCATAGTTTGGTGTTCGTCCACTGAAGTCTTGGTATTATGTCAGACCAGATGACCAAGGAACTCAGGAAGAGAAGGGCTATCACTGTCCAATCAATCTTAACTGTCTTAATAAGCTGCTTGCAAGTGATGACCTCTATGTTGTTACCACTGAGGTGTATGATGATACTGTAGCTACAGGGTGCATTAACACTTTGGACAGGGCTTGTTGGAAGGTCATAGCATGCTGGGCATCTCAGTCATGTCAAATGAATGTTTCTTCTAGCAAGACCTAGGTGAATTCTAAGTGGGTATTGCCTTGCCCTCTGTGCTGCCCAATGGATATACAAGTAGCCAGTAATCCATACAGTCTTGTATCAGGCTCTCCCTAAAAATAAATGGGCAAATATTGGTTAGTCTGCTGAGTTGTTGACAGAAGACTGTGGGCAGATATAGGCTGCATAGGCTAAAGATTTTCAGTGGCCAATGTGTTTTATGACATCATAGGGTGGGCCTTTTTTGGGCAGTAGCCATTGCTGCGCCTATATGGCGTGGTATGCCAAGGTACACACAAGGGCAGTGGGACCCTTTGTTCACTTGTAGGAGCTCCAGCTGCTGTCTGAGAGCCCTAGCAACCACTAAGGGAATCACTAAGGGAAACTAGGTTTCTCTTAAAGAGTCTTTTGCCAGGAGCCACCTTAAAACAGTAATCTGTGAACTATCATTAAAATCATCTCTAATACCTGAGGATTGGAGGATCGCCAATGTAACACCAATTTTTAAAAAGGGTTCGAGGGGTGATCCAGGAAACTACAGACCGGTGAGCCTGACATCAGTACCGGGAAAAATGGTAGAAACCATCATAAAGAATAAAATTACTCAGCATATAGATAGTCATGACCTAATGGGAGACAGCCAACATGGCTTTAGACAAGGAAGATCTTGTCTTACTAATCTGTTATGTTTTTTTGAAGGAGTGAATAAACAGGTGGACAAAGGTGAGTCGGTTGATATTGTGTATCTGGACTTTCAGAAAGCCTTTGACAAGGTCCCTCATGAGAGACTTTTGGCAAAACTAAAGAGTCATGGGATAGGAGGCAGTGTACTACTGTGGATCAGGAACTGGTTAAAAGATAGAAAGCAGAGGGTAGGGCTAAATGGCCAATTTTCCCAATGGAGAAAGGTGAATAGTGGTGTACCCCAGGGATCTGTGCTGGGTCCGCTGCTTTTTGACATATTCATAAATGACCTGGAAAGTGGAATAACGAGTGAGGTTATCAAATTTGCTGATGACACAAAACTATTTAAAGTTGTTAAAACCCAGGAGGATTGTGGAAAATTGCAAGAGGATCTTGATAAATTGGAAGACTGGGCATCAAAATGGCAGATGAAATTTAATGTGGAGAAGTGCAAGGTTATGCACCTAGGGAAGAACAACCCAAACTATGGTTACACGATGCAAGGTTCCACATTAGGAACCACCACCCAAGAAAAAGATTTAGGCGTCCTTGTGGATACCATGTTAAAACCCTCGGCCCAGTGTGCAGCGGCGGCCAAGAGAGCAAATAGAATGCTAGGTATGATAAGGAAAGGAATGGAAAATAAAACAAAAGATATTATAATGCCTCTATATCGTTCCATGGTGAGACCGCACCTTGAATATTGTGTGCAATTCTGGTCGCCGTATCTTAAAAAGGATATAGCGATTTTAGAAAAGGTTCAGAGAAGAGCCACCAAAATGGTAAAGGGGATGGAAGGCTACTCCTATGAAGAAAGGCTAAAAAGGTTGGGGCTCTTTAACCTGGAAAAGAGACGGCTGAGGGGAGATATGATAGAAGTCTATAAATTAATGAACGGAGTGGAACGGGTAAACGTAGATCGATTGTTTACCTTATCAGAATATAGAAAGACTAGGGGACATGCAATGAAGCTACAGGGTAAACTATTTAAGACTAATAAAAGAAAATATTTTTTCACTCAACGTGTAATCAAACTCTGGAATTTGTTACCGGAGGATGTAGTAAAGGCTGTTAGTGTAGCTGGGTTTAAAAAAGGTTTGGACAAGTTCCTGGAGGAAAGGTCCATAAACCATTATTAAGAAGGGACCCAGGATATCAATGCTTGAACCAATACAAGCATTGTGGAACCTGTGTCCCTTGGGGAAACTGCTAGGTACGTATGACCTAGATTGGCCACTGTTGGAAACAGAATACTGGGCTTGATGGACCTTGGTCTGACCCAGTATGGCATATCTTATGTTCTTATGTTCTTATGTTCTCAGCTAGGAGGGTATAGCTGTGGCTGTCAGCTTAAAAGTTGTGTGGGGACAAACCCTAAGAGAGGCCTTGGGAGCAAGGAAACTTCATTTTACAAGATCCTGTCAGGTTGACATAGGAAATCTCCATAGCTTAGAATGGAGGACTAAGGCAGAAGGGCAGAGCAGTCTCAGCACTCCTCCAACCCTCGGCAAGGCACCCGCTCCTCTAACGCTCTCCAAGGCAGCTCCGCAGCAGAAATGACACCGGGGGAATTAAAGGGCTCCAAGCCCCCTCGAGCAGCAGGCTGTCCCCGGAGTGCCTGATGGTCCGGCAGCACGGCAGGAGGGCAGAGCAGCCTCAGCACTCCTCCAACCCTCGGCAAGGCACCCGCTCCTCCAACGCTCTCCAAGGCTTAGAATGGAGGACTAAGCTACAGCCCTGCTGCTTGTTGCTCAGGAAAGCCTTAGAACTCAGGCAGGCTTGAACTAGTAGGAAGACATTGCTCAGAACTTCTGAGTGGGAGGTGTATGCAAGTCCCATTTGGTTTAAAGAGGTATGGATTAAAGTCTCATCCTTAGTGCACACTATTGTGAAATGAGTATGTCTGATACGGCTGTTGCTCAGAATCTCTAAGGGAAGAAGTTTGGTAAATGAGAAGAGGCTGGAGGTAAACCAGAGTATGCTTTATTCTGGTTATAGAAGTGGTATGTGAAGCAAGTTTCCCTTACTTTTAATTGAGTCCATTCACCGTGAAAGAAAGAAGCTGGGGGGGGGGGGATCTTCAAAGAGGTTTTTTTATCTGGTTAGCAGACCTGCTAAGTGGCTAAAGTGGTTCTATCCAGATAGTTCACCACAGACCGCATATTGAAATATATAAAAATCTAGCAATGTGGGTATTTTGTCCTTGCTATGGTACAACCTCGGCACCCTTTTGGGTTTGAGCTGCATATTTCTGTTTTGCGCTTGCTAAATCTTCTTTTTTAAACTCTTCCGTTGAGTGATTTGTTTTGGTTAAACATACTTTCTCCAGGAACAAGCAGGAAATCAGTCCTCATATATGGGTGACGTCGGCACCGACGGAGCCTGCACAGAGCATTTCCCCAGCTTTCAAAGAAAGCCTTTGGGAATGCCACCATGCATGCGTAGTCCCCTTCCCGCCCAAGGGTGCCATCTTGATCAGTCTCCCTTTTTCCGTGGAGCCCTTTGAACGCACGTCCTGTACCTCGGAAAAAAGTCTTCAAAATTTCTCTCTCTAATTCCAGTTTCCCGGTCCTCTTCTCGCCGTCCCAGTGCCCTTGCTTCGGCAGTGGACCCCATGACTTTGTTGTTGTTTATTTTTTCTTTACCAGCGCATTTTCACGCCCTTTTCAATTGCTGGACGAGCCGAAGGTCTTTGACCTTATAGGGATTCATTTGCCCCCGTGGCCTCCGGTTTCAAAAAGTGTGACAGATGCTCCAAGAAAATGTCACTCACGGACACCCATGACTGTTGTCTTAGGTGCCTATTTGCTGACCACAACCTGGACCTCTGCTCCCTTTGTAAAAAGATGTCCTCCAAGGCCATCCAGAGCATAAGCAGAAACTTTGACAACATTTTCCACAAGGCGGCCCCGGTAGCTTCCCAGGCAGTGGAGCTTCCCTAGCAGTGGAGCGCAGTATTTCTGCCTTCCTTCCTGCCCAGCAGGCGCTGGTACCAGGCCTTGCTAGCAAATGTCATGAAACCTCGAGGGCAACGTCTGTGATGGCTCCCCAGACCACCGTGACAACCCCTGAGAGCCAGGAGCCTGATGAGGGATCCTAGCAGAGGTCTCAATCTCCATCCTGGTCTTCAGGTGCGAGATCTTCTCGAGCTAATGCCTCTTGCTCCAGGCGGGTTTCGGCCTTGAGTGCCCAGCGCAAGGCACAGGCTCGGCTCGAGCAACCTAGCTCCGAGTTTTCCTCAGAATTCTTGGGCTGGGAGTCTGAAGGGGACACTTCCCTTGAATCCCTGGCTCATCGGGACCTCCCCTTGGATCCTTCCCCGCTGGTTCAGAAGCAGCAGTTTCCTCCTGAAGACACCTCCTTTCTGGAGTTTGTGCGAGACATGGCTTGAGCCCTAGCGCTCTCCACGCAGTCTGAGGAGGAGCCCCGTGTGGAAGAACTCGATATTTTATAATACGAGGCTCTGCCGAGGGAATCCCTCATGCTCCCGGTTCTGCCCATCCTAGCCCGGCTGCTCCTCCGCATGTGGGAGACGCCTGCATATATTCCCATTCTCAGCAAACACCTGGACACCATGTACAGGGACCAGTGAAAGCCCAGCTTCCTCATACATTGATTGTGGTGGAATCCGCCATGCGGAAGCAAAAGAGCACAAAAACTCACTTCTCTGCCCCGCTGAGCAGGGATTCTCGCGCCCTCGATGCCCTAGGATGTAAGGCCTACCAAGGCTCCATGCTGGCATGCCGCATCCAGGCTGACCAGCTATACATAAGTATGTTCCTTCATGACCTCAAGAAGGAGCTCGGAGGTTTCCAGGTGGGCCTTGAGGGCAACTCCCTCCGCCATTTCCAGTCCCTCCTGAAGTCAGTGGGGAACTGTTCAAAGTACCTTTCTTGCACTACATACGACAGCTTCGAGTCCTCTGCTTGGGTAGTGGCTGCTGGTATCGGGGCCAGGTGGCAGGCCTGGCTCCAGTCCTCAGATCTCGAACAATGGGTCCAGGAGAAACTGCTCGATGTACCGTGCCTGTGCGAGCAATTGTTCGGCAAACCAATGGAGGACAAAGCAGTGGAGATTGAAACGGAGTACGTAACCTGCACCCGTCTCTCCCGAAAGACTTCTTCCCTCCCGCGGAAAAAGTAACAGGGCAAAAAGCCTTTCTTTCAGAGGAAGGGTGACCCCTAGCAAGCTACCCACCTTACCCTCCGGTGCCGGCTCTGCCCCAAGGCAGATAGAACAAGAGCAGCCATCAGGACCTGCGTAAGCCAAAGGGCCCCAAAAGCAAGACCCTGGTACTGGCCCAGTTGGCCCTGGGTTTTTGACGCAAGATGCATAGTCGCTCGCCCTCCGGCAGCCTAGCTACCGGTGGGAGGGCACCTGGTCCACTTCATTCCCCGATGGGAGTCTGTCACCTCAGACACCTGGGTCCTCCAGGTCATCCGGGAGGGTTACCTCCTTCATCTGGACTGGCTTCCTCCACCCTTCTTCCCCGCAGAGCCCCCTCGGCTCCCTGCACACCAGGTCTTCTTGATGCAGGTGCTTGCCAACCTCCTTGAAGAGCGAGTAGTGAAAGTGGTCCTGCTGCACCTCAGAGGTCATGGATTTTACTCCCGTTACTTCCTTGTGCCAAAGCGGATGGGCAGTTTCCGACTCATCCTCGATTTAAGAAATCTTTACAAGTACCTGGTGCGGGAGAGGTTCAAAATGCTCTCCCTTGGCGCCTTGCTGCTCTTTCTCCGGCAGGGCGACTGGCTATGCTCTTTGGACCTTCGGGATACGTATGCTCACATCCTCGTCCATCCCAAACACAGGAAATACCTGTATTTCAGGGTTCAAGGGAACCACTACCAATACAAGGTGCTTCCTTTCCTCCTGGTGTCCACCCCGCAAGTGCTCACCAAATGCCACGGCTCACCTTTGATTGCAGGGTACCTTTGTCTACCCCTATCTAGACGACTGGCTCGTTACAGTGGGGATGGCTGATGAGGCGCAGCAGTCCATGGCCCACACTGTCCACTTCCTCGAGCACCTCGGCTTCGTGGTCAATTACCTGGTCTCACCTCACTCCAGCGCAATCCCTGGAGTTCATCGGCACATTCTTTGACACTCGGCGGGTGACAGCCTTCTGTCCCCAAGACAGGGCAGACCGCCTCATCACTCTGGTAGCTACGGTCCAATGCTGCGACGTGGTATCGGCCCAGGCGATTCTACATCTCCTCGGCCATATGGCCTCAATGGTTCATGTCATCCCCGACGCCCAGCTGCACATGCAGGTGGCGCATTGGTGCCTTCAGGCCCAGTGGTCTCAGGCAACAGGTCACCTCCGAGACGCTGTCTCGGTCACTCCTCTGCTTAATGATTCCCTCGACTGGTTACGGGATGCCCAGGACCTGCTCCGAAGAATGCGGGTCCAGGCCCCACAATACGACGTGGTCTTGACCATGGATGCTTCACTCATGGGCTGGGGAGCTCATTGCAGCAAGCTCCGCATGCAGGGGACTTGGACCCGGGAGGAATTCTGGCAGCCGATCAACCTTCTTAAACTCCGGGCAGTCCTCCTCGCCCTCCGGGCATTCAGGCACTGCGCTTACCACCAGGTGGTGCTCGTCCAGACAGACAACCAAGTAGCAATGTTCTATATGAATAGCAAGGGGGCACCAGCTCTTACAACCTCTGCCTGGAGGTGGTAGCCTTGTGGTCCTTCGTGTTTCGCCAGGGCATAACCCTACAGGCCACCTATCTCCCGGGCCAGGACAATGTCCTGGCAGACAGATTAAGCCAGCTCCTCCAGCCACACGAGTGGCGACTCTGCCCACAGATGGTGCAGTGGCTGTTCCGACGTTGGGGAACTCCAGTCCTAGACCTCACCAGCCTGGCGAACTCACAGCTCCCACAGTTTTGTGGCCCGGTTCCCCACCCAAACAGGGAGGCCCCCAACACCTTCCTCCTGCCGTGGACGCATGGCCTCCTGTACTCATTTCCCCTCACTCCGTTTATAGTGCAAACTCTCCTCAAAATACAGCGGAACAGGGCCTCTGTGATTCTCATGGCCCCGCTATGGCCTCGACAGCCATGGTTCCCGCTGCTGCTCCGCCTCTCATTGGAGCCTCCGGTTCCTCTGGGTGATGCGCTGGGCTTGTTGACGCAGAAGGAAGATCTGCTACTTCACCCGAACTTGAGGTCCTTATCCCTCATGGCTTGGTAGCTGAACGGGTCACTCTAGTCCCCTTTCATCTCCTGGTGGAGGTCGAGGGCATACTGCTGGCCTCGCGCAGGGACTCAACTAGGAGGGCTTATGCCTTTAAATGGCGTCGGTTCTCGGTGTTGTGCTCAGAGATGCGGGCTGACCCGTTCTCTTGCCCCACATACTTGGTCCTTCTGTACCTGCTCCATCTCTCGCAGGTGGGCTTGAAATCCAACTCAGTCAGGGTTTACCTGAGCACTATCTTGGCCAACCACCACCCTGTCAGGGGTGGATCTCTCTCGGGTGAACCAGTGTTTCTTGCTTCATGTGTGAGCTGCTGCTTTCCAAGCCCCCCATCCGACCGCCTCTGGCAGAGTGGGACCTCAACGTTGTCCTCACGCAGCTGACCCAGCTGCCCTTTGAGCCGATGGTGTCCTGCTCGTTTCGGCATCTTTCCTGGAAGGTGTTTTTTTTTGTGTCCCTCACCTCGGCCTACAGGGTCAGTGAGCTTCAGGCCCTGATGGCTGACACCCTTTATACGAGATTCTACGGGAACTGGGTAGTTCTCCGAACGCACCCCAAGTTCCTCCCGAAAGTGGTCTCAGATTTCCACCTCAACCAGGAGATAGTACTGCTGACCTTCTTCCCGAAGCCTCACACTGACAGGGCATCAGCGATCCTCCATTCCCTTGACTGCAGGAGGGCTCACTCCTTCTACCTGCAGAGTACGCAGCTTCACCGCCAGTCTGAGCAGCTTTTCGTCTCCCACGACCCTGCCCGCATGGGGCTCGCGGTCATTTAGCGGACCCTCTCCATCTGGGTGGCGGAGTGCATCACCTTCGCACAGGCTCAGGCAGGGCTGCCCCTGGACCACCAAGTCACGGCGCATGGTGTTCATGCGAGGGCGCTGTCAGTGGCCCATCTGCACTCCGTGCCGCTGGCAGATATCTGCTGAGTCGCAACCTGGTCCTCAGCTAAGATCTTCGCGACACATTACTGCCTGGAGAGGGAGTCCCATCAGGATGCCGCCTTTGGCCAGGCTGTACTCTGTAATCTGTTAAGGGTTTAAGCAACTCCTGCCCTCTGACCCTTCTTCTGTGGCTACCAGGAGCATGGTCTTTCGGGGACCCGGGGTCCTCAGGCTGTCTTCGGTTACCAGTGACTCCTCACGGCTCGCCTACTACTACTACTACTACTAGTGGAGGAGTGGCATAGTGGTTGGGGCAAGGTACTTCATGCCGGAAGGTTGGGGGTTCAAATCCCACTAGAGGACAGCAACCTTGGGCCGGAAGGACAGGGGTTTCTAGTCCCACAGGTGCTCCTTGTGGTCTTGGGCAAGCCATTTAACCCTCCATAGCCCATGTTCCCTGTAAAATAGTTATCTCCAAGTTATAATGCCCTGTTCAATGTAATTTCAGTTTGTTCAATGTAAACTGCACTGATGCAGAATAGCACAGTATATAAGAGAATGTAAATAAATAAATACTACTACTGAACATTTGCATAGCACTACAAGATGTACACAGCACTGCACAGATATGTGAGAGACAGTCCATGCTCATCAGAGCTTGCAATCTAGTCAAGACAGACAACACAGAAAGTGTAAACAGGGATAAAACAAGAGGGTATAGTAAAGAAACAAGTAGATCAGGTGAGTCAAGATCCAAAAGCAGCAGTGAAGAGGTGAGTTTTCAGCCTGGATTTGAAAAGAGAGAAGGTGCCTGATGTACAGACACAGGTAGTTTGTTCCAGGCGTAAGGTGCAGCAAGGTGAAAGAAGCGGTCTGGAGTTAGCAATAGAAGAGAAGGGCACAGATAGAAGCAATTTGCCAGAAAAGCAGAGTTCCCGAGGGGGGGGGGGGGTGGTGGTGGTGTAAAGAGAGATAGAGAAGAAAGGTAGTGAGGAGCTGCAGAGTGAATGCACTTATAGGTCAGCGGGAGAAGTTTAAACTGGATGCGGAAATGGATAGGGAGCCAATGAAGCAACTTGAGAAGAGGGATAATATGGGCATGACGAGGCTTGCGGAAGATTAGCCGCGCAGCAGATTGAAGGGAAGAAAGATGATTCAAAGGGAGACCAGCAAGGAGTAGGTGACAGTAGTCAAGACGGGAGGTGATTAAGGAGTGGATAAGCATCTTAGTAGTTTGTTCAGAATGGAATGGACAGATTTTGTTGATATTCTAGAGAAAGAAACGGCAGGTTTTAGCTATCAGATGGATGTGTGTGGAGGAGAGAGAGGAGTCAAAGACAACCCCAGGTTGAGAGCCGAGGAAACAAGGAGGAGTAGAGAGTTATCCACAGAGACTGAGAAAGGAGGAAGAGGAGAAAAGGTTTTAGGGGGAAAAATAAGAAGCTCAGTCTTGGCAATGTTTAATTTCTAGTGGCGGTGAGACATCCAGGCAGCAATGTCAGAAAGGCAGGCAGAGATCCGGGCCTGGATTGCCGGAGCGATTTCAGGCGTAGAGAGGTAGATCTGGGAGTCATCGGCATAAAGATGGTACTGAAAGCCATGGGAAGAGATGAGTACTGGGTATAGAGAGAGAAAAGAAGCGGACCCATGGCAGATCCTTGGGATACACCAACTGAGAGCAGGATAGCAGCAGAGGAGGAGCCATCAGAACTAACACTGAAAGAGTGAGGAGAGAGATAGGAGGAGAACCAGGATAGTACATAGCCCTTAAAACCAAGTGAGGACAGGGTATCGAGGAGAAAGTTGTGGTCAACAGTGTCAAAAGCAGCAGAGAGGTCAAGAAGGATGAGGACAGAGTAAAGGCCCTTGGATTTTGCCAGTACCAAGTCACTGGAGACTTTGGCAAGAGCTGTTTCAGTAGAGTGTAAAGGACGAAAGCCAGATTGTAAAGGATCCAGGAGGGCATGAGAGGAGAGGAATTCAAGGCAGTTGCAGTGAACCATGGGTACAAGTAGTTTAGAAGCTAAGAGGAGGAGGGAGATGGGTCGACAATTAGGACAGGTAGGTTCAAGTGAGGGTTTCTTGAGGAGAGGTGTAACTAGAGCATGCTTGAAGACTGCAGGGACAGTTGCAGTGGAGAGCGATAGGCTGAGAATATGAGAGATGGAAGGGACAACAATTGAGGAGATGTGGCTTAGGAGACGGGTGGGAATAGGATCAGAAGAGCAGGTGAAGAGTTTGGAGGGAGAAAGAAGGTGTGCAGTTTACTCTTCAGAGATCACAGAAAAGGAAGAGAGGGTAGCAGAGGTAGAGGAGGAAAGGTGGGAGTGAAGAGGGGAGGAGGAGAAGTAGCTGACTTTGTGGGGAATTGGGAGGTGATCTTGTGGATTTTGTCATGGAAATAGTCAGTGAGGTTTTGGGCAGAAAGGGAGGGAGGGGTGGTAGGCAGAGGCACTTTGAGGAGAGAGCTGAGAGTAGTAAAGAGACGGTGAGGGTCAGAGGCAAGAGAGTTAGTCAGATGGACATAATAGTCTTGTTTGGCAAGAGCTATGGCTGACTGGAAAGAGACAAGCATGAATTTGAAGTGTAGAAAGTCTGCAAGGGAGTGGGATTTGAGCCAAGCACACTCAGCTGAATGGGCACAGGAACGTAGATAGCAGGTAGTGGATGAAAGTCAGGGCTGGGGTGCAGTACGCCTCACAGGTCGTGGCATGGGCAGAGTGAGAGCATCCAGAGCAGAGGAGAGTGCAGCATTATAAGAAGCTACTGCCTCGTCAACAGACTTAGATGACATAGTGGAGGAAAGAGATGAAGAAACAGTGGAAGAGAGAACCAAAGGATCTTTTTCTACAGGTCCTCGGTAGCTTGTAGCTGGGGATTCCCATATGTGAGGACTGACTTCCTGCTTGTTCCTGGAAAAAGCGTAGTTATTCACCTGTAACAGGTGCTGTCCAGGGACAGCAGGAATCAGTCCTCACAACCCACCCACCTCCCCTTGGAGTTGCCCACTGTTCTTGGTATTTTTTTGTCTTTGCCTGAGCTATGTCATCTAACTGATCAAGATGGCACCCTTGGACAGGAAGGGACCATGCATGCATGGTGGCATTTCCAAAGCCTTTCTTTGAAAGCTGGGGAAATGCTCCGCGTGGGCTCCGTCGATGCCGACGTCACCCATAAGCGAGGACTGATTCCTGCTGTCCCTGGAGAACACCTGTTACAGGTGGGTAACTATGCTATATACTTGACTTTTGTTCCTAATAAATATGTTTTAAACATAAAATCAGGGCAATTTGTTGGCGGAAAGGGGGCAGGGACAGTCACTATTCCGTTAGTTTATATCTGACTAACCGGATAACGATGCTGCTGTCTGGCATACCCAGATATTCAGCACCAGACGCTGGATACGTTCCGGCGCCGAATATCCAGGTTTAATGAAACCAGCAGTGGCTAGGCACTTGAATACTGCTGCTGGATATCAGCCCCTAGGAACTGTTCATTCTACTGAGAAGACTGTGGTAACAAAGCACCTAGTGCTACAGAGAATTAAAGGCAGGGGCTGGGCCAGTCTTCAGTATCCGGTCCAGTCAGAAATCCTGGTCTGCATTAATATTGACTTGCACAGGAAGCCTGCGCTGAGAGAAATAGAGTCAAGAGAACTGGTTTAAGAATGCCTTCTGGATGTTATGAGGTAAAGCAACAAGCTATATTTGTGAACTCCTTAATGTTTGCAAAGTGGTTTTAAAGCAGGAACACCAATGTGAGAGCCTTACCTTTCCTTTTTAAAACCCAAAAGGGTGGGCAGATATTTCAAAAGGCAGAGTGTTCTGCTGATATACTTTGTGTAAAGTCTGACTGCAGTTTTGTGGCATTGAAGATGGTGCCGTTTAATCAGCTACATTTACTCAGATTGCCTGTGCTTATTAAAGGTTGGGAAGCTTTCTAGGAACATTATGGTTAGAGCTATATTAAATGCAGGGCTTTCTTTGACGGGTACTCAGTGGTACTGAGTACAAGCACCTTCCTGATCGTATCTCCAGTCTAGTCCCGGACCTCTGGGTTGTCTACCTTAATCAGCAGCTTGGAGACTGAGGAACCTCCTTCTTTTCATGATGTCACCAGTATAACTTCCCAGGAGCCGCCTCCACTTCCCAGTTGCCTCAGTCTCCAAGCAGCTGAAAGGGTGGTCTGCCCAGAGGTCCGGGCTACCTGGAGGAACAATTAAGTATTCTGTGGGTCAATAGCGTTTTAAGAGAAAAAGAAAAAGAAGAAAGGCATATGTAGCAGGGCTCTGCTTATTTGGCAGCTGTACCTTTAAGTTGCGCAATAGTGCCCCCCCCCCCCCTCTCCAATTGGTACGTGTCGGCCAGTTCGGGAGTGGGTTAAAAAGAACCTGCAGGTCCGGTTCTGCTGTGTAGCACGTTGGCAGACTGGGATCCTCAGTTATCGCCAGCCGGCGCTATACAGAGGCATTGCCTGTCAGCGCGTTTGGGCTGAGGCGGCAGCAGGCGAGCCTGGTTAGAGCTGAATTATTTTAGTGCCCGGAGGGAATTGCTGCTAATACTGATTCAGTGGAGCTTCGGCTGCAGCAGTGGAGAGTGAAGTTTGGTCTCTTCAATTGCTGACAACGGTGAGTAGGCCCGGCCGGCGCAGCCCAGCCATCAGCGCGTTTGGGCGCGAATTCGGCGTCGGGCCCGGCTGCGTGGCAAAGGCCACTCTGCGCCGTGCAGGAGAACTATTCCCTTTTGTTTAAAGCCACGTTGACTTATTTCATGGCGTTTGCTCGCGTTGGGGGCTAGTTAGAGGTTAGCAGGGGGTTAGGAAATTTCTTTCTAACGTTTAAAAAAAAAAAAAAAGAAAGGCAAGAAGAACGTGGAAACGTAAGAGGAGCTCTTAGGACAGGGCTTGGGGGACAGCGTCCAGGAAAATTGGCTGCTAGAGCCTCCCTACGCAGGATGCCTTCTAGACCACAGTGTTTTGTCTGTGGGGCTAGAATGGGATCGGCGGCTGACTCAGGGGTCTGCAAGAGTTGCGCTAAGGAGGCCGCGGTGATGGAGCCGGGGCGAGAGGACAAGGAGGGCGCTCTGGAGTCGGGGAATGTGGTTTCCTGTCCTCAGACACTTTCTGTACCCCTGGAGGAGCCAGTGGTGGGGCCATCTTTGGCTCCGGATTTGCCTCCCGGTCCGCTTGAGTGGCCTAAAGGGCTCTCATCAATTTTTTTAAAGGAATTTGTGACTCTTCTGCAGCAGTCGCTGGGCGGAGTGCCACAGGGCTATGGAAAGTGTGATCTGGAAAGGCTGGGGGTGAAGAGGCTGTCTTCTGGCAGGGGTGCGGAGGAGTCTACAGAGAAGAGACTGCGTCTCAAGGATGACCTTAGGGAGCAGTCTATTATATCTGAGGGGCGTCTCTCGGATGAGGAACGCCACAGCGAGGATCTGGAGGAGGAGTTGGAAGAAGGGGAGCTCACTGAGAAGGAAGACCAGGCGAGAGTGGTGCGGGTTTTCCGAAGGGAGGAACTCCCGGCACTGATTGTGGAAACGCTAGGGGCCTTGAATATGCCGGTCCCAGGGGTTACAGAGGAGGAAACCCTGGAGGATCCGTTATTGCAGGTATTTCGAAAGACTCAGCAAGCATTCCCAGTACACAGAGTTTTCCAGGAGATGATCCAAGAGGAATGGAATGTCCCGGAGGCTCCACTGAAGGGGGCCAGAGTGATGCAGCGTCTTTACCCGTTGGTGGAAAAGTATAAGGAAGTTTTTCAGCCGCCTAGGGTGGATGCAGCCGTGGCGGCGGTTATGAAAAAGAGCACGATCCCGGTCGAGGGCGGAGCAGCCCTCAAGGACACTCAGGACAGAAAGTTGGATGCTCTCTTGCAGCAGATTTTTGAAGTGAACGCCCTAGCGCTACAGGCAGCCATCTCCGGATCGTGGGTGGCCAGGGCCTGTTTGAGATGGTCGCAGCAGGTCCAAGGAGATCGAGACGGGGCTGGGGAGGCTTCCCGGCTGGAATCAGGGGCGGCCTACCTGGCGGATACGCAGTATGACTTGATGAGAGGTCTGTCGAAGAGTATGGCGTCGGCAGTGGTGGCTAGGCGCTATTTGTGGCTTCGTAATTGGGCGGCGGATAATGCGTCCAAGACAAGGTTAGGAAAGATGCCTTTTAAGGGCAGGCTTCTTTTTGGCGAGGAGCTAGAGAAGCTAGTTAAAGACCTTGGCGATTCTAAGGGGGGCAGATTGCTCGAGGACAAGTCTAAACAAGCTAGGGGGATCCCGGGAGGCAAAGGCCCTATGAGAGATTTCCGTAGGCCGGAAGGTCGGGGGTTCAAATCCAACTAGAGGACAGCAACCTTGGGCCGGAAGGACTGGGGTTTCTAGTCCCACAGGTGCTCCTTCTGGTCTTGGGCAAGCCACTTAACCCTCCATAGCCCATGTTCCCTGTAATATAGTTATCTCCAAGTTATAATGCCCTGTTCAATGTAATTTCAGTTTGTTCAATGTAAACTGCACTGATGCAGAATAGCGCGGTATATAAGAAAATGTAAATAAATAAATAAAATTAAAAACCCAGGGTTTCTGAGGCTTTCGGGGAGCGGGTAGAGGTTTTGGGGCCTCTCTCTCCTCTTCCTTGTCCAATCTTAGGAAACCCCAATGATGCCAGGGGGGCCCAGGCGCCTTTAGTAGCCGTCGGAGGTCGGCTGCAGGAATTTTATGCTGCCTGGGCCCGAGTCACGTCAGACCAGTGGGTGCTGGAGATTATTTGAGAAGGGTACGCCGTGGAGTTTCGGTCCCAGGTGCGGGACTCCTTTGTACGGTCCCCTGGCAAGTCGCCCAGCAAGCGCGAGGCGATAAGGGAGACGATTCAAAGGCTCCTTCACCTAGGAGCGATCGTCCCGGTGCCTCGAGACCAACTCGGGTCCGGACGATACTCCATTTATTTCATAGTACCAAAGAAGGACGGCGGTTTTCAACCAATTTTGGATCTCAAGGGCGTGAATTGCTGTCTCCGAGTGTTGCACTTTCATATGGAGACACTACATTCAGTGATCGTGACGGTAAGAAAAGGCGAGTTCCTGACGTCTCTGGACCTCTCGGAAGCGTACCTCCACATTCCCATTCGCCCAGAGCATCAGTGTTATCTGTGCTTTGCGGTCCCCTTTGGCCAGTTTCAGTTCCGGGCGTTGCCGTTTGGCCTTGATTATGGTGGTCATCGCGGCGGCATTGCGGAAGGAAGGGATCATGGTACATCCGTACTTGGACGATTGGCTGATTCGAGCAAAGTCAAGAATCGAGAGCGAGCGAGTCACGGCCCGGGTGGTGGCTTTTCTGGAGAGCCTAGGCTGGGTGGTGAACCTGGGAAAGAGCCATCTCATTCCGTCTCAAAATCTGGAGTACCTGGGGGCTCACTTCGACACGGAGTCAGGGCATGTGTTTCTTCCGCGGCTACAAGCCCAGGGATTGCGAAGTCGGGTGCGCCAGTTTTTGGGCTGTCGGGCGCTCTCGGCTTGGACGTACCTGCAGCTATTAGGCACGATGGTGGCCACCATAGAGGTGGTTCCTTGGGCGAGAGCTCACATGAGGCCTTTATAGAGGGCTCTGCTTCGAAGGTGGTCATATCAGCGAGATTCGCTGGCAAGGCGGCTGCCTTGTCCAGCGGAGACGTGTGTGGCCCTCCGTTGGTGGTTGTCGCCGGAGTTGCTAGAACGGGGGAGGCCGCTGGAAGCGCCGGATTGGGTGACGGTGATGACGGATGCCAGTCTCGTAGGCTGGGGGCGCATGTCCAGGGCAGGTTCTCTCAGGGGCAATGGAGCTCAGAGGAGAGCACATGGTCAATCTACAGGCTGGAATTGAGGGCGGTGTCGCTCACCCTGCAGAGTTTTCAGAGGTACCTAGCTGGGTTGGCGGTTCGAGTGTTCTCGGACAACGCAACGGCAGTGGCCTATGTGAATCGGCAAGGAGGTACCGGCAGTGTGGCTCTGGAAGCGGAGGCCGACCGCCTGTGCACCTGGGCCGAAGAGAATCTACTGGCCCTCTCGGCGGCACATGTAGCAGGAGTGGACAATGTGCAGGCGGATTTCCTAAGTCGAGTAAAAGTGGACCCAGGGGAGTGGGTCCTGCATCCGGAAGTGTTCGAAAGCCTGCAGCGGTGCTGGGGAGTGCCGGTGATGGATCTCATGGCAACATTCCAGTCGGCCAAGGCCAGCCGATTCTACAGCAGAAGAAAGGAGAGAATGTCGGAAGGACTGGATGCCCTTATTCAAAGGTGGCCGGAGGATCAGCTGTTGTATGTCTTCCCTCTGTGGGCTTTAATAGGCAGAGTTCTACAGCAGGTAGAGCGGCACCGGGGTCTCGTCATTCTCATCATTCCGAACTGGCCGCGTCGTCCCTGGTACGCCGACATGGTGAAGCTTTTGATGGAGAGGCCGTGGCATCTGCCGCAGCGCCCGGATCTGTTGTCGCAGGGTCCGCTGTTCATGCCTCATCTGGATCAGTTCTCACATACGGCTTGGCTATTGAAAGGGCACGGTTGAAGGCGAGGGCTTATTCTTCAGCGGTTATTTCTACCTTGCTAAAGGCCAGGAAGAGATCTACGTCATTAGCCAATGTGCGCGTTTGGAGAGTGTTCGAAGATTGGTGTGTTGGCAAGGCCTGTGAGGCGTTAAGGGCGACGGTGCCTCAGATTTTGAAATTCTTACAGGATGGGTTCGACAAGGGGCTGGCGGCTGCTTCGCTAAAGGTGCAGGTAGCAGCGCTGGCCTGCTACAGAGGCAGAATAGGTGGACGGCCGCTTGGGGGACACGGGGATATCAAGCAGCTCCTTTGGGCGGTTTCTCTGTTACGGCCTCCGGAGAGACGGCTGGTGGCGAAGTGGAACCTGCCCTTGGTGTTGGAGGCGTTGGAAAAAGAGCCCTTCGAGCCCTTAAGTCGGGCTTCGGTTAAGGATTTGACCTTGAAGACTGTGTTTCTAGTGGCAATCTGTTCGGTGAGAAGAGTTTCCGAGTTGCAGGCTCTGTCTTGTAAGGAGCCGTATCTGTCGTTCTTCGAGTCGAAGGTGGTGTTGAGACCAGTGCCAGCGTTCTTACCCAAGGTGGTGTCGTCGTTTCATTTAAATCAGGTGATCTCCTTGCCGGTATTTACTGGGGGCGAGGGGAATCCGGGAACGCCGAATCAAAGGCTATTGGATGTCAAAAGAGTGTTGAAAAAGTATCTGCGCCGTACAGAGGATTTCCGTAGATCTGATAGACGTTTTGGGGGGCCGCGAAAGGGGGAAGCGGCTTCCAAGGCTTCTATCGCCAGGTGGATTAAGGAGGCGATTGCTTCGGCTTACGTGCTGAAGGGCAGAAAAGTGCCTGAGGGGCTGCGGGCCCATTCTACGAGGGCGCAGGCAGCGTCTTGGGCTGAGTTGCGTTTGGTTCCGTCTTTGGAAATTTGCAAGGCGGCGACTTGGTCATCTCTGAATTCCTTTATCAAGCATTATCGCATTGATGTGATGGCACAGCAGGATGTGTGTTTTGGGGTGGCTGTTCTTCAGGGAGCTAAGCAGGGTCCCTCCTGTTGAATACTGCTCTGGTACTTACCCAGAGGTCCGGGACTAGACTGGAGATACGATCAGGAAGGTGAAATTAGACTTACCTACTAATTGTTGTTCCTGGAGTAGATACAGTCTAGTTCTGTATCCCTCCCCTGGGCTGTGATTTTCCTATAGCGCTACTCGGCAGAAGTTTCCAGTGTTCACAGGTAAGCGATTTTTATTGCATGGGGGATTCCTGGCTCCGGGGGGAGTTAGCTGGGTCCTTGTCTTCCCGCCGAAGTGGATTGGCGAAGGGGGGAGGCCGATGCTTCCCAGATTAAAGGTTTCTATATTGTTAAGTTCAAAGTTTCAAGTTTTCCCATGTGGGTATTGGGGAGTAGTTTTGTTTGCCGTTATTTTGAGCTTCTAGGTCAGATAGTGGGAGTGAGCTCAATTGAATGATCCGTAAATACTTACTTGCTTCTCCGGTGAGTCTGCTTTGTCAATAGGAACTGGGAAGTGGAGGCGGCTCCTGGGAAGTTATACTGGTGACATCATGAAAAGAAGGAGGTTCCTCAGTCTCCAAGCTGCTGATTAAGGTAGACAACCCAGAGGTCCGGGACTAGATTGTATCTACTCCAGGAACAACAATTAGCAGGTAAGTCTAATTTCACCTTTGTCATTGCCTACTAAAACTGACCTATGGTCCTCATGTATGAATGAAAGTGCCCTGCATATGAGTACTGCATCTTTTTATGCTAGGAAAAAAACACTAATTAAAAGAGATGTCATTCTCTTATGGCATACCTGTTAGATGTTTCTGTCTGGATGTGAATCTTTTTTTATAAGCTATCCTTATTCCTTTTTTTTGGTATGTGTGCTCATCTTTGCATGGCTGGGAAATAAAGATCATATGCAATCTCCAGGAACAAGCAGGAATGTAGTCTTCACATATGAGTATCGTCGGCACCGATGGAGCCCGCGCGGGAACGCTCCCCAGCAGGGCCGGATTTACCTATACGCCAGTTACGCCGTGGCGTAGGGCCCACAGCTGGCAAGGGCCCACAAAAATTGAATAGTTTAAAAAAAAATGCTGGCTGCTACCGCATGAACTGTCCCGCGGGGCCCCCTCTGTCCGGCTGAATCCCTCCGTGCCGGCTTTTGAATAGTTAAAAAAAAAACACTGGCTTCTGCCGTCCCGCGGGGCCCCCTCTGCCCGGCTGAGCCCCTCCGTGCCGGCTTTGAGAGGCGCGAAGGGAGAGTGTCTCCCTCGCGTCTCTGTTAAGCCTGCAGGGGCAGATGGGAAATTCCCCTCTGCCCGGCTGAGCCCCTCCGTGCCGGCTTTGAGAGGCGCGAAGGGAGAGTTTCTCCCTCGCGTCTCTGTTAAGCCTGCAGGGGCTGATGGGAAATTTCCCATCTGCCCCTGCAGGCTTAACAGAGACGCGAGGGAGATACTCTCCCTTCGCGCCTCTCAAAGTCGGCACGGAGGGGCTCAGCCGGGCAGAGGGGGCCCCGCGGGACGGCAGCAGCCAGCGTTTTTTTTTAAACTATTCAATTTTACTTGAGCCGATGGGGGGTAGGACTGGTAATGGGCTGGGGGGGGGGGGATAAGACTGGAGGTGGGCTGATGGGGTTAGGAATGGTAATGGGCTGTGGGCTGTGGGCTGGGGGAGGGGGTTAGAACTGGTAATGGGCTATGGGGGGGGTTAAGACTGGTAATGGGCTGTGGGCTGATGGGGGCTGTCTGGTAATAGGCTATGGGGGGGCTAGAACTGGAAATGGGCTGGGGGGGTTAAGACTGGGGGTGGGCTGATGGGGTTAGGACTGGTAATGGGCTGTGGGCTGTTGGGAGGGGGTTTGGACTAGTAATGGGCTATGGGGGGGGCTAGGACGGGAAATGGGCTGATGGGGTTCTAACACTGGAGGTGGGCTGATGGGGTTAGGACTGGTAATGGGCTGTGGGCTGATGGGGGGTTAGGACTGGTAATGGGCTATGGGTGGGGGTTAGGACTGATAATGGGCTATGTGGGGGCTAGGACAGGAAATGGGCTGATGGGGAGGGGTTAGGACTTGAGGTGGGCTGATGGAGTTAGGACTGGTAATGGGCTGTGGGCTGATGGGGGGGTTAGGACTGGCAATGGGCTATGGGGGGCTGACTGGAAATGGGTTGATGGGGTTAGGACTGGAAGTGGGCTGATGGGGGGTTAGGACTGGTAATGGGTTATAGAGGGGGCTTAAACTGAAAATGGGGTGATGGGGGGTTAGGACTGGAAGTGGGTTGATGGGGGGCTAGGACTGGTATTGGGTTGGGGGGTTGCTAGGACTGGAAATGGGCTGATGGGTGGCTAGGACTGGAAATGGGCTGATGCAGGGACTAGAAGGGAATGGATGCTGGGTGAGGCTGGAACTAGAAGGGAGCTGATGTTGGGGAGGATTAGAATGGGATGGGGCTGGAAGAGTAAAATGGAGAAGGGAAAAATATTTTGTGTGGGAGGGATAAAAAATCTACAATTGGCCGGGTATTGGGAGAGTAAGTGAGGATGGAGGGGTAAAATTTGAGTGGATGAAATAGGAATGAGGAAAGAGCAAAAGGAGAAAGATTAGTATGTTAAAGCAGATGTAGAGAGAGAATGGAAAAAAACTAGAAGAGAGAAGAAAGGACAAATGGACAGCAGACGATGGAGAGTTAGCAGAAGACACGAAGAAACCAGAAGAAAGTGGCTGGAGCAATTGCAGCTGAAAAAAAATGCACAAAAGGTAGAAAAATATCTCTTTATTTTGAATTTATTAATTGGAATATGTCAGCTCTGGTAAATGTGCATCATTAATGTCTGCGCTTTGTTTAGTACAAGAGCAAATTAATGTATAGTTTTATTTCTACAGTGTTGTACATTCCAAGTTTGGCTTTTGGGATTCCCAGTTTAATTATGACGTCAGGGCCAACAGCGCGCAGCTGATCCGGCGTGCTCGTTTTTATCTTTTCTGGGGGCCCACAATTTTTGTTGGCGTAGGGCCTCACTCAAGGTAAATCCGGCCCTCCTCCCCAGCGTCCTATAGGAAAGCTTTTGGGAGCATCCCACTGCACCTGCACTGCTGCCTTCCCACCTTTCCAACTCTCCCTCTTCAATTTTTCATTTTCTGTGGAGCCGACAGGCAGCAATTCCTGTCACCGCAGAAAATTTTCTTTTTTGTGGTCGCATCTGCCTTCCCGTCGACGCTCACACCGGTACCACCGGTACCATCGGTGTCTTCTTTGTTTTCTTCTTCTTTCTTCTTAAAAAAAAAGCTTTTTCTTGAGGGTCTGTCCCCTATTGGTGCCTCAGCGCCATTTGGGAAGTAGGCCCTGTTTTCTTTCAAAATGGGAGAAACCAACTAGTGGTTTCAAAAAATGTTCAAAATGTGGCAGTACTATTTCTGCTACCGACACTCATGACTGGTGTCTTAAATGTTTGGGCCCAGACCATTTACCATCGGAGTGTCTCCTCTGCAGAAAGATAACTAAGAGGGGCCTGCAGAATAGAGCTGTGAAACTCGGCACCCTTTTTGCCTCGGATGCAATGTCCATTGCATTGATGTCGTCCAGGGCTTCATCTTCCTCCCATGGATCTCAGGTAACCAAACCCAGGTCTTCCTCGAAGACCAGCCGGTCCTCAATGGGTAGATCTCCTTCTAAGCATCGAGATGCTTCTAGCGTTGCCCTTGAGGACAATACGCTGGCCAAACAACACCGATGGGAGGTCCTTGCCTCCAAAGCATTATCGGGGTCCCAAGATGTTCCCGAGTCGTCCACCTCCGGAGAGCTCTTGGAGCCATGTTCTGGGGTTGTGGCCCGCTCCGCTAGTATCGACACCCAGACATCGGAAGGCTCCTTGGATCAACGTATCCTAGCCATTGACCGCAGTCTTGCGGCCTTGCTAGCAGCCTCCGTACTGCTAAAGCTGCTGCAATCGGTTCTGCAGTCATCGGTACCGATACCGGTACCGGATGTATCTGCATCTACCTTTGTGCCGCTCTCCATGCTACCACCCATGCCGGCCCTAGAATCGGTGTCCGTTATAGAGGGTCCAGTATCGAGGCATTCCGATGCCAACTTCGATCGATACTGTCGACAGGCAGTACGGGAGCACCCGGCCCATTGATACTTCGAGTCTTCCGATTCCGATTCTTCCGAAGACTCCATCGGTACTGGAGCGGTTCTTCTGGAAGATCCCTCTCCTTCGCTGCAATGCTGGATGTCTCCTCCGGAGGACATGTGTTTTCAAGACTTTATACGGGATGTGGCTCGGGTCCTCTCGATCACTGTGACCCCCGAGAAGGAACCGAGAGCTGAAGACATTTTTCAGTATCCAGCAACCCCTAAGGAGGCCGCAACCCTTCTCAAACACCGGATTTTGCACAACCTCATGCTTAGGATGTGAGAAACACCCTTAACGGTGTCTCCACATTCTCGAAGGCTTGATACAATGTACCGGGTACCGCAGTGTCCCGGATTCCAAAAAACGCAGTTACCACACCATTCCATGGTTGTGGAATCGGCAATGCATCGAATCAAAAGTGTTAATTTTAATTTAATTTAATTTGTGCGTTTTTATATACCGCATCTTCCTATGATCAGTTGTGGTTTACATGGAACAACAGTTAAACAAGCAATGCTGTTTTTACATATAACAGTGGGCGATAACAAGAAAATCGAACTTACAGTTAAAACATTTTTGTAAACTATGTGCAAGAATTCAAACTTTCATTTAACAGGTTGTAAACTATGTATAAAGAACGCATTTTAACTATGTACAGGTATGTCTATTTTCAAATCATTGGGATGAAGTTCTAGCGTCAATTTCAGTTCAGAGGTGGGTCATGTTAAGACACATTCATCTAATCTTCCGGGCCATGAGGCGAGAACTCTTGATGCCTTTGGTCGTTGATGTTTTCAGACCTCTATGTTATCGGCCAGGATAAGTTCATACATATTCTACATGGGTATATTTCTTTGAGAGGGTACTAAAGATTTGGAATTGATGGCTCCTCTTCTCCCCGATGACAAGAGGGACGATTTCCTTACTCTTGTTAAGCATGCCCAAAATGTTTCTAAGTTCATGAACAGGGCAACCTTTGATTGTTTTGAATGCATTAGCAGGGCCTCTGCTATTTCTATCAGTGCACGTTGGATTGCTTGGTTACAAGCATCTGATTTAGAGCAGTGGGTGCAAGACAAGCTGGGGAATATTCCTTGCACAGGAGAAAACCTCTTTGGCAAGGATTGGCAGGACAAAGCTTCTCAGCTTGAGTCCGAGAACACTACTTTGAATAGATTATCAAGGACCACTGCCAACCCAGCTAAGAAAAAGACAGTTAAGAAACCCTTTTTCAACAGGAAAAAAATTCTATCCTCCTTACATCCAAACTGTCCACTGTCCAGTCCATGCTCCCCAGAAAGGGCAGCAGCAGCCGAAACAACAAAGAAAGGCTCAAGTCCCCAGAGCTCAACCAGCTCAGCAGACACAGCCTCCGCAAGGTCTTTGACTCCTTCCTAGAGAACCCAGTCATCCTACCTCTAAAAATGCCAGAGCCACTCAACATTCCAGGCAGACTGTGTTACTTTGACACGAGGTGGCAGCAGATAACATCAGAGCATTGGACTCTCTCCATCGTGACAGAGGGGTACAAACTCCACTTCCACAGTATGCCCCCTCTCTCTACTCCAAGAGAGTTCAGTTCTCGCCCCCCCCCCCCCACTACTCTCTCGTGTCAAGAGATCACCTCACTCTTTGCTCAGGGTACAATAGAGGAGGTACCTCTTTCTCAACAAGGCCTGGGCTTTTACTTCCTCTATTTCGTTATACCAAAGAAAACAGGAGGGTACAGGCCCATACTGGACCTCGGAGAGTTAAACAAGTATCTGTTCTGAGAGAAATTCAAAATGATCTCTCTCAGAACACTTCTCCCTTACATTCAGAGTCAGGATTGGCTATGTTCTCTAGACCTAAAAGACGCCTATACACATATCCTTATTCATGCAAAACACAGGAGGTTTCTTTGATTCATTTTTCAGGGAAGACATTACCAGTACAGGGTTCTACCCTTTGGCCTGGCTTCCACCCCAAGAGTCTTCACAAAATTCATGGCAGTAGTAGCAGCATTTCTAAGGACTCTAGGAATATTTGTCTTCCCCTACTTAGATGACTGGCTGATCCGAGCATCAACAGCTCTAGAAGCCAGCTCTGCTCTTTCCTGCACAATGCAAGTTCTCCAATATCTGGGATTGGTCATAAATCTCCCAAAGTCTCATCTCACCCCTTCTCAATCCCTAGAGTTCATAGGGGCTCTTCTAGATACATGGCAGTCAAGAGCTTTCCTGACACAACTCTGCTGTGCTTGAATAGTTCAACTGGCTTCTCAAGCAGCTATGAAAACTTCCCTGACTGCTTGAGAAATGCTCCAGTTGCTGGGGAATAAGGCGTCCACTGTTCATGTGGTCCCCTATGCTTGCCTACATATGCGAGCAGCCCAGTGGACCCTAGCCTCTCAGTGGACACAGGCGTCGGGTCGTCTGGGGGACAAAATCAGAAACTCTGCACGCCTCATTTCATCCCTTCAGTGATGGCAATCACTTGAAAACCTTCTCGCAGTTTCACCTTTTCAGCAGCCACTGCACCAAGCTACCTTGACGACAGATGCGTCCAAGTTGGGTTGGGGGGCTCATATGGACAATCTCTCCACTCAAGGTCTCTGGATCCAGCAGGAGGCTTGTCTTCACATAAATCTACTGGAACTCAGAGCTATTTTCTATGCTCTTCGTGTATTTCAGGACCATCTGCGCTACAAGACAGTTCTTGTCCAGACAGACAATCAGGTAGCCATGTTCTTTGTCAACAAGCAGGGTGGAACGGGTTCTTAGGTGTTATGCAATGAAGCTCTACACCTCTGGTCCTTTGCAAGAGCCCTTCAGATTCACCTACTAGTGGTGTATCTCCCAGGCAAACAGAATGTCCTGGCAGACAAACTCAGTTGAGTGCTACTGCCACACGAGTGGTCTTTTCATTCAGAACAAATTGCTTGAATCTTTTGAATCTGGGGAACCCCAGATATAGACCTATTTGCAAGTCCTCAGAATGCCAAACTTCCCTGATTCTGTTCCAGAATTCCAGTTCGGAACAGTCAGGCAATGGATGCTTTCCACCTCCACTAGGGTCAGGACTTCCTATATGCCTACCCACTGATTCCCCTCATTCCCAAGACTCTCTTCAAGCTTCAGAGAGACAGGGGCCATATGATCCTCATAGCCCCACGCTGGCCACGACAGACGTGGTATCCATTGCTTCTACGTCTCTCTCAAACCAGACCTCTGGAGTTGGGATGTGCTCCAGATCTTCTATCCCAGGAGAACGGTATGCTTTTGTACCCAAATCCTCAGTCTTTACACCTGATGGCGTGGCTGCTGAGAGCTTAGAACTCCAGGATGTGAACCTCTCTCAACAGGTTAAAGATATCCTTTTGGCCTCAAGGAAACCTTCCACAAGGCGTGCCTATGCCTTTAAGTGGAGAATGTTCTCTATCTGGTGTTCAAAAAAGGAACTTAATCCTTTTTCAGTTCCAGAAGAGGTGTTACTGGAGTATCTCCTCCAACTTTCATCCTCTGGACTTAAGACTAATTCAGTAAGGGTCCATCTTAGTGCCATTGCGGCTTTCCACAAGCTCTTTGATGGAAAACCTGTCTCCTCTCAGCCACTTGTAGCATGCTTTATGAGAGGTCTACTCTTTCTCCAGGACCAAGCAGGAAGTCAGTCCTCACATATGGGTGTCATCGGTGCCGATGAAGCCCCAGCGGAGCATTTCCCCAGCTTTCTATGAAAGCCTTTTGGAATGCAGGCACGCATGCGTGGTTCCCTTCTCGCCTAAAGGTGCCATCTTAACTCAGTCTCTTTTTTTCCGTGAAGCCCACCGGACGTGTGTCCAGTTTTCCCGGTTAAAATTAGATTTTTCAGTGATTTTTGCTATTTTTTCTCCCGGTTCGACGCTGGTTCCCCTCCCGCGGGTTCGGTACACCGGTATCGAGCCCGACTCTTCTTTTTCGGTTTTTGCCCTTCGTGGCTGGCGTTTGCGCCCTTTTTCCCTTTTTTTCCTGGAAGGCCGGTCCTTTGACCTCGCGGGGACTCTTTTTTCCCCGATGGCTTCCAGCGGTTTTAAGAAGTGTGATCAGTGTAAGAAACTAATGTCTCTCACCGACACACACGACTGCTGCCTTCGGTGCCTCGGCCCCAACCACGATCCTAAGTCGTGCGGGGCCTGTGGAAAGATGTCTTCCAAGGCACTACGAAGTCGCCAGCAGCAAAAGGAAAGGCTTTTCTCGGACTCAGCCTCCGGCCAGGCCCGGACCTCGTCTGAGGCCTCGACATCTCGGGATTCCGATCCCGAGCGCCGTTGAAGCTCCTCAGACAGGGGGTCCCCCGACCGGGAATGTAAGAGGAAGAAACGGCTTGCAAGGGCATCGGAGAAGGAAGTCCCTGGCTCCTCGAGGGCCAGGTCTAAGACCCCCGACTGTCGCCCCGGGCCCGTGGAACCGGAGAAGCCTGCCAAAGTTCCTCATGTGGAGCCGGAGTCTGCTGAACACGTAAGCCCCGTAGTCCTCGTGGACTCTCCTCCCAGGGAGCCGACATCGGGCCCGGCACCGCCGGGGCCCGAGTCGGTGGCTGCTGCGTCTCCCGAGCTGGGTCTCAGGATGACAGCCTTGGAGAGCAGATTGTCTGCCTTCATGGAGCAGCAGCGGGCACTGATGGCCAGCCTGTCTGGCGCATCTGCCCCGACCACCAGGATATTGACGTCGAAGTTGACCCCGGAGACCGAGCCGATACTCGAGTCCATCGTGGCTCGGAGTCGACCTCGGTTGCGATCTCCCTCGACCTCCCGTTCAGGACCGAGGGCGTTGACGCCGGTGCTTCCTGCATCGGGACGGGTGCTCCAGGACCCCGCGGGGTCGGACCCTGACTCTTCCTTGGACGAGTCGGCTTGGGAGACGGAGGACGAGGAGTCTCCTGATACCTTTAAGACTTGGTGCGTCCCTTCGGACTCACCGCAGTCTGAGCCCCAGAGTAGGTCCCCCCCGGAGGACACCCGGTTCTCGGAGTTCGTCCGGTATATGGCCACTGCCTTGGCTATTCCGGCGGACCCTGAGGAAGAGCCTCGAGCCTCGAGCTCGAGGCGCTACAGTATGACTCTCCTCCGAAGGAGGCCTTTACTGTCCCGGTTCCTCCGATGCTGGAACGGCTCCTCTTCCGTATGTGGGAGACACCGGCCTCAGCGCCGGTTCTTAGCAAGCGAGTCGATTCGATCTATCGACTCTGGAAGAGCCCTGGTTTTCAGAAGGCACAGCTACCACACCATTCCATAGTTGTGGAATCGGCCATGCATCGTCTGAAGAGCCAGAAGATGCACTCCGCGGTGCCTCCTGGCAGGGAGGCCCGAAACTTCGATGGCATCGGTAGAAAGTGCTTCCAGGGCTCGATGCTTGCTTGCCGTGTCCAGTCCTACCAGCTGTACATGGGCATGTACTTGCGAGATCTGGCCAAGGAGTTGGCCGGGTTCTCTGCTGGTCTTTCCAGGGAACCCTTGCAGAGATTTAAGTCCTTGTCCTCGGGGATTCGGGACTGCTCAAAATTCATGTCCCATGCCACCTACGATGTCTTCGAGGCTTCGGCCCGAGTTGCGGCAGCCGGCATCACGGCTCAACGCCAGGCATGGCTGCAGTCATCGGACCTCGAGCCATGGGTTCAGGACAAGTTGGTTGATGTCCCTTGCCGAGGTGAAAACCTGTTTGGCAAGCACATGACCGAGAAGGCTGCTCAGCTCGAGACTGAGCACCTCACATGGACAAGGCTGTCGAGGAAGACCTCTGCCCCTTCTCATAAAAAGAAGGGCTCGGGTAAAAAGCCTTTTTACCCGAGGAAGGGCACTGCCTACAAACAGTACCCGCAATATCAGGCTGCCCAAGCTGCCCCCCAGGGTCAGCAAGCCAAGGGCCAGGGTAATGGGTCCAGTAGGCAGAGGACCCCCAAGCCTCAGGCCCCTGCTACCACTCAGCAGGGTGGGGGCTTTTGACTCCTTGAGCGTAGCCTCTCCTCCACTGCTCTCCCAACCCTGCACAGGAGGTCATCTTGCCCTCTTTGCCCACCAGTGGCCCCATATCACCGGGGACAGTTGGGTGCTGGAGATAGTCCACAAGGGCTATGCCCTCCATTTTCACCAAATGCCTCCTCCATACTTCCCAGGGGAGCCTCCCAGGCCTCCCCTGCACACAGACCTTCTCCTTCAGGAGCTTCAGGGTCTGTTGGTGGACAGGGCGGTGGAGCCTGTGCCTCCCCACTTGCAAGGTCACGGATTCTACTCCAGGTATTTCCTGGTGCCCAAAAGAACCCGTGGCCTTCGACCCATTCTGGACCTCAGGAACCTCAACAAGTTCCTAGTGAAGGAAAAGTTCAAGATGCTTACTCTTGGAACCCTTCTTCCCTACCTCCAGCAGGGAGATTGGCTATGCTCCTTAGATCTAAAGGATGCGTACACTCACATCCTCATTCATCCAGACCACAGAAAGTACCTCAGGTTCATTGTGGGAGGAAACCATTATCAGTACAGAGTGCTGCCTTTCGGCCTCACCTCCACCCCCAGAGTCTTCACAAAGTGCCTAGCAGTGGTGGTGGCCTACCTGAGAAATCAGGGAATCTTTGTCTTCCCCTATCTAGACGACTGGCTCATCAGGGGTCAGACATGTCAGGAGGCCAGTCAAGCCACCCTCAGGACTATTGCTCTTCTACAACGCCTGGGGTTTGTCATAAACTTCGCAAAGTCCACTTTGCTCCCCTCCCAGAAATTAGAGTTCATAGGAGCAAGGCCGGACTCTGTTGGCAAAGGCTTTCTTGCCAGCAGACAGGGCCCAAAGGTTGATGGCCTTGGCAAATCAGTTTCTCAGCAGGTCCCTGGTCTCCGCCAGACTCTGCCTGAGGCTTCTAGGCCACATGGCTTCGACAGTACATGTGACCCCCAATGCCAGGCTCCATATGAGGCCTGCACAGTGGTGCCTTCGGGCTCAGTGGTCACAGGCCACCGGCAGCCTCAGAGACAGGATAAGGGTGTCCAGACCATTTCTGCAGTCACTCAACTGGTGGCTGCACCCACCCAATCTACTGAAAGGGGTGCCTTTTCAGATTCCAGGGTACACAGTAGTGATGACTACAGATGCCTCCCTGCAAGGCTGGGGAGCTTATTGTCTGGGCAAGTGCACCCAGGGACCCTGGTCTCCCTGGGAAGCTGCACAGCAGATCAATCTCCTCGAACTCAGAGCTATTCGATTGGCACTCAAAGCTTTCACTCCTTCCCTGGCTCATCAGTCTGTCCTGATTCAAACAGACAACCAAGTTGCCATGTTTTATGTGAACAAACAGGGCGGAACTGGGTCCAGGCTCCTTTGTCGGGAGGCTCAGGACCTTTGTTCTTTTGCCCTCAAGCACAACATGCTCCTCAAGGCTGTGTACCTTCCAGGCCAGGACAACTACCTGGCAGACAGATTAAGTAGAATACTGCAGCCCCACGAGTGGCAGCTGCATCCTTTAGTGGTTCAGAAGATCTTCCTGAAATGGGGTCTCCCTTTGATAGATCTCTTTGCCAGCCCAACGAACAAGCAACTGCCAAAGTTCTGCTCCAGGCAACCACATCCTCTGCGTATAGCAGCAGATGCTTTTCTGATATCCTGGTCTCAGGGCCTCCTCTCTGCGTTTCCTCCCATGCCCTTGTTGGCCCGAACTCTCTTCAAGATTCTTCAGGACAAGGCCTCGGTCCTGCTGGTGGCTCCCAGGTGGCCGAGACAGCCTTGGTTTCCTCTTTTGCTTCAACTGGCTGTGGCTCCTCCACTACCTCTGGGGTTGCAACCCGACCTTCTCTCACAAGAGCAAGGTTCCCTTCTGCACCCCAATCTCAAAGCTCTCAATTTGATGGCCTGGAGGCTGCAAGGGTAGTCTTGGCTCCCTGGGGCCTGCCTCAGGAGGTTGAGAAGGTTGTCCTAGCCTCTAGGAAACAATCTCATTCTCTGCACCAACTCTCTGGAATCACCTCCCGTGTGAGCTGCGTTTAATCAAGGACATCACCAAATTCAGGAAGGAGCTAAAAACTCACCTATTTCGATGTCATTACAATCAGCTATGACCATCAACTGAGAGAGTATTCAAAACTGCTATATGTATAATTATGTAAATATGTATATATAGATGTAAGAATGTATAAGTCACCCCCTAAGACGCTAACCATGTGTGCTGTGACCCCAGTTATTTGTACATACCATCCCCCCCAGTCTTGATTGACAATCCCAGAACATGAATCAAACCGCTGCTGATCGCTGGAAGTAGCGGTATATAAATGTGCAGTAAATAAATAAAATAAATAAAATCCACTAGGAAAACCTATGCTCTCAAATGGAAGAGGTTTTCTGTGTGGTGTCAGCTATGTACAGAAGATCCTTTCTCCTGTACTGTGCCAGTAGTCCTTCAGTACTTACTGCACTTGTCAAATCAAGGTCTTAAATCCAACTCTGTTCGGGTCCACCTCTCAGCTCTAGCAGCTCACCACTCTCTGGTGGAGGGACATTCTGTGGCTGGTCACCCCTTGGTGTCTCACTTTCTTAGGGGCTTGCTTTTGCTCAAGCCTCCTATCCGTCCTCCTGCCCCTGAGTGAGAGCTGAATGTGGTCTTGCAGCAACTGACTCGCCCACCTTTTGAGCCGATGGCTACTTGTCCACTACGCTTCCTCTCCTGGAAGACACTCTTCCTGATAGCTCTTACCTCGGCTAGGCGAGTAAGTGAGCTTCAGGCCCTGGTCTGTGATAGGCCTTACACCAGGATTTATAGGAACAGGGTAGTCCTTAGGACTCATCCAAAGTTCCTCCCTAAGATTGTCTCCTCTTTCCACCTCAACCAGGAGGTGGTTCTTCCAACATTCTTCCCTAGGCCTCATGCAAGCCAGGCTGAAGCAGTCCTGCATACCCTGGACTGTAGGAGGGCCTTATCCTTCTACCTTGACTGTACGCAGGGGCATAGAAGGGCTACCCAGCTCTTCGTCTCCTTTGACCCCAATAAGTTGGGGTTGGCTTTGTCCAAGCGTACCTTGTCTAACTGGGTGGCTGACTGTATCACCTGGGCTTACAAGGCGGCTGACCTTCCTTTGCAGGGTAGGGTTACGGCCCACCGAGTTAGGGCAATGGCTGCCTCAGTGGCTTATCTCCTCTCTGTGCCCTTGGTAGACATCTGCAGGGCTGCAACTTGGTCTTCAAGCCAGACATTTGCGGCCCATTACTGCCTGGAGAGGGAGTCCCGTAGGGACAGTGCTTTTGGCCAAGCAGTACTCCGGAATCTCTTTGAGGTTTAGGCAACTCCTGCCCTCCTGCCCTCTGTTGGGCTACCGGTGGAGGTTGTGTCCTTGAAAAGCCTTTCTTTGCTGCTGAGACTAGAGGGAGTTCTCTTGTTCAGCCTGGGTTCCTCAGTAGCCCAGAGCTGGAGAGTCACCCATATGTGAGGACTGACTTCCTGCTTGGTCCTGGAGAAAGAGTAGTTACTCACCTGTAACAGGTGTTCTCCAGGAGCAGCAGGAATCAGTCCTCACAACCCTCCCTCCTCCCCTTGGAGTTGCAGTTGTACATAGTTTATTTTTCATTTTTGTGTGCTGTTCTTAGCTATGTCATTTGACTGAGGTAAGATGGCACCTTTAGGCGGGAAGGGAACCGCGCATGCGTGCCTGCATTCCCAAAGGCTTTCATAGAAAGCTCGGGAAATGCTCCGCTGGGGCTTCATCGGTGCCGATGACACCCATATGTGAGGACTGATTCCTGCTGCTCCTGGAGAACACCTGTTACAGGTGAGTAAGTACTCTTAACTAAGCCTCCCATTAAGCCACCTGCCATGGTATGGGATTTAAATCTTGTCCTTGGACAGCTTATGAAGCCATCCTTCGAGCCCTTAGCAACAACATCCCTAAAGTTTCTTTCTTGGAAGGTAATCTTCCTAATTGCCCTCACTTCTGCAAAAAGCATCATTGATCTACAATCTTTAGTGGCTGATCCTCCTTACACAAGGTTGCACCATGATAAAGTAGTCCTTAGGACTCATCCTCACTTTATGCCAAAGGTGGTTTCGCCTTTTCATTTAAACCTGTCGGTTTACCTTCCTGTCTTCTTCCGTAGGCCTCATGCCTCTATTGCAGAAAGGAATCTTCACATTCTAGACTGTAAACGGGCTTTAGCCTTTTACCTTCAGAGGACTAGGCAGCATAGAAAGGCTTCACAGCTTTTTGTTGCCTTTGATTCCAGTCACCTGGGTTTACCAGATCCCAAGAGAACTCTCTCCAAGTGGATTGCAGACTGCATATCCTTTACCTATGAGAGTAAGGGACTTTCTCTCGAAGGTCATGTCACTGTGCACAATGTGAGAGCAATGGCTGCCTCTATGTCCAACCTTTGCTCGGTGTTGATTGACGACATCTGCAAAGCAGCCACTTGGTTCTCTATCCACACCTTTGCAGCCCATTATTTATTATTTATTTATTTGGTTACATTTTTATACTGCTCCTTCCAGTGATCAGGAGCAGTTTACATTAAACATTTGATTCAACCATAACAGTTACATATAACAGGTTTATAACTATATACATAACATGAGGTGGTAGAAGGAAAACCTTTAAACGATTTCCAATGCAATACTGCTTGGACAAGGACTCCCGTCGGGATGGACAAGGACTCCTGTCGGGATGCCTTGTTTGTCCAGGCTGTTCTCCAGGATCTCTTTCAGACTTAGAACAACTCCTATCCCCATCCCGGGTTTCGATGCCAGAGATCCTTGGGAGGAAGCATGAACCTCCTCAGCCCAGGTTTCGCTGCTTTCTGGGGTCATCTCCCTGGCATCTCTAAGCTTGGGAGTCCCCATATGTGAAGACTACATTCCTGCTTGTTCCTGGAGATTGTGTGTGTAGCTACTCACCTGTAATAGGTGATCTCCGGGAACAGCAGGAATTGAGTCTTCACAACCCACCCACCTCCCCTAGGAGTTGTATCTCTATCTCTCTCTCTTTCTTTCCTTCTCTCCTTTGGTCTCAGCTACAAACCCAACTGAAGAGGGAGAGTTGTAAAGGTGGGAAGGCAGCAGTGCAGACGCAGTGGGATGCTCCCATAAGCTTTCCTATAGGACATTGGGGTGTGTTTCCACGCGGTCTCCGTCGGTGCTGACGATAACCATATGTGAAAACTCGATTCCTGCTGTTCCCAGAGATAACCTGTTACAAGTGAGTAACTACGCTTTATTTGAAAGTTTTCTGGAATTCAATCTTGTTACTGTACTATGGAGAGTAGCTATTCTGAGGAAATAAGAATCACAGGACATCAAGGGTAACTCCATCAGCCTGAAAGCAACCTGTAGTTCCCCTATCTGTGATACGAGAAAGAACGAGTTGCAAAGTTGACAGGATTGTATCCTATTGCTGGTAAAGCTTGCCTTAAGATGACGGTGATTTGGAATAATCTCAGCAGCCTGATTCTAGCTCACTTGCCCTGGAGGGATTGCTGGTCATGGAAGGGCTGATGGACATAGGTAGGGGTGTTAGCTAAGCCGCTGAAGTTGTGGTAGTGTGGCCTTGTGGTCCCATTTCCATCCGGGTGTCAGTACTTGCACCTGCATAGATCAGTGGGTCCTATCTGCTGGGGAGTCACTACTCAAGCAGGAGACCATGGGCAGCGAAGTAGAGCAGCAAGCTTCTGGGGCCAGGCTGCAGATTTCCTCAGCATCTCCTTCCCCTTCATCTGCCCACCTACAATCCACTCGCTCCTCTGCCTTTTTCTTCGCCGGCCCTGCTCTTTGGAATGCTCTCCCCTCCTCCTTGCGTTTAGAGACCCACCACACCACTTTCAAGCAAAACCTGAAGACCCATCTGTTTTCCCTGGCGTTTGACCTTCCCTCCCCTTTCGTGTGATCTTTCTCGCTCCTCCCATCGTCTCTACCCTGGAATATATGTTCTTCTGTCTCATCTTATCTCTCCTCTCCCTCTTTCTTTCCTGTCAAAGAATTGTAACTTCTCTTCTTGTTTCTATTGGCCCTCGGCCTTGATTTTCCTTTGTTTTTTGAAAATTGTACACCGCCTTGATTCCTGTAGAAAAGCGGTTCTATCAAATTTAATAAACATAAACATAAGCATCACAGATGTCGGTGCCCTAGTATCCCATGAATCAGAAAGAAATGTGTTACTGTTGTTCTAAACTGCACAGATATGCATGGTGGAAGACTGAAGCTCTTGCTGCTTGGGCTGAGAAACATGCTCTGCCACCGCTAGGGATGTTGGTCCTGGTGCTTTTGGCAATCTCAGCACTTCCAGCGCCCTCAGAATCCGCAGGGAGATGCGGCTTCATGATGCTTCAAGGTTTCTGATGCATTGAGTGTGCTTATGAACCATGAGGGGTGCTGTTCCTGGTGCTCCAGGGTGCTGCTGCACTGTCTTTGAGCCTCTGGAGGCTCTTAACTTCTTGAGGCTTGGGTAGGCTTGCCACTCTCACGCCTTGTTTTGGCTTTGGGATGAATGCTTTCCCCTTGGATCCTGCTTGGATTGATGTCCTTTTTTAAGTCCTTGCCAAGAGGAGGTATTGTTGATAAGGCCAGCCTTTTATCATAGCTGAGCTACATAGGACCACCTCCAGGTCCCGTTCTCCATCACGCAAACTCTCACGATATGTGGCTCGAAACTTTCATACTGAAACTAGTGAGGAAGAAGGCAGTGGAAAATGTGGCATCTCTTGGGGGGATGCCCACCGCTATGTTATGGTGGCGGGGCCCCATCCAACTTCACATCAGGGCCTGCTTATACTTTATAGACTATATAGATATATAGATATATGCCTAGGGTACACATCTATGTTGTTTTTATAAAGCAAATGAATAGAAACAAAGTCTCAAAAATGAGTCAGGGTCTAAATGTGACACATTAAAAAATCAAAAACCTCAGACAAATTATTAAATAGAGTAAAAGGACCTCAAATAGAGTGAGCTTAAAAAGCTTTCTAGCATGAGAGCCAATACAGGCCACAAAGCCAGAGCTTCTCAGATGTCATCATTAGTCCAATAACCCGACACAAAATGCTTTCTCATCAGGTAACAAAATTATAATCCAAAACCAAATTATTCCCCAAAGCTTTTATACATTTTTTGAAATGTCACACTGAAAAAGTGATCCCCACAATAAAGCCCACTTTCATAAATCTGACAGAGTGTTGTGTTTCAAAACTTGTCTGCATCAGGGATTTTTCAAAAGATAGTGAGCTCAGCAAGAAGTCCAAAGGACTGCTACTCCATTCAGCTGTGTGCAGTCCATGAGCCTGAGGAGTTCCAAATTAACTCAAAATATATACCATGGCATTAAACAGTCACATGCAGAGACAACCAATCAAAAACAATCATCCTCAAAACATTCATTGTAAACTACCACAGTCCCATTCACAGTCAAATCAAAGTCATCCAGTTAATGGCTTGATTAAGGCCAGAGGGATCGACAGTCTGAAAGCAAAACATCCAAAAATGCTCACGCAAATTTCACCTATTCTCTCTATTACCCTTTCGCCAGGTAACCAGTGTGTGCTCCAAAATCCGCCAGCGGAGGTCTGAGATCTGATGTTGATACTGAAGCCAATGTGCCACCAAGGGGGGCAGTTTTCATATTAATAAGGCTCTTGTGTTTATCGAGACTCAGACATACTCTTCTCTTTGTGCATCCCTTATACACCAGTGGGCAGATAACCATATATATAGCCTAGTTACAGTCACAATCAGTGTGTGTCCCCTAGAGGTATAGGAAATGTTATCCAAATAGGGCAGATCAGGGCAAACTGGCACCAGTAACAGTGGCCACAAATAAAGTGGTCAATAGGACAATCAGGCAGCAGTTGAGGTAGAGAGAACTTGGTGAGCAATTCGCCCAGATTACACCCTCATTTGTAATGTTATACATAGGAAGCTGGTAAAGGCAGGATGTAGACTCAAAACAGCCCATTTATACATTGAATTCACAATGCATCGCAATGCCATAGAATATGCTTACACACAAACTAGAAAGTCGTCAGACGTTTGCTGTTTATATGGAAGAAGGTCTCGTTGAGCATATTTCGCCCGACAATAAGCCTGTTTTACAGTAAAGTCAGGAAAACTCCTGGATAAAAATCGAGAAGTGAGTAGTTTAGATTCTGCTCTAAATGTTTTCTCAGGAGAGCATATCCGTCGAGCCCGAAGAAATTGACTTATAGATAAGCTGGCTTTAAGGGAATGAGGATGGCAGCTGTCAAATTATAGGTAAGTGTTGTGATCCACTGTTTTTCTGAAGAGTGAAGTATGAAAGCCCCCCTTCCCTTCCTCCACCAGCACATCCAAAAACTCCAAAGAAGCAGAATGTATAATTCATAGAGAATTGCAGGTTGGTATCCAATGAATCCAGCCATTTGTGGAAACTTTACATGGGTACCCAGGCATGCTTTTGGAACCTTTTATAGGCATTCTGTTCCAACATTGCCCCCTGAGAAGGCAATTTTCTAAGCCATTTGTGTGCATACATAGTGATTTTTGCACGTACATCAACTGCCTGAAAATGCTTCTCCATACGGCTAAAGGTATGCACGTTGTGCTGCAATGCATGAATGGCAAGCCACAGTTAAAAGAGGCTTCCTACGGGCCTGGTTTGGCCATGGGGAAGGAGGAAAATAATACATGTAAATTTTATTTATTTATCCTATATGTTACTCTTATTACAACTACAAGGCAGATACAAAAAACACAAATCCAAATCCAAGCATATGATGTTTGCGGTAGATATTTGTGCTATGTAGTAAAAATTATTTAATAAAAAGTAAAGATAAAACAAATCTAAGTCCTGCTAGTGACAGTACTAAGAACTGCAAACACATAACCCAAACAAATTGGATTTTTACACATGCTATTTTCCATTAAAAGGTACCCACAGGAAAAACAGTTGCAGATGTCTGCTATGCACTCATTTGCTTTGAGTCAAAACACTCATTAATGCTGGGTTAATAGGTACATCATCTTGAGGTTGTTGGGTACAACTCCTTCCTTTTGAGAAGTAACATTTTTCCTCACACATGCACAAATACTGCATTTCATATTTTGATGTTTCAGGATCACTAAAGATGCCTAGTTCCTCCTTGTAAATCCACTCTGTTTCCAGCAGTCTCTCTGCAGATCCCCATCTCCTTCCTGGGTTTCTGTGCAGACCTGTCTCTCTGTGTCATTTCAGATCCTATCTCCATCCTGTGGTGATTTTCTTTTCCTTAAAAGGACTTTCAGTTCATATTTGCATATGCATATTTGGAGAGGGACCCTTGGTACTCCCAAAAGTTGAATCTTGAAATATTTATAAGTTTAATAAAGGTATTACATCTACTCTGCTACTTTGTTAGTTCTGCTATAATCATTTGGATAATAAACAGCTCATATGTTCACTGTTATCAGCTTAGGGTGAATGACAGCTCATATTTTCAGTGTGAGTAGGTCAGACTTTGGATGAACCAGTCAGTTGTCAGTATGCAGTCCTTCCATACCCTTCAAGGGCTTTCAACACAGTGTTGGTGCCTATTCAGGAATTTTGCTAGTTTTGCCGATTTTGCTGGTGATGCACATACTTTATACATTGACACTCAGGAGCTGAACATGCCAGATACTCCAACACAATGCATACCCATATACAGCAGCCCTGAGGCTGGAGAGAAACTGATGAACAAAGAGGGACCATCTAGAGTCTCAGGCTTTGCTGTACCAAATCAATGAGGGTCATTTCCTAAGTTTCAGCTACAGTAGATTAACACATGCTGTTATGCCTATATTTCACCCCGACTTTATAAAGTCAACTTGTGCATATTCTGCTTTATAAAATGGGGGCATAAGTAGTTGATAATGCATGAGAATTTAAGGAGTGAGAACTTTCTCCAGCTCTATAGCTGGTGAAATACCTGCACCTAGATTTTTCAAGAATGCACACCTGTAACTTTTTGCCCCAACCACATTCTACACAAACTCCACCCCTGTACACACCCACAGGGTACGTACACATGATTAACCTAATGTACATATTTACAGAAATGCGTCTGTGACATAAATACATGTAAGTGGCCACTTATGCATATATATACAGTAACTGAAACACCTAGACTTATGCTCATTCTTCATACGTAAATCTAGGCAACATTTTATAAAATTAATCCCTCTGTCTGCCAGAGCTTCCGGCTTACTTGAGGAGCATCTAGGAAAATAAAATAAGAGGTCCCATGGCCAGAGAGCCCATCTTCAGCTCAACTACTATTCAGCATCTACTGACTATTTTTGAAGAGTGTAAGGAAAAAAACAACTGCTTTTCACATGCTGATCTCTTATTCGCAGACTGTGACTGCAAAAGACAGCGAGATTTTCCTCCACCACTGCTTCTCTTCCAAAATGGATAGGACAGGTTAAATTGTAGCAGCAGCCGGAATTGAAGGAGTGACTTAATAGTTAGAGCAGAAGACTAAGAAACAGGAAAGTCTGTGTTCAAATTCTGCTTCTCCCACTGATTCTCTTGGTGACCTGGAATAAGGCACTTTATCTCCCATAGCTTCAGATACTAACTTAGACCACTATTTACTTAGCTATGGTAAAATGGCATGTCTTTATGAGAAACTAGCTAAACCTAAAGTAGACAAAGCGATGTAACCGGATGGGATACACCCTAGAATACTGAGGGAACTTGGGGACGTTCTAGCAGCTCCACTGACTGACCTTTTCATTGCCTCGTTGGAGTCGGGAGTGGTGCCAAAGGACTGGAGAGAGGCTCATGTGGTGCCTTTACACAAAAGCAGAAGTAAGGATGTGGTTGAAAACTCAGGCTGGTTAGTTTACCTTCGGTGGTGAGTAAATTATTGGAAACGCTGCTGAAAGAGAAAATAGTGAGGTTTCTGGAGTCCAGCGGATTACAGGATCCGAGGCAGCATAGATTCACCAGCGGTAGGTCTTGTCAGGCAAATCTGATTGATTTCTTTGACTAGGTGACCAGGGAGCTGGACCGAGGAAGAGCCCTAGATGTGGTGTATTTAGATTTCAGAAAAGCCTTTGACACCATTCCTCACAGGCGACTTATAAACAAACTGAGCACCCTAGGAATGGACCCTAAAGTTACTGCTTGGGTTAGAAACTGGTTGAGTGGGAGGCGGCAAAGAGTACAGGTAAATGGGGCTTACTCTGAGAAGGAAGTTACCAGTGGTGTGCCCCAGGGATCTGTCCTTGGTCCGATTCTTTTCAACATCTTTGTTAGTGATATAGCGGAACGGCTGTCGAGTAAGGTTTGCCTCTTTGCAGATGATACCAAAATCTGGACTAGAGTAGACACCCAGGAAGGTGTAGATAACATGAGGAGGGATCTAGCTAAGCTTGAAGAATGGTCTAGAATTTGGCAGCTGGGATTTAATGTTAAAAAATGCAAGGTCATGCATTTGGGCTGCAGCAATCCAAGGGAGCAATATAGTATAGGGGGTGAAGTACTTTTGTCCACTAAAGAAGAGTGGGACCTAGGTGTGGTTGTGTCTGATGATCTTAAAGTAACTTAGCAGGTAGAAAAGGCGACAGCATAAGCTAGAAAGATGCTTGGGTGCATACGGAGAGGAATGGCTAGCAGAAAAAAGGAGGTGATAGTGCCTCTGTATAAGTCGTTGGTGCGACCTCATTTGGAGTATTGTGTGCAATTCTGGAGACCACACCTTCAAAAGGATATAAACAAGATGGAGTCAGTACAGAGGGTGGCTACTAAAATGGTTAGTGGTCTTTATTATAAAGCATATGAGGACAGACTTAAGGATCTTAATATGTACACCTTAGAGGAAAGGCGGGATAGAGTTGATATGATTGAGATGTTTAAATACCTCCATGCTACAACTCCAGAAATTGTTTAACAAACTTGCATGTTTCAACGCCCAAAGTTATATGTGATTATTTTTATTATTATTAAGCGGGTCTCAGTATATTGGGGAGCATTGGCATTAACTGTTTCGCCAAGGACTGCTCCTGTTTTACATCAATGACCCTTTTTCTTGAAAAATTTTCATAAAAACCCGGTGTTGCTCATCCAAATACTTGGACGCACAGTTCAAAATCACTTTCATGTACACACGAGGTTACTGATCCAAATATTTAGATGTGTGCTCCAAAATCATCAGCGTTCAAATACATAAAGTAAGGCTTATCTTAATACAGTTGGTCCCAACGCCAACACTCAGCGCTGTTGCGCTTCCCGAACTGATGTTCGTTTCTTCAGGGGCTTATAAGCCTCTTCCTTATGGTATTTAGCTTCCTGGAAAAAGAAGGCAAATGTTAAAGGCACTATTTTCAAAAGATTATTTATCAGATTATTGATGTAAAACAGGAGCAGTCCTTGGCGAAACAGTTAATGCCAAAGCTCCCCAATATACTGAGACCCGCTTAATAATAATAAAAATAATCACATATAACTTTGGGCGTTGAAACATGCAAGTTTGTTAAACAATTTCTGGAGTTGTAGCAGGTTTCTTTAGAGTAATAATTTTTTATTGGCTTAGCTGTACTATTACTCATAAGTTATCAGACCATAAAAGATTGTTTAAATACCTCCATGGCATATATGCACAGGGGGAGAGCCTCTTTCGATTGAAAGCAAGTTCTGCTACGAGGGGACATGGGATGAGGGTGAAAGGGGATAGATTCAGGAGTGATATGCGGAAATATTTCTTTATGGAAAGAGTGGTGGATTCGTGGAATAGTCTCCCAGTGGAGGTGGTAGAGATGAAGACAATATTGAATTCAAAAAGCATGGGACAAGCACAGAGGATCTCTAAAGGAAAAAAGGGGACTGTTGTAGTTGTTGATATGGAAGGACAGACTAGATAGATCATGTGGTCTTTTTTCTGTCGTCATTTTTCTATGTTTCTATCTGATCTACCCAGTTATGCTTCCAGAATGAGTGCCAGGTCATGAGACTCACTGCTTGTCCAGAATTAAATCATGGACAATGGAAGCTTACTAGCTGCTCACCTGCCATATGGTTTAGAGTTTATGAAGTTTGATATAACCATTGTTCATAAGGACATATAACTCAGCGATTACATTTAGCATCAGTCATAGGCTATAGGACACTTCTGAGAAGATTCCCAGGTATGACCCAAAGCTCAAATTGACAGGATGCGATGGCATATAAGTAAGCGCAATATTTTGTCAGAGAGATAGGAAGAAAACAATTCATGTATTCAGATGAACCTGGAACCTTCTCTTCAGCACATTCCACCCAGGGTGGCTTTTCCTCTCCTCGGTGCCTCAGTCATATTCTTGCAAACTATGCCTGTACCTCATAATGTTGTTTAGCATAACTCATTACACAATGTATAAACAGAATAATTACCACCATCTGTTGCCTCTCAGCAACCCACAGCCCTCAATGAGACTGACTAATGGTAAAAAAAGAGCTGCGGCCCAAGGATGGGGCCTTGGGAGATGAGGTCCGAAAAAGGGGCAGAAGTATGAAGAGAAGCAGGGAGAGCACAGGATAGCAGTGAGCCCTTAAGGCCAGTCGCAGAGTTGCGCAGGAGCTAAGCAACTGATTTCCCCCCAGGAATATGAGGAGAGGACGGGGACAGGGTGACAGAAATTTAAAAATATATATTGTTATTTGAAATGCGGGCTGCAACCAGAACCAGCATAATGCTTGTTAAAAGTAATTCTGGCACAGTGCTAAGGCTATGCAGGAAAATCAGGAGGGAAAAACTCCAAGGAAAGAGACCATGCAGGGCATATGATCAGTTCTTTATCCACTGGGGCAAAACAGCTCTGTTACTGACTTTTGTGAGATTTGGGAGAGCCTCCCTCTGCTGCATGTAAACCTATCAGTACTTTGTACTCACAGTCCTGCAACCCCATTAGCCTGTACCTACATGTACTTTTCAACCCACATACTTTGCCAGTGCAATGTATGTAGATTAAATCCGTGAAAGCCCACACTTGGTTTTTCAGGCCCACCCTAGTCCCTTCCCCGGCACCATCTGTTTTTCCAGCAAAGAGCCTGAGGAAAAGTTTTAGAGAATCCATTTCCACTGCTGCCTTTATCAGCTGGTGTCTCAGTCCTAAACTTGCTTTAAGAATTGGCTTTCTGACCCTAGACAAGTCACTTTATCTCTGTGAGGTGTGACTTTTGGCCGGGAGGTCAAGCAGAGCACCATGAGATGAGGAACATCATTCTGCTCCTCCTTATTTGCTTGTAGGTGTTGGTGCAATGGGAGGGCAAGTATTGCCTCCCTCCCTCCCAATGCCGGCATCGTGGTTTTCTCTGGACAAACGGACTGAAGAAAGCTGGCATTACGTTAGCTGCATGGGTCAGGAGGAAAGTCTGCATTGTTTTGGTCCATTTGATGGAAGGAGAAAGAGTCATGATGTACTTACTTATGTGGGCAGAATGAGACTCAGCCACTGGCATCACGCAAGCCAGTCCTGCCAAAGAAAGAAGAGGTGCCCTGCAGCTGGTGGTATGGGATTAGAGGCAGGAGGGGAAGAGTTCTGGAGAGCGAAAGGATGTGAGACAGTGAGTGTGTGTGTGAGTCAAGGAGGGAAAGAGATCTTGCCCCATTCAGATCTGGGGCAGCTAGGGATAGAGAATGCTTGCATGTACTCCTTCTTTTGCTATTCCATGCCAAAAACCAGGGATGGGCATCAGTTGGGAAGACAGCATTGACAATTTGCACCCAGGGTACCAATTGCCCTAAAGCTAGCCCTTTCTCTTCATCTCACTTCTAATCTCAGTTCTAGCAATGACTAGATGGGACCTCGGGACCTATGTATTAAGCTGCATTATTTTACATGTTTCGTGAGTTTAACACACATACTGAAAATAGCATTGTATACTTAGAAATCTACTGCATGTGTTCAGTTCTTTGAATGCAGCTGGGCTAAAAATAATGCTGACATATTACATGCCATTTGCAGTGCGGAGGCATATCCAAATGATGCAAATACCATAGTAATGAGCTCATTAGCCATTGTTATGCCGTGTACCACAGGCACATGGCTTGGGCCAATTTACCTCCTGCTAAGAAACTGTAAACAATAACATACTCATTAATGGTGGATGAAGACCAAAATGATACATTTAGTCTAAGGTAACCAGATATTCCTGATTTTAGGGTCTCTTTCCAAATTAGAGGGCTTGTCACCAACAGATCAGCCCTTCGAATTCAGCATCTTTAACTAAGTAAAAAAATAATAGAAGTGTGGGGTCTCATGAGTGGAAGGACATTGTGCCAAAGGCAGCCACCTTTTCAGGAACATTATCACTGCAATGTTGGACATGACCTTCCACCACCACTCCTTGATGCTACTTGCCCTCCCCTCAACAGGAGAAAAGGCGTGGTAGTGCCTGTGACTGGAACTACCTGCTTCTTCCTCTGCTGGCTTCATTACAATGTCTCACCCACACAGGCAGGTGTCTTAAGACTATGGTGTGGAGTGGAGTAGCCTAGTGGTTAGAGCTCTGGCTTGGGAACCAAGAGACCAGGGTTTGATTCCCACTAGCATTCCTTGGGCAAGTCACTTAACCCTCCATTGCCTCAGAAAAATCCAAGTTATCAATGTCCTTGTTTAATGTACATTTACCAAGTTTAAGTTACAATGTAAACCACCTTGATTGAAATAACAAAACAATATATAAAAGCTGTTAAATAAAATAAAATAAATGGTGCTCCTTGTAGGTCAATAGGAGGGTTGTAGGGGATGTGGGATCATGTGCAGAGAGTCATTGTGCAATCTTACTTGCAAACATGATTGTATCAGTCAATAGGGACTGAAAAGTGGGGCCATTTGGGAAAAACACAGCCATTCATGCATAGAGCCAGCCTCACAGGACAAACATCATAATGTAACCAGAAGAAGCAGTGGGTGCAGTCACTCCAAGATCTCTCTCCTGGTCAGTGCACATCAGCTCCTCACCACATTTTACATATCACTCCTACAGATTTCTGTACCCATAGTGCATGGCTGCACCTTTTTTGCATTGACTCTTTGACTGCCAATCATTTCACCACTCTTCAAGCTTTTGTAGATTACTTCTTATACTGTCTACTCCCTCACGGGTGTCCACTCTGTTGCAGGTCTTTATGACATCCACAAAAAACTGACAGCATTCCTCCCTCTTGTCCCCACCCACACAGTGTTCATTACCCAGTGTACCCTCTGGAGACCATTGGAATCATTTTAGAAGCCATGATTTACACGTGTAAATATGACCATTTTAATAAAGGCTCATTTTACATGTGGATGTCCATACCTTGTCGAAATTAAGTGTTTCTTGGGACATGACGAGGGTAGAACAAAAATCTATATGTACATTCCCTATTTCATATAGTGCCTTGTAATTTATTTTATTTATTTATTTAATGCTTTTATATACCGCGCTCTTTAAAATCAGTGCGGTTTACAGATAACATTTTGTGCAGAGCAGGAAGAGCCTGCTTTGCACTTACATTGAACAGGAAATACAACTTGGGTTAATAACCATGGGGAGGTAAATACAGGCTATATACAGTGTGGGCAGGAAGTCGCTGCACGGCTAGGGTAACAAGGTTTTCCTTGCGAGCTATGTACAGGGGTGTAAATTGGGTCATAAGGTTGTGTCAGGTAGGGATGTGTTGTTAGCCTGGGCATAGTGCAGGAGAAAAAGGTGGTGCTTTAGTGCTTTTCTAAATTGTGCGAGGTCAGTGATCATGCAGATGGACACTGGGAGCTCATTCCAGCAGGTAGGTGCATAGAAAATGAACGCTCTGTTTTTTGTTGCCTGAGTGCATTTTGTTACTTCACTGGGGGTTATTAGTGTGTTGGTGGCGAAGGATCTTCTTGCTCTGGATGTAGTTGTGGGGTGGATAAGGTTTGTCAAGGAGCCAGAGGTTTTTTGTTAATGGCTTTGAAAGTTAAGAGAGCAACTTTGTAGATGAGTCGGCAGTAGATTGGTAGCCAGTGGAGGTCCTTTAGGATTGGAGTGATGTGCTCTCTTCTAGAGGCCCCATGTAGGAATCGGGCAGCAGTATTCATTGCTAACTGTAGGGGGTTAAGTGTGTTCTTAGGGAGCCCATGAAGGATCACATTGGCGTAGTCAAAGTGGGGGATTACTAGCGCCTGGAAGACTGTCCGGAAGTCCTCTGGTTGCAGTAAGGGTCAGAGATGTTGACTTGTCCTCATCTTGTGGTAGACTTTCTTGACAGTGTTGCTTATGTGGGCTTTGAGGTCGAGGTGCTTGTCAAGTGTGACTCCCAGGTAGGGGATGGTGGGGCGGCTCGGGAGCTCGGCATCTCTTGTCTTTAATGTTGCCGGAGGGATGAAGGTTTGATTTCTCGTGATGAACAGCACTTCTATCTTGCTGAAATTTATTTTGAGACTCTGTGAGTTAAGCCAGTCAGTGACGGCATCAAAGAATTTTACCAGTGAGGAGAAGTCTGGTTGATCTACGGTGAAGGGGGTGAAGAGTAGTGCGTCATCCACGCAAATCAGGCAGGAGATGTTTAAGGAGCAAATGATGGCACATATGGGCTGCATATATATATTGAATAATAGGGCAGATAGTGAAGAACCCTGGGGAACTCCATGTTTTTGTTGGAAAGACTAGGAGGTCGTAGAGCCTGTGCGTACCTGCTGCCATCTATCTGTTAGGCATGATTTGCACCAGCTCCAGGCTGAGCCCTGGATTCCTTTTTCCTGGAGACGTGTTAGGAGCTGCTCATGGTTGACAGAGTCGAAGGCCACGGAGATGTCCAAGAAAATCAGGGCATATCCTTGTCTGTTGTTGTTAATCCCTGTGATTAATGTGTTAAAAAGCGTGGCAAGAAGCGTTTTGATTCCATGTGATTCTCTGAAGCCATGTTGGCATGGATCAAGGGGGGAAGTGGAGTCGATGTGTTCTTGGATTTGCCATTGAACTATCTTCTCAATAATCTTGGCTAGAAGTGGGATGCTTGAGATTGGTCGATAAGACTCCACTTTCCGGGAGTCCAATTTGTTGTTCTTCAGAAGGGGTCGGATCAACGTCTGCTTGAGGCATGCTGGGAACATTCCTGTGGAGAAGGATCACTCCATGATCCTGGCTAGCATCGGACTGAGTTCTTTGCGCAGAGATCTTATCCAGTGAGCTGGACATGGGTCATTTGGAGCCATGGTGGCTTTGATGGTTGCGATGATGTCCTCGATGCCTCTGGCTGATGGTGTTGTGAGTGAGTTGAGCGGTAGTGGTTGACTTGTGTTGTGTCCGGGAGTGGGTTTCTTGGCTATGGTGATGTTGCTGGCTTTGGCTAGTATGTAGTCTGCATATTCCTATGGGTGTATCATTGTAGTCTGTGTGGGCGAAGGTTCTTTCGTCATGGACTTCACTAAGTTGAAGAGGTCGTGCGGTTTGTTTAGTGAGCGGAGTAGGAGTTCGGAGTGGTATTCTTTCATTTTCACTGAGATGGAATCTCTGTGTGAGTTAAGCTGGGTGATGTAGGTTGCTTGGTCGGTAGGGGACCGCCGCTATCTTCTTTCAAGTTTCCTAAGGAGAAGTAGGGAAGAACATAGCTCTGTGGAATATCATTGTGCTGGTTTCTTACCTCTAGGTGACTTGCATGGTGTGGTTGGCTTGGTTGGGGTAGGTAGGCATGCATAGGAATTCAGGCTGTTGTTCCATGTGGCCATCAGATCATCCAGGTCAGGCGAGTCTAGCTGGAGGTTTGGAAGGACTTCATTTAGAATCGCCCCTTTGTCGAACGGTCTGAATCGTCTTATGGGTGAGGGCGGGCTTTCAGCTGTTCTCTTAGGCATGTTGCTGTCTTGAAGCATGGGTATCTGGAATTTAATTAGGTTGTGGTTGGTCCATGGGAGTGGGGTGATATCTAGCTTGAAGTTGTAGTTTGGGCTTATGTCGGGTCATGGGATGAATATGAGGTCTAGTATATTTCCCTTCCGGTGGGTAGGTGTTTCAACTATCTGATCGTAGCCAAGTTCATTGAGTGCTTCAAGGAAGTCTTTGGAATGGGTATCTTGGAGAGCTGGAAAGTTAAAGTCCCCCAATATCCAGTTTGGTCTGTGAGTGTTCTTAGGGTTACAGGCAAGGTCAATTATAGTTGCAAGGTCTTCAGAGGAGGACGGTGATCTGTAAATTAGGTTGATGGTGTTGTGGCTGTTGGATATAGTGAGTGTGTCGAGGTGTGTTGTGCTGCTGGATTTGATCAGCTGATACATGAGCTCTGTTTTTGATAGGATGAATGTACCACCACCTCTGCGGTTAGGTCTGTGGCAGGTGTGGCTTGAGAAGTAGGGGGGATGAGTTGGTTAATGAGGACTGCGTCTTTCTCCAGGACCAAGCAGGAAGTCAGTCCTCACATATGGGTGTCATCGACGCCAATGAAGCCCCAGCGGAGCACTTCCCCAGCTTTCTATGAAAGCCTTTGGGAATGCAGGCACGCATGCGCGGTTCCCTTCCCGCCTAAAGGTGCCATCTTACCTCAGTCTCTATTTTTCCGAGAAGCCCACCGGACGTGTGTCCTGTCATCCCGGATAAAAGTGTGATTTTTCGGTGATTTTCGCTATTTTTTCTTCCCGGTTCGACGCCGGTTCCCCTCCCGCCGGGTTCGGTACACTGATATCGAGTCCGATTCTTCTTTTTCGGTTTTTGCCCTTCGTGGCTGGCGTTCGCGCCCTTTTTTGATTTTTCCCTGGAAGGTCCCTTCGGAATCAGTGGTCACAAGCCACAGGCAGCCTCAGAGACAGAATAAGGGTGTCCAGACCATTTCTGGACTCCCTCAATTGGAGGCTGCACCCACCCAATCTATTAAAGGGGGTGCCCTTTCAGATTCCAGGGTACACAGTGGTACTGACCACAGACGCCTCCCTACAGGGCTGGGGAGCTCATTGTCTCAACAAGTGCACCCAGGGCCTGTGGTCTCCTTGGGAGGCTGCACAACAGATCAATCTCCTAGAACTCAGGGCTATTCGCTTGGCTCTCAAAGCTTTCTCTCCTGCCCTGGCTCATCAGTCTGTCCTGGTTCAGACAGACAATCAGGTAGCCATGTTTTATGTGAACAAACAGGGCGGAACTGGGTCCAGGCTCCTTTGTCGGGAGGCTCAGGACCTTTGTTCATTTGCCCTCAAGCACAACATGATCCTCAGGGCGGTATACCTTCCAGGCCAGGAAAACTACCTGGCCGACCGGCTGAGCAGAATTTTGCAGCCCCACGAGTGGCAGCTGCATCCCTTGGTAGTTCAGAAGATCTTCCTAAAATAGATCTCTTTGCCAGTCCACTGAACAAGCAACTGCCAAAGTTCTGCTCCAGGCAACCGCATCCTCTGCGGATAGCAGCAGATGCTTTTCTGATTCCATGGTCTCAGGGCCTCCTGTATGCATTTCCTCCCACGCCTCTGGTAGCCCGAACTCTGTTCAAGATTCTCCGGGACAAGGCCTCTGTCCTGCTGGTGGCTCCCAGGTGGCCGAGACAGCCTTGGTTTCCACTTTTGCTTCAGCTGGCAGTGGATCCCCCACTGCCTTGAGGGTTGCAACCCGACCTTCTGACTCAGGATCAGGGGTCTCTTCTGCACCCCAACCTCAAAGCTCTCAATTTGATGGCTTGGAGGCTGCAAGGGTAGTTTTGGCTCCCTGGGGCCTACCTCAGGAAGTTGAGGAGGTTGTCCTAGCCTCTAGGAAACAGTCCACAAGGAAAATCTATGCTCTCAAATGGAAGAGGTTTTCTGTGTGGTGTCAGCTACGTACAGAAGATCCCTTCTCCTGTACTGTCCCTGTAGTACTTCAGTATCTGTTGCACTTATCCAATCAGGGACTTAAGTCCAATTGTGTTCGGGTCCACCTCTCAGCTCTAGCAGCTCACCACTCACTAGTGGAAGGACATTCTCTATCGGTTCACCCCTTGGTGTCCCGCTTTCTCAGGGGCTTGCTTTTGCTCAAGCCTCCAATCCGTCCTCCTACCCCTGAGTGGGAGTTGAATGTGGTCTTGCAGCAGCTGACTCGCCCACCCTTTGAGCCGATGGCTACTTGCCCTCTACGCTTCCTGTCCTGGAAGACACTCTTCTTGATAGCCCTTACCTCTGCTAGGCGAGTGAGTGAGCTTCAGGCCCTGGTCTGTGACAGGCCTTACACTCGCTTCTATAGGAACAGGGTGGTCCTTAGGATTCATCCTAAGTTCCTCCCAAAGGTTGTCTCCTCCTTCCACCTTAACCAAGAGGTGGTTCTTCCAACATTCTTCCCTAGGCCTCATGCAAGCCAGGCTGAAGCAGTTCTGCATACCCTGGACTGTAGGAGGGCCTTATCCTTCTACCTTGACCGTACGCAGGGGCATAGAAGGGCTACTCAGCTCTTCGTATCCTTTGACCCTAATAAGTTAGGGTTGGCTGTGTCCAAGCGTACCTTGTCCATCTGGGTGGCTGACTGTATCACCTGGGCTTACAAGGCGGCTGACCTTCCTGTGCAGGGTCGGGTCACGGCCCACTGTGTCAGGGCAATGGCTGCCTCAGTGGCTCATGTCCGCTCTGTGCCCTTGGTAGACATCTGCAGGGCTGCAACTTGGTCTTCAAGCCAGACTTTTGCGGCCCATTACTGTCTGGAGAGGGAGTCCCGTAGGGACAGTGCTTTTGGCCAAGCAGTACTCCAGAATCTCTTTGAGGTTTAGGCAACTCCTGCCCTCTGTTGGGCTACCGGTGTAGGTTGTGTCAGTGAAAAGCCTTTCTTTGCTGCTGAGACTAGAGGGAGTTCTGTTGTTTAGCCTAGGTTCCTCGAGTCACCCATATGTGAGGACTGACTTCCTGCTTGGTCCTGGAGAAAGAGTAGTTACTCACCTGTAACAGGTGCTCTCCAGGAGCAGCAGGAATCAGTCCTCACAACCCTCCCTCCTCCCCTGGGAGTTGCAGTTGTTCATAGTTTGTTTTTACATTTTTTGTGTGCTGTTCTTAGCTATGTCTTTGACTGAGGTAAGATGGCACCTTTAGGCGGGAAGGGAACCACGCATGCATGACTGCATTCCCAAAGGCTTTCATAGAAAGCTGTGGAAATGCTCTGCTGGGGCTTCATCGGCGTTGATGACACCCATATGTGAGGACTGATTCCTGCTGCTCCTGGAGAACACCTGTTACAGGTGAGTAACTACTCTGAGTCCGTGAGCCATGATTCAGAGACTAGTAGGATGTCTAGTTCAAGGTGGATTATAAGGTCGGTGATGGCTGGCCATTTCCTGCGGACGGAGCGTGCATTTATGAGGGCACATTTCAGGTTTCACTGACCTAGGAGCTGTGCCGCTTTGGGTTTCGCGGAGTGTTGGATTGGTATGTGGATTAAGCGTGGATATGGGTTTTGAAGAAATTCTGCTGGTTTAAAATGTGAGCTGCCTTGATATCTTTTTCCTCGGCCTTGAAGGGTTGGAATGAGGTTGTAGTTGGAGGTCGAATTGGGAGGGCTGATGAATGCGCTGCTAAGGAGGTACAGGCTGGTTAGGGTTAGGATGGATATGGCCATGTTGAATTGTGAGTCAACACAGTGTACTGGTATAGGAGACAGTTTGTGCAACAATAAATGCTTGCCTTCAATGAGGCTAACCTGTACAGCAATGTACGCTTTAGAAACAACAAGGCGGCAAGGCTACTTGTATGGGAGTGGCTAGCTACACAATGGTGACCTTTAAAACAACAATAGTTTTGTTCAAAACAACAATGGCTACTCAAATAGGGGTAGTTAGCTGCACATCTGAGCCTACCCAGTGGAGAATATGCAATGAATATTCTGTGCTTAACTGAGCCTTAAAGACTAAGATATTTGTGGAGGAATGGTTGGCCTCAACAATGATGGTTGCTGGGTCTTTCAGTCCTTACAAGTATGTCAATTATTTAAGCTATACAGTTTGGGGTGCTCTTACATACGTTTAGTGGAGAACTCAGTGTTCAATACGGTGATGCATGGTTCCTTAGTTCTGCTGCGAGTCCTCTGGTTGTTTGGTTGCTTTTTACTGCGCTTAGTGAAGTTGGAGTGGCTGGACGCAGTGCCCCGCCTAAGGGCCACGCCAAAGGGCCCTCTGGTGAGGCCCAATGGCGCTTCTTTTGAATGGTACTGGGCTGCCCCGATTGGGCAGAGCACGCTGCTGGGCATCTGCTTCCAAGTTCTGGAGGGACAAGAGGGCTGCTACTGGTGTTCGCGCCCGATGGCGCTTCTTTTGAATGGTGCTGGGCTGCCCCGATTGGGCAGAGCACGCTGCTGGGCGGCTGCTTCCAAGTTCCGGAGGAACAAGAGGGCTGCTGTAAGCCCAAAATTGTCAACATATGGATTTACACCTACTCTCTGACACAAAGAGTTATTTTTAAAATGTTCCTTTTGGCCATCCCTTTATCGCATGGATTAAAAGAGATCTCCCCCTTAATCCCCCAATATTTATTACCCCCTCAAAATTGAACTGAGTCAACGATGGAATACATCTAGGTATGCAAAATGATTCAAATACATGAGTAAGTTGCTGGGTTTCCTCCCACATGTATGTCTGTCAAATGGCTCCTCCCACTGAATATAGCTCCAAATCCCCATGTGTCCTGCACTTTCTTCCTTCCTTGAAAAACAACTCCATCTTTAGCAGAGCTATTTCTAAAATATCATCTGAATTGAGTCCTGTCCCAACCTAGACATCAATCATTCTGATTTCCTCGTCCTATCTAAGATGTGCCTTCACATGGTTTTCTAAGCACATCTTCAAGCCATGCCCCCATATCCTAGCAAGAGCTGCCTCCCTAGTCCAGGCTCTAGCTCTCTCATCAACAAGCCTCTCAACAATCCAGTACTCAACTCTACAGTGAGTTTTTCTGTGTCACAAGAACATAAGATATGCCTTATTGGGTCAGCCCAAGGTCCATCAAGCCCAGTATCCTCTTTCCAACAGTGGTCAATCCAGGCCACAAATACATGGCAGGTTCGCAAAGAGGCACATAGGTTCCACAATGCTTGTCACGGAGCAAGCAATGGATTTCCCAGGTCCTCTTTAATAATGGTTTAAGGACCTTTCCTCCAGGAAACCCAGCTCCACCAACATCTTTTATTACATCCTCGGGTAACGAATTCCAGAGTTCGATTATGCGTTGAGTAAAAAAATATTTTTCCTTATTAGTCTTAAATGGGTTGCATTGTAGCTTCATTGTGTGTCTTCTAGTCTTTCTACTTTTTGGTGGCATAAACTACTGATCTGCGTTTACCCGTTCCACTCCATTCATTAATTTATAAACCATTATCCAGGGCTGGCCCAAGGGTTTCTGCTGCCCTAGGCAGAAAGCCCCGCCTCGCCATCCCCCCAGATGATGCCACTGCTGCCGCTGCCTGCCTCCTTCCCAAATGGAATTGATGGCAGTTGGGGAGGGGGGTGGCACAGCTGCCCATGTGTGCTACTGCTGCTGCTCACCCAGGCTGGCCACCCTAGGCGGCCACCTAACTTGCCTAGGGGATGGGCCGGCCCTGCCTTTATGATATCTCCCCTCAGCCGTCTCTTTCCCAAGTTGAAGAGCCCCGACCTTTTAAGCCTCTCCTCATAGGAGTATCCTTTCATTCCCTTTACCATTTTTGTCGCTCTTCTTTGTACTTTTTCTAATTCCGCTATATCTTTTTTAAGATATGGCAACCAGAATTTCACACAATATTCAAGGTGCGGTTGCACCATGGAATGATACAGAGGCATTATAATATCCTTTGTTTTATTCTCCATTCCTTTCCTTATGATGCCTCACATTTTACAGTATTTGATTTCTTGGCCGCCGCTGCACAGTGGGCAAAAGGTTTCAACATATTATCCATGATGATGCCTAAATCTTTTTCCTGGGTGGTGGTTTCTAAGATGGTACCTTGCATCATGTAGCCATAGTTTGGGTGGTTCTTTCCTAGGTGCATAACTTTTCACTTGTCCACATTAAACTTCATCTGCCATTTTGGATGCCAAGTCTTCTAGTTTGTCAAGATCCTCTTGCAATTTTTCACAATCCACTTATGTATTAAGAACTTTGGATAATTTTGTGTGATCTGCAAATTTGATCATCTCACTCCTTATTCCTATTTCCAGGTCATTTATGAATACGTTAAAAAGCAGCGGAACCAGCACAGATCCCTAGGGTATTCCACTATTCACCTTTCTCCATTGGCAAATTGGCCATTTAGCCCTTCCCTCTGCTTTCTGTTTTTTAACCAATTCCTGATCCACAATAGTACACTGCCTCCTATCCCATGACTTTAATTTTGCCAAGAGCCTCTCATGCTGTGGCTTCCTTCCCACCACTTTACTGCTTCTGTTTCCTGACTATCTGACTGCACATTTTGGTGTATGTTTTTCTCTCTTTCTCCCTATTCCTCTCTAGTTGGTATTTTCAGTCCTCAGTTTTTTTTTACCAGGGCACAATCTGTGGACTCGGGCAGGGGCAGCCCAAGGGGGGTGCGGGGCCATGTGCGGAGACTCGGTGCGGGGCCTCATTTGCATAAGAGGCCTCATTTGCATAAATATTTGCATAATGTTACCATATACTAACTTTTAGTAAACATGCCTCTTAATGAGTGTATGGATAAAGAAAGACTAAAAGATTTCTATATTACTATAATCCAGTGCCAACTGCCAGACACATTAGGAACTACTACAAACACTGCCCATTTAGAACCCATAGCAAACCCGCCGTATCCTAACCGCACTACCAAGACTCACAAAGCACCATACTCTACCAATCAAAAGGCAACACTGCAAATATTAAACCAATACATTTCAGAGAACAAGAATACATGACCTACTGGGGAAAGAGAACAAGTGGAGTGGCCTAGTGGTTGGGGTAAGGTACTTTGGGCCGGAAGGTCGGGGGTTCAAATCCCACTGGAGGACAGCAACCTTGGGCCGGAAGGACTGGGGTTTCTAGTCCCACAGGTGCTCCTTGTGGTCTTGGGCAAGCCACTTAACCCTCCATAGCCCATGTTCCCTGTAAAATAGTTCTCTGTGTGCTGTGCTTTCCTGTCTAATCAATGTGTTCATACCTCAAAAATTTCCTGTCATGATTTGACAATTTCCAATCTGTAATCAAACCGCTGCTGATCGCTGGAAGTAGCAGTATACAAATGTATACTAAATAAATAAATAAATAAAGTGGCAATGTCAAATAGGAATTATATAAACAGAACACCTCAGCTCAGTTATACATGCAGAACATAGACCATCACCAAACAAGTAATCACAATTTAGAAACAGGAAGACAATAATTAAACTGGGAATCCCAAAAGCCAAACTTGGAATATACAACACTGTAGAAATAAAACTATACATTAATTTGCTCTTGTACTAAACAAGGCGCAGACGTTAATGATGCACATTTACCAGAGCTGACATATTCCAATTAATAAATTCAAAATAAAGAGATATTTTTCTACCTTTTGTGCATTTTTTTTCAGCTGCAATTGCTCCAGCCACTTTCTTCTGGTTTCTTCGTGTCTTCTGCTAACTCTCCATCGTCTGCTGTCCATTTGTCCTTTCTTCTCTCTTCTAGTTTTTTTCCATTTTCTCTCTACATCTGCTTTAACATACTAATCTTTCTCCTTTTGCTCTTTCCTCATTCCTATTTCATCCACTCAAATTTTACCCCTCCATCCTCAATCCCCACTTACTCTCCCAATACCCGGCCAATTGTAGATTTTTTATCCCTCCCACACAAAATATTTTTCCCTTCTCCATTTTACTCTTCCAGCCCCATCCCATTCTAATCCTCCCCCAACATCAGCTCCCTTCTAGTTCCAGCCTCACCCAGCATCCATTCCCTTCTAGTCCCTGCATCAGCCCATTTCCAGTCCTAGCCACCCATCAGCCCATTTCCAGTCCTAGCAACCCCCAACCCAATACCAGTCCTAGCCCCCCATCAACCCACTTCCAGTCCTAACCCCCTATCACCCCATTTTCAGTTTAAGCCCCCCCTATAACCCATTACCAGTCCTAACCCCCCATCAGCCCACTTCCAATCCTAACCCCATCAACCCATTTCCAGTCAGCCCCCATAGCCCATTGCCAGTCCTAACCCCCTCCCCCATCAGCCCACAGCCTATTACCAGTCCTAACCCCATCAGCCCACCTCAAGTCCTAACCCCTCCCCATCAGCCCATTTCCTGTCCTAGCCCCCCCATAGCCCATTATCAGTCCTAACCCCCCCCCATAGCCCATTACCAGTCCTAACCCCCCATCAGCCCACAGCCCATTACCAGTCTTAACCCCCCCATAGCCCATTACCAGTTCTAACCCCTCCAACAGCCCACAGCCCATTACCAGTCCTAACCCCATCAGCCCACCTCAAGTCCTAACCCCTCCCCATCAGCCCATTTCCTGTCCTAGTCCCCCCATAGCCCATTATCAGTCCTAACCCCCCCCCATAGCCCATTACCAGTCCTAACCCCCCATCAGCCCACAGCCCATTACCAGTCCTAACCCCATCAGCCCACCTCCAGTCTTAAGCCCCCCAGCCCATTTCCAGTCCTAGCCCCCCCATAGCCCATTACCAGACAGCCCCCATCAGCCCATAGCCCATTACCAGTCTTAACCCCCCCATAGCCCATTACCAGTTCTACCCCCCCCAACCCCCCACCGCCCATTACCAGTCCTAACCCCAACTGCCCACCTCCCGACTAATCGCCCCATCCCCTTTCCAGTCGTATGCACCCCATAGCCCATTACCAGTCCTAACCCCCCCTCATCGGCTCAAGTAAAATTAAATTTAAAAATAAAACGCTGGCTGCTACCGCTGCCGCCGCGGCAGCGGCAGAATGGACTGTCCCGCGGGGCCCCCTCTGCCCGGCTGAATCCCTCCCTCCCTCCACGACGGCTGAGCCCCTCCGTGCCGGCTTTGAGAGTCGCGAAGGGAAAGTGTCTCCCTACCGTCTCTGTTAAGCCCGCTTGGATGTCTCACCGCCACTTGAAAATGAACATGGCCAAAACTGAGCTTCTTATTTTCCTCCCTAAACTCTCCTCTCCCCTTCCTCCTTTGTCTATGTGGATAACTCTCTACCCCTCCCTGTCTCCTCATCTCGCAACCTTGGGGTTATGTAGTTATTTATTTAACATCTCTTCTATACCGCGCTATTTAATATCAGTGTGGTTTGCATACAACAGTAGCTTATACAGTGCAGACTGAGCTGCTCTGTATTTACAATGAAAAAGGTGATATAACTTGGACATTGCTGGGGTAACTATTTACAGGTAGGAATCAAGTCAGGTCCGAGCAGGACTATCGGTGGGAAGAGTGACTTTTACAAAATGTGAGGGAATATACATGCTGCTATTTACAAAGTACGCATAGTTGAGGATGGCGCCGCTTTTACCAAAGTGGGGGTATATACATGCTACTATTTACAAAGTATGCATAGTTGAGGATGGCACCACTGGGTGTGGATGCCTCATCGCGTGCTGGGTGTGTTAGTGTGGCGGACCTGGTGGAGGGGGGTGGCTGTTTGTGCGCTGTCAACCGAATAGTGTTTGAGGAAGAGGTGGTGCTTCAATGCCTTTCTAAATTGGGCTAGGTCGGAGATTGCCCATATGCTGGGTGGTAGGGCATTCCAGCATCTGGGCGCATAGAACCTAAATACCCCGTTTATCGTTGCCTGGGTGCATTGTGTTACTGCCTTCGGGATTACCAGTGTGTTGACTGCTGGGGATCTTCTGGATCTGTTAGAGGGCGAAGGATGGATAAGCTCCGTGAGGGAGGTGGAGGAGAGCATGTTGATGGCCTTGAAAGTTAGTAGTAGGGTTTTAAAAGAGTCTGCCGTGGATGGGGAACCAGTGGAGATGTTTCAGGATGGGTGTCACATGATCCTTCCTGGAAGCACTGTGTAGAACTCTGGCCGCGGCATTCATTGCGAGCTGGAGTGGATTCAGGGTGGACTGTGGGAGCCCTTGTAGAATTGCATTTGCGTAATCGAAATGAGGGATCACCAGCGCTTGATAGATTGTCTGGAAGCCATCCAGCTCCAGCAGGGAGCGTAAGTGCCTGAGTGTCCGAATCTTGTGGTAAACTGCTCTTACTGTGTTGCTTATGTGGGCCTTCATGTCCAGGCGTTGATCTAATGTGACTCCTAGGTAACGGATTGTGGATTTGGTTAGCAGCTCTGCTTCCTTGACCTTTAAGTAGGCAGGAGGGGTGAAGCTTTGGTTCCTCGTAATGAAGAGGGCGTCTGTCTTCTTGTGCTGTATTCGAAGGTTTTGAGTCTGGAGCCAGTTGGATACCGTGTCAAAACAGCTTGTTAGTGGGGAGAGGTCCGACTGGTCAGTTTAGAATGGCATGTAGAGCAGTACGTCATCGGCATATATCAAGCAGTCAACATTGAATGATCAGATAAGGGTGCAGATGGGCTGCATGTATATGTTGAACATCAGGGCGGAGAGGGAGGATCCCTGCGGTACACCTTGCCTCTGATGGAATAGTTCTGATGTTGTAGCACCGGATCGTACGTGCTGCCATCTGTCAGACAGGTATGATTTGCACCGGCTTAGGGCTGTGTCACGAATACCCTTCTCCTTAAGTCGCACCAGGAGGAGCTCGTGGCTTACTGAGTCGAATGCAGCGGCTATATCCATAAAGATGAGTCGGGTGTTGTCAATTCCAGCAATTATGTTACTGAAGAGGGTGGTGAGGAGTGTTTCGACACCATGAGAGTCTCTGAATCCATGTTGGCAGGGGTCCAGCGGAGAGGCGGTCTCGATGTGGTATTGTATTTGGCGTTGGACTTCTTTTTCAATTATCTTGGCAAGTAATGGTATGCTTGATATAGGCCTTATGAGTCGACCTTCTGGGGTCTAGTTTGTTGTTTTTCAGCAGAGGTCTGATGGACGTGTGTTTGAGGCTTCGTGGGAACGAGCCTGTTGAGAATGACAGATCCATGAGTCTGGCTATGAACGGGCTAAATTCGCTGCGTAGCACCTTTATCCAGAAGGCAGGGCAGGGGTCAGTTTGTGCAGTGGTGGTGCTGATGGCAGCGATGTTGTCCTCAATGCATTTCTTGGATGGGGTGGAGAAGGTGGTTAGCGGTGTTGGGTAGGGTGACTCGTATGCGGCGGTGGGTGCTGTGGACTTATTGGTCTGGCATAATTTTGATTGCAGGTGGTCTGTGAATTCTTGAGGTTGGATCTCACTTGGTTGGTTGGGGTATGGTTCTTTTTTTTCTTTTTAAATGTTTATTTATGAAGATACCTTTTTACATAGTCAAACTATGAAGCAGTTACAACCAAGAAATAAAAGAAAATCAAAAGGAAAATACATACAAATAATACATCAAAACTAATCAGTCCACATCTCGGGGAGACATTAAACTAAACAAAACAAAAAATATCCTTAGAAAACAAGGCAAGACCCAGAGCAAGGGTCAGTAGCCAACTAATCAGTCGGAAGAGTGCCCTTGCTACCCACCCTTAACCAATCATAAAATATCACGTGCCTTTTCCCAATCCACAATCCACTTTTCTAGCTCAGATGAAGAGAAAAAGACAAACTTATCATAATGCAATGAAATACAACATTTGCAAGGGTATTTCAGGAAAAAGGTAGCCTCTAAAGCAAGTACTCTAGGTTTCAACGACAGAAACGACTTCCTACGAAGTTGTGTGGAACGAGAAACATCTGGAAAAATAGATACTCTATTACCACAAAATTGGGACTCCTTCCTTTTGAAATAAGACTTCAAAATAGAAATCTTATCCTCCTCTAAGGATAGAGTAACCAATAAGGTGGCCCTAGTGGTAATCACATCTTTGGTTTCTTCTAAAAAAGCAATTAAATTGAAATCATCCTTATCTGAAAAAGGCACCTCATCCTCATCCCCAAGGCCGGAGGAAATTTTAGAAGGAAGATAATAACATTTAGTGACTAAGCAAGACTCAGCCTGTGGGAAAAGGAGGGTATCCTTCAGATATTTCCTAAAGAGTACTAAAGGAGACAACAACGGAAAAGTGGGAAAATTTAATAACCGAAGGTTCTTACTACGACCTAAGTTTTCCAGATTCTCCAGCTTCTGATGCAAAAAAAACCTGTCTTTAGCATGAGTTGCTGTAAAATCTGCAAATTTTTAAACTTGAGGCTCCAATTTCACCAGCACAGAGCTACAAGCCCCGATCTGGGATTCAAGAGACTGAAACTTTTGAACAGAATCCCATGTAAATTGACATAACTTAGGAACAGTCTCAACAAGCATTTGTTCTGTACGCGAGACCACAGCCCAAACATCCGAAAGAGAAACAGTGGAAGCAGATGGTTTAGCTGACAGAGGAGAAGGACGACTCCATGAAACCTCTTTAAGGACCACATTCGAGGATACCAAAGCAGGAGACGATTCCCCAGACAATTCAAGGAAACCCGGGGGAAGCGGGGGTGTTCGCTCGACAGAGCTTAAACTCGCACCATCAGTTACAGGATCAAGAGGCACAGTACCTGGAATGGCGGCTCGCGGCGTGGAAATTAGGTGTTTCTCAATCGCCCCGGCTTGAGAATCTTCAGCAGGGGGTTTCTTCTTACGCTTGCCTCCCGGCATAACGCACCTACTCACATCACACAGCTCCAAAACGGCTCCAAAGGGGCTCACAAGGGGCAGGGAATAACCCCTTTGAAACGCGCCCCTTAGAAGACGCGCCGATGGCTGAGCGCCATGTAGAATCAAATTATAATGGGACCTGGAGATGACATCAGCAGGCTGCCCGCTCAGTCGCCAGCCACGAAACCAGCCTCCTCTCCTCCAATGGAACTGGACAGCAGATGAAAACGCTCCCAAGGAGAGCAGCAAGGCAGGAGCTTTAACCAGGGCCTGGAGATGATGTCAGCAGGCTGCCCGCTCAGTCGCCAGCCACAAAACCAGCCTCCTCTCCTCCAATAGAACCGGACAGCAGATGAAAACGCTCCCAAAGAGAGCAGCAAGGCAGGAGCTTTAACCAGGGCCTGGAGATGACATCAGCAGGCTGCCCGCTCAGTCGCCAGCCACGAAACCAGCCTCCTCTCCTCCAATGGAACCGGACAGCAGATGAAAATGCTGCCAAAGAGAGCAGCAAGGCAGGAGCTTTAACCACGGCCTGGAGATGATGTCAACAGGCTGCCTGCTCAGTCGCCAGCCACGAAACCAGCCTCCTCTCCTCCAATGGAACCGGACAGCAGATGAAAACGCTCCCAAAGAGAGCAGCAAGGCAGGAGCTTTAACCACGGCCTGGAGATGATGTCAACAGGCTGCCCGCTCAGTCGCCAGCCACGAAACCAGCCTCCTCTCCTCCAATGGAACCATACAGCAGATGAAAACGCTCCCTGGGGGATGGTTCTTTTGTTAAGTTCTTAACAAGATTGAACAAGTTGTGTGGTTTGCTTAGTGATCGTTTCAGAGTGTCGGTGTGGAATTGCCTCATTTTCTCTGTTACTGCTTCGCGGTGTTTTATCAGGTGAAGGTTATATGCCCTCTGGTCTTCAGTGGAGCATGACCGACACCAGCGTCTTTCCAGCTTCCTTAGGCGGAGGAGTGATGTTCGCAGTTCCGTGGAGTACCAGGATGTGGTTGCGCGTTTCCTTAGCGGCTTGTTTGAGGGTGGAAGTTGAGCAATGGAGCTGAGGCTATTATCCCAGCTTGAGATCAATTCATTGAGGAAGGGGGGCTGTTAAGGAGAGGAGGGTTTTACTCAAGATAACGTTTTTGTCGAAAGGTCGGAATCTTCGTAATGATGCTCTGGGGGTGCTGACCGGACTTCTGGAGCTGTTGTGGCAGTGGTTGAGCACGAATATTTGGAATCTGATTAGTTTGTGGTCCGACCAGGGGACTGTGGTAATGGACAGTATGGGGTTTGTGGGCTGCGTCAACGGCTGCCAGTGGGGCATATACCAGGTCCAACTTGTTTCCTTTCACGTGGGTAAGTTCATTGACTAGTTGCTTGTATCCTAGTTCCTTGAGTGCCTCGAGGAAGGCCGAGGCTTGAGTGTCTTGCAGGGCTGGCAGGTTGAAGTCGCCTAGTAACCAGCTTGGGGTGCGTGGGTTCAGGGCGTTGCAGGCGAGATCGATTATTGTTGAGAGGTTGTCGGGGGAAGCTGACAGGGCTCTGTACAGTAGGTTGATGGAGCATTGCTTGTTGGCTATGGTGATTGTATCAAGTTGCATTGTGCTGGTGGCATTGATCAGATGGAATTGGAATTGGTCGTCTTTGACTCAACTTTTTCTTTCTCCACACATATCCATCTGATGGCTAAAAACTGCCATTTCTTTCTCCACAACATCAACAAAATTCGCCCATTCCTTTCTAAACACATTACTAAGACACTTATTCACTCCTTTGTCACTTCCTGTCTAGACTATTGTAACCTGCTTCTTGCTGCTCTTCCTCTACGTCATCTCTCTTCCCTTCAATCTGTTCAACACTGTGCTGCGCAGCTAATCAACCAACAGCCTCGTCATGCTCATATTACCCCTCTTCTCAAGTCTCTTCATTGGCTTCCTATCCATTTCTGCATCCAATTCATACTTCCCCTGCTGACCTATAAGTGCATTCACTCTGCAGCTTCTCACTACCTTTTCTCTCTTATCTCTCCCTACGCTCCTTCTTAGGAACTCTGCTCTTGTGGCAAATTGCTTCTATCTGTGCCCTTCTCTTCTGTTGCCAACTGCAGACTTCATTCCTTTCACCTTGCTGCTCCTTATGCCTGGAACAATCTAGCTGAGTCTGTACGTCAGGTGCCTTCTGTGACCCTTTTCAAATCCAGGCTGAAAACTCACCTTTTCGCTGCCGCTTTTGGATCTTGACTCACCTAATGTCCTTTGTGTTTCCTTACCATTTCCCCTAGTTGTATCGCATGTCTACAGCTACCAGGTTGTCTGTCTATTAGACTGTAAGCTCCAATGAGCAGGGACAGTCTTTTACATGTGTTTGTGCAGCGTTGCGTAAGCCTTGAAGTGCTATACAAATGTTCAGTAATAGTAGTAGTAGAGGGACCTTGTCAAAGGCTTTCTGAAAATCCAGATACACTTTATTGACAGGCTCACCTTTGTCTACCAGTTTTTTCCAGGACCAAGCAGGAAGTCAGTCCTCACTTATGGGGTGACATTGACATCGATGGAGCCCCCGTGCGGAGCAATTCCCCAGCTTTCTAAGAAAGCCTTTGGGAATACTGTGCGCATGTGCGGTCCCCTTCCCGCCTAAAGGTGCCATCTTGCTCAGTCTTTCTTTTTCTGTGGAGCCCACCGGACGTCTGTCCGTGTCACCCAGAAAAATTGACGTTTTTTTCTTGCGATTTCATCGTGGGTTTTTCTCCGGTTCGACGCCGGTTCCCCTTCCCGCCGGGTTCGGTACACCGGTATCGAGCCTGTCTTCGATTTTTCGTTTTTTGCCCTTCGTGGCTGGCATTCGCGCCCTTTTTGTCTTTTCCCTAGAAGGCCGGTCTTTTGACCTCGCGGGGGTCCTTTTTTCCCCGATGGCTTCCAGTGGTTCCAAAAGGTGTGATCGGTGCAAGAAACTGATGTCTCTCACCGACACACACGACTGCTGCCTTCGTTGCCTCGGACCGGATCATGATCCTAAGGTCTGTGTCCTGTGTGGCAAAATGTACACCAAGGCACTACAAAGCTGCCAGCATCAGAAAGAATGGATCTGCTTCCGGCCAGGCCCGGACCTCGTCCGAGGCCTCGACGTCTCGGGAGTCTGACCCCGAGCATCGCCGGGGTTCCTCGGACAGGGGGTCCCCCGATCAGGAATGTAAGAGGAAGAAACGGCTCATGAGGGCGGCGTTGGAGGAGGTCCCTGGTTCCTCGAGGGCCAGGTCTCGGACCCCCGACCGCCGTCCCGGGCCCTTGGAGTAGGAGAAGCCGTCCAAAATGCCTCGTGTGGAGACGGAGCCCGCCAGACAAGTAATTCCTGTTGTCCTCGTGGACTCTCCTCCTAGGGAGCCGACGTTGGGCCAGGCACCGCCGGGGCCTGAGTCGGTGGCTACTGAGTCTCCTGAGCTTGGACTCAGGCTGACAGCCCTGGAGTGCAGATTGTCTGCCTTCATGGATCAGCAGTGGGTACTGATGGCCAGCCTCGTTGGTGCATCTGCCCTGACCGCCGGGACATCGACGTCTAAGTCGATCCCGGAGACCGAGCCGATACTCGAGACCATGAAGGTTCGAGGTCATCCTCGGTCACGGTCACCCTCGACCTCCCGCTCGGAACTGAGGGCATCGACGCCGGTGCCTTCGGCATCGGGGCAGGTGCCACTGAGACCCGCACGGTCGGAGCCCCCCGACTTCTCTTCGGATGAGTCCGCGTGGGAGATGGAGGACGAGGAGTCCCCCAATACTTTTCGGACGGTGCATCCCTTCGGACTCACCTCAGTCCGAGCCCCGGAGTAGGTCCCCTCCGGAGGACACCAGGTTCTTGGAGTTCGTCAGGGACATGGCCAAGGCTTTGGCGATTCCCACGGACCCCGAGGAGGAGCCTCAAGCCGAAGAGCTCGAGGCCTTCCAGTATGACTCTCCTCCGAAGGAGTCCTTTACTGTGCCTGTTCCTCCGATGCTGGAACGGCTCCTCTTCCGGATATGGGAGGCACCAGCCTCGGCACCGGTTTTGAGCAAGCGGGTCTATTCCATTTATCGACTCCGTAAGAGCCCTAGTTTCCAGAAGGCGCAGCTGCCGCACCATTCCATGGTGGTGGAATCGGCTATGCATCGTCTGAAAAGCCAGAAGATGCACTCTGCGGTGCCTCCCGGCAGGGAGGCCCAGAACCTGGATGCTTTCAGCAGAAAGTGCTTCCAGGGCTCGATGCTTGCTTGCCGTGTCCAGTCTTACCAGCTGTACATGGGCATGTACCTACGGGGCCTGGCGAAGGAACTTGCCGGGTTCTCTGCTGACCTCTCCGGGGAACCTTTGCAGAGGTTCAAGACCTTGTCCTCGGGGATCCGGGAATGCTCAAAGTTCATGTCCTGAGCGGCCTACGATGGCTTTGAGACTTCGGCCCGTGTAGCGGCAGCCGGCATCGGGGCCCGACGCCAGGCATGGTTGCAGTCATTGGACCTCGAGCCCTGGGTGCAGGACAAGTTGGTCGATGTCCCTTGCCGAGGTGAAAACCTTTTTTGGCAAACCCATGGCCGAGAAGGTGGCTGAGCTCGAAATTGAGCACCTCACTAGGACAAGGCTGTCCAGAAAAACCTTTGCCCCTTCTCAGAGGAAGAAGGGCTCGGGTAAGAAGTCCTTTTACCCGAGGAAGGCAGCTGCCTACAAACCTTTCCCTCAGTACCAGACCTCCCTAGCTCCCCAGCAGGGTCAGCAGGCCAAGGGGCAGGGACATGGGCCCCGTAGGCAGAAGACCCCCAAGCCTCCGGCTCTTGCTCCCACTCAGCAGGGAGGGGGTTTTTGACTCACACAGCATAGCCTTTCCACCTCTGCTGTCCCATCTCTGCACAGGAGGTCGCCTAGTCCTGTTTGCCCACAGGTGGTCACCCATTACAGGAGATGCTTGGGTATTAAGCATAGTCCACAAGGGCTATATGCTCCATTTCCAGCAGTTGCCTCCTACCTACTTCCCAGGAGAGCCTCCAATACCTCCTCTGCACACAGACCTCCTTCTTCAAGAACTTCAAAGTCTGCTGCTAAACCAGGCGGTGGAGCCTGTACCTCCCCACCTGCAGGGTCACGGGTTCTACTCCAGGTACTTCCTCGTACCAAAGAGAACCGGGGGCCTCAGGCCTATTCTCGACCTCAGGAATCTCAACAAGTTCTTGGAGAAAGAACGGTTCAAGATGCTTACTCTTGGAACACTTCTGCCCTACCTTCAGCAGGGAGATTGGCTATGCTCCTTAGATCTAAAGGATGCGTACACTCACATCCTTATTCATCCAGACCACAGAAAGTACCTCAGGTTCATTGTGGGAGGAAACCATTACCAGTACAGAGTACTGCCCTTTGGCCTGACCTCCGCCTCAAGGGTCTTTACAAAGTGCCTGGCGGTGGTGGCGGCCTACTTAAGGACTCAGGGTGTTTTTGTCTTCCCCTACCTGGACGACTGGCTCATCAAGGGTCAGACTTCCCAGGAGGCCCGGAAAGCCACCCTCAGAACTGTCTCCCTCCTTCAACACCTAGGGTTTGTCATAAACTTCGCAAAGTCCACTTTGCTCCCCTCCCAGAACCTAGAGTTCATAGGGGCAAGGTTGGACTCCCTGCAAGCAAAGGCTTACTTGCCAAGAGACAGGGCTCAAAGACTCATAGACTTAGCAAACCAGTTTCTGAGCAGGCCACAGGTCTCCGCCAGACTCTGTTTAAAGCTCCTGGGCCACATGGCATCGACAGTGCATGTGACCCCCAATGACCGCCTCCACATGAGGCCTGCACAATGGTGTCTCCGAACTCAGTGGAAACAAGCCACAGGAAGCCTCACAGACAAAATGTGGGTGTCCAAACCATTCCGGACTCCCTACAGTGGTAGCTACACCCCCCCAACTTATTACAGGGGGTGACTTTTCAGGTGCCTGTTTCCACAGTGGTGTTGACGACCAATGCCTCCTTGCAGGGCTGGGGCGCACATTGCCTGGACAGGTGCACCCAGGGCCTGTGGTCTCCATGGGAGGCCACACAGCAAATCAACCTTCTGGAAATCCGGGCTATTCACTTAGCCCTCAAAACCTTCTCTCACACCTTGGCTCACCAGTCTGTTCTGGTACAGACGGACAATCAAGTGACCATGTTCTATGTGAACAAACAGGGAGGTACGGGGTCCAGGCTCCTGTGTCGAGAGGCACAGGCCCTTTGCTCTTTTGCTCTCAAACACAACATGTTTCTCAAGGCTGTTTATCTTCCTGGCGAGGAAAACTTCCTGGCAGACAGGTTGAACAGGATTCTGCAACCCCACGAGTGGCAACTACACCCCTTGGTGGTTCAGAAAATTTTCCTGAGATGGGGACTTCCATCCATAGATCTCTTTGCCAGTCCTCTGAACCGGCAGCTGCCCAGGTTCTGTTCCAGGCAACCGCACCCCCTGAGGTTAGCAGCGGATGCCTTCCTGATTTCTTGATCCCAGGGTCTCCTGTATGCATTTCCTCCCACGCCTCTGGTGGCCCGAACCTTGTTCAAGATCCTAAGGGACAAGGCCTCGGTACTTCTGATAGCTCCCAGGTGGCTGAGGCAGCCCTGGTTTCTACTTCTGCTTCAGCTAGCCGTGGAATCACCACTACCTCTGGGGTTGCAACCCGATCTTCTCTCTCAGGATCAGGGTTCCCTTCAGCACCCCAATCTCAAATCTCTCAATTTGATGGCCTGGAGGCTGCAAGGGTAGTGCTGGCTCCCTGGGGCCTACCCCGGGAAGTGGAAGAGGTGGTCTTGGCCTCTAGGAAGCAATCCACCAGGAAAACCTATGCCCTGAAGTGGAGAAGGTTCTCCATGTGGTGTCAGCAGCGCAAGGAGGATCCTTTCGCCTGCACTGTACCAGTAGTGCTTCAGTATCTACTGCACTTGTCCAATCAAGGCCTTAAGTCCAATTCGGTTCGGGTCCACCTCTCTGCTCTAGCAGCTCACCACTCACTGGCGGAAGGACACTCTCTGTCGGTTCACCCCTTGGTGTCCAGGTTTCTTAGAGGCTTGCTCTTGCTCAAGCCTCCTCTCCGTCCACCGGCCCCTGAGTGGGAATTGAATGTGGTCTTGCAGCAACTGACTCGCCCACCTTTTGAGCCAATGGCTACATGTCCTCTCCGCTTCCTTTCTTGGAAGGCTCTATTCCTTGTGGCCCTAACCTCGGCCAGGCGAGTGAGTGAGCTTCAAGCCCTGGTCTTTGACAGGCCTTACACTCGCTTCTATAGGAACAGGGTAGTCCTTAGGATGAGTCCAAAGTTCCTCCCAAAGGTTGTCTCCTCTTTCCATCTCAACCAGGAGGTGGTTCTTCCAACGTTCTTCCCTAGGCCCCATGCCAGCCGGGTTGAGACAGTCCTGCATACTCTGGACTGTAGGAGGGCCTTATCCTTCTACATTGAACGTAGGCAGGGGTATAGGAGGGCTACTCAGCTCTTCGTATCTTTTGACCCTAATAACTTGGGGTTACCTGTCTCCAAGCGTACCTTGTCCATCTGGGTGGCTGACTGTATCACCTGGGCTTACAGGGCAGCTGACCTTCCCTTGCAGGGTCGGGTCAGGGCAATGGCTGCCTCAGTAGCTCATCTCCGCTCTGTACCGTTGGCAGACATCTGTAGGGCTGCAACTTGGTCCTCAAGCCAGACTTTTGCGGCCCATTACTGCCTGGAGAGGGAGTCCCGTAGGGACAGTGCTTGCGGTCAGGCAGTGCTCCGGAATCTCTTTGAAGTTTAGGCAACTCCTACCCTCCAGCCCTCTGGTTGGGCTACCGGTGGGGGTATGTTTCAGTGAAATCCTTTCTCTGAAGCTGCGGCTAGAGGGAGCTCATTTTTCAGCTCTGGGTCCCCGGTAGCCTGAAGCTGGGGAGTCCCATAAGTGAGGACTGAGTTCCTGCTTGGTCCTGGAGAAAGAGTAGTTACTCACCTGTAACAGGTGTTCTCCAGGAGCAGCAGGAATCAGTCCTCACAACCCTCCCTCCTCCCCTGGGAGTTGCAGTTGTACATAGTTTATTTTTACATTTTTGTGTGCTGTCTTTTAGCTATGTCATTGGACTGAGCAAGATGGCACCTTTAGGCGGGAAAGGGACCGTGCATGTGCGCAGTATTCCCAAAGGTTTTCTTAGAAAGCTGGGGAATTGCTCCGCACGGGGGCTCCATCGACGTTGATGTCACCCCATAAGTGAGGACTGATTCCTGCTGCTCCTGGAGAACACCTGTTACAGGTGAGTAACTACTCTTATTCACACCTTCAAAAAAATATAACAGATTAGTAAGACAAGACCTTCCTAGAGCAACTGCCTACTACCCAAAAGATCAAAGGTTCAATTCCTTCTGGTCCTCGTTGTGACCTTGGGCATATCACTTAACCCTCCATTGCCTCAGAAGAAAAGGCTCGGCAATCTACTTACATTATACATTGCCAAGAAAGCCCAGGGGCTGCTGTGTCGCCAGGAGTCAGCACTGACTTGACGGCACTTTTAAAAAAAGAACTTTATCCAGACAATTATCCAGAGAGTGGCGTGAACATTATCGCCCTCCAGATAACTCGCTGCTCTGCTCTTACTCTGCCTATGCACTAACCCTGGCACCATCTCGATAGGGGGAGGTATTCTGTAAGGATATCCAGCAACACTAGCTCGATGGTGCCATTGAATATGCACAGATAGTGGCTGCCGCTCTACAGACAGCTGACTTTGAATATTGACCCACAAGTAATGATCCCTATTATATATACTGAAAATATGCAATTAAAAATAATGTTTTGATATCAAAACCTCACTAAAGCTAAACACCCACTAAACAATCATTTTCTATAGTTAGCAAAAGAGACCAATGGAGATGTGCATAATTATCTCTGCATGGCAAAGTTAACCTCTAGAAGGTATAAGGGTGTCTAGTGAAATAAAACAACAATTGTAGACAGCTTCTTCAGAGCATGCCAAGAGTTGGCTATACCACATCTAGCAGCCGTGCAAAAATCTGCCATCAAAATGACCACTTTCTGCAGTGGAAATCGTGTGTGTGAAAACAGCCCTCATAAAACAACCCTGGGGAGAAGGAAATTGGACTTAGTTCGTGCCTTTCTCAGGAGTTCAAGGTGAACAGGTACAGTGGGTATTTTTCCTGTCCCCAGCGGATTTACAATCTAATGGGTTGATGCAGAAAGGGGTGCTGCTGTTACCATGGGCATCAGCACAGTGTTTAAGTACAATTTTCCTGTGCTAGCATGAGTGTAGAATGTAGGAAGGAATTTGCTGTGAGCCTAGCTGTGGCACTGATGCCTGCACTAATGACAGCCCACAGCACATTTAATCCATGCAAAATAGATGGGAATGAAGCAATTAGCTATGCTGCCTGGCTGCAGAGAAGTGTGCAGAAGAGCTCAAGGCCTGGACATTAACTTCAGATCATAGTAAATAGGAGACGTAAGGGGTCTGTAGTCACTTCTGAGGAGAAATATATGCCTGTTTCTTGGCAGGACAAGCCCCACAGCTTTTTTCAGGCTTTGCTGAAGTGAGGACTGGGAAAAAAAATAGCAGGGGAAGTGTGCTGAAACATGTACACGTACTGGAAAATATGTGGCACATAAGACCAATCATTATTCAGAGCAGAACATCACAGCGGAATGATATTGCTCTTATGCCCCACGTAGCATTCCAGCACATTCACACAAGTGCCTTTTTGTGCACAGAATGAAGATGCTATTACCGCAGACCCCTGTGCGCATGTGTTTATGTTTATGTTTATGTTTAATAAAACTTGATTGACCGCCCTTCACAATAAAAGCAGAGCGGTTTACAATGCATAAAATCCATTAAAAATAGGGCACAAAGCCAGTAAAGGAAAAGGAAGTTACATATTTAAAAAAAAAAGAGAGACAGAAAGGGCAAGAGAGGGTAGGGAGAGAGGAGTAAGGCTATAGAGAGGGGGGAGAAGTGGGGAGGTCAAAGGCTAGGGAAAAGAGGTGGGTTTTTAGCTGCTGTTTAAATGCTGAATGGGAAGACTCTAATCGGATAGCAGAGGGGAGGGAATTCCATAGTGCGGGACCTATAAAGAAGAAAGCTGAAGAACGAGTAGATTGTAAGTGGGCAGCAGAAGGAGGGGGAAGGATGAGCCGGTTTAAGTGGAATGAGCGGGGGGTATATCTGGGAGTGTGAAAGTGGATTAAGTCAGCTAGATATTGTGGGGAGTTGGTGTGGAGGGCCTTGTGAACCAAAGTAAGTAATTTGTATTGAGAGCGGAAGGGAACAGGTAACCAGTGTAAGTGAATAAGAAGAGGGGTTATATGGTGAGAATGAGATGAGTGAGAGAGAAGGCGGGCTGCGGTATTTTGGATTCTTTGAAGACGGTATAAATGAGAGGAGGCCAAACCAATAAGGACAGAATTAGCAAAATCAACCCTGGACATAACAAGAGAGAGAAGTAGGGTAGACAAGGCGGAAGAGGAAAGAAAAGGGCGGATAGCACGGATTTGACGCAGAAAATAAAAGGAAGTCTTTGTAATCAGGGGCGGCCCAAGGGGGGTGCGGGGCCATGTGCGGAGACTCGGTGCGGGGCCTCATTTGCATAAGGGTCCTCATTTGCATAAATATTTGCATAATGTTACCATACACGAACTTTTAGTAAACATGCCTCTTAATGAGTGTATGAATAAAGAAAGACTAAAAGACTTCTACATTACTATAATCCAGTGCCAACCGCCAGACACATTAGGAACTACTACAAACACTGCCCATTTAGAACCCATAGCAAACCCGCCGTATCCTAACAGCACTACCAGGACTCATAAAGCACCATACCCTAACTATCAAAAGGAAACGCTGCAAATATTAAACCAATACATTTCAGAGAACAACAATACATGACCTACTGGGGAAAGAGAACAAGTGGCAATGTCAAATAGGAATTACATAAACAGAATACCTCAGCTCAGTTACACATGAACAGAACATAAACCATCACCAAACAAGGAATCACAATTTAGAAACAGGAAGACAATAATTAAACTGGGAATCCCAAAAGCCAAACTTGGAATGTACAACACTGTAGAAATAAAACTATACATTAATTTGCTCTTGTACTAAACAAAGCGCAGACGTTAATGATGCACAATTTCCCAGAGCTGACATATTCCAATTAATAAATTCAAAATAAAGAGATATTTTTCTACCTTTTGTGCATTTTTTTTCAGCTGCAATTGCTCCAGCCACTTTCTTCTGGTTTCTTCGTGTCTTCCGCTAATTCTTCATCGTCTGCTGTCCATTTGTCTTTTCTTCTCTCTTCTAGTTTTTTTCCATTCTCTCTCTACATCTGCTTTAACATACTAATCTTTCTCCTTTTCCTCTTTCCTCATTCCTATTTCATCCACTCAAATTTTACCCCTCCATCCTCAATCCCCACTTACTCTCCCAATATCCGGACAATTGTAGATTTGTCTTCCCTCCCACACAAAATATTTTTTCCCTCTCCATTTCACTCTCCCAGCTCCATCCCATTCTAATCCTCCCCCAACATCAGCTCCATTCTAGTTCCAGTCCCACCCAGCATCCGCTCCCTTCTAGTCCCCGCATCAGCCCATTTCCAGTCCTAGCCCCCCATAAGCCCATTTCCAGTCCTAGCTCCCCCATCTATTTGCAGTCCCATCCAAGTCCCTCCATCAGCTCATTTCCAATCCCAGCCCCCCATGAGCCCATTTCTAGTCCTTTCCTAGCCCCACCATCAGCCCATGTCAAATCCTAGCTCCCCTCCACACAGCCCATTGCCAAGCCAAGCCCCCCAGGAGCCTACTTCCAGAACTCGCCCCATCATGAGTCCATTTCCCTCCCAACCGCCCCCACAGCCCATGTCCACTCTTAGCACCCCCCCACAGCCACTTTCCAGTCCTATTCTAGCCCCTCCATCAGCCCATTTCCTGTCCTCGCCCCCCCTCACCCATTTCCAGTCCTAGCTCCCTCCCACTCACAACCCATTTCCATTCCAAGCCCCCGTCCCCATCAGCTATTTGCAGTTCAAGCCCTCCTTCCACTCAGCCCATTTCCAGTCCTAGCCTCCTCATAGCCCATTACTAGTCCTAACCCCCCATCAGCCCATTACGTCCTAACCCCCCATCACCCTATTTCCAGTCCTAGCCCCCCATCAGCCTATTTCCAGTCTTAGCCCCCCTCCCATAGCCAATTACCAGTCCTACCCCCCCATCAGCCCATTTCCAGTCTTAGCCCCCCATAGCCCATTACCAGTCCTAACCCCCCCATCACCCTATTTCCAGTCCTAGCCCCCCCATCAGCCTATTTCCAGTCTTAGCCCCCCCCATAGCCAATTACCAGTCCTACCCCCCCATCAGCCCACTTCCAGTCTTAGCCTCCCCCCCCATGGCCCATTACCAGTCCTAACCCCCCCCCCCCCATGGCCCATTACCAGTCTTAACCCTCCCCCCCATCAGCCCTTTACATGTCATAACCCCCCCCCCCCGGCCCATTACCAGTCCTAACCCCCCCCCCCCATGGCCCATTACCAGTCCTAACCACCCCCCCGGCCCATTACCAGTCCTAACCCCCCCCATGGCCCATTACCAGTCCTAACCACCCCCCCCACATCAGCCCACTTCCAGTCTTAGCCCCCCCATAGCCCATTACCAGTCCTAACCCCCCCCCATCAGCCCATTTCCAGTCCTACCCCCCCCCCCCATGGCCCATTACCAGTCCTAACCACCCCCCCCATCAGCCCACTTCCAGTCTTAGCCCCCCCATAGCCCATTACCAGTCCTAACCCCCCCATCAGCCCATTTCCAGTCCTACCCCCCCACTTCCAGCCTTAGCCCCCTCCCCATAGTCAATTACCAGTCCTACCCCCCCATCAGCCCATTTCCAGTCTTAGCCCCCCCATCAGCCCATTTCCAGTCCTACCCCCCCACTTCCAGCCTTAGCCCCCTCCCCATAGCCCATTACCAGTCCTAACCCCCCCATCAGCCCACTTAGCCCCCCCATAGCCCATTACCAGTCCTAACCCCCCCCCACCCATCAGCCCATTACCAGTCCTAGCCTCCCCCCCCATGGCCCATTACCAGTCCTAACCCCCCCACATCCCAATTAGCCCCCCCCCCCGCCCACTTCGCCCCCCCCCATGGCCCATTTCCAGTCCTAGCCTCCCCCCCCCATGGCCCATTACCAGTCCTAACCCCCCCATCAGCCCACTTAGCCCCCCCCCCATAGCCCATTACCAGTCCTAACCCCCCCCCCCCATCAGCCCACTTCCAGTCTTAGCCTCCCCCCCCTGGCCCATTACCAGTCCTATCCACCACCCCCCCCCTGGCCCATTACCAGTCCTAACCAGCCCCCCCCCCGGCCCATTACCAGTCCTCACCACCCCCCCCCCATCAGCCCACTTCCAGTTTAGCCTCCCCTCCCATAGCCCATTACCAGTCCTAACCACCCCCCCCCAAGCAGTCCAAATTAAAAAAAAAAAAAAACCAAACAGGCGCCGTCTGCCGCGGCAGCAACAATAGCTATGCCGCGGCAGCAACAAGAGATCTGCCCCGGCAGCAACAAGAGCTCGGCCGCGGGGCCCCCCCCTGCCCGGCAGAGCCTCCGTGCATCCTCAGCAGCTTTCTTCATGTCCAAAACGCAGGCTTCTTTCAGAGCCGCGAGAGTTTCTTTTCTCGCGGCTCTCTTAATCCCGCGGGGCTGATGGGAAATCCCATCACCCTCGGCGGGATTAACAGAGCCGCGAGAAAGGAAACTCTCGCGGCTCTGAAAGAAGCCCGCGTTTTGGACATGAAGAAAGCTGCTGAGGATGCACGGAGGCTCTGCCGGGCAGGGGGGGGCCCCGCGGCAGAGCTCTTGCTGCTGCCGCGGCAGAAGCAGCCGGTTTGGTTTTTTTTTTTAAAACTTGGGATGCTGAAGAATGTTTTTTGCGCGGGGCCCCCTGAAACGCGGGGCCCTGTGCAAAAAACATTCTTGCTCAATGGACGGGCCGGCCCTGTTTGTAATGTGTGAGATGTGAGCGTGAAAGGAAAGATCTGAATCAAAGAGAACACCAAGATAGCGGAAGGTAGTGACTAAGGATATGGGAGTGTTAGAAAGGGATGGAGCTAACGAGGGGGGGGGGGGATGACCATAGGGGAACCAAATAGCGGTGGTTTTGGCTAGATTAAGGTGAAGACAATTTTGGGTTAACCAGTGGGTGACAGCAGTGAGGCAGTTGTTAAGAGGAGTCAGATCAGGGAGGAGTGGGGAAGTGTGGTGAAGAAGAAGGATGTCATCGGCATAGTAAAAAGCAGAGATCCCAAATTGTTGAATGACAAGTGTGAGGGGTACCAGGAAAAGATTAAAAAGGAGGGGGGCCAGGACAGAACCCTGGGGAACCCCACATGGTAGAGGGAAAGGGGCGGAAGGTAGAGAAGAGGGTGATGTAGCTAGTACAGAGGCAGACCGGGCGTGAAGAAAAGAGTGAAACCAATTAAAGACAGTGCCATGAACACCAGCTTCATGGAGACGGGCTAAGAGAAGAGAGTGATCGACCAGATCAAAAGCTGCAGAAAGATCAAGTGCTACCGCAACCGAGATATCACCCCGATCATGTGCTACATGCAAAGAGTTTGTGAAGGCAAGAAGAATAGTTTCGACGCTGTGACCTGGCCGGAAACCTGATTGCCGAGGGTGAAGATAGTTAGTGGAGTCTAGATGGTGGGAAAGTTGTGCGAATACAATCTTTTCCAGAAGCTTAGAGAGAAACGGAAGATGTGAGACGGGCCGATAGTTTGATGGGTCGAGAGGGTCAAGGGAGGATTTCTTGAGAATTGGGCGGATTAGGGCGTGCTTCCAGGGATCGGGGAAGATACCCAGGGATAGGCTATTGTTTAAGATGGAAAGGATGGGGGAAAGGGAGGAGAGAGAAGGTGTGAGGAGCCACGAGGATGGGATGGGGTCAAGGGAGCAGAAAGTCTTATTAGAAGTGGAGATGAGTTTATGGAGTTCAGCTGAGGAGGCTAGGGCAAATGCGGACCAGGTATGAGAATGAAGGGATGAAGGAGGAGGGGAAGCTATAGGAGGGGGGGAGGAGATGGGTGGGGGGCAAAATGGCAAAGAGGCTCTTAAAGAGCTGACTTTGGAACTGAAAGTGGCAGCTAACACAGAGGGGGGTGGAGCAGAAGAATCAATCTTGGAGGTGGGGTTAGAATGAAGGGAAGTGAGAGACCGGAGTGTGGAGTAGAGGTGCCTAGTTTGATTCGGGGCGTTGTCTATAGCATTAGAGATAAAGGTACGCTTAGCCTGAAGGGTTTGGGAGCAATAAAAGGCGTGATGCGTTCTGAAAGAGGACAAAGTAGCTGGGGATGGGTTTTTGCGCCAGGAACGTTCAGCTTTACTGAGTTGGGACCGAAGGAGACGGAGGCCGGAATGGAACCAGGGTTGTGAAAAGCGCTGCTTTACGGGACGGGGGCGGAGGGGAGCGACAGAGTCAAGGGCAGAAGAGAGGGAAGAAAACCAAGAGGATGCTTGAGCAGTAGGGGATAGGGAAGGGAAATCAGAGGGAAGAAGGGTGGTAACCGAGGGAAAGTCACGAACCGTGTCAGGAGTGAGTAGTCTGGAAAGCGTGGGGGGAGTGGCGTATGAGTGATTAGGAGTGGAGAACAGAGGGGGTGGAAGAGAACAAGAGACTGTAAGACAGAGATGGTCTGTCCAAGGAAGAGGGGAGGCTACTAAATTAGAGAAGGAGAGCTGGGACGCAGCAGGAGTGATGAGAAGATCAAGGGTGTGACCAGCTGAGTGTGTGGGGATGGGAACATGTTGAGTGAGGGAAAGATCTTGAAGAAGAGTGAGAAAAGCCTGGTCTCTTGAGGAGGATGGAGAATCGAGATGGAGATTGAAATCCCCAGCGATGAGAAGGTGCGGGAAGGCTAAGGAGAGATCAGAAAGGGTTTTGATAAGAGATTCCCAGAGATCAAGCCGGAGGGCAGGGGGGGAGTAAATGAGAAGAATGTATAGAGGGGGTGAGGTGTGAAGGTGGAGCAAAAGGGATTCAGGATAGTAGAGCAGGGGGGAGGAGACTCGGGAGGCGGGGAGAGCAGGGGAAAAGATGGCTGCTACCCCACCGCCGGAGCGTCCTAAACGGGGGACCGAGAATGCGGAGCAGCCTGGAGGGAGACATCGGGCAAGGAGGGCATCCTCACCGTCCTTCAACCAAGTTTCGGTGAGCCTGGCTGGCTCTTCCAGTTTAGCGCAGACATTTTGTGCACAGCTCTTTTGCACGCTTACAGCATGCAAATGAGCTGTGCACAAAACCAGCTCCCATCAGTAAATCTGGATATTTCCATGCTGTAAGGAAGGGCACTTCAGATGCTTTGTGAAATGTTTGGCTTAGCCAAAAACGTTGTGTGAGTAAATGTTCTGCTGCCCGCATTGCTGTCAGGTACACAGATATTTTTTACCCAGGGGCCTTGCACAAATTCACAAAGCAAAAATTACTCCTAGAGATTACTAGCTGGGTTTTTTTTGCTGGTACTTTTTCCAACCAAAATAGCATGTATAGTTTTCAAAACCCAAAACTATGTGCTCTGTTTTCTGCAGTGGCCTAACCCCACCCAGGAACGCATTCAGTAAATGCAAATTAAAGTTCTCACACTATGAACGAAACACATACTTGTACCTACACAGAGGAAATTTTCAGATGGTTGCTTAAGAGATAAAACAATTTTATATCCACAGAAACTGCAATGAAAACTGTCTTCTGTGCCTTTAGCGATAGCCACAGAAGACACGTTGCAGATTGGGTATGAAGCTTTGTAGTGATTCTGAAAGACATTTTGAGACCAGTTTTATAACACGGCGCCTAAGCTGCAAAAGCAACATATGTGCCTAATTGCCTTTATAAAATTGTCACAGGACAAGCAGAGCCACATATTTCAGGGCTGATTTATAAGGCGCTGTGTAAAGATACGTGCCATTAATGTGAATGAATCACTTAGGGCCTGATATTGAGATGGGTGCATCTTCGAAGGGCTATGCACCTCATCGGTGCATAGCCCACCCTGCTGACTTCTAACCTAGATATTCAATGCCACAGTGACGGCATTGTATATCCAGGGATTGCTGCAGACACAGGAAGCTGCCAAAGCTTACTGGGCAGCTGCGATATTGCACGTTGCCCGATTAGCTCCTGCGTCTTAAAGATAGGCGAGAGATTTTCCTTGCCTTTCTTTAAGGCACAAATTGCTAATTGGGCAGCATGCAGTATCACTGCTGCCCAGTTAGTGCTTATCGCCACCTCTGCTCCGCCCCAGAACGCCATTGACATGCCCCGATGCTAACCGCATAGCATCGGGGCCCATAGGGGAATTAGCAGGGGATATTCAATGGCACTAACCATGTAAGTGCCATTAAATATCCAGACTTAAGGCATTTACATGGTTTATGGGGCTGTAAACTGTGTAAATGCCTTTTGAAAATCGGGCCCTTATCTCCTAGGACTTACGTGCAAGAATGGCCACTTACGTGCATACTCCGTAAGCACGCGTGTAAATCAGATCATGTGTACTTTCAGTGTGGGCATGCACATAGGTGGAATTGGGGCAGACCACAGGTAGAGTGCAAATTTACATGAATAAAATTCCAGGGCTTTTTGAGGGCTTATGCAGTGGTATGGAGTATCGGTACCATTTTCATTGCTTGCTAAAACTGGCCCATGGTACTCATGTATTTATGCATATGAGTACCAGCCCCTTTTTTGCTTGGAGAAATGCACTGTAAAATACTATAACTTATGCACGTTCTGGAAAAATCAAGATGTGGGTATTCGCACCTCCCATAGGGTAGGCAGAAGTGATCACGCCTACTTTGCACACTTTTTTACATCACTTTATAAAATCAGCCTCAAATATGCATGTGATAACACATATTAACTCTGCAGGAGTTTATGAAATGACCCTCTTTAGTCCATCTGTTCTGAGGTAGGTGTATATGTCAGTAAGCTTACGTGCGTATAGGTGTATACCCCGGGATAATTTTATAGGAGCCTACCTAACTGTGTAAACCGTTGTTCGGCGAGTCCAAGTTCCTTATAAAACTACGCCCTTTGCTGTCATGATTCCAGTTAAGAGTAGAAGCGTGTGTATAACTGTTTAGGTCATTCAGAAAATGACACAAAGAATTACACTGAAATGTCTATACAAATATAAAAAGCAACGGATCAAAGGCTCGTTGTTAATAACACTGTTTTACAGTCCAAGATCAAAGTATTTGCTTTGGAATGATTTTTACAGGCTCTGAAGCCCAGCATTAAGCATGTGGTTAGAGGATAAGAAGCCTAAGATGATCACTGCAGCAGAAGAGTTGACAGGTTGACATGCTTCTACCAACCCCCACTGCCAACACAACTAGTTAGAGAAGCCTAACGCAGGGCAAGGCTGAGGGCTCAGGTGACATTGCTGCATGGAAAGTCCCTGGTTCAGACCCATGCCAGGCTGCCTTCTCACTGGGTTGACTGGGGTTCAGGATGATGCAGAGATATTGTTCACAGACCATGAAAAAGAAAAGAAGAAGGCTTTATAGTCCTTGCTTAAGGGTGACACCTAGTGACTGTATACAAAGCTCATGATTGCAGGGTTCCAGAAGGCACTCAAGTGCATGTCCTCTAGCCCAGCACTGACACTGCAATGACAAAGTCTGAATTTTGACCCATGTATCGCCACAATTTTAAGAAATGTTTCCCTAAGTGGCTGATATTCAGTGGGACTTATACGGCTAGCAACACCTGCTAACCACATGAGCCCTGTTGACCGTAATATTCAGTGGTACTGTGCAGACAGCACCACTGAATATCTTCTCTCACTGATGCAGCACTACTGGATAGTCCCAGGGCAGTCACTCTGTGGAGTGAAGGTGGTTCCCAGGATTATTCGGTTAGCAACAGGATAATAAACCATATAAAGTTAGGTCACATAAAAAGCAGAGTTTGCTATCTAGATAGTGCAGGCAGTCAGCATCAAAACCAGATATTCAGCACCAGCAGATATCCAAATTCCGGCACCGAATATCCTGTTTCATTTTTAACACCGTAGTTGGCATTAAAAAAAAAAATACCAATCACGGAGTCTGACTATTAACCTGTAAATTTCCATTGTCTAAATTATTTAGGGAAAGCAAACGTTTGCCAGATTTCCAGCATGATTAAACAACCTGATTTTATCATGATATTATTTGTGTTAATGAATGATTTTATTACATAATTGAATATAGTATTTGTTTTGATTATTTTATTTTGCATATTTGATTTGATGTTACGTGCCATTTATTATTCGTTCCTACCCAATGGAAGTTGGAAAGAATAATACAAAAGGGGTCAAAAATGTCTGTCTGTCTATCTATCCATCTGTCTCGAAGCAAAATAACTCTGAAAAATTAAAGGTATGGGATGAAACATGGCATGTGGGAAGAACTGGTTAAAAGACACATCGAGTTTGAATATAGACCAAATTGGAATAGGGCTTCCAGAGAAATAAGCCCATCTCCCCCAAAAATGCTCAGTCTAGTTCGAGAGAAGGAGTTCCAGCTTCTGTAGCATAGAAACTTATATACAGTGAAACATCAGTTAAGACTTGATCCTTACAAACTTCCTCTCCCTGTTTTGTACTCTTCCAACCCCCTCCAAACTGCCCTCACCCCCAAACAAAGCCCCTCCCACAACTACCCCATCACCCCACACACTACTATCAAAGACTACCCTTCAACTGCCCTACTATCTTGTAAACTGCCCCACCACAGAAAAGTATCCACTCATAACTGTGCCACCACCCCCAAACTACCCCACACCTAAAAATTGCCCCACTGCCATGCAAATTGCCCCACCCCAAAAACCTACCCCATGTAACTGCCTACCACCTTGTACACTGCCCTAACACTAAAGAATACTTCCTCACAACTGCCCTACCACCCTGCAAACTACTCCCACCCAAAGAAATCCCCCAATATCCCCCAATACCCCACCCCAAAAATCTACCGCCCCACAATTGCCGCATCAGTCAGCTAACTGCCCCTCTCAAAAACAACCCCTTCAACTGCCTCATCACCCTGAAAACTTCCCCACCTCAAACAGATTCCCCTGTAACTGTTCCCCCATGCAACTGCCCCACCACCCTTCAATATTCCCCTGCCCCACAACTACCTCCCCACATCTGTGCCACCTACCCCCAGCTGCCCCTATCATAGATACAACACATGCACAGCACACACATAGTACACAACAGAGATCACTCATAAAGACACAGGGATTAAAAATAATCCCTAGCTGTGATGTACTGCATTTTAAATAATTTACATATGTATTTCATTTTCTTTTGTATTATTTCTGTTGACTGAATTGAACAGCTTTCTCATTGGTTTCTAAGTGTACTGGCAGCTAATATATGTTGTAGTCTCTCTTAAAAGGGACTGTTGATAATCCCTTTGGAGAGGGATGGGTAACATTCTCTAGACCCCATCACAGGCTGTCTTCATCTCAGATCCCTAGCCCTCAGCAGCGTTTAGGTTCCACCCTGAACTTCCAGTGCCTATGAGGACATCTTAGTTCGCGCAAGAAAATCATCTACCAAATGTACACATGCATTCAGCTGGAACGCATTTTCCATCTGGTGTTTTTTAAATGGTCATGACCCTATCTATTGTCTTCCTGATGTCATACTGCACTACCTGTATAATTCATATTATTTTAGGACTCCAAACATTCTCCATCTTTGTACATCTCAATGCTTTCAGCCTATCATGCCTCAGTTGATAGGTTTCTACTTGCTTGCTGTATTTTAATTTCTAGATTCATAAAAGAGCTTCTTCATGTCAAACCATCATTGCAGAAATCTCCTGTATCTTGGGACCTGAATGCCATTGGTGTCAGTGCATAATATGCATGTTCAAAATTGCTATATATACAGGGTGGCCCAAAAAAAGTGAGAACATCTCGTAGCATATAAGTTATTTAAAAATTCAAAAAGACAGATGTAAACGATTGACAAATTTAAAAAAAAAGATGGCGACTGGAAATTGTCAAAATAAAGACCTTATATAGCTAAAAAAGGTAAATAAGTAAACTATTTAAGCTTTTAATTTACGAGATGTTCTCACTTTTTTTGGGCCACCCTGTATAGTTAGTGCTGAGTATATATATTATACAGTCACCGCACTGCTACTTTTTAGCGATCAATATTCAACAATGGCCAAGTGTGATTATCGGCTGAATATTGTTGCAGACTGGATAGCTAACCTACCCATAGACTAGCCTAGATTTAACTAGGAATCTTTCCTGCAGTCTGCAGGAATATTCAGCAGCACTGTCTGGTCCTGCTAACTGGCTAAACCCTGCCCCCACCGCTTATTCAGATAGGGGGTTATTTAAATTGCTCTTTTAGAAAGGGTCCAATTTGCATGTGGATGTTCTTAGTGCATCAAAGTTACGCAGGAGAGTGTCAGGGCATGGTCTGGGCGTGGCCTGGATAGGACAAAAAATCCAGAGGCTCGATATTCAGCGCTGGTGACTAGCCCTTCTAAAATGGCTATCCACCGCCATTGCAACTTCGACCCAGATATTTAATGCTGGGGCCATATCTGGGAGACATCCCTCTTATCAAAGGCATTTACATGGTTTGCTGACCTACAAACCATGTAAATATGCCTCAGCAGGATATTCAGCAGCACTAACATGGTTAGTGCTGCTGAATATCTGCAGGTGCCGCCACTGTATGCCCCGATGCTAACTGTTTAGGACAGGCATGCTAGGGGTGTTCTGGGGTGGCAGCTGTTGATAAATGGACAGCAGCCTATCTTTCACAGCTGAAGCTAACCGGGCAGTGACTGAATATCACAACTGAGCAGTTCGTCTCCCAGCACCCAGATATTCAATACTGGGGCCCAGATATTGCCTGATATTGAATATCCGGGTTTAGAATTCAACAGTGATAGCTAGCCACATTAGATCAGCTAGGTGCCACTGCTGAATAGCCCCTCTCTATTTTTTAGCATATTCACAATCAGGACTGGTCCATCCACTAGGCAGGCTAGGTGCTGCGTAGGGCGGCAGACCTCTGTGGCAGACCTCCTCATGCTGAGTCGTGCTGTGCTGCCACCCACCACTGCTGCTGATTCCGATGGCATGGTTGGTTCGGCTTGGCGGCAGCAGCAGCAACAGGCCATGTGCTTCGACCCAAGGTGGAATAAATTGGATACGCATTCTGCTCCCAGTGGACGTACAGGGCCCTGACTAGAATAGGCCCTGTATGTCCAGATGCTGCAGCCCACCCACGTCCTGCCCCCTCCCGCCCCCATCCAGCGCTCCCCGCGCAGCAGCTCTGTGCGTGCAGGGAGCCATGATAACAGAATACGCTCCCTGCGAATAGCAGGGGTTGCATGTCCAAACCGGATGTACATCCCTGCTATTCAGAAATCAGAATGACCCCCCAAGCTGTTAGAATGGGATTTAGACCATATTAACCATTGGCACAATGCTATTGCTACCACACTCTAAAAACAGGCAGCGTGGTAAAAATCCCATGTTAACTGCTTAGAGCATTGTGGGATAGGAACTTGACGGGTTATGGGACTGCCCATTCAGTTAACACGTGATACTTTACCATGTGCTCAGTGTCACAGCTGTCAATAGCACAGGTCCCTCAAGAAGAGGCATTACATGCATCTGCGTGATCAACATGCACTTAGGGTGACCTTAATTCCCCCCATACATGCACCTGGTCCCCCATGCAGCATCCCTATTCATCTCCATGCCCTGATAAACATCCTTACCCACTGATAGTCCCCCTCATCAATATCTCTACCCACTCCCTCTCCAATCCAGCAGCAAGACCTCTCTCCCAGTTTCCCCCATCAGCAGCAAGGTCCCTCTCTGATCCTCTCCATCAGCAGAAACCCCCGCCCTACTCAAAAACTACTCCATCTTCATCCAGAGCCTCCATCCCCCCAAAGAGGCATCTGACCACCCCCCCCCCCCCGCCCCATTCTTCCCAATGGTGCTTACTGGGATTTCCCCTGGTGGTATAATGTCAGGGCAGGGGCAATCTCTGTTGCTCCTGCCCCTGTTGACAGCTGAGTTCAAAGTGAGGGCTTTGACCCCTAGTGGTATTCTCATGGTATTACTGCTGGGGGCCAAGCAGTCAAATAAGGAGTTTTTGCTGTTTTGGGTCATGATCTCACTTGTTGCTTGTTTCTCCAGATCATTTATGAATATGTAAAATATCACAGAATCCAGTACAGACCTTTGGAACACTCCACTATTGACTCTTTTCTACTCTCCTGTCTTTTAGCCAGTTTCCAATCCACCATAGGGCATGGCCCCCTATCCCTTAATTTTTTTAATTTCCTCAGGAGACTAGCTTTCTAAAAAGTCAAATGCAGTATATCAGCTAGGTTATCTTTAGCTACATGCTTGTTTATACCTTCAAAAAAAACGAATTAATTGGTAAGGCAAGACTTGCCTTTGCTGAACCTAGGCTGATTCATTCCTTAAGCCATGCAGATTTTTATGGTCAATGTTTTTTTTTAGTATAGCTTCTACCACTTTGCCTAGTACCAAAGTCAGGATTACTAGTATATAATTTCCCAGATCAGCCCAGTGATTGGTGGGCTGTCTTTGGGAGGGGAGATAAGGGTCTTGAGAGAGCGCCAGGATAGGAGTGGTATTTGCAGCCCTGAATCATCAGTGGTGCCGAAGAAAAGGTCCTCCTGGACTTCCATCTGAATTTTTCTGCCACAAGCCTTTTACGTTCAGAGCCTGGAACATTGGACCACATGATAGTGGCCCGATGATCCTGACACAAAAATAATGCCAGCTTTGAGCTGATGTTATTTTTCTATGAATAACACGGTTTATGGTGATTTTCATAAATTGTGTAATTTGATATGAATAATAATGAGTGGTTTTGCTTGCATTTGGCTACTTTGCATCTTATTATTCACTGCATGGTGTGATGCAAAATTTTGCATTACAATAAAATAATGCACATTTTTGCACTATAGTATGCGGTAAGGGGCAAAAACTATGCGTTATTCCCATAAGGCAGTTTCGTAATTATCCCTGTGCGTGGCTTTTGATTATCCCATGTTATATATTGTCATTATCTTTTGCAGAGAACCAGTTGTGCTAACACCACACTGTGAGATGAAATTAACCTCAGTTTTGGAACAAGACCATTAGGACCCATGGAGTAAAGTGCACCCCATAGCAGGAAAGTGACCTGAGTTATCTTTTGCCAGGAAAAAAGAGAGGTAGGAAATAGAACACCTGTAAGATCCTGTAATATTCTTTTGTATCCCACCACTGTTCCAAGTGTCTAAGCAACAAGCATAGGACCTACTGAGACAGACCAGATGTGCTTAAATTTATGAAAATCTGCCTAGTGCAACATAATTGCAAAGTTGAGCAATGCCAGTGGCAATCAATCTCATAGCACATATTTTCATGTCACTGGCAGAAACATTATGGTTCTCAAAGTATTCTCACCTTAAATAATAATATTAATAGACTCTGTAATCACTCTCTCACTCTGCATACTGAGATGGTGAGAGCAAACTCTTAATGCCAGCAACGCTGCCAATGCAAACAACTGAAGAGTAATACAGCTAATCCATCATCTGAAGCCACAAGTCTGCCAAACATAGAGTCCTCTATTCTATCCCCTTCCCAGTCTCAGCCTGTCTTGGGCTTTGACCTCGGAGTTCTACATCTCTGTTGATGTCCCAGCATCAAGTGGCAGGATACACGCACCATCTGCACGTTTGCATATGGTGCAGCTTCATCTCAACAAAGCAAGATGTTCACTTAGGGGGTCATTCCAGAACACAAATAAGGGATTTGTACATGCGGCGGGGACGTTTATGTGCCAAAAACATTCCAGACCATATTCTGAAACACTACTGACATGCACGTCCATGGTGCTAGAACGGAGATATCAGAACATGCCTAGAAAGGGCAGAATGGGGGCGTGATTAGCCGTGAAGACGTAAAAAGCATATTCAGGAAAGCCCCATGTACATATTAAGTGTTTCCCAGACACGTCCATGTTATACCTGCTGAAATGTGGATTAAGACCAGGACTTAGAAAAGAAATCTATTCTTCTCTACAGTACGGCCCATATAGAGGAATGGCTGTGACAAGTATGTCGTGAACTGGTGTGACTGCAGTATGGAAAAAACATAAGATGCATTCTTAAGATACAAGGAGCAGAGGTGAGGGAATGTTGTAAGGTAGAGATATTAAGGAACACCCTTACAGAAATAATAAGAAGAGCAATAATGATTATTCAGACTATGTACTAAAGTGCTGTTTGTGCTAAAGGAGCCAATCTATGGGACTCTAACAATTCCCATGTTCTGAAAAATGGGACTGCTGATGTAGGGATTAGGAATAGTATAGGCATGAGCAGGGAAAGGATTCCATTTTGTGTGAGAAACGGAGATCATATTTGTAGTCCTGGTACCCCATACAATTATGTTATATCAAAGCTGTCAGGTATAGGTTCAGGACAAAAAACAAGAGCTAATCTCTATAAAAAGAAAATAAAAAACACTAAACAATATTTTCATATGTTGGAAAATTCACTTTGTAGGGGAAAAGGGAAATGCCCCTTCGAAAAGTGAAACCCTCCTTTTTATTCTTTTTTATAAGTGTGTAAAGTGAACTTTTGCAATCGCAACCCAAAACCAATATGCTAAGATTAACAAACCCACAACAGTGTTAGTATGTATTCTAGGAACAAGTACTTAGCTGGCAATCGGAGCTAACATCCTTGAAAGCTGTACAAACAGGAACGGCAACCAAGCAGGTTGATCAGATGTAATTCATGTGAGAAAACAGTTCCATGATCCAACAGTGGCACCGATGAGGTGAGTGCTCAGCCTGGATTTGAGAGGGGCCAGGGATGAAGCCTGACATACAGACTTAGGTAGTTTGTGCCATGCTTACAGAGCAGCAAGGTGAAGGGAGTTACATCCGGATCTGGCAGTAGAAGGGGAGGGCACAGATAGAAGCAATCTGACAGAAGAGCAGAGTGTTCACAGGAAGGGGTGTAGGGAGAGATAAGAGGGGAATGGCAATGCAGAACAGCAGAATGAGTGCACTTATAGGCCTGAGGCGTGAAAAGGGCATACATTTGTTGCTTGGCAATATTATGCAGCTTTTGGGGAACTGCAAGGTTAGGTCAAGGTTCTATGGACTTGGTGAGGGTCCATCCCTAGCAGTTTAAGGCGTGTTTATAGAGATGACCAGGGCAGGAATCACTAGGGCAGGTTCCTAATGCCAAGTACCATTTGATGCAAGGTATGTCCTGACATATGTTTCATATTTACATTCTTGTATACCATTTTGGGGTGCACTGGGCTTACCTAGCCCATTTCAGAGCATGAAAATCAAAATCAATGCAAAATACACACAAGCCAGGAAAGTGCTGGAAAGCAATGAGCACAAATGCTCGAAGCTTAGCCAACAAAATTCCAGACCTGGAAGCCCTAATGGTGGAAACGGACTTGGACATTGTGGCCATTACAGAAACATGGTTTAATGAATCACATGATTGGGATATAGCCATAGCTGGCTATAATCTATTCAGAAGGGACCGAGAAAATGGAAAAGGAGGAGGAGTAGCCTTGTATGTCAAAAGCAATATTAAAGCTACTGAAATGCAGGGGACATGGGGAAAAGAAGAAGCGCTCTGGATTGCGTTGGAGAGAGGAGACGGCACTGTCATCCATATTGCTGTAGTCTATAGACCTCCGACTCAAATTGAAGAGAGAGACAATGAATTGATTATAGATATTGCCAAGATAGCATCAAAGGGGGAAGCAATCATATTGGGTGACTTTAATCTACCTGATGTGGATTGGATCACTCCTTCTGCACATCTGGAAAGAAGCAAAAAAATTGTGGATGCTCTCCAAGATGCATTATTTAGACAAATGGTGATGGAACCAACCAGGGAAAGCTTAACGCTGGATGTAGTGCTCACCAACGGTGATAGTGTGTCAAATGTCTGCGTGAGTGCCCCTGTGAGCAACAGCGACCATCACACGGTGTGGTTTGAAATAAAAGCCATGGTACAGGCCAATCATAGCAAGCTCAGAGTCCTAAACTTCAAATACACTGACTTCAATAAAATGGCAGAGTACGTAAAGGAGGAGATGACGGGGTGGGAAGAGATAAAGGAAGTGGAATTGCAATGGGCTAAACTAAAGGAGGCAATAAAAGGAGCAACAGATAAATATGTAAGAAAAGTAAATAAAAGCAAGAGGAGAAGGAAACCTATTTGGTTTTCCAAAGAGGTGGCTGCTCATATAAGGCAAAAACCACAACTTTTGCAAAATTCAAAAGCTTGCAGACAGAAGAACACAGAAATGAATACAGGATCCAACTCAAAGAGTCTAAAAGATTAATAAGGATAGCAAAATCAAAGGCAGAGGAAAAGATGGCTAAAGATGTTAAGGGTGGCAACAAAAATTTCTTCAGGTATATTCGGGAAAGGAAAAAGATCAGAGTTGGAATTGCAGGACTCAGAAGTGCTGTTAAAGGACTTGTGGAAAGTGACACTGGAAAAGCAAAATTGCTAAACAATTACTTCTGCTCTGTGTTTACTAAAGAAGATCCTGGGGATGGACCAGCTGTGACTCCCAAATATAAAAATGGGAATGAAGTAGATACCACACCATTCACAGAAGAAGAGGTGTTAGAACAACTTGCTAAACTGAAAGTGGACAAGGCCATGGGACCGGATGGGATACATCCCAGGATACTGAAAGAGCTCAGAGAGGTTCTTGCAGGACCGTTAAAGGATGTCTTCAACAGATCCTTGGAAACAGGAGAGGTTCCTCAGGACTGGAGAATGGCTGATGTCGTACCTCTACACAAAAGTGGTGACAGGGAAGGAGTGTCAAACTACAGGCCCGTGAGCCTTACCTCGGTGGCGGGAAAAGTAATGGAGGCACTCCTGAAAGAGCGAATAGTGAACTTTCTGAAAACCAAAAGCTTGCAAGACCCGAGGCAACATGGTTTTACCGAAGGACGATCTTGCCAAACAAATCTGATCGAGTTCTTTGACTGCGTGACCAGGGAACTAGATCAGGGGCATGCAATGGATGTCATCTACCTGGATTTCAGCAAAGCCTTTGATACTGTTCCTCATAGGAGGCTTGTCAACAAACTCAGTAGCTTGGGGATGGGTCCCAAGATGGTAAACTGGATTAGAAATTGGTTGACTGACAGACGTCAGAAGGTGATTGTACATGGAGCTCACTCGGATGAGAGGAAGGTGATTAGCAGGGTGCCCCAGGGTTCGGTCCTGGGCCCGGCACTGTTCAATGTATTTGTGAGTGATATTGCTGAAGGACTGAATGGAAAGGTCTGTCTTTTTGCAGACGACACAAAAATTTGCAACAGAGTGGACTCCCCCGAGGGAGTGGTTAACATGAAGAAAGATCTACAAAAGCTGGAAGACTGGTCTAAAGCTTGGCAACTACAATTTAATGCAAAAAAGTGCAGTGTCATGCACTTGGGTAGCTGAAATCCAAGAGAAATGTACGCGATAGGGGGAGAAAGGTTGGTATGCACAGTTCAGGAAAAAGACCTTGGTGTGATTATCTCTGCTGATCTCAAGGTGGCAAAACAGTGCGACAAGGCGGTGGCAAAAGCCAGGAGGATGTTGGGCTGCATACAAAGAGGGATTACCAGCAGAAAAGAAGAGGTACTTATGCCACTGTATAGGTCACTGGTGAGGCCTCACTTGGAATACTGTGTTCAGTTTTGGAGACCATATCTTGCAAAGGATGTAAAAAGACTGGAGACTGTTCAGAGGAAGGCGACCAAAATGATTTGGAGCCTGCGTCAGAAGCCTTATGAGAAGAGACTTGAAGACCTAAATATGTATACTTTGGAGGAAAGATGGGACAGGGGAGATATGATTCAGACCTTTAAATACTTAAAGAGAAATGATGAACAAACAAACCTCTTCCAAAGATGGGGAACCTGTAAAACTAGAGGGCATAACATGAAACTGCAAGGGGGTAAATTGAAAGGCAATGTCAGGAAATATTTTTTCACTGAAAGGGTGGTGGATGCTTGGAATGCCCTCCCGATGGAAGTGGTAGGGGCGAACACTGTGACGGAATTCAAAAATGCATGGGACAAACACAGAGGATCCCTTTACAGAAATAGGAAAAAAACAAAATAAACGGTACCATCTAACTTCTGAACCATATAACATCTCAACAAATAGGGATGTCCTACATGGAGTGGTGGGTTTACCCCTGAACAAGGATATGGGGAGGGGTGGCCTGCGCGGAGCGACAGGTGCACCTACTCTTGCCATCTTGCTGGGCAGACTGGATGGACCATGCTGGTCTTTATCTGCCGTCAACTACTATGTTACTATGAAGGGGACTGGTATATGGTCTGGGTTGCAGCAGCTGACATTTCTCATTGGTATTTTTGTCTAGTGTGCCTCAGCACACTACTGTCTGTGGTGGGAAGCTTAGGAGATACACATTTTCCCAGGGGCGTGGCATCCGTGGGTACATCGCAGGGATGGGCAGGATCCGAAATGTGTAATGTTTCAGAATACAGTGGATGTGGGGACGTCCAAAATGTTTACCCGCGTCTGAGGCACAGGACCGGTTGACTAGCCTTGCATGTGCCTGCCGAACACGTCGCTCCCCGATTCCGGCCCCGCTGTCACATCCAGGCTTGCTGATGTGGAATTAGGTTCAAAGGGGGCCCATTCTTGATTGAGACATGTCTGCGGGCCCGACATGCACGTTATGGAATCGGGCTCCACATCAACTGCTGCAAAAGAGAAAACGGGACTTTTCATGTCCAAAGACAATGAAGATGCGTGTTTCCTGTCAAGACAGCAGCGTCTCTCTAGCAGATGTGGTCTCAAATACTCATGCATACCAATGTCTTTGGAGAACTCTTATGATGGTCCAGTTCAAAGTATCATGGCCTCTGGACAGCACAGTTTATAACAGGACCAAAATAGCAACTAAAACTGGGCCCTGTAACTAGAAAATCTGTTATTTGTTTTAAAAATTACAATTGACAGTCTATGATTTACTTTTTTTTAAATTGCAAGTTGTTGTTTTATTTAAATGTACTAATTGAGCATTTATCAAAATTATTACTTTCTAAAAATGTGCAGCTTGCTTGAAATGAATCACTTTCATTTCCTGTGCTTTTCTTCTGTCTTGCACTCAGTTTTGAAAAGTTACAAAATACTCATAGATGAGTAAAGCAGGCATTCTTTCCTGTCTTTAAAATTCTGTTTAGCTTTCTGCTATCACATTTAAAGCTAAATTTTCAGTAATGTGCTTCATAACACAGGGGATTATTTTAGAAGCCTTATCCATGTTTTGGATGTCTGAAAACAGATACGCAGGCATCCAGTTCATAAGGGCATCCATGGAGCCATTTTAGAAACCAGGTATATGGACATCCCTAACGCAAGGACATCCAAGTTGAACATGGATGTGCTGGAGGAGTGGCCCGGTAGAACAACGAAGATGCACATTGCAGTGCAATTCCAGAACAGTACAAGCAGGGCTTAATTTGTGCTGGAATGGGATAGGCACTGGGGATACTGTGATGTGGGATAGCAGGGCCTTGAGCATAGGTAGAGAATCTAAGACTGGGTAAGAAAACAGAAGAAAGAGTAACAGGCTAGGTATTGGGCGTGTAAGTGGGAACTCAGGGCTTGGATGGGATGTGAGTGAGGACTCAGGGGCTAGGTAGAGTGAACATAAGAACATAATATAAGAAATGCCTTACTGGGTCAGACCAAGGTCCATCAAGCCCAGTATGTTTCCAATTCAGGTCACAAGTACCTGGCAGGTTCCCAAAAAGGTACACAGGCTCCATAATGCTTGTCCCAGGGTAAGCAGTGGATTTCCTGGGTTCTCTTTAATAATGGTCTATGGCCCTTTCCACCAAGAACTTAGGTGAAAAAGTGGAGACTTGAGACTAAGAAACTGACTAGAGATTAGGAGGACAGTGGAGATAAGAAGATTGGGTGAGGCATATGAGTAGGGCTGTGAAACCAAGTGCAGAAAGATGGAAAGGGGCAAAGGGTTGAAAGGCCTTGGAGGGTTTGGGGAAGGATTGGGGGAGGTTGAAAGTGGATGTGATCCCCCACCTCCTGCCCCTACAGGTCACTTCCATCCCCACCACAGTTCCACTTCTTTTTTGTCTACAAATCAAGCTCTGAGCACAAGGATATCTGGCCCTGGTTGTTGAGGCATCTAAGTCTATACCTGCTGACTACAAATAAGGAGCAAAAACATTCTCGTTTCATTGCAGCAACGCTACCAGGGTGAAGAGTGTAATCTCCAGGAACAAGCAGGAATGTAGTCTTCACATATGCACAGGAACGCTCCCCAGCGTCCCAAAAGGAAAACCTTTGGGAGCATCCCACCATGCATGCGTGCTGCCTTCCCGCCCAACTACCTCTCTCACTTTAGTTCTTCATTTTCCGCGGAGCCGACAGGACATGTCCCCTGTCACCGCAGAAAATCTTCTCTTAAATTTATATTTTTTGTGGTCGCGTCTGCCTTCCGTCGACGCCTACCGGTACCACCGGTGCTTTTCTTTCTTTTCTTCTAAACTAACTTAATTTTAGTGCTTTCCCAGGGGGTTTTTTCCCCTGCTCTGGTGCTTGGCGCCATTTTGGGCTTTAGGCCCTCTGTTCCCTTATCATGGAAAAAACAGCCACTGGTTTTAAAAAGTGTTCAAAATGTGGCAGTACAATTTCTATTACCGACACCCATGACTGGTGTCTTAAATGTTTAGGTCCTGACCATTGCCCTACGGAGTGTCTCTCCTGCAGGAAGTTGACTAAAAGAAGTCTTCAGAATCGAGCAAATCAACTCAGTGCCCTATTTGCTTCAGACACGATGTCTGTTGCATCGATGTCTTCCAGGGCTTCTACTTCTTCCCAGGGATCTCAGGTAACTAAACACAAGTCTTCCAAGACTGGCCGGTCCTCGAAGGGTAGATCTCCCTCTAAATATCGAGATGCCACTGGTGTTTCCCTCGAGGACACTTCACCGGCTAAACAGCCCCGGCGGGAGTCTTTGGGCTCCAAAGCTTTATCGGGGCTCCAGGATGTTCCCGAGGCCTCGACCTCGATGGAACTACTGGTGCCATGCTCGGGGGTTGTGGCTGCTTCCACCGGTACCGACGCCCCGGCATCGGCAGTAGCGATGGACAAAAGACTCCTCGCTATTGAACGCAGTCTAGTGACTATTTTAGCTACTTCGGTACCGCTAAAGTCGCTACAAACGGTTCTGCAGTGCCCTCGGTACCTGTTTCAACAGGCATGCTTCCCCCGATGCCAAGCCTGGAATCTCTCTCCAGCATGGGGGATCAGGTACCGACTCATTTCGGTACCGACATCGAGCGGTACCGACGCCATCTGCTTCGGGAGAACCCGGCACTTCCTCCTTTTGAGTCTTCCGATTCCGATGACTCAGATGATTCCACCGGTACCAGAGCTGAACTTTTGCAAGATTAATCTCTTTCTCCTCAACGCAGAATGTCCCCTCCTGAGGATATGTCTTTTCATGATTTTGTACTTGATATGGCAAAGGGTCTTGCCATTACAGTAGTACCAGAAAAGGAGTCTAGAGCAGAAGAATTGAGAATTCTTCAATATCCTTTGGCTCCAAAGGAGGCAGCTATGCTTCCTATACACCAGATCTTAAATGATCTAATGTTAAGAATGTGGGAAGCTCCTTTAACAGTATCTCCACATTCTAGATGTCTTGACACTATGTATCAAGTACCACCTTGCCCAGGGTTTTAGAAGACTCAATTACCACATCATTCTATGGTGGTAGAGTCCGCCATGAGGTGGATTAAGAGTGCTAAATGACACTCTTCCAATCCACCAGGTCATGAGTCTAGAACACTGGATGCCTTTGGTCATCGATGCTTTCAGTCCTCCATGCTATCAGCAAGAATCAGTTCCTATATATTATACATGGGAATGTTTCTTGAGCAGGTTACAAAAGACTTGGAGCTTTTGAACCCTTTTCTTCAAGAGGATAAACGGACAGATTATTTGACTTTGGTCAAACATACTCAAAATGTCTCTAAGTTTATGAATTGTGCTACCTTTGACTGTTTTGAATGTATTAGCAGAACCTCTGCTATATCCATAGGAGCACGTCGTATTGCCTGGCTCCAAGCTTCAGACTTGGAGGAATGGGTGCAAGATAATCTGGGTAACATTCCTTGCACAGGAGAAAATCTCTTTGGCAAGGATTGCAAGCTTAAAGCTAATGAAATTGACACTGATAATACAACTTTAGACAGGTTGTCAAAGTCTACAGCTAACCCAGCCAAGAAAAAGTTTTTCAAAAAACCTTTTTTCTCTAAGAAGAAGAAATTCTATCCATCTTCCACCCAGCAAACACATGTTCCCCAGAAGGGGCAACAACAAACTAGACAAAGAAAGACACAAGCTCAGAAGGCTCAGCAGGCTCAGCAGACCCATCCTCCTCAGGGTCTTTGACTGTTGTCTAGCGAACTTAGCCATTCTTCCTGTTCTAAGCCCAGAACCTTTAAATATTCCAGGCCGTATTTGCCATTTTGCCAAAAGATGGCAACAAATCACTTCAGAAAATTGGACTCTATCTATAGTGAGTCTGGGATACAAGCTCCATTTCCTCAGCTTGCCCCCATCCACGCTAATAAAACAGTTCAAATCTCAACCACCGGTCTCAGACCTGCTGTGGTCACCTGCTGTGGTCACCACTCTTCTGGCTCAAGGGGCTATAGAAGAGGTTCCAAAGTCCCAGCAGAGCACAGGATTCTATTCCCCCTATTTTCTCATTCCAAAGAAATCAGGGGGACTAAGACCGATCCTGGACCTCAGAGAACTAATCAAATATTTAGTCCGAGAAAGGTGCAAGATGATCTCCCTCAGCACTCTTCTTCCATACCTTCATGAGCAAGATTGGCTATGTTCTCTGGATTTAAGGGATGCTTACATGCATATCCTTATTCATGCAGATCACAGAAAATTCTTTCGATTCCTAGTCAATGGAAGACATTTTCAATACAGGGTCCTTCCTTTCGGGCTGGCCTCTGCTCCAAGGATCTTCACAAAATGCATGGCAGTAGTAGCAGTATTTATGAGGACTCTAGGAATTTTTGTCTTCCCTTACTTAGACAATTTGCTCATTCGAGCACCGTCAGCTCCAGAGGCAAGTCATGCTCTTTCCCGAGCAATGCAAATACTGCAGTACTTAGGATGGATCAAAAACCTTCCAAAGTCTCAGCTCACCCCATCTCAATCCCTCGAGTTTATAGGGGCTCGCTTGGACACACAGCAGTCAAAGGCTTTCCTCCCTCAGCCTCGCTGTCTGCGTATCATCAAACTAGAATCTCAAGCAGTGCTACAAACCTTCCTCACTGCTCGACAGATGCTTCGACTTCTAGGACACATGGCATCTACAGTCCATGTGATTCCTTATGCACGCCTTCATATGCGAGCGGCCCGGTGGACTTTAGCTTCCCAATGGTCCCAGGCCTCAGGATGCCTATCAGACAAAATCAGAGTTTACCACACGCCTGATTGCGTCTCTGCATTGGAGGCAATCTCTGGAAAACCTTGCCATAGGCTCTCCTTTTCAGCAACCCCTACCTCAGGTTGTACTGATGACAGATGCATCCAAGTTGGGTTGGGGAGCCCACTTGGGCGATCTGTCTACCCAGGGTCTCTGGACCCCACACAAGGCTTCTCTTCAAATAAACCTCCTAGAACTAAGGGCCATTTTCAATGCTATTCGAGTCTTTTGCTTTCATCTCGTAAGCAAAACAGTTCTGGTGCAAACCGACAATCAAGTGGCCATGTTTTACCTAAACAAACAAGGCAGAACAGGCTCTCTGCAATTATGCAACGAAGCTTTGCAACTGTGGGCCTTTGCCAGAGAGCATCACATTCATTTGTTGGCAGTATACCTTCCAGGCATTCAAAATGTTTGGGTGGACAGGCTCAGTCAAGTCCTGTTGCCACATGAGTGGTCTCTCCTCTCATATCAACTTGCCCGAGTGTTTCAAGTCTGGAGAACACCAGACATAGACCTCTTTGCAAGTCCACAGAATGCCAAACTTCCCCGGTAGTGTTCCAGACTGCCAGCTCAAAATTGTCATGCGAGGGATGCATTCCTGCTCCATTGGGGCCAGGATTTTCTCTATGCCTTCCCACCAATTCCCCTAATCCCCAAAACCGTATTCAAACTCCAGAGACACAGAGGTCGCATGATACTCATAGCTCCCTGCTGGCCAAGGCAAACATGGTATCCTCTTCTCTTAGGTCCCTCTCGAGCCACTCCTCTGGAGTTGGGGAGTGCTCCGGATCTTCTGTCCCAGAACAACAGATCCCTACTGCACCCAGGGGCGGCCCAAGGGGGGTGCGGGGCCATGTGCGGAGACTCGGTGCGGGGCCTCATTTGCATAAGAGGCCTCATTTGCATAAATATTTGCATAATGTTACCATACACGAACTTTTAGTAAACATGCCTCTTAATGAGTGTATGAATAAAGAAAGACTAAAAGACTTCTACATTACTATAATCCAATACCAACCGCCAGGCACATTAGGAACTACTACAAACACTGCCCATTTAGAACCCATAGCAAACCCGCCGTATCCTAACAGCACTACCAGGACTCATAAAACACCATACCCTAACTATCAAAAGGAAACGCTGCAAATATTAAACCAATACATTTCAGAGAACAACAATACATGACCTACTGGGGAAAGAGAACAAGTGGCAATGTCAAATAGGAATTACATAAACAGAATACCTCAGCTCAGTTACACATGCAGAACATAGACCATCACCAAACAAGGAATCACAATTTAGAAACAGGAAGACAATAATTAAACTGGGAATCCCAAAAGCCAAACTTGGAATGTACAACACTGTAGAAATAAAACTATACATTAATTTGCTCTTGTACTAAACAAAGCGCAGACGTTAATGATGCACATTTCCCAGAGCTGACATATTCCAATTAATAAATTCAAAATAAAGAGATATTTTTCTACCTTTTGTGCATTTTTTTTCAGCTGCAATTGCTCCAGCCACTTTCTTCTGGTTTCTTCGTGTCTTCCGCTAATTCTTCATCGTCTGCTGTCCATTTGTCTTTTCTTCTCTCTTCTAGTTTTTTTCCATTCTCTCTCTACATCTGCTTTAACATACTAATCTTTCTCCTTTTTGCTCTTTCCTCATTCCTATTTCATCCACTCAAATTTTACCCCTCCATCCTCAATCCCCACTTACTCTCCCAATATCCGGACAATTGTAGATTTGTCTTCCCTCCCACACAAAATATTTTTTCCCTCTCCATTTCACTCTCCCAGCTCCATCCCATTCTAATCCTCCCCCAACATCAGCTCCATTCTAGTTCCAGTCCCACCCAGCATCCGCTCCCTTCTAGTCCCCGCATCAGCCCATTTCCAGTCCTAGCCCCCCATAAGCCCATTTCCAGTCCTAGCTCCCCCATCTATTTGCAGTCCCATCCAAGTCCCTCCATCAGCTCATTTCCAATCCCAGCCCCCCATGAGCCCATTTCTAGTCCTTTCCTAGCCCCACCATCAGCCCATGTCAAATCCTAGCTCCCCTCCACTCAGCCCATTTCCAATCCAAGCCCCCCATGAGCCTACTTCCAGTTCTAGCCCCGTCATGAGTCCATTTCAATCCAAACCCCCACCACAGCCCATTTCCAATCTTAGCACCCCCCAACAGCCAATTTCCAGTCCTATTCTAGCCCATCAGCCCATTTCCTGTCCTAGCCCCCCCCCTCACCCATTTCCAGTCCTAGCTCCCTCCCCCTCACAACCCATTTCCATTCCAAGCCCCCGTCCCCATCAGCTATTTGCAGTTCAAGCCCTCCTTCCACTCAGCCCATTTCCAGTCCTAGCCTCCTCATAGCCCATTACTAGTCCTAACCCCCAGCAGCCCATTACGTCCTAACCCCCCATCACCCTATTTCCAGTCCTAGCCCCCCATCAGCCTATTTCCAGTCTTAGCCCCCGTCCCATAGCGAAGTTCCAGTCCTCCCCCCCCCTCAGCCCAGTTCCAGACTTAGCCCCCCATAGCACATTACCAGTCCTAACCCCCCCATCACCCTATTTCCAGTCCTAGCCCCCCCCCATCAGCCTATTTCCAGTCTTAGCCCCCCCCCATAGCCAATTACCAGTCCTACCCCCCCCATCAGCCCACTTCCAGTCTTAGCCCCCCCATAGCCCATTACCAGTCCTAACCCCCCATCAGCCCATTTCCAGTCCTACCCCCCCACTTCCAGCCTTAGCCCCCTCCCCATAGTCAATTACCAGTCCTAACCCCCCCCCATCAGCCCATTTCCAGTCCTACCCCCCCACTTCCAGCCTTAGCCCCCTCCCCATAGCCCATTACCAGTCCAAACCCCCCCATCAGCCCACTTAGCCCCCCCATAGCCCATTACCATTCCTAACCCCCCCCCATCAGCCCACTTCCAGTCTTAGCCTCCCCCCCCCCATGGCCCATTACCAGTCCTAACCACCCCACCCCCCTGGCCCATTACCAGTCCTCACCACCCCCCCCCCATCAGCCCACTTCCAGTTTAGCCTCCCCCTCCCATCAGCCTACTTCCAGTTTAGCCTCCCCCCCCCTCCCATAGCCATTACCAGTCCTAACCACCCCCCCCCCTATCATTCCAAATTAAAATAAAAAAAAAAACCCAAACCGGCTGCTTCTGCCGCGGCAGCTTCAAGAGCTCTGCCGCGGCAGCATCAAGAGCTCTGCCGCGGGGCCCCCCCCTGCCCGGCAGAGCCTCCGTGCATCTTCAGCTCTTCACGTCCAACCCGCGGGCTTCTTTCAGAGCCGCGAGAGTTTCTTTTCTCGCGGCTCTGTTAATCCCGCCGAGGGTGATGGGAAATCCCATCAGCCCCGCGGGATTAAGAGAGCCGCGAGAAAAGAAACTCTCGCGGCTCTGAAAGAAGCCCGCGTTTTGGACGTGAAGAGCTGAAGATGCACGGAGGCTCTGCCGGGCAGGGGGGGGCCCCGCGGCAGAGCTCTTGAAGCTGCCGCGGCAGAGCTCTTGAAGCTGCCGCGGCAGAAGCAGCCGTTTTTTTTTTTTTTAACTTGGGATGCTTAAGAATGTTTTTTGCGCGGGGCCCCCTGAAACGCGGGGCCCTGTGCAAAAAACATTCTTGCTCAATGGACGGGCCGGCCCTGACTGCACCCCAATCCCCAGTCCCTTCATCTCAAGGCCTGGCTACTCAAGGCATAGAACTTCAAGATCTAGGCCTTTCACAACAAGTGAAGGATATTCTTCTGGCTTCCAGAAAACCTTCCACAAGGCGTTCTTACGCTTTTAAGTGGAAGAGGTTCTCAATCTGGTGTTCCCAGAGGGGACTTAATCCCCTTTTGGTACCGGTAGAGTCCCTTCTGGACTATCTCCTTCACTAATCAGCTTCTGGTCTAAAGACCAATTCTGTTAGGGTCCATCTTAGTGCTATTGCTGCATCTCATAAACCCTATGATGGACAGCCAATTTCCTCTCATCCTCTTGTTTCAAGGTTTATGAGGGGTCTCCTTTTAACTAAACCTCCCATCAAACCACCTCCAATGGCATGGGATCTTAATCTTGTTGTGGGTCAACTCATGAAGCCTCCCTTTGAACCTTTAGCGACTTCGGAGCTAAAGTTTCTTTCATGGAAAGTCATTTTCCTAATTGCTATCACTTCTGCAAGACGCATTAGTGAACTGCAAGCTTTAGTGGCTGACCCACCATATACAAGGTTCCATCATGACAAAGTAGTCTTGAGGACTCATTCTCATTTTATGCCAAAGGTGATATCACCTTTTCATTTAAACCAGTCGGTTTATCTCCCAGTCATAAGAACATAAGAACATAAGATATGCCATACTGGGTCAGACCAAGGTCCATCAAGCCCAGTATTCTGTTTCCAACAGTGGCCAATCTAGGTCATACGTACCTAGCAGTTTCCCCAAGGGACACAGGTTCCACAATGCTTGTATTGGTTCAAGCATTGATATCCTGGGTCCCTTCTTAATAATGGTTTATGGACCTTTCCTCCAGGAACTTGTCCAAACCTTTTTTAAACCCAGCTACACTAACAGCCTTTACTACATCCTCCGGTAACAAATTCCAGAGTTTGATTACACGTTGAGTGAAAAAATATTTTCTTTTATTAGTCTTAAATAGTTTACCCTGTAGCTTCATTGCATGTCCCCTAGTCTTTCTATATTCTGATAAGGTAAACAATCGATCTACGTTTACCCGTTCCACTCCGTTCATTAATTTATAGACTTCTATCATATCTCCCCTCAGCCGTCTCTTTTCCAGGTTAAAGAGCCCCAACCTTTTTAGCCTTTCTTCATAGGAGTAGCCTTCCATCCCCTTTACCATTTTGGTGGCTCTTCTCTGAACCTTTTCTAAAATTGCTATATGCTTTTTAAGATATGGCGACCAGAATTGCACACAATATTCAAGGTGCGGTCTCACCATGGAACGATATAGAGGCATTATAATATCTTTTGTTTTATTTTCCATTCCTTTCCTTATCATACCTAGCATTCTATTTGCTCTCTTGGCCGCCGCTGCACACTGGGCCGAGGGTTTTAACATGGTATCCACAAGGACGCCTAAATCTTTTTCTTGGGTGGTGGTTCCTAATGTGGAACCTTGCATCGTATAACCATAGTTTGGGTTGTTCTTCCCTAGGTGCATAACCTTGCACTTCTCCACATTAAATTTCATCTGCCATTTTGATGCCCAGTCTTCCAATTTATCAAGATCCTCTTGCAATTTTCCACAATCCTCCTGGGTTTTAACAACTTTAAATAGTTTTGTGTCATCAGCAAATTTGATAACCTCACTCGTTATTCCACTTTCCAGGTCATTTATGAATATGTCAAAAAGCAGCGGACCCAGCACAGATCCCTGGGGTACACCACTATTCACCTTTCTCCATTGGGAAAATTGGCCATTTAGCCCTACCCTCTGCTTTCTATCTTTTAACCAGTTCCTGATCCACAGTGGTACACTGCCTCCTATCCCATGACTCTTTAGTTTTGCCAAAAGTCTCTCATGAGGGACCTTGTCAAAGGCTTTCTGAAAGTCCAGATACACAATATCAACCGACTCACCTTTGTCCACCTGTTTATTCACTCCTTCAAAAAAACATAACAGATTAGTAAGACAAGATCTTCCTTGTCTAAAGCCATGTTGGCTGTCTCCCATTAGGTAATGACTATCTATATGCTGAGTAATTTTATTCTTTATGATGGTTTCTACCATTTTTCCCGGTACTGATGTCAGGCTCACCGGTCTGTAGTTTCCCGGATCACCCCTCGAACCCTTTTTAAAAATTGGTGTTACATTGGCGATCCTCCAATCCTCAGGTATTAGAGATGATTTTAATGATAGTTCACAGATTACTGATAGCAGGTCTGCAATCTCAAATTTCAGTTCTTTCAACACCCTTGGATGTATACCATCCGGCCCAGGTGATTTGCTACTCTTCAGTTTATCTAATAGTTGTAGGACATCTTCCCGATGTATCGATATTTCCTTCAATTCTTCCACACCTTTAAATACCACTTCAGTCGTGGGTAACATCCCCACATCTTCCTCAGTAAAGACCGAAGCAAAGAATTCATTCAGTCTCTCCGCTATCGCCTTGTCGCCTCTTAGTGCTCCTTTAACCCCTTTATCATCTAATGGACCAACTGACTCTCTCACGGGTTTTTTGCTACGAATGTACTTGAAAAGGTCTTTATTTCGCGTTTTTGCTTCCGCAGCAAGCTTCTTCTCAAATTCTCTCTTTGCCTGCCTTATCAATGCCTTGCATTTGACTTGCCAGTGCTTGTGCTGTTTCCAGGTTTCATCATTTGGCTCTTTTTTTTCCATTTCTTGAAAGATGCTTTTTTGGCAACAACAGCCTCTCTGACCTCAGCTTTAAACCATGCTGGCAATTTTTTGGACTTCCTTCCACTTTTCTTAAAGCGTGGAATACAGCTGGTCTGGGCTTCCAAGATAGTATTTTTCAACAACACCCAAGCTTGATGTACGTCTTTAACCTTTGCAACTGCTCCTTTTAGTTTTTTCTTAACTGTTTTCCTCATTCTATCATAGTCTCCCTTTCGAAAGTTAAAGGGTAGTACTGTGGATTTCCTTACTATCCCTCCTCCACTAATTAAATCAAAGGCGATCATGCTATGATCACTATTGCCAAGTGGCCCCAACACCCTTATCTCTTGCACTACATCTGGTGTTCCACTAAGGACTAGGTCTAATATTGCTTCCCTCTGGTCGGTTCATGAACCAGCTGCTCCAAGAAGCAGTCATTTATTTCATCTAGGAACTTTATCTCCCTAGCATGTCCTGTTGTGACACTGACCCAGTCGATGCCGGGGTAATTGAAATCACCCATTATTATTACTGCACTGTAACTTTTGCTAGCTTCCTTGATTTCTTTGAGCATTTCATCATCCATTTGTTCATTCTGGCCAGGCGGACGATAGTACACCCCCACTGCCATCGCCTTCCCCTTTTTACATGGAATTTCAATCCATAGAGATTCTACAGCAAATTTTGTTTCTTGCAAAACTTTAATCCTTTCTGACTCAATGCCCTCTCTAACATAGAGCGCAAAACCTCCACCAATTTGATCAGCTCTATCATTTCGATATAGTTTGTACCCAGGTATCACAGTGTCCCACTGGTTGTCCTCCTTCCACCATGTCTCTGATATTCCAATCATATCTAACCTCTCGTTTAGTGCTATATATTCTAACTCTCCCATCTTGTTTTGTAGACTTCTAGCATTTGCATACAAGCATTTTAGAGACTGTATTTTATTCATATTAATTTGGCTATTGGTAGACATGGGTAATTTGGGATCTTTAAGTTCTGTCTGCTCCATACTCGAGGGCATTTGGGCTACTTTACTTTTTTTTGGAACCTCTCTGCTTTTTGTAGTATCCTTCAAGGATACATTCTTCCGAACCATGCGCTCTTGGGCGACTGTCGGCTTTCCCCTATTATCTAGTTTAAAAGCTGCTCTATCTCCTTTTTAAAGGTTAATGCCAGCAGCCTGGTTCCATCCCGGTTAAGGTGAAGCCCATCCCTTCGGAAGAGCCCCTCCTTTCCCCAGAATGTTCCCCAGTTCCTAACAAATCCGAACCCCTCATCTCTGCACCATTGTCTCATCCACGCATTGAGACTCCGGAGCTCTGCCTGCCTATTGGGTCCTGCGTGTGGAACGGGAAGCATTTCGGAGAACGCTACCCTGGAAGTTCTGGATTTCAACTTCCTACCTAAAAGCCTAAATTTAGCTTCCAGAACCTCCCTACCACATTTTCCTATGTCATTGGTACCAACATGTACCAAGACAGCAGACTCCTCCCCAGCACTATCTAAGACCTTATCTAGGTGGCGTGTGAGGTCCGCTACCTTCGCACCAGGCAGGCATGTTACCAGGCGATCCTCACGTCCACCAGCCACCCAGCTATCTACATGCCTAATGATCGAATCACCAACTATAACTGCTGTCCTAACCCTTCCCGCATGGGCACTTGGCCCTGGAGAAACCTCCTCGGTGCGAGAGGGGTTTACATCACCTGGAGGACAGGTCCTAGTTACAGGATCACTTCCTGCCACACCAGGGTGATGCTCTCCTGTCACGTGACCTCTCTCCTCCATGGCAACAGGGATGCTGCCAGACTGGAGGTGGGACTTCAGGACTATATCCCTGTAGGTCTCGTCTATGTACCTCTCTGTCTGTCTTATGTTTTCCAAGTCTGCTACTCTAGCCTCTAGAGAACGGACTCGTTCCCTGAGAGCAGAGAGCTCCTTGCACCTAGTGCACACGTAAGACCTCTCACCAGCTGGGAGAAAATCATACATGTGACACTCAATGCAAAAGACTGGAAAGCCCACATCCCGCTGCTGGACTGCTGTCTGCATCTTAGTTTTAAGTTTGTGTTTAGATCTTTAAGTTCTATATGTACTAAAGGGTGCAATGGATATTTATACCACTAAAACTGTACCTAAGAAGTTTAATATACCTTGTTCACCTGAAGCTTAATTAATCTCAGGTCCTTGGTGCGCGGAAAGAAATCTTCATACCTTAGATTGTAAGCGGGCTCTGGCTTTTTATCTTCACAGAACTCAGCCATTTAGAAAGTCTTTGCAGCTTTTTCTGGCTTTTGACTCTAGTCATTTAGGACTTCCAGTCACTAAGAGAACTCTCTCTAAGTCAGGAGTCTCAAACTCAAATTGCTTTGAGGGCCAAATGAGGACTTGTAAAATAACCCACGGGCCGCATAAGACGCGGGGCCTCATTTGCATAAGGGGCCTCATTTGCATAAATATTTGCATAATGTTACCATACAAAGCGCAGACGTTAATGATGCACATTTCCCAGAGCTGACATATTCCAGTTAATAAATTCAAAATAAAGAGATATTTTTCTACCTTTTGTGCATTTTTTCAGTTGCAATTGTTTCAGTCACTTTCTTCTGGTTTCTTTGTGTCTTCTGCTAACTCTCCATCGTCTGCTGTCCATTTGTCCTTTCTTCTCTCTTCTAGTCTTTTTTCCATTCTCTCTCTACATCTGCTTTAACATACTAATCTTTCTCCTTTTGCTCTTTCCTCATTCCTGTTTCATCCACTCAAATTTTACCCCTCCATCCTCAATCCCCACTTACTCTCCCAATACCCGGCCAATTGTAGATTTTTCTTCCCTCCCACACAAAATATTTTTCCCCTCTCCATTTCACTCTCCCAGCCCCATCTCATTCTAATCATCCCCCAACATCAGCTCCCTTCTAGTTCCAGCCCCACCCAGCATCCGCTCCCTTCTAGCCCCTGCATCAGCCCATTTCCAGTCCTATCCTAGCCCCACCATCAGCCCATTTCCTGTCCTAGCTCCCCCCCACTAAGCCCATTTCCAGTACTAGCTCCCTCCCCTCACAGCCCATTTCCATTCCAAGCCCCCCTCCCCATCTATTTGCAGTTCAAGCCCCCCTTCCACTCAGCCCATTTCCATTCCAAAACCCCGTCCCCATCAGCTATTTGCAGTTCAAGCCCCCCCTTCTACTCAGCCCATTTCCAGTCCTAGCAATCCCCCCAGTCCATTACCAGTTCTAGCCCCCCCCAACAGCCCACTTCCAGTCCTAACCCTCCCATCTCCCCATTTTCAATCTTAGCCCCCCCATAGCCCATTACCAGTCCTAACTCCCCCCATCAGCCCACCTCTAGTCCTAACCCCCATCAGCCCATTTCCGGTCCTAGCCCCCCCTCCCCCCCCATCAGCCCAGGTAAATTAAAAAAAAAATCTGGCTTCTGTTGCTGCTGCTGTCGCCGTGGCAGCGGCAGAATCAACTGTCAATTTTAAAAAAAAACCTGGCTTCTGCTGCTGCCGCCGTGGCAATGGCAGAATCAGCTGTCCCGCAGCCCCTTCCCGTCTGCCTGGTAGAGCCCTCAGCTCAGCTCCATCAGCGGCAGCTTTCAGGGCCGCCCGTGAAGAGTGTATTTCCCTCTCGCGCAGCTTTGTTAAGCCTGCCGGGGCTGATGGGAATTCCTTCAGCCCCGGCAGGTTTAACAGAGCCGCGCGAGAGGGAAATACTCTCTTCGCGGCTTGAAAAGCCCGCCACTGATGGAGTTGACTGAGGGCTCTGCCGGGCAGACCGGAAGGGGCCGTGGGACAGCTGATTCTGCCGCTGCCGCAGCAGCAGAAGCCAGGGTTGTTGTTTTTTTTAAAATTGACAGTTGATTCTACTGCTGCCACGGCGGCGGCAGCAGCAGCAGAAGTCAGGGTTGTTTTTTTTTGTTTCTTCTTCGTCGCGGGCTGCACATAGTTCTCTTGCGGGTGCATGCGGCCTGCGGGCCGCGTGTTTGAGACCCCTGCTCTAAGTGGATTGCAGACTGTATTTCCTTTACCTATCAGAGTAAAGGAATCCCTCTTGAAGGCCATGTCATGGCTCATAATGTTAGAGCCATGGCAGCCTCAACAGCTAATCTTTGTTCAGTTGCTATGGATGAGATCTGCAAAGCAGCAACTTGGGCTTCTGTGTATTTATTTATTTATTTATTTAACATTATTTCTATACGCCTTCTCCTTCAATCAAGGTGGTCTCCACAGCAAACAATCAAATGTGTTCATGTATTCTCATGCAGTGGTGCGTGTAGTGTGTTTGAGTTGGTGTGTATTTGATTTGATTGACTTACTATAATGTGCGCTATTATACAGGTTGAGCTATTGTACATTCTATATTCTGTATACTTTCACTGCCCACTATTGTTTAGACAAGGACTCCCATCGGGTTGCCTTGTTTGGTCAAGCTGTTCTACAGCATCTCTTCCATTCCTAGATCAACTCCTTCCCACCATCCACTCTTGGATGCCTGAGGTCCCTGGGAGGAAGCATGGCCCATCTTGCTTAGATCCGCAACTTGCTGGGGTCATCCCTAGGCATTTTTAGCTGGGGAGTCCCCATATGTGAAGACTACATTCCTGCTTGTTCCTGGAGATAGCGTAGTTACTCACCTGTAACAGGTGATCTCCGAGAACAGCAGGAATAAGTCTTCACAAACCACCCACCTCCCCAAGGAGTTGTCTTTCTCTTTCTTTCTATTTTACTTCTACTTCTCTCCTTTGGTCTCAGCGTTCAACTCAACTGAAGTGAGAGAGGTAGTTGGGCAGGAAGGCAGCACTCATGCATGGTGGGATGCTCCCAAAAGCTTTCCTTTTGGGACGCTGGGGAGCGTTCCCGCGCAGGCTCCGTCGGTGCCGACAGTACCCATATGTGAAGACTTATTCCTGCTGTTCCCGGAGAGTAACTACGCTATACACTGTCATCATCACTGTCAGTATTTCCTGGGCAAAGAAAACCTGCATGTAAAGGAAAACCCCAAACAGATTACGAACCCGCCCTTGCAGGTGTCTGCAGTGTCACTGAACATGGATGTCCCCCCTTCTGGACATTCAAGAAGCGATTTCTGCATCTGTCCATTTGAGGACATCCATGTTTCTAAAATCAGACTGAAATGTAAATGTCCCTGGGGTTTTCTCAGACTTTTTGTCCTGGATGTCCAAGATTGCACCTGAATGTTCTTTCTAAAATGCCACTCGAAAATGAACCCAATATTTAAACACAAAAGACCTGAAAAGTTTGTGTTTGAAGATTAGGCTGTTATGCAGCTAAAAAATAAGCACACACTCTAAGTTATCTGGAAATCGAATGCAAAGCACACGTTAGCCATGCATGTATATTTTTTGTACACATGTTGTTTGAAATCATGTCTCTGATATGCATCCCACTAGTGTAAATACAATGTAGATAGTTTCCCCAGTTGTTTTCCATGTTGATTTCCCTGTTTATTGTAAAGTTTACAACTCAGAATGCCTGTGTTGTATAGTTGACGTTGAATGTAAACCGCACTGATCTGAAAAGCGCGGTATAGAAGAACTGTTAAATAAATAAAATATCTCTTTTGCATGTGCCAAGGCTGTCTGAGACATTAACTAATCTTTCATCTGCTCTCCCTCCCCCTCCCCCCCCCACCCGTTCTCCACTTCAACTGTTATGTCTTCTTGCGTCTTTGATTACTCTTTCCTATCGGTTTATGGCGTTCCTTTCTTTCTCCCTTATTTATATTTTTATTTGTAAAGAGCGTTGCCTTTTGTACAGAAAAGTGGTATATAAAGTCCTAAATAAACAATAAGCATGCTGGGCAGGTAGGTATGATGATTGAAAATCAGCTTAGGAGAATTCAACCAATCGAACCCCGATTTCACCCATATAGATTCCAACTGAGCCTTTGAAAATCTGAATGCACATATTACTTCACTTGCCTTCCCCCTTTTATATTTTCCCAGGGATGTCTGTGGCCCTTTACTCCAAAGGCTGAATGACTCAAGCAGCTCAAGGAGTCAACGCAAGAGCTAATAAGGTGCCGTTTCCAAGATGCACCTTCAGCATTGCTTAATGACCAGCGGGGGCCACCACAGTGTTGTTGTTGTTAAGTGCCGTCGAGTCGGAGTCGACTCATGGCGACCCTCTGGATAGCTATCCTAAATTGTGTTCGGTCTTCAGTCAGGCGGCTTATTGTTGACAGACTGGTACCCGTAGCTGCTGTTATTGTATCGATCCATCTCATTGCTGGCCTTCTTCTTTTGCGTTGACCTTCTATCTTGCCAAGCATGATGTCTTTCTCTAATGATCTCGCTCTCCGCATGACGTGTCCAAAGTATGAAAGTCGAAGTCTTGTCATCTGAGCTTCTAAAGAAAGCTTAGGTTTGATCTCCTCTAGTACAGACTGGTTTGTTCTTCGGGCAGTCCATGGTATACACAATATTCGCCGCCAGCACCATAATTCAAAGGCATCAATTTTCTTCCTGTTTATCTTTTTCACTGTCCAGCTACCACATCCATATGATGTCATTGAAAATACCATGGTTTGAACAAGTCGAATCTTTGTATGGAGAGAGACATCTCTGCTCTTGAGAATCTTGTCTAGGTCTTTCATAGCCATTCTGCCAAGAGCAATGCGTCGTCTGATTTCTTGACTGCTTGTGGCTTCTTTATTGATAGTTGATCCAAGTAGGTTAAAGTTATTCACAATTTCAATTTCTTCTCCTTCGACGATGAACCTGTTGATTATGCCAGTTGTCATGATCTTTGTCTTCTTTACATTAAGGTGCAGGCCCATTTTGAGACTATGTTCTTTGATTGTGAGAAGCAAATGTTTCAGATCATCTTCACTTTCCGTCAGTAATGTGGTATCATCAGCATAGCGAAGGTTGTTGATGAGTCTTCCACCAATCTTCACACCTCTGTTGTCTTCATACAATCCTGCTTCTCTAATGATTTGTTCTGCATATAAATTAAACAGGTAGGGGGAAAGTATGCAGCCTTGTCTTACACCTTTGCTTATTTTAAACCATTCTGTTTCTCCTTGTTCTGTTCGAACTGTTGCTTCTTGATCAATGTACAGATTGTGCAAGAGAACGATCAGGTGTTCTGGTATACCCATGCTTCTTAATGTGGCCCAGAGTTTCTCATGGTTTACACAGTCAAAAGCTTTGATATAGTCGATAAAGCACAAATAGATATCCTTTTGGTATTCTTTAGTCTTTTCAAGGATCCATCTCACATCCGCAATGATGTCTCTCGTTCCTCGCCCTTTTCTGAAACCTGCTTGCACTTCAGGTAGTTCTTGTTCCAGGTATGATTGTAGTCTCTTTTGAATAATCTTCAGTAGAATCTTGCTGGCATGTGGGACCAGAGCGATTGTGCAATAATTTCCACAGTCAGTTGGATCACCTTTCTTTAGTATTGGTATAAACACAGATCTTTTCCAGTCAGTTGGCCATGATGTTGTCTTCCATATTTCTTGGCAGAGCCTTGTAAGTATGGTAACAGCTGCATCAGATTGCTGTAATACTTCTATGGGAATGCAATCAATGCCTGGTGCTTTGTTCTTTGATAAGGCTTTCAATGCTGCTTCAACTTCTTCTTTCATCACCAATGGTTCCAGATCATAAGGTACAAGTTGAAACAGCTGTTGGTCCACTTGATCTTTATCATATAAAAACTCTGTATATTCCTTCCATCTTTTCTTGATCTTCTCAGCATCATTCAACATAGAACCTTGAGCATCTTGTAACATTCCAATTTGAGGCTGGAACTTTTTCTTTAACTCTCGTAGCTTTAGGAAAGCTGATCTTGTTCTTCCTCTAATAGTTTCTGCTTCTATTTCCTTGCATGCATCATTGTAGTACTTTTCCTTGTCCTGTCTTTATGCACGTTGGAAATCTCTGTTGAGTTCTGTGATTGTCTTTCTTTCTCCTCTGGCTTTAGCTTCTCTGCGTTTCTGGGCAATTTTCAGAGTTTCTTCCGTCATCCATTTTGGCCGTTTTTTCTTTTTTACCTTTTGTAGAGACTTCTCGCTTTCTTCCAACACAACCTTCTTGATGTCATTCTATAACTCTTCTGGAACTCTATCATTTGTATCTAAAGCAGCGGTTCTCAACCTGTGGGTCGCGACCCCCACGGGGGTCGCCACAGGATTTGGCGGGGGTCGCTTAGCCTCCACCAAGTTTTAAAAAAACGCGCACAAGTTGCTGCCGCTGCCGAGTCCGCTTCTCGGCAGCGGCAAACTCCTTTAAACTCACTGCCTTCTTCTGCAGCCGCGGCTCCCTGCCTCATAGGGAACCGCGGCTGTACCTGTAAAATCGTTGCGGAGCCCTTCCTGTCTCGACGGGCTCCGTGCAGCATTGTCCCGCCTCCAAAGGAAGTGGCAAACAACTTCCTTTGGAGGCGGGACAATGCTGCACGGAGCCCGTCGAGACAGGAAGGGCTCCGCAACGATTTTACAGGTACAGCCGCGGTTCCCTAAGAGGCAGGGAGCCGCGGCTGCATTAAAAGAGAGGCAGACATGAGGAGAGGGGATGAGGGGGCAGGGAACCTGCAAAACGGCTGACATCGGCAGAGGGGGGCTGACATGGACATGGAAAGATGGGGGCTGACATGGAGGGATGGAGGGAGGAGGGCTGACATGGACAGATGGAAGGATGGGGGCTGACATGGATGGAGGGAGGGAGGAAGGGGGCTGATATGGATGGAGGGAGGGGGCTGACATGGACAGATGGAAGGATGGGGGCTGACATGGAGGGATGGAGGGGGGCTGACATGGACAGATGGAAGGATGGGGGCTGACATGGAGGGATGGAGGGGGGCTGACATGGACAGATGGAAGGATGGGGGCTGACATGGATGGAGGGAGGGAGGAAGGGGGCTGATATGGATGGATGGATGGAGGGAGGAGGGCTGACATGGACAGATGGAAGGATGGGGGCTGACATGGATGGAGGGAGGGAGGGAGGAAGGGGGCTGATATGGATGGAGGGAGGGGGGCTGACATGGATGGATGGAGGGAGGAGGGCTGACATGGACAGATGGAAGGATGGGGGCTGACATGGATGGAGGGAGGGAGGGAGGAAGGGGGCTGATATGGATGGAGGGAGGGGGCTGACATGGATGGATGGAGGGAGGAGGGCTGACATGGACAGATGGAAGGATGGGGGCTGACATGGATGGAGGGAGGGAGGAAGGGGGCTCATATGGATGGAGAGAGGGGGCTGACATGGACAGATGGAAGGATGGGGGCTGACATGGAGGGATGGAGGGGGGCTGACATGGACAGATGGAAGGATGGGGGCTGACATGGATGGAGGGAGGGAGGGAGGAAGGGGGCTGATATGGATGGATGGATGGAGGGAGGAGGGCTGACATGGACAGATGGAAGGATGGGGGCTGACATGGATGGAGGGATGGAGGGAGGGGGGCTGACATGGACAGATGGAAGGATGGGGCTGACATGGAGGGAGGGGGCTGGAATGGACAAAGGGGAGAGACAGGGGGACATACTGGACAGACGGGATAAATGCTGGACAGAGGCGAGAGACAGTGCAGGTTAGGATTATAATGGGCTGATGAGGGAGCTAGCACTGGTAATGGGCAGATGGGGGGGGGGCTAGGACTGGTAATGGGTTGATTAGGGAAGGCTAGGACTGGGAATGGACTTATCAAGGGGGGGGGGTAGGACTGGTAATGGACTGATGGGGGTCTAGCATTGGAAATGAACTGATCGGTGAGGTTAGGACTGGAAATGGGCTGATTATGGGAGCCTGGCACTGGTAATGGGGTTGAGGGGGGGACCAGCACTGGAAATGAGCTGATTAGGGGAGGCTAGGACTGGTAATGAGCTGATGGGGGGGTAGGATTGGTATTGGGCTGATTAGGGGAGGCTAGCACTGGTAATGGGGTTGAGGGGGGATTAGCACTAGAAGTGAGCTGATTGGGGGGCTTTGACTGGGAATGGGCTGATTGTGGGGAGGGGAGGATAGAGCTGCTGGCCCTGGAAGAAAACTGGGGGCTAAGGCTACAAGTGGGCTGATACAAGGGGATGGGAGAATGGAACTGGAAGGGAGTGGATCTGAGAGGGGCTGCCATGGTATTTGTACTAGAAGGGACTGGTCAGTGGGGAAGGAGGGGGACTGGAAGGGAATGGACACCAGTGGCAGTCATGGGAATGCAAGTTGACATTGGAAGGTACTGGGAGTGAGGACTGGAAAGGGGCTGATACTGGGGAGGGTTACTGGGACTGGAAATAGGCTGATGGAAAGAAGTGAAGAAAACGAAAGAAGAGATAAGAAATGGCAGATGGACCATAGACCACAGAAAGAGAGCTAAGAGAAGACAGGAAAGCAGAAGCCTCAGATCGGGACCAGCATGATCAGAGAATAAATTGGTCAGACAACAAAGGTAGAAAAAATAACTTTATTTCATATTAGTGATTTGACTACAAAATCATCATAATTTTGAAATCAAATATTGTTACTTGTGATTAATTATTGTGGTTTAAATAAGTGTTTTATAAATAAAAACATATTGCAAAGGCCTATAATATATTAATAATTCAACAAATGATTACAGCGACAATGCGTTAACAGTAAAGGAAGAGAGACGCATTTGATTTTATCATTGGGGGTCATCACAAGTTGACCAACGGTAAAAGGGGTCACGGTACAAAAAAGGTTGAGAACCACTGATCTAAAGCAACAAATCGATTTTGCAGGCAGTTTTTAAATTCCAGTGGTATATTCTCAAGGTCATATTTTGCTGCATTCATGAGTGGTTTGCTCTTTTTCAGCTTTAGCTTGAGTTTGCATACTAGTAGTTGATGATCTGTACCACAGTCAGCTCCAGGTTTTGTCTTTGCTGATGTTATAGAACTTTTCCATCGTTGACTTCCACAGATGTAGTCAATTTGATTTTTATACAATCCATTGGGTGAAGTCCATGTGTACAGTCGCTGCTTGTGTTGCTGGAAGAAGGTGTTCGAGATGAATAGATCATTGGTCTTGCAGAATTCTATCAGTCTTTCTCCAGCTTCATTTCTGTTGCCAAGTCCATATTTTCCAACTACTTTGTCTTCTTCTTTGTTGCCAACCTTTGCGTTCCAATCACCCATGACTATCAGGATATCCTGTTTGCATGTTCTGTCAATTTCAGCTTGTACTTGTTCATAGAACTCTTCAATTTCATTCTCTTCTGCAGCTGTTGTTGGGGCATATACTTGAATTATAGTTGTGTTGATAGGCATTCCTCATAGACGAATAGAGATTAAGCGTTCGCTGACTGCATTGTATTTCATTACAGTTCTTGCAAGTTTCTTCTTTATTATAAATGCAACACCATTTCTTCTTTGTCTTTCATTTCCAGCATAGTAGACCATGTGATCATCTGATGCAAAGTGCCCGATGCCAGTCCATTTCAGTTCGCTGACACTCAACAGATCAAGTTGTACACGTTCCATTTCATTCTTGACCACCTCCAACTTCCCTTGGTTCATGCTTCGTACGTTCCATGTTCGAATGTGTAAGACATCTTTACAGCTTCTGACTCTCATTTCATGCGCAGTAGCAGCCACCATTCCTTATTCTATGTTTCTACTTGTATACTTCTGTCCACAAAAATAGAGCGGGACCTGGGCGTGATGGTGTCTGACGATCATAAAGTAGCTAAACAGGTAGAAAAGGTGATGGCAAAAGCTAGAAGGATGCTTGGGGGCATAGGGAGAGCAATGGCCAGAAGAAGAAAGGAGGCAGTAGTGCCTCTGTATAAGTCTTTGGTGCGGCCTCATTTGGAGTATAGTTTGCAATTCTGGAGACCGCATGTTCAGAAGGCTATAAACAGGTTGGAGTCAGTACAGAGGGTGGCTACTAAAATGGTTAGTGGTCTTCATTATAAAGCATATGAGGACAGACTTAAGGATCTTAATATGTACGCTTTAGAGGAAAGGCGGGCTAGAGAAGATTTGATAGAGACATTTAAATACCTCCATGGAATAAATGCACAGTGGGGTCTCTTTCACTTTAAGGCAAGCTCTGCAAAGAGGGGACATAGGATGAGAGCGAAAGGGAATAGACTCAGGAGTAATACGTGGAAGTATTTCTTTATGGAAAGAGTATTGGATCCGTGGAATAGTCTCCCAGTGGAGGTGGTAGAGATGAGGACAGAATCTGAACTCCAAAAAGCATGGGACAAACACAGAGGATCTCTAAAGGAAAAAAGGGGACTGTTATAATTGATAAGGAAGGGCAGAATGGATAGGCCATGTGGTCTTTTTCTGCCATCATGTTTCTATGTTTCATTCCAAGGGCATAAGACCATCTGCTCAACAGTATGCCTGGCCTCACTGGCCCCAGCACATGAGGCCTTCAGATCAGTATACCTGTGCCACAGTTTACAGTGCTAGAGATAAAGCCTTGGAACGAGTTGTTTTATTGTCAAATAGCAGATTTTTCTATAATGTCATGTCCAGGTGCTTTTAAAGCGCTTAGTTGCTGCCACTTGTATCTAAATCGGATACTCAATACCAGAAATTATTCAGCATCCTGGATACTCCTATGCAGAAAGGCTAAAAAGGTTAGGGCTCTTTAACCTGGAAAAGAGACGGCTGAGGGGAGATATGATAGAAGTCTATAAATTAATGAACGGAATGGAACGGGAAAACGTAGATCGATTGTTTATGTTATCAGAATATAGAAAGACTAGGGGACATGCAATGAAGCTACAGGGTAAACTATTTAAGACTAATAAAAGAAAATATTTTTTCACTCAACGTGTAATCAAACTCTGGAATTTGTTACCGGAGGATGTAGTAAAGGCTGTTAGTATAGCTGGGTTTAAAAAAGGTTTGGACAAGTTCCTGGAGGAAAGGTCCATAAACCATTATTAAGAAGGGACCCAGGATATCAATGCTTGACCCAGTACAAGCATTGCGGAACCTGTGTCTTTTGGGGAAACTGCTAGGTACGTATGACCTAGACTGGCCACTGTTGGAAACAGGATACTGGGCTTGATGGACCTTGGTCTGACCCAGTATGGCATATCTTATGTTCTTATGTTCTTATCCAGCGCTGACTATCGGTCAACATCGTCGCTATCTGCTCAGCGGCAGTATTCAGTCACTTAACTGGATAACAGAAACCGGTTAAAAGGGTAGTTAGAGTTTGCAAAGCCATTGCCCTGCCGTAATTGTAATCAGTTAATGGCTGAATATCACTGCTGACTGGGTAGCATTCAGGACTGCCTTCATTTTATGCGATCTGTGGGGATATTCACTGGCACTATCTAGACAGTGTTGCTAAATATTGGGATTGCTGCATTTTACCTGGTTAGCATATCTAGTAAAATGCTTTGAATATGCCCCACCCCCTTTCTTCTAATTTTATCTTGCACAGTCATGAGCTGTCACATATTATACCCTCCAGCTCTGTGCATTACTTTTTCCTTTCTGACCTTCAGCATCTTGCACACAGGTCTCTCTTTTTTCCCCTGCACAGCACTTTTTAAAATCGCTGCTCCCAATGAATGTCCCAGCAAATAGATGTGTACTCTGGAATGACCTTCTAGGTATTTTATAAAAGACTCCATGTTTTGCAGAGCCTTTTGCAAAATATGGGGCGGGGGAGAGGGACTGTGCACATCCTGACTGGACATCTCAGTTCCCATCTCAACATCCTACATAAAATGGGCCTTTCCATGTGTGATTTTACTTATGTCATTTTCTACCTTGACAAGAATTGTAGTGGATTGGTAGGTTATAAATAATTTAATATAAATAAATAAGATCAATGTTGAGCTGCAGCAGTTGGCATTTTATTTAAACGCTGGTTGCAATAGCTAAAGCAAATTCTGTATGTTCAGCGCTGCTGGGTTAGCCAGCAAACTGCCTACAAACTATCCCAAAACTACTCAGAGAGGACCTCTAAATACACCAATCAGCAACACTTATCCAGATAGTCGGTGAATATTGACTTAAAAGTATTTATTTAGCCCATGCCTTTCTGGTAGCAGTTCAAGGTACTGTAGGCATTTCCCTGTCCCTGGTGGGCTTACAATTTAAGTTTGTACCTGAGGCAGTGGAGGATTAAGTGACTTGCCCAAGATCATAAGGAGTGCCAATGGGATTTGAACCCTGGTCTCTTTGATTATGAGACTGCTGTTCTAAACACTATACTACAGCCACACAGAACTGCAAGTGTTTCCCTTTCACACTATAACTTTGCCCCACATCAAATAAACTATGACAAAGATGATGAGGTCTATGGGGGTCCATCTCCACTTTCACCCCCTGCTAGCCCTGTCAAAAGCCTCCCCATACGAACAACGCATTTGTTTGGGGAGGCTTAAATGGGGGTGGGAAGGGGGCATTGGCAGTCCACGACCCCGGATATAAGGGCCGATTCTGAGGTCGGCCCTGTACGTCCAGGGCCACGAACATAGACGGGGGACTTATTCCACCGCAGAGGTGGAATAGTCCCCCTAGACATCAGGGGATCAAGCTGCCGGGCCAAGAACAGAAGGAAGAGGGGTGCAGTAAGTTCCCCGCAGCTGGACGTTGGCCATGGGAGACCGGATCGAGGGTCTAGCTGCGGGGAAAGAAGTGCATTGGCGACGGCCGGCATTCGCAGCTCCTGAATGGAGGGACACCATGGCACTGCGGCTCCATTCAGGAGCCTGACTGAGGTAGCCAGGCAAGTGGCTGGGTGTGCAGGCTGATTGGAATTGGGGCCCGGCCTGCATGTTCAGGCCCGATTCCGATCCTGCAGGCATGTCTAGCCCCCACGGGATCAGAATCAGCTCTATCTCTGGGCGTCCCGATTCCGATCGGCCGCACAGGGGCCTGGATGCTCACACTGGAATGTGCCTCTGTGTGAACAAGGATGGCATCTACATCAACAGGGTTTACATCCACAAGGAAAGCTTAAGGATAAATATATTAGGAGTGCTGGTAGACAAGTGCCTTAATTGCAACAAATGACTTTCCATTTTTCATGGGCTGATGACCATTGGAATGAAAGATTTTTACATGTAAGTTGTCTTTGCAGAACTCACTTTAAAATGAAAGCAACTCTATTGTGCCCTATTGCATAATAGGATATCCTAGTGTGCAATAGTGCATGCTCTCACTATTTAAAAAAACCACGAAGATGAAAAAGAACATAAAACCCCAAATGAAACAAAACAAAACAATTTTTTTGGCCTGTATATTCCTAGTAACTTCCAAGTCAAGAAAAGATTTAACTTCTGCTCTAGTGTGAGGCTGAGGTACTTCTTGCAAGGTTGTGATTGTTGGAGGATCTGGGCTATTGCCATCTCTCAAGAAAATGTAACCAAAAATATGAGTGTGGTCCAAAGAAAGTTGCATTTGTCTTTATTGAGAGACAAGTTGTTGTCATCTAGGGCTTGGAGCATCATCCTGTTCTTGTCAAGTGGCCTCATAAATCGGAAATCATCACTGTAATTCATGGCACTGGGAACATGCTCAATCACCTGTCTGCAACCTGGAAAATTTCAGTTACAGATGAAACACTAAATGGAAGTGATTTGTATTTTCCATGTCCGAGATTTGTTGAAAATGTGGTAATTCTTTGGTAATATATCAAGAAGCTTAATCCAGCTCTAATACTCTTTATTCAAATCCAACTTGCTGACATAAATTGCTCCATTTAATCTCCAAACTGTATCACCAGTTGCAGGTAATATATGATGCTCCCTTAGAACAGCCTTATTTGGTTGGAATATATCCACCCAAAGGTGAATGGCATCTGGTTTTTTTAGAGTTTGGATTGGCTACTAAAGATGAAACCCATAGAATGGGACCATTGAGTTTTCTATGATATCCGGCAATTCCATAAACTCTAATTTTCTCTCTACTTGCTGATATACATGGAAATGGTATGCAGCAATGTGGTTGAGCTATTGGAATAACTGCTGAGTCAATGTCTAGGTGAATTTGTTCGTCCTTTACTGTACTAAATCTGCAAAAAAATCCATAATACGTTTGTAGAAGTCCAGGCTGCTGAGCAGCTTCTCCACTCAGTAAATTGCCCACTGCTCTTACAGTTACTTGAAAGTCTGAATGATGAGATCTGGAAATATGAACTTGTCCAGAGAAGTACCTTGCCACAGTAATGGTATGATGCCAACATAAGAGAGAGATAAATTGGACCTCTGGAACTGAAGTGTGTCCATAGCTTTCTGTTTCATTACAAGGCCAGAGACTTATCAGCCCCCCCCCCCTCGTAGTAGGTGGAGCAGGGGTGGGATTGTTACTTATGCGCATACTTTATTCCAGTACACAATTACACTTCTCTTGGAGCAGGTGTAAATATCTGCACCTGCTTTCACTGATGTAAGTTTATAAATGTGCATATGCTGGCTTTATAAAATCAGCATGACATATGTCCCTATGTTTCTTGTTGGCCTAGGCACCGTATTAGAAGATTACCCTCATGGGGCTAATTTTACAACAGAGCACTTTTAAAAAGTCTCAAAAATGCACTCTTTTTGTGCCTCTTTAATAAAAGCAAAAATACTTATGTCTTAAAAAGGGGAGATTACATAGACCCATACACACAAAAGGAAACTCCCGTCATTGGTACTTGTCCAATTTTCTATTGAAGACACAATTTGTGTTTCTAACATACCTGCATTAAGGAGAGTTGCTGAAAAACATGCAGAGTACAACATTAATTCATCCACGGTCCATCTTTTCATATATTTCTTTTTTCAAAACCGACGCTCTAAAAGACGCCAAAGGCACAGCCAACGTATGTAGCTCTATGCAATAGGCTCCTACCATTCCCAATAGTGCACAAATTTACACCTGTTTTAAGGTGTGTAAATGTATATATGCATTTTATACATGCACGTGCATATTTTATAAAACAGGCATGTGCATCATAATTCTGCCTATATTATGCCCCTGAGAATTCCTCTGCACAGATTGCATAAAATCATGAGGGGCATGTTTACTAAACATTAGTGCACACTCTCTGCTGCAGCATCCATGTAATTCCTATGTGCTCACTGGCAGACAGCATGCTCTCAGGTTTAGGAAGCATAGCCCTAAGTATTTCCTAACAGCCGCATGTACCTGTACACACATATATACCAGGCAATTTTATAAGAACCTTATTCTGCATGCAAAACATGTTTTACATGTGGAGAATGCTTAATAAAACTACCCTTAAAGAAGGTAATTTTATAACAAAGCAAATAAGCAAAAAAAGCAAATAGGCACATGTTATATAGAGTAATATATTTATCTGAAGATCAGGACTTCAACTAAGTTATAAATAGTTTCAACAAAAGAAGTGGAAAATAGTAGGGGCAGAAGACCTCAAACTGTGGCTACTTTTGCAGTATAGTACGAGGGCTATCACACACCTTGTCTCTCACCTTGTGGTGTAACAAACTTGCAATAACTGTGCTTATGTAAAATGTAACCATATGTCATACAGTATAAACCTCTTCCAAAAAGTATAACAAATTTTCTTGTGGACTTTCTCAATCTTCAAAACTTCAGACTTTCTGTACCTTCAAACCATCAACTGTAAGGGTAGACAGACACTTCAAAGGGCATGATAAACCAATGTAGCATCATACTGACCCAATATCAATGTTTAAGTGAATGCCTGTTTCAGAGATTTATTCTTAATTCTGAAAAGAACCACAGTCAGGTATCCATTCAAGTTAGTGTAGTCTAAAATGGGGGTGAGGAGTGCCTAGCAGATGTTTCTGAAGTCTGCATAGTCAAGGAGAGGTCTAAGGTTCCTCAGGGTTCTGATATAGTAGTATGGCTATACTCGACTGTTGGCTCGACTTCGGGAAGCGGGTCTTTGTAGCACTGTCCTCCACTGGTTCCATTCCTTCCTTTCTTCCAGATCCTACTCTGTCCTTCCCTCATTCTCCTTCTCTTCCACCTCCGAGCCCGTTCCTCTCCCCTGCGGTGTCCCCCAGGGCTCAGTTCTGGCCCCCCTCCTCTTTAACATCTTTCTCACACCCCTAGCAACATTCAGCAACATGGGATTTCCGTGTTTTATTATGCCGATGACTTGGTTCTTCTCCATCACACCTCTCCTCACTCTCCTGATCTCTCCCCTCTAAACACTTGCCTTCAAGCTGTTGCCAACTGGCTCACTACCCATTGTCTTCACCTCAACCTCACAAAGTCTCTTGCCATCTGGTTTTCCCATGGTGATACCTCTCCCCAGATTGCCCCCTCTTTTTCTGGCTCATCTGTCCCTCTAGTCTCTTCCTTCCGCTATCTGGGGGCTCTTTTTGACGCTCACCTCTCCTTCCGCGATCACCTTGCTTACATTTCAAGAACTTCGTTCTTTTTCCTCCGACAGATCCGTGCCATCAGGCCTTTTCTCACTACAAAAGCACTTACCACCCTTCTCCTTTCCCTGGTTATGTCCCGTGTCGACTTTTGTAATTCAATTCTAGCAGGTCTCCCTACCACTCAACTTCACCGTCTTCAGTGCATTCAAAACACCGCTGCTCGTCTCATCTTTCACTCCTCTCCACGCGACCACGCTACACCTTTACTCATCCATCTCCATTGGCTTCCCGTCAAATCTTGTATCCACTTCAAAGTCCTGATACTCCTTCACCGCGTCCTTTACTTCCACTCCCCTCAGTACCTCGCTGATCTTGTTCACTTCCACACCCTAGCCCGTTCCTTACGGTCTCTTCACCTCAACCGCCTTCGTCTCCCTCCACCTGCCTGCGCTTGCCTCCAATCCACTTGCTCCTCTGCTTTCTTTTTCCTCGGCCCCGCTCTATGGAATTCTCTACCCCCCTCTATCTGGCTCAAACAGACACACACTACTTTCAGGAATAAACTCAAAACCCATCTCTTTGCCCTTGCCTTCGATCTCCCCGACCCCTCCGTGTAGCCCACATCCCCTTTCTTTCCTCTCCCTCTCCCTCTCCCTTCTCCTCTTGTCATGTTGAATGAATCTGCTTGGTTTGCTGTTCTATTAATATTGTAACTTCCTTTTCCTCTCTCTACCATATGGTTTCCTTTATGTACTATGTGAACCGCTCTGATATGTATTTGTTGAGCGGTATATTAAGTCAATAAACATAAACATAAAACATAAACATGTGCTGCTCCGGTGAAGTTTTTGATGTGTGCGTTGATATTCAGATTCTAATCCAGAGCTATGCCCAGGTATTTTACTTGCTGTTGTTGTAATGTTAGGTTTGCAAGGTTTATTGTAGCTGGAGGGGAGAAGGCGGGGTTCCTGGTTATAAACAGGACTTTGGTCTTGTTGGGGTTGATGCGTAGGTTGTGGAGTTCAAACCAGCTTATGACTACTCCTAGGCATCTGCTGATTGTGGAATAATCTGGGTTGATGATGGAAAATGGGGCATAGATGAGGATATCGTTGGTGTAAAAGTGGTAAAAGATTTTGTATTCTTGGATGATCTTGCAGAGGGGTTGTATAAAGATGTTGAATAGAAGGGAGGATAATGCCGAGCCCTGCAGCAATCCCTGGAAGTGCTTGAAAGGAGTTGAAGTCTGCGGTCCTATTCTGACCTGTGAGAGCGGTCCGATAGATATGATTGGAACCATTGTAAGGTCCTTCCTCTTAGGCCAATTTCATATAGGCATGCTAAGAGCTGGGGGAGGGGAGGGGTGACGGAGTTGAAGGTTGAGGCCAGATCCAGGAACACTAGGATGAATCCTTGTGAGGATTTTTCTGTGCCAGTGATCAGTGTGTTGAGGAGGGATGCTAGTAGTGTTTCTGTGTTGTGGAAGGGCTTAAAACTGTGTTGATGTTTGCACAGGGCATCCACAAAATCTTGAACTTATAGTTGTACGGTCTTCTCAATGATCTTGGTAAGTGTTGGGATGCTTGAAACGGATCTGTATGAAGATGGAAGAGCTGTGTTGAGAGTGTGGGATTTTAGTAATGGTCTGACAGATGCTTGTTTCAATGTGGTAGGCATGCATCCAATAGCGAGCAATGACTGGACAATGCGCAGAATGAGTAGTATGAGCTCCTGTTTGGATATCTTAATCCATGTGAATGGGCAAGAGTCCAGCGGGGAGATGGTGCTGTTCAGGTTGGATATGATGTTCTGTAGTTGCCGAATGGAGACTGTGCTGAAGGTTGACCATATTCCCTTGTTAGGGCAGTCTGAGATGTTGCTAACATATTGGGGAGCTGCGATTCCTGTTGAAATGCCTACTTGCAGGGCCATCTCAGTTGGGGAGATAACTGTGGTGGTCTTTGAGTTGGTAAAGGCTTTGATGAAGTGCTGGGCGATGTCAAATAATTCCCTGGGCCAGTTGAAGGAAGAGTTGATGTGATGCTCTTTCTTCTTTAGCAGGGTAAGAGTATAATATTGTTTCAGTAGTGATACATATGCTATATGAGTAGCTGTGCTCCTATGCCTTCTCCATGTGCGCTGTAGTTGTCGGAACTTGGTTTTCATTGATTTGAGCTCAGGAGTGAACCATGGCACTAGGTGTGCTCTTATCTTCTTGGGTGTAATGTTCGGCCTGATGGCATAAGAGGAGATGAGAGAGTTCCATTGGGCGATAATGTTAGCCAGGTTGCATGGGTTGTCCAGCTCTGTGTCCAAGTGTGTGAGTGGCTGGATTGCATTGGCAAAGGACTCTTTGTTAAATGTTTTGATTTTGCGGGATTGTGCTTGCACAGGTATGTTCGTGCATTGGGTGTTGCTGCTTGGAAGGAAGAAGGTGAGAAGATTGTGGTCCGACCATGGTATAGAGTTGCTACAAGTCATGGAGAAAAGATGCTGGTGTGGCCAGTTTGTTGGGGTAAATATTAGATCTAGTATTTTACTCTTGTTATGTGTTGCCTTTGCTACTACCTGGTTAAGCTGCATCGCCTCCATAGCCTGTAGGAAGGAGGATGTCTGCCTGTCTGATAGCATTGGTAGGTTAAGGTCTCCTAACAATATGAGCCATTTGTTCTTGTGATGTTCCGAGCAGGTTCTTCAGTGAGTGGGGATAGGTCACTAGGTCCCGGTCGAGGGAATCTGTACACTAGGCAGATGGACAGGTGGGATAGTTATAGAAAGTGAGTCCATGTCTTGGGTTGAGCTGTGTTGTGTAAGTTTGAACTGTAAGGACTCTTTAGCTATGATGGTGACTCCTCCCCCTTTCTTGTTGACCCTGGGACGATTGAAGATTTGGTAAGATGGTATGGCTAGGTGGTTTAAGAGCATGTTATCTGTTTCCTCAAGCCAGGTCTCTGTGATGCATACTATGTTGATCCGGTTGTCCTTGATGTGATCCATGAGGATTGGGATCTTATTATGCATGACTATGGCATTGATGAGTATGCACTTGAGGGGGGGGGAGGGTAAGTTGATAGTTGGATGGGGAGGGTAGAACAAAGGACTGATTTTGATTAGGTGGGATGGATTTCTGGTACGTGGCTTTAGCAGAAAGGGTTGTAGTCTGATGTGAGGTTGGTGTATGATGGGGATGATCGTAGAGGTGGTAAATGCTGTGGTGCGTATGATTGAGTGTGAAGCAAGTAGTAGGAGAATGAGAACAGGGGCAGCTCTATAATGAGGCGGAGTGAGGTGGTGGCCTCAGACGGCAAACTTTTGGGGGCGGCCCAAAACAGCCGCCTCACTCCGTCTTCAGTTTTTTTAAAAAAAATGCGGACAAGCTGCTGCGGCCGCGATAGCTTTTAAAATGAATGGAAACTGGTGTGGAGCCTCCCAGCTCTATGGAACCTCTGCTGCTGCTGTGTCCTGCCCCCAAAAGGAAGTGACCCTAGAGCGGGATGCAGCAGCAGCAGGGGTTCCTTAGTCCCAGGAGGCTCCGCACTGGTTTCCTTTCATTTTAAAAGCTATTGCATGCAGCCGAAGGGGAAGGAGCAGAAGTATGGAGACACAGCTGGCAGAGTGGAATGAGCTGCACGGGGGGGGGGGGGGAGGGGAAGGAGAGAAGCAGAACGAGCTACATGGGTGGGGGGAGGAGAGGAGAGGAACGAGCTATGGGGGGTGAATGGGATAAGCGGAACAAGCTACATGGGGGGGGGAGGGGAAGAGAGGAAGCAGAACAAGCTTCACGGGGGGGGGGAAGGAGAGGAAGCGGAACGAGCTACACAGGGGAGGGGAAGGAGAATGAACTGAACGGAGCTGACAGGGGCAAAGAGAGGGCTGGAAGGGAGCTGACACAGGGGGAAAAGAGGGCTGGAAGGGAACTGACACAGGGGCAAAGAGGGGACTGGAAGAGAGCTGACTCAGGGGAAAGAGAGGGCTGGAAGAGAACTGACCCAGGGGAAAGAGATTCCTGTCCAACCCACGCCTCGGGGCGCACCCTGGATCTTTTCCTTACCTGCTCCCCTTACCTTCCCTCCCGTGTCTCATCCTTCCCTCTTCCCTGGACTGATCATCTTTGTCTTCTGTTTTCCTTTTCTCTTCCTTCCCTGTGGGTCACCAAGAAGATCACTGGCCTTCTTTCCCAGCACCTCAAGTGCCATATCACTCCTCTTACCCTTCAACGATTCCCCCCAGCTGACTCCCTTTTTCCCTCAGATTTCTCTACCCTCTTAGTGGACAGGCAGGTCGACACCTGGACTTCCACCCTCTCTTCCATCCTCAACAATTTAGCTCCCCTCCGTCCTGTTCCCTCAAGGCCATCCTCTCACCATCCCTGGTATCACCCCGGTTTGTACCTGCAGTGTACTCACCTTCGCCACGCGGAACGTGTCAGGCGCAAATTCCCTTCCCCCGACTCCCTTGCTTCTTTCCGTCACTGTCATCAGCTCTACCGATCTATGATCAACGCCGCCAAGCAATTGTATTATTTAAACCTTATTTCCTCCTCCTCCAACTCCTCTAGGCATCTCCATCAGGTCCTGCATTTCATCTCCTCGCCCTCTGCCTCCCCTGCATCGTTCTTCCTGTTGATGCCCATGGCCCAGTTCATCTCGACTCTTTCTTCACTGACAAGATTCAATCCTTCCACTCCTCCTTTCACTCTTGCCCTCCCTCCTCTCCCCCTCACCTCCTCCTTTACGCTCTCCCCTCCCTCATCTCATACTTTTCCTCACACCTGGCATACAATCTGGCCTGTTACATTCTGTGAATTTACCAAGGCCATCGCCTCCTCCCATATGACCACATGCCCACTTGATCCCCTTCCCTCTTCTTGGCTTCTTGAACCTTCACTCACACTCCTCCCATACATTTTACTCATGGTTAACACTAGTATCACTTCTGGTTGCTTTCCCTCTGTCTGGAAACATGCCCTTGTCCGTCTCCTTCTGAAGAAGCCTAATCTTGACTCCGCTGTCCCAGCAAATTGGTGTCCAGTGTCCAACCTCCCCTTCCTTTCCAAAGTTCTTGAGAAACTCGTCTTCACACAACTTTCCACACACCTCGACTCAACTCTTTCACTTCACCCCTGTCAATCCAGATTTAGATCTGGTCACAGCACTGAAACCACCCTTCTGGCACACCTAAGCGAGATCTATCAATCTCGTGACCACAGTGACCTCTCTATTGCTGTCTCTTTGGATCTCTCTTCTGCTTTTGATATTGTTGATCACCGCACCCGTCTTGCTCGCCTGTCTGATCTTGGAGTTCACGGCACCGTTCTTCAGTGGTTCCGTTCCTTTCTGTCATCCCACACATTTGTGGTTCAGTCTGGCACCACTGTTTCTCCTTCACTTCCTCTTCACTGTGGTGTTCCCTAGGGTTCTGTCCTCTCCCCTCTTCTTTTCAATGTTTTTCTCACACCGCTTGCCTTACTTATCCAGCAGATTGGAATTTCCACCTATTATTACGTGGATGACATCCTGCTTTTGTATCACACTAGCCCCTTGGCCCCTGACCTCACTGCCCTTGATACCTGTCTTGCGCATATTGCCACTTGGTTTACTGGCAACTTCCTTCACATGAATCCCTACAAGTCCGCTGCTCTCTGGTTTTCATTCGGTGCTCCCTCTCCCTCCCTATCTCCTACTCTGTCTGCCACTCCCATCCCTCTCGTCACCACCCTCCATTATCTCAGTGTTACCCTGGATCCCTCGCTTTCTTTCCACCACCATATCTCTGCGCTCATCCGTAGTTCCTTTTTTCACCTTTGCAAAATCCGTGCTATCCGGTCTTCTCTCCCTTCCTCCTCCCTCACTACTCTCATAATTTCCCGCTTAGATTATTGTAATTCAGCTCTTGCAGGTCTTCCACAGTATCAGCTACGACGCCTTCAACTTATCCAGAATACGCCGCCTGTCTCATCAACCACTCCTCCTCATTTGATCATGTCACTCCTCTCCTCCTCAACCTCCACTGGCTTCCCATTAAGGTCCAGTTCATTTACAAGCTGCTCATTATCATCCACAGAATCCTCTACACCAGTACATCCCAGTACCTTGCCAATCTCATCCGCCTCCAGCCCTCTCCTCGCCTCCTCTGTTCTGCACATAATAACCGCCTCTTCCTTCCGCCTCCATCTCAGGCTCATCTTGAACTCACTCGCCGCTCAGCCTTCTTTTTCCTAAGTCCTGCCCTCTGGAACTCACTCCCTTCGCACAGAACTATCCTTCCCCCAGTTCAAAGCCCTTCTTAAGACTCACCTCTTCCACCAGGCCTTTGACCTTCCTTCCTCCTCGGACCACCTTGACTCCCCCCTAGCTATGGGTTCTACCAGTGAGATTACACCCCCTTCATAGATCCTTGCCCTTCCCCTCCTCCCTCCCCCTCTTCCCTCCTCATCCTGCAAACTGGTGTCTGATGTATTCTTTCCGTCTCTCTCCTTTTCTTTTCTTTCTTTTGCTCTCTGTCTTCTCTTTCCTGTAAGTTAATGGCATTCCTTTCTTTTTTTCCTTTTCTGGCAGCCTATGTTTTATTGTACACTGCCCTGACGCTTATGCACGGGCAGTATATCAAGCCTCACAATAAAGATAAAGATGTATAGTGATGCTTTTTTTGTATGAGTTTTGGAAATTTATGCTGGTAATGGTATGATAGATTTGGCCTTGTAGATCTTTGGTGACTTTTGTAGGGTTTTATATTAGTTCCCAATATGCCCGGTACTGGAGAATATTTGTTAGTGAGATGACCAAAATCAGATTTTTTTTTTAAAGATATTGAGTTCTGTGGGTGAATGTCCTAGTTCTGTTCTGCACCCACTGTTGAGGGAGGGGGTTCTGTGGATGCAAAATATATGTTCAAAAAGAAAAAGCAAGAACCTTAATGCAGTTTATAACAAAATAAAAATGAGTTATAATTTGTTTATAAAGTGTGCTGTGGTTCTCGCTCATACTTTTAGTTTCTTGGTGTGCAAACATCTTGCATTTCCTCCATATTATCTAATAAGTTTCTTGGTTTGGTTCAGTCCCTGACTGGAGTTTTGAGAAGGTGCCCTCCCCCCACACTACGGGGGAGGGGACTTGCCTTGTGTTGGCCTGGAGCGGTGGTAGTCCTGAAGGATGATAGGGGTTGCTTGATGTATCTCAGGGCAGTCTCCACCTAAGGGTTACGTCAAAGGGCCCTCTGACGAGGCCCTCAGGCGTGGATGAGATTGGCTTGTGAATCATTGGCTTGACTGTCATCTTTGTACATGTAGGTGTCCTTTGAACAACCCTCTCTATGCCTTTATCCTATCCTGTGTCTGTCTCCAACTCAGCCCCTCTCACACCTCTTCCCAGCCTTCCAAATTCCACACACCTTGTGTACCCTATCTTGTCTTACTAATCTGTTATGTTTTTTTGAAGGAGTGAATAATCAGGTGGACAAAGGTGAGTCGGTTGATATTGTGTATCTGGACTTTCAGAAAGCCTTTGACAAGGTCCCTCATGAGAGACTTTTGGCAAAACTAAAGAGTCATGGGATAGGAGGCAGTGTACTATTGTGGATCAGGAACTGGTTAAAAGATAGAAAGCAGAGGGTAGGGCTAAATGGCCAATTTTCCCAATGGAGAAAGGTGAATAGTGGTGTACCCCAGGGATCTGTGCTGGGTCCGCTGCTTTTTGACATATTCATAAATGACCTGGAAAGTGGAATAACGAGTGAGGTTATCAAATTTGCAGATGACACAAAACTATTTAAAGTTGTTAAAACCCAAGAGGATTGTGGAAAATTGCAAGAGGATCTTGATAAATTGGAAGACTGGGCATCAAAATGGCAGATGAAATTTAATGTGGACAAGTGCAAGGTTATGCACCTAGGGAAGAACAACCCAAACTATGGTTACACGATACAAGGTTCCACATTAGGAACCACCACCCAGGAAAAAGATTTAGGCGTCATTGTGGATACCATGTTAAAACCCTCAGCCCAGTGTGCAGCGGCGGCCAAGAGAGCAAATAGAATGCTAGGTATGATAAGGAAAGGAATGGAAAATAAAACAAAGGATATTATAATGCCTCTATATCGTTCCATGGTGAGACCGCACCTTGAATATTGTGTGCAATTCTGGTCACCGTATCTTAAAAAGGATATAGAGTTATTAGAAAAGGTTCAGAGAAGAGCCACCAAAATGGTAAAGGGGATGGAAGGATACTCCTATGAAGAAAGGCTAAAAAGGTTAGGGCTCTTTAACCTGGAAAAGAGACGGCTGAGGGGAGATATGATAGAAGTCTATAAATTAATGAGCGGAGTGGAACGGGTAAACGTAGATCGATTGTTTACCTTATCAGAATATAGAAAGACTAGGGGACATGCAATGAAGCTACAGGGTAAACTATTTAAGACTAATAAAAGAAAATATTTTTTCACTCAACGTGTAATCAAACTCTGGAATTTGTTACCGGAGGATGTAGTAAAGGCTGTTAGTGTAGCTGGGTTTAAAAAAGATTTGGACAAGTTCCTGGAGGAAAGGTCCATAAGCCATTATTAAGAAGGGACCCAGGATATCAATGCTTGAACCAATACAAGCATTGTGGAATCTGTGTCCCTTGGGGAAACTGCTAGGTACATATGACCTAGATTGGCCACTGTTGGAAACAGAATACTGGGCTTGATGGACCTTGGTCTGACCCAGTATGGCATATCTTATGTTCTTATGTTCTTATGCTGTCCCTTGCTATATCTGAGATCTTTGTGCCTAAGTGGTCTGTGTTGCCTTTGTGATCTGCTGGATGCCCTACCCTGTGTGTTTCTGTGTGGATCCTTGCTGCCTATCTGTGTGGCTATGTGTGGAAGTATGAGTGTCAGGGGAGGTGAGTGGGTGTAGGAGTATGAGAAGGTATTTCTATTGTAGCTGGGTGCTGGGACTCACAGGGCACTGGTAATCTCTGGGTGCTGGTGGGGGAAAGAGCAGCCATGGGGGAAATGAGCACACTGTTTATGCTGGCATGAGGGCCACTAGGAGCAAGACCAGTATAGCAACCTAGTTCTTGTAACTAATCATGTGCACTGTGGCCACATGACTCTTTTCAAGCTGTGTATGTGCTGGCGATGTATGGCAGTGTGTGCAAAACTTTAATAAATGTCATCTTTACATGGAGTAGATGTCTAATGGCTTACCTCTACATGTGTGCATGTGTGGTTCCTGGTATATTGCCATGACCCTGATCTGATATAGTGTTCCCAACCTCTGTACCTGCAAGTGGCACACAGGAAGACCAATGTGGGTGCATGAGTTGTGGACCCCTGGTGAATGGATGTGACAGTGGCCAGTAGAAGCCCAGGAACATGATAACACCAGTGTATACTGTAGATATGCCACTCTGGCTGCTCACAACCATGTATGGCTATGGACACCTCCTTATACAAGGGCCCTCTTGTTGAGGGTGTAGTGTTGGCAGGTGCAGTGGACAGCTACAGAGGCATAGAGGGCATCTTCAGATAATGTATACATTCCCATTGATTTGTATCTGCATACATGTGTCACTTGTTACTCTGCATCCCTTTCCTTTGTGCTATCCATTGGATGGTAGCTGTATCCATGAGGCATGGGAAGAGATGTCCCTTGTGGGGCTGGTGGGCAGATATCATGACCTCCTTGTGGTCTTTAGTGAGGAAACAGGCTACTGGCTGAAGGAAGAGGCCCACTAGCAGGCACAACTAGGCAGTGAACTAGGGCAGCATCCTCTTGGGGCAGCATGGAACAGAGGTATCCACAACATACCTTTCCGATAGATGGCAGCATGTACAAACAGAGACCTCCACCTCTAAACCGTTCCACCAGAAACAAGGCGTCCCGCAAGGATCCTCCCTATCAGCCTTACTGTTCAACATTTATATGCAGCCTATCTGCGACCTCATACGATCATTCAACGTCGAATGCATGATCTATGCCGATGACGTTCTACTTTACAAATCATTTCAGATTGACCTCTCATCACTAACCAACTGCTTTAGCACAGTGGAAAAATGGCTCCAAAACCAGAACCTCCGAATACAACACAAAAAGACTGAAGTGCTGTTCATCTCCAGAAACCCCAACTTTTCCCCTCCAGACTGCCTAAAAATTGGAGAGATAGAACTGCAATCTAAACCCTCAATTCGATACCTAGGTATTACAATGAACCAGAGACTGGATATGAAGACACACATTAGCAACATGGTAAAATCAACATACCATAAAATCAAGTCCCTCAAACATCTACATCCCCTACTTCAACCAGATGACTTTAGAACAATTTTTCAAGCACTAACCATTCCTCATCTTGACTACGCAAATGCAATCCTCCAAGGACTCCCACAATCCACCCTGAGTCCGCTCCAACTTGCCATGAAAGCTGCAGTGAGAGTTCTAAATGGGACCTCAAGGCGTAACCACATAACACCCATCCTCAAAAGTCTTCACTGGCTCCCAATTCATTACAGGATCACATTCAAGATCCTACTGCTTACATTCAAATCCATTAACGGACTCGCTCCCTCATCACTTGCTGGTCTCACGCACGTCACCCCCCCAAATAGAATCAGACGATCTACTGCAATAAACACCTTGGTAATCCCCAAAGCAATGATCCATTGTACAAAAGCAACTGTAAACAGGGCCTTCAGTCTCTGCGCACCCAGATGCTGGAATGCTCTTCCACCTCATATACGAGCAATTCTGGACCTAACCAAATTCAGGAAAGCACTGAAGCACTACCTCTTCCTCAAGTGCTACCCGGAAGATGGTACAACAACCCCCCCACTCACAACAATGCTTCACGGTCACATGTAACCACCCTCAAAGTGTTGTATATACGTGTAAATACTTTTTCTGTTAGCCATTCAGATGTAAATAGTTAATACTGTTATTCAAGTTGTGTTACCTGTTCTATGTAATTACGGTGTAACCCCCACTGTAAAACTCTCCTATGTTCCATGTAAACCGCACTGATATCGAAGAGCGCGGTATATAAGAAAAATAAATAAATAAATAAAACGTGCAGAATTTTGACAGCCATACCACATTTTAACTCATCAGCACATTCTGTCAGCTGCAGGACAAGAAGGCACGTGGATATCACAAGAGCAAGGAGGAATGTAGAACTTGAGGATGGGCAATTATGCCATTCCAAGAACTCGTGGTGGATGGGCCGGTGTAAACATGATCATGATTTATAGTTTTACACCCATGAATCCGTGGGGGCCAGAGGCCATCAAAATGTATCTGGAAACTCATTTATTTATTGTATTTATTTATTTATTTTATTTGACAGGTTTTCTATACCGCCTTTTCCTTCAATCAAACATAGAAACATAGAAACATAGAAACATGATGACAGAAAAAGACCACAAGGCCCATCTAGTCTGTCCTTCCATAACAACAACTACAACAGTCCACTTTCTACCTTTAGAGATCCTCTGTGTTGGTCCCATGCTTTTTTGAATTCAGTTACTGTCCTCATCTCTACCACCTCCACTGGGAGACTATTCCACGGATCCACTACTCTTTCCGTAAAGAAATATTTCCGCATATCACTCCTGAATCTATCTCCCTTCACCCTCATCCCATGTCCCCTCGTAGCAGAACTTGCCTTCAATTGAAAGAGGCTCTCTCCCTGAACATTTATGCCACGGAGGTATTTAAACATCTCAATCATATCACCTCTATCCCGCCTTTCCTCTAAGGTGTACATATTAAGATCCTTAAGTCTGTCCTCATATGCTTTATAATGAAGCCCATTAATCATTTTAGTAGCAACCCTCTGCACCGACTCCATCCTGTTCACATCCTTTTGAAGGTGCGGTCTCCAGGTAACACAACTCCATCATAGTGGTTTACATTACACTACAAGGTCATACAAAAGTAGGGGGAGACATGCAGGGATCTTTCATTAAATAAACAGTTTTATATACCACTTTATCATTACATCAAAGTGGTAGACAATGGGTCTACATAGAACAGGGAATGACAAGACATACCATTACCATATCATTACCTTGCTGCGGACCTGGAGCAGGCTGCCCTTGGTGGGGGTGTTGGGTGTGAGGGGTCAAGGTATCAGGTAAGCTCACACTGCCAGGAAGACAGCTAGAAGTGCATCTCTGGATGATGCCATTGGGCATCTATTATGTGTTTGGGGAAAGTGAGGAGCAACAGAGACAATCAGGTGCACATTAAAGCAAGACACAGGACTCATGCTTAATACATCAGCAACACTTATTCATGGCTAACATGGCCTATGAAAATTGCACTACAAGTCTCCCTGCCCTTCACTCCCACCCTCCATCCTCCTGCCTGGAGCAGAGATGCATGCCGTGAGTTGGTTGATTGCCACAACCATGGCATGCATCTCTGCTCGCAGCCCTTGCAGGTGCCCAACCAGGAGATTCTGGGACCTGTAGATTGCATCAAAGCCCTGCTTCACTACTCATTCAAGGGATAAGAGGCACTGCAGGACTTCAGTGTCTCCAGAGAGCTAGAGGATCTCGCAGTGGAGCAACTGGCACAGCACAGAGGCAGGCTGGACAGGCTAGATGACTATATTTTGTACTGGTGGAGTAGCCTGTCCATCTGCCTCCTCCCTCCTCCACCTCTCACACCCTTCTTCCATCCCCTGCTCCTCCCGCCCCTCCCCACCTTCCCTTCTACACTTTCTCCCCCTCCCCATTCCCCCACACATCCTCACCCTCTCCCTCCTGTACCTCCACGTCCTCCCCTTTCTGCTCCTACAGGCCCACAGCCTCGAGGTCAATGACCTCCACTGGGCTGTCCTGTATAGTCCTGTCCCCCGAGCAACAGCCACATTCTAAGGCCTTTGACACTGCAATCCCTGCATCTCAATATGGGTGAAGGCCACATCTGCCTCTTCTTCCTCCTCTTCAGATATTTATATATTTATTTTATTTATTTAACAGGTTTTATATACCGCTTTATCATTTCAATCAAAGCGGTTTACACTGTAACTTAAACTTGGTAATGTACATTAAGCTGGTAGTGCTGCTGCCAGACTTAGTACTGGTCTCCTCATTGCTGCTCTCAGTTTTTCTCCATGGTGGAGCTGTGCCATGAAATGGTGAAGACATCTGGGGTGGCTGCTTTTCGGGGGCTGGTGGTTGTCCCATTGGCTGTTGTCTGGTATCTAGTGGCTGGTGCAGCTGCTGGATGGTAGGTGGTGCCTGGGATGGCTGCAGGATGGTGGCTAGGGGTGCAGCAGGTCGGCTGGTGACTGTAGAATGTAAGCTGATGTCTGGTGCAGCAGCTACAGTTCTGCTGGAGGCTGCTCTTGCTTATCATCCAGTAGGGGTGGGCTAACTGCTGCTGCTGTGGTATTATAGAATGGTCAGTCTTTCTGCACTGTTGCATTCTACTGCCACCATGACATTTATACATAACGGCTAGCTGCCTGCCATTTGGCATTGTGACTACTTTCTCAGTTCTTTGGCAAGCTCCCTCCATTGTGTTTCAATGTGCTGTAGCTAAACCTTCCTTGCCATCCTATATCTTCTCGGGATGTCTGTGGCTGCTAACTGGACCATATCAATGGGAAGGGCAGATACCAACATCCAAGCATTTTGTTTTTCCCTCTTTCTGTCTGCCATTGCTTCACATCATACCAGCAACCTTCGGTATTGCATCCCTTTAACTTCCTGTGGGAACTCATTAGTCTCACAGTTGCCTGTCATTGGCCAGGCTGCTTTTGACTTTGGAGTGCATCTTTTGTGTATCTCTTCTCTATGCATTGGGTGTGGTGCAGCTTGGCTGTACTTGCATTATGTGGACTAAACTTCCAAGCACATAACCTTTGTATATCTCTCCACTTATACTCCAGGATCGTACCCCTCATCCTTTGGGATTGGAGTGCTCTCTTGTGCTCTATTCCTAGCAACCTTCTATGTCTATTTTCAGAGACATTTCTCAGGCCCCCTTCCACATCACTGCCTGGACTACCTGCATCACAGCTCTGCTAATTGGCATGGGGGGAGGGGAAGGTGCCCAAGGCACCAGGAAGAAATATAGTAAGATAGTATATGACGGCAGATAAAGACCAGTATGGTCCATCTAGTCTGTCCAGCAAGGCAACAAGAGTAGGTGCACTTGCCGCTCCAAGCAGATCACCTCTCCCCATGCCTTTGTTTAGGAGTGTACCCACCGTTCCATGTAGGTTACCTCTATTTGTTCAGATATAAGAGATATTTATGCTTATTTTGATTTTATTCTGTTGCTATAAAGGGATCCACTATGTCTGTCCCATGCCATTTTGAATCCTATCACTGTGTTTGCCCCCACCACTTTCATCGGGAGGGCATGCCAAGCATCCACCACCCTTTCAGTGAAAAAGTATTTCCTGACATTGCCTTTCAGTTTACCCCCTTGCAGCTTCATGTTATGCCCTCTAGTTTTACAACTTCCCCATCTTTGGAAGAGGTTTGTTTGTCCACTAATACTCTTTAAGTATTTAAAAGTCTGAAATCATATCTCCCCTGTCCTTCCTCTCTTCCAGAGTGTACATATTTAAGTCTTCAAGTTTCTTCTCATAAGTCTTCTGATGCAGGCTCCAAATTATTTTGGTCGCCTTCCTCTGAACCGCTTTCAGCCTTTTTATATCCTTTGCGAGATACGGTCTCCAAAACTGAACACAATATTCCAAGTGAGATCTCACCAGTGATTTGTACATTGGCATTAGTACCTCTTCCTTTCTGCTGGCAATTCCTCTCTGTATGCAACCCAGCATCCTCCTGGCTTTTGCTACTGCCTTGTCACACTATTTCGCCACCTTGAGATTATCAGAAACAATCACACTGAGGCCGTTTTCTTGGTCCGTGCACACCAATATTTCCCTTGGATTTCTGCTTCCCAAGTGCATGACACTGCACTTCTTCACATTAACTCTTAACTGATAAGCATTAGACCATTCTTTCAGGTTTTGTAGATCTTTCCTTATGTTCCCCATTCCCTCGGGGGGTCCACTCTGTTGCAAATTTTCATGTCATCTGCAAAAAGACAGACTTTTCCATTCAGCCCTTCGGCAATATCACTCACAAATATATTGAACAGTACCAGTCCCAAGACCAAACCCTGGGGCAGACCGCTAAACACCTTCCTTTCATCCGTTTACCGTCACCTTCTGTCGTCTGTCAGTCAACCGATTTCTGATCCATTTCATCATCTTAGGACCTATCCCCAAGCTGTTAAGTTTATTGATAAGCCTCCTATGAGGAACAGTATCAAAGGCTTTGCTGAAATCTAGGTAGATCACATCCATGCCCTTGATCCACAGGGTGTAAAATCCATGCCCTTGATCTAGTTCTGTGGTCATCCAGTCAAAGAACTCAATCTGATTTTTTTGGTAAGATCGTCCTTTGGTAAAACCATGTTGCCTCGGATCATGCAAACTGTTGGTTTCAAGGAAGTCCACTATTCACTCTTTCAGGAGCGCCTCCATCACTTTTCCCACCACCGAGGTAAGGCTTACTGGCCTGTAGTTTGTCACTTCTTCCTTATTACTACTTTTGTGGAGAGGCACCACATCAGCCTTTCTCCTGTCTCCAAGGATCTATTAAAAACATCCTTTAAAGGCCTGCAAGAACCTCTCTAAGCTCTTTCAGCATCCTGGTGTATCCCATCTGGTCCCATAGACTTGTCCACTTTCGTTTTGCAAGTTGTTCTAACACATCAGCTTTTGTGAATGGCGTGGTATCTACTCCATTCCCATTTGTATATTTGTCAGTCACAGGTGGTCCTTCTCCAGGATTTTCTCTAATGAAAACAGAGCAGAAGTATTTGTTCAGCATCGTCGCTTTTTCAATGTCACTTTCCACGAATCCGTTCCCAGCACTTTTGAGTCCTGAAATTCCACCTCTGATTTTCCTCCTCTCCCGAATATACCTGAAAAAAGTCTTGTCGTCACACTTCCCATCTTTAGCCATCTTTTCTTCTGCCTTTGATTTTGCTATCCTTATTTCTCTTTTTTGTCTCTTTTAGTTTGATCGTGTATTCTTTTCTGTGTTCCTCTGTTTGCGAGTTTTTGAATTTTGTTTTTTGCCTTTATTTGTGCAGCCACTTTTTTGGAGAACCAACTAGGTTTCCTTTTCCTCTTGTTTTTATTTACTTTCTTTACATATGTATCTGTTGCACCTTTTATTGCTTTCTTTAGTTTAGCCCATTGCAATTTCACTTCCCTTAACTCCTCCCACCCTAGCAATTCCTCCTTCAGATATTTGGCTATTTTACTGAAGTCAGCATTTTTGAAATCTGAGTTTGCTGTGATTGGATTCCACCTTGGCTTTTATCTCAGACCACACCATGTGATGATCGCTGCTGCTCATATGGGCACCCACCTGGATAAGAACATGAGATATACCATACTGGGTCAGACCAAGGTCCATCAAGCACAGTATACTGTTTCCAACAGTGGCCAATCTAGGTCATAAGTACCTACAGTAGCAGTTTCTCCAAAAGACACAGATTCTACAATGCTGGTATTGGGTCAAGCAGTGATATCCCGGGTCCCTTTTAATAATGGTTTATAGTCAACATGCTATCTCCATTTGTGAGCACTAAATCCAGCACGGAGCTCTCCCTGGTTGGTTCCATCACCATTTGTTTAAGTAACGCATCTTGGAAGGCATCCACAATTTTTTTACTTCTTTCTAGATTTGCAGAAGGAACATGCCAGTTCACATCTGGTAGATTAAAGTCACCCAATATGATCACTTCCCCCGTCATGGCTATCTTTGCAATATCAACAATCAATTCGCTATCCATTTTTTCGGTTTGAGTTGGAGGCCTGTAGACCACACCAGTATGGATGACAGTGCCATCTCCTCTTTCCAACACAATCCAGAGTGCTTCTTTTCTCCACGTCCCCTGCATTTCAGCAGCTTTAATATTGCTTTTGACATATAGGGCTACTCCTCTTCCTTTTCTACGCTCTATCTCTTCTAAATAGATTATAGCCAGCTATGGCTATATCCCATTCATGTGACTCGTTAAACCATGTTTCTGTAATGGCCACAATGTCCAAGTCCATTTCCACCATTAGGGCTTCCAGATCAGGAACTTTGTTGGCTAGGTTTCGTGCATTTGTACTCATTGCTTTCCAGCATTTGTTGAATGGCCTGCCTGCCTTTTGCATTTGTTTTGTTCTACACGCCCCTTTCCGCTTGCCATTGATGTGTTCAAAAGTGTGGCTGTTTCCAATGCTGTTTTGCTTTTGCTGGGAGTGATGTACTGAACTTGTCCTTCTCCATTCATCATCCCCTTTCCCTAGTTTAAATGCCTGTCCACATAATGCCTGAATTTTTCATTTAGGATCCTTTTCCCTGTGGCAGAGAGATGTAGTCCATCTGTACAGTATGTTTCCCCAGTCGCCTATATATCTAAATCCATCTTGTTTGCACCAGGTTTGCAGCCTTTCTGCCCTCTTACCATGAACAGGTAGAATTTCTGAGAATGCTATAGTGTTAGCAGTGGGCTTGAGTTTCTCTCCCAGAGTCTGGAAGTCCCTTTGAACTGCAGAGGCACTGTTTCTAGCCAGGTCATTTGTACCCAAGTGGATGACAATATCAGTTTTGGAGTGCTCACTTTCTGCACTAACTATTGTGATGGTGAAAGCCCTATGGAAAGCCTGAAAGGGGATGAAAATCCTGAAGTCCCCATTGAAGGCAATGATAATGCACTGCTACAAGGAAAACTCAGCCTAGGTCAGAGAAAAAGGCAGTTCCTTGTAGGAAGCAAACCACGCCCTAGTGCAAGGGTGGAGACTAACCCCCGTTCTGATTGGTCACAAGGAAGCAGGAAGCCAGGGTTAAAAACCACGTGCAGAGGGAAGGAAGGGGGACCTGAGGAGAGACCTGAGGAGAGACCTGGAGACAGAACTGATTGGAGAACCGATTGGAGAACCCACAAAGAAGTTGGTCAGGGAAATATCCAGAGAGCCAGTTGGAAGGCAAGAGAAAGCCAAGACCAGAGTCTGAGACCCGAGAGTCCAGGCAGAACAGCTTGGGTGAGAGAAGGTGCCAAGGGAAAAGCACGCTCTCGGACAAAGCCAGCATTCAAAGGTAAAAGCACAGACAATTGGAGAAGCCGTGCAGGCCAGTCAAAAAGTTGCTACAGCTGGGAGGATTGGAGAGGTGGAAAGAGCACCAGTGCTGACACAGAGAAACAGCCTCAAGGTAAAACTGATCATTTTATATCTGATAAATTGGCAAAAGAGATAAAGGCTAGTTTTATTGAGCAGGAGCTGGAACCCTCCCCCTCTACTGTGAAACGTTGGATTGAAAGCCTAGTACCTGCTGCAAACTCCAGACCAGATAACTCTGACGTTTGTGAAGCTTCTAAATTAGGGGCACTGCAAAGACTATTCTCTAGTGAGAGGATTCAAACCCCTAGTACCAAAACACCTGAAAAGGCTGACTTGCTGTGGGATCACTTCCACCAGTTTCTAAAGAGAGAAAAGCTAAAAGAAGTCCCCACATATGAGAAAGACTTTGGTAATTCTAATGGCATTGAGGAAATGCAGATAGAAACCACTGTGCCTGAATGTGATGATTTTCCTGTACCAGTGGACTGTTGTTTGACTCACAAGAATACTACAGTAAGAAAGTGAAACAGGAGAGAGTTTTAAAAGCCTTTTAATAAGGTAGCTTTTACCTGTGACTCAGAAGAAAGCAGTGCTGTGCTGTATTCAGTGTTGAGAGTAACGAAGTTTGGGAAGACGTTGTTTGGTGAAAGTGAAACCAGCTGTTTAATTCTACTGCAGTATAGTGTGTGACCACACGGAGCAGTGCAGAGAACAGCAGAGAAGAAAAGTTTTGTTTTTCATTTCTCCTGGTTTTTCCTGTGTTCATCTTTTCATTTGGAGAAGTTATCCTAGTGAATTTGTTGTGTTTTGAACCTCCGTGTGCCTTTTGAAAATCCCCATTGTATAAATAATAAAAATCTTGCAAAGCCTTACCACCTGCCTCAACTACAATTCATTCCTACAGAGTAAAGAACTTTTATTCTAAAGGACAGTAAGGCCGCCTATCAGCTGTCAGCCTCTTGGCCCAGTCGGTGGGTGTCGCACTATACCAACAATTTGGTTTGCATTCCTGCTGGCTGAAGAGCCTGGGATAGGGCTCTGTGTGTGCTGCAGCTCTACCCTATTTATTTATTATTTGTATTTTGCTCATGCCTTTCCAGGAGAAGATCAGAGTGAGCTGCATTCATATCCCCAAAGGGCTTACAATCTAAGTTTGTACCTGAAGCAATGGAGGGTTACGTGGCTTGCCCAAGGCCACAAGGAGTGCCAGTATTTACACCCTGCTTTTCTAGCATGCCTGCACCATGCATATCCTGGTGCTCTAGTATCCCCTGCTGACTCTCTGATCCTTCATAATAGATTTTACACCCTGTGGACCTATGTCACAGGGTGTCCATTGGATGGGGAGTGGGCAAAGCCATGTGCCTTGTGGTCTTAGTTACCCATGTGACTGGAAGGGAAGTCAGTGCATATATTCTCCGGTAAAGTACTAGCCAGAGGAGTGTCGGTTTGCTTATAACAAAATTGAATATAGGATGCTAGCAAATTGGCTAGAGTTTATTTAATCACTGGAATGTCTAGCCAGCTGGGGCTAAAAGAAACAAACAACTGTGTAAGCTTTTTGATCGATTTAGTTTATTGTAGACACGTGGAAGCCAATTCTAAGTTGTGCGTCCCTGAACCATTCGGATGGCCCAGGGATGTACCCAATTCTGCTCCTGTAGGGGATAGTTATCCCCACGAGAGCAGAATCATGGCATAGTGGCGGGGACATCAAGGATGTGCCCTGATTCAGGCACCCTGGACGCCCAGCCAACTACCCGGCTAGCTCAGCCAGGCTCCTGCATGGAGCCGCAGTGCCATGGTGTGATGTTGCCATGGCATTGCAGCTCCATGCAGGAGCTGCGATCCCCAGCGGTCCTCCAAAACATGCTTTCCCTGCAGCCTGACCTCCGAACAGGTCTGCCGTGGCTGGGGTCGGGCTGCGAGGAACTCCCTGCACCCCCTCTTACTTGTTTGGTAGGCCCAGATTCCAGCATCCCCTAATGTCCAGGGGGACTTATTCCACCTCCGAGGTGGAATAAGTTCCTCATCTACATTGCAGACCCTGTATGTACAGGGCCGACCTCTGAATCGGCCCTCTAAGTCTGGGACCAGTCACTGCCCACTGGCCACCCTCACTCCTCCCCCCGGCCCACCCCCCTCCTGCCCATGAACAGAGCTCACCGCACAAGCCGGCTGTATGTGCGGGGAGCTCTGTTCCTGCCAGAGTGATCGGTCATTTAATGGGTCTGGACATCTGGATTCTGGAAGTCCCTCTCCATTCTATAGTTCAGAATGTGGAGGGGCTTCTCTCATGAATGCTTGTGAATTTTAGGGTAAAATGATGTTAAGTGCCGTTGAGTCAATGCTGAGTCCTGGTGAGCCTGTAGTTGTTGCCCAGGTTGTGATTATCCCCTGGGTTTTCTTGGCAAGGTGCAACTGAAAGTAGATTGCCAGGCTTTCTTCTGCACCTTAAGTCTACAGCACTTGGAATTTTGAAGTGGTCTCCTATCCAAGTAACCAGGCAAAACCAGGCCAATATGAACTATGAGATTGCCCAAGCTCTAATTTTATCCCAAGGAAATCTTTAGAACAGGGGTTATCCATACCCCTTAGTGGTATGGGAACCAAACAATGGGGGTATGGGACTGGATCTCTGAACAATTAATAAATGTGTTGTTAGATTAAAATTTAGATTATTAATTATCACAGTTATCAACATGAAATGAGGTGTGCGACGCTCCTGCCTGGGCCCTAGAGCTTACAGGCAGGAGTGGCCTTATATAATGTCCCTTATGAATAAAGGTGGTACTGATCCCTCTGAATGCTGGGATTCGTAGTACACTTGTTTTTTTTCTTTAGGGATGAAAGTTGTAGTTGTGACTCGAGTGATAAGGCTCGCAAGAAATTTATTTGTTGTGGGGATATTTTCAATGCATTACAATTCAAAGGTGCATAACGTAAAGGTGCAACTTTCAACATAAAGGTGAAATCAGGAGGTCAGGAAAACAACTGAAATTAAATAACTTTAACTCAGCTTTACACAGTCATGGTAGCTTCTACTCAGCTTTGCCTCGTGTGGTTGCTTGGGATTATTGCAGCCTCACAGTAACAGCTGTTCTCCTCACAGGGTGTCTTTACAGAAACAGGTGAAAACAATTTGTGAACTTTCACGGCTAGGCAACAGGTATAGCAAACGTTTTGTATTCTTCTCATACAAACTCCAGATGCTTCTTTACACTGTTACTCTCTAAAACATAAAGAGCAATCCATTGCACAAGGATCATAACTCAAGGTAGGCACATCATTATCTATCTACATACATTAATCTGGGCTAAGGCAATTGTTCTCTTCATCAGGTTTCTTATGTTTCCTTGACTTTAGCTCCAGAAACTCTTTTAGCTCCAGAAACTCTTTTAGAAGCAATTCAGCCTGTAGCTGCTCTTTAGCTGCTTGATAGTCTCCGGTAAGGGTCACACCCTTCCCCCACTCACTATCTGCTCCTTTTGCAGAGTTTGGCTTAGGGAGGTCAGCACAATAAAAGGGTTTCTCCAGCAAGGCATTAAAATTAGGAAATTCAGCTTTACCTTTATCAGAGACGTTGGCATAAGAACAGGCACCTTTCTTCCAGGACTCTCTCCTCTCTAGAAACTCAGGAGCCTTATGGCTAGTTCTTCTGCTAGGGGAATTTCTCTCAGAAAAACTTCTTTCCTGTTTTGGATCCTGGCTTTTATAGCACTGCTCGCCACCAGACAAAATACCTTTTCTCCAAGAGCTGGGTTTGCTAGCCTTCCTACGTTTAGGCTCTACCGTGTAGTAAGGATCTCCTTGAGACTATATTGGGCTCCAAGGCTTACTGTTCCAGGGTTCTGCCTTCTCCCAGGGTTCTAGCATTTTCCCCCTTTGATTCCAAGTTCCTCCTGAAGACCAACGTGCACTGGAAGCTGCTTCTCGTCTGCTTCATTTCTTGCTGCTCTCCTTGTCAGCCTTGCTGCCTTCTTTGCCAGCCTTGCTGCTTCCTTTGCCAGCCTTGCTGCCCCCTCCGTCAATCCTGTCTGAGGATTTTAAAAGGGCTTCATTTCCCGGCACTCCCTGTCGTTCCCCTAGGCGTGACCAATCAGTGCTGAAGCCTAACTCCTCCCCTGGGCTGGGGCTTGTCTTCAGCTCAGCCTATAACTGTGTTTTTTCCAAGTCACTTTTGGAAATCCTGTGTGTGTCATCCCTTCTATCAGGATTTTCCCCTATCTCCATTTCCTCTGGAGGGGAGTCTTCACCACAGGTGGCAAGGCCACTAATCAGTCAGCGATCAGATCATCCAACGTGGACGTCTTCCCACTTCCTCATTTTGCCAGTTGATATATTGGTGCCATTGGCATTAGATTGCTTTCTACAGCCTTCAGATCATCGAGCCCTTATGCACAACTTTCTTTTTGTTACAAGTGAGTGTTTATTTCAAAATATTTTTTCTTGGATACTGTTACTTCATAAAAAAATATTTTTTCATCTGAAATTTAATTTATTTTATTGTTTTTTTCACAGATTTGTTACAAAATGTCATCTGTTGAAAAACAGAAGTGGAAAGATGAATATGTTGTGTTGGCTTTACCTGTTTGAGAGAATGAGATGGAACTGAAAGACCCCAATGCATGATTTGCAATTTGATAATGAGCAATGGAAATTTGAAGCCATTAGGATTGAGAGAACATCTGAAAACCAAGCACAGTAATCATGTTGGAACCTCAATTGATGCTCTCAAGCTAAAAAGAATTTGTTATGACCAGAAAGGAACTCTTTTATCATATGGGTTTGCTCCTCCTGGGAAACCTCTTCTGGGAGCCTCCTACAAAGTTTCGTACATGATTGCCAGAGAAAAGAAGCCCTACACAATCAAAAAAAGCCTAGTGAAACCCTGTATGCTGGATATGGCTAAAACTGTGCTGGGAGAAGATGCCATGAAGCAATTGTGTCAGGTGTCCTTGTCCAATGACACTGTACATCAAATAATGAGGACATACTAACCCAAGTCATCAGAGAGATTAAAAACAGTCCTGTAAAAATCAGTATGCAGCTCTATGAATCAACTGATGTTTCAAACCATAATCAATTGCTATTATTTGTACGCCATGTTCATGAAAAGAACATCAAGGAAGAGTTTTGATTGTGTGATTGACTTGAAACAACAACCAAAGCAGCTGATGTGTTCAAGTTGATCCAATTGTTTTTTAATCATCATGAGTTAGCATGGTATTACATTGGGTCTATTTGTATAGATGGAGCTCCTGGCATGATTGGCAAAAAGTCTGGATGTGTTGCTCTGGTCAAAGAAAAAGCTCTACATGTGTTGATCCTACATTGTGTTCTACATCGCCAAGCTTTGACATCCAAAACATTGCCAAAGAGACTTAAAGAAGTGATGGGAATGGTTGTGCAAATAGTCAACTTTATTCAAGACGTGCATTAAATCATCGACTATTTCAAGCATTCTGTGAAGAAATTGGATCTGAACATTGTGTTTTACTGTACCACATAGAGGTACGTTGGCTAAGTCATGGCCATGTTTTGGCATATGTAGTGGAACTTTGGGATGAAATTTTTAAATTCCTTGAGGATCAACAATCCCTTCTTGCTAACTATTTTGAGGATGAACATTTTATTGTTATTCTGGGATATTTAGCCAATATTGTCAGCCCCTCAATGATTTAAATATATTGATGCAGGGAAGGGATGTGGAAATTATTCAAGCCAGGGGAAAGCTTGTGGCATTTACAAGGAAATTACTTATTTGGAGGAGTCATGTTGAAAGTGGAAATCTGGTGAACTTTCCAATCCTTGATGATATTCTTACTGTAGATGGTATTTCATTGCTTGCGGAAATACTTTATTTTATTTTTTATTTTAAAACATTTACAGCCTGCTAAAGTGCCCAAAGGCATTCAAGGTGACGTTCAATACTTCAAGAAATCAAGAACCATTTGGAAGTCCTTAAGTACAAATTTTGAGGGTTACTTCTCAGATATTAATTATTTTAGCATAGAATCTGTTTGGATCATAAACCCTTTCTCATTTGATATATCTATCTACGATGAGTGACAACGATTTAGCAAAGGATTATTTCATTGAATTTCAAGAAAACCCAAAAAAGAAAGCTGATTTTGAAAAGGCTGGACTGGATATCAGGCAGTTTTGGTGTGAGCAAAAACCTCACTAACTTCTGTATTTGTGATTTGAATAAATATGATACAATCCTTAAGATTTTCTTTAAACTTTCTGTTTCTAGCTATATACACATATATGATTTTGATAGTCTGGCGAAAGGGGCATGGGGACATACTGGGCAATCCATCGGGGGGCTGTAGTCGTAAAAAGGTTAATCATCCTTCATCTTTATTGTTTCTTCATATACAGTACCGTCGTAAGCAGCCAAAGCATCAGAGTGGTGCTTTAGAGGAAAGGGAATATTCTATAGCTATTCCCTTTGATCCTTCCCTTCCTCCTGTTTGAAACAAATCTCCAAATGCAGATATTTCTTACCTGAGGTTCATTCAGTGAAGGGATCATTCTGAATCATGAATAAGCGGCCTGTATGTGCGGGATAGATTTGTCTCTAGCGAAAATGTGCAGAACCCTTTTCTGATCCTTTGCTGCCCTGCACATACAAGACACTTAAATGGGGATCACAGAAGGTTGATGGGAAGGGGCATAATGGAGGTGTGACCAGCCATGGAGACATATAAAGCATATTCTGGTCACACCCATGTATGTCCGCAGTCGGCCCCACAGACATCCACGTTATACCTGCAAAACCGTGGAATAAAGTTAGCACTTAGAAATATTACTGTTCCTCATCCCAATGCAGCCAATAGTGGTGAATAGATGTCTAACCTCCGCTATGCACTGGTGTGACTGCAGTTCGGGAAACCACAGTATGCAATGTTATGGAACAGAAAGCAGAGGATAGGGAGGATGTAAGTCAAAGTAGCAGAAATAAACACCCCCACAAATGTATGCAGTAGAGCACAGGTGCTCAATCCGGCTATGCTGGCATTTGCTGTGTGAGCTAAAGGGGCATGGATGGGGCTCCCTAACAATGCCCACGTCTTGGAAATGATACTGGTGACGGAGTCCTAGTGAGGCAGAAATCTAGGCAGGGCTGAGAGCTGGAAGAGTTAAGTGAAAAGGACGCACCCCTCTTGGTGAAGTCATACCCTGGTACATGCTTGTCCCTCCCCTATTCCTTTGTCCTGCTTCTCTCTCTGCTTGCTAGAGATAACTACTCTCCCTCTGCTTCGCTAGAGATAAGAGTACAGTAGACTTTCTCCAATCGGGACTATACTGTAATAAAGTGACCAATCAATGAAGAAATGCTGTAATAATCTGATAAGAAGTCTATATAATCTCTCTGAGCCCTCTGGTGGGGGCCCAGAATTTGTAAAAACTATTTTCTCTGGATCTGTGCACATTAAACTGTTGTTTCCTTCTAAGACTCCTTGGTTGTTTCTTTCTTCACTCGTTTATCTGCTACATTTTTGGTTCCCTGACCTGGCTGAGACAGCGAGATAAGAAAGAAAAGGTTATCTTGCTACCTCTAGGTTCAATCAGTTTGAGCCGGGCTGGTGGCGAACACAGCGGGGAATACAAGGCGCCACCAGACCAGTTGTTCTGGAAAGTATTCCTTCCTGATTCGCCTCTGCTGCTGGCTTTCTCCGAGTGACATCTAAGAACCCGCTCTGGGGTCTAGGAAACAACCTCTTCAACTCCGGAGGACATCTGAGTGGGATAAGTGATAACGGGGGTCTGTTTCTGTCTGCAGTTCAGGAAAAATCGGTCCTTCCTATGGAGAGAAGGAGAGATTGATGACCTCTCGAGGGAATCGCCCTAGTACCCTGAGCTGAGCTGAGCTGGGGGAAACCGCGTTCCTAATAGTTAGACTGTGTTTTCTACGGAATTGGGAGGCTGTCTATGTGTTGGTCTGTGCTTGATTTATGTATTTAGCACAAGCAGAGACTTGTGCAGTGAGCATAGACTCCTGAGTAGTGTAGTTCCTGGCCAGGTGACCGCGCCCAGGTCAGGAAAAAAATGGCGAAAGCGCCATTTTGTTAGGCTGTGGTGAAAGCGCCATCTTGTTAGTTACCCTTCTTGAGACTAGAGCAGCTGGATTTCTGGCTGTCTGCATTCCTTTCCCTCTGTGTTTTCAAAGCCTGGAAGAAAGATATGGGTGGATCAGAGACGAAATGCAGCCCCTTAGAGGGTATGGTAAAGCATTTTAGGAAGGGATTCTCTGCAGATTATGGAGTTCGTATGACTCCATCCTTGTTAAAGAAATATTGTGAGCATGAGTGGCTAGCTTTAATACTGATTGACTCCGAGAAGGAACATTTGATTATGACTTGGTTAGCCGAGTGCACCAAGTTGTGGTAGCTAAACATCCTGCTCAATTCCCTTATATTGATTCCTGGCTGGATATTTGTCGGCAGAGACCTAAATGGTTCAGGAGATGCTACAGGGAACACTGTCACATACTTTTGTCTCGTAGCCCACAGGAAATGCAGCCTAAATTAAAATCACAATTGCCCGTTTTAGTACAGGAGCCAGAGACAGAAGAATTCCCCCATTTCCCTCCTCCCAGGCAGATTTCTGTGACTTCAGCTAGGTCGGCAGTCTCAGCAGGGAATTCAGCTAGATCTCCCCGCCCCTCTCAACAGATACTACATTCTCTGACAGTCAGAAGAGCAGTGAGGGAAGCATACAAATGCCAGTTTCAGATACAGACCTGCCCAGCACTTCAAAAAGTTCCCTGAGTCCCAGATCTGAAGAATGTCAGTTCCATGTTCGTACACCCTCCCCCCCCCCCCGTACTAGAGCACTGAGACCTCATTTGGGGGCCCCATCGAGAAGTGCTGAGAGACTTTCCTGACCTAAAACCCCACTGGGCGGCAAACAGTGATGCAGGCCACCTTGCTCTGAATTGTTATCATCGGGTTCTCCTTGAAGGCTTTAAAAGGGGGCCAGAAAGCGATGAATGTAGGGAAAATATCTGAGGTACTGCAAACCCGTGATGAGAGCCCTGGCCAGTTTTATGAAAGACTCTGTGAATCTTTCCGTGTTTACACTCCATTTGACCCCAAAGCACTTGAAAACCAGTGGATGGTGAATACAGCGTTTGTGGGACAATCGCAGGGGGACATTCGAAGGAAACTTCAGAAGCTTGAAGGTTTTGCTGGAATGAATATAACCCAGCGGATGGAAGTTGCTATGAAAGTATTTGTGAACAGAGATCAGGAGATGAAGCGTGAGTGTGAACAAAAGATGAAAAAGAAAGCTGATATGTTAGCAGCCACAATATAATCCTAGGGTCAGTACATATAAATCCAAAACAGTAACACCAAACCCAAAATAACCCCCAATGATAAAATATTGTTTTTGTCAGAAGGGGCTGGAGGAGACTGAAATTAGGATCCAGTCACACCAGACAGCTCATTCTTTTTTTCTTTTTTGTTGTATAGGAAAACACTATACTTAGCTTTTCATCATAGTCCAGTGAAGCTTTATCACACCAAAATAAAGTTCCGAAGCGGTCATTCAATTCACACGACGTACGTTTCGGGCCAACGGGCCCTGTTTCAAGTGTTTACTCTCATCAAAATGTGCTGCAATAGAAAAGCTTCTATCAGCTGTACGCTTCACAAGATAATTAAAGGGGGACCTCTACAACCATTGGCTAGCATAAACTGTCACTCATGGAGGAAATCCAATCAACCAAACGGGAGACCCCATGGACATCGGGGAATCCCTTAGTGTCATGGGTATGTCATAGCAAACTTAGCCACTCAACCTCTTTGTTCAAGCCCGTAGGGTGGACTGTCTGCAATTCAAAAATCAGCCGCTGCTGACATCGTTGTAAAGCTAATAGCCTATTAGCCGAGGGGGTAATAGGCTATTAGCTTTACAACGATGTGGGCAGCGGCTGATTTTTGAATTGCAGACAGTCCACCCTACGGGCTTGAACAAAGAGGTTGAGTGGCTAAGTTTGCTATGACATACCCATGACACTAAGGGATTCCCCGATGTCCATGGGGTCTCCCGTTTGGTTGATTGGATTTCCTCCATGAGTGACAGTTTATGCTAGCCAATGGTTGTAGAGGTCCCCCTTTAATTATCTTGTGAAGCGTACAGCTGATAGAAGCTTTTCTATTGCGGCGCATTTTGATGAGAGTAAACACTTGAAACAGGGCCCGTTGGCCCGAAACGTACGTCGTGTGAATTGAATGACCGCTTCGGAACTTTATTTTGGTGTGATAAAGCTTCACTGGACTATGATGAAAAGCTAAGTATAGTGTTTTCCTATACAACAAAAAAGAAAAAAAGAATGAGCTGTCTGGTGTGACTGGATCCTAATTTCAGTCTCCTCCAGCCCCTTCTGACAAAAACAATATTTTATCATTGGGGGTTATTTTGGGTTTGGTGTTACTGTTTTGGATATGTTAGCAGCGGCACTAGTCGAGAAAGGACAAGGAAAGTCGACGTGGGAACCAAGAAGCCGAGGCCGGGGTAGAGGAACCTGGCGAGGATCATTGGAGCAAGGACTATTGGAACAAGATCAATGTGCCTATTGTAGAGAAATGGGCCACTGAAAAAGAGAAGAAAAAACGCCTGTCCCATCCGTGTTAAGCAATACTCCCTGCCCCGAAGAGCTGTTGAGGGCATTCATAAACATCTCCAGCGATTACTCGAATTTGGACTCCTGAAACCATGCCAGTCACCTTGGAATACCCCTTTGCTACCTGTTCAAAAACCAGGTACTAATGATTGCCGACCTGTACAGGACCTACGGAAGTCAATGAAGCTGTTGTTACCATCCATCCTGTTGTGCCAAACCCTTACAATTTACTGAGTTTGATTCCTGCACAAGCAACCTGCTTCACTGTTCTGGACTTAAAAGATGCCTTTTTCTGCTTGAGATTGGCCACTCCTAGCCAGCCACTGTTTGCATTTGGATGGGAAGACCCTATTACTGGCAGTAAGGATCAGTTGACATGGACACGGTTACCCCAAGGATTCAAAAACTCCCCCTCGCTGTTTGGGGATGCACTTAGTCAAGATTTGCGTCAGTTCCAGTCTTGCCCTTCTCAACGAGTGTTGCTACAATACGTGGATGATTTACTCATTGCTGCTGTTTCCCGGGAAGAATGTCTAACCACTACTTCAGAACTTCTACACCTACTTTGGATGTCTGGCTATCGGGTGTCCCGAAGTAAGGCCCAATTGTGCCAGACTGAAGTCAGATACTTGGGATTCCATGTTACCCAAGGCCTTTGAAGATTGGGCTCTGAGCGGAGGGAGGCTGTTTGTTCTATTCCTGAGCCACAAAATCGCAGGCAGTTGAGAGGCTTCTTAGAGGCTGCCAGTTTTTGTCGAATCTGGATACCCAACTATGCAGTGTTGGCAAAGCCCCTATATGCAGCTACAACAGGGGGAGAATGAGATCCTTTCGACTGGGGCCTGGACCAAAAGGAGGCCTTTCAGAATATGAAGAAGGCTTTGCTATCATCCCCCAGTCTAGGACTGCCCGACGTGGAAAAACCATTCCATCTGTACGTCCATGAAGAAAAGGGGATGGCAGTTGGTGTCCTCACTCAGAGCCTAGGTTCCTGGCAATGACCGGTGGCTTATCTGTCCAAACAATTGGATCCAGTAGCAAGAGGGTGGCCTTCTTGTCTCCGCGCAGTAGCAGCAACAGCTCTCTTGGCAACAGAGGCTGATAAATTGTCCCTTGGGCAAGAACTGTATGTTTAAGTGCCGCATGCAGTACTGACACTGATGGAGTAGAAAGGCAATTATTGGTTTACCAATGAGTGGATGACAAAGTACCAGAGCATGCTGTGTGCGAATCCTCGGGTTTACTTGGAGATAGTGAAAACACTCAATCCTGCTACTCTACTCCCTGTCCAAAATATTACCCCCAAACGGTGATCAAAATAGATGCCACAAAAACAAGATACCGTTAAAGATCCCCAAAGAAGATTTTTTTGTTTTAATTTTGTTGGACATAAATCACAAGGAGGAGGCACTATGAACCAACCCCCAGACGTGATACATATCCCTTTTATTCAACCACGTAGGTTCAAAAAACGAAACTTTAAATTTTCAATGCTTCCCAGCAAATAAAAAGCATACTGTACTTATCTTGTAAGCACGCGCGACGTGCACGTTTCGGGGGACAAGACCCCTGCATCAAGCGCTCCAAACGCAACTCTGAAAGAACTCAGTCCACCAGGAAACTGGCAAAGAACGCCGAACAGTTGGTTATTTAAATCGAGGATACCTGCTGAAGATTGGCTAGCAAAAATCCGCCATTCAAGGACAACGTCCAATCACGGAAGGGGAACCCCACAAAAAAGGGAAACTCCAAAACGTGAAAGGATGACCTCACATCGCTCCCAACCAATCAATCTCACAATTGAGTCCCAAAGGAGTCACAGATTGTAAAAGGAATATCCACCGTTGTTCAAGTCTCCGGAGTTTAAAAATGCGATCTCCCCCCCTAGGATCAGCTGGAACATGATCAATCACCGTCCACCGTAATTGTTGAAAGTCATGTTGCAATGCAATACAATGCGAAACCATCGGGGCTGTAAGAACCTTTAAACGAAGACGACTAGCATGTTCAGTCAAGCGAGTCCTAATCTGCCGAGTGGTACTACCAATATATCGCAATGGGCAAGCACATTCAATGGAATAAACCACATAAGTTGAGATACAAGTCGTATGCCAACGACGATAAAAAATCCGGCCCATGTGTAAATCACTCCATGAAGTTCCAGTAAGAGTAGTAGCACAGAAACGACACTCCCCACAAGACTCATGGGTCCCAGTCCGGCATTGAGGAAACAATGGACGGTCAGATGGTGTGGCTGAGAATACCAGTTTGTCCCGAAGATTAGCCCCTCGTGAATAAGCAATCCTTAAGGGTTTATTCAAACTTGAATGTAGAGACAATACTGGCCAATGTTTCTTTAAAATGCCAACCACCCGCGATGAATTTGACATGTAAGGTAAAATCCCTGTCACCATATCAGAATCCTCCTCAGAGGGCCGATCCAGTTGGCTGTCCAAAAACCACTCACGATGTGAGTATAAAGCCCGTCGATATGCACGAGAAACGATAGGCTTAGGGTAACCCTTTTGAGTGAGTCGTTCAGTCAACTCTGCAGCATGATGTCGAAACTGATCCATCGAAGTGCACAACCTGCGAAGACGCAAAAATTATCCATAAGGCAAACCATTTCGCAATGGTTCAGGATGAAAACTGCGATAATTTAATAAACTATTGCGTTGCACAGGTTTGCGATAAAGAGTAGTAGCCAAAAGATCCCCCTCACGAAAGACCATCATATCCAAGAATTCAACCCGTTCCGGGTCTATGTGGGCAGTGAATTTAATACAAGATTTCAAACCGTTAAGCCAGGCAAGGAACTCATGTAAAGACGTTAAATCGGAAGTCCATATAAAAAAGATGTCATCTAAAAAACGCTTCCATAGTAACACCGATCCAAATTTGGGGGAGTTATAGATGAATCGTTCTTCTAGATCTGCCATGTACAGAGTCGCCACCGAAGGGGCCACAGTGGCGCCCATGGCAATACCAAAGATCTGCTGATAAAAAACTCCCTCAAATAAAAAATAATTACGAGTAAGGACCAGTGACATCAAAGCCACCAAAAAGGATTTAGGCAACCGAGAAGGAATTTGCACAAAAAGATGTTGCAACAATTGAAGAGATTCCTTTTGATCCACATTGGTGTATAGTGCAGTGACATCTAGCGTAACCAAAAATATCCGATCTGATGGTAACACAACATGTTGTAAAGCCTGTAAAAAATGAGTGGAATCCCTGATAAAAGATCGCACCAAAGCTGCCTCCTTACTTAAGAATACATCACAAAATTTAGACAAGGGTTCAAGGATCGAACCTCGGCAAGAAATTACTACTCCCTGTAGCACCTGGGCTATCTGAACATGATTGTATCCAGGTTATGGATGAAGTGTACTCCAGCCGCCCAGATCTGAAGGATGTACCACTGGCTTCTCCTGATATTCAGTACTTTACTAATGACAGCAGTCTCATGGAAGATGGACAGCGGAAGGCCGGATATGCTGTGGTCACTCCTGGGGTTGTTGTGGAGGCTGAGCCCTTACCCTTAGGGACTTCTGCCCAGAAAACTGAACTCATTGCCCTTACTCGAGCCCTCCAGTTAGCTGCAGGTCTGAAGGCAAACATTTTCACTGATTCTAAGTATGCATTCACTACACTCCATGCCCATTGGGCCCTCTATAGAGAGAAGGGACTCATAAATTCAAGCGGGAAATCTATAAAGTATGGGAGGGAGATTTTGGAGTTACTAGAGGCTGTGTGGGCACCAGAAGCGGTGGCGGTAGTTCACTGTAAGGCACACCAGCGAGGAGACACTCTGGTCATCCAGGGTGACCGCAGGGCTGATAGGGAGGCCAAGCTAGCAGCCCATCGAGGAACAGTCCCAGTAAGTGTTCAAGCCCCCTGTTTCCAATTCCTATGTCAGAGTGGGACCCACGTTATACCAGGAAAGAGATGGATTTCTTCATTCAGGAAGGGGCTACTCTCACTACTGCTGGGTGGTTGCGGTTACTGGAAGATCCATCCCGATATGTTATCCCTGAGAGTCTAGTGCCTGCTTTTTGTCCGCCGATTTCATGAGACCACCCACTTGGGTAAGACCTCCTTGCAAACCATTCTACGGTCTTGCTTCTATGTCCCACATCCGACTGCCTTGATGGCAGCTGCAGCACGTCGCTGTCTCCAATGTGCCAAGAATACCCCCCGCCAAGGGCCTCTACCCCCAGTTTCCATACAGGCTGCCCCTATGGAGAATATTGTAGTTGATTTCACTGAGTTACCCCGAGTAAGGGGTTATCGATATCTGCTGGTGATAGTGTGTACATTTTCAGGATGGGTTGAGGCCTACCCCTGTAGAACAGAGATAGCCCGAGAAGTTACAAGGGCCCTGTTGAAAGAGATCATTCCCAGGTTTGGCCTACCTCTTACTATAGGGTCAGATAATGGCCCTGCGTTTGTTGCTAAGTGCCTTCAAGACCTTTCTGAGGCCCTCCAGATTACCTGGAAACTTCACACTGCTTACCTCCCACAGAGTTCGGGAAGGGTGGAAAGGATGAACTGAATTCTGAAGCTCCAGTTGTCTAAACTCTGTCAGGAAGCTCATCTTAAGTGGGATCAGGCTTTGCCGATAGCCCTTCTCCTGGTCCAGTCCTCCCCAACTCGGACCTTGGGAATATCCCCTTATGAAGTACTGTATGGTCGACCACCACCCATTGTTCAGGGCCTTAAGGGAGACCTAGAGCAGATAGGTAATGAACTTACGAGACAACACCTGCTGGCATTGGAATCTGTTTTTCAGTCTTTGAACAGGTGGATACAAGAGCGACTGCCTATCTCTTTGTCAGAGCTGCCCTATCCCCACCAGCCGGGAGATCGTGTGTGGATTAAGGAATGGAAACGTGAACCACTGTGCCCTACCTGGAGAGGTCCTTACACAGTTCTCCTAGCCACATCGACTGCAGTCAAGGTCGCAGAGGTTACCCCGTGGATTCATCATACTCGTCTTAAGAAAGCTGCTCCTGACTTGGATGATAAGTGGACAGCACACGAACATTCTCAGGATCCCTTACGCCTCACGCTACGGAGAACTAGAGAATCAGCAGACAATGGAGCCCTGCGCTAGCCGCATACCGGAAGCCGGCTAGTCTACGCACGGCAGAAGCTTGAGGAGTCATCTTCAGATACTGTTAGTGGGATATAAGCTCCATGGTCAGTATGCACCTGCTCATGCTGACTTTTGTTCTGGCATTCATGTGGGGCCTTCCCTTGTTGGCCTCAGGAACTATAAATGTAGTAACACTACTTGCCGGGACTGCTTTGAATACTTCAGACTTTTGTGTACGCAGCTCTTCGCAGCCTGGAGTTTTTTTTTATCAACATGCCTTATTGCTGTACCCACTACTTTGTGTGAAATGCAAACGTTTACTGTAGTGCATAATCTGAACTGCAAACAGCCTAAGCTAACCTTTTCTACATTTTTCTACTTCATTGGTGTTACTTGTCCTACCTCAGCCTATTTTAACAAGGCCCCTTTCTCCTTGCAGGTTGTCTCCACGCTTAAAGCTACAGATTGCTTTATTTTTGTAAATGCCACTAAAGGGGTTTTTAATGTGTCTAACACCGTATTATCATGCAAGTCTATTACGAAGATATCTTATGCTTACTCAGAAATGTATCTTCCCTTAGGATGGTTTTTGTTATGTGGTAAAACTGCTTACACTTATGTTCCCATAAACGCTACTGGAGGTTCTTGCACTTTTTTCAGACTTACTACTAAAGCTTTCTCTCATACCCCTAGTAAGGTTAGTTCCCACTTGCGCTATCTTCGATCAAAACCTATGCCTCCTACCTGTAACTCTAATGTGGAACCTTATATTGATCAGACAGCTCTAGGACTGGCAGTATCCATTGTAGGAGCACCTGGGTTAGCTTTGCACAATGTTATGGAAGTAAGCCGTATTGCTTGTTCCTTGGCCAAATCCATTAATCTTACCTCAACCATCCTAGCCACTATGAATCATGAGATGTCCGGTCTGCGGACGGCGATTCTGCAGAATAGGATGACCATTGATTTTCTGCTCCTACGCTTAAATCATGGCTGTGAGGAGTTTGAGGGTATGTGTTGTTTTAATCTCACTGATGAGAGTGTTTCCAGTGAATGCTCTATTCGAGACCTACGTGATCTAGCTAATCATATCACCACCCCTTCTATAGGTGCTGGGTGGTTTGCGGAATGGTTGAATTGGTAGGTGGACTTAAAAAACCCTAGTGGTAGGGGTTCTCCTTATTTTCCTGCTATGTGTCAACCTGCCATGCTGTATCCCTATCCTTATCCGATTTATTACCTCCACCATTGAGACCATGGTGGAGCGGAAAAACTGCTGCCCATGTGATGGCAGTATGCAAATACAAATCCCTTCCACAGTCAGATCAACTGCTATGAGGGAAAATTGGCCTCCTTCACTACAAGGCAAATTTTTCCCTTAAAAAGTGGGGAATGAGGTAGAAATCCAGGCAGGGCTGAGAGGTACATGCTTGTCCCTCCCCTATTCCTTTGTCCTGCTGCTCTCTCTGCTTGCTATTTATTTATTTATTTAGCTGTATTTATATCCTGCTTTTCACCGGGTCAAAGCGGTCAATTGGGGGATACATTTTAACACGAGGGGATATGAGACACATATGCTAATACTTACAGGGAACATGGTCAATGGAGGGTTAAGTGGCTTGCCCAAGACCACAAGGAGTGCCTATAGGACTAGAAATCCCAGACCCTCCGGCCTGAGATTGCTGTTCCCAGGTGGGACTTGAACTCCTGGCCCTCCGGCCTGAAGTACCTTGTCCTAACCACTAGACCACTCCTCCCTAGAGATAACTACGCTCCCTCTGCTTCGCTAGAGATAAGAGTACAGTAGACTTTCTCCAATCGGGACTATACTGTAATAAAGTGACCAATCATGAAGAAATGCTGATAAGAAGTCTATATAATCTCTCTGAGCCCTCTGGTGGGGGCCCAGAATTTGGAAAAACTATTTTCTCTGGGTCTGTGCACATTAAACCGTTGTTTCCTTCTAAGACTCCTCGGGTGTTTCTTTCTTCACTCGTTTATCTACTACACTAGCACCCCATGTGAAAATGTAAGCCCAGCCGTCGGTGCTATGTGCAGTATCCAGCCAGCTGGAATGTTGCACTCCACACAGTGGATTTCTACAATATGCTCTCTGCAATGTGTACAGTCCCCTGCAGCAGATAAGGCCAAATGTAAATCCTATCAGAACACTATGTTGGGGATATCATATGCCGGTGGCTATATGGTGCATATCTTGTGCACAGATCACTGTTGCAGTTGTTTACATATGTGGGCCTATGATGTGCAATGCGCATACGGGGTTTGACCTATGAGACTGATATACTGGAAGGACCGTTTGGGCCTACTGCAGCTCTGTATCTGTTAGAGGTCCACTATTGTAGTTATTGTATATATAAGTAGCCAAATGGCAATGCAGTGAGCAGGTATTATTGTGGGTTGAAAGTACTGCTTGCAATGGTTTCCTTTCCATCAGTTACGACATTCGGTGCAGGGCAATCTTTTGGTAGACGGCTGTTTCTGTGGGACTGCAAGCGAGAGTGCGTGTGTGTGCATGGTTGGAGGGTTGCATGGGAGGGTCTAGATAGCTCATCCACATATCTGGGGGGGACAGGTATGCCTGGCAGGTACCTGGCCCATAGGGCTTTCTGCAGCATCACCAGGTGCCAGCGCATACAGGCAGGAGTGAGTAGGATGGTTCTGTAATAACTTCCCTGTCCAGACACTTCCCTGTCACTACTCAGGGGACCTCAGAGGAAGGGCGTGCAACAGTGCACAGGTTCCAGGTGCTCCAGCATTAGTCTCTACAAATGTGCAGTTGTAGGGGGCGACGATGGTGTCTCTGGACATGTCTGGGTGGTGCTTGCACCGCTGACTGCTGTCATTCCAATGGCCCTTTAGTAGTGCAGTGAAAATGTTTGGGTACTTCGCTATGGGGGGCCTGTTCTGCTGAGATCATGTCCTTACTTAGCATTGAACAATCATGTTCCTGAGATGTTCACTAACATACATACATCGAGAGGTCATCTACTGCCATGTATGTAAAAGTGCTGCACTGCATCTTGTACCAGTAGGTTCACTCTCTACATGTTTTCCTGCTAAATTACTGAGCATTGCAATCACTTTGTAGTGGTCTGGGCATGCCACAGACTAGTTTCTATTGTCTAACTTGCATCTACCTATAGGTATTGTCAACTGTCGTTGTCTTTCTGCCTCATAACAGCACTGTCCGTGCCCACAGCAACTTCATAGCTACACATTTTAAAGGGGGGGGCGTGGCTGTTTATGGCTATATTGCAGAAATAGGCAGGGCCACAGACATACATCTTTTCGGAATACAATGAACTCGGGGACATATGAAGCCACTGTCAGTGTATACCCATCTTCATACAATGTTGCTCTGTGTGCCTGCCATGCCTAGCACGTCTACGTGTTGATTCTGCGCACGTGGCTGCATTATTCTCCGCGTGTGTGCAATCGGGTTCTATTTCTACCCATTTCCATTTGGACAGGCCCACTGCCTGGCCGTGCATGATTTTGGAATTGGCCTCCACATGCCCAAAGAGGTTCCTCTTCTTCTATAACACAAGGCGGAACCTAGATCAGATGCCTTTGCACTTTTAAAACACAGAAAAACACCAAAGGTGCAGAAGCCATTTCAATTCAAGGCCTAGCACCTGATCAACAATTTCTTTTGTGGAAGATCCCACTAGCAATTCAGTCCGTCTCTAAAAATATGAATTTTATATTTTAAGTTCATCCATCACCTGGATGCAATAAGATCCAGCTTTCGTATTTCTCAGTATTAAACTAGTTGACAATGAAGAAGACAAATAAATGCAAAACATAATGACCCCAGAATGCTGGAACGTTTAAGTAAAAAGGGATTCCGAGGTGAAATATTATCTGTATGAATTGCAGCCCATGAATCAGTACACACATACCATCTTCAAGTGCCTCAGGACTTTTCATCCAGCCTGAATTGGTAGCAATTGCCAGCTAAATACAATAATATTGAACACTGTGGATACTTTCTGAGGGACATCACTGTCTCTAAATAGTCAGCGGCTATTTGAGTCTGAGTTACTCTTGTGAATAATGTTTGTTTGGATGGAGACAGCTGTTGAGTCTGTGCTGCAGTCATAATGAGGTACAATGTTCAGTATGCTGTCATATTTCAGTAAGGAGAGATGACTTACGGCTAGTCAGATTTATATATTCCCACTGCAGGACATTGATGGAGGAGCTGAGGATGGAGATAGCTCTGATTTGGCCATAATCACAGGCTATCAAACACTTGCCGGCCACAGACAGTATTGCTCCTCTGCTCTCCATCCACTGGCCTGGAGTTACCTATGTCCTGCAGTGAGAGTCTTGCTGGGCAGGGGTTTTAGCTTCCAACTCCCTCTGCCAATGCTGGCGAAAGCAGTACCTTGTTTAAAACATGATTTCCTGTTATTGAAACATCTATAAAACTCAGAGTCCTGGACTCAAATCCCAGACTGCTTGCTTTAGCCAGAATGAAATTATAGCACTGGGTCACATGATTCCCGAGATGGATGTTCATAATGGTGATTTATCCATTACCATCCGAGTGTGGAACAGCTTTATGTCCAAAACCTGCAGCTGCAATCACATAGCGCCTCTTGGCTGGAATAGGACCAGCCTGCACAGGGAAACAGATCCCCAGCCTGGTTAAACAAAAAGAGAGGCTTTAATTGCTTTTTGACTTAGAATTTAAAAATGTATACATATTTTTCCTTCTTTGGTTGACTGAAATTATGTGGATTTGTTTTTATTCATCTGCAAGTCATGAGAAGAAGAGGGGGGAGAGGGAGAACCAGGGGAGGGATTTCTATGAAACCACTGGAGTAAAAAGGCATAATCCTGCACCTATTAATTTCAGTGGCTTCTGCTGTTTGCAGCCCAAAGGGAAACAGTCTTTAAATGCTGTAGAATGATCAGCCCTTCTGTTTGACTTCCGTTTACCAAAGGCAGTGCTAGTATTGGTGGCAACAAATGCTGACCAAGCCTGCACATGAGCACAAAGTTTAAGTAGCAGTAGAACAGAAATCCATTGCCCAATGGCTGCCATAAAACTGAATGGACCAGCTGTTTTATTGACTGGAGGCATGCATGCTTAGGTATATGTTTGTGATTACTGATGTTGCAGTCTCAGTGTATGTATTTTGTGTGGATGGGTGCACATATTTCTGCTTGCATCTTTTAATGCCTGGATATCAATATGTTTGTGTATGTTGTTTGTACAAGTACATGTATGTTGATGTACATTAGGAGAGTAATTTTATGAAGCTTTTTTCCATGCATAATTTTACACCTGAAAACTGATGTTTTAAAAAACTGCACAAAGGTGTACAAAGAGTAGGTGTGCAACAAGATTGCACCCGCTTTTAAACAGTCCATTCATAGGATTGTGTATATTTATTTATAGAATATGTGCAGACATGCCTGGAGTATCTGTAGACATTTGCACCTTCTTCAAAGCAGGTATAAATTTATATGAGAGAATTGTTGTACAACTGGGGGTTATTTTATGAATCTGTTTTGTAAAAGCACATAAGCACCTATGTTGCCTTTATAAAACAATTCAAACACGCAAGACCTTGTCCATATGGGAAAACACATATATCAAATATATTCCAACAATAACACAGTTTTCCCAAATATAATTGTACAAATATTTTATTCAAAGGACCTGAAATAAAATCATACCTTTTTCATGCACATCAAGCCCAAGAGCTCCAGGCTATCGAGCCAGACTAAAAATATTTCATCATCAGTTTAGTGGAATACTTCAAACAGCTTAAAAATAGCTTAGAAGAATGCTTATATTTCAAGACACATCTGATGCAATATTACGTTTCGAAAAACTTATCTGCATCAGGGATGAAGAATTCAAACTTTCCTGGGTCCCTGTATAATCCAGGGGACTCAGACAAAGATGGGAAAACAAGCCTTTAAAGTAGGCTCCTAAGTTTGTATCTGAGGCAGTGAAGGATTCAGTGACATGTCATATAGGCGCTCTGTTAGGTTAAGGAATGAGATGAACTGAAACCAAAGCATGAGAGATTGATAGTTGCAGCCCAGGACAGTGGATGAGATGATTTACAGTGGGCATTGAAAAAACTGGCAAACAGACATTTGTCGATTCTATAGAAAAAAGTGACTTACCTCATAGTTGGCTGTGGAGTTCTGATGGCTGAAAATTTCTATACACAATAAAGTACCACGCCTCATCCATTGTAAACTCTGTAAACACCAACATCACTGTCCCTGAAAAGCACTGGGATCATGACCCTAAGAGAATTATAGAGAATGAAGAGGTTATGATCACCTGGGACATTCCTATTCTGATGCATAAGAAACTGGATGTGAGGAAACCCGATATAGTGGTAAAGGAGAAAAACACCAGAACAGCATTGATAATAGAGGTGTCAGTTCCAAGTGATTATTCTGTGAATTGTGTGGAGAGGGAGAAGATCCTGAAGTATCAGGAAATGCAGTCAGAGACCAAGAAAATGTGGCAGAAGGATACAGAAATATTCCACATCGTATTGGGAGCCACAGACTTGATAAAGAAGAATTTCCAAGCACATCTTGACAAACTACCCATACATGTTACATCTTATGAACTTCAGAAGGAAACTCTCTTTGGCATGATACAAGTACTACGCCAAGCATTAGCAGTAAATTTGACAGACTGAGATCATACTCTACATACCCAGGCTTAGAAATAAGATTCATGACTGTCTTGGCATGCGCAAAACTAAATCACCAAAATCCAAAGGCTAATGCAGGTGCAACTCATATAATTCAACCATTAATCACCTGTCATCAAAAAACTTCCTTTAATCTTTATACTTTCTCTAATATTGAATATTAAATATGTTTCACATCTATTTTTTATTTTCAATTTTCACAACCGTGGAGGCAAATTCTAAGTTGTGCGTCCCTGGGACCCGATTCTACTCCTGTTAGTCCATTAACTGGCATAGCTGTTTTACACCGCTTCACCCTCCCCCTCCATGAGATTACTTCTCCGGGAACAAGCAAGAAGTCAGTCTTCACATATGGATGACGTCGATGCCGATGGAGCCTGTGCGGAGCAAATCCCCAGCTTTCAAAGAAAGCCTTTGGGAATAGCTACCACACATGTGTAGTCCACTTCCTGCGCAAGGGTGCCATCTTGCTCAGTCTCCTTTTTTCCGCAGAGCTCATCAGACGTTGTCTGTAGTGTCCCGGGAAAAGATGATTTTTTTTCACCTCTTTTGACTTCCACCTGTTCGACACCGGTACCCTTCCCGTCTTCAGCCTCGGTATTTCGATATCGGGTCAGTTCCTCTAGTTTTGATTTTTCTTTCTTTGGGTGTTTTCATGCCCATTTTTCCCTCGCTGGCAGCCTGAAGGGTCTTCGACATTGCTGGGGTCCTTTTCCCTCCCTGGCTACCAGCGGGTTCAAAAAGTGCGATCGGTGCGGGAAAATTATGTCCCTCACCTATACACATAACGAGGGGCGGCCCAAGGGGGGTGCGGGGCCATGTGCGGAGACTCGGTGCGGGCCTCATTTGCATAAGCGGCCTTATTTGCATAAATATTTGCATAATGTTACCATACACTAACTTTTAGTAAACATGTCTCTTAATGAGTGTATGGATAAAGAAAGACTAAAAGATTTCTACATTACTATAATCCAGTGCCAACCGCCAGGCACATTAGGAACTACTACAAACGCTGCCCATTTAGAACCCATAGCAAACCCGCCATATCCTGACAGCATTACCAGGACTCACAAAGCACCATACCCTACCTATCAAAAGGCAACACTGCAAATATTAAACCAATACATTTCAGAGAATACTGGGGAAAGAGAACAAGTGGCAATGTCAAATAGGAATTACATAAGCAGAATACCTCAGCTCAGTTACACATGCAGAACATAGACCATCATCAAACAAGGAATCACAATTTAGAAACAGGAAGGTAATAATTAAACTGGGAACCCCAAAAGCCAAACTTGGAATGTACAACAACACTGTAGAAATAAAACTATAAATTAATTTCCTCTTGTACCAAACAAAGCGCAGACGTTAATGATGCACATTTCCCAGAGCTTTCGTATTCCAGTTAATAAATTCAAAATAAAGAGATCTTTCTACCTTTTGTGCATTTTTTTTCAGTTGCAATTGCTCCAGCCACTTTCTTCTGGTTTCTTCATGTTTTCTGCTAACTCTCCATCGTCTGCTGTCCATTTGTTCTTTCTTCTCTCCTAGTTTTTTTTTTCCATTCTCTCTCTCTACATCTGCTTTAACATACTAATCTTTCTCCTTTTGCTCTTTCCTCATTCCTATTTCATCCACACAAATTTTACCCCTCCATCCTCAATCCCCACTTACTCTCCCAATAACCGGCCAATTGTAGATTTTTCATCCCTCCCACACAAAATATTTTTCCCCTCTCCATTTTACTCTCCCAGCCCCATCCCATTCTAATCCTCCCCCAACATCAGCTCCCTTCTAGTTCCAGTCTCACCCAGCATCCATTCCCTTCTAGTCCCTGCATCAGCCCATTTCCAGTCCTACCCCCCATCAACCCATTTCCGGTCCTAGCTCCCCCATCCATTTTCAGTCTGAGTCCCTTCATCAGCTCATTTCCAATCCTAGCCCCCCATCAGCCCATTTCTAGTCATTTCCTAGCCCCACCATCAGCCCATGTCAAATCCTAGCTCCCCTCCACTCAGCCCAATTCCAGTCCAAGCCCCCCCCCATGAGCCTACTTCCAGTTCTAGCCCCTCCATGAGTCCATTTCAATTCAAGCTCCCACCACAGCCCATTTCCAATCTTAGCTCCCCCCAACAGCCCATTTCCAGTACCAGTCCTAGCCCCCCATCAACCCACTTCCAGTCCTAACCCATCACCCCATTTTCAGTTTAAGCCCCCCCCTATAACCCATTACCAGTCCTAACCCCCCATCAGCCAACTTCCAGTCTTAACCCTATCAGCCCATTTCCAGTCAGCCCCCGATAGCCCACTGCCAGTCCTAACCCCCTTCCCCATCAGCCCACAGCCCATTACCAGTCCTAACCACATCAGCCCACCTCAAGTCCTAACCCCTCCCCATCAGCCCATGTCCTGTCCTAGCCCCCACCCATAGCCCATTATCAGTCCTAATCCCCCCATAGCCCATTACCAGTCCTAACCCCCCATCACCCCATTTCCAGACAGCCCCCATCAGCCCCCAGACCATGACCAGCCTTAACCCCCCAAGCCATTACCAGCCCTAACCCCCATCACCCCATTTCCAGACAGCCCCCATCAGCCCACAGCCCATTACCAGTCTTAACCCCCCCCAGCCCATTACCAGTCCTAACCCCCCATCACCCCATTTCCAGACAGCCCCCATCAGCCCACAGCCCATTACCAGTCTTAACCCCCCCATAGCCCATTACCAGTCCTAACCCCCCCAACAGCTCACAGCCCATTACCAGTCCTAGCCCCCCCAGCCCATTACCAGTCTTAACCCCCCATCACCCCATTTCCAGACTGCCCCCATCAGCCCACAGCCCATTACCAGACTTAACCCCCCCAGCCCATTACCAGTCTTAACACACCCCCATCCCAGCACCAATCTTAACACCCCCAGCCCAGCCCAGCCCAGCACCAGTCTTAACACCCCCCAGCCCAGCCCCAGTCTTAACACCTCCCCCCAGCCCAGCCCAGCCCAGCACCAGTCTTAACACCCCCTAGCCCAGCCCAGCCCAGCCCAGCACCAGTCTTAACACCCCCCCAGCCCAGCCCAGCCCAGCACCAGTGCCAGTCTTAAACAGCCCCCCCCATCCCCATCCCCATCCCCATCCCCATATATCGGCTTATGGCACATTTAAAATTTTTAAAAAAAGCCTGGCTCTGGCTGCTGCCGCTGCCGCCGCCGTAGCGGCAGAATTGAGTGTCCCGCGGGGCCCCCTCTCCTCGCTGAGCCTCTCTGCAAGGGCTTTCAGATTCGCGAAGGGAGAGTGTCTCCCTCGCGTCTCTGTTAAGCCCGCAGGGGCTAATGGGAAATTTCCCATCAGCCCCTCGCGTCTAAAGGGGCAGATGGGAAATTTCCCATTAGCCCCTGCGGGCTTAACAGAGACGCGAGGGAGACAGATACTCTCCCTTCGCGAATCTGAAAGCCCTTGCAGAGAGGCTCAGCGAGGAGAGGGGGCCCCGCGGGACACTCCATTTTGCCGCGGAGGCCGCGGCAGCAGCCAGAGCCAGCTTTTTTTTTTTTTTATATAATTTTAAAAAAAAAGCAGAATGTTCTTTGTGCGGGGCCCCCTGAAACGCGGGGCCCTGTGCAAAGGACATTCTTGCTCAATGGACGGGCCGGCCCTGCACATAACTGCTGCCTCCGGTGTCTCGGACTGGACCATCTTTCTTTATCTTTATCTTTATTAAAATTTGATATACCGCTATGGCAATAGCATTAAGCGGTGTACAATTTAAAATTTGATTTGCACCACAATCCAGGAAAGGGAACGCCAAAGTTAAAAGAGGAAAGAGGGTACAAGAGAAAGAGAAATACATCACACAGGACACATAACAATAAATCATAATAGATTACACATAACTTATATTAACAATTTGCCTCAAATCATACTATAACAAATCATAGAAGTAGTAATAACAACCAACCAGGATACAGAAATATAGATGGACAAACACAAACAATACTTGGGTTAAGCACACAGACAGACCAATTAGGGAGGGGCTTCGGAGGGCAGATCAAATGCTTTCTGAAAGAGATACGTTTTGAGTAATAGCTTAAACTGAGGGTAAGATGATTCTAAACGCAGTGAGGTGGGTAACATATTCCATAGTGATGGGCCAAGAAAAAACCAGGCTGAGTGTCGTGTCTGTTCCAGATGGGCTTGTGATGGTGATGGCAAAGACAGACGGTTAGTATGAGTAGAACGGAGCAGTCGATGGGGGACATAACGAGAAATACAGTCAGCCAGATAGCGGGGAATACAGGTGTAAATGGTCCGGTGCAAAAGAATCAGAAATTTGTAATGAAAACGGTATTGAAGAGGAAGCCAGTGTAGTCTGAGTAAAACTGGGGTAATATGATCAAATTTGCTGGAATAAGTAACAAGACGTGCTGCCGCATTCTGGATGCGTTGCAGACGCTGAAGACTGTATTTAGGAAGATTGGCCAAGTATACATTACAGTAATCCAGTCGGCTGATGACAAGAGTAATAACAAGAGTAATGAGTGCACTGGGGGGGAGGACAGGCCGGATGGCCCTGATTTGTCGTAAAATAGAAAAACAGCCGCGAGAAATCTTTGAGATATGTTCGGAGAAAGTTAAGGAGGAGTCCAAAGTTACCCCCAAATATCGGATAGAAGACGTAAGGGGAATGTTAGATAAGCCGATAGAAGGAGCAAGAGTGGGGCAGGCACCACCAAAGGAAATCCACATTGCCGAAGACTTTGCAGGGTTGAGATGAAGGAAATTTGCTGACAACCAAGAAGCAATGTGGGAGAGACAGAGGTTCAGCTGTGTGATATCAGGAGAGAGAGGTGAAGTGTGATAAAGAAGGATTATATCGTCTGCATACAAATATGATGAGATTGAATACTGCTGAATAATTAGAGGCAGGGGAGCAAGAAAGATGTTTATTTATTTATTTATTTATGCTTTTCTTCTATACCGCTTTTTCCCAAGATCAAAGGCGGTTTACAATTAACATAATGAACATGGTTTTACATGGAACATCGTATTTTTTCAAACTATGTACAATTAACTTTTCATGAACAATAACATGGAACATATAATTATACAAATGCTGTAACTATTTACATCAGTCAAATATTTACATTAGTCAATTATTAATCGTGGTGTTTAAGGTTTGTTTTTTCCTAAGTGTGTTGAGGTTTGTGGCTTTTTGATCTGTGGTTAAGGAGGATTTTTATGGAGGTGTGGTGAGGGTGATGGGGGGGGTTCATTAAGATTTATAAAGTGTTCTTTAAACAGATATGTTTTTAGTTCTTTCCGGAATGTCTGGAGATCCTTTATTTTGCGGAGGCTTAGTGGGAGTTTATTCCATAGGGTGGGGGCTGCATATGTGAATGCTCTTGAGCTTGTGGTTTTTTTTGTTTTTCGAATGGATTTTTTTATGTCTAGTGAGTGGGTTGCGTTTTGTCTGCGGGTTCTATGTTCTTTTGGAGCATGTATTAGAGTGGTTAGATGTGAGGGTGATATGCCGTTGATAAGTTTAAATGTGGTTAAGAGTATTTTGTATGATATTCTACTATTTATGGGAAGCCAATGTAGTTCGGCGAGGATGGGAGTTATGTGGTCAGTGAGGCGGGCTTTTGCTGTTACTCGAGCACAGATGTTTTGAGCTCGTTGGAGTAAGTTGGTATTTGTGAGAGGGAGGCCGATAAGTAGACTATTACAATAGTCGAAGTGTGGAGTGATGAGTGTGCTGATAACAGATCTGAAGTCACGTGTGTCTAGTATTGGTCGTAGGTGTTGAATGGTCTTAAGTTTATAGAATATGGTTTTCACGGTTTGTTTTATGTGAGGGAGCATACTAAGTGCGTGATCTATTATGATGCCTAGGTATTTTACTTCCTTTTTGATTGGGATTATTGTGTCGTTAATTGTTATTGTTTCAGGGAGAGTAGTATCTGGTTTTCTTGTTGCGAACATTGCTTCAGTTTTTTTTAAGGTTGATGCTGAGGTTATTATTTTCTAGCCAGGTATTTGCTTCGCTGATGCAGTCTAGTAAGTTCTGGTAGGTGGGATTATTTGTGTTTATTGGTTGAGTGAGCATGATATCATCTGCGTATATGTAGTGGTTGACCTTATGTTTTTTAAATATATTTGTGATGGGTTGAAGGTTGAAGATACAAGTTGAAAAGGAGGGCCAATAGGGCCGAGCCCTGTGGAATACCTTGTCCTTGTACGAATGGCTCAGAGGTGTCTTGGCCTAATTTAACGCGTATCGATCGGTTTGTGATGTATGATATAAACCATTGTAGAATTGTTCCTCCTATTCCTAGGCTTAGGAGTCTGTTAATGAGTGTGTTGTGGTGGACATTGTCAAAGGCACCAGCTATATCAATGAATATGAGGATGTAACCTTGGTTGCATGTGTCAGTGCCTTTTATGAGGTCATCCATGAGTGTTATTAGCAAAGTTTCGACTCCGTGTGATGGGCGGAAGCCGAATTGGTGTGAGTCAAGTGGTGCATGTGTGTCGATAAAATCTTGTAGTTGGAGTTGGTATGCTGGCTATGGGCCTGTAAGAGTTTGGGTCTGTAGGATTGAGTTTATTATTTTTTATTATAGGGCGTAAGGATGTGAGTTTTAGGGCATCTGGCATGATGCCCTGGGATAGTGATTGGTTTACTATATTTTGTATATGGATAGCTAATTCAGTTTTGGTGTTTTTTATCCATGATACTGGACATGGATCTAGGGGGGAGGTAGTGGTGTTGATCATTGATATGATATTGAGGAGGTGTTTTTGCTCAATGTCTTGAAAGGTTATCCATTTATTGGTTGGTTTTAAGTCCGTGGGTATAGGTATGATTGTGCTAGATGATTTGTTTTTTAATTTGCTAGCAAAATGAGTTGCAAGAGTTTGTGCGCTTATCGTTGATTGTTCAGGCTCTGGAGTTTGGGTTTTTGTTAGTGTTTTTATAATTGCAAATAATTCTCTCGGTCGATTGAGTGCCATATTTATGACTTTTGTGTGGTATTCTCTTTTCGATCTGTTAATAGTGTCTTTGTATTTGTTGAGAAGACTCAGGTATTGCGCTGATGTTGAACAATAAAGATGTTGAACAATAAAGTCGTGCGGGATATGTCCAAGGCTGATGTTGAACAATAAAGGGGAAAGGACTGAACCCTGTGGAACACCACAGGTGAGAGGGAGAGTGGATGAAACTTGACCATTTACATGAAACGAAAAGGAACGAGAGGAGAGAAAAGAACGGAACCAACACCAAACAGCACCATGAAGTCCAATGTCAGAGAGCCGAGAAAGGAGGGTATAGTGGTCAACCAAATCAAAAGCTGCGGATAAGTCGAGAGAGACAAGAAGAGTGATGTCACCGCGATCATGGGATATGTGTAGTTCGTTGAGAAGGGCCAGTAATACAGTCTCAGTACTGTGTCCCTGGCGGAAACCTGCCTGACGAGGGTGAAGGGCATTGATAGCCTCCACATGAGAACTAAGCTGGGAGAAGACACACCATTCTAGAAGTTTTGCGATGAATGGTAAATTAGATACTGGACGCCAGTGTGACAGAATAGATGGGTCTAAGGACGGTTGCTTTAATAATGGACGGAGGATTGCTGATTTCCAGGATGATGGGAAATAACCGGAGGAAAAACTGGAGTTGATAATGGTGGTGATAACTGGGACTAGCTCAAGGGAAGGTTCTAAGAGCCATTGAGAGGGAATAGGATCAAGAGCACACGTGGTTTTCCTTGCAGCGGTTAAGGCAGTAAGTACCTCCGCTGCAGGGACAGGTTGAAACGATGACCAGGAATGAGTGCATACTGGATCATCAGAAGTAGGTGAAGGAGGCAGGGAAAGATTGGGAACTATAACAGGTGGAGGGGAAAGATGAGGAGGGGGAGGTGGTGTAGTAAAAGATGAGCGGAGAGTTAATACTTTGTTGGAGAAAAAAGCAGCCAGAGATTGAGGGTCCGGAGTTATGGAGACCTTGGAATCACCAGCCTTGGTAGCCGACAATGTCCTCAGAATGTTAAAGAGCTGTCGAGAGGAGCTAGTTGCGGCCTCTATTTGGGCTGAATAAAAGGCTGAACGGGCAGACTGAATAGCCAACCGGTATTCTGAAGAAAGCTGCTTGAACCGGAGGTGAAACTCAGGTGAGGGGTGGCGGGCCCAATGACGTTGAGCCTGACGAAGCTGAGAGCGTAGGACACGAAGGGTAGGATGATACCAAGGAGACGAAGGTGTTCGAGGACGGCTGGAAGTTAAGTGAAGGGGGGCTAAGCTATCAAGGGACCGTGATAGACACGAATCCCAAAGGATAGCCTGGTCATGGACTGAACGAGCAGCAAAGTCCGCGGGGAAAATGTTGGAAGCTGGGGGGAATGCATGGAGTGTTTCTGGGGTTATCTTACGGTGGGGGATTGACTTAGAAAGGGGAGCATGAGAGATATCATTCCATTGGGGAAATGAAATCGAGGAGAGAATATAGAAATGATCTGACCATGAAATAGGGAAGGCAACAGGGAGCAAAATCGTAGGTAGCAAAGATACTGATGATAGAATTAAATTGACCCAGCATTCTGTGTAAAAAGATGTCCTCAAAGGCCTTGCAGAGCTGCCATCAGCAGCATGATAAGATGTTTCCTGAATCCCCCATGCCTTCAAGGGCCAGGACCTCATCTGAGGCCTCCACGACTCGGGAGAAGCACTCCGAACCCGAGTGTTGTCGGGGTTCCTCGGAGAGGGGGTCTCCTTTGAGGGAACAGAAGAGAAGGAAAAAACCCTAGAAGGCAGCGTCTCTGTACGGTTCCGAATGGCCTGGCACCTCTCGGGGCTGATTGCGGAGCCCCGAGCACCTGCCCGGGGTGTCGGTGAAGGAGCGCCCAGCAAAGGTTCCTCGCAAAGACATGGATGAGGATTGGCCTAGGCAAGCACATACTGTCCTAGTCGAGGACTCCCCTCCGGGGGAACCGACTGCGGGACCGAGCGTGTCGGCGCCTGAGCCAGAGGCTGCGGAGCCTCTGTGACTGGTGTCCAGGATGGTGACCTTGGAGTGCAGTTTTACTGCCTTCATGAAACAGCAGCAGGTGCTGATGTCCAGCACGTCTGGTTCTTCTGCCCTAACCACCGGGGTCTCGACGTCGAAGTTGACCCCGGAGGCCGAGCCAGTCCTTGAGACCTTCTGGGCTCGAGTCGATCCTCGGCCAAGGTCTCACTCGGTCTCCTGCTTGTCAGGACCAAGGTCGTCACCGCCGAGCCTGCAGGCATCGGGGTGGATGGCACCGGGGCCCTCAATGCCCGAAGAGCTGCACGAGTCCTCCTCGGAGGCCTCCGCTTGGGAGACTGAGGACGAGGAGTCCCCAGACACTTGGCGTCATCAGGATGTTCTCTCTGATTCTCCGGTATCTTAACCTCAGAGAAGACCCCTTCTGGAGGATATGGGCTTTCTGGACTTCGTGCGGGATATGTCCAAGGCTTTGGCTTTCCCGACAGAGTCCGAGGAGGATCCTCAAGCCGACGACTCGAGATCCTCCAGTATGAGGCTCCCCCTCGAGAAGCTCTCACGGTTCCCATTCCTCCTATCCTGGAACAACTTATGCTCCGCATGTGGGAGACACCGGTGACAATGCTGGTAATCAGCAAGCGGCTCGACTTGATGTATCGAGTCCGCCGGAGCCCTGGGTTCCAAAAATCACAACTGCCACACAACTCCATGGTTGTGGAGTCGGCCATGTGTCGACTGAAGAATCAGAAGATGCATTCCTCGGTGCCCCCCGGTAGGGAGGCCCGTACCTTGGATGCCCTCAGCAGGAAGTGTTTCCAGGGCGCAATGCTGAATTGTCGGATCCAGGCGTACCAGCTGTACATGGGCATGTACCTGAGAGACCTGGCGAAGGAAATCGCCGAGTTCTCGGCTTGTCTCTCCGAGGAACCTTTGCAGTGCTTCAAGGGCCCGTCCAAAGCTGTCCGTGAATGCTCCAAATTCATGTCTCGGGCGGCCTATGATGGGTTCGAGTCGGTGGCACGGGTAGCCACGGTGGGCATCGGTGCATGCCGTCAAGCTTGGCTGCAGTCATCCAGCTTTGAGCAATGGGTTCAGGACAAGTTGGTCAATGTCCCATGCCAAGGGGAGAACCTCTTCGGAAAGTCCATGACCGACAAGGCTGCAGAGCTGAAGACCGAGTTCATGACGAGGACACGGCTCTCTAAGAAGACCTCTGCCCCTTCTCGTAAGAAGGGCTGGGGTAAAAAGCCCTTTTACCCGAGGACGTCCACTGCTTACCGAAACTACCCCCCTTACCAGGCCTCCCCAGCTCCCCCACAGGGGCAGCAGGCCAAGGGACAGGGGCATGACCCGTGTAAGCAGAAGGCCCCCAAACCCCAGGCTCCGGCTCCAGCCCAACCTGGTGGGGGGGGGGGGGGTTGACCCCTGCAGCATGGCCCAGCCAGAGTTGGGTAGCCCACAGGAGGTCGGCTCGCCTTGTATGCCCACAGGTGGGGAGCCACCACCGATTCATGGGCATTACAAGTGGTCAGGGAGGAATACCTCCTCCATCTAGTCCAAGTGCCTCCACACTACTTTCCAGGAGAGCCTATCAGGTCTCCCCTTCACCGGGACCTTCTTCTGAAGGAGTTGGCAGGTCTTCTCGAGGATCAGGCAGTGGAACCAGTGCCCCACCACCTCAAGGGCAAGGGGTTCTACTCCAGGCACTGCCTCTTGCCAAAGAGGACAGGGGGGTCTAAGGCCCATCCTTGACCTGTGCAACCTCAACAAATTCCTGGTGAGGGAGAAGTTCAAGATGCTCTCCCTTGGAATATTGCTGCCTTACCTCCACCAGGGAGACTGGCTGTGCTCCTTGGACTTAAAGGATGCTTACACTCACATCCTAATCCACCCAAGCCACAGGCAATACCTACACTTTGTGGTAGGGGGCAATCATTACCAATACAGAGTGCTCCCCTTTGGCCTTGCCTCGGCCCCCAGGGTATTCACAAAGAGCCTGGTGGTGGTCGCTGCCTTTCTCAGTCTTCAAGGGATCTTTGTCTTCCCTTATCTTGATGACTGGCTCATCAGGGGCACTTCAGCCCCCGAGGTGCAGCAGGCCACAACTTGCACCACTCAGATCCTGCCACACTTGGGGTTTGTTATCAGCTACCCAAGTCCAACCTTTGCCCATCACAAGAGCTGGAATTCATTGGGGCAAGGATCAACACCCTTCAGTCCAAGGCCTTCCTGCCTGCAGACAGGGCAAGCAGACTCATGGCCCTAGCCAAGGACATAAAGCACCATTCTTCAGTGCCAGCAGGGCATCTGCTGCGCCTCCCCGGGCACATGACCTCCACAGTCCATGTCATTCCAGATACCCGCCTCCACATGTGAACTGCGTAGTGGTGCCTCAGGGACCAGTGGTCCCAGGCCACGGGACATCTCCAGGACAGGGTCAGAGTGACCGGGCACCTGGTACAGTCCCTGATTTGGTGGCTCTTGCCCCATCACCTGGAGGCAGGGATGCACTTCCAGGTCCCTCACCACTCGAGGGTCCTCACCACAGATGCCTCCCTGCTGAGATGGGGAGCCCATTGCCAGGGGTACCGCACACAGGGGGTTTGGTCCCAGGACGAGAGTGTCCAACAGACCAACCTGTTGGAGTTGCATGCAATCTGTTTCGCCCTGAAGGCTTTCAGGCAGTGCCTGGGCCACAGGTCTGTTCTAGTGCAGACAACCAAGTTGCCATGGTCTATGTGAACAAACAGGGGGGCACGGGGTCCTATACCCTTTGCCAGGAAGCCCTAGATCTGTGCTCTTATGCAGTCCGGCAGGGGATTCTCCTCAGGGCAGTATACTAGCCGGGCCAGGACAACTGACTGGCCGAGAGGCTCAGCAGAATGCTCCAGCTGCATGAGTGGCAGCTGGACCGGGTAGTAGCCTATAGGTTTTTCCAGACCTGGGGGGAACCAGTGATGGACCTGTTTGTAAGCCCGGACAATCACCAGTTGTCCCATTTCTGCTGAAGGAAGCCACACCCAGCCAGGGTGGCAACCAATGCTTTTCTACTCTCATGGTCGGTGGGTCTTCTGTATGCTTTTCCCCCAATGCCTCTGTTTGCCAAGACTCTGTTCAAACTCCTTCAAGACAGAGCCTCAGTCATCCTGATAGCCCCAGGGTGGCCCAGGCAACCGTGGTTCCCACTTCTCCTGCAACTAGTGGTGGAGACCCCCATTCCTTTGGGATTGTCTCCGCGGCTCCTTTCCCAGGAGGGGGGTTCTCTTTTGCATCCCAACCTCAGCTCCCTTTCGCTGATGGTGTGGCTGCTGAGAGGGTGACTCTCACCTCGGTCCTCCTTCCAAAGGACGTAGAGGAGGTCTTACTGGCTTTGCGCAGAATGTCTACTAGATGGGCGTACGCCTTTAAGTGGCGCAGATTTGCGCTTTGGTGCGCTGGGCAAAGGGTAGACCCCTTCTTTTGCCTGGTAGTTGTGGTGTTACAATACCTTCTCCACCTCTCCCAAATGTGGCTCAAATCCAACTCCATCAGAGCGCATATCAGTGCCCTAGCAGCGAACCACTACCCTGTGGATGGGAAGCCCCTCTTAGTTCACCTAGTTGTGTCCGAGTTTCTAAAGGGCCTACTCCTCTCAAAGCCCCCGGTCCGCCATCCGGCGACCGAATGGGATCTCAATGTGGTGTTGGGGCAGCTCACCCGGCCGCCCTTCGAACCTTTGGCCACGTGCCACCTCTTTTATCTCTCCTGGAAGGTGGTTTTCTTGGTTACGCTCACTTCTGCTCGGAGGGTGAGTGAGCTCCAAGCCCTCGTGGCGGAGAGGCCTTATACCAGGTTTTACAAGAATAGGGTGGTGCTTCGCACGCACCCCAAGTTTCTTTGTTCCACCTCAATCAGGAGGTGGTTCTTCCTACCTTCTTCCCCAGGCTGCATGCTTAACAGAGACGCAAGGGAGACACTCTCCCTTCGCGTATCTGAAAGCCGGCACAGAGGGGCTCAGCCGTCGCAGAGAGAGGGAGGGAAGGACTCAGCCGGGCAGAGAGGGCCCCGCAGGACACTCCATTCTGCCGCTGCTGCGGTGGTAGCGGCAGCGGCCAGCTTTTTTTTTTTTTTTTTATGTTCCTTGAACCGATGAGGGGGGGGGGTAGGACTGGTAATGGGCTATGGAGGGGGTTAGGATTTGACTTGAGGTGGGCTGTGGGTTGATGGGGGGGGGTTAGGACTGGTAATGGGCGATGGGGGGGGGCTAGGACAGGAAATGGGCTGGGGGGTTAAGACTGGAGGTGGGCTGATGGGGTTAGGACTGGTAATGGGCTGTGGGCTGTTGGGGGGGTTAGGACTGGTAATGGGCTGTGGGCTGATGGGGGCTGTCTGGTAATGGGCTATGGGGGGGTTAGGACTGATAATGGGCTATGGGGGGGCTAGGACAGGAAATGGGCTGATGGGGAGGGGTTAGGACTGGTAATGGACTGTGAGCTGATGGGGGCTGTCTGGTCATGGGCTCTGGGGGGGCTAGGACTGATAATGGGCTATGGGGGGGCTATGACAGGAAATGGGCTGATGGGGAGGGGTTAGGACTTGAGGTGGGCTGATGGGGTTAGGACTGGTAATGGGCTGTGGGCTGTTGGGGGGGTTAGAACTGGTAATGGGCTATGGGGGGGTTAAGACTGGTAATGGGCTTTGGGCTGATGGGGGCTGTCTGGGAATGGGCTATGGGGGGGCTAGGACAGGAAATGGGCTGATGGGGAGGGGTTAGGACTTGAGGTGGGCTGATTGGGTTAGGACTGGTAATGGGCTGTGGGCTGATGGGGGGGGTTAGGACTGGCAATGGGCTATGGGGGGCTGACTGGAAATGGGCTGATGGGGGGTTAGGACTTGTAATGGGTTATAGGGGGGACTTAAACTGAAAATGGGGTGATGGGGGGTTAGGACTGGAAGTGGGTTGATGGGGGGCTAGGACTGGTATTAGGTTGGGGGGTTGCTAGGACTGGAAATGGGCTGATGGGGGGCTAGGACTGGAAATGGGCTGATGCAGGGACTAGAAGGGAATGGATGCTGGGTGAGGCTGGAACTAGAAGGGAGCTGATGTTGGGGGAGGATTAGAATGGGATGGGGCTGGGAGAGTAAAATGGAGAGGGGAAAAATATTTTGTGTGGGAGGGATGAAAAATCTACAATTGGCCGGGTATTGGGAGAGTAAGTGGGGATTGAGGATGGAGGGGTAAAATTTGAGTGGATGAAATAGGAATGAGGAAAGAGCAAAAGGAGAAAGATTAGTATGTTAAAGCAGATGTAGAAAATCCATCCAGAACTTCCGGTGACACATGAGCGAGTGAGACGTCTTTTCGCTCGCTCCGGGGCCGCCTCATGCTTCCTTGTTAAAAATCTTCATTTTTACAGCCCTATCACGCCGGCGGTTGGCAGGAGTGGATAGAGCCTGGTGTGCTGCGAGTGGATTATGGGAGACGGTGCTCACCATGCCGCTGCCCGCTCGAAAGGACCGCGACAAAGGGGGGAAAAGTGGCACCGCCAGGCCTCCTGAGTCGCAGCCTGCCTCCCCGAGTACAGAAAGCGTGGGCTCCTCCTCGGAGGAGCTAGCCCGGGAAGTTGTCAAACTGTTGGACCCGAAATTCGACCAGATCTTGGCGAAACTGGAGTCGATGGGGACGGCGCTGATGGAGATGGACCACCGCATTGAGGAAGTGGAGCACCGCGTGGCGCTCCTTGAAGAAGAGGAGGGGAGGCGCGCGAATGAACATGAGGTGCAGGCTAAGAAAGTAGAGGCCTTGCTGGCCAAAATCGACAACCTCGAGAATAGATCCCGCCGAAATAACCTGCTTCTGGTGGGTGTACGGGAGACTACCACTGACCAACTTTTGATTCCATTGATTGAGAAGTGGCTCCCGAAGGAACTGGGGCTGGATGCTTTAGTGGGCGAACTTAAGGTGGAGCGGGCCCATCGACTTGGCGCCAAATTGCCGAACGGGCAAAGACATAGAGTGGTGATCCTGAAGCTCCTAAATTTTCAGCATAAAGTCCAACTCATGCAAGCCTACGGTAAGAAAGGTGATTTGAGACTGGAGAATCAAAAGTTGCTGATGTTTCAAGATTACTCCGCCCTGGTAGCGGCAAAACGCAAAGCCTTCTCGCCGCTCTGTGCTGAGCTGGCGAAGAAAAATGTGCGTTTCACCTTGGCATTCCCGGCAGTGCTCCGGGTCACGCATCTGGGGCGACAACATGTGTTTGAGTCAGCGGGTGCTGCTAAGACTTTTGTGGCGGGCCTGGAGGCAGCAGCGTCGCCGCAGAGGGTGGACTCCTGAGCACGCGGTGGAATCCCGCTGATGACAGCGTGGTGGAGTGGTCTGAGCATGGCTGCGTGCTCGTCTGGCTGCGGAGTTTCAGGAGAGTCGGCGATGGTGCCTGGAGTGGGTGTGAAGCACCATGTTTGTGTTTGTCGGACTCTCTGGGCAGTTCCATGATTGCCAGTATATGGTTGGGGTTTCTTTTATGGCAGGGAGGTCTACATTGCGGGGTATTATTTAACAACTGTTTCCTAACTTGTTAGTTTGTTAACATGTATAAAGGCACCATGTTTTGTTTGGGCCTCGGGCGTGGTGGAGGGGTTATTTGTATGTCTACTGTTATTATTTTGAATGCTGGTTACTCTTGTTTGCTTGCTGAGAAGGGGGCAGGGGCAGCCCTGCAGTGTCCGGCACGGGAGCCAGCCTCGGCCGGATTTGGCGGGGGGTTGCCTTGCACGGTTTTAAAGGGATGGGGGGTCTAGTTAAGAGAGAGAAAGGGATGTGGGTAGTTGGGTGGGGTGGGGTGAGGTGGGGTGGCGGGGGAGGGAGGGGGTAGGGAGGGGGGAGGGGGTGGGGTCGGGAACTGTTAATCATTATCCTGGGCTGCCTGGGGGGGCTGCTACTTTCTGGGTCCATGGGCCGCGGAAGGTGGTTTTTTTGGGGGGGATATGCCAGATTCCTTCTGGTTTCGGATGGTTGGGGACGGGATTCAGTGCTGGGGTGGTGGGAGGCAACTGAGACAAGTGTGTAGAGGAAGGGGTGATGGGGGGAACTCTAGGCTGGGGGAGTTCCCTTCGGACTTGTGTTTAGTATTGCTTTTGTGTATGACCTGTGTGAGTGTGGATGATCATGGGTGAGGGTTTACGGCTGGTTACTTGGAATGTGTGTGGTATAGGAAACGTTATAAGATCTTACGTGTTCTTAGAGATCAAAAGGCCGATTTGGCCTTCTTACAGGAAACGCATCAGAGTGCCCTGGAACATGACAAGCTTGCTAGGGGATGGGTTGGGAAGGTTTATGGGGCCTCCTCGGGAGGGAAGAAAGCAGGAGTAGCGATTCTGATTAGGAGGGGGGTGGACTTGGAGGTGGAACATAGCATTTGTGACCCGGGTGGGAGGTTTATTATTGTAGTGGGGACCATCAAAGGAGTTAAGTTGGGTTTGGTGAATATTTATGGCCCAAATATATATGACGCCCGTTTCTATGCCAGATTGAATAAATGCTTGAGTGAGCTCGGCTCAACTCCCTTCATAATGGGAGGGGACTTCAATTGTGTGTTAGATGAGACGATAGATCGGTCCGGAACCCGAGGGCTGACCAAGGACAGGAAATCTCAGTGGATACGGGGGGGTGTGTGAAAGATTTAACCTGCTTGATTATTGGAGGGTGCTACACCCCCTGGATAGGGATTATACTCATGTTTCTAGAGCCCATGACACGGGGTCCTGGTTAGACTATTTTTTGGGGTCTCAAGAATTGTTTACTAAAGTAACTAGCGCCGAGATTGGGCCGGTGGAGGTGTCGGACCATGCCTATGTCCGGTTGGATGTGGGGTGGGGGTGAAGAGAGGTGGGTCTCTGTGGCGCTATCCGCTTAGCTATACTCAGGGTGGTCAGTTTGAAGCCTTCTTACACTCGCAGTGGGCCGAATTTGTGGAATTTAATGGGCAACATAGTGATAACCCCATTCTTTTTTGGGAGACCGCAAAGGCGGTTTTGAGAGGGCGAATTATTGAATTTGGAGCCCGGAAAAGGAAAGTCTATGCTTCTCGTTTAATTTCTTTGGAAAAACAGCTGTGTCAGGCGCGGAGAAGGTTAGCGCAGCAACCGACGCGGGGGAAGAAGTTGGAATTTAGTCGATTGCAGCAGGAGGCGAATGCGATGTTGCATGAACGGGCGACGCAATCCTTGCTATACTATCGCTATAAGTTTTACAAATACGGTAGTAGGGCGGGGAGACTGCTGGCTAGGTTGGTGAAGACCAGTCGGGGGCAGACAAATGTAGGGGCCCTGCAGGATATACGGGGTGAGATACGGACGGGGCAAGCTTATATCGAGGAATGGTTTCGTGAGTATTACCGGACGCTTTATGGAACTGGTACTGGGGATTTGGCGCAGGCTGAGAAATTTCTTACGGCGGTAGACTTGCCTAGTTTATCCCTAGAGGAACGTGCTACTCTTGAAGCCCCGCTCACTGACGCGGATGTCCGGGGGGCCATAAAGCTTTTGCGTACTTGTCGGGCTCCGGGACCCGACGGGTATAGGGGTGAATTTTATAAGCTAATGGGAGACAGGGTGGTTGGGCCTTTACGACTGTACTATTCTGCTTTGATCGAGCGCCAGGCATTCCTGTATGAGAAGAATAGCGCAGTGCTTACCTTGATTCCTAAACCAGGTAGAGATGGGTTATTACCCGAGTCGTATAGGCCTATTTCGCTTTTGAATGTGGATATCAAACTTTTGGCCAAAATTATGGCTAATAGGCTAGCTGAGTATATCCCCCAACTAGTTAAGGAGGATCAGGTGGGTTTTGTGAAAGGGAGGCATGTCACCAAAAACCTGCGTAAGATAGTTTCGTCGTTATATATGACCGCTGAGGCAGGGGAGCCAGCTTTATTAATAAGTTTTGACGCCGAGAAAGCGTTTGATCGCGTTGAGTGGCAATACATGTATCATCTGTTAGAGGTTATGGGGATAGGGGGGTTCTTTTTGGATACGGTTAAGCTTCTGTATTCGGATCCCCGAGGGCAGATTTTGATTAATGGTTCTCTTTCCCAGGATTTTCCGATTCAGAGGGGGATGCGGAAGGGTTGCCCCCTGTCCCCGCTCTTGTTTGTTTTAACCCTGGAACCTCTCTTAGAGAGAATAAGGACGCATAAGGGACTGGTGGGGGCCCGGGTGGGTGCGGAAGAGTTCCGGATTTCTGCTTTCGCAGATGACATCCTAGTATACCTGGGGGCCCCTAAGCAGACCCTACCCGTTTTGTTGAGACTGGTTGCGGATTTTGGGAAATTTTCGGGTCTGAAATTAAATTTGGATAAGTCTGAGGCCTTGGACTTACGGCAGACATTGCATGGGGACTGGGAAGCCTTCCCACTGAAGTGGGCGGGGACGCAACTTCATTATTTGGGAATATATTTAACAGCCGACATAGCCCATCTGCAGATAGTTAATCTGTCTGTCTTGTTGTCACAGACCGCGGAGTGCTTGAATGGTTGGCGAGACCTACCGCTCTCCTTGGGAGCCAGGGTAGCTTTGTATAAGATGACCATTTTCCCCAAATGGTTATACCTGTTGCAGAGTTTGCCCATCCTGCTGACGAAGAGGGAAATAGCGAAAGTGGAGAAATGTTTAACTCTATTTTATTGGAGGGGGAAGAGACCTCGGCTAAGTCTTAAGACCTTGCAGAGACCCTGGGGGGGTGGAGGTATGGGAGCCCCCGATCTGCGGAGTTATAATATCGCCTGCCTGATGAGGAACTTGCGGGACTTGTTGGCGACCTCGGCGGATTATACGCCCTTGGAGTATGAGCAGGAAGTAGCGAAGCCCCTGGCCTTGCGATTTATATTGCATGCGGCAGCGGCTGATTTGCCTCAGCTGGTGGGGGGGCACCCTATCTTTATGGTTATGCGCCGGGTTTGGCGCCTGTTATGTCAGCAATATTCTTGGAACCCTGGGACGACCCCCTTTTTACCTTTATATGGGAATGGGGCTTTTAGGCCGGGGATGCAAGGGGGGGGGGCATTTCGAGGATGGGAGGCTAAAGGGATTGTGGCCCTGGAGCAGGTAGTAGATGAACAGGGGCAGGCCCTCCCATTTCAAGATCTTCAAAGTAGATATGGTTTGGTACCTCGAGATTGGTTCTCTTATTTACAACTGCGTAGTTATGTTCGGAGTTTGGACGGGCAGAATCTGCGTACATATATTTGTTCTAAATTTGAGGAACTGCTGTATGCGGGGAGAGCGCAGCGGGCACGGGTGGCAATGCTACATAAGGAATATCTTCGTCTAAAAGGGTTTCCTGATGAGAGCGTCTTGGCAGCAGCATGGGCACATGATCTGGGGGTGGAGCTCAGAGGGGTAGATATGGTGCAACAGCTAGCGGATATCCCCAGGAGAATCAAGACCGCAGATTTTCGGGATTTACAATATCGTATTTTGCGACGCTGTCACTTTGCTCCCTGTCGGGCATTTAGGGCCGGCTGCGGTGCTACCGCGAGTTGCCCCCGGTGTGGGATAGCTCGGGCAGACCTGGGGCATATGTGGTGGCAATGCTCGGTGGTGGTTAGATTCTGGAAGGACCTTGTGGGCTGTCTTACGGGGGGTTCTGGGATGTCCACTTAAACGGGACCCCAAGGTGTTGGTGTTAGGTATGACTAGATGGGTGGATGGTCTGGGGGGAGGCCAGAGACGATGGGTAGGTAATTTTCTACTAGTAGCTCGGAGGGTGATTTTGCTGAATTGGCTACTCCCCAGTGGCCCGACCATGGGTCAGTGGAGGAGGGAGGTGCATCGGTTGTTACTGCTCGAGCAGCAGGGGGCCAAACATGGGGAAGTAGCCACTGATCAGTTTTTGGGGGAATGGGCTCCCTACTTACACACATTGTCTCCGCGAGAAAGGAGCCGAATCCTTAATGTGCTCGGGTGATGATTCAGAGTGAGGTCTGGCATGGGGGGGTTGGGTAGGGGTTGTGGGGGGAGGGGGGAGTTAGGTCCCTTCGGAATGTGCGGGGTGGTTGTGAGAGGAAGAGAGAGTGTTGAAGTTGTCTGTTGGGATGCGGCCCTGCACCATAGGAATTGGAAGGAGAGCTGGGGCAAGGGGCTTCGAGAATGGTTTGATGGCTAGTGGATGGGTGGGGTCCCTGGGTCCCAGAGGCAGTGTACGCCTGCGGCGGCGCCCTGGTGGATAGTAGTGTTGCCTTTAAGGATGTGCTGTGGCATCCTTTATCTTGATACTCTCTGTGTGTAGAGCTACATGGGAAGTGGGTAGCACTGTGGTCAGTGGTGTCCTTCTGTGTATGTTGTCGGCCTTAAGGGACTGACTGTAGATGGAACCGGGGTGGGGGAGGGGGGGTAACATATTGTTAAAACCTGGCACATGGCTGTGATTTCTAGCTGATTTGTTCTTATGTGATACTGTTATGGTCTGTTACTGTTGTGTGAGTTGTGTTCAATAAACAAATTTACACATAAAGCAGATGTAGAGAGAGAATGGAAAAAAAACTAGGAGAGAAGAAAGGACAAATGGACAGCAGACGATGGAGAGTTAGCAGAAGACACGAAGAAACCAGAAGAAAGTGGCTGGAGCAATTGCAGCTGAAAAGAAATGCACAAAAGGTAGAAAAATATCTCTTTATTTTTAATTTATTAATTGGAATATGTCAGCTCTGGTAAATGTGCATCATTAACATCTGCACTTTGATTAGTACAAGAGCAAATTAATGTATAGTTTTATTTCTACAGTGTTGTACATTCCAAGTTTGGCTTTTGGGATTCCCAGTTTAATTATTGTCGTCCTGTTTCTAAATTGTGATTCCTTGTTTGGTGATGGTTTATGTTCTGTTCATGTGTAACTGAGCTGAGGTATTCTGTTTATATAATTCCTATTTGACATTGCCACTTGTTCTCTTTCCCCAGTAGGTCATGTATTGGTATTCTCTGAAATGTATTGGTTTAATATTTGCATGTTTCCTTTTGATAGGTAGGGTATGGTGCTTTGTGAGTCCTGGTAGTGCTGTTAGGATACGGCGGGTTTGCTGTGGGTTCTAAATGGGCAGTGTTTGTAGTAGTTCCTAATGTGTCTGGCGGTTGGCACTGGATTATAGTAATGTAGAAATCTTTTAGTCTTTCTTTATTCATACACTCATTAAGAGGCATGTTTACTAAAAGTTAGTATATGGTAACATTATGCAAATATGTATGCAAATGAGGCCCCGCACCGAGTCTCCGCACATGGCCCCGCACCCCCCTTGGGCCGCCCCTGATGCCACCCATATGTGAGGACTGATTCCTGCTGTCCCTGGAGAACACCTGTTACAGGTGAGTAACTACGCTTTCCCCAGCTGTGCACTATCAGGAGGCTGTCTTTCTTAGACTCGACTCCTCTTTCCCACTACATTTTCTTCTCCACTATGTCCTGCCTCTGTTTTTCCTCACTTTTGGGATAGTTACCTGCTAACTAACTCTGAGGTTTCTTCTCATTTTCTCCCACGTTATGTTCCTGGGTGATTTCAATCTCTATTTAGATGCTCCTACCCGTACCCATGACAAGGCTTTCACTTCCCTGCTTGAGGATCTTCCCTTAACACAACATGTCTGTTTCCCGTCGCATACAGCATGTCACACGCTAGATCTCATCATTATCCCTTCTGCCTCCTCTTTCCTCCCATTAATGTTATCATCTCATCCCCTTCCATGGACCCGATCATTCCTGTATCCATTTTTCTCTGAGCCTTCCTTCCTCTCCGGCCCTTCCCCCCCCCCCCCCATCTCAGTGGTATTTTCCCTCATACTTTACAGCTTTTGCCCCTGACCGATCAGCTCCTTCCTTCGGACTTTCCTCTTCTGTCCCCTGATTCCTACATGGAATGACACCCTGTGTACTGCACTTGATCTTCTAGCACCGCCTTGTCCTCCCCCTGCTGTCCCTTGCCCTCATCAGCACGCTTGGTAACACTCCAATCTTAGGCTTCTCTGTTCTCATGTCGCATGGAGCGCGCCTGCCGCTCCCACCCCTCCACTGTCACCCAGGCCGTATTTTGTCCATGTCACCAAGAATATCACAGCTAAGCGTGATTATTATTCCCACCTCATTTCCTTGGCTTCGCAATCTTCTTGGCGACTTTACACAGTGTTTGGAGCACTGTCATTTTTTCCTACATTTTCTTCTCCCCCCTGCTGCGGCAGTCCCAGACCTTATTGTACTGACTAAGTTTTTCTTGGACACGGTCCAGTCCCTTCACTCCTCCTTTCCCTCCTGACCTGATCCTCTTTCTCCTGTTCCCATGTCCCCTCCTCTATCCCCGCCCACTCTGCCGTCATCTTTCATGCACTCCCGGTCAACCTTTAGTCCAATCCCAGCACCTGATCTAGCTACTTCCCTGTCGGCTGCCAGTAAGACCACCTGCGCTCTCGACCCCATTCCCTCTGCCTGGCTTCTCGAGCCGTCACTCTGTCTTCTACCACCTCTTCTTTCTATGTTCAACACTAGTCTGTCATTGGGTCATTTCCCCACTCTTTGGAAGCACGCACTTGTCCGCCCCATCCTCAAGAAGCCCTCCCTTGATCCCTCTCCTCCTGCCAACTGGCGTCCAGTATCCATCCTCCCCATCTTATCCAAAGTCCTCGAGCGCTTTGTTTTCTCTCAATTGTCCTTGCATCTCCTCACCATCAATGCACTTCGCTCATGTCAGTCTGGTTTCCATGAAGGCCATAGTGTTGAATCAATTATCCTTCCTTTGTTCAATGAACTTCATGTTGTGCATGAGCAGGGTGATCTCTCTATTGTGGTTTCTCTTGATCTTTCATCTGCATTTGATCTTGTGGATCACCGCACTCTTCTTTCTCGTTTATCAGATTTTGGTGTTGCTGGTACTCCCCTGAGATAGTTTCATTCTTTTCTTATTGCACACTCTTTCTCTGTTCTTTCTGGCACCTCGACTTTCTCCGAGGTACCTTTATCCTGTGGAGTCTCCCAAGGCTCAGTTTTGTCACCCCTCCTGTTTAATGCTTTCTTAGCCCCTCTCTGCCTTCTGGTTCAGCAGTCAGGTATTTCAGCCTTTTATTATGCAGATGACATACTCCTATACCGCACCCTTTCCTCAGCTCCTGACCTCTCTACACTGAACTCCTGTTTAAGCCAAATTCTTTCCTGGTTGTCCTCCAACTACCTACATTTGAACCCTGCAAAATCTTCTGTCTCCTGGATAACTTTTGGATCCCCTCCAGTCCCATCAGCACCCGTCTTTGCCTCAATTGCTATCCCTCTGCTGTCCTATTTTCGATATCCTTGGGTTATTCTGGATTCTTCTATGACTCTTTCTGAATACATTTCCTCTGTTTCCCGCCGTTGCTTCTTCCACCTCCATCAGGTTTGTACTGTCCAGCCTTTTCTTTCCTCCGAGGCGCTGTCCACACTCCTCCTGACTCTAGTTATCACCCAGATTGATTACTGCAATGTAGTCTTATCTGGGCTCCCAAAATATCAGTACACAGACTACAGCTACAACAAAACACAGCCGCTCGCATCCTTACTCACTCCTCTCACTTTGACCATGTTTCCCCTCTCCTTGCTCACCTGCATTGGCTCCCTGTCTACTATCAAATCCAATTCAAACTTCTTATCCATGGCCTATAAGGTCATCCACACCTCTACTCCCTGCTACCAGGCTGACCTCATTCACTTCCATCCCCCTTCCATGCCTCCTGCGTCCCATTCACACCCACCCCTCTGTCTCACAGGCCTATCTGGAGCATACCCGTGGTGCCGCCTTCTTTTTCCTAACAGTGGAACACACTAATTTTTGTTGGAGCACATGCCTAGAAGGAAGGAAGAGATACCTCCCCTTCTAATGGCATGTTGCTTCGTTTTTATCTTAAATAAAAATAGGGACTACCACCCTATAAGGATCGAGGGACTCACACCCTCAATATCAACCAGCAGTTAGTGAAATTGGAAAGGTACTTAGCTTGAGATTATCATGATAAACTAGGGGCTCTCGATAGCAAACGCCGATCCGATCCACGCTGTCACTCGAAAACGTTCGGAGTCTTCACCATCCAGATGGCGTGAAGTAGGCGTTGTAATTTCAACTGTCGGCTCCTCCAAAATCAAGAGGCCTCTCAAGCTGATTCCCCCTCAAATAGCTTCACAAGAGCGAAATTGTCGTTGTGACCCAACGTTGTAGCGTTTCGAGCCGCCGTGATTCCCGGCTCTTCCTCAAACTTGTAGCACTCCTGAGGAGCCGGGAATCACGGCGGCTCGAATCGCTACAACGTTGGGTCACAACGACAATTTCACTCTTGTGAAGCTATTTGAGGGGGAATCAGCTTGAGAGGCCTCTTGATTTTGGAGGAGCCGACAGTTGAAATTACAACGCCTACTTCACGCCATCTGGATGGTGAAGGCTCCGAACGTTTTCGAGTGACAGCGTGGATCGGATCGGCGTTTGCTATCGAGAGCCCCTAGTTTATCATGATAATCTCAAGCTAAGTACCTTTCCAATTTCACTAACTGATGGTTGGTATTGAGGGTGTGAGTCCCTCGATCCTTATAGGGTGGTAGTCCCTATTTTTATTTAAGATAAAAACGAAGCAACATGCCATTAGAAGGGGAGGTTTCTCTTCCTTCCTTCTAGGCATGCGCTCCAACAAAAATTAGTGTGTTCCACTGTTAGGTTTTCCTCTACGTTTGGAGTGATATAACTGTGTGGGGGGATATTGTTAGGTTAATGAGAGTAGCCTTCTTTTTCCTGGCCCCTGTTTTGTGGAACTCACTTCCCCTCTCTCTTCACTCCGAACTCTCCTTCCCCAGGTTTAAGACCGCCTTAAAAACACACTTTTTCCAGCTGACCTTTAACATGCCTCTTCACGCGCCTTCCCCTCCGCATTAATTGGTCCTTTGGGGTTCCTGTTTCTTTCAATGATATGTTTGATATGTCCTCCCCCTCTCATCTGTCATTTCTTTCTGTCTTTTCTCTTCTGTCCTTTTATTTTAATTGGCGTTCCTTTTCCCTTTCTTTCTTTGCAGCTGTTATGATCATTTTATTGTAAATCACTTTTATGCTTCGGCCCTAGCGGTATATAAAGAGTTGACATAAATAAATAATTCTTGCAAAGATAGGGCACCAATCCTCATTGGTCAGAAAAAACCCTCTTTTTTGTTTTTCTCTTCTCTTTTTATTTAAACTATGATTCATTTAAAAGACCCCATTTCCTCAATATCATTGAAACTTTGTTATTCAAAAAAGATGAAAACTTATCTGAATTCAAAAACTGAAATCGGCAATGCTGGTGGTTAATTCACACCATCTGTTGATTGCTTCAGTTGTACACCTGATATGGCCCTGTTTTGCCCCATAGCTGCTTCAGGAGTGTGTCTAGATAACTGAAGAAATTTCTAAGAAAAGTTTATGCAAACTTGTGTAAATGTGTGCAGATTGTTTTTATGGGATACTTTTCAAAGGGAAAATATGTGCACGCTTTCTCTTGAACAATTGGAATAATTGTGCACATACTGGCTGCATTAGTTAGACAGCATGCTATAAAATTATGTTTCCTATGTATGACTGGATCTATAATGAGGTCTGTATATGTTTATACTGGCATATATGTATCTGTATGTGTAAGGTATAGGCAGTGTACGAAATACTGTGTATGGATATTGGGTATAGCAGACAAAGCAATAGGGCCAGATGGGAATACGTCTGAAGTACTGAAGGGAATGTTCTAACAGTTTCAGTGTCTGACCTTTTCAGTGCTTCGTTAGAGTCAGGAGTAGTCCCAGAAGAGTGCAGAAAGGCCTATGTGTTCCCTTTACACAAAAGCAGGAGTAAGGATGAAGCTGGGAGTTACAGGCCGGTTAGTATGACCTCTGTAGTGGTAAACTAATGAAAAGACTGCTGAAACAGGATAGTAAGGTTTCTGGAGTCCAATGAATTTCAGGATTCAAGGCAGCATGGTTTTACTAGAGGCAGGTCTTATCAGACAAATCTGATTAATTTCTTTGGCTGGGTGATCAGAGAGTTGGACTGAGAGAGAGCTCTAGATGTGGTGTACTTAGACTTCAGTAAAACCTTTAACACTGTTCCACACAGGTGACTTATAAATAAATTCAGCACCTTTAATGATGGATCTAAAGTGACTGACTGGATTAGAAACTGGTTGAGTACGAGGCGACGAAGGGTACAGATAAATAGCACTCACTATGAGGAGGAGGTTACCAGTGGTGTGCCCCAGGGATCTGTCCTTGGTCCGATTCTTTTTAACATCTTTGTTAGTGATATTGCGGAAGGGCTATCGGGTAAGGTTTATCTCTTTGTGGATGATACAAAAATCTGTAATAGAGTAGACCCTCAGGAAGGTATAAATAACATGAAGAAGGATTTAGCGAAACTTGAAGAATGGTTGAGAATTTGGCAGCTGAGATTTAACACTAAAAAATGCAAATCATGCATTTGGGCTGCAAAAATCCAAGGGAGCGGTACAGTACAGGGGACAAAGTGAATGAAGAGTGGGATCTAGGGGTGATTGTTTCTGATGATCTTAAGCTAGCAAAACAGGGGGAGATATGTTAGAGATATTTAAATACCTCTGTGGCATAAATGCACAGGAGGAGAGCCTCTTTCAATTGAAAGAAATCTCTGCAATGAGGGGACATAGGATGAATGTGAAAGGAGATAGACTCGGGAGTAATTTGCAGGAAAATTTATTTACAAAAAGAGTGGTAGATACATGGAATAGCCTTCTGGTGGAGATAGTAGAGACAAAAACTATCTCTGAATTCAAGAAAGCATGGGATAAAACAGAAGATCTCTAAATGAAAAAAGAGACTGTAGAGCTTAGTGGCCCCCTCGAGAGCACCAAACAACCTGACAATCCAGGCTTGAATTCCAGTCCAGGTTTTGTAGAAAATAGCAAGAGTTGCCTTCCAACAGTTACAGCTGTTCAAGGAGCAGTTCTGCTATCCCTACTTCTCATTGTGGGTTAGCCCCAAACACCGTGCCTCTGGTAGCAGCAGTGACAGGCATTGGCCTCCCCTTTTCCAGAACACAAACACAGCAAATGTTCCAGATAATCAGCACTCAGCAGTCATAATCAGTCCCATGATCACAGTGACCCAAAACCCATGGTCCTTTCCTTTACAATTAACGGTGTTGCTCAGCTACACTGTTTAACCAGCTGTGCAGCCGCCCTTCCCTTCCCCCCTTCAGGTTCTGTATCAGCTTATTGAACCTGCCCCTGGCTAAAGCATTCACTGTTCCAGAAAAAGTACCTCCATGGTTTCAAGGGGCCTGTCTTCCTCATACAACTGTGCTTCCATGGGTTCTTCCTAGTTTATTTCACTGTCTCCTTCCCTGTGGAACCCAGGGATCTTTTCTAGGGCATGGACTGCTCTATCCACCCCCTTCCAGCCTCCAAAGAGTATTGCCTAGTGAGCCAGCTCAGGATCCCGCAGCGGACTGGCTCTGCTCCTTCCCAGCAGGGGATATCAAGGAAAGCCTCCTCCCTAAAGGAGGCCAGGCCAGGGTTTCATTAGATCTGTAAGTTCTAGGCTTCCACCAGGGCTGTAAGGGAGCTTGCACAATCCCAAAGGTATTTTACTCTTGTTTGTTATCTCGCTGATCATTACTATTTATTTATTTAACATGCTCTTATATACCGCCCCTTCCAGAGATCAAGCGCGGTTTACATTGAACTCAAACAGCAAACTTTACAATGAACTTAAAAACCTATGCACAATGAACTATCCTACAACTAACTGGGTACAATACAGTATTAAGGTAACTATATATAGTATTGCACTGGGATAAAATATTATGATAATTAAATACAGAGTTGCAGTATGGATGCGTTCGGATCCATCATAAGAACATAAGAAATGCCATACTGGGTCAGACCAAGGTCCATCAAGCCCAGTATCATGTTTCCAACAGTGGCCAATCTAGGTCATACGTACTGTGGTACTGCAGAGCCTATGCAAACAGAAAAAAAGGTTTTAAATCCAGAAAAAAGATTCCAACACCAGATGCGACATTACGAGGAGCCAGATAGGGGGAGCAAGAGAGACCTTCCAAGGCCTAGAGAACCGCACCCCAGAGCTGGTGATGTAATGCCGCCCAACAGCCAATCCAGGAAAGGGGGAGTTCCTCTTAGGAAAGACTGGGAAGTTGAAAAAGAGGCAGAGGCAGAGGCAGAAAAGGAGTCTTGGCAAAGAGACCAGAGAGGAAGGAGTTCCTGGCAAGAAGACACAGTGAGTCCGGTGCAGCAGAATACCAGGAGTTCTTGGCAAAGAGACACTGGAAAGAAAGGTACCAGGAGAGAAACAAAGGTCAGAGTTTTATATGAGGAACCGGTACCAGCAGATGCAGGACACTGTGGAAGTTACCAGAGAGATGAGGAAGTCATTGCCATAAGAGGTAACACTCTTCATTCAAGGAGCAAAAGGTGTGGGTATGAAAGAGTGGTAACTCCACCCAAAGGCCAGCTGAACAGTGGGAAGCCTACTACTCGAGTAAGGCTGAATTGCAGCAGGACTAGGCCTCAAGACTCAGCTGACTGGGATAGGCCCAGAGAACAAGGTAAACCCCATTTTTATTCTAATAAGCGTTATAACTTGCTAACACAGGGAGCACAAGGAACAGAGGTGTGCACTCCTTACCAAGCTGTCTGTAAGACAAGACACAAGCTTTTATCAAAAGAAAGACAGTTTAATACAAGGCACCAAGACAAAGGAAGATACTTTCATAGCAAGCATTCACATGACCAAAGCCCAGACCTAGCCCAGAACACTGGAGGCTAGTGCAAGCGGTATATGAGAAGCCTCAACGTATTCCACAAGAATATACTGATACAGAATCACAGTTATCAGACCCACAGCCTATGCAGGTGGAATTCAATGAGGACCCTCCTGAGATAGCCATGGATTGCAGCTACTGTCAGGCAGGAAGCCTAGAGTCTCTGCCTGGTGTGTAAAGCAGGGCTCAGTAGCAAAGCCTGTGTGTTTTATTGGTATAAGGTCCTGTGAAGTAACAGTAGACAAAGCAATATCTGAATATGTTTTCTTTTCTACCTGAAGCAAGGTTTTCTTTATGTTGATGTAGACTCCACTATTTGAACCATTGTACATTAGGGGAAATAAAAAGCCTTTCTTTCCCTACCCTCGGACTTTGTGTTCACTTGAAGTTTTGGTACACGGTAGGTCCTGGGAACAGATACCCAGACCCCGCATACAAGGACCAAACTCAAAATAGAAAAAATAACTCATGTCCACCCGACCTGCCTTAACCACCCTTGGCCACTAGGGCGGCGGTGCGACAGTACCTAGCAGTTTCCCCAAAAGACACAGGTTCCACAATGCTTGTACTGGGTCAAGCATTGATATCCTGGGTCCCTTCTTAATAATGGTTTATGGACCTTTCCTCCAGGAACTTGTCCAAACCTTTTTTAAACCCAGCTACACTAACAGCCTTTACTACATCCTCCGGTAACAAATTCCAGAGTTTGATTACACGTTGAGTGAAAAAATATTTTCTTTTATTAGTCTTAAATAGTTTACCCTGTAGCTTCATTGCATGTCCCCTAGTCTTTCTATATTCTGATAACATAAACAATCGATCTACGTTTACCCGTTCCACTCCGTTCATTAATTTATAGACTTCTATCAGATCTCCCCTCAGCCATCTCTTTTCCAGGTTAAAGAGCCCTAACCTTTTTAGCCTTTCTTCTTAGGAGTATCCTTCCATCCCCTTTACCATTTTGGTGGCTCTTCTCTGAACCTTTTCTAATAACGTTATATCCTTTTTAAGATACGGCGACCAGAATTGCACACAATATTCAAGGTGCAATCTTACCATGGAACGATATAGAGGCATTATAATATCTTTTGTTTTATTTTCCATTCCTTTCCTTATGATACGTAGCATTCAGTTTGCTCTCTTGGCCGACGCTGCACACTAGGCTGAGGGTTTTAACATGTTATCCACAATGACGCCTAAATCTTTTTCCTGGGTGGTGGTTCCTAATGTGGAACCTTGCATCGTGTAACCATAGTTATTCCACTTTCCAGGTCATTTATGAATATGTCAAAAAGCAGCGGGCCCAGCACAGATTCCTGGGGTACACCACTATTTACCTTTCTCCATTGAGAAAATTGGCCATTTAGCCCTACCCTCTGCTTTCTATCTTTTAACCAGTTCCTGATCCACAGTAGTACACTGCCTCCTATCCCATGACTCTTTTGTTTTGCCAAAAGTCTCTGATGAGGGACCTTGTCAAAGGCTTTCTGAAAGTCCAGATACACTATATCAACCGACTCACTTTTGTCCACCTGTTTATTCACACTTTCAAAAAAACATAACAGATTAGTAAGACAAGATCTTCCTTGTCTAAAGCCATGTTGGCTGTCTCCCATTAGGCCATGACTATCTACATGCTGAGCATGTTTCTGTGATCTCATGTATCGTGGGCAGAAGTATTTTGATCTCAGAGTGTATCCTGTGAGTTTCCATATATACAGTGCCTTGTGAAAGTTTTCATTCCCTTGGTTTTTGTCCTGTTTTGTCAAATTACGTACACCTGGAATGAAAATAGAGGTTCATTTGGATGTTAGGTAATGGACCTAACAATATAGTCCAAATTGGTGAAGTGAAATGACAATAAAATACCTTGTATATATCAAAACAAGTAAAAACTGAAAAGTTGTGAGTGCAAATGTATTCATCCCTTTTGCTATGAAACCCCTAAATAAGATCTGATCCAACCAATTAACCTCAGAAGTCACATTATTGGTTGATTAGGAGCCACCTGTGTACAGTCAGTGTCACATGATTTGTCACATGAGGCCTGTATAAATATACCTGTTCTGAAAGGCCCCTGACTCTGCAACACCACTGAGCAAGCATCATGAAGACCAAGGAGCACTCCAAACAGGTCAGAGACAAAGTTGTGGAGAAGCATGAATCAGGGTTGCGTTATAAAAACAAATCCTAAATTCTGAATAGCCCACGGAGCACCATTAAATTCATTATAACAAAATGGAAAGAATATGGCACCTCTACGAACCTGACAAGAGAAGGCCGCCCACCAAAACTTACAGACTAGGCAAGGAGGGCTTCAATAAGAGATGCTACAAAGGCACCAAGGACAACACTGAAGGAGCTGCAAAGATCCACAGTGGAGATGGGAGCATCTGTCTATAGGACCCCTTTAAGCTATACACTCCATAGAGTGGGGCTTTATGGAAGAGTGGCCAGAAAAAATCCATTGCTTAAAGAAAGAAATAAGAAAACACGTTTGGAGTTTGCATAACATGTGGCGGATCCCCCCAAACACATGGAAGAAAGTTCTCTGGTCAGATGAGACAAAAATTGAACTTTTTGTCTATCATGAGAAACATCATGTGTGGTGCAACTCCAACACTTCCCATCACCCCGAGAACCCCATTCCCACAGTGAAACATGGTGGTGGGAGCATCATGCTATGGGGACGTTTTTCATTGGCAGGGACAGGAAAACTGGTCAGGATTGAAGGAACAATGGATGGCACTAAATACAGGGCAATTCATGAGGAAAACCTGTTTCAGTCTGCCAGAGATTTAAGACTGGGATGAAGGTTCACCTTCCAGCAGTCCTATTACCCTAAACATACTACTAAAGCTGGTTTAAAGGGAAACATTTAAATGTCTTGGAATGGCCTAGTCAAAGCCCAGAGCTCAATCCAATTGAGAATCTGTGGCATTACTTGAAGATTGCTGTACACCAATGCAACCCATCCAGCTTGAAGGAGTTGGAGCAGTTTTGTCTTAAGGGTGAAAATTCCAGTGGCTAGATGTGCTAATCTAATAGAAACATACCCCAAGAGATTTGCAGCTGTAATTGTAGCAAAAGGTGGCTCTATAACATGTTGACTTTGGGGGGTGAATACATATGTACACTCCTGCTTTCAGTTATTTTTTGTCTTAATTATTATTTATGTAATAATAACGGATATTTTGCACCTTCAAAGTCATAGGCATGTTGTGTATATCACATGGTGCTAACCCCCAAAACTCCATTTTAATTCTAGGTTGTAATGCAACAAAACAAGGCAAACACAGTGGGAATGAATACTTTTGCAATGTAGTGTGTGTATATATATATATGTGTATGTGTGTTGCCACATTTGTGTTCATGTTATGATTGAGCTTTTATTATAGGTAGCCCCCCTGCTCCCTCAGGTAACAGGCAGGTCCTGCCAGGGTTCCAAGTCACAGAACAAATGTCTCTTGGGCTCTCTCCTACTCCTTCACTCAGGAAGCCATATTCTTATTGATGGGTAGCAGATTGAACATGGCCAAAACTGAGCTTTTTATGTTTCCCCCTAAACCCACTGCCCCCTTCATCCTTTTTCTATTTCTGCGGATAACGGTCTACTCCTCCCTGTTTCCTCAGCTCACAACCTTAGAGTCGTCTTTCACTCCTCCCTCTTCTTCTCCACACACATCCAACTGATAGCTAAAACCTGTTTCTTTTTCTGTAACATCAGCAAAATTTTCCTCTTGCTTCCTGAACACACTACTAAGACACTTATCCACTCTCTAGTCACCTCCCTTCTAGACTATTGCATTCTCCTCCTTACTCTTCTCCCTCTGAATCATCTCTCTCTCCTTCAATCTGTTCAAAATCCAACTGCGCTGCTAATCTTCTGCCAGTCTCACTATGCTCATGTCACCCTTTTTCTCAAGTTGCTTTATTGGCTCCCTGTCTCAGGGACGGTTCTTCCATTAAGCCACCTGAGGCGACAGCTTCAGGCGGCACTCTGATGGGGGTGGCACTCTGATGCTGGCGGCATGCCGGCTCTGTTTTAATTTTAGATTTTTCAGCCTCTGGCCTGCCTCTGATTTCCCTCGTGGGAAGGCAGAGGCAGGCCAGAGGCTGCAAAATCTAAAATTGAAACAGAGCCGGAGTGCCGTCGCCGGACAAAACAGCCTGATCGCTTGTAGGAAACCTACAAGGGATCAGGCTGATCCATGCGGCGGCAACGGCGGCACTCTGGCTGTTTTCATTTTAAATTTTGCTGCCTCTGGCCTGCCTCTGCCGTCCCGCCGCTTTTTTTTCTTGCTGCAAGCATTCTTGAGGAAAAAAAAGTAACGGGAAGGCAGAGACAGGCCAGAGGCAGCAAAATTTAAAATGAAAACAGCCAGAGTGCCGCCGTTGCCGCCGCATGGATCAGCCTGATCCCTTGTAGGTTTCCTACAAGCAATCAGGCTGATTTGTCCGGTGACGGCACTCCGGCTCTGTTTCAATTTTAGATTTTGCAGCCTCTGGCCTGCCTCTGCCTTCCCACGAGGGAAATCAGGTGGCTTAATGGACAAAGGGGGACATACTGGACAAAGGGGGAGACAGTGGGATAGAGAACAAAGGGGAGAGACAGGGGGGCAAATGCTGGACAAAGGGGGAGACAGGGGGACAAGTGCTGGACAAAGGGGGAGACAGGGGGACAAGTGCTAGACAAAGGGGAGAGACAGGGGGGGCAAATGCTGGACAAAGGGGGAGACAGGGGGACAAGTGCTGGACAAAGGGGGAAACAGGGGAACAAGTGCTAGACAAAGGGGAGAGATGGGGGCAAATGCTGGACAAAGGGGGGAGACAGGGGACTAATGCTGGACAACGGGGGAGACAGGGGGACAAGTGCTGGACAAAGGAGGAGACAGGGGGAAAATGCTGGACAAAGGGGGGAGACAGGGGACAAATGGAACAATACAGAGGCATTATAATATCCTTTGTTTTGTTTTCCATTCCTGATTGCATCCAATTCTCTTTACAGTATGTAAGGTTCTAATCAGTTACTAGTGGTAATATTCAGTGCAACAACTAGACAATCTTTGGTAACACGGTTAGTGCCCCTTTTGAGATATTTATGCTTGTGATCCCAGTATCAATGTTTGCTTTTCTGCAGCTGATAAAGGGATCCTGGCTTAAGGCTGTTGAGCTCTTTGCAGAAAAAAATGCCCTTTCTCTCTCCCCCATGGTATTCCAATTCTTTCTTTTAAATACTAGGGGCCTGATATTCAAAAAAACCCAAGCTCCTAAATTAGGGTCCTAAATTGGTATCCTATTTTCAGCTGAAAATTCATCCTAATTTAGGAGCTTAAAATTTATGCTGCTAAATTTAGGCCTGCCATTCATTTGCTAGATATATAATTTTAATTTAAGTGCTTAGTGCTAAAAATCCATACTAAGCTCCTAACCTTTTTCCTCCACCTTATATCTGCCCTGTTGCCACCCACTTTTATGTTCCTAAATGTAGGAGTTTTGTGAAATTTTAAGAAAAAATGTAGAAACTTAAATTTTAAAAGAGGCCAATTTAGGAGCATAACTCTCAAAACTAGCTGCATAAATCCTTTGAATCTCAGCATCTTGGAAGCCAATCTTAACACCATACCTTCTGCAGTAGGCAAAGTCCACTCCCATACAGCAGACTCCTCTGTAGGCTTCAGAAGCAGGCCAGCTCCTTCACCTACTCTTCAACACTCAGGCAGAGGGGAGGGTAAAACCTCTATCGGGCTCTCCCTCTTCACATGCAGGCAATTCAAGAAATCAAGGGATGATTCCACTCTGGACATAAATAATAACAGCAGGGCTCCAGACTGTACCTTAGCACTTAAACCGAACAGCTTCACATCTAAAAAGAAAGCCACAAACCACCAATGACCAAAAGGAAAAGCACATCTCACATCCTTTTACTAGGGGACTATATAGAGGGCAGGCAGCTGGAGAACCAAAACATCCATCCCATAAAGGGGATGTCATAACAAGATGGCATGCACCTGCTGCTAAGCCTAGAAATGGCATAGCCCTACACTCAAAGCATGCAGGAATAGTGAAGTTGCTGAAGGGATCTTTAGAATATATTTATGTGAGGCCATTGGTGAGTGTATGTGAAGTGTGGCAACAAAACCTTTTTCAGGTCTATTCGGGAGAGGAGGAAAATCAGAGGTGGATTTTCAGGACTCAAAATTGCTGGGAACAGATTTGTGGAAAGTGACATTGAAAAAGCGAAAATGCTAAACAAATACTTCTGTTTTGTTTTTACTAAAGAAAATCCTGGAGAAGGTCCATCTGTGATTGACAAGTATACAAATGGGAATGGAGTAGATACCACACCATTCATAGAAGATGATGTGTTAGAACAGCTTGCAAAACTGAAAGTGGACAAGGCCATGGGACCGGATGGGATACATCCCAAGATACTGAGAGAGCTCTGAGAGGTTCTTGCAGGGCTATTAAAGAATGTTTTTAATAAATCCATGGAGACAGGAGAAGTTCCACAGGACTGGAGTAGGGCTGATGTGGTACTTCTTCACAAAAGTGGTAATAGGGAAGAAGTGACAAACTACAGGCAGGTAAGCCTTACCTTGGTGGCGGGAAAAGTAATGGAGGCGCTCCTGAAAGAGAGAATAGTGGACTTTCTCGAAACCAACAGGTTGCATGATCCAAGGCAACATGGTTTACCAAAGGACGATCTTGCTAAACAAATCTGATTGAATTCTTTGACTGGGTGACCAGAGAACTAGATCAAGGGCATGTAATGGACATGATCTACCTAGATTTTAGCAAAGCCTTTGATACTGTTCCTCATAGGAGGCTTATCAATAAACTCAACAGCTTAGGGATGGGTCCCAAGATGGTGAACTGGATCAGAAATTGATGGATGACAGATGACATAAGGTGAAAGGAAGGTGATTAGCGGTGTGCTCCAGGGTTCAGTCTTGGGACCGGTACTGTTCAATGTTATTGTGAATGATATTGCTGAAGGACTGAATGGAAGTATCTATCTTTTTGCAAATGACACAAAAATTTGCAACAGAGTGGACTCCCCAGAGGGAGTGGATAACACGAGGAAAGCTCTACAAAAGCTGGAATAATGGTCTAATGCTTGGCAGTTAAGATTTAATGTGAAGAAGTACAGTGTCATGCACTTGGGAAGCAGGAACCCAAGGGAATAGTATGCGATAGGAGGCAAGAGGTTGCTGTGCACGGACCAGGAGAAGGATCTCAAAGTGATTGTTTTTGAGGATCTCAAGGTGGCAAAACAGTGTGACAAGGCGGTGGCAAAAGCCAGAAGGATGCTGGGTTGCAAACAGAGGAATTACCAGGAGAAAAGAAGAGGTACTAATGCCACTGTACAAGTCGCTGGTGAGGCCTCACTTGAATATTGTGTTTAGTTTTGGAGACCATATCTCACAAAGGATATAAAAAGACTGGAAACGTTTCAGAGGAAGATGACCAAAATGATTTGGAGCCTGCATCAGAAGATGTATGAGAAGAGACTTGAAGACCTAAATGTGTACACTTTGGAGGAGAGGAGGATAAGGGAGATACGATTCAGACCTTTAAATACTTAAGAGTATTAATGAACAAATAAACCTCTTCCAAAGATGGGGAAGCTGTAAAACTAGAGGGCATAACATGAAGCTGCAAGGGGGTAAACTGAAAGGCAATGACATGAAATACTTTTTCACTGAAAGGGTGGTGGATGTTTGGAATGCCCTCCCGATGGAAGTGGTAAGACAAATACAGTGATGGAATTCAAAGTGGCATGGGACAAACACAGTGGATCTCTTTATAACAACAGGATAAAATCAAAATAAACATAACTCTCATATCTGAACAAATAGGGATAACCTACACGGAGCGGTGGGTACACCCCTAAACAAAGGCTTAGGGAGGGGTGACCTGCACGGAGCGGCAGGGACACCTACTCTTACTGCCTTGCTGGGCAGACTAGATGGACCATACTGGTCTTTATCTCCCATCATATACTATGTTACTGTGTTTGGTAGGTAGGGCCCACTATTCAAAAGGCATTTACACAGTTTACAGCCCAGTAAACTGTATAAATGCCTTTAATCGGGATATTCAACAGCACTTACTCATGATTAGTGCCATTGTATATCCCCTTCTAACTCTGCTACACACCCTGATGCTATGCGGTTCGCATCGGGGTGTGTTGGGGCATTTCGGAGAGGAGCAGAGGTGGAAGCAATCAGTAATCGAACAACAGCGATATTACATGTTGCCCGTTTAGCGACCTGCGCCTAAAAGATAGGTGAGAAAAAAAACCTCGCCTATCTTTTAGGCGCAGGAGCTAACCAGGCAGCATGCAATATTGTTGCTGCCTGGTTAGCTACTACGACTTTCGGCATGTGCGGTAATCCCCAGATATTCAGTGCTGGGGCTGAATCTGACCCCATCATTGACTATCCAGGGTTATGGGTTGGCAGGCACAGCTATGTGCTGTAGCGGCGAATATCCTGCCCAAGTGAATATCAGACCCATAATATATATATATATATATATATATATATATATATATGTATGAATGCATGTTGCTGAATGTACTGATGGGATGTATGTACTGATCTTAGGATGTAATAATACTGGAGGCAATTTTATGAGGAGCTGCATGACGTTATGCACCCTGTTACCCCACCCCCAAAAAATACTTCCTTGCAACTGACCAAATACCCCAACTGAAAACAAAAATACCCCCACACAACTGCCTTGCCACCCTTCAAACTGTCCAACCCCTAAAAATACCCTCACAACTATCCCACTACCCTGCAAAGTGCTCCACCTGCAAGAGATAGCCCGCTGCAGCTGCCCCACCACCCTGCCAACTTCCCCACCCCTATAAACAAAGCCCTGCAACTACCCCAGCACTCTGCAAACTGCTCTTACCCACAAAACTACCCCATTGCAACAATCACACCCCAAAATATTTCACTACCTCACACAATGGCCTGCCACTAAAAGATACTCCCACACACTTGTCCTACTACCATACAAATTGCCCCACCCATAAAAAATATCCTCCGACAGCTGCTCCACCACCATGCAAATTGCCCCACTCTGAAAAACTATACCCTGCAACCACCTTGCCATCCCCGTATTTGCCCCCACCACCCTGCAATCCAAAATTCTATTGCTCCACAATTGCCCCACCACCCTGCCAACAGCACTACTCTCAAAATCTGCTCCCCTGCAACTATTATACCACTCTGCAAACTGTCTCACCCCCAAAACATATCTCCCACAACTTTCCCACCTTCAAAACATAAGAACTGCCATACTGGGTCAGACCAAAGGCCCATCAAGCCCAGTATCCTTTTTATGACCATGGCCAATGCAAGTCACAAGTACCAGATATTTCCCAAAAGCAGCCAGGTTCATTCTATATTCATTCATTCTATATTCTTCAGGTATAAGCAGTGGTTTTCTTTTGGACTACATTAATAGCTGTTTATGGACTTTTTCTTCAGGAATTCATCCAAACCTTTTGTAAACCCAGCTACACTACCTGCTTTTACGATATCCAGTGGCCATGATGTCCAAAGACTAATTATACATTAAAAGAAAAAATATTTTCTCCTGTTTATTTAAAAAAATATACTATTTTGTAACTTCATGGCATGTCCCTTAGTCCTTTTGGGACAGGAGTAGTCTAGTGGTTAGAGCTAAAGTTGCCAGATTTTTTTGTAGGCCAGTCTGGGAAACTTATCCAAAGTGTGTGGGGAGGGGGGGGGGAGGAGGAAGAAGCACCTTAGTTCCAGGTTTGCAAAACAAGGCGTGGAGAAGGGAGAAATGCAAACAGTGATGGATTTCCCCCATACTATGCAAAATATAAAGATAACGGATGCATATTCTAAAAACTGATATATTCAAATTACTAAATTGAAAACAATTTTTTGATCCTCTCTGTCCCCAGTGCTGGAATCGGGGAGAGGAGGCTGCCAAATATGTGGGAGTTGGGGGAAGTGCTCCAAAATCAGGGACTATCCACAAAAATTGGGGACATCTGGTAACCTTGTTAGAGGAGCAGCCTGGTGACTAAGAGACCATGTACATTGCATTTTTGCCCCTAGTCCTTATGGGTCCAATATTCAAAAAAAGCTGAGTGCGTAAATTTAGGCTCTTAAGTTAAGCATCTAAATTTGTGCTTTATTTCAACCACACTTAGGTACCTAAGTTTTCCGCTTAAAATTCATCCTAAGTTAAGAGTTTAAAATTTAGATCTGCTATTAATTTGCCTAGATTTATGAACCTAATTTAGGTGCCTAGTGCTGAAAATCAGTGCTAAGCTTCTAACTTCTTTCCCCGCCCTAAATCTGCCCCCATTGCTACCCACTTTTTATATTCCTAAGTTTAGGCATTTAGTCCTATTACATTTTCAAAGAGGCCAATTTAGGAGCATAACTATCAAAGTTAGGAGCATAAATCCTTTGAAAATGAGGCCCTACATTGTTTTGAAAGACTAAACAATCGATTTGTATCTTCTCATTCCCTTCCTCTCAGGATTTTATAGACTTTTATCATATCTCTCCTCGGGCATCTCTTCTCCAGACTGAAAAGCCCTAACCTTTTTAGCCTTTCCACATAGGAGAATCATTCTATCCTTTTTATCATTTTGGTTGCCAATCTCTATACCTTTCCTAAGGCCGCTATATCTTTTTTGAGATGCGGAGACCAGAATTGCACACAATAATTAAGGTGCAGTTGCACCATGGAGCGACTGCACCGACCCACCCCCCAAAATTCTGCACTGCAACTGCCCCACCACCTTGCAGACTACCCCCATCCCCAAAACTACCTACACACACATAGAGGCAATACAAATGCAAATGGGCGGGTGTGTGCATGAACATACACAAACAGAGGAGCTGGAAAGAATTCCAAGAGCCACACTCTGTATGCTTTCCCTATTTGTTTTAGCCAAATAAGTGACCATACATTAGACACAGAAATATGCAGAAATAAATGAATTAACTTTTGCTCTGTTTTTTTTACTACTCCAGGACTACTACTTCTACTTACCATTTATCTAGTTAGAAGGCATATGCAGCACTGCACAGACACATGTAAAAGATGGCCCTTGCTCATTCAGAGCTTGCAATCTAGTCAAGGCAGACAACATTACAGCTGAGGACAAGGACATATCTAGGGGAATGGTAAGGAAACACATAAGAGACTAAGCAGATCAGGATCCAAAAATGGCCTTGGAGGAGAGTTTTCAGCTTGGATTTCACAAGGGCCAGAGATGAAGCCTGATGCACAAACTCAGGTAGTTTATTCCAAGCATAAGGAGCAGCAAGGTGGAAAGATCGAAGTCTGGAGTTGGTAGTAGAAGAGAAGGGCACAGATAGAAGAGATCTGCCAGAAGAGCGTTCCTGAGGAGGGGTGTAGGGAGAGATAAGAGAGGAAAAGTAGTGAGGAGCAACAGAATGAATGCACATAGGTCAGTAGGAAAAGTTTGAACTGGATACGGAAAGAGGGAGCCAGTGAAGCACTTTGAGAAGAGGGGTTATATGAGCATATTGAGGCTAGCAGAAGATTAGTAGTGCAGCTGAGTTTTGAACAGATTGATAGGGAGAGAGATGATTCAGAGGGAGACCAGCAAGGAGAAGGTTGCAATAGATGGTATGTGACTAAAGAATGGATAAATGTCATAGTAGTGTGCGTAGAAAGGAAGGGACAAATTTTGCCAATGTTGTAGAGAAAGAAGTGACAAGCTTTAGCTGTCTGTTGGATGTATGCAGAGAAAGAGAGAGTAGAGCTGAAGATGACCCCCAAGGTTGCAAGCTGAGTAAACAGGGAGGAGTGTAGTATTATCCACAGAAATAGAGAGGGGAAGAAGAGGGGAGGTGGGTTTAGGGGGAAAGATGAGGAGCTCAGTTTTGGTCATTTTCAGTTTTCAGATTTGTGGTGAGACATCCAGGCAGCTATGTTGGATAAGCAGGCAGAGATCCGGGTCTGGATTCCTGGAGAGATTTCAGGCACAGAAAGATCTGAGAGTCATCAGCATAAAGATGATACTGAAAACCATGGGAGGAAATAAGTGCACCAAGGGACTGAGTATAGAGAGAGAAAAGGAGAGGTCCCAAGACACAGCCCTGAGGTACACCAACTGAGAAGGGGATGGAGGTAGAGGAGGAATTACCAGAACAGACACTAAAAGAGAAAACCAGGACAGAACAGAGTCTCTAAATCCAAGCGAGGACAGGGTATCGAGGAGAAGGTGATGATCAACAGTGTCAAAGGCAGCAGAAAGTTCAAGAAGGATGAGAATCGAGTAGAGGCCTTTGGATTTGGCGAGGGACAAGTCGCTGGAACTTTGGCAAAAAGCCATTTCTGTGGAATGTAGAGAACGAAAGCCAGATTGCAGTGGGTCCAGGAGGTATTGAGAGGAAAGGAAGTCAAGACAGTGGTGGTGAGCCACTCATTCAAGTAGTTTTGAAGCAAAGGGGAGGAAAGAGATAGGTCGATAACTGGAAGAACATGTGGGATCTAGTGAAGGCTTTTTGAGGAGAGGTGTAACCATAGTATGTTTGAAGGCCATTAGATCAGTTGCAATGGAAAGCAATAGGTTAAGGATATGACAGATGGAAGGGATAATGGTAGAAGAGATAGAGCTTAGCAGATGGGTGGGGATAGGATCGGAAGAGCACGTAGTCAGTTTGGAGGAGGGAGATTTGCAGTTTCCTCAGCGATTTCAGAAAAGGAAGAAAGGGTGACTGAAGATGAGGAAAGGATATGGGATTGAAGAGGGGGATGAGGTGGAGGTGACCCAGCAGAGAATTCAAGGCTAATCTTCTGGACATTGTCATGGAAATAATCAGCCAAGGTCTGGGCAAACAGTGAAGGAGGGATTGGGGAAGGAGGAACCTTGAAGAGAGAGTTGAGTATAGCAAAGAGACAGCGAGGGTTAGAGGCAAGAGAGTTAGTCATATTACTCTTGCTTGGTGAGTGCTATGGCTGACTGGAAAGAGGTTAGCATGAATTTGAAATGTAGGTAGTCTTCAAGGGTATGTGATTTAAGCCAAAGGTGCTCAGCAGAGCAGGCACAGGAATGTAGGTAGCGAGTTGTCGAGGACAGCCAGAGTTGAGGTACGGTATGCTTTACAGGGCATGGAATGGGAGGAGCCAGTGCATCCAGAGCAGAGGAGAGTATAGTATTATTGAATGATACTGCCCCATCAACAGACTCAGATGACATAGTGGAGGAAAGAGATGAAAAGACAGCAGTGGAGAGAGCTGAAAGGTCGACAGTGTGAAGATTCCTAAACATGTTGATGGAGAACGGGCAAGACCAAGATGGAGGGTGCTTAAGAATGAAGACTAGTAGGTGATGGTCAGATAAGGGCAGAACTGAGGTGGAGAAGTTTGAGAGTGAGCAGTTGGAGGAAAAGACAAGGTCAAGGCAGTGACCATACTTGTGAGTAGGAGTAGTAGAGCACAGCTGGAGGTTGAATGACGAGGTAAGGGAGAGAGCTTTAAGGCATAAGGGTCAGAAGGGTCATCAACATGAATGTTAAAATTCCCAAAAATAAGGGAAGGGGAAGATGCATCCAAAAAGGAGGAAAGCCAGGAATCAAAGTCAATGAGAAAGGTAGAGGTGGACTTGTTGGGGGGTCGATAAATGACAGCTACCCAGAGAGGTAGTGGAGAAAAGAGGCGTATGCCATGGACGTCAAAGGAAGCAAAGGAATTAGATGGAGGCAGGAGGGGCTGGCATTAAAAGAATCTCAATCTCCAATCCCCAAGCCAGCACCCTCAGTATCTCCTCCTACCACCTCCTCTTCAGACGAGCACCCTCATTATCCCCTTCACCCTGAGGGTACTGGCTTGAGTTGAGTTGGCATAGCCTTATCCCATCCCCACTCAAGGGCAGCACCTTCAATATCCCCTCCCCCCTTCCCAGGCCAGCAGTAGCTTGTAGTGCTCTTTATCAGCTGGCAGCAGCAGTGAGGTTTGCCCAGCAGATGGCAGTGCATCACTAGAGAGCCCAATCTTTGCCATGTCGCTGCTTTGTGTCTGTCTGCTGATTGTGAGTGTTCAATGCAACGCTAAAAGCAAAGGCTACAGTGGGAGCAGCAGCAATGGTGGCAAAGGATGTGGGGCAATAGCAGTATGTGATTGTGGCATAGGTTTTGGCTGCAAGGCAGCAATAGATACAGCAGTAGCAGCCATGGAAGCCAAACAGCAGCAAGCAGAGGTAAAGTGGTGGGGCATGGCAAGCTGAACATCATCCACCGATGTGGTTGTGCAGTGCACCATACTATGCTGGGGCTTCCGCTGGCTCTTCACAAGGTTCCTGCTCCCAGGTCAGCAGAGACTGCAGTGTGCCTGCTAAAAGCGGGAACCAATCCCAGAGGCACAGATGCTCTTCCCTGATTGGAGGGTATGGCACGCTCGCTATTCCAGTTGGTGCTGCACATGCATCACCTTGCACTACTGATGCTACACCCATGCTCAGTTTAATCCCAACCTATTTTCTTCTCAGTCACACATTTTGTTACAGATGTTACCTTATACTGATGCCATCTAGTGGCTCATATCTCACTTCTCACACCATGTTTCAGAGCAACAGCACTGGAACTACCACTTTATTTATTTTATTTAAAGGGTATTTCTATCCTGCCTTATCCTTCAATCAAGGCGGTGAGCACAGCAAACGATCATTAGAAGTGGTGTGTGTGTCAGTGAGAGTATGTACAGAGTGGGGGTGTGTGTGCGAATGTGTTGATTAGAGTGTGCTATTTACAGTGTGCGCTATGTACAGTATATACATGTGTTTTCTGGGTTTGGTTTTGGTTGAGGTAGGCTGTCATTGAGTCCAGTTTGGATCTGGTTTATGGATTCGGTTAAGCGTTGGAGCCGTAGTGCTCTGTGAAGAGTACAGTCTTTAGGTGCTTTCGGAAGTCCTTATGACATCAGTAGGTCAAAGGTGAAAACCGTAAGATATAGCAATGAACCACTAGGCTTAGTCTGCATTAAATCACTACCTGCAATCGTACAAATTGTTGGAAGATGGATACTTCTGTGTAGAAGACCATATCATGCTTGCTCAAATCTAGTGATCATTGAAGGAATTCCCTCTTGCTGCACTTATGTGGACCTGCGAGTGGCTCGGCAGCCAACTTCACAATGACAGCACAGCTCAGCCGAAGAGCCAAGCAATCCTTCCTGCTCCAGTACATCCCCAAGTAAGGAGAGTACAGAAGCTTCAAGGAACGGCAGGCTCCCCCAAACAATCGGGGTCGAGCCGGGCCGCTCCACGCCGCCCCAACAGCTGCCCAATCAGAAGGCAAAGGAACATTTAAATGCCGCCATCATCGAGCATGCCCGCGCCTGGCGGGCCTTGCCAGAGGGCCCTTTGGCGTGGCCCTCAGGCACGGGCCCTACAATAAAATGGCATACACCCATGCCGGTGAGCCCAGGTATGCTGCCTGCAATGTAACCCATGATGCCCAGTCTGCTTGCAAAGCATTTATTTATACTATGTGTAATTGTGCTGCATAGCCTGTAGTCAACACTGCTTGTAATCTAACCCATTGATTCATCTAATCTCCTTTTCCCCATCCCCTATCCACCCCCACCCTTACCTGTGTTTGCCCTTACTAGATCATAAGCTCCCTCTGTGTTTGTACTGACTAGTTTATAAGCTCTGATGAGCAGGGACTGTCTGTCTGTCTGTCTCTTATTCAAATAGAAATGCACAGTAGTAGTAGTAGTCGAAGTAATGGGAGACAGCCAACCTGGTTTTGCCTTAGCTAGATTGTTGCTCTGCGTGTTTTTTGTCTCGACTAGATTGTAAGCTCTCACGAGCAGGGACTGTCACTCTTCTGTGTCTGTACACCGCTGCGTATGACTAGTAGCGCTTTATAAATGTTCAATAATTATCCCGAATTAACTATTGCTGCATGTCACCATAATTGTTTTCCCGATCTGTCTATTGTTCTGTGTTGTCTTGACTAGATTGTAAGCTCTGACAAGCAGGGACTGTCTTTTTGCTTATAATTCTGTACAGCGCTGCGTGCGTAGCGCTATATAAATGCTAAATAGTAATAGTAGTAGTGATGAGAATCCTGAGCCAGGGACACACCTGTCAGAAATATGGTACCAAGTATACCTGCAGTGTTTATTTGTTTCTATTGGATTGCGTTTGTTGCACTATTCACACCTTACATTATTGTGTTTGTTTTTGTCCATAAGAACATAAGATATGCCATACTGGGTCAGACCAAGGTCCATCAAGCCCAGTATCCTGTTTCCAACAGTGGCCAATCTAGGTCATACGTACCCAGCAGTTTCCCGAAAAGACACAGGTTCCACAATGCTTGTACTGGGTCAAGCACTGATATCCTGGGTCCCTTCTTAATAATGGTTTATGGATCTTTCCTCCAGGAACTTGTCCAAACCTTTTCTAAACCCAGCTACACTAACAGCCTTCACTACATCCTCCGGTAACAAATTCCAGAGTTTGATTACACGTTGAGTGAAAAAATATTTTCTTTTATTAGTCTTAAATAGTTTACCCTGTAACTTCATTGCATGTCCCCTAGTCTTTCTATATTCTGATAATGTAAACAATCGATCTACGTTTACCCGTTCCACTCTGTTCATTAATTTATAGTCTTCTATCATATCTCCCCTCAGCCGTCTCTTTTCCAGGTTAAAGAGCCCTAACCTTTTTAGCCTTTCTTCATAGGAGTGTCCTTCCATCCCCTTTACCATTTTGGTGGCTCTTCTCTGAACCTTTTCTAATAACGCTATATCCTTTTTAAGATAGGCCGACCAGAATTGCACACAATATTCAAGGTGCGGTCTTACCATGGAACGATATAGAGGCATTATAATATCTTTTGTTTTATTTTCCATTCCTTTCCTTATGATACGTAGCATTCTATTTGTTCTCTTGGCTGCCGCTGCACACTGGGCCGAGGGTTTTAACATGTTATCCACAATGACGCCTAAATCTTTTTCTTGGGTGCTGGTTCCTAATGTCGAACCTTGCATCGTGTAACCATAGTTTGGGTTGTTCTTCCCTAGGTGCATAACTTTGCACTTGTCCACATTAATTTTCATCTGCCATTTTGATGCCCAGTCTTCCAATTTATCAAGATTCTCTTGCAATTTTCCACAACCCTCTTGGGTTTTAACAGCTTTAAATAGTTTTGTGTCATCTGCAAATTTGATAACCTCACTCGTTATTCCCCTTTCCAGGTCATTTATGGATATGTCAAAAAGCAGCGGACCCAGCACAGATCCCTGGGGTACACCACTATTCACTTTTCTCCATTGGGAAAATTGGCCATTTAGCCCTACCCTCTGCTTTCTATCTTTTAACCAGTTCCTGATCCACAATAGTACACTGCCTCCTATCCCATGACTCTAGTTTTGCCAAACGTCTCTGATGAGGGACCTTGTCAAAGGCTTTCTGAAAGTCCAGATACACTATATCAACTGACTCACCTTTGTCCACCTGTTTATTCACACCTTCAAAAAAACATAACGGATTAGTAAGACAAGATCTTGCTTGTCTAAAGCCATGTTGGCTGTCTCCCATTAGGCCATGACTATCTACATGCTGAGTAATTTTGTTCTTTATGATGGTTTCTACCATTTTTCCCGGTACTGACATCAGGCTCACCGGTCTGTAGTTTCCAGGATCACCCCTGGAACCCTTTTTAAAAATTGGCGTTACATTGGCGATCCTCCAATCTTCAGGTATTACAGATGATTTTAATGAAAATTCACAGATTACTAATAGCAGATCTGCAATCTCATATTTTAGTTCTTTCAACATCCTTGGATGTATACCGTCCAGCCCAGGTGATTTGCTATTCTTCAGTTTATCTAATAGTTGTAATACATCTTCCCGATGTATTGATATGTCCTTCAATTCTTCCGCACCTTTAACTACCACTTCAGTCATGGGTAACATCCCTACATCTTCCTCAGTAAAGACTGAAGCAAAGAATTCATTCATGTTTGAATTTATGTTCCTCTAATGCATTTTTATTGTAAACCACAATGATGCGAATTTTTGTGCATATCACAGTATCACAAAATTTTACAAATAAAGAAACAGCCCACCAGTGCCAGACAGGGATCAGTAGCTGCATGCGTAGAAACTCCCTGTCTACACTCGCAGTGGGTGGCTTTCAAAGGCTCTTCTGTGACTTGATCTGCAGGACATTTATAGGAGAAAGTTGTGCATAAACTCAAAGAAAAAAAAAGGGAGATGTTACAGATGTTCACTTATACTGCTGCCTTCTAGTAGCTCATTGTTATATCTCACTATTGTCACCTTTCTTCTTGATGTGTTCAATGTGTCTTTACTTCTAACTCTCAAACACATTTGCTGCCTTAACTCAAATCCTATTAGTTGTTTTTGTTATGTGACTGTGGGGCTAATTCTATAAAGCTGTTTCCACATGTAAAGCACAGTAAAGCAGTCTCTTATAAATTTAGGTGCTGGTATAAATACATAAAAAATAGGCACACCAAAAGCTAGCACTTATTCTTTCGTTTATATGCGTAGGCATTTCCGGCAGGGTATTTTGAGGTAGCGTTTATAAAATACTCATGTAGAGACACACCTTTAAAACTTTCTCCACAGCAGGTGTCAATGTAATCTAAAAGGCCACACACCTTGTGTGGCTAATAAGTTAATAAATTACACTAGTTTTCAAAAGGAAAATATCCAGCCCAAACCCCAAGGGACCACTAAACAGTTCTCCTTTATCCTGGGTCCTCTCTTGTCCTTTTGCTCAGTACATGCAAACTCTCCTCCAGGTGGACAGTTCTCTCTAAAGGGAAAGAATCTCCCTCCAAGGCCCAGGGGTAGATTCCATTTGCCAACACAAATGGCGACATGGGTGCTCCTTTTTGCTTTACTAGTAATAGTGCACACATAAAATGTCTTGGGACATTCTCCTTCAACCAGAGCTGATACAGCATACATCTTATATTTGCGACTGTAATCCCTCTCACTTTTTGTCAGTTCTTTCATAGGTGGTTTAAGATACAAAGGCAGGATTACCAGACCAATTAAAGTACATTTGGGTGAACACGCCTCTCAGATCAGTATTCCTACTCTCCCTACCCCGGTTGTGGCACACTGTCTTGAACACCAACATTGATTTTATGATCTGAAATGATGTGTCATTGATCACTTTCCTCACAATCCTTGCAGAGGTGCTCGTATATCAAAACTCCAATGGTTGGAGCAACGCTTGATCTTCAGGTTATGAACTGTTACTCCATGGGCTTAAATCTCAAGTAGGATTTGTCGAGCCTTCTGTGAATGGACTTTCTTCTGAATGGACTCATTTGCATACGGCTGTGCTGTCACCTCTTCTATGGTGATTATTGCTGTACTTGAGGCAATTGGCTGGAGGTAATTGGTTCAGAGAGAATATCTTTGGATGACGTCAGACACTGAATATAAAAGGAAAGAGCTGGTTACTTTGTATTTTATAAGCACGTTTTTGGTCTTCTGTGAACTAGAGGCTATGCAGCACCTGACGCAGAGCTTATTGGACTGACTGATTAGAAACTCGAGAAGTGTCACACATAATGTAGGGGATGCCTCACCATTTGTTCCAGAAGTGCTCTTCAAGCTAAGCCTTTCATAGGGGCAGGGGTTTCCCGAAGTTTGGGCAAGTCTAATCCCTTGCTGAGTGGGCATAACAAGGTCTTCCCTCCTCTATGGGATCCATTATCATGCAGTCTCCTCCGTAAGGGAATTCTTTTTCCCAGTACCTTCTCCTATAGGCAAGCTCCTGTTCTCTCTCTCTCTGGTCCTTGGTTTTGTGGCTCAAACCCTACGTTTCTCCACTCTCCAACAACTGGCAATGGGGTAGGTGAAATCTCTTGTACAGACACTTCACACGCAGATAATAAATTAATATTCAAGGGAGAGTTGATGCTCAAGCGGAAGGTAAAATAGACCCATTTCTCAAGGAAACTGCTATTCTAATATGCTACACCACCATGCAAACACACTAGGGGTCTCTGGTTTATAAATGGGCAGGAATGACCATTCTAGCCATCCTGGATCCTTACAGAAAGTCTACATACAAATTTACACCCATTGTGTAGTAGCATGAATGTTCTGGTTTATTTTACTTGCATGCATAACCCCTCCCAATCCCAGCCCCTGGGAATGCATCCACTCAATTCGAGTAACATTATGTGCAAAGAGGCTATATGCATAGACATTTAACCTCACAAAGACTGGGTAATTTTAAAAGAAGTCCTTTTTTGCAAATAAACCTTTGTTTTATGTGCAGAAATCATAAATATAAGATTCTGATTGAAAAGGTACCCGTTAGTAAAATTTCTTTTTTTGTCGGAGATAGTCGGCAAAGTAAGCGGGAAATTAACTACCGCTGACCACCGCGACTGCTCCTTTTTTATTATTATTATTAACTACCGTTGACCACCGCGACTGCTCCTTTTTTAAAATTATTATTCAAACAATAGGAGTTTGGTTGTACTTAGACCCTACCAACAGGATTTTTGGGAAGGCCCGGATACTCGGTCCCGTACCAAAACTCGTCAATTGTCAACTTATCAGGAAGATCTTTAACTTCGTCTCAATTACAGGTCTTGGAATTGGGTTTATCCTTTGTACCTACTCCAAAATACGACGGCTTTGCAACCAGATTAGCTCTCCATAAATTTTTCCGCAAACTTCGTGTTATTCAACATTTCTCTGATTCTCCTAACATATTAGGATGTTCTGTAGTAAAACCATCTTCTAGATGGTTGCCTTCGGGCAATATTGATCGAACTATTTCCCTTTATCAAGATCTAGTTTTGCAGCATTTACAAATATTGGAACAAAAGTCTCTTAAAGCATATTTTAATCTCTCCAGAGATCAACACGAAGCTCTTCAACAATTGGCCACAATGGATGTGGTAATTCGGCGGGCAGACAAAGGAGGAGCAACGGTTGTGTTATCTACAACACAATATCAACATCAAGTAGATACTCACCTTAATGACATCACAACTTACAAATGTCTAAATGACAATCCTACTAAGGAGTTGCAAGCCCGTATTCAGGAGTTAATAACCCAAGCATTTCTATGCAATTGGATCACTAAACAGGAATCTGTTTTTTTGATCAACAAACATCCAAAGGTTCCTGTATTTTACCTTGTCCCTAAGATTCATATATCTTTACGGGACCCACCAGGCAGACCCATAATATCCTGTCGAGACTCTGTGCTCGAACCACTTTCTAAATTTTGCGATGTTTTCTTGCAGCCTGCAGCAGCAAAAGTGACTTCATATATTAGAGACACCGGGGATTTTTTGGCTCAATTACTAACATGCACTGATGTTTCCTCATACACATACTTGGTAACTCTTGACGTTCAATTGTTATATACGAATATCAATCAGGAAGAAATAATGGCTTATCTTACAGATTATCCTCTTGATCTTCCAGAACGCATCCCTAGATCTTTTCTGTTAAATCTTTTAGATTTGGTTTTGAATAATAACTTTTTTCTTTACCGACAGCAATTTTATTTGCAGACAATGGGAATAGCGATGGGTGCCACAGTAGCTCCATCAATTGCAACTATTTACATGGGCATTTTTGAATCGCTATTTGTATATTCAGATCCAGCATTTTGTTTTGTTCCCTTCTGGAAACGTTTTATAGATGATGTTTTCTTTCTATGGACAGGAACTAAGTCAGATCTTGAGCTTTTTGTTCAACGGCTCAATGCTCATAAGCCTAACATTCAATTTTCAGCTCAAATGGAAGTCTCTAATATACAATTTTTGGATGTCACAGTGTTTTTGACACCATCGGGTTTAGAAACGACACTTTATAGGAAACCAGTCCAGCGCAATACTCTACTCAGATATGACAGTTTTCACCCACGAGCTCTCAAGCGTGGATTACCGTTTGGACAATTTCTGCGTCTTCATCGCAATTTTTCCACGACAGATGAATTTAAAATACACGCAGCCGATTTGAAAAATCGGCTTTTTCAAAGAGGGTATCCTCTTGATGTCATTTATAAAGCATATAAAAGGGCCAGACATCTTCATCGTGAATGGCTCCTTCAACCAGTTTCTGCCGTATCGGAGGAGAATGTAGTTACAGGCATTTTGCCATATACTAGCAATATGACACAAGTGGTACAATTACTACATCAGTTCTGGCCAATATTAGGGCTCCATTCTTGTTTTCATGACAAGACTCTTCGTATTGCCTTTTCAAGGAAGGCGAATTTAAGAGATTTAATTATGAAGACCACACATATATCAGATCGCCCTGTATATACACATGACATCAGTGGACACTTTCCTTGCAATCAATGCAAATATTGCAATTTAACAATATCAGGAGAAACTTGGATAGATAAGCATACTTTGAAGACATATTCTTTACGAGGTTACACAGATTGTTCCTCTACTTTTATAGTCTATTTGATAATTTGCCCTTGTGAAAAATACTATATAGGACGAACGATCCGACCTGTAAAATTGAGGCTGTCTGAACATGCCTCGCGTTTGAGATCAAAATGTCTTTCTGCTCCTATGGTAGAACATTGTTTGCAACATCAACATGTGTTTGAGTCTTTACGCTGGAGAATTATAGATGTTGAACCCCTCGATCCCAGAGGAGGTAATCGAGAACAGCGATTACAACTCAGAGAACAAAAATGGATTTTTCGTTTAAACACTGTTAATTCCGATGGTCTCAACATGCAAATAGATTGGTATACTATCATTTAAAGTAGCTAACCCTGTAAGGTGTTCTCCTGTCAATGAGATCTTCCTTACTGCTATGATTCGCTACACAGGTTCACGTGATTGCTACTGGGCTACTGAGCGTTTGTGGAATAGTGACGTCAGACGCCGAAGTATAAGAAGAATACACCCGATATTCATTTGGAAAGCGGCTCTTAATCTTAGAGCAGAATTCAAGTTTTGTTGCCAGTGAGAGATGACCTGAGGAAGGGTTATAATTTCTACATGATTAACCCGAAACGTGTAACACGTCATCAACCTGGTGGATATCTGGCATCTTGTCTGCTTCTTTGAAATTTCACATGAGCTAAGTACAACCAAACTCCTATTGTTTGAATAATAATAATAATTTCCCGCTTACTTTGCCGACTATCTCCAACAAAAAAAGAAATTTTACTAACGGGTACCTTTTCAATCAGAATCTTATATTTATGATGTTTATTTTTTGATTCTGTTCGGTTTTAATAATTGGTTTATGTGCAGAAATGGCTTTTAAAGTTACCTTCATATGCCTACTCACAATGGTCATATATATATATATATATAAAGGGTGGCCCAAAAAAAGTGAGAACATCTTGTAGCATATAAGTTATTTGAAAATTCAAAAAAGACAGATGTAAACGATTGACAAATTTTAAAACAAAGATGGTGCCCAGAAATTGTCGAAATAAAGACGTTACATAGCTAAAAAAGGTAAATAAGCAAACTGTTTAAGCTTTTAATTTACGAGATGTTCTCACTTTTTTTGGGCCACCCTGTATATATATATATATGATATGTACTATACAAATCATTAAATGTGTGGGTGGAGATCTTTCGAGACCAATGCAAAAGATGTCATTCTCTGCTTCAGAGGAACATAGAAACAGAAAATGACAGTAGTTAGAGACCTTATGACCTTTATATTCTGCCCTTTCATATCAACTACTCAGCTCTGCAATCCCTTTGTCTCTATCAGAGATCTTCTGTGCTAGTCCCATGTTTCTTGAAATCATGGTCTTGGGCAAGCCACTTAACCCTCCGTAGCCCATGTTCCCTATAAAATAGTTATCTCCAAGTTATAATGCCCTGTTCAATGTAATTTCAGTTTGTTCAATGTAAACCGCACTGATGCAGAATAGCGCGGTATATAAGAGAGTGTAAATAAATAAAAATAAATAAATAAATGGTCTTCCTGTACGCTGCAAATGTTAGCATGTTGGCTTTCAAAAATCACCTCAGAGAAAATAAGTTCAGAAGGCCTCAAACCGATTTATAGGTGAAAAGAGCAAAAATCATTTAGACCCCTGATGCAGGTAGGTGCCGAAACATGGCTGTGTCAGGTCATAAAAAGCTTTTTACATTTCATCTTTTTGTGTGTTGTGATAAGGAAGCTTATCATAGCTCAGGTAGGAGCTATAGAAAAGATGATGTGACTCTGAACAAGCAACCTGTCAGTTCTGGTAGAAGCAAGAAAACAGAGTTTTCACATAAAAGACTACCAGTCCCAGAATGCACCAGGTTTCCAGCCGCCATGAGAGGGGCTGAAGTGAGAAAATGTGTGTGCAATCAAGAGAGCTATGAGGTAATCCCTAAGCACTCATCTCAAAGGGCAGGGCCTGATTCAAGACAGCTGCGCTGTGTTAGGGAGGAGCACACATTAGGAAAGAATAAGAATAGAGATTATTCTTCAGATAACAGCTTCAGCAAAAGCTTCAGGGAGAGCTTCAGCAACGGCTACAAGCTCCAGCCCTGCTACAGGTTTAAGCAGCATCTCAAGAAGCAGAAGCCAAGCCAAGCGGATAGAGAGAGAAGGAAACTCTCTGGAAGGAAGAGAAGAAAGGCCATTGGAAGGTCTGGGAGATTCCAAGGCAGTACCCATACTGGGAGGTATTCCAAATGCCAGCAGAGTCCATTGGACTGGATTCAGCCAGAGGAATGGAGTGGCAGAGATAGGAATCACCAGTGGCTACCTGGAAGAGAGAAGACTGCATGTGGAAGGGACTTTCAGACCAAGGCCAGAAGGTATGTGAGAGGAGATCCAGTGTCCAGGGATCAAGATTGGAAGGCTGGACATCAGAATTGGATTACATACTGGCCAGGCTTTACAGAGAGGAATTATGATGGCAGGAGAGGCTCAGGTATGAACACTGATCCAGACCCTATCTATAATAGAGAATGGCAGCAAGGGAATAAGCATTCTCATGATAGTGCCTTAATGAAAGACTCGTCTGTGCCAATGTATGATAGTGACCCTATGCTGATTGATGAAGGGGGAGATACAGCAGATGAAAATATTACTTACATGGACTGTTCTCTATCTAATTGCTATTGCTAGCTTTCTGTGAGCAAACACATCAGCCATCACAAAGAAACCTAATTTTGTTCTTTATTTCCACTGCAAACAGCTCTTAAAGCAGGATTTGGGTTCACACAGTAGCAGCCAGCCAGCTAAAGGCTTCCAGCTGGTCAATTGATAGTAATTAAAGCTGCACCTGATTGTGTGTGTGAGCAAGGGAGAATCACTGCTGGGATCTGCGTGGAAAATAAGCAGAAGTTAACCTAACAAGCAAAGTTTATTTATTTCTTTGTGCCTTTGTTTTTGGTAATTATTTGCTAAGAAAACATTAGCTAATTGCCTGACAAGCTGAAGGTTGTTTTTCTGTTTTGCTTTATGACTTTTTGTTATCCATTTAAACACTGCAAGCAAGTAACCTCATTTATATTGCTATCAAGCATACATGTGCTGGGTGAATTAAACCCCATCAATAAAAGAAGTATTTTATTGGCCTTACCACTTGGTTTCACAACTCAAATTATTGTCATCAGCTGTGTTTGGGAGTGAATGAACTACAATACCCACAATACCTTGCAAGAATCATATGAATGTATGCATCGTCAAGATTGTGTAAGTTCTCACCCTAGGCAGCCGTCTGACAGTGTGCATATGGTTTGTGGCCAGCTTCCACTCTGGTGACTTTTTAAAATATTTCTCACTACTATACAGTCCAGTATTACATTCAAATGTTAAGCATTCATACATAATGAGAGTAACATAGGCAGGCAAGACTGCCCCCTCCCCTTCCCCCGACTCACAATTATTCCCCACACAGCTAATGAGACACAAGACATATAAATGTTTGGGGTAAAAGATTGCAGCTTTATTTAATGCAATGAAAACAAACGACATAGGGCCCCGGGACCACCCAAGTTAATGCCGTTGCCGATTTGCACTGAACCCGAGTGCTTCGGACAAAATGGGTGTTGCTGCTTGCATACTGCCTTGAGATTGCTGTTTTGGGGCACCAGAAGCCAGATTGGCCCTGCCTTTAAGAGTCTGCTGGAACACTCTGCCATAGCTGCCAGCTAGAGTGAGCAATCTCTCACTAGATTCGCCGACATTGCTGTTACCCATTGCTGATACCCACCACCAGCTGCAACATAGTAATCGGGTTGACCAGTGGCATAAATGCTGCCCAAGCAGCACCCGCAATGTGGGGGAGACCAATAAGGAAGTGGGTCCACTTCAGCTGGCCCACTCGTACACCGTGCAGGACACACCACAGTGATGGTGCAACCAAAATGTGATCCTCCTAGTTCTCGTACCTCTGTTGCTGTTTGCCTGCAGCATACAATATTCAACCCAAATCACAACCCGGCAGTGACTTTGCTTTCTTTTTGCATGTGGCTTATGTAAAAGGAAAAGTACCAAGTCTTGTGCGATTTTGCGCAGCAGCCCATCAACATTTGCTGTCTCCGAGCCAAGTCCTGCGAGACGGCTCAGCAGCAGCAAAAGACAATGAGCTGCGGAGGCATGTGCTTGGTGGCTCTCCTGTTACAGAATGGACTCAGATCTGCATGCAAAAGAAAGCAAAGTCACCACTAGGTTGTGATTCAGGTTGCATGCTAAAATGGCAAGGTTTCTTTTTCATCGGTAAAACAAGGTGGTTCAGGTACAATAGGTTTTCTTTCCCTATCCCCAGTGGACTTAAAATTTAAGCTGGTAGTGTCTTGAGATGACACAGAAACCTAACTCTTTAATGCCTATAAAGTACAATTTTAAAATGTCTTGCATTTTGTATTATGGGATAAGCAACAGGATAAAATCAAAATAAACATAACTATCTTTTATAGCTCAACAAATAGGGGTGCATGGAGTGGTGGGTGCTCCCCAAAACAAAGGCATGGGGAGGGATGACCTGCATGGAGCAGCAGGTGCACCTACTCTTGCTGCCTTCCTGAGCAGACTAGATGGACCATAGTGTTACTATGTTACTATGAATGGGTAAGTGCGCAATGTAATAGGGGATCCATATCCCTCAAGACATCAAAGGAGTTTCATGAGAAACTGAAGACAGGACAGTGAATGAAAACTTACTTCTCTTAAGACTAGAGCAAGTAAAGTCTGCGCAGAAACACGATTTGCGCCCCTCTCTCTTCGGAGCCAGCAGCAGTGGGGGAAAGGCGGGAAGAGGAAGAAAGCCGAAACACCTGCATCCAGGAGCGGCCACTTCCCCCTCCCCAGACTGAGCTCACTCACTGGACTTGCACTCCCGCTTTGGGACTTGCTCCCTCCATTCTCTCCTCACCTCCTCCGTTATCTCTCCCTGCTCAGGAATCTACCAAAGGGAGTGGGGGGGGGGGGGGAAGGGTTGGGGACCAGCAGCAGCAGTGCTCCTCCCTGCAGACCTGCTGGTTTCTCAATCTCCCTCCCTAAATTCAATTTACTGGCATTTCCGGGTCACCAGAATTTCTGCATAACAATATTCCTCTCTTTTTTGTCCCCAAGACTCACGACAATAACAGACAAGGCTGCAAGGAGAGCTTTAGCCCAGCCCTTTGAAGGCATTGCCTAGGGAGGAGGAGTTCTGCAGCAAGCGCTTGTGTGCTGCTAGACGGAATTCCTCAGATTACTGTGCTGCTAGACGGAATTCCTCAGATTACTGTGCTGGCCCGACCATTAGGCAAGATTAGGGAGTCGGCCTAGGGCAGCAGCTTCCTAGGGGCAGTAAAGAGCAGCAGCAGACAAAGCAGACAGTAGATCCCGATAGCGAGACAAACTCAAAGAGCCATAAACACATTCACCTGTAGGGAGAGTGGGCACATATACATAGCAAAATTTCATATTTGAAAGTATGATGTTCAATTATGCATTTTTACAGGACTGTTGTTGGCAGTGAGGTCTTCAGATGATCATAATTGTTGAGTTTGATCAACAAAATCTTCTGTAGGGGATAAGGCTTAAGATTTGCTTAGGGCACCCAATATCTTGCACTGACTCTGGAGCCAGCCCTGCTGGGGAGTCTGTGATGCTTTTTTCAGATGTTGGTGTACCAGTGGCATGAATTCCACCCCAATAGCTCCTGTAGTATGGGGGACCCAGGCAAAAAGGGGGCCCATACATCTCCAAGGACCTGCACTGCAGGGTCCAGGCAGAGCACAACAAACACCTTACTTTAAATGAAGTTTGCCATACAGCCTCCCATCCCTGCTTGAAAGTAATACTTTCTTGTCCAGCAGTGGCCAGGCCGAAGTCTTGTGATAACAGCCACATGATTTCAGTGGAGAGTGATAGCTGCTGGGCAAGAAAAGTATTACCTACAAGCAAGGAGAGGAGGCAGTGTGACAAATTTCATTTAAAGTAAGTTGTTTGCTGCGCTGTGGGGAGATGGAGGCAGGGAGGGAAGGTAGGACAGAAAACAGAGAAGGTCCCTCTCCCTGCTTTCACATCATGGGGCCCCTCAGCAAAACTTTGCTTGGAGGCCCCCTTTTAGAACTTATGCCACTGGGGTTGATATTTAATAAATACAATGAACTATTGAGACATACCAATAGCTTTGATTAAACACGCCTGCCATACTAGCTAACTCATACCACTAACTGCCCAAGGGATATCAAAGCATGTAGGGTGCAGTGGGTAAGTGTTGCTGGCTCAAAAGAGGCCAAGAACCAGATATGGCAGACCTTTAAATCCTGGTGGGTCACACCCAGTACCTCTCAGTCCTCTGCCTATCTTGTAATGTGTCACAGTAACTGATCCAGCACCCTCGCACACACCAGCTTACATGGCGCAACCCATCTGGCTAAGATTCAGCCATCCTGGACTACATCCTGATCAGCTGTCAATTCCAATTGTCACTCAAAGATGTCCATGCAATGAGGCGGCCCGATTGTGGATCTGACTACTACCTCGTTCATGTCAAGGTACAGCTACGATTACAATGGGCAAAGCGCAAGGCACCTCCACCAGCCAAACTGAACTGGACGTCTGAGGGATTCAGCACTCAGACAAGAATTCCAAATCACGCTATCCAACAAATTTGTAGCACTCAAACCATCAGATAATGTAGATGCAGAAGAAAAGCAGATATCGGAATCCATTCTGGAATGCGCCGTCCCTCTGTGTCCACCCATCCAACATCGGACACAGCCATGGATTCGGACGAGTGCCTGGTGGATAAACGGAAACGAATCAAACACGTCAACTTTCATCAGTACCGGTGACTAAACAAAGAGGTCAGACAGAAGATGAAGGTGGAATGAGAAGCCTACTGGAATGATGTCGCAGCCAACTTGGAAGAAGCAGCATCCAGGCACGAGTACTAGAATCTGTATCAGACCCTTAGGAGCACTGTTCCCTCTAAGCTGTGCGCGTGTGCGCGCGCACACACCTTGCCGAGTGAGCGCACATACTTTACAATAGAGCGCACAAAAATTATGGCTCTGATTCTGATAGAACACAACACAGATGTCTTAAAATTTAAAAGTTATGATTGTAATTATTAGAAATTTCCCGCTTCATTTAGTAATCGTCTATTTTCATTTAATTTGATTAAAATCAGTGTGGTGTACATACTGTATTCTGATGTGTAGTCAAATTTTAAAGTATATAAATCCGAGTGTCGTTATGTGGTGCACAAAAATTTAACCTTCCTTCAAAAGCTGCACAAAGCTGATATTTTATGCGCACACAGCCTACAGAAAATTAGAGGGAACATTGCTTAGGAGACTAAGTGGTAAAACAAAGTCGACCAATGACAACATCAAGAAAGTGGATGGCACCTTCGTGAGTTACCCTGGTGAATGCCTGCAACAGTGGAAAGAATTTTTCCAACAGCTATACAACCACGATCCACCCTAGCGACCAATACCAGAGCCACTACCCATTGACCTGCCGGAGAATCCATCCCTCAACGGTGAGTCAACGGTCGATGAAGTGAAGTGTATGATATGATTATTCAAAAATGGAAAGGCACCTGGAGTGGATGAAGTCACTGTCAAAACGATCAAAGCTGGGGGAGACATCCTGCTGCAGCGGCTTCATGCTGGCGCACGGAACGAGTTCCATCAGCATGGAAGAAAGCAACCATCGTGCAAATCCTGAAGAAAACCAATATCCGGGAATGCAAGAACTACTGCGGCATCAGCCTCCTTTCAATCATTGGCAAGGTGTTCATGAAGATCATACAATCAAGGCTGCAGAAACATTATGAACAGACAAGCCAAGAAGAGCAAGCAGGTTTTAGACCACATCGGGGCTGCACCAATCAAATATTCACCGTTCATCAAACTGGCAGAGGAAAGGATCAGGTGTGCAAAGCGAACCATCAATGTCTTCATTGACTTCAAATCCACATTCGACTGTATTCACTGGCTCGCCCTGTGGAGTGCATTGGAAAATGAGTACATGCCCCTGAAGATCATCCAACTTCCACGAGCATCATACAATGGCTCAATGAGCAGTGTGTGGATCCAAAATGATCTATCCAAGGAATTTCCTATCCAAACTGGAGTCCGTTAGGGAGATGTCGCCTCACCCCTGATTTTCAATATCGTGATCGATACCATTATGAGGAAAACATTTGAGAACAGATGCAGGGTCCAGTATGATGTGAACAGCTTCCTGACCGACTTGATGTTCGCAGACGACAGTGGCATATTTGCTGATATAGATGTAGAGGCCACCGACATCCTTTACCACATCACCCAATCTTATGGCCTAAGAATCAATGCGGACAAGACCAATGTTATGACCACGGATGGATCACAGACCAATGTTCACTTCAATGGAATCCAAAGGTCCCTGAATTCAAATACTTGGGATCACTGGTGCAGGAGAAGAAGATGACATCTACCACTGATGTCCACAGCAGGATTGGCCAGGTAACAGTAGCGTTCGCCTTGCTCAAATGGTGCCTCTGGAAGAAGGCTAATATCTCCACCAAGACCAAAATTTGCCTCTTCCGAACACTGATCCTGCCAATTCTCCTGTACGGATTGGAAACATGGACTCTGCTCAAATCTGATATTAGCAAGCTCGAGATCTTTCAAATACAATGCCTGAGACAGATTTTGGGTGTCTCTCTTTGTGATTGCCATCGAAACTAGACAATTCGGACAAGGTGCGACCATCAGCCTTCAGTCAAAGAACAAATCCAAAAATGCAGACAGTGATGGTTTGGCCACATTTGCAGAAGGAACACCAGTCAACTGCCATACAAACTCCTCTGGCAAGAGCGACTTGTCCACTGGAGGGTTAAATGAGCAGCACTGAAGAAAACGTGACTCAAACATATCGAGGAAGACCTAAGGAACCAGCGACTGACCATCGACGAGGCCAGAAATATCATCACCGATCGCCAAGGTTGGAAGCATATTGTGAACAATACACGGAATCCAGCAGCACCTGCTCCCCAAAAGCCAGCTAAAGATTAAAGAAGAAGACCCAGTGACATGAAATTCACACTCCAAAATGTGAGGCGATGATGAGGGGAGGCCCGGTCTGGCAGGGATTGCTTGCAACAGAAGAGATGCCCTCTACCATGTTACAGCAGCTTCCTCAAATTTGTGATAACCTGAGTGCCAACTTATGGAATTAGTAGCAGGCCTAAGTGGGTTGGTTGGTACCTTTTCTAAGCCTGTTTTACAAATACAGGTAGGTGCCTGTCTTTATAAAATAATAATGTCAGTCCTGCACCAGTTGTGGCTATGTTACACACTCAAGAACAGGTGTTTAAGTCCATGCCTACATTATGGAAGTGTGTTCGTGAATTAAGGCATTTCATAATCTACTTGTGTTCTTCAATATTCCACTGTGCTCTGCCCAGATCGCACTTCTGGCAGCAATTACAGTAAAAGCAGGTGTGTATATTCCAGCATGTGTACTTTGACACCTGGTACACTTTTGTAAGAGTCATATTGTTTATGTAAATGACTATACTGTATATGCGTGCAAATGACTTTATAAAATTACCCCCATAATGTCTCTCCCCAAAAGAGTTTACAGGGTTAAGTGGGTACCTGAGGCAAGAGCAGATAGTGTGCTAGTAGCAGAAACAGGATTTGGGGACCAATATTCAAAAGGCATTTACACGGTTAACCGAATAATCGACGGCATATACATGGGTAGTGCTGTCGAATATTCCCAACTAAGTCCCTTACGTGCCCCGATGCTAGCTGGCTAGCAAATGGGCATGCCAGGGGCGTTCCAGGGTAGAGTGGAGGCAAGGACCGGTGCTTGCTGTGCAGCACTGATATTGGAAGCTGCATGGTTAGCACTTGGCGCCTATAAGATAGGTGAGGAAAACCCTCTTATAGGTGCTGAGGCTAACCGTGCAGCATCCAATATCGATGCTGCACGGTTAGCCTCGGCGGCTTCTGGGCAGCGCGGCCAGACCTGAATATTCACTTCGTTGCCACGGAAGCAAATATCCAGAGTTTGAGGTCAGCAGACAGGATTAAACGGCTATGGTACTTAGCCCTGACCAGTTGAATATCGGGCCCTTGAAGCCTAAGAAGGGAATTTTAGAAGGGAAGTCCAAGTGCAATATGGGACTCCTAAGCCAGAACACTGAATAAAAAAGCAAACGCATCCAGGTGCAGACATGATTTCACAAATGTGGACATGCTCGATATGGATGTCTGTGGGGGCATCTACATAGACATCTCCAGAATAGTATTGCAGAACCTGGACGTCTAGTAATAGCCTAATGATTAGAGGTAGTAGACTATGAGAGGTGCAGACAGGGTTCATATCCCACTGCTGTTGTCATTGAAATTGTGCTAGGGATGATGGGAGTGCTTTCTCCTCTACTTCGTCTGGATGTTTTTCAGCCAAAACAAGCACCCAGCTTCTAAAATGGCTCTGGAGACATCTCTGTGCTTTGGACATCTCTATGCCTGATTTTGGACAGCCAAAGCACAAGTAGGGTTTCCAAAATGACCCCCTAACATCCTAGCACATTGCTCTAACTACTAGGCCACTTCCTCTCCCATTTTATCCTATTACTTGTTATATAACTCCAATCCAAACATAACATCACTCAAGCTTCTTTGCATTTTTACAAGTAAGGCACTTTGTCAGATCTATGAAATGGGATCAAGAGAAAATACAGCATGAAAAGGAGCTTTTGAAAAGAATGTAGCAAGTATGACGGGAGAAATCTCAATTTCATAGTGGCACTTGTGCCAAAAAAAGCAAAGGGAGACAAAGCTTGAGGGTCTAGCAGAGCTCTGGCAGAAAGAAATGGCCCAGGTAGTATCAATGAGGGATAGACAAAACTTTAAAGAAGCCCACAGCAGGCCAATGGACTCCAAGTTAAAAGTGATGAAATTTAAAATAATACATCATTGTTATATTGATAAAGTAAAGCGTTAAAAACTGGATTGTCTGAAACACCAGAATGCAAGGAAGGAAGCTTGGTACAAAACTTTCTGAAGTGCTGATAACTGAATATATTTTCAGAAGAAGCAAGAGCAAATATCTGATCAACATGCAAAGCAGAGAAGAGGTCAGAAGGTCTTTGTGAATATATCCTTATTAATTGCAAGGAAATGGGTGTAGCAGGGATGGATTGAAGAACAGTCAGCTAGCATAGACCCATGGATAGATATAGGAGAAATGCAATTAGAGAGATTAGACATAAAGTTGGCAAACTGAAAAGCCCCCAAAGAATATATAGAAACATGGAAAATATTCAATGAATTGTTGGCTGAAGGCAAACATAGATTTTTAGAGACGTGTGATATTCAGTGGAATGAGGATAAAGGAGTCAGCTGTGTCAAAGGGGTGGCAGATGGGAAAGGAGACGTATGGGATGGGAATCAACAGAGAAGAGCCTGAGAATGAGTGAAAGTGAGTGAAGATGGATGAGGAGATGAATGAAAAGAAGGAAAGGGAGAAGTTTAAAACTAAGAAAACATGTGATAGCATGCATAAAAATGCCAGTGGCTTACAAAGACTTATTGCTGAAAGTGTACCTGATGTTTAACTAATGCAGATGGAATAATTTGTGTATATTCTTTCATTACTATAGAAACAAATTTTAAAAAATGTTTAGGTGAAATGCAATTTAGTTAAGGTATACAGTAGCTTGAGAATTTACAATACATTACATGCAGTAATCAACATTCAATTACAAGTTTGTTAAAAATACTTTAGGTTGGTTCTAAGATGGCGGCCTGCTAGAGCAGACATGTGTCCTCAAACTCCCAAGCCCTTCCAACCTTACAGAATTGCTGAACATCACTCTTAGGAATTGTGCACCTCAGTTGTTGAAGGGTGTGTGTGAAAATATTTTTTCACTCAACGTGTAATCAAACTCTGGAATTTGTTACCGGAGGCTGTAGTAAAAGCTGTTAGTGTAGCTGGGTTTAAAAAAGGTTTGGACAAGTTCCTGGAGGAAAGGTCCATAAACCATTATTAAAAGGGACATGGGATATCCCTGCTTGACCCAATACAAACATTGTGGAACATGTGTCTTTTGGGGAAACTGCTAGGTATGTATGACCTAGATTAGCCACTGTTGGAAACAGGATACTGGGCTTGATGGACCTTGGTCTGACCCAGTATGGCATATTTATTTATATTCTCTTATATACTGTGCTATTCTGCATCAGTGTGGTTTACATTGAACAAACTGAAATTACATTGAACAGGGCATTATAACTTGGAGATAACTATTTTACAGGGAACATGGGCTATGGAGGGTTAAGTGGCTTGCCCAAGACCACAAGGAGCACCTGTGGGACTAGAAACCCCAGTCCTTCTGGCCCAAGGTTGCTGTCCTCTAGTGGGATTTGAACCCCCGACCTTCCGGCCTGAAGTACCTTGCCCCAACCACTAGGCCACTCCTCCACTCCTTACATATGTTATGTTCTTATGTTCTTACAGTCTAAAGGCCCACAAAAGATGAAGGAAAAGGTGCTACTGGGGCAAAACAAAAATGAACACCGAGTCTGTGAATGCGAGTAAGCAACTATGGCAGCGTGCCTGTCACATTCAAGCGAATTGGGGCGGTCCCGCTCATCTTCACTGGAGAGTTTGTATTAATCAGGGAGACGGATGCCGAATTCTGCAGAATTTGCTGTCTGATACTGGAAAACATGTTTACAGAGATACGACCTGAAAATTAACAAATTAATGACTGGCTTGGCACTATCCAAAGTGACGCCACAGTGATTTAGACCAAGCTGCAAGTTACGGATAAATGGATGAAACAAAAAAGAGAAAAACATTGGTTGAGGATAAAATGGAAATTGTAAAAAGAGAAACTGAAGTCAATTGACAGGTTATGAGTTCAGTGCTACAAAAGTTGGAGGACATGAAAAACCACTCTCACAGAGGTAATGCCCACTTAATAGGTATACCAGAGGGGGCTGAAAAGGGCCTTATGGAGGACTTTGTGGAGAAGATGCTCAGAGAAGGTTTTAATGATCCACCTCTCTCAATGGACTTAGTAATTGAAACAGCACGCCAGGTTCCAGGCAGGCCATTGGAGAGGGAAAAGAGACCATGGCTCATTCTGTTTAAGCTTTTGAATTTCCGCCATAGTCAGCTTATTTTACAGAGAGCAAGGAGGGAGAAAAATACAAAATATAATAATGCTAATATAATGCTCTTTCCGAATTTTAGTGCTGAGACAGATAGAAAACAGTTATAATTTAAAAAAAGTAATGCACAGATTTCATAAGCACCACATAGTTCAAACCCCACTCACTTGAAAATTTCGTGGAGGGGCAAAGCTATAATCTAGGGAACAGCATCAGAAGCATAGACATTTCTGAACTTACATTTTCCAGAGGATAAGGAGTTTGGCACTCCCTAGGGCCATAGAGTGGAGATAAAGCTCACTGAAAGTCTACATATAGTGTCATGCAGCAGGAGCTGATGGAAGCAAAGATGCAAGAAAAGAAGCTGTTTTTCATAATATAAAAGATGTGCATGGGATGCAATTCCCGCACAAAGCAGCTAGAGGGAGCAGGCGTGCACTCACAGAGGCTGACTGGACACACCTAGCTAATCGACACCACCTGACAAGCAGCCCAGAAAGCTCAAACACAGGAGAGCTTTATAAGCAAGAGGCTGGAGACTGGAAAGGGGGTGGAGGTAGAGGTGGACCGGAGAGAAGCATCAGGAGCAAAGCCGTGCGAGAGAAATGCACCACGAGCAAGGGCCAAGAAGAAGGAAGCACCAGGAGCATTGAGCTAAGCCCTAGGAGTGAATGGGAAAGCAATGCTGAGCAAAGGAACAGTCACTTTGGGAAGCAGAGCAGTGCTGAAGGAAGAAGCCAGAAGTTAGGCTTGGAAAGAGGCCTGCGCTTACCGGAGGAACCAGTGACCAGACTGAAAGGTAACAAGAGATTCCAGGGAAAAGACTGGCATGAGGATTGTATCCCTGGAGAACTACTAGAAGGAGAAAGTTCCTGTTCTACATGCTGCTGGAAGCCAAGGTATGCCGACTCTGTTTTTATGAGAAAAAGCTCACCTTATAAGTGCCCTTTTAAAAGCAATGCTCGTTTTACAATAAAGGAAAGTAAACCTACCTTGTATAACCCAGATAGTAAAAGCACGAAGGTACGCCACGCTCACTGGCGAACCTTAGAAGAACTCTACAAACACCCAGAGAATAAGAATAGCGTCTGGCCAGAACCAATAGCCAGAGAAACCCCAGATACAGAAAGGGATAACTTTGACTCAGAGCCGATGCAAGTGGAATTTGTGGAGCCTAGTCTTCTGTCTCAAGAAGAGATGGACTGTTCTCTATGCATTACAAGCAGTTTAGAATCACTGCTAGACTTGTAAATAATATATGCTAACTCCAGAGTGTTACTTGTATGCTAAAAGGAAGAAGAGTATTGAAACGGTTGAGTTACTCTAGGAAGCCTTAATTAATCCTTGTTGCAACTGTGAAGCATAACAGTTTTTTTCTTACCATGAGTTTGTTTCATTCCTGAAGTAAAGGACATTTTCCTCTATGTTGTGACCCACCTGAATCTTTTGCGTAAAGGGAAATAAAAGCTTATGTTATCCCTCTACTCTGCATTCACAATTTACTTCTTAATAGGAGCTGAACTACTAAGACCAGGCTGCACCTGGCTCTTAAAGGAACCTCCTCTCATATAAAAATATCTTTGTGTCCAACCTACCCCTATGACCACTGGCCACCAGGGGGGGTACACGACAATAGAAACATAGAAACATGACAACAGAAAAAGACCACATGGCCTATCGAGTCTGTCCTTCCATATCAACAACTACAACAGTCCCCTTTTTTCCTTTAGAGATCCTCTGTGTTTGTCCCATGCTTTTTTGAATTCAGCTACTGTCCTCATCTCTACCACCTCCACTGGGAGACTATTCCACGGATCCACCACTCTTTCCATAAAGAAATATATCTGCAAATCACTCCTGAATCTATCCCCCTTTACCCTCATCCCATGTCCCCTCATAGCAGAACTTGCTTTCAATTGAAAGAGGCTCTCCCCCTGAACATTTATGCCATGGAGGTATTTAAACATCTCAATCATATCACCTCTATCCCACCTTTCCTCTAAGGTGTACATATTAAGATCCTCAAGTCTGTCCTCATATGCTTTATAATGAAGAACACTAACCATTTTAGTATCCACCCTCTGCACCGACTCCATCCTGTTCACATCCTTTTGAAGATGCGGTCTCCAGAATTGCACACTATACTCCAAATGAGGTTGCACCAAAGACTTATACAGAGGCACTATCACCTCCTTTTTTCTGCTAGCCATTCCTCTCCGTATGCACCCAAGCATCCTTCTAGCTTTTGCCGTCACCTTTTCTACCTGTTTAGCTACTTTAAGATCATCAGACACAACCACGCCTACGTCCCGATCTTCTTTAGTGGACAAAAGTACTTCACCCCCTATACTATATTGCTCCCTTGGACTGCTGCAGCCCAAATGCATGACCTCACATTTTTTAACATTAAATCCCAGCTGCCTGATTCTAGACCATTCTTCAAGCTTAGCTAGATCCCTCCTCATGTTTTCTACACCTTCCTGGATGTCTACTCTATTGCAGATTTTGGTATCATCCGCAAAAAGGCAAACCATACCCGACAGCCCTTCCACTATATCACTAACAAAGATGTTAAAAAGAATCGGACCAAGGACAGATCCTGCGGCACACCACTGGTAATATCCTTCTCCTCAGAGTGAGCCCCATTTACCTGTATTCTTTGTCGCCTCCCATCCAACCAATTTCTAACCCAAGCAGTAACTTTAGGGTCCATCCCTAGGGTGTTCAGTTTGTTTATAAGTCGCCTGTGAGGAACAATGTCAAAGGCTTTACTGAAATCTAAATACACCATATATAAAGAAAGTTGCCAAGATCATTGAGGAAGTGGCAGGAAAAGAGAACTGAGAGCAGACACATATATAGAGACGGAGACTATTTTTCAGTACAACCCAGTGGGTGTTTGGACATTAAAAATCTGAAGAACTGTACCGATAATGATTAGTTGGCTGGATGACAGGGTGGGGAGGGGGGGGGGGAGAAGAGGGAAGGGCTGAGGGGAATAAGAGGTAAATATTTGAAATTCAGTGTGAGTAGTGTGAATGTAATGGAATTAGTTGGCTTTGAGGAGCTCGGGGGTGAAGGGTGAGTTGGTACAGATTATATAATTGGTTATCAAGTACGGGCTGCTGACTTTCCTTAATATTTGTGGGATAAGGGTCAAACTGGTCTATGATTTTGGGTAGGTGTCCTTATTTCTGGAGTTAAAACATAGAAACATGATGGCAGAAAAAGACCACATGGCCTATTTAGTCTGCCCTTCCATATCAACCACTACAACAGTCCTCTTTTTCCCTTTAGAGATCCTCTGTGTTTATTCCATGCTTTTTTGAATTCAGATACTGTCGTCATCTGTATCACCTCCACTGGGAGACTGTTCCACGCATCTACCACTCTTTCCATAAAGAAATATTTCCGCATATAACCCCTGAGTCTATCCCCTTTCACCCTCATCCTATGTCCCCTCGTAGCAGAGCTTGCTTTCAATCAAAAGAGGCTCTCCTCCTGTGCATATATGCCACGGAGGTATTTAAACGTCTCAGTCATATCACCTATATCCTGCCTTTCCTCTAACATATACATATTTAAGTCTGTCCTCATATGCTTTATAACGAAGACCACTAACCATCTTAGTAGCCACCCTCTGTACCAACTCCAACCTGTTTATATCCTTTTGAAGGTGCGGTCTCCAGAATTGCACACAATACTCCAAATGAGGTCACACCAAAACACCTATACAGAGGCACTATCACCTCCTTTCTTCTGCAAGGCCATTCCTCTCAAGTGCACCCAAGCATCCTTCTAACTTTTACCATCGCCTTTCTATATGTTTGGCTAATGTAAGATCATCAGACACAACCACGCCCAGGTCCCGCTCTTCTTTAATGGACAAAAGTACTTCACCCCCTATACTATATTGCTCCCTTGGATTGCTGCAGCCCAAATGCATGACCTTGCATTTTTTAACATTAAATCTCAGCGGCCAAATTCTATTTATTATTTTATTTTTATTTAACTGCATTTATATCCCGCTTTTCACCGGGTCAAAGCGGTGGGACACATAACAGGGGGGGGGGGGGGGAATCAAAAGTGTGGGGGGGGGCCATCACCAGGGTTCAACATTAATGATTTTGGGATGGACATAGAGACTGACAGGGTAGCATAGTTACTGGTCTGAAGATCTTGAGGGGAATAGGGGTTCCTATTCAGAGATATTCTTGGAATAGGATGGTTTTTAGCTGCTTTTTGAATGATGGGAGATCACCGTTGTTCCTGATGTGGTTTGGTAGAGAGTTCCAGAGGGATGGGGCATAGAGTTCAAAGGCTCTGTTGCAGGTCCGTTGTGTTGCCTTGGTTCTTTTGTGGGGGACGGCAACGGAGCTGTTGGAGGATTGTCTGGTTGTTCTGTTGTGGGTTGGGCGAGGCAGTAGGGTGTGGAGTGGGGTGCCTTGTGTTTGGTGGATGGTTTTGTGGGTGAGTAGAAGAGCTTTGTACTTGATTCTTGCTTCGATGGGGAGAATATGAAGGTCTCTCAGAATTGGGGTGATGTGGTCTCGTTTCTTTGCATTGTGAATTATTCTCGCCGTGGTGTTTAGGGCAATTCTAGACCATTCTTCAAGCTTAGCTAGATCCCTTCTCATGTTATCTACACCTTCCTGGGTGTCTACTCTATTGCAGATTTTGATATCATCCTCAAGGAGGCAAGCCTTACCCGACAGCCCTTCCGCTTTATCACTAGCAAAGATGTTAAAAAGAATTTGACCAAGGACAGATCCCTGGGGCACACCACTGGTAGCCTCCTCCTCAGAGTGAGTTCCGTTTACCTGTACTCTTTATCGTCTCCCACTCAATCAGTTTCTAACCCAAGCAGTAACTTTAAAGTCCCTCCCTAGGATGCCCAGTTTGTTTATAAGTCACCTGTGCGGAATGGTGTCAAAGGCTTTACTAAAATCTAAGTACTCCACATCTAGAGCTCTCCCTCAGTAAACTCCCTGGTCACCCAGTAAAGAAATCAATCACATTTGTCTGACAGGACCTGCCTCTGGTGAATCCATGCTGCCTCAGATCCAGTAATTCGTTGGACTCCAGAAACCTCACTATTTTCTCTTTCAACAGCACTTCCAATAAGTTACTCACTAGGTTAAGCTAACCGGCCTGTAGTTTTCAATTACATTCTTTCTTCCGCTTTTGTGTAAAGGGACCACATGTGCCTCTCTGCAGTCTTCTGGCACCACTCCCAACTCCAACAAGACATTGAAAAGGTCAGTCAGTGGAGTTGCTACAATGTCCCCAAGTTTTAAGTATTCTCAAGTGCATCCCATCTTGTCCCATTGCTTTGTCAACTTTAAGTTTAGCTACCCATGAACACAGTCTTCTGAAAATTGTTCAAGATGCCTCTCGCTTCTCTTCCTGTTTGTGGGTGTTTTCTGAGGTCCTGCTCCTGGTTCGTCATTTGTGAACACATAACAGAAATATTTGTTAAGCAATTCTGCTTTACCCTCATCACCTTCTGCATATTTCTCCCCTTCAACCTTGAGTCTGACCATATCACTTTTGCCCTTCCTCTTCTCACTAACATATCTGAAAAATGTTAGTGTGAGGAGGAAGGGCAAAAGTGGTATCGTCAGACTCAAGAATGAAGGGGAGGAATATGTAGAAGCTGATGTTGGTTCATCTAGCATGGTTGGGAAAATGTTCCAAAATAATGCCTCTCCTAGATGACCTCTTCATGTTGAAGATTTGTAGGGCGGGGAGATAATTCGAGTTATATGTGTGTACACGTTTGGGTTATATCATGGGGAAAACTAGCAGATGAAGAGAGCTAGAGGTGGGAGTGTGACTTGAAATAAGTTCAACGGTATAAAATAGCGAACACAAGTCCATTTAAAATAATTTTATCTAACGTTCATAGATTGCAGACTTCCACAAAGAAACAAAAATTGTTGTTGGAGTCGGATGGGTTGGGGGCAAACATATATTCCTTACAGCAAACTCATTTGGGAAGGGGAGAGACAGAAGTTAAAAGCTCCTTGGATTGCAAATGTGTATAATTTTTATGGCAAATCAAATAGTGCTGAAGTTTCAGTACTAGTGAAACGAAATGCAGAGAGTCAGCTTACTAAAGTGAGGTGGGAGAAACATAAGCCATGTGGTCTTTTTCTGTTGTCATGTTTCTATCTAGCCTGCCCTTCCATATCAACCACTACAAGATACTCCTTTTTTCCTTTAGAGATCCTCTGTGTTTGTCCCATACTTCTTTGAATTCAGATACTGTCCTTATCTCTGCCACCTCCACTGGGAGACTATTCCACGGATCCACCACTCTTTCCATAAAGAAATATTTCTGCATATCACTCCAGAATTTATCCCCTTTCACCCTCATCCCATGTTCCCTCATAGCAGAGCTGGCTTTCAATCAAAAAAGGTTTTCCTCCTGGGCATTTATGCCACAAAGGTATTTAAACGTCTCAATCATATCAGCTCTATCCCTCCTTTCCGCTAAGATGTACATATTAAGATCCTTAAGACATAAGAACATAAGATATGGGAGGAGGAGTAACCTAGTGGTTGGGGCAAGGTACTTCAGGCCAGAAGGTCAGGAGTTCAAATCCAACTAGAGCAGCGTTTTTCAACCACTGTGCCGCGGCACACTAGTGTGCCGTGAGATATTGTCTGGTGTGCCATGGGAAAAATTCCAATTTCATCCGTAACATGTGGCCTCGGCTCACAAATTAGGGTTGCCAACCAGCCGGTTTTCAGCCGGCCTGGCCGGTTTTTCCATGGCCAGGCCGGCTGCCAGCACAGTTGTAAAACTAGCCATTGAAAAGCCGGTTTTTTGCTCTGGCCGCAAGATCGGGAGCGGCCAGAGCAAAAAACCGGCTTTTGTGCCGAAGTCCGCGGCGCGAACGCGATCGCGATTCCCTATAGCAGTGCAGCCGCTGGTTCTGCTTTTAACAGAGCAGCGGCTGCACTACACTTACATTGAAAAGTAAAGAGAAACTGTGTCAGGAGCCCTCCGATCATGCAGAGCCCGAGGAAGTGATGTCATGGGGGCGGGCTCCTCACAGGCTGTCTTTCCTTTTCAAATTAACTTTAGCTGCAATAAAGTTAATTTGAAAAGGAAAGACAGCCTGTGAGGAGCCCGCCCCATGACATCACTTCCTCGGGCTCTGCGATGACCGGAGGGCTCCTGACACAGTTTCTCTTTACTTTTCAATGTAAGTGTAGTGCAGCCGCTGCTCTGTACAAAGCAGAAGCAGCGGCTTGGGCAGAGGGGTGTGTGTGTGTGTGAGTGAACCAGCAAGGGGGGGGAGTGTGAGTGAACCAGCAAGGGGGGGGGAGTGTGAGTGAACCAGCAAGGGGGGGAGTGTGAGTGAACCAGCAGTGGAGGGGGGGGGGTGGTGTGAGTGAACCAGCAAGGGGGGAGGGGAGGGGGGAGGGGGGGCGATGGTGTAAGTGAACCAGCAGGGGAGGGGGGGGGGGTAATTGAGTGAGTGACCCAGCAGGAGGGGTAAGTAAGTGACAGGGGGGTGGGTGAATGAACCAGCAGTGGAGGGGGGGGGGGTGGTGTGAGTGAACCAGCAGGGGAGGGGGGTTGGTGTGAACCAGCAGGGAGGGGGGTTGGTGTGAGTGTTTGATTCCTATTCAAGAGAATTACTTTATATATAGTCAATATAGGCACAGAGGTAAATTTTTTTAACATTTTCTAATGGTGGTGTGCCTCGTGATTTTTTTCATGAAAAAAGTGTGCCTTTGCACAAAAAAGGTTGAAAAACACTGAACTAGAGGACAGCAACTATGGGCCAGAAGGACTGGGGTTTCTAGTCCCACAGATGCTGCTTGTGGTCTGGGCAAGCCACTTAACCCTCCATTGCCCATGTTCCCTGTAAGTATTAGTGTATGTGTCTCATATCCCCACATGTTAAATGTATCCCCGCTTTGATTGAAGGATAAGGCAGTATACAAAACTGTCTAAATAAATAAAAAATAAAATAAAAAAATATGCCATTCTGGGTCAGACCAAGGTCCATCAAGCCCAGTATCCTGTTCCCAACAGTGGCCAATCTATGTATAAGTACCTAGCAGTCTCCCCAAAAGACACAGGTTCCTCAATGCTTGTATTGGGTCAAGCAGTGATATCCTGGGTCCCTTTTAATAATGGTTTATGGACCTTTCCTCCAGGAACTTGTCCAAACCTTTTTTAAACCCAGCGGCACTAGCAGCTTTTGCTACATCCTCCGGTAACAAATTCCAGAGTTTGATTACACGTTGAGTGAAGAAATATTTTCTTGTATTAGTCTTAAATAGGTTACCCTATAGCTTCATTGCCTGTCCCCTAGTCTTTTTATATTCTGATGATGTAAACAATCAATCTACGTTTACCCGTTCCACTCCATTCATTAATTTATAGACCTCTATCATATCTCCCCTCAGCCGTCTCATTTCCAGGTTGAAGAGCCCCAACCTTCTTAGCCTCTCTTCATAGGAGTATCCTTCCATCCCCTTTACCATTTTGGTGGCTCTTCTCTGCACCTTTTCTAATAACGCTATATACATTTTAAGATACGGCGACCACAATTGCACACAATATTCAAGGTGAGGTCATACCATGGAACGAATAAGAAGTCTGTTCTCATATCCTTTTAAATGAAGACCACTAACCAATTTAGTAGCCACCCTCTGTACTGACTCCAGCCTATTTATATCCTTTTGAAGGTGCAGTCTCCAAAATTGCACACCATACTCCAAATGAGGTCGCACCAAAGACTTATACAGAGGCACTATCACCTCCTTTCTTCTGCTGGCCATTCCTCTCCCTATGCTCCCAAGCATCCTTCTAGCTTTTGCTATCACCTTTTCTACCTGTTTGGCTACTTTAAGATCATCAGACACAATCATACCTAGGTCCCACTCTTTTTTAATGGACAAAAGTACTTCACCCCCTATACTATATTGCTCCCTTGGATTGCTGCAGCCCAAATGCATGACCTTGCATTTTTTAACATTAAATCTCAGCTGCCAAATTCTAGACCATTCTTCAAGCTTAGCTAGATCCCTCCTCATGTTACCTACACCTTCCTGGGTGTCTACTCCATTGCAGATTTTGGCATCATCCGCAAAGAGATAAACCTTACCCGACAGCCCTTCAGCTATATCAATAACAAAGATGTTAAAAAGACCAAGGACAGATCCCTTGGGCACACTACTGGTAATCTTCTCCTCAATGAGCTCCATTTACCTGGACCCTTTGTCGCCTCTTACATGACCGATTTCCAACCAAAGCAGTAACTTTAGGGCCCATCCCTAGGGTGCTCAGTTTGTTTATAAGTCACCTGTGATGAACGGTGTCAAAGGCTTTACTGAAATCTAAACACACCACATCTAGGGCACTCCCTCGGTCCAACTCCCTGGTCACCCAGTTAAAGAAATCAATCAGATTTGTCTGACAAGACTTGCCTCTTGTGAATCCATGCTGCCTCGGATTCTGTAATCCGCTGGACTCCAGAAACTTCACTATTTTCTCTTTCAGCAGTGCTTCCAATAATTTACTCACCATCGACGTTAAACAAACTGGCCTGTAGTTTTCAACCACATCCTTACTTCCGCTTTTGTATAAAGTGACCACATGAGCTGCTAGAACATCCCCAAGTTCCCTCAGTATTATAAGGTGTATCCCATCTGGTCCCATCACTTTGTTTACTTTAAGTTTAGCTAGTTTCTCACGAACACAGTCTTCTGAAAATTGTTCAAGATGCCCCTCACTTCTGTTCCTGTTTTCTGAGGTCCCGCTTCTGGTTCTTCATCTGTCAACACAGAACAGAAATATTTGTTAAGCAATTCCGCTTTATCCTCATCAGCTTCTACATATTCCTCCCCTTCACCCTTGAGTCTGACAATACCACTTTTGACCTTCCTCTTCTCATTAACATATCATTAACATATACCAAGTTATTAATGTCCCTGTTTAATATATATTACCAAGTTTGTTACAATGGTAAACCGCTTTGACTGAATGATAAAGCGGTATAAAAAACCTGTTAAATAAATAAATATCTGAAACATGTCTTATCCCCTGATTTTATTGCATTGGCTATTTCCTTCTTTTTTGAATCTTTGCTTTCCCGACTACTTTGCTAGCTTCTCTCAGTTTTTCCAAATATAGATGCCTGTCTTCCTCTCTCTGTGATCTCTTGTATTTCATGAAGCCCTCCCTCTTTTTCTTCACCTTTTCAGCTTCTTCTTTCAAAAACCATAGCAGTCTCCTTTTCCTTAAAATATCCCCTTTCAGTTTTGCCCACAGTTTTTCTACATCCCCCAGCTGTTCCCACCCCGCTAACAACTCCCTGAGGTACTGGCCCATCTTGGCAAAGTTAGTTTTCCTAAGTCTAAGACCCTCGTTTTTGAATTTATTCTAACAGCCCTAGTCCTAATACTGAACCATATCATCTGGTGATCACTGGATTCAAAATGATCTCCCACTTTAACTTCAGAAACACTTTCAGCATTGGTAAGCACCAAGTCCAGTATGGCCCCTTCACGTGTGGGTTCTATTACCAGTTGCCTGAATAGTTCTCCCTGTAGAGAATCCAGAATCTCCTTACTTCTAGATGATACTGCAGCAGGAATGTGCCAGTTAACATCTGGCATATTGAAATCCCCTGTCAGTAACACTTCCCCTTTCCTAGCAGTGCTGCGTATGTCTTCAGTTAGGTCTCCGTCCACCTCTTTCTCCTGTGAGGGAAGTCTGTATATTACGCCATTGCAAATAGATTTCTCTTTTCTTCTTTCTAGTTTAACCCACAGTGCCTCCTCTTTCCCTTTTAAGCTCTGTAGTTCCAAAGCTTTAATATTATTTTTTACATATAGTGCCACTCCTCCTCCTACCCTCTCCTTTCTGAATAAAGTATAGCCTGGTATAGTTACATCCCACTCATGGTTTTCTGTGAACCATGTTTCTGTAACTGCCACTAAATCCAAGTCAGCCTTTCAAATTAAAGCTTCAACATCTGGGATCTTTTTTCCCATGCTACGGGCATTTATGCACACCGCTTTCCATATGTTGTTCCTTTTACTCACTTCCATAAAGGTATTTAATGTTTCAATTACCTGGGGGCTTTCACTTACCTGGGGGCTTTCTTCACCCATCCCCAACGAATCTAGTTTCAAGCCAGTCTGCTACTGAAAACACATTGATCTTTCTTTGACAGATGGACGCCATCTCTGCTCTGCAACTCTTGGAACAGCATCCTATGGTCCAGGAAACCAAAATGCTCTCGATGACACCATCCACGCAGCCATGCATTCATCTCCAGGATGCAAACTTCTCTGCCTTGGCCATTACCCTCAACAGGGAGGATTGAAGATAATACCACCTGCACCCCTATCTGCTTCACCTTCTGTCCCAGAACCATGAAGTCACTTTTGATATGCTCAGAGGGATACCTTGCAGTATCATTTGTGCCGACATGGATTAGCAACATTGGGTAATCTTTAGTGGGCTTGATGAGTTGCCCCTTTTACCCATTTCCATAAAGGTATTTAATGTTTCACTTACTTGAGGGCTTTCACTTACCTGGGGGCTTTCTTCACCCATCCCCAGTGAATCTAGTTTAAAGCCCTCTCCAGTAGATTAGCTAGAAGAAATGTCTGGAAGGGCGGTAGCACTGGAAATTAATATATAGGGGCTTAACTGTTGTTTAGCTTATGCATATGCTCCAAAAAGAGACAATTGGAATTCATAAGGGATCTTTTACAAAAGATAGTGGAATGATCTGGATTCCTCTTTGTTCTGGGGTATGACCTGAATGAGGTAGTTTCTGGAAAGTGGGATAGTTGGAAGAAAAGGAAGGGAAAGACAGATGGGTATGATGGAAGGGGAGTAAGGGCAACTGATCTCTGAATATGCTTTAGTGGATCTTTGGTGGCAGAAACACCTTGACCTATCATAACTCATACTCTAGAACAGATTTTTTTTTTGGTTGGTCACTAGCTTTATATTTTAATCAAAGATTGCAAAGTTGTAGCTATTGTGTGGTTGGACCATGCTCTACCCAGCATAACTTTGAAGGGGAGGAGAAACAAGTTGGTTGGGACAACAGAGCTAAGTATTTAATGGGTCTTTTTTGGCGGATACCCATTTTATAAAAGAAATGGAGAAACAGCTGAATATTTTCCGTTGAATGACTTCCAGCAAAGTTATATGGGACACAATGTAAGCAGTAATAAGAGGAAAACACATTGAATATGGGGCACAATGAGGGAGTTAAGGGAGAGATTAAACCAAATAGAAAAATGACATAAGGGTGAATAAAAGGAGACGTTGACTAATTAGGTTAATGCTGTTAAAACAGATATAAATAAAATTCTCTTGGAAGATGTAGATTTTTTATACAGGCAGATGGGTCAAAAATGTTATTTCCTGGGAGGAAAAACTGATAAATTGCTTGCAGTGCAACTAAAGGAGAAAATAACGCAGTCTGCGATAATGGAGATTAATGATCAGGGTGGGACCACAAAGTTGAGGAGGGAGGAAATAGGGCAGGTGTTCATTGAGTATTTCAGTACTCTGTACTCCTTAGGGCTGCAATGCAAAGATGAGGATACTAAGGATTTTTTGGAGCAGGAGAAGGGGAAGGGGCTAACAGTAGAGCAAAGGGAGAGGTCAGATGCCTCTATAGAGGGATTGGCGTTGTGGGACGTGGAAAAGGCAATGCCGCTGGGCAAAATGGTTAAGCCAGATGGAATTCCATTGGAACTTTATAAGATATTTTGGCACAGTTTGTCATCAAGGTTCCTAAAAGTATTAAATGACATGTTAGAAATATAAAAAGGGAAGAATCCTAAGCTTTGTGGCTCATATCGTTATTAAGAGTATATGCCAAGATTCTGTCCAAAATATTAGCTCAGAGGCTAGATCAGGTTATCCTTGGTCTGGTCCATCCTGACCAGACAGGATTTATTAGGGGGCCTAATGCATTTGACAGTATTCGTGGAGTTCTCCATATTGTAGATTTTGTTCAAAATAACATTCAAGAGTCTGTGGTATTGGTGGCAGTAGATGCTGAAAAAGCTTTTGATAGGGCGAAGAGGTGATATCTAGTTTTACTTTTCAGAAAATTGAACTTGGGTCCCCTGTTGTGCAACCATTATATAAAACACCAAAAGCGCGTCTCAAAATTTGCTTTGGGCAGGGGGACAAGGCAGTGGTGTCCGCTTTCCCCATTGTTTTTTGCCGTGTTTTTCGAACCATTTGCCCAAGCCCTGAATCAGTCAAGGAAGATGGAGGAGTGCATGTGGGGGGATACTAGCATAAGCTGCCATTATATGCTGACAATGCCCTTCTGTTTCTGAAGAATCCTATCTCCGCCCTAAGTAACTGAAGCCTACAGTAGAGTATCTGCATATACACTGAATTATGATAAAATGGTGTTTTTCCTGTTAAACACTGTGGTCTCAGAGGAGACTCTCCTTAAGCAGTTTTCTCTTTCAATTGCAGACAGGTAAGTTAAAATATCTGGATATTCCTATTGTTGACACTCCCTAATCTTCTCCCCTCATACCAACAACCTCAAGCCCCCCCCCCTCCTTATCATCTCCCCTCTTCACCATCCTCACTTCTCCCACCATCTTGTCATCTACCCTATCATCAGCTCTCATTTTTCCTCTCATTCAGCCATCTCCTCTCTCTCTGAAACAACCTCACCCTTGTTAACAGCCATGCCATCTCCTCTCTGCCCTGCACCCTTCTACTCCTCCTCCTCCTTTTCTCTTCCGGAGATATCAGTCCCAACCCTGGCCCCTCTAGTTTTTTGTCACACTCCCAGGACAGATCCACACACAACTCCTCAAATCTTATTCATATCCCTCTCCTTTCCCCCTCTTCTGTCTCTTTCTCTTGCACCTTGTGGAATTCACATTCCATCTCAAATAAGCTTTCCTTTATTCATGATCTCTTTAATGCTGTCCATCTTCTTGCTCTGAGACCTGGCTCCTCCCAGAAGACTCAGGATCAGTTGCTGCTTTCTGTCATGGCAGCTACCAGTTCTCCCACATGCCTTGTCCCACTGGCCGTTGTGGAAGTGTTGGGTTTCTACTCTCACATTCTTGCCGGTTTCAACCCCTACCTCTGCCTCAGTCTCACTCCTTTCCCTCCTTTGAAATCCAGTCCATCTACCTTTTTAATCTACTGCCTCTCTGGATAGCTGTTATTTATCGACCCCCAGATGTCCATTTCTACCTTTCTCACTGATTTTGACTTGAGGCTTTCCTTCTTTCTGGATTCATCTTCCCCCTTCCATATTCTCAGGGATTTTAACATTCATGTTGAGAACCCTTCTGATTCTTATGGTTTAAAGTTCCTTTCCCTTACCTCCTCATTCAACCTCCAGCTTTGCTGTACTGCCCTCGCTCACTGGCACAGCCACTGCCTCAACTTTGTCTTCTTTTCTAATTGCTTATCCTCAAACCTCTGTACTTTAGTCATTCCCTTATCTGACCATCACCTGCTAAGCTTCACTCTTCATCACCCCCTGCTTCAATCTCACTCATTGTCTTCTAACCTCTTTAGAATTCTTTATGCTATCGAACTGTCAGCTCTCTCCTCTACAGTCTCTTCACCTCATTCCTCCACTATGTCATCAGAGCTTCCTATAACACTGCACTCTCATCTGCTCTGGATACTCTTGCTCTGCCCATGTCACATCCTGTGAGATGTAGTACACCTCAGCCCTGACTGTCTTCAACTACTCACTATCTATGTTCCTGTGCCCACTCAGCGGAGTGCACTTGGCTCAAATCCCGCACTCTTGCAGACTTTCTTCACATCAAATTCATGCTCTTTCCAGTCAGCCATAGCACTCACCAAACAAGAGTATTATGTCCACCTGACTAACTCCCTTGCCTCTGACAGTTGCCGTCTCTTTGCAACTCTCAACTCTCTCCTCAATGTGCCTCTTCCTCCAACCCCACCTTCCCTCTCTGCCCAAACTTTAGCCACCTAATTCCATGACAGAGTTCACAAGATTACAGTCCAAGTCCCCATAAAGTCAACTTCATTCCCTCTTCCCACTCTTCACTCCCAACTCTCCCCCTCAACCTCTGCCACCCTTTCTTCCTTTTCTAAGATCTCTAAGGAAGAAATCACACATCCAAACTCACTACCTGCTCCTCTGATCCTATTTCACCCATCTCTTAAACTCTATTTCCTCCATTGTCATCCCTTCCATCTCTCATTTTTCACAACCTCTCGCTCTCCACTGCAACTGTTCATGCAGCTTTCAAGCATGCTGTGGTCACACCTCTCCTCAAGAAACCCTCATTTGACCCTACCTGTCCTTCTAATTATCAACTCATCTCTCTCCTCCCCTTTATTTCTAAACTACTTGAATGTGCGTTTCACTGCTGCTGCCTTGACTTTCTCTCTTCTCATGCCCTTCTGGATCCACTGCAATCTGGCTTTCATCCTTTACATTCTACTGAAATGGCTCTTGTCAAAGTCTGAAGCAACATTTTCCTAGCAAACTCCAAGCGCCTTTACCCAATCCTCATCCTTTTTGACCTTTCTGCTGCTTCTGATATGGTTGATCACCACCTTCTCCTCAATACCTTGTCCTTGTTTGGTTTCAAGGGCTCTGTGCTATCCTGGATCTCATCTCTCCCATCGCACTTTCAGCATCTATGCTAATGGATCCTTCTCCGCTACTATCCTGCTCTCAGTTAGTGTACACCAAGGGTCTGACTTGGGCCCACTCCTTTTCTCCCTCTATACCCAGTCTCTTGGTGCACTCATCTCCTCCCATGATTTTCAGTACCATCTTTATGCTGATGACTCTCAGATCTACCTCTCAAAACCTGAAATCTCTCTGACATTCCAGGCCTGGATCTCTGCCTGCCTATCTAACACTGCGGCATGGATGTCTCACCGCCATTTGAAATTGAACATGGCCAAAAATGAGGTTCTTATTTTTCCCCCCTAAACTCATCTCCTCCCTTCCTCCTTTCTCCATCTCTGTGGATAACGCTCTATTACTCCCTGTTTCCTCAGCTCACAACCTTAGGATCGTCTTTGACTCCTCCCTCTCCTTCTCCACAAACATCCAACTGTTGGCTAAAACCTGTTGCTTCTTTCTGTATAACATTAGCAAAATTTGCCCCTTCCTTTCTGAACACGCTATTAAGACACATCCACTATTTATTCACCTCCCGTCTAGTCTATTGCAACCTCCTCCTTGCTGGTCTTCCTCTGAATCATCTTGCTCCCCTTAAATGTGTTAAAAACTCAGCTGCACAGCTAATCTTCCGCCAGCCTCGATATGCACATATAACCCCTCTTCTAAAGTCACTTCATTGGCTCCCTATCCATTTCCGTATCCAGTTTAAACTTCTCCTACTGACCTATAAGTGCACTCATTCTGCTGCTCCTCACTACCTTAGAAACATAGAAACATGATGGCAGAAAAAGACCATGGCCTATCTAGTCCGCCCTTCCATATCAACTACTACAATAGTCGCCTTTTACTTTTGAGATCCTCTGTGTTTGTCTTATGCTTTTTTTAATTCAGATACCTTCCCTCTCTTATCTCTCCCTATACCCCACCTCAGGATCTCCGCTCTTCTGGCAGATTGCTTCTATCAGTGCCCTTCTCTTCTACTGCCAACTCCAAACTTCGATCCTTTCACCTTGCTGTTCCTTTTGCCCGGAACAAACTACCTGAGTCATATGACAGGCCTCATCTCTGGCCCTTTTCAAATCCAGGCTGAAAACACACATAAAATGCTATACTGGGTCAGACCAAGGTCCATCAAATCCAGTATCCTGTTTCCAACAGTGGTCAATACAAGTCATAAGTACCTGGCAGCTTCCCAGAAAGGCACACAGCTTCCAGAATGTTTGTCCTGGGATAAGAAGTGAATTCCTGGGTCCTCTTTAATAATGGTTTATGGATCTTGCCACCAGAAACTTGTCCAAACCATTCTTAAACCCACTTACACTAACAGCCTCCGGTAACACATTCCAGAGTTTGATTACACATTGAGTAAACAAATATTTTATTTTATTAGTCTTAAATGGGTTATGCTGTAGCTTCATTTAGTGTCCTCTAGTCTTTCTACTTTTTAAGGCATAAACAATCGATTTACGTTAACCCATTCCACTCCATTCATTAATTTATACACCTCTATCATATCTCCCCTTAGCCGTCTCTTTTCCATGTTGAAAAGCCCTAACCTTTTAAAGCCTTTCCTCATAGAGGTATCCTTCCATCCCCTTTGCCATTTTTGTCGCTCTTCTCTGTACCTTTTCTAATACTGTATATCCTTTTAAATATATGACGACCAGAATTGCACACAATATTCAAGGTGCGGTTACACCATGGAACAATAAAGAAGCATTATAATATTTTTGGTTTTATTCTCCATTCCTTTCCTTATGTTTCCTAGCATTCTATTTGCTTTCTTGGCTGCCACAGCACTCTGGGCAGAGGGTTTCAATGTATTATCCATATTACGCCTAAATCTTTTTCCTGGGTGGCAATTCCTAATGTGGACCCTTCCATTTTGTAACCATAGTTTGGGATGTTCTTTCCCAGGTGCATAATTTTGCACTTGTCCACATTAAAATTCATCTGCCATTTGAATGTCCAGTCTTCCAATTTATTAAGGTCCTTGCAATTTTTCACAATCTTTTTGTGTTTTAACATCTTTGAATAATGTTGTGTCATCTGCGGATTTGATATTCGTTATTCCCATTTCCAGGTCATTTATGAATATGTTAAAAGCAGCGGACCCAGCACAGATCCCTGGGCTACTCCACTATTCATATTTTTCCATTGGGAAAATTGGCCATTTAGCCCTACCCTCTGCTTTCTATCTTATAACCAGTTCCTGATCCACAATAGTACACTGCCTCCTATCCCATGACTTTTTAATTTTGCCCAGAGTCTCTCATGAGGGACCTTATCAAAGGCTTTCTGAAAATCCAGATACACCTCATCGACTGATCCTCCTTCTCTACCTGCTTATTTACACCTTCAAAAAAATATAACAGATCAGTAAGCAAGATCATGTTGGCTGTCTCCCATTAAACCATGACTATCTACCTGTTCAGAAATTTAGTTTTTAATAATGGTTTCTATCATTTTTCCTGGTACTGACGTCAGGCTCACCAGTCTGTAGTTTCCCAGATCACCCCGGAACGCTTTTTAAAAATTGGCGTTACATTGACTATCCTCCATTCTTCAGGTATTACTGATGATTTTAATGATAGTTTACAGATAAGTTAATAGTAGGTCAGCAATCTCATACTTCAGTTCTTTCAACACCCTTGGATGTATACCATCCAGTCCAGGTGATTTGCTACTCTTCAGTTTATCAAATAGTTGTAATACATCTTCCTGATTTATCAAAAATTCTTTCAATTCTTCTGCTGCATCAGCTTTAAATACTATTTCAGCCATGGGTAATTTCCCTATATCTTCTTCAGTAAAGACCAAAGCAAAGAATTCATTCAATCTCTCCGATATGGCCTTGTCCCCTTTTAGTGCTCCTTTTGCCCCTCTATCATCCAATGGTCCAACTGACTCTCTCACAGGTTTTTTGCTACAAATGTACTTGAAAAAAATTTTATTATGTGCTTTTGCTTCCACAGCAAGCTTTTCTACAAATTCTCTCTTTGTCTGCCTTATCAGTGTCTTGCATCTAACTTGCCTGCTCTTATGTTGTTTCCAGTTTTCGTCATTTGGCTTTAGCATTATTGGATTTTTGAAATTTTATAGAGGTGTGCCCTTGAGAACTATAGCCTACTGGTTGAAAAATCACATAGAACAACACTGGAAAGAAACTTAAAGTAGGCAGGTACAAGATCTAGATTTGGGAGCCTTAATATTTATTTACATTCTCTTATATACTGTGCTATTCTGCATCAGTGTGGTTTACATTGAACAAACTGAAATTACATTGAACAGGGCATTATAACTTGGAGATAACTATTTTACAGGGAACATGGGCTATGGAGGGTTAAGTGGCTTGCCCAAGACCACAAGGAGCACCTGTGGGACTAGAAACCCCAGTCCTTCCAGCCCAAGGTTGCTGTCCTCTAGTGGGATTTGAACCCCTGACCTTCTGGCCTGAAGTACCTTGCCCCAACCACTAGGCCACTCCTCCAGTCCAATCGTTAAATGAAAAAAAATATTTACCCATTCAATTATATCAACATCCCTTGATAGGCCCAACTTTAAAGGTCTGGGACAAGATAACCAAGGAGCAGGGATATGATGCATATCATGCACCTTTGATTTTTATTTTAGAAGAGGATAAATTTGTAGCTGGGAATTGGGATCTATGGACATTTGGGTGGATGAGGGAAAATAATCTCACCAGAGTCATAGATCTTTTTAAAGGTGATAGTTTTCTCACAGGAGAGGAAATAATAGATAAATGTCTGGGTCTTCCAAAAATCTTTTCTTTATTACAAATTGATTTATTTTAAATTGGTGGAAGAGCTTCTGTAAAATATAGATGGGGTAGAGGATTAATGACTCACTATTACCAGAGGTTGGAGGAGTTGAGGGAACAAAAAAATGTGGTTATTTCAGTGGTTGGGAATCTGATATGAGGAAAGAGTGGACTGTCAGCAATGGGAAGATGTTTGAAGTAATATTCCCAAAATGTCTAACTTGCTGCAGCGTTTACCATTTAGATATGCAATATAAAAGTTTACTTAGTTCGTATAACACTCCCATAAAGTTGCACAGATTTAATAACAACATTCCGGATACTTGTTGAGAGGATGCCCAGATAAAGGGGATTTTAAGCATTTATGGTGGGATCATCCTCTGATTCATAATTTTTGGAAACACGCATTGAATAGATATAAAAAATTACTGAAATTGCACTTCCATTTCAGTACTTATTACTACTATTGAGATATTGGGATACCCCTCAAGAAATATTTATAAATAAACATGGTTTAATAGACTACTTGGTATTATCTGTGCACATAATGGTTGCATTTGTTTGGAAGAGTCCAAATTCTCCTGATTTAGCAGTAAGGAGGAAAGCAGTTGGCAAATAAAAGGAGGTTCTGTGTGCGAGGTTACAAGAGGTCAGGGAGAGGTGTGAGGCTATGTGAGAACCTTGCAAACAATTTATACAGGCAGCCACTGGATAGGATAAGTTTAATTTCATTCTGAGTGGTCTCAGGGGAAGGCTAAATGGGTAGCAGGTTGATATTGAGGGAGAAATGAGATGTTTAAAAGGTTTGGGAATGTGTTATCTATAGGTCATTACTGACAGTTGCTTATAGAAGGGTGGCTGTTTTTCCAGCTCTACATTTTATAGTTTATTACAAATTATGATATACTGCCACCATCACAATCATATCAGGGCGGTGTACAAAAACAACTAAATGTTAAAACAATAAAAGCAAGAAGGGGAAGAAAAAGGAAAACAAAGGGAAAAGCTAGGGGCTTTACAGTGTTAAACAGGAAGAGCAGGGGGGAAGGGAAAAATACCCAGAATCCATCCCCCTTCAGAAGTCACCAGGTAAACTGAAAGAAATAAACTTTAAGGTTTTTCTTAAATGTTTTAAATGACAGTTCTTCACTAAGGAATTCCAGATGTGGGAGGGCGGAAAGTCAAAGCCTGCAGTGTGTGTCAATTCTAATCTGGCTATACACTTTGAGGGAACTATTAATAAATGTGTATTAAGTGATCGAAGGATTCTGGTTGGTGAGTAAGGCAAAAATATGGGGGGAACGCCTTTAGGAAGACCTTTATATGCTAATGTAATCATCTTAAACTTAATGAGGTAGGAAATAGGGGGCCGGTGGTTTTGAATCAGTAGTGGAGTTACATAATCAAATTTGGAGACGTTATGCAGAAACTTGACTGCTATATTTTGAACACACTGAAGTTCTGATAGGTTTGCAGCAGTGATGCCGTTTACAAGACTATTACAGTAGTCCAAACAGGACATCACTAAGGTCAGAAGGCAGAAAAAGAGATTTTGTCAAATAGAAAGTTTACAAAGAGTGAAGAAAGAAGCTTTATCTGTAGCGACTATATAAGAGTTGAAGGTTAGCTCTGAGTCAATAAACAGCTAAGGATTTAAAGATTGTGGACCATAGTTATCTGATACCCATCAAGGCTGGGAGATATGTTTGGAATAGTTTTGAGCTGGTAATCCACATAGCTTCAGCTTTTGTGTGATTTAGTTTCAGTTAATGCTGAGAGAGTCACTCACTGATGCCTTGCAGGCATATATTAAGTTGTGAAAGATCGGGTTTGATATAGGTAGTGTATGTTACTAATTGTATGTCGTCTGCATAATTCAGTCCAGTGTTGTCATAGTTTTGTATCAGGGTAACTAGGAGACTAAGGAACAGATTAAATAATGTGGATGAAAGAAGGGAACCTTGATGAAAACCAGTTTTAATCACGAATTTTTCTGATATTAGTGAGTTGAACTTTACTTGGAATGTATGATTTTTAAGCTGTGAGGTGAAGCATTGCAGTACAGCCCCTGTGATGCCAATATTTGATAAGTGAGTGAGCAAAGATTAGTGGTGAACCAAATCAAAGGCTGCGGATTGATCCACTGAGAATTACTTGTCCAGTATCTAGATAGTAATACTGTATAGCAATGTGGAGGCCTATTCCAATCTGTACACACTTGGCCACTGTGGTAGATGCAATTCTGATCCCGCAGGGCAAGGCTAGCCCCCACGAGATCAGAATCGCGTCTAAGCCTGTATGTTCAGGCTGGGACTCGATTCCAGTCGGCCTGCATGTATAGGCTGTTGCCCGGCTAACTCAGTCAGGCTCCTGAATGGAGCTGTGGCGCCATGGCATCCGGTTGTCATGGCACCGCTGCTCCATTCAGGAGCTGGGATCCCCAGCCACCACCGACTTTGTTCTTTCCCTGCAGCCCAACCCCTGATCTGGTCTCCCAAGGCCAAGGTCGGGCTGCGGGGAATCTCCTACGCCCCCTCCACCCTTTGTCGCTCCGTGGGCCTGCCGTCTCCCGACATCTAGGGGGATTTATTCCACCTCTAGTGTAGAATAAGTCCTCATCAGAATCGGCCCTGTACGTCTGGGGCCGTGGACCTCCCACTGCCCGCCCTGACTCCACCTCCGCACTATCCCCATCTAGCCTCCCCATACAAACTCCTTGTTTGTATGGGGAGGCTTTGAATGGGGACAGTGAGGAGGTGGGGGGCAAATAGCAGAATAGACCCCATAGTATATGACATAAGAACATAAGAAATGCCATACTGGGTCAGACCAAGGTCCATCAAGTCCAGTATCCTGTTTCCAACAGTGGCCAATCCAGGTCACAAGTACCTAGCAGTTTCCCAAAAAGTCACGCAGGTTCCATAATGCTTGTAATGGGGCAAGCAGCGGTTACCTGGGTCCTCTTTAATAATGATTTATGGACCTTTCCTCCAGGAACTTGTCCAAACCGTTTTTAAACCCAGGTATAATAACAACTTTTACTACATCCTCCGGTAACAAATTTCAGAGTTTGATTACGTGTTAAGTGAAAAAATATTTTCTCTTATTAGTCTTAAACGGGTTACATTGTAGCTTCATTGCATGTCCCCTATTCTTTGTACTTTTGATGGTGTAAAGAATCAAATTACGTTTACCCATTCCACTGCATTCATTAATTTATAGACCATTATCATATCTCCCCTCAGCTGTCTCTTTCCAGGTTGAAGAGCCCTAACCTTTTTAGCCTCTCTTCATAGGGATATCCTTCCATCCCCTTTACCGTTTTGGTGGCTCTTCTCTGTACCTTTTCTACTTCCGCTATATCTTTTTTAAGATACGGCGACCAGAATTGCACACAATATTCAAAGTGCAGTTGCACCATGGAACCATGATGGCAGATAAAGACCAGTATGGTCCAACTAGTCTAGCCAGTAGGGTGGCAAGAGTGGTTGTACTCGCCACTCCATGCAAGTCACCCCCCCATGCTTGTCTTTAGAATTGTACCTGCTGCTCCATGCAGGTCACCCCCTCTATTTTTTGAAGTATAAAAGATATTTAAGTTTGCTTTGATTTCATCCTGTTGCTATAAAGCTATCCTCTGTATCTGTTCCACACCATTTTGAAGTCTGTATTTGCTCCCGCCATCTACATTTGGAGGGCATTCCATGCATCCACCATCCTTTCATTGAAAAAGTATTTTCTGACGTTGCCTTTCAGTTTACCGCCTTGCAGCTTCATCATATGCCCTCTAGTTTTACAATTTCCCTTTCTTTGAAAAAGGTTTGTTTGTTCATTAATACCCTTTAAAGGTCTGTATCATATCTCCTTTGTCCCTCCTCTCCACTAGGGTGTATATATTTAGGTCTTAATCATACATTTTCTGGCGCAGGTTCCAAATCATTTTGGTTGCCTTCCTCTGAACCGTTTCAAGTCTTTTTATATCGTTTGTGAGATATGGTCTCCAAAACTGAACACAATACTTCAAGTGAGGCCTTACCAATGACTTGTACAGGGGCATTAATACCTCCTCCTTTCTGCTGGTTATTTCTCTGTTTATGCAAACCAGCATCCTTATGACTTTGGCTACAACATTGCATTATTTTGCCACCTTGAGATCCTCAGACACTATCACTCTGAGGTCCCTCTCCTGGTCTGTGTACACCAACCTCTCGCCCCCTGTCACATACAATTCCTTTGGATTTCTGTATCCCAAGTGCATGACTCTGCACTTCTTCGCATTAAACCTCTGCATACTATTATGCTGATGATGTTATTCTTCTGCACCACATGTATCCTTCTGCCCCCAACCTCCTCCCATTGAATACTTGTTTCTCCCATATTGCTACCTGGCTATTAAAACATTTTCTTCACCTCAACCCCTCTAAAACCACTGCTATCTGGTTCCCTCTTACTGGCTTTTCCCCCTCACTGGCTCCAACGTTTCCATTCAGCCCCATCCCTATAGCTGATTCACTTTGCTATTGAGGTGTAATCCTTGACTCCTTCCTTACCTTTCAAGCACATCTCTCCGCTCTCATCCGTTGTGCCTTCCACTCCCTTCACCGCATCTAAGCCGTCCATTCTTTCTTGTTCCCCTCGTCCCTTACTACCCTTCTCCTAACTCTGGTCATAGCTAAATTGGATTACTGCAATATCATTCTTCTTGGTCTACCTCAGTACCAAATCCATCGTTTGCAACTTGTTTAGAATACCGCAGCCTGTATCATTGCATATGCCACTCGCTTCAAGCATGTCACCCCACTTCTCATCAACCCTCAATGGCTCCCCCTCAAGTATCTTCCCAATACAAACTTCTTGTGGACTCTTGTCCACAAGGTCATCCACACTGAGACCCCCACTTATCTTTCCGATGCCCTGTGCCTTCATGCCCCCCACTGAGTCCTCCATACAATGCATACCAACCACTTTCACCATCCCTCTGCTTCACATACAGTCCACACGTTCCTCAGCTCTGTGCTTTCGCGGAACTACCCATTGGAACTCCTTTCCTCCCAACCTCTGCCTTTAACTCTTCTATCCGAAATTTAAGACCAAACTCAAAACACATTTGTTCTGTACTGCATTTGACCATGATCACGACCTTCTGCAGCACTTCTGATGGCGGGAGATGGGATCACTGTGGGCAGACATCACCAGTCCTGGCCATGTGCTCCATGACAGCTGGTAATTGTCTGCAAAAAAAGGGATATTTTGTATTTATCCTCTCCCACCTCTATTCTTGCTACATCTAGATTCCATAACTTGGACAAACAGGAGGAGAGAAAGAAAGTAGCCTTGCATGGTTCCCCTATCGAGGGGGAAAAGTCCCTGAATTTTGGCCTTTGGAAGAGCTATATGTAGATGAAGCCTCCAACCGAGTAAACACCCCAAAAGACTTCACCAAGACCCGCAAGGACACCGCAGAACGAGCACTCTCCCTGGCCGCCCCAACAATCTGGAACACCCTCCCAGATGAGCTGAGACTAACGACAGACTTCAAAGACTTTAGCAAACAGCTGAAGACAACTCTATTCATTGAACACTATGGACACGTCACATAACATACTAATCAAGCTAGAACAACGGACCTACCCACAGCCTGACCCTTGTATATAAGAATGTATAATAGCTCAAAATGTATAATAGCGCACATTGTAGAAAGATCAAATTAAATCAAATGCACACCACCTCAAACACACAACACGCATCACTGCATGAGAACACATGAACACTTTTATGATTGTTTGCTGTGGAGACCGCCTTGATTGAAGGAGAAGGTGGTATAGAAATACTGTTAAATAAATAAATATAGGAAAGCAAATCAGTCTTAATACATTGTAAAATGTTCCCAACCATGCTCGTCTTGTCTGATACTTGAAATATGTTTAGATACTCTGAGGTCTATTCTGTAGTAAACGTCCTGGCCTCTGTGCATCTGGTCGGATCTGGACACACAGAGATAGGCAGGATTCTGATCCCGCAGGGCACATCTAAACCCCACAGGATCAAAATCCCATCTAGGCCTGTACATGCAGGCTCAGACCCGATTCCAGTCAGCCTGCACCTACAGGCCACTGCCTGGCTACCTCAGTCAAGGCTCCTGAATGGAGCCGCAGTGCCATGGCATCCGGATGCCATGGCACCGCGGCTCCATTCAAGAGCCATGATCCCCGGCCGCTGCCAACTTTGTGCTTTCCCCGCAGCCCAACCCCCAATCTGGCCTCCCACGGCCAGTGTTGGGTTGTGGGGAATCCCCTGCACCCCCTTCCTACCTTTGACGTGCCTTGTGCCTGCTGTCTCCCCACGTCTAGGGTAACTTATTCCACCTCGGTGGAATAAGTTACCCATCTACTCTGCCGGCCCCGGACGTTCAAGGCCGATATCAGAATCAGCCCTGTACATCCAGGGCCGCAGACCACCCACTGCCCACCCATCTCCACCTCCGCCTCCACGCCACCCATTTTCTGACCCATCTAATTTCCCTCTACAAACTCCCTTTTCATATGGGAAGGCTTGGCAGGGATGGGAAAAGCAGACGAATAATGGGACATCCATCCCCACTATTCATTGCTCAGAATAGACCTCTCTGTATCTGATAGAAAGCTTTTTCCACATCTATTGCAAGGAGCATAGTGGGAACTCTCTCCTGGTGGCCAGACCAAATCAGGTTCAATAGCCTCCACATATTATCATTCATTTGCCTGCCTAATATAAAACTAGATTGGTCCAGATGGGCCACTCCAGATGCCACAGTTCTTCAAATGATGTGGAACAATAGACGTGTACCTCTTCTGTTGTACTAACTTAGGATTGCCATGAAGAAATGCGTCATCTCATTTTTTAAAGGGTGTATGTTACAATCTCCAGGAACAAGCAGGAATGTAGTCTTCACATATGGGTATCGTCGGTACCGACGGAGCTTGCGCGGGAACGCTCCCCAGCGTCCAATAGGAAAGCTTTTGGGAGCATCCCTCAGCACATGCACACCGCCTTCCCGCCTTTCCAACTGTCCCTTTTCAGTTCTTCGTTTTCCGCGGAGCTGACAGGACACATACGCTGTCACAGCAGAAAATTTCTTCTTTAAACTTGTTTTCTTGTGGTTGCGCCTGCCTCTGCACAACACCTACCAGTACCGCCGGTTCTGTCTTTCTTCTTTTTAAAAAAAATATATCTATTTTTGAACTGTTTCTCTTCAGAAACCTTTGCTTTTGGTGCTAGGCGCCATTTGGGGCATTTGGCCCCATTTTTCCCAAAAGATGGAAAAACCAGCTAGTGGTTTTAAAAAATGTACTAAATGTGGTGGTACCATCTCTGTCACCGACACCCATGACTGGTGTCTAAAATGTTTAGGCCCTGACCATTCTCCATCTGAGTGTTCTTCCTGTATGGGGATGACTAAAAGAGGAAGACAGAACCGAGCTGCAAAGCTCGGTACCCTCTTTTCTTCGGATACCAGGTCCATTGCATCGACGTCTTCAAGAGCCTCGTCTTCCTCCCATGGATCTCAGGTAACTAAACATAAGAGCCAGTCCTCAAAGGGTAGCTCTCCTTCAAAGCATCGAGAGGCCATTGGCATTGCGCTTGAGGAAACTACACCAGCAAAACAGCCCTGGCGGGAGGCTTCGGCCTCCAAAGCATTAATGGGATTCCAGGATGTTCTCAAGGCTTCGACCTTGGCAGAACTACTGGTACCATGCTCAGGGGTTCCAGCCGCTTTTACCAGTACCGATACCCAGGCATCGGCAGCGTCGATAGACCAGAGATTCCTCGCTATCGAACGCAGTCTTGCAGCTCTCCTTACAGCTGCGGTACCATTGACACCAGTGGTTCAATGGGCACCGGTACCGACCCTGGTGGGAATCCTTCCCATGCAGACTTTTTCTGGCATCGACAGATCGGTACCGGACCAATTCGGTACCGACTTTGATCAATACCGAGACCGTGCTGTGCATGAACATCAGGATCAGAGATACTTCGAATCCTCCGATTCCGATGACTCTGATAATTCTGCCGGTACCAGAGTGTTTCTCCTGGAAGACTCCTCTTCTCCCCAACGCAGAATGTCTCCTCCAGAAGACATGTCTTTTCAGGATTTTATTTGTGATGTGGCCCGAGGCCTTTCAATCACGGTAGCTCCTGAAAAAGAACCTAGAGCAAAGGAATTGGAAATTCTCCAATACCCTAAGGCTCCCAAGGAAGCAGCCACTTTGCCCATTCATGAAATTCTTCATGATTTGATGCTCAGAATGTGGGAGACACCTTTGACCACATCTTCTCATTCTAGGAGACTCGATACCATGTATCGAGTTCCACCATGTCCTGGTTTTCAAAAGACTCAGCTGCCACACCATTCAAGTCAGCCATGTGAAGGATGGAGCCATGGAGTCAGCCATGCAAAGGATGAAAAGTGCAAAGCGACATGCATCCAATCCTCCAGGTCGTAAATGCAGGACTCTTGACGCTTTTGGGCGACGAACCTTTCAGGCTTCCATGCTTTCAGCTAGGATCAGCTCATATATTTTATATATAGGAATGTTCCTCAAAGAGGTCACAGGAGATTTGGAGCTTATGAGCCCCCTTCTCCCTGAGGACAAACGACAGGACTTTCTCACTCTGGTCAAGCATGCACAAGATGTCTCCAAGTTTGTAAACCGTGCAGCCTTTGACTGCTTTGAATGCATCAGCAGAACCTCTGCTATTGCCATTGGTGCACGTCGGATTGCCTGGCTTCAAGCATCAGACTTGGAGATTTGGGTACAGGGTAAATTAGGAAACATCCCTTACACAGGAGAAAACCTCTTTGGCAAGAATTGTGAGGAGAAGGCTAATGAGATAGATACTAACAATCTCACTTTAGACAGATTGTCAAAATCTACAGCCACCCCAGCCAAAAAGAAACCCTATAAAAACCCTTTTACAGCAAAAAGTGGAAGTTTTATCCATCCTATTCACAGCAAGGGCAAGCTCAGGGTCAAGTTGCCCAGAAGGGTAAACAACAACAATCCAGAGAAAAGAAGCCAAAAGGCCTTAGAGCTCAACCAGCTCTACAGGCCCAGCCCCCTCAAAGACTTTGATGCCTTCATAGAGAACTTAGCCTTCCTGCCTCTGAAGGGGCCAGAACCCCTAAACATTCTAGGCAGGTTGTGTCATTTTGCCAACAGGAAGGGAGGAGTGGCTCAGTGGTTGGGACAGGTTACCTCAGGCCAGAAGGCCAGGGGTTCAATTCCCACATGGGGACAAGCAACTTCAGGCCAGAGGGACTGGGGTCTCTAGTCCCCTGGCTACTCCTTGTGGCCTTGGGCAAGCCACTTAATCCTCCATTGCCTCAGATACACTTAGATTGTAAGCCCTTCAGGGACAAGGGAATAAAAAGTACCCTTTAGTATACATGTAAACCACACTGATTCTAAATAACACAGTATAAAAAATAAATAATAATAATAACAGATGGCACCAAATAACAACAGAAAACTGGACTCTGTCCATTGTCAGAGAGGGGTGCAAGCTTCATTTTCACAGTATGCCCCCTCCTACAATCGTAAGACAGTTCAATTCCCAAACCTCTACAGGCAATCTAGTGGATCAAGAGGTCTCAACACTCCTTGCTCAAGGAGCAATAGAGGAAGTGCCCATTCTTCAGCAGGGTGCAGGGTTCTACTGCCCCTATCTTCTTATTCCAAAGAAAACAGGAGGACACAGACCCATTCTAGACCTCAGAGAATTGAACAAATATCTGTTCCGAGAAAAGTTCAAAATGATTTCTCTGGGAACTCTTCTGCCATACCTTCAAAGTCAGGATTGGCTTTGTTCTCTTGATCTAAAGGATGCATATACTCACATTCTGATCCATCCAGATCACAGGAAATTCTTATGATTCCTTTTCAAGGGAAAACATTTCCAATACAGGGTTCTTCCCTTTGGTCTGGCTTCGTCACCAAGAGTATTCACGAAATGCATGACAGTAGTAGCTGCATTTCTGCGAACCCTGGGGATATTCGATAGGCAAGGTACTTCAGGCCGGAAGGTCCGGGGTTCAAATCCCACTAGAGGACAGCAACCTTGGGCCGGAAGGACTGGGGTTTCTAGTCCCACAGGTGCTCCTTGTGGTCTTGGGCAAGCCACTTAACCATCCATAGCCCATGTTCCCTGTAAAATAGTTATCTCCAAGTTATAATGCCCTGTTCAATGTAATTTCAGTTTGTTCAATGTAAACCGCACTGATGCAGAATAGCGCGGTATATAAGAGTATATTGCAGCTTCCTATAAGCCTCTAAATGGACAACCAATTTCCTCTTATCCACTCATAACAAGATTTATGAGAGGTCTTCTATTAACAAAGCCTCCCATCAGGCCACTCCCGGTGGCATGGGATTTAAACCTAGTTCTTGGGCAGCTCATGAAACTGCTTTTTGAACCTTTAGCCACTTCAACCCTAAAGCTTTTGTCCTGGAAGGTCATCTTCCTAATTGCAGTCACCTCTGCACGTCACATTAGTGAATTGCAAGCTTTATCTTTATCTTTATCTTTATTTGGTAGATTTGATATACCGCCTTTACAAAAGTATTAAGGCGGTGCACAGTACAAACAGTCTTGGCTGCAAAGAGAGAAAAATGGAAAGGAACGCCATTTATAGATAGTAAAGTGGACAGAGAGGAAGGGGCAGTATAGAGAGAAAAGACGGGGTATAGAGCCAACAAGCCAGAGGAGACAAGACATGGTAACCGGACTAACATACCGAGTAGTAGACAGGGGTGACAAAGAGGAGAAGTGAGATAACTAATATACAAACGGGTAGATTACGTAACAACGTGTAACAAACCACATGAGGGTGAGTCGAGGCGGAGGGGCAGCAAGGGAGGGGGTCCAGAGGATCATAAAAATGAATCAGGGGAACGGAGGAGATGTTATAGCCCTGGGAAGAGTGGTGAGTGGGTAAGTATACTTGACTGGGTGGTGGTGAATGAGGGGGAAGGGAGATCAAAGGCCTGGCAAAAAGGAAGGTTTTAAGCATAGTCTTAAAATGGGGGAAGGACAGCTCAGTATGGATGACATGTGGGAGGGAATTCCATAGGGCGGGACCGGCGAAGAAGAAAGCAGCGTGACGGGTAGATTCAAGATGTGCCTGTGTCGGGGAGGGGAGAAAAAGGCGGTTGCCGTGAGCGGAACGTAGTAGACGGGGGGTAGTTTGAAGTAAGATGAGATCGGCTAGGTATTGGGGAGTGTTATATAAAGAACTTTGTGAGTGGTGATAAGGAGCTTATAAACATATCGAGCTTTGACGGGAAGCCAGTGAAGAGAGAGCAGACAAGGAGTGACATGATCATGTGGAGATGAAAAGGTGAGAAGACGGGCTGCTGTGTTCTGAATTAATTGTAATCTGCGAAGTTGGTATTGAGGAATGCCAGCGAATATAGAGTTGCAATAGTCAAGGCGGCTAATTACCAGAGAAATAACTAATGTGGTAAGGGATGCGATGGGAAGAAGGGAGCGGACGGCACGAATTTTCCGAAGCTGAAAAAGAGAGCTACGTACTACCCCAGAAATATGTTGGTGAAAGGACAGTGCAGAATCTAGGGTCACACCAAGGTAGCGGAGGGTAGGTGCTAGTGGGATGGGTGCATTTGACATCACAGGAGCCAGGGTGGGAGAGGGAGCCCCGAAAGTGAACCAGATAGCTACAGACTTTGAAGGGTTGACGATGAGGAAGTTGTCATTAAACCACTGTGCGACGGAAGTTAGGCAATCATTCAAAGGGGAAAGATCAGGGGTAAGTGATGACGTATGGTGGACCAAAAGGATGTCGTCAGCAAAGAAATAGGCAGAGAGACCTGTTTGTTGTATGAGCAGTGCCAGTGGTGCGAGAAAAACATTAAAGAGGAGTGGGGCGAGGATAGACCCTTGCGGGACTCCACAGGGAAGGGGGCAGAAGAGGAGGAGCCCGAGTGTACTGTAAAAGAACGGGAAGAGAGAAAAGAGTGGAACCATCGGTGAACCGTGCCCTGAATCCCGATTTCCGATAACCGTGAGAGCAGAGTGCGATGATCGATGACATCAAAGGCTGCAGTGAGATCGAGTGAAACGGCGATCGAAAGATTTCCTTTATCGTGAGAGCGGTGTAATTCATTAAAGAGTGCAATGAGGATGGTTTCAGTACTGTGGCCGGTCCTAAAACCCGATTGTCGGGGGTGTAGAGAGATGGTTGTGTCAAGATGGGCGGTGAGTTGGTGGAAAGCAAACTTCTCAAGAATCTTGGACAGGAAAGGTAGGTTGGAGACAGAGCGCCAATTGGAGGGGACGGCTGGATCAAGAGTAGCTTTTTTGAGCAGGGGGCGGACCATGGCGTGCTTCCATGCAGAGGGGAAATCTCCAGATAGCAGACTGGAATTTATAATATGAAGGGCAAAAGGAAGGAGTGTGAGAGAAGGGTCAAGAAGCCAGGGGGATGGTACGGGATCAAGGGAACAGGTGGTTTTATGGGAAAGCGAGACGGCTTTGGTCAAATCGATTAAGGTAACAGGGTGGAATTCGGACCAAATGTGGGGAAATATAGGAGCAGAAGATGAAGAATGGCTGATAACAAGTGTGGGGGAGGAGGGAGGGGATGAGGGAGGAAGGGGATGTGGGTCGAAGGTAGAGCGGAGGGTCGAGATCTTGGTTGAGAAGAAAGAAGCAAGAGCCATAGGGCTAGGGGCGCTGGGTGGGGGAGACGAGGAGGGCAAGGTAGAGGCCGTGGAGAGGGAATTCAAAACCTGGTACAGTTGGCGGGATGAGTTAGAAGAGGTAGTAATAAGATTAGCGTAGTATGATTTCTTGGAAGATGTTAACAGAGAGTAGTAAGATTTACGGGTGCTATGGAAGGTGGCGAGAGTTTCACTAGAGGGGCGTTTACGCCAGAGCCGAGCTGCAGGGCGAAGATGGGAGCGGTGCAGGTAGAGGCCGGAATGAAACCAGGGATGGTGTAAAGGGGACCGATGGGAAACAGGTTGCAAGGGGGCAATGGAATCAAGGGTGGATGATAGGGTACAGGTCCAGAGGTTGACCTGTCTATCTAAAGGAAGAGAAGAGAAATCCGACGGGAAAAGGGACTCAGCGGGGGGAAAAAGTTTTAGTGTGGCGGGATTAAGACGCCGGGACAGATAGGAGGGAAGGCGGGAGTCTAAGAAGGATCCTGGAGGAGGGGGAAGGGATAGAGAGAAGAACAAGCAGTGGTGGTCAGACCAGGGAAGGGGTAGGGGAGTGATATGAGCTGGCGAGAAGGGAGAAGAATCCGCAGTGAGGATTAAATCAAGAGTGTGTCCAGAAGCGTGTGTCGGGCAGGTCACGTGCTGAGTGAGAGAAAGATCGCTGAATAAAGTGGCGAGAGCTTTATCACGAGAACGTGTTTGGGAGTGGAGGTGGACGTTGAAATCTCCCAGAACAACTAGTTGCGAGGACAGAAGGGTGGACTCTGATATGGCAAGCAGAAGAGAGTCCCAGAGCTCCAGACGCAGGGAAGGGGGTGCATAGAGTAAAAGAAAATAAGTGGGTGATGGAGACAAAGTATGGAAGAGAAGAGACTCGGGATAGTGAGGGGAAGGTGAGGCAAGAGAGAGGGGGAGAGACGTTCGATGGATGACCGCCACTCCTCCTCCCATACGATTAAGACGTGGAGCATGGAAAGCTGAGTACCCAGGGGGGAGACATTGATGAAGAAGTCCATCTTCCCCTGGGCGAAGCCAAGATTCCGTAAGGAAAAGGGCGTCCAGCGAGTGCTGAACCAACAGATCATATATTAAGTGTGTTTTGGCATGCAGAGACCGGCAGTTTAAGAGATCCAAAGAAATTGTCAGCAATGGTAAAGATGGAACAGTGGGTGTTGGGGATGGAAGAGATGGGCGGGTGATCGAGCAGTGAATAAGATTCTGTGGGACGCGGGAAAGCGCCCCGATAGGTGGGGATAGGCAAGCATGAGGAAGGTGACCCCACCATACAGGAATAACAGACATCGGGTTAAACGGAGGGGGGAAAGAATGCAGGGACAAAGCAAGCACTGGCAGACAATAAGGTGCTGGCGAGGAAGCGATGACAGAGCTGCAAAATGGGGCGGGTAAGGAAAGCCGGGTGTACAGCAGTAGAATGGACAACGTACAGAGAAATGTAAAACCAGCACAGGGACCGGAGTTGAATTTGTATGGAACCGCGCCCCCGTCGTCGCCCCAAGGAGCTCGCCCAAGGAGCACGACCTGCTCCTTGTGCGCGCTCCTTCGGCGCGCCACCGCGGCGCGGGACGCCGCGGCGCGGGACGCCGCTGGGTCAGCTTTTAACGCAAATGGTGTACCTGGACGCTGACGCGTTTTGCGCGTCCATGTCACCACGGGGAGGCGGGGCTGGCACAGAGAGGCAGGCTGGGAGACACAACAACAGCTCAGGATCTGGAGAAAAAGCAGGCAAAAAGCAAATAACATAAAGGCAGCAGCAGAGAGCACAATACAATACAGGAGCAAAGCAACACTTGCGGGACGCCGCTGGGTCAGCTTTTAACGCAAATGGTGTACCTGGACGCTGACGCGTTTCGCGCGTCCACGTCGCCACGGGGAGGTGGGGCTGGCACAGAGAGGCAGGCTGGGAGACACAACAACAGCTCAGGATCTGGAGAAAAAGCAGGCAAAAAGCAAATAACATAAAGGCAGCAGCAGAGAGCACAATACAATACAGGAGCAAAGCAGCAAAGCAGCACTTGCGGGACGCCGCTGGGTCAGCTTTTAACGCAAATGGTGTACCTGGACGCTGACGCGTTTTGCGCGTCCACGTCACCACGGGGAGGCGGGGCTGGCACAGAGAGGCAGGCTGGGAGACACAACAACAGCTCAGGATCTGGAGAAAAAGCAGGCAAAAAGCAAATAACATAAAGGCAGCAGCAGAGAGCACAATACAATACAGGAGCAAAGCAGCACTTGCGGGACGCCGCTGGGTCAGCTTTTAAAGCAAATGGTGTACCTGGACGCTGACACGTTTCGCGCGTCCACGTCACCACGGGGAGGCGGGGCTGGCACAGAGAGGCAGGCTGGGAGACACAACAACAGCTCAGGATCTGGAGAAAAAGCAGGCAAAAAGCAAATAACATAAAGGCAGCAGCAGAGAGCACAATACAATACAGGAGCAAAGCAGCAAAGCAGCACTTGCGGGACGCCGCTGGGTCAGCTTTTAACGCAAATGGTGTACCTGGACGCTGACGCGTTTCGCGCGTCCACGTCACCACGGGGAGGCGGGGCTGGCACAGAGAGGCAGGCTGGGAGACACAACAACAGCTCAGGATCTGGACGCTGACGGGTTTCGCGCATCCACGTCACCACGGGTAGGCGGGGCTGGCACAGAGAGGCAGGCTGGGAGACACAACAACAGCTCAGGATCTGGACCCTGACGCGTTTCGCGCGTCCATGTCACCACGGGGAGGCGGGCCTGGCACAGAGAGGCAGACTGGGAGACACAACAACAGCTCAGGATCTGGATGCTGACGCGTTTCGCGCGTCCACGTCACCACGGGGAGGCGGGGCTGGCACAGAGAGGCAGGCTGGGAGACACAACAACAGCTCAGGATCTACCCCGCAGTAACCGGGATGATCCTGGATCCTCCTTATATTAGGTTTCACCATGATAAGGTTGTTCTTAGAACTCATCCATACTTTATGCCAAAGGTGGTTTCGCCTTTTCATTTAAATCAATCAATTTATCTTCCTGTATTCTTTCCGAGGCCTTATGCCTCTAATGCAGAAAGGAACCTTCATACTTTGGATTGTAAAAGAGTCTTGGCTTTTTACCTACAAAGAACACAGCAACATAGAAAGTCTTCTCAACTTTTTATTGCTTTTGATTCTAGTCATTTGGGACTTCCAGTCTCCAAGAGAACTCTGTCCAAATGGATTGCACAATGCATATACTTTGCTTATGAGAGTAAGAGTCTTCCTCTTCACGGCCATGTCACAGCTCATAATGTGAGAGCCATAGCAGCCTCTATGGCTAACCTTCACTCTGTGTCTATTGATGACATTTGTCGAGCAGCCACCTGGGCTTCGGTACACACCTTTACAGCCCACTACTGCCTAGATAAAGCCTCCCATCGGGATGCCTTCTTTGGCCAAGCTGTTCTTCAAAATCTCTTTCAGACCTAATTCAACTCCTACCCACCTACCCTGCTGAGATGCCAGAGATCCATGGGAGGAAGCATGGCCCACCTTACTTGGGTGGCAGCTTCCTGGGGCTATCTCTCTGGCATCTTCAGCTGGGGAGTCCCCATATGTGAAGACTACATTCCTGCATGTTCCTGGAGATAGCGTAGTTACTCACCTGTAACAGGTGATCTCCAGGAACAGCAGGAATTTAGTCTTCACAACCCACCCACCTCCCCTAGGAGTTGTCTCTCTATCTCTCTGTCTGCAGCTTACCACATTCCCTGTCATTTCCATCTAGGGAGAGAGGGAGTGGCACTCAGCTCAGGTCTTTACAATTGTTACAGTATGTTAGCAAAGAAAAAGATTCAATCTTGAAGGAGTCACTTTTCAGAAAGAATTTCTGCAACTTAAATGAAAACATAAATAAGACATAAATGATATTAATGTATTACTATTAAGTTTAATAATTTCTTTAATTTTGCCCCTTTGTTATGATTATGGGAGGGGGAGGATATTCAGCAGTGGCGGCTAATGTTTCTAAAGTGCATAGCCATGGCCACTGAATACGAATCCCGGATATTCAATGCCAGGGCCATATCTGGCCACCGGCATTGAATATCTGGGTCGCACAAGTTATCTGGGCAGCAGCAATATTGAGCTGCTGCTTGGTTAGCTCCCGTGGTTAAATTTAGACCATCTTTTGCCACACCTAACTTAAACTGCAGGTCGCTAACTCGGCAGCGGCTCAATATTGTCCCAGAATGCACCCAGAACAGCCCGATGCTAACTGCGTAGCATCGGGGCGTATAGCAACAGCACCTGCGCTATCCAGTGGCACTAACTGTATTAGTGCCACTGAATATCTCGCTAACCATGTAAATGTCTTTGAATATCACCCCTATGATTTTTAATTTCTACCATCCACTGCGCACAATTGTTTACAAACTTAATCAGTGGAGATTTTTGCATATGGTCTGAAAGGTTTGCACAAAAGCCATCGATTCCGAGAGGGACCATTGCTTAGCTGACGATTTTCAAAGCCCTGATCTGGATAGCACACTGAGGTGATCTGGATAAGGGTGCCGAAAAAATGTTTAGTGGCACTATCTGGATAGTGCTGCTGAATCTCTCAGGACTGCCTTAGCACATTGCAGGGGCAGTCTGTGGGCAGACCCAGGGCAGTGCAGCCAATATCCAGGTAAGTGCTAACCTTATCCAAATAGAGGCAGGTTTCAGCTGTCACTCATCTGGATCACTTAGACTGTCTGAAAAACAATCCTAAACTGCTATCCAAATAAGTGCCGGATGACAACTGTCACTACCTGGTCACCAAAGGCGCCTTCGGATGCGAAGATTGGAGCTCCAGCCACCTCCACTGCTCTCCCGAATGGGGTAGAGCCAGAGAACATACGGCATAACTCCTCCTGCTCTCCAACCCCAGCCCAATCAGGGCCTGCACCGGACATTTAAAGCCAAAGGCGCCATTGGGCGCACTCCCCAGAGTTCCCTTAAGCGTGATTCTGTGAGGAAGTGGTTCCAAGCCCTCTCACCAAGCTCTAATCAACAGCTAGTTTGATTTATCCTCATCAATTGTTCCCCGTACACCCTCTGAACATGTTTTCAGCGGCGGAAGTCTCTGCTCCCCTACTTTGGATTCTAAAGGATCAGTGTTACCCCTGACAAGCTATCAACTCTGACTCTTCTACTCCGAACGTGGCTCTCAATCAAGCATCAGCCCAAAATTCTCACCACCTAACCCAGGACTCTCAACATTCAACGGAAAGAAAAATCTTCAACAACTTCACCGCAACAATGAGGTATTACACCTACTGTGCCCTGAGAGGTATGAATTTTAGTTTTTAAACTGGTTGCTGACCATAATCGCCAAAGTCCCTTTCCTTCTAAAAACCCTGAAGGTCAATTTTACAACTCCACCATTGGTTCTTAGCCAAATTTTGTTAATTACATCAGAAGGTATTCTAACTTAAGTTACTCTCTACAAAGCTATAAATCCCCACTCTTCCTTACTCTCTTCCTTTCAAAAGGCTGCAAACAACTCATAAGAGTTTTAGAGTTCAACAGATAAGCTGCTTAAGCGGAGATCCCATACAAACTCAAGTTCCTCCTGAAGGTCGTATCAGAATTCCACATTAAACAAGCCAAGTACTACCTAGCTTCTACCTGGAGTCGCACTCTACACCAGAGGAAAGTCACCTCCACCTGCTGGACTGCACCCACACCCTCCGGATATACCTCGACAGAACAAGACCCACGAGGAAGGCATCCCAGCTCTTCCTAGCGTACGCCCCTAACAGACTGGGCACTACGTTGTTTAAACATAAGCTGTCCAGATGGCTATCAGACTGCATTGCGAACTGCCACATATGAGCTGACATCCGCCCAACAGAGAAAGCACATGCACACTAGCTACAAATGATGGCAGTCAGCCACCCTAGTGCACCTGCACACTGTGTCTCCCACAGACATTTGCAACACAGCCACCTGGGCCTCCATCCACATCTTCAACGAACACTACTGTCTCAATTGCCCCCTTGGCTTCCCCACCACCTTTGGGCAGGCGGTCTTGCACACAGCAGAATGGCCTGGCAACCCGGCCAAAGGGCCCAGCTGAAGAAGCAATGCCATCTGTGATGCGCAACCTTTGTTCCGCATAGGACTTGATAAGAAGCTAGCATGTGCATTGTGTACACAGAAAATGGTTCATTAGATTCAGTTGTTTTATGGTTCAACCTATTTTTGACGTTTGAGCAACCTGGTCTACTTGTTCCTAGTTTCGAGTTCTCTTTATTCAATTGCCCTGCATCTTTTATGTCCCAGTTCGTTTTCTGGTTCATTTGCCTTGTCGTTCTAGTTCTACTTTGAATAAAACCTGCATCTTGGTTCAGGATTCTGTGGCATCTGATCTCCTGCAAACAGATCAGGATAAAGCTGCAATCATGGTTTGGGAAGCAGCAAGCTACCTGCGAAGATCCCATCCCCTACGGGCAGAAGGGGACAAAAGAGCCACAATCGTGGCAAAGACCCCTACTGTCTGCCAGCAGATGTGATCCCCATGGGAAGAACAGTAGGGGAGGGCCATGATATGGAAATTACACATACCTGGTAATTGTAGTTCCTGGAGGGTCCAGTTTAGTCCTCCACAATCGGGTAGTGCACCTCCTCCTGGAGACTGGACCAATCAACTCTTTCGGTATGATATATGCAGGCGGAGCTCCCATAAGCCCCCAGTGACTAGTAACAAAGCATACTTAAAGAAGCAACACATGACACTGTTATAACAATGCGTTTTTCTGTTATTTTTTATTTTTATTTTTTTATTGTAAATGCTCTTAAAACCAAAAGCGAAAACTTGTCCCCACGAAGGTCCCAACCCCTCCCCAAACGAGGAAGTCAGACCGCTGCACTGCACCCCTATCGACGCCCCGGCAATAAAAGGGACAGCCCCCACCCCAAGCCCCCCAAGGGTAAAGGCTGGAAGGGAAACCGCAACCACCAAAGGAACGGAAGCGCGGTCTTAAGAAGTAGCGAAAGCCAGAAAAGAACAGAAAAGAGCAGAAAAGACCAGAGAAAAACTCTCGCCGCCCGAACTGTTCGTCAAAGCGCGCTGCCACGCACAACTTGATACGCGGGAGGGAAGGAGGACTAAACTGGACCCTCCAGGAACTACAATTACCAGGTATGTGTAATTTCCATTTCCTGAGCGGTCCTCCAGTTTAGTCCTCCACAATCGGGATGTAACAGAGCAGTCAACACCGGGCGGGACCTTGCCAGCCGGCGCGCAGAACAGCCGAACCAAAACAAGAATCCCGAGCGGCCAAGACATCCAATCTGTAGTGTTTACTGAAGGCATGCAACGTCGACCAAGTGGCCGCTTTACAGATTTCCGCCGGCGGAACCAAACTAAGTTCCGCCCAGGAAGTCGCCTGAGCCCTGGTAGAGTGGGCTCGTAACCCCTCTGGAACCGACCTATGCTGCAAGAGATACGCCGACGTGATCGCCCCTTTGACCCAACGCGCAATAGAGGCCTTAGCCGCCGCCTCACCTTTCCGCGCACCGCCAAAGAGCACGAACAAGCGGTCGGTTTTGCGGAAGGCCGCCGTCACCTTCAAGTAACGCTGAAGAAAGCGTTTAACATCCAGAAAGTGAAGTCCCCTGTCCGCAGGACTGTCGGAAACGGCATGCAGGACCGGGAGGAACACCGCCTGATTCAAATGAAAGGGCGAAAACAATTTGTGAAAAAAGGAAGGAACAGGACGAAGGACCACCCGATCCGGGGAAAAAGACAAGAAGGGCTCCCTGCAGGAAAGCGCCTGAAGTTCAGAGATACGTCGAGCAGAGCAATGGCCACGAGAAAAACGGTCTTCAGGGTCAGATCCTTAAGAGATGCCTGCCTGAGAGGCTCAAAGGGCTCCCGAACCAAATCACGCAGGACAAGATTCAAATCCCACGGAGGAAAGGATATTCTACGCGAAGGACGCAAGCGACAAACCGCCCTGAGAAAACGCTGCACGTCCAGGTGAGCCCCGAGAGAACGACCCAACACCTTTCCTCGGTAACAGGAGAGGGCCGCCAACTGAACCCTTAGAGAGCTGGCGGCCAGACCTTTATCAAAGCCATCCTGCAGAAAACTTAAAACAACAGGCACGGACACCGTCGCCGCCCGCCACCCCCCGTCTGGAGCACCAGTCCTCAAAAATTCTCCACACGCGCACATAAGTGAGAGAAGTGGACGTCTTGCGCGCCCGAAGGAGAGTGTCAATCACCGCAGGTGAATAACCCCTCTTCCTTAACCGAGCCCTCTCAATGGCCAAACCATAAGCGAGAATCGAGCCACTTGGGGCATCCGCAGTGGACCCTGGAGAAGAAGATCCGGTAACGAGGGCAGGAGCCAGGGAACGCCGTCGCGTAATCTGACCAAATCGGCATACCAAGGTCTCCTGGGCCAGTCCGGAGCCACCAGCAACACTCGCCCCCGGTGGCTCTCGATGCGCTGAACGACTCGACCGATTAACGCCCACGGAGGAAAGACGTAAAGAAGTCCGGACGTCGGCCACGGCTGAATGAGGGCGTCGAGCCCCTCGGACATGCGTTCTCGGCGCCTGCTGAAGAAGCGCCCCGTCTTTGCCGACTGAAACGTTGCCATGAGATCCATGACGGGAGGACCCCACTGACGAACTATCTGCGCATAAACCTGCGGGTTCAGTTCCCATTCCCCGGGATCCACCCGCACCCTGCTGAGGAAGTCCGCTTGCACATTCTCCGTGCCTGCTATATGTGCCGCCGAGATCGCCGGTAGACGCGTCTCTACCCAAGAGAACAAGGCCGTCGCCTCCAATTCCAAGGACACACTGCCGGTGCCCCCCTGGCGATTGATGTAGGCCACTGTCGTCGCATTGTCCGAGAGCACGCGTACCGGCTTCCCGAGAACCACGGCCTCGAGGGCTATCAGGGCGAGTCGCACCGCCCGAAGTTCGAGCCGATTGATCGACCAAGAAGCCTCCCGAGGAGACCACGTTCCTTGCGTGAAGCGCTCCCCGCAGTGAGCACCCCATCCGGAGAGGCTGGCATCCGTCGTGAACGGAACCCACAGAGGAGGCTCCAAGGGAAGCCCCATCCGCAGGTTCGTCGAGCAGAGCCACCACTGGAGCGACCGACGAACCGGCTTCGGGCACGGCAACCGCATGTTCAATGAGTCGAACTGGTTGGACCAACGGCGCAACAATGCACTCTGAAGTGGACGCATATGGAACCGCGCCCAAGGAACCACCTCCAGGGTCGCAGCCATCGTGCCGAGGAGGCGGAGGTACCACCACGCGGACGGGACAGGCAAGCGTAGGAAGAGGCGGACGAGTTTCTGTAAGGCTAGGACACGTCGCTCCGGCAAACACACCAGGCCCCTGACGGTGTCGAAACGCACTCCCAGGTATTCGAGGTCTTGAGTTGGCAGCAGACGGCTCTTCTGTTCGTTGACCACCCATCCGAGCTCCTGAAGCAGAGAGACCACCCTGCTCGTGACCTGCACACACTCGTCGCAGGACTTTGCCCGAATCAACCAATCGTCGAGGTACGGGTGAACCAGGATACCCTCCTTCCTCAAGGCCGCTGCTACCACTACCATCACTTTCGTGAACGTACGGGGAGCAGTAGCCAGACCGAACGGCATGGCCCGAAACTGATAGTGACCCCACGGAAACGCAAAACGAAGGAACCTTTGATGAGAGTCCCAGATAGGAATGTGCAGATAAGCCTCTGAGAGATCGAGAGATGTGAGAAACTCCCCTTGCCGCACCGCCACGATGACAGATCGCAAGGTTTCCATCCGAAAGTGCGGAACTTTGAGAGCACGATTTACGCCCTTGAGATCCAAGATGGGCCGGAGAGAACCGTCCTTCTTGGGAACTACAAAATAGATGGAGTAGTAGCGACCGGCGCCGCGCTCGGAAGAAGGAACGGGAACCACCGCCCCGAGGGACAAAAGACGATGAAGGGTCACGCGCAGGCCTCGAGCCTTGTGATCGCCCTTGCTGGGGGACAGAACAAAAGAGTCCTGAAGCGGGTACGCAAACTCCAGCGCATAACCCTTTTCGATTATCTGCAGCACCCACTGATCTGAGGTGATTTGGGCCCAAGAGGGAAGGAAGAAAATCGCGTAAGCGACCCCCGATGACCGGACTCCCCTCCAGAGCCCGCCTCGCTTCATTGCGGCTTGCGATTAAAGGTAGAGGACGAGGAGGTGGAGGCTCGGAAAAGCCTCGACCAGCCCCTCAGAAGCCACGAAACCCCTGGGAGCGCGATCCAAAACGCCCGCGCTGAGAACTCCAAAGACGGGAAGAGCGAAATCTACGAAAATCTCTAAACTGGCCGCGCGTAGAGGGCATGGTTCTAGGCAGCTTGGGCTTATCCTCCGGTAGCCTACCTCCTTTAGACTCACCAAGGTCTTTAACCAACTTATCCAGAGCATCACCAAACAACAACTTACCCTTGAAGGGCAATTTACTGAGACGGGACTTTGAAGAGCTGTCAGCCGCCCAGTTACGCAACCAGATGGACCGGCGCGCTGCTACCAAAGAAGCCATGCTATTAGCCAAAGTCCTAATTAAGTCATAATGCACATCCGCCAGATACGCCGACCCAGACTCTAAGCGGGTGACCTCCACCAACCCCTGCTGGTCCAAGCCAGAGGTGGAACGCAAGTGCTGCGCCCAACGTAAACAGGCTCGAGCCACCCAAGCGCCACAAATCGAGGCTTGAAGGGACAAGGCATTAGTATCGAAGGCTTGCTTCAACAAATTATCTACCTTCTTATCTTGCGCATCCTTTAAGGCAGCACCACCCTCCACCGGGATGGTGGTTTTCTTAGTCACCGCGGACACCGCAGCATCTACCCGCGGGGACTTAAACAAGTCCTTGTCCTTGTCGGCTAAGGGGTAAAGACGATTCATAGTCCGAACACCCTTCAAACCGGATTCTGGCTGATCCCACTCGGATTGGATCATTTGTTCCACCACCACACGGTGCACGGGAAACACGACCTGGGACTCCCGAACCGCCTGAATGAGCGGATCCTCCAGACCGTCCTCTTCTAGAGGACGATGGACCGCTAAGTTAAGGGTCTGAAGAGACTCCGTGATCAAAGGCACCAACTCATCTCTACGAAAAACGCGAATAATCCGCGCTTGGTCCTCAGGTTCTGGGATTTCACCGTCCTCCAGATCATCCCCCTCAGGATCAGGATCACCCTCCGCTTCCAAATCAGGATAACCCACGGCATCCTGATCGGGTTCTAGGGATTTAAACCGCTTGGCGGCCGGCTGAGAAGGCCGCCGGCCCTCCCCCGAGGGAAGGGAAGGGAGAGGCGTAGCCCAAGCCTCTGGCAAGTGCCCGGACTGACTCAAACGAAACGCCTGGTGCATAAGGAGAACAAAATCTGGGGAAAAATCCACGGATGGGCATATCAGGGCGGTGTTTAAAAGCTCTGCAGCCTGGCCCGTAGAAGGGGGAACAGAACCGGACGGGCGAGAACCAGGGGAAAGCTCCCCCTCTGTCAAGTTAGGGGGGCCATCAGGTTCTGGCAGCTCCTTCAACTCCAGATGATGGTCCGAGCCAGCCGTAAGGGAGGCACAGCTACGACAGACGCCAGAGTCCGCCACCGCCGCTCTACGTGACCCACAAATCACGCACTGCGGTTTAGAAGCCATGGCAATGCACTAGTATCCCAGCAAAGACAGGCAAACTGAACCCCCAGCAAAAGAAAAGGGAAGCTGCCAACCCGATTAAAATCGTTTTGTTTTTTTTTTTTTGAAAAAACAAAATACTCCCCTGAATCCTTAGGGGGTCCTGAGCAAAATCGCCAAAAAAATGAGTCCAAAAAACGCAAGGGCAAGCCGTGCACAAGTGTTGAAGCTGGAAGAAAAACTCGTCAGGGCTTCAAAATGGCCGCCGGCTCCAGCACTCTCAGTCAAAAAACGGCGCGAAAAATAAGGCAAAATAAAGAAATGAAATTAACAATAAAAGAATGGCCAGAGAAGGGCAGGGGGGGGGGAATAAAAATCCCGAGCTCGGACCCCCACCGTCTAAACGAGGCTCAGAAGGCAGTCCACTCACCTTAATGAAGCAGAAGGGAAACGTGCTGCAGCAGCCAAGGCAGAAAGGTAAAGCAAGTTCCCTACCCGGCCCCAGCAGAAAATTGACAGGAACCAGCTAGACAATAAGTAGCTGTCTGCAAAGGGTAGATCTACTCCCCGTTCAGTCCAGGGGAGAGATCAAACCTGACTGCCACCAGCCTCCGGTCAGGAAGGCAGGAGCCCAATGCAGGACTGACTTCCAGGAGGCTCACTGAATCACCTTTCTTCCTTTTTACAGATTTAAAGCAACAGCTACCTAATTAAACCAAAGGAATAAAGGAAAGAAAAGACCCCAAAAACTAACTAGTGTTGCTTCCCCAAGTGCCACTAAGTGTGCCCAGGTAGGCACACACGTCCTCCAGCTGCAAGGAGACTGGACACACTGGGGGCTTATGGGAGCTCCGCCTGCATATATCATACCGAAAGAGTTGATTGGTCCAGTCTCCAGGCTGCAGGAGGAGGTGCACGACCCGATTGTGGAGGTCTAAACTGGAGGACCGCTCAGGAACGTGGCTTGCAAGGCAGCATCCTGCCCACAGGGATACAATCTTCTGTGGGCAAAAAGGACAGCTTATCGATTGGCCCTGCAAAAACAACAAAATGATAGATGGGGAAGTGAGGCTGCAAAAATGTAAAGATACAGTAGCTTACATAAAAAGGAAGGAGGATGGGGGAATGGAGGGCAGGGGAGGGAGAATGGGGAGAGAATCTGTAAGGAGAACAGAGAGTGGGGAGGAGTTGAAGGGGTAGGGAAGAGTGCAAGGAGTTTGGGGACAAAAGAACATAATCTGTATATGTCAAAAGGTGCATTCCCTCTTCCCCCCCTCTATTCAGAACATACATAAGCACCTAACCCAACACCACATGCAAACACACACATAGTCAACCCACCTCCACATGAAAGAGGCACACACACACATAAAAGACACTTGCTGTTGCGATATTTCCATTTAAAGACGCCTCATATAGCCCCTGCTACCATAACAAGACACACTATCATCTCTCGTTAAACTCTTCCACCATCCTCAGACATGTATGAGTTTGCAAATGGAGGAAAGTCAGTGGAGAATGGAGGCAGTGGGAGCGAGGGAGAGCGCAAAGGGGTCACAGCCACTGACTCCTAAGATTTTAGCCTGGCTCCTAAATCCAAACAAAATTTGTCAAGGCCTGTTATAATATCTTTGGTTTTATTCTCCATTCCTTTCCTTATTATTCCTAGCATTCTATTTGCTTTTTTGGCCACTGAGGGCTTCAACATATTATCTACGATGACACATAGATCCTTTTCCTGGGTGGTGATTCTTAGTGTGGAACCTTGCATCATGTAACTTTAGTTTGGGTTGTTCTTTCCTTTGCACTTATCCACATTAAATGTCATTTGCCATTTGGATGCCCAGTCACCCATTTGAAGATCGGGCAGTTAATTAAAATTACTAATTGCTTTAAGCTATTTAAATTTTGGATTTTTCTAAGTTTTCTCTATTTCAATTCCAGTGCTATGAAATCTCAACTTCTGGGGGCGTATGTAGCAGGACCCCATTAGGAGCCCTCTATATTACAAATGAGGAACATTCTGGACTCCCTGCTCCTAAGAAAGTCTCTGGACACCATGACTTAATGGATGATGGCTTCCCTGTCAGTCACAGGACAGGAAGAGTCACCTTACTTTTGTAGAGAAGTATAAAGGGTCTGAAAAACCAATGACCAGGGTCTTCTTTCATAGGAGTCCACTCAGTAAAAGAGAGGTCAACTGTGCCCACCATTTGGGCCCAACACAGCTTGGATGCTGTTGCCTAAGTGATCTACACAGTCAGAAACTCCAGGATAGCAGTACCTCCAAGCTACCTAGGCTTGAACCAGCAGCTTGTTGCACTAACGGAGAAAGAAGTACACATCCAAGGAAGGTCTTTGGGGAGGAGAAGGAGTCCAACTGCTAGGTACGTATGACCTAGACTGGCCACTGTTGGAAACAGGATACTGGGCTTGATGGACCTTGGTCTGACCCAGTATGGCATATCTTATGTTCTTATGTAACTGCAGAGGAGCCAGGGTATCAGGAGGAAGGTAACCATCTGTTGGGGAAAGAGGAGGAAGAAGAGAGACTGTACCACAAAACAATAGGAAGGGACCTGATAGGCGCATCCCTATTGTAGTCTTGATGGCTCAGGTACTGTGCATGGAGAAGGATCTGTCTCCCAGGTGCACTTTTTGCTTCACAGTCAGCAAGTATTTATTACATATTTAATTAACACAAGAGGAGGAGAGGAAGTACGTCTTTAAGAAGCCTACCTTCTTCTAGGAGATATAGCCCTATTAATTAGAGGGCCTGAAGGAGAATTGGTACAGTATTTGGCTGTCCTGAGCAATATTCATCATTAGCAGATTCCCTTCAGATTTATTCCTGGCCCTTATATTAGGTGGTGGTTGGTATTCTCACTTCTTGACCTTGTTGGTCTAAATAAAGTTATCTTGCTTCTTTGTGTGCCCTTCTCCCCCAAGTGAGCAATGGCAAAAGATGAAGCAGAGGAAGGAAAAAAAAAGAGTAAAAAGGATAGTATTCAGCCTGAGCCCTCCAGGAGAGGACAGGGAGAAGAGAGTGCAAAGGAAAGACTCTGAGTCCAAGAATTTAGAATATATTTTTCCCTTGTTTACTGTTGTGTCTATATTTATTCCTGAGGATCATCTAATAAAATACTATTTTTGTTTGCCTTTTTGTTTCTTGTCTTTTACTCCAGTTCATGGTCTAAATCTCTATCTTCCAAAACTCTTTATTTTCTTTAGGTGTGCTGTTCACTGGTCTTTTGGCTGTTTTTTCTTATTTAAAGTGACAGGTACTGAGTACATTCTTTTGTGCAGCGCCTTCAAGGCTATCCTTACTCCCTTAGCAAGAGACCAGCCATACACATATGTAGATATATATGGACATCTATGTACATACAAAACTTTTTTTTTCAAAAGATTTAAGCTTCTTATATGGCAGTTCCGCGGAACATCTCCGCTATGAAGAAAGGCTGACGAGATTAGGGCTCTTGTGTTTGGAGAAGAGAAGCCTGCGGGGAGATACGATAGAGGTCTATAAAATCATGAGTGGGGCAGAGTGGGTAAGTATGGAACATTTGGTTACCCTTTTAAACTGTGTTATGAGGCTTTTATAAGTAACTGAAGGGAGTATTTTTCCCCCAGTGCAGAATTAGGTTGTGGAATATTTTTCCAAAAGATGTAAAACACAACTGGGTTCAGAAAGGGTTAGATAAGTTCTCTTTTGAGCCAGGTAGACTTGGGAAAACTGCTGCTTATCCCTACATGTGGGTAACAAGCAATGGATTAATTCTTTGGCATCCTGCTGGGTACGTTTGACCTGGGTTGGCCATTCTTAGGGACAGGATGCCGACTTGATAGACCTTTGTTCTGATTCATATGGCAGTTTTATGTTCTCAAATCAATCCTTAGAGAACAGCTTTGTATATTTCTTATGGGTCATCCATACACTCTAATAGTTTTCAGAGCTTAGCAGCAGATTTTTGGGAACTTGTGGACCCTACTCCCCCACATTCAATTATATGGTAGATGGATTTTCAGCAACAAATACTAGCATCATGGAGGTTGCAGGCCACGTACTGCTCGGAGAAATTGTGTACTCCATCATTCTGCTTTTTGACCTTGCACATGAACAATGCTTTACTGCATGTCAGGCAGAATGATGATCCAACCCTCCTAAAGCTTTACGGTACCTGTAATTGGTATATTTCAAAGATATTTAATATAAACAAGCCTTATGCAGTTTATCATCAAGTTAGATGCAAGTCACTCAGTGACCCTCACTTTTCTTCTACATATAATGGAAACAGGAGAGCCATCTGCTTTTATTCATATGTGCATCACCTGCACATGTCTAATCAGTTTCGATAATACAAGCAGATTAATCAGGAATGAGAATTTGGGCTCTCAGGGAGGAGTTCTGAGGCACTGGCCAGTGATGACAAAACTCAGGGAAGAGGCCTCTCTGTACTAGAGAGTGTAAATGAACGCTGACAGCATCACATTTGGGGACTGAGACTCCCATTGTTCCAGCAGCATCTGTTGTTATACAGTGCTCTCCCACATCATTTTCCATGTCCTCCCAAAACACACATTTCCCTCCCCTCCACTGTGTAGAACACATGCATACTGCCCCAGAATACACACTGCACTCTTACTGCACTCTCTCTTAGAGCACCTGCTGTACTGTCAGAGCACATTGCCTCTCTCTGAGTGCACTGAATATATTCTGTACTGTATTTCAAGAGATGCTTCACTTAGGACCAGTGCAAGGTTATTTGATATCCTAAGTGAAGAAATGCATCAGAGGAGTTTGTAAGAAAGGTGCAAGAGGGGTTTAGAAGAAAGACAGGAGGGGGTGATTTGCAATGTTCCCTCTAAGCTGCGCTGGATCCTCCACTGGTATTCCTGCCGATGGGAGGAGGTGCAGAGCGATCAATTGCTGCTGCTGTCACATAAAGTATGAGTTCTCTCTGAGGGGACAGAAAACTCTTGGGCCTCCCAGTGACTTGATCCATTTCCACAGAAAGCAAAATCCAGAGAGCAGATTTGTGGTTCCCAAAAATCAAAATCTGTGGTTCCAGTTATCCAAATGGTCCAAAACTGCACATATCAGAAGCATCAAGGGATTACAAAAGCATGGTTCTTCTTCACATTCCTCCCAACATTGTACTCTGTATAAATGTATCATAAAAATGAGAATTTAATGCATAGCAGGTTTCCTCCCCCTCCCAAGGCTTCACTCCCTGCTTGTGGCGAAAAGATTCTTTCATACTCACAACTGTTGAAGGAAACAGAGAGTGTAATGGTTCTTCAGCCATTCTCAGAATCTCTTTGACTTGCTTCAGGCTCTCTTCCTTCCTCCTCTTTGATATGGCAACACAGGCCTTATAGTTATCTTACTTCAGGATTTCTTTCCTCAGAAGATTATCATTAGCCAGGATTAGGGACCTTCTCTTATGTCTCCTAACCCTCTTCCTCTTCCACGCCCTCCTGAGAGATGCCCTTCAATAATAACCTTTTCTTTTTCGTCTCTCCGGGCCAGTCCAGGTTACAGTTGGGTAGTCAATCCCCTCCAGCAGCTGAGGACTGAATGCTGAAACTTTTACTGGCAGGTGTTATCGCTCCCCCTGGTGTCAGGAAACCAGTCTTCAGTCCTCAGCAGCTGTGAAGGACGTTTCTCTGGCAGGCACCCAGAAGACCCGAATTTTACATCTGTGTTAAAGATAAATAACAATAAAGAGCAGAATAAGAAGGGCATGCTAATGGAAACAGACTGATTGGTTTTTGAAGGACAGAGGCTTCATCGCTGGCCCTAGCAGGGCACTTCAGCGAACAGGACTCCCTTATTCTGGGAAGTCCATTAAATCACACAGAGAAAGTAAGAACGTCGATCCTCAGCTATATTTGTTATTTTTAGCATTTTCGGAGGCAGAGCCTGTCTTCCGCAGGATCCCTTCTTCAGCGGGGGACTTAGGAGCCGGGCGCCCTGGTATCCTCTTCCCGCTGCAGTTTACATAGAAACATAGAAACATGATGACAGAAAAAGACCACATGGCCTATCTAGTCTGTCCTTCCATATCAACGTCTCTCAGTCTCGCTAGCAGCGAGTCTCTACAGTCGAAAGTTCAGTCTTCTGAGTTCAGGTACTCTTCAATTTACTTTGTCTTATGTGAATTTCTGATTTTTTCGTCACTTTATTTCTCTCACCGGTCAGTTTTGTTTCCTGAAGCGTTTTTCGCCGGCGGGAAAGCCCGCGCGCGCCATTTTTCACTTTAGCGTGGTGTTTTCAACGGCGAACTTCAGCGTTTCAGTTTTTCCCTTGCTAGCTCTTAGTGTATATTTGTTTCTTTTGTTTGCTGTTTACTAATACCTTTAGCCCATAATGGAGAGCTCTGGCTCGGGGGATAGGGCTGGAGAGAAGCCTCAGGGGTCTCTGCTCAAGGCGGGAACGGCAGCCATAGTGTCTGCAGAGGCTGCTGCCTCTCCCGCGCCTTTGAAATGTTCTGGGAAAAAGAAATCTAAGTCATCAAAGACTGCTGTAGTAGAGGAGATAGACAAGTCTCCGGCCCCTGGAGCTCACGGTCCATTGGACTCTCTTTTTTCTCTGGATTTTATTTTAGCCTTGCATAAAGCCTATCTGTTAAAGATGTCTCAACCTGTTGAAAACCAGTTTACTAAGCCTCAAGCAGGTTTATCTTGCGGTGACCCTACCATCTCAGATCCGGAGGAAGGGACCTCGGCGCAGTGCCCTGGGGGAGATTTCTCTTCGGGGGCATCAGGTCCTCAGCTTTCCGATCCTCTTATGCCTGAAGAAGGGGAAATTTTGTCTGAAGTGGGGCTGGATTCCTGGCCCTTGGACTTGGAGGAAGAGGAGCTGGGGCCCGGAGAGGACCCCAATGTTTTCAGGGTCTTTCGTAAGGAGGAACTAGGGGCTTTGATTCTTCAGTCCCTGGCTGCTTTAAATATTGTGCCTCCTGCGCTGCAGCAAGAGCCATTGGAGGATCCTTTATTACAAGGGTTTAAACCTGAGCAGCGGTGTTTCCCTATGCACAGGGTGATTAAACAAATGATTGAGTCAGAATGGGAATGCCCAGAGGCTAGCTTAAGAGGTGGGCATACCATTGCCCGTCTTTACCTGGTTCCTCAGGAGGAGAAAGAGTTGCTACGGATGCCTAAAGTGGACGCGCTAGTGTCGGCGGTCACTAAGAAAACCACGATCCCGGTAGAAGGGGGGGCAGCCCTTAAAGATCTTCAGGATCGTAAGTTAGAAGTACTGTTAAAACAAGCCTTTGACGCTAGTGCGCTAGCCTTGCAAGCTTCGGTTTGCGGAGCATATGTATCCAGAGCCTCTATCCGTTGGATTCAAGGGGAACAGTCTATGGTAAAATTAGAGGATCCGTCCCCGGAAGGGGCGAAACTGGAGTCGGCGGTGGCTTATCTCGCAGACGCTTTCTATGATTTGATTAGAATATCAGCGAAATCCATTGCGTCACTTATTGCAGCTAGGAGGTTTCTGTGGTTACGGAACTGGGCGGCGGACGTGTCTTCTAAGTCGCGCCTCAGTAAGCTTCCATACAAGGGCAAGCTGCTTTTTGGGGAAGCATTGGAAAAGATTGTGAAAGATTTGGGCGATTCTAAGGGCGGACGTCTTCCTGAGGATCGGCCCAGATCAGCTAAATCTACTCCGATGCAAAGGGGTCACGGCAGGGAAATTCGTAGGTTCCGCGGCTCTCGCTTTGTCCCTTATCAGAGGGGTCGCTTTCCTTCCAGGGGGCAATCCTTTCGAGGAGCCAGAGGGTTTGGCAGGGGGTTTTCAACACCCAGCAAACTTCGTCCAAGAAGCCTCAATGAAGGTATGCTGGTCCAGGCGGAGGTTCCCGTAGGGGGACGTTTGCAGGAGTTTCTCTCCGTCTGGGCCAATATAACTTCCGATCTCTGGGTGCTAGAGATCATCCGCGAAGGGTATGCTCTGGAGTTTGCATCCCCTCTGGCGGATGCCTTTGTGTTGTCCCCCTGCGGTCCTCTATGGAAAAGTCAGGCGATCAACAGCACTCTACAGCGTTTGTTGCGACTACAGGCCATGGTTCCCGTGCCTTTAGACCAGTACGGAGTAGGTCGGTACTCGATTTACTTTGTGGTGCCCAAGAAGGAAGGCTCGTTTTGACCTATTTTAGATCTCAAGCTTGTGAACCGTTCCCTGCGGGTTCCGTATTTTCGTATGGAGACCCTGAGGTCAGTCATTCAAGCGGTAAAGCCCAGAGAATGGCTCAACTCCATAGATTTGACGTAAGCTTATTTGCACATTCCCATACGTCCGGAACACCAATGGTTTCTGCGCTTTGCAGTTCCCCTGGGTCATTTTCAATTTCGGGCGTTACCCTTCGGTCTGGCTACCGCGCCTCGTGTCTTCACCAAGGTGATGGTGGTGGTAGTGGCAGCTCTTCGCAAAGAGGGAATTCAGGTGCATCCCTACCTGGATGATTGGCTCATACGGGCAGGTTCTCGGCAGGAATCAGCCGCAGCAACGGCCCGAGTAGTGCACTTCCTGGAACACCTCGGTTGAGTCAGTTACTTCCGGTTCAGCGTTTGGTTTACCTCGGGGCCTTGTTCGACACGAAGAGCGGAACGGTTCTTCTTCCGCCGGACAGGGTCCGGAAAATGATAGCCCAGGTCGACGCCTTCCTTGGTTTGGCGACTCCAACAGCATGGAGGTATTTACAGTTGTTGGGTTCGATGGCCATGGCCTTGGATCTGGTGCCTTGGGCCAGAGCTCACATGCGGCCACTGCAACACGCCTTGATCTCGAGGTGGTCTCCGCAGGTGCATCCCCTGTCGCAAAAACTTCGGTGTCCGGAGGAGGTCAAACTCAGTCTGCAGTGGTGGCGACTTTCAGTGCGCCTTCAGGCTGGAGTTCCGCTGGAGGATCCAGAGTGGATCTTGGTCACTACGGATGCCAGCCTGTCTGGTTGGGGAGCTCATTGTCAGGCTCGAGTGGCGCAAGGAAACTGGTCGGGGGAGGACAGCACTTGGTCGATCAATCTGTTGGAGCTGCGAACGATGTGTTTCGCGCTTCTGCATTTCTCGGATTTACTCGAAGGTCAAGCAGTACGAGTGTTTTCCGACAATTTAGTAATGGTGTCCTACATCAACAAGCAGAGGGGCACGGGCAGTGCGCCCTTGCTGCAGGAAAGTCAGATATTGCTTCAGTGGGCGGAATTGCATCTTGTGGCACTTTCGGCGGCTCATGTAGCGGGAAAGGACAACGTTCAAGCCGATTATCTCAGCTGTCATCGCCTGGATCCCGGAGAGTGGGAGCTGAACTGGGCTGTGTTTCATGCCATTACAGTGCGGTGGGGTCAGCCAGTCATGGATTTTATGGCAACGCTGGCCAGTGCCAAGGCGTCACAGTTTTTCAGCAGGCGCAGAGAGCACATGTCGGAAGGTCTAGCCTAGGCTCTTTCAGTACCAATCTCAATGTGCAGTGTCATCTAATAGAAGGCTGCCTGTTGCTCCACTAACCTTTCCAGCATCAAACAGGTGGAATACTACCTGATACCAATGTCCTGAATGAACAGGTGCACAACTGCCTCTACGGCTCCCTTCTTCTGAGGCAACTCGTGACCAGCTTTTACACTGCTGGAAATATGCCGCTATTTTACTGCGCTTATCAATCAGTAACTGCAGGACAGGGCTGTTGCTTCCTTTGAACCCCAGGTTTAGAGATCTCTTACTACCAGGTGCAGCAAATGAGCAGAGCACCAGATACCATAAAACCTGCCTCCTTCACTTCCTTAACCATCTTCTCACCATCTAGTACAAAAGAGCTGGAAACCCCAGTTTTGTTTTTAGTGCACACATTTTGCAGTAGTAATAGTAGTAATTCAAGGCAAGTTATTTTTTTGTCCCCAGAAAGCTTACACTAATGGGGTCATTTTAAAAGGCTTAGACATGATTTAGGACCTCTAAAGACATACAACTGCAAAACGCAACCACACATCCCACTCCCATCTACTTAACATTCCCCTTCAAATCATCAACAAAGCACAATATGAGAAACTCCATCGACAACGCCTCCTAAAATGTGCATTGATAAACGCCAGATCCATTCGATCAAAATGGCCTGCAGTCATGGACTTGATTCCTCAATACAAGCTTGACATCCTGATGGTCACGGAATCATGGCTATCTGATTGCGACAACATCCTCCTGAATCAGATGCTACCTCCTGGATTTGACCTCTACACAAGCCACAGATCCACTCAAAAAGGAGGCGGAACGCTCATACTCGCCAAAACAGATCTTAATTTCAAACTATGCAACTCCTCCAGCTCAACCCACCTTGACTCCCTCACTATATCTAATGAACTCTGCTCAATCAACCTGCTTTATCGAGCACCCTCCCCATCACCAGATGACCTTCCAACAATAATCGAGCTTGCATGCGCAACATCCACCTCACGCTCTCCAAATTGGGTAGTTGGTGATTTCAACCTCCCATCTCTCCATGACAGCCACTCTGAAGCATTTCTAGACGCACTAGGGGATCTAGGCTACAAACAATATGTTGATTCTCCCACCCACACTAAAGGAGGTAAACTAGACCTCATCTTCGCACCCCATTCCAACACCTTAACACACCAAGCCCTTGAACTATCGGTTATACCAGTACCATGGTCCGATCACAACCTTATCCAATTCAATATACCCACCCATACCACTCACGTGAGTCAAATACCATCTAACTCACCCGGAACCCACGCAGTCCGTTTTCAACCTCTCAACCGTGACAAGGTCCTAGATAACCTCCAACCACTCTTGACGGACACCTCCCTCAAGCTAGATGACCTGGTAGCCAAATGGGACGAGAACCTCAGAGCCGCCTCATGTCCAGAGCACAAGGATAAGAAAACGAGAACACGCACCTTGGCTCTCTACTGACCTTCGTACATCTCTCACCCACCTACGCAAACTTGAAAGACAGTGGCGCCAAACCCACTCACCAGAAGCCCTTGAAACATACAATACACACCTAGCTACCCACCGTGAGAAGGTAACACTGAGTAAGAAGTTATACCACACAAACCTACTGAAACGCTCCATCAATAAACCTCATGCTCTATTCAACTTAGTAAAATCCATAACAAGAGAGCCAGTTTCAGCCCAACCTGCAATGCCTCGACCACAGGACTATGCAATCTACCTGCAATCAAAAATGATTAAGACCAGCACAAGCATAAATACCATCGACCCCATTATATCATCTAAGGCATCTCAAATAACTCCATTTTGCAACTTCAATACTATATCATCTAATGAAATTGAGAAAATTGTCGCCTCCATCAATCCTAGCACGGCACCTAACGACCCTTGCCCAGCCAACTGGATCAAAGACCTGCGACATCATCTAAGCCAAATCCTATGCAAAATACTGAACCAGTCCTTTCTAACAGGCTCATTCCCCCAGAGTCTTAAACACACCTCTATCAAGCCTCTACTAAAAAACAGTAAGCTTGATCCATCCAAAGCTGAATCATTTAGGCCAATCTCAAGCATCCCCCAGCTTGCAAAAATCATCGAGAAAGCTGCCCAACAACAACTCCAGCATCATATTGACACAGAAGCACCACTAGACAAATCACAGCATGGATTCAGAGAAGCACATGGAGTCGACACAATCCTTACAACCCTATTCAACGATCTGATCACAGGATTAAAACAACATCAAACAAGGATTTATTCTCATCTTTTTAGACATTTCCGCCGCATTCGATTCTGTGAACCACGATATACTACTGCAACGCCTGAGAGAAAAGGGGATTCGAAGCACAGCACTAGAATGGTGTAGATCCTACCTTTCCAATAGGTGGCAACAAGTTAAAACAGGCCAGGAATCCTCAGAACCATTCCTACAGTCTCAAGGTGTACCACAAGGATCTTCACTATCGGCGTTAATGTTCAATGTTTATATGCAGCCGATATGTGAATTGATCAGATCCTTCAACGTACAATGCCTGGCATACGCTGATGACATCCTCATATACATGCCGTTCAAAACTGACCAACCAGTGTATACTCCAATAATCAACTGCTTTGGAGCAGTAGCTGAATGGCTGCTGACTCAAAACCTAAGAATAAATCATAGCAAAACTGATGTCCTATTTGTCACAAGGAATCTTAAGTTCGTACCTCCTCCGTCGTTGCTGATCAACAACATAGAACTGACGTCCAAACCCACGATCCGATACCTCGGCATAACATTAGATCAACACCTGGATATGACAATGCATGTGAAGAATGTGACAAAGAATATATATCACAAGATCAGAACACTACGTCACCTCCGTCCACTACTGGACTATACTGATTACCGATCAACCTTCCAGGCACTAGTCCTCCCACATATAGATTTTGCAAACATCATCCTCCATGGGCTCTCTCAATCAACATTAAATCCACTTCGTCTGGCTATGAATACAGCTGCAAGAGTCCTCTCTGGATCACCAAGGTCTGCTCATATAACGCCTATCATGAAAGACCTACACTGGCTACCTCTACAAGCCAGACTCTCATATAAGTCACTAGTCTTGACCTTCAAAGCCATGAATATCTACCCACCAACACCAATCAGAAAACTAATCCATAACACCCCTGAAAATAGAAACAGAAGGACTACAACTATGAACACCTTAATAGTTCCCAAGATGATGACATCATGTACTAAAGCTACATCAAACAGAGCTTTTTCATTATTCGCACCCAGGAACTGGAATATACTTCCCCATGAAATCCGCGGCATCAAAAGCCTATTACAATTCCGCAAAGCTGTAAAGCATCACTTATTCACAAAATACTACCCAGACGTGACCACAGACACTCACACAGCCAACAGGCCTCCCACCCACACCAAACACCAAACACCTTTATCCAATCAGAAAATGGTTAGTTCCCACGATATTTCACTTTACCTCTACTGACCCATGCCACCCATGAATTCACGTACAATATCCACTCGAGTTTAAATATGGTATATAATAAAAGCATATTCTTAGTATAATGTTGATTGTACATAGTTATATATAATAAAAGCATATTCATAGTATAATGTTGATTGTACATAGTTATCCCTGTTATTCCATGTTATATATTCCCTTGTTCTCTGTAAACTCGATGTTACCTGTACACATTGCAGTATATTTTGTTCATTGTACACCGCACTGATTTTAATAGCGCGGTATATAAGAGATGTTAAATAAATAAAAAAATAAAATACATATGGATGTCTCTGAAGCCATTCCACAAATGGTGCTTACAGACATCTCCAGTGCAGGGAAGTCCATTTAGGCAAGGAGGTCTGGTGGTAACTTGTCTGGGGAGGTGCAATAGACTTACACATTTTCGTTTGAATTCAGGAACGAAGTTTAGACCTGCTGCAGGCATGAATAGGCATCAGGAAATTGCATATTTTGGCCTCAAAACATCCAGAAAGTTCAGAGAAGATGAAGAGTTAAGTGGCTTGTATAAGATCACAAACATTCACATTGGGATTTGAACCCTAGCCACCCTGCTTGCAACCCACTACTTTAACCATTATGGGCCCGATTCTGTGCCACGAATAGCGCCTTCTCTGCCCGTGTCTAAGTTCTCTGCTGGTTGTAAGGAGAAGTTAGACGGGGGTGGGGAAGGAGAGGATCGGAGGTGGGGCAGGCAGTGGGCGGTCAGCAGTCTCCAGCTCTGGACATACAGGGGTGATTCTAATGTCGGCCCAGTATGTCCAGGGCCGGTGACTTGTATGGGGAAGTTATTCCACCTCTGAGGTGGAATAATTTCTCTGTACGTAAAGGATCATCAATCCGGGGCTTGGATTGGGCAGGGGGTTGTGCTGCAGGGAATGAGTCCCTGAAGTCTGACAGCCAGCATCTCGGCTCTTCATTGGAGCCGCGGTGCCGTGGCTCCATAGAAGAACCTTGACTGAGTTAGCCAGGGACAGTCCTGTACATGCAGGCCAGAGTGAATCGCAGTGCCAGCCTGCACGTACAGGACTGTCCGCGATTCTGATCCCGCAGGGCTAGACATGCCCCGCAGAATTAGAATCGCGATCCCCTCTTTATGTCCAGCTTAGACCAGACTTTTACAATGGGGATCTACGTCTGTGACAGAATAAGACTATGCTTTTAGACATCCATGTTCTGAGTTGCTATTCTGTGGACATCTCTATTGACGTCCATAATAGGCACGTCCACGTTTCTGATATCATGCCTGAACTTGCACGTGCCTGCTTTTTTTCCCCAGATGTTCTGGCTTTGACATCTCAGATTGCACTTGGATGTCCCATTGTAAAATGTGCCTTCAAGTCTCTCTCTCCAGCCTAACTGCTAGCTCTCCATCATTGCTCCTAACATATGGGTAGAGACATGGGTACGGTGAGGGGTGGCTCAAGACAATCTGTCACCTGAAGTGAGAGATGAGTTGGCACCCCTCCTCCCCCACACCCCAAATTGAGGGGTCTCTTCAGAGCTCTAGTGAGGGAGCAGGGGCATCTCCTCACTCAGAATCAAGTGGTTGGCCCAAGAAAAAAAGAAAGCAATATATTCCCAGACTACATAAATAAAAAAAATAAAACGTTGCAATGTTTATATGGTGTAAAAATTGTAGCAATTAAATTATGTAGCCTGGGAATCTAATATAAACTGTGCTGACTTCTGACACTGTACACTGGATCAACATGATATTAAATGTAAATATATATTCTGCAAAAAACCAAGGTGATCACACACCAAGGAGCAAATATTAAAAGCCAGAACGATAGTGCAGTTATAAACTGTGCTGTGATTCTCGCTTTTTCTTTCTGAAAATATATTTTGTATCCAAAGAAACTCCCAACAATGGGTGCAGAGCTGAATGAGGACATTTCCCCATAGAACGTAACATGCCAGAAACAATTTCTGATACTTGTATCATCTAAGTAACTGCAATATAAACCTTCATGTTGTACTGGGCGTATTGTGAAGCAAAACAAAACCTTAGAAGAATTCACTCAGGACCTATAAAGAAGGTCTGCCATACCATAACAGCATTAATCTACAAAGCTAATACAAGGAGCCTACCCAGAAAAGAGCAACCATAAGTACTATAGCTGGCCCTAGAGCATCCATACACCTATTTGAACAAGCCGGATTGCAATAGTACTGGATTGCAAGCCGGATTGCAATAGTTACCCATGTCTAACAATAGCCAAATTAACATGAATAAAATACATTCTCTAAAATGCTTGTATGCAAATGCTAGAAGTCTAAAGAATAAGATGGGAGAGTTAGAATATATAGCACTAAATGAAAGGTTAGATATGATTGGAATATCAGAGACATGGTGGAAGGAGGACAACCAGTGGGACACTGTGATACCTGGGTACAAACTATATAGTAATGATAGAGCTGATCAAATTGGTGGAGGGGTTGCGCTCTATGTTAGAGAGGGCATTGACTCAGAAAGGATTAAAGTTTTGCAGGAAACAAAATCTGCTGTAGAATCTATATGGATTGAAATTCCATATAAAAGGGGGAAGGCGATGGCAGTGGGGGTGTACTATCGAGCACCTGGCCAGAATGACCAAATGGATGATGAAATGCTCAAAGAAATCAAGGAAGCTAACAAAAGTTACAGCGCAGTAATAATAATGGGTGATTTGAATTACCCCGGTATCGACTGGGTCAGTGTCACGTCAGGACATGCTAGGGAGATAAAGTTCCTAGATGAAATAAATGACTGCTTCTTGGAGCAGCTGGTTCATGAACTGACCAGAGGGGAAGCCATATTAGACCTAGTCCTTAGTGGAACACCAGATCTAGTGCAAGAGATAAAGGTGTTGGGGGCACTTGGCAATAGTGATCATAGCATGATCGCCTTTGATTTAATTAGTGGAGGAGGGATAGTAAGGAAATCCACAGTACTACCTTTTAACTTTCGAAAGGGAGACTATGATAAAATGAGGAAAACAGTTAAGAAAAAACTAAAAGGAGCAGTTGCGAAGGTTAAAGACGTACATCAAGCTTGGGTGTTGTTGAAAAATACTATCTTGGAAGCACAGACCAGCTGTATTCCACGCTTTAAGAAAAGTGGAAGGAAGTCCAAAAAACTGCCAGCATGGTTTAAAGGTGAGGTCAGAGAGGCTGTTGTTGCCAAAAAAGCATCTTTCAGGAAATGGAAAAAAGAGCCAAACGACGAAACCTGGAAACAGCACAAGCACTGGCAAGTCAAATACAAGGCATTAATAAGGCAGGCAAAGAGAGAATTTGAGAAGAAGCTTGCTGCGGAAGCAAAAACGCGAAATAAAGACCTTTTCAAGTACATTCGTAGCAAAAAACCTGTGAGAGAGTCAGTTGGTCCATTAGATGATAAAGGGGTTAAAGGAGCACTAAGAGGCGACAAGGCGATAGCAGAGAGACTGAATGAATTCTTTGCTTCGGTCTTTACTGAGGAAGATGTAGGGATGTTACCCATGACTGAAGTGGTATTTAAAGGTGCGGAAGAATTGAAGGAAATATCGATACATCGGGAAGATGTCTTACAACTATTAGATAAACTGAAGAGTAGCAAATCACCTGGGCCGGATGGTATACATCCAAGGGTGTTGAAAGAACTGAAATATGAGATTGCAGAACTGCTATCAGTAATCTGTGAACTATCATTAAAATCATCTCTGATACCTGAAGATTGGAGGATCGTCAATGTAACACCAATTTTTAAAAAGGGTTCCAGGGGTGATCCGGGAAACTACAGACCGGTGAGCCTGACGTCAGTACCGGGAAAAATGGTAGAAACCATCATAAAGAATAAAATTACTCAGCATGTAGATAGTCACAACCTAATGGGAGACAGCCAACATGGCTTTAGACAAGGAAGATCTTGTCTTACTAATCTGTTATGTTTTTTTGAAGGAGTGAATAAACAGGTGGACAAAGGTGAGTCGGTTGATATTGTGTATCTGGACTTTCAGAAAGCCTTTGACAAGGTCCCTCATGAGAGACTTTTGGCAAAACTAAAGAGTCATGGGATAGGAGGCAGTGTACTATTGTGGATCAGGAACTGGTTAAAAGATAGAAATCAGAGGGTAGGGCTAAATGGCCAATTTTCCCAATGGAGAAAGGTGATCTGTGCTGGGTCCGCTGCTTTTTGACATATTCATAAATGACCTGGAAAGTGGAATAACGAGTGAGGTTATCAAATTTGCAGATGACACAAAACTATTTGTTAAAACCCAAGAGGATTGTGAAAAATTGCAAGAGGATCTTGATAAATTGGAAGACTGGGCATCAAAATGGCAGATGAAATTTAATGTGGACAAGTGCAAGGTTATGCACCTAGGGAAGAACAACCCAAACTATGGTTACACGATGCAAGGTTCCACATTAGGAACCACCACCCAGGAAAAAGATTTAGGCGTCATTGTGGATGCCATGTTAAAACTCTCGGCCCAGTGTGCAGCGGCAGCCAAGAGAGCAAATAGAATGCTAGGTATGATAAGGAAAGGAATGGAAAATAAAACAAAAGATATTATAATGCCTCTATATCGTTCCATGGTGAGACCGCACCTTGAATATTGTGTGCAATTCTGGTCGCCGTATCTTAAAAAGGATATAGCAATTTTAGAAAAGGTACAGAGAAGAGCCACCAAAATGGTAAAGGGGATGGAAGGATACTCCTATGAAGAAAGGCTAAAAAGGTTAGGGCTCTTTAACCTGGAAAAGAGACGGCTGAGGGGAGATATGATAGAAGTCTATAAATTAATGAACGGAGTGGAACGGATAAACGTAGATCGATTGTTTACCTTATCAGAATATAGAAAGACTAGGGGACATGCAATGAAGCTACAGGGTAAACTATTTAAGACTAATAAAAGAAAATATTTTTTCACTCAACGTGTAATCAAACTCTGGAATTTGTTACCGGAGGATGTAGTAAAGGCTGTTAGTGTAGCTGGGTTTAAAAAAGGTTTGGACAAGTTCCTGGAGGAAAGGTCCATAAACCATTATTAAGAAGTGACCGAAGATATCAATGCTTGACCCAGTACAAGCATTGTGGAACTAATGTCTCTTGGGGAAACTGCTAGGTACATATGACCTAGATTGGCCACTGTTGGAAACAGAATACTGGGCTTGATGGGCCTTGGTCTGACCCAGTATGGCATATCTTATGTTCTTATGTTCTTATGATCCCTACCTCGAAGTTCCATCCTAAAAGAACACCTGGCCTCGGTCATACATACAGAACACAGACAGACCTTCACCAAGCACAGAATAAGCAACCACAAACTAAAAATAGAAATATAGAGGCAAAAATTAAACAGAAACCCCAAAAAGTTAGTCCCTGCATGCAGTACCACACCAGAGAAATAGAAAGAGATGTAAAGACTGCAAAATATAAAGACGGAACATATACAGGCCAATTTTCAAAAAGTCTGATATTTCGCAGCTATCTGGTGTCCACAGCGCTGCCCACATTATTGAGATATTCAGCATCAGTATCCGGATAGTGACAACACTGGATATCCAGACTGAATGCTGCTATCTGGATAAGTGCTGGATTATCTGGATGTGGTGGTTGGATCGACTTTTTACTCTCTCCCTCCTGTCAGTTTCATCCCATCTCAATCCCATACTTTCTCCTCCTTCTAATTTCATTCCATTCATCTGTTCTATCCCTTCCCCTCTTCACATCGTCATTATCTGTAGACCCCCTGACAAGCCAATTTCCTCCTTCTTCAGTGACTTTGATTCTTGGCTCCCTTTATTTTTGGATTCGTCATCCCCTTCTATTATTCTTGGCATCTTTAACCTTCACATCAATACCCCCTCGAACTCCTACGCAGCAAAATTTCTTTCCCTTACTTCCTCTTACAACCTCCAGCTTTGCTCCACTGCCCCTACTCATCAGCTCGGTCACTGCCTTGACCTTGTTTTCCATTCCAATTGTTTACCCTCATATTTCCTTAACTCAATTCTTCCACTGCCTGGCCATCACCTCCTGAGCTTCTTTCTTCAGCACTCTCCACCGCCTTCTTGCCCTGTCACCTCCTGTCTTTTTAGAAATCTTCAAGCTATTGATCCTGTCTTTTTGCATCATCTGTCTCTTCTCTTCTTTCTTCTACACTCTCCTCCTAATCCGTCGATGCGGCTGTAACCATTTATAACTCTGCTCTTTCCTCTGCTCTCCTTACTCTCACTCCCTAATTTCACGCCCTGTGAGGCATACATCGCCCCATCCTTGGCTTTCTTCTACAACACACTACCTATGCTGTAGTGCCCTTTCTACCAAGCACACCTGGCTCAAATCCTGCTCCCACTCTGATTTCCTTCACTTTAAATTCATGCTCGCTTCTTTTAATTCTGCCATCTCATTCGCTAAACAAAACTATTTCATGCACCTGACCAACTCTTTGACTTCTAACCCTCTCAGTCTCTTTTCTACAATCACTTCAGGCTCCTTCCCCTTCAATTTCTCCTTCCCTCACAGCCCAATCCCTCGCCTTCTTCTTCCGCGATAAAATCAATAAGATTACCATTCAATTCCTTGCTATTTCTTCTGCTCCTCCCTCACTTCAGTTTCAACCATTTCCCTCAAACTCACGCTCCCTCTCTTCCTTTCCTACCATCTCTGATAAAGAAACCTCTTCTCTCCTCTCCCCTGCTAAATATACTACTTGCTCTTCTGATCCCATCCCCTCTAATCTCAACTCCATATCATCCTCTGTTATCCCTGCCATTTCCCATATTATCAACTTTTCTTTCTCCACTGCCATCTTCCCAGCTTCCTATAAACATGCTTTGATCACTTCTCTTCTCAAAAAAGCATCCCTTGATCCTACTGCTTCCTCCAACTATTGTCCCATCTTCCTTCTTCCCTTTATTTCCAAACTCATTGAGCATGCCGTTCTTTCTCGCTGTTTTGACTTTCTCTCCATTCATTCCCTCTTTGAGCCCCTTCAGTCAGGCTTTTGCCCTCTTCATTCAACTGAAACAGCCCTTGTCAAGGTCTCTAGTGACTTATTCTGGGCAAGAACTAAAGGCCTTTACTCAATTCTTATTCTTCTTGACCTTTCTGCTGCCTTTGATACTGTTGAACACTCTTTTCTCCTTGCTGCATTATCTTCACTTGGCTTTAGAGACTCTGTCCTATCTTGGTTCTCTTCATATCTCTCTAATCGCTCCTTCAGTGTCTGTTCTCAAGGTGCATCCTCCTCTGCTATCCCTTTCTCAGTTGATGTTCCCCAAGCGTCTCCGTTCTCGGCCCACTCCTTTTCTCCTTTTATACACAATCACTTGTTCCCTTATCTCATCGCTTGGCTTTCACTATTACTTCTATGTGGATGAATCTCAAATTGGTATCTCATCACCGGATCTTTCTCCTTCACTCCAGGTACATATCTCCACCTGAACATCTGACATTGCCGTCTGGATGTCTCAGCATCGTTTAAAATTGAACATGGCCAAAACTGAGCTTCTGGTTTTCTCCCCTAATCCATCCTCCATCCGTCCTCCTTTCTGCATCACTGTTGATAACTGTCCTATTTTCCTGTTTCCTCTACTCGTAACGTTGGCGTCTTTGACTCCTCCCTGTCATCTCATATCCAACAAATTGCTAAATCCTGTCACTTTTTTCTCTTCAGCATTAGCAAGATTCGTCCTTTCCTCTCTGCCTCTACTACTAAAATTCTTGCTCACTTCCTTATTATCTCCCAGCTTGACTATTGGAACCTCCTCCTTGCTGGTCTCCCTCAATCTCATCTTTTCCCTCTACAATCCATTCAAAACTCTTCTCCAGCCACGTTACTGTCCTATTACTCTTCTTCTAAAGTCCCTTCACTGGCTCCCTATCCATTACTGTATTCAGTACAAACTACTTATCTTGACAAATAAATGCATTCACTCTGCTGTTCCTCCTTACCTTTCCTTTCTCCTATCTCCCTATACCCCTCCCTGTGATCTCCGTTCCTCTACTACCTTCCTTCTCTCTATGCCGTTTTCTTCTTCTGCTAACTCCAGGCTTCGTTCTTTTAACCTTGCTACTGCATTTGCTTGGAACAACCTGCCTCCGTCCCTGCTTCAAATCTCTTCCTTCACCCTCATAAAGTCCAAGCTGAAGACTCACCTCTTTGATTCTTAATCTCCTCCCTTATGTTTCAACTCCTATTATCCTTATTCCTATCTTATTATTTTGTCCTGTATGTTTGGCTTCTAGATTGCAAGCTCTTTGAGTAGGGACTGTCTTTTTTTGTGTCTGTACAGTGCTGCATACGCTTGATAGCACTTTATAAATGCATAATAATTATAATAATAATGTGGTGATTTTCAGTCAGCCAGGGCCGGCTCCAGAGTTGGTTTAAGGTGTTGGTGCCCTAGGCAAACCTTAAGCATTATACACCCGCCCTCTTCGGCTGTCAAAATCTATTTAGCTTTGACTGTCCTCTTCTTTGCTACCCCCCAGAAGTTGCAGTTGCCTGGTTTTCCTGATAGTTGAGCCAGCCCTGCGTTCAGCACTTCTCCAGATAGCAACTTAGGCCTGCTTTGCATGTACCCTAAGTTATAACGATAACTGCTGACTATCTGCACAAGTCACTACTTATCTGGATAGCAGTGGTACCATCCTCAATCTGCCTACAGCTTGCCCTTTAACTAACCAGAAAGTGCAGGAGAGGTCTGTGGAGATATTCAGTGGCACTGTCTATATAGTACTGCTGAATATTGCGATCAGCACCCTTATCTGGAAAGCTTCCTGTTAGCTGTCTATCTAACAGTTCTGAATATCTTGCCCACAAGTTACAAAGACTGACATATTCCAATCACTAAATTGAAAATAAAATTCCTTTTTCTACCTTTTGCTGTCTGGCATTTTATTTTCTAATCATGTTGATCTCATCTCTGGTTTTGGCTTTCTTTTGTCTTTCTTAACTTGCTTTCTAAGATCTCCAGTCCACTCCTCCCTCTCCTCCACTTCCTTCCATCTCTAACATTGATCTTTTCCTTTCAGTTTTCTTCCATTTATTATTCTCTCTTTCTATCAATTTATTTATTTATTTATTTAGCTGTATTTATATCCCGCTTTTCACCGGGTCAAAGCGGTCATTATAAAGTGCTATCAACTCAGATTTCATTCCTCATTCCTACCTTCCATTTCTCAATTTCCCTCTTTTTTCTGCATTTAGAAACCACTTTTCAACTCTTAGCAGAGCTCTTCTATTTCCCAACCGCCTTGATCTTTGGAAATGCGGTATATAAATCTGTTGAATAAATAAACTTTCTCCTTCTCTAGCCTCTAATTTCCCAGTCTTTAACTATCTCCTTTCTCTCTGCTCCTTCCACATGTCAAGCATTTCTCCCCTTTTCTCCTCCCCATTCCAGGTCGACCCTATCGAGTATTTGTTTCCTCTTTATTTATTTATTTATTTATTAACAATTCTTATATACCGCACTATTAGACATCAGCGCGGTTTACATTGAACAGAAAAACATCCGACAGTTTACACGTGTCTGGTCGTTACATTTAACAGGAAGTATAACTTGGTGAAGTAGGGAAACTTTCTCCCCCACATTCAGTGCCTCCTCCCCATTTTCTTACCCCATCCTCCCATGTCTAGCATCCCCCTTCTCTTTCCCTATACCTATCCCACAAACCCATTTCCAGCATCTTGCCTCTCTTTCTGCTGTCCGCCATCCTTGGTATTCCTCAAGAGAAGTTTTTTATGATATTAGTGACTTCAATTTGACTCTAATGAGCATTGTGAAGTCTATGAACACCACACACCCATCAGTGTGCCCTGATAACCCCTGATGAAGTGATATACGAAACACGGTCCTGTGTTGGGTTTAGGCCACTTAATTTGTAATAATAAAGGTGTTGGGTGTTGAACCTGCCGCTTCCTGGTCTTGTTTTTAGCTCATTTTGAGTGGCTAGCACTGTTTTCTTTTGTTGTGTCCGCCACCCTTGGCCAGCTTCTCCCATCTTTTTCTCCTTATCCCTCCATTTTTTTTTTTAATTTTTTTTTAATTTTACATTCTCTTATATACCGCGCTATTCTGCATCAGTGCGGTTTACATTGAACAAACTGAAATTACATTGAACAGGGCATTATAACTTGGAGATAACTATTTTACAGGGAACATATCCATATCCATATCCAGCATCACCTTTTTCTCTCTCCATATCCCATCATCACGTCTCCCTCCCTCCCCCCTCCCCCCTCCCCCTCCAACATCTCTCCTCTCTTACTATCATGTCCAGTTTCTCCCTTCTTTCTTCCCTAATGTCCAGCATCTCTCTTCCCCCTCCTCACTCCCACCTCACATGTCCAGCAGTCCCCATACTCTCCCCTCCCCCCCATCCAATATCTCTGCTCCTCCTCTGTGTCCAGTATTTCCCCTACCTCTCTATTCCCCACTATGTCCAGGATCTCCATTTCATCTCCCTTTATCCACTCCCCCCTCTGTCTCACTGCCCCCCCCCCCATGCCAAGCATCTTTGTCTTCCTCCCTCCCCATCACTCAGCCTCTACCATCTTTAGCATCCCCCTGCCACCACTCAGTATCTCTTTTCTTTACCTCTCCCCCAGTATTCAGAATCTCTTATCTCCCCCCCCCCCCCCATGCCAGTGCTCGGCATCTTTTATCTCCTTGCGTTGTGCTATCACCTCTGCCACTGCCGCATTTCCAAAACTTGATGGTAGCGCAATAAAACACACATTAAATGCAGGGCCATCCAGACATCTACACACTTCAAAGGCTTTGCTGTCCTGCCTTTTCTGACTTGGAAAATATGGCTCAGAGGGGGCGGGACTAGCAAGACCTTTGAACCACACAGATGAAGGAAAAGCCCTGCATTTAGTGTGGACTTTCTTGCTGCTGCTGCCGAGTTTGAGTGAAGCAGCAGCGGCAGAGATGATAGTGTGGGACGATAAGAGGAAAGAAGCTGAGCCTCATGTTTACATCTGATTTGATTGCCCCCACCACTGCCAACCTCGGGAAGTGTCACTGGCAAAGGCAGGGGGAAGAGGGGCAAGCCAGGCCAGGTGGCATTATCTATCCTTTTCTATATTTTTATGGTGTTCTTTTCTATTTCTTATAGCATAGACATGTTCTACTTATTGTAAACCGCCCTAATGTCTCGACAAGGGCGGTATATAAAGTGCAAAATAGAGATAAAGATTATATAAACCAGAAAAGATTTAGGCAGGAGTGAGGCAGCCACAGCTGGAGTGTTCTGTGGGCACTTCTTGCCACTCCCAGAATTTTCTGCCTGAGGCAGCCACTTCACCCTGCCTAATGATAGATCTGCCCTAGGATATGGTGCATCAACTAGGTGTGTAGTACAACCCACTTGAACACTGCTGTCAATGTGCCCTCACTTTACTTACCGCCTGCCCCTGCCTCTGCGTCATCCAGCTTCCATCAATTTGCCGTCAAAGCGAGGTGGGCGTGTGTAGCATGCTGACTAGTCCAGATTTTGCTGGTGCAATACACACTGCTACCCTCTGCCTTCACAGTATTGCTTAGTCAGTATTCAAAGGCAGAGACTACCACCTCCAGAGATAATGACTGGGCAGAATAAAGTCATTTTCGTGACATATCACTTTAAGGGTAGCCATATCCCAGAGGTCTAGTGAACCAGGACCCGACTGTATCTGGGAACAGTGTCACCCTGGGGTGTGTTAACCATAAACAAAATATCTTAGGTCCAATAAATAGGTATTTTTTGCTTGGAAATAAAATCTCAGCTCTGTCCTTTTCCCCCACATTTTTAAAGGTAGTTTGCAATCCTTTTTCATTCCTGTTATTTTCTCGGCTCTCCTTTGAGGAGGCAGTTCATTCGGGTCCCCTTGGCCTCGGTAACATCAGACATTGTCCTACAACAGAAAAGCAAGAGACTCATTTCTGTTCAAAGCCTTCCATCAGGATGCAGCTTTCAAGAGGTAACTTTGGTCAGCTATGCTGAAAGACTTCAACAGCTGTCACAGCAAGAAAAAGTCATCATTTCAATTTCAAACAGCAAGATATTAAGGCTCCATTTTATTATGGTATTTACTTCATGCCCTTCTTTGTCCCACTGATATCTAGTTAACGCTGCCAAAATGTGTCTATTTTAAAGCTATTTTATAAAGGCAAGTAGACACCTGCTTAGACACCAGTCTAAGTGGCAGAGATCGCTCCTTAAATTCAGGCAAAGGCATTTACACCTGCTGTATAGCAGAACTAAATGAACATGCATAAAATTTGAAAGTGTATGCATAAATTAGGGTACTTTATAATCTGTGAACGCCACCTCTGGTTATGTCTACCAGCAAAGTGCACACCTTCATGCCAATATACGCTCTTTTATGCCAGTTGATATTTTATAGGGTTGTTAATGCATGTAAACCACAATATGCATATGCATGCATTAATAAATGACCTCCAAAGGGGCAATATTTAGCAACGGTCATCAGTCTTTAAATGAATGCATATATTCAGCATCAATGTATGTACAGTCAGTGGTTCAGAATATAAATTTCAAATGCTTACCTCTGCCACCACTAGATATTTAGGAGTAGTATTCAGCAGACCTGAATTAAAAATGTGAAGCGGCATTTTAGAAAGGTCACATAAGTGCCACCTGGGACATCCAAGTCAAAATGTCTGAAATTTTGTGGGAGGGGCAGTAGAGAAGGTGGGCACATTTTGCATTCTAAAATCAACCCTAAAAGATAAACATCTCTGCCACCATATAAGGAAATGGAGGTGGAAATGGACAATTTGAGAAACATGCACGTGCAAAATATAGATGTCTATGAAATTGGCACCATAGATGTGTCCATGACGTTTCAGAATGCATGCATGTATCTGTTGCCACATAAATGTTTCGGCCTGCCGTTATGCAGGCAGAGATGTGCAGCAGCGTGGCAGCTCACAAAAGGCCTCTTTATTTACTTGTATGCTTTTTTGAGGGGGCAAAAATTATTGGGGGAGTCAGAGGACATTCCCCTCTTCTCCCTGCAGTTGTTTGCTGACTGTAACGAGCACTTTTCAAATGCCTATTGGTGCCTGGCAGCAGGTATAGACATAGACGTTTACTGGCTTCTGCCATGTCTCCATGTGACATAGAAGTGGCCTTTTCAAAATGATTCTTGGGATGTAGATGAGATTGGCATATCTGAATAGGCATTTTCAGACTTTCAAATCATGAATAGAGCTTCAAAAAAATGGCCCCAATAGCATGTGTAGATAGTGGCTGAAAATCGTCCCCATCCGGAGGAAATTTCTGCTTCACCCTCCCTCCATCCCTCCGCTATAAGAATAGTGCTAGGGCGGTAGACTATTTTGAGGTTATTTTACAAAGACACATAGGCACACATATGTCTTTAGAAAATACTAGGAGCAAAGTGACAGAAATGGCCCTCAGATTAAAGCCGTAGACGTTTCTTCCTGCTTGTGAGCAGATGTAAATGTAGGCGGCTGAAGTGCACACATACGCACGTATTTGATAAACAATGCACATAAATCATGACTCTGCCAGTGCTCTGCCCAAATTCCACCTCAGAACATACCTACATGTGGGTCCGTAAAGGTGCGTGCCTTCTTGTCACCACACGTAACCTTTGGGTGTCCTACTGTGTATGATCTCCTAATGATCACTTATTGTAAATAGTTATTTGTTTTCCTTGCTCATCTGTTCTTTGTAATTCTGTTACATATTCTATATAACTTATATATTTTATGTAAACTGTTCTATGTACAGTGTTGTTCTCTTGTAAACCGTGCTGATCATGAATAGTGCGGTAAAAACCTAAATAAATAAATAAATACAATTTTATAAAAGGGCTCGAAGGACTCGTAAGAGTGAAAAATTCTTTATAAAATTACACTAATTGGTTTTTAAATATCTAAGGATAAGGAAGTTATATGGCTATCAGCTGTCAGTAAACATATAACTTCCTTTGAAAATTGACCCAAAGACATCTCCTATGCCCTTCTTTCTTGTTTCCACTCTCTCTCAGATCTGGTGCAAGAGATAAGGGTGTTGGGGCCACTTCGCAATAGAGATCATAGCATGATTAGGTTTGATTTAATTAGTAGAGGAGGGATAGTAAGGAAATCCACAGTACTACCTTTTAACTTTCGAAAGGGAGACTGATAAAATGAGGAAAATAGTTAAAAAGAAAACTAAAAGGAGCAGTTGCAAAGGTTAAAGACTTACATCAAGCTTGAGTGTTGTTGAAAAATACTATCCTGGAAGCCCAGACCTGCTGTATTCCACACATTAACAAAAGTGGAAGAAAGTCCAAAAAACTGCCAGCATGCTTTAAAGGTGAGGTCAGAGAGGCTGTTGTTGCCAAAAAAGCATCTTTCAGGAAATGGAAAAAAAAGCCAAATGACAAAAACTGGAAACAGCACAAGCACTGGCAAGTTAAATGCAAAGCATTGATAAGGCAGGCAAAGCGAGAATTTGAGAAGAAACTTGCTATGGAAGCAGAAACGCGAAATAAAGGCTTTTTCAAGTACATTTGTAGCAAAAACCTGTGAGACAGTCAATTGGACCATTACATGATAGAGGGGTAAAAGGGGCAGTAAGAGGGGACAAGGCTATAGCGGAGAGACTGAATGAATTATTTTCTTTGGTCTTTACTGAGGAAGATGTAGGGATGTTACCCATGACTGAAGTGGTATTTAAAGGTGATACTGCAGAGGAATTGAGAGAAATATCGCTACACCGGGAATATGTATTACAACTATTTGATAAACTGAAGAATAGCAAATCACCTGGACTGGATGGTATACATCAAAGGGTGTTGAAAGAACTGAAATATGAGATTGTAGACCTGCAATTACTAATCTGTGAACTTTCATTAAAATCATCTGTAATACCTGAAGACTAGACGATCGTCAATTTAACGCCAATTTTTAAAAAGGGTTCCAGGGGCGATCCAGGAAACTACAGACCGTTGAGCCTGATGTCAGTACTGGGAAAAATGGTAGAAACCATCATAAAGAATAAAATTACTCAGCATGTAGATAGTCATGACCTAATGGGAGACAGCCAACATGGCTTTAGACAAGGAAGATCTTCTCTTACTAATCTGTTATGTTTTTTTGAAGGAGTGAATAATCAGGTGGACAAAGGTGAGTCGGTTGATATTGTGTATCTGGATTTTCAGAAAGCCTTTGACAAGGTCCCTCATGAGAGACTTTTGGCAAAACTAAAGAGTCATGGGATAGGAGGCAGTGTACTATTGTGGATCAGGAACTGGTTAAAAGATAGAAAGCAGAGGGTAGGGCTAAATGGCCAATTTTCCCAATGGAGAAAGGTGAATAGTGGTGTACCCCAGGGATCTGTGCTGGGTCCGCTGCATTTTGACATATTCATAAATGACCTGGAAAGTGGAATAACGAGTGAGGTTATCATATTTGCAGATGACACAAAACTATTTAAAGTTGTTAAAACCCAAGAGGATTGTGGAAAATTGCAAGAGGATCTTGATAAATTGGAAGACTGGGCATCAAAATGGCAGATGAAATTTAATGTGGACAAGTGCAAGGTTATGCACCTAGGAAAGAACAACCCAAACTATGGTTACACGATGCAAGGTTCCACATTAGGAACTACCACCCAGGAAAAAGATTTAGGCGTCATTGTGGATACCATGTTAAAACCCTCGGCCCAGTGTGCAGCAGTGGCCAAGAGAGCAAATAGAATGCTAGGTATGATAAGGAAAGGAATGGAAAATAAAACAAAAGATATTATAATGCCTCTATATCGTTGGATGGTGAGACCGCACCTTGAATATTGTGTGCAATTCTGGTCGCCGTATCTTAAAAAGGATATAGCGATTTTAGAAAAGGTTCAGAGAAGAGCCACCAAAATGGTAAAGGGGATGGAAGGATACTCCTATGAAGAAAGGCTAAAAAAGTTAGGGCTCTTTAACCTGGAAAAGAGACGGCTGAGGGGAGATATGATAGAAGTCTATAAATTAATGAACGGAGTGGAACGGGTAAACGTAGATCGATTGTTTACCTTATCAGAATATAGAAAGACTAGGGGACATGCAATGAAGCTACAGGGTAAACTATTTAAGATTAATAAAAGAAAATATTTTTTCACTCAACGTGTAATCAAACTCTGGAATTTGTTACCGGAGGATGTAGTAAAGGCTGTTAGTGTAGCTGGGTTTAAAAAAGGTTTGGACAAGTTCCTGGAGAAAAGGTCCATAAACCATTATTAAGAAGGGACCCAGGATATCAATGCTTGAACCAATACAAGCATTGTGGAACCTGTGTCCCTTGGGGAAACTGCTAGGTACGCATGACCTAGATTGGCCACTGTTGGAAACAGAATACTGGGCTTGATGGACCTTGATCTGACCCAGTATGGCATATCTTATGTTCTTATGTTGATTGGGCCTAGGCAGGGCCAACCCAACAATTAGGCAAACTAGGCGGTCACCTAGGATCACGACCATACCTAGCCTGGGGGGGGGGGGGGTGGGGCGCATTCAGAAAGGGACCGGAAATCAAGCCCTTACTTCTGGTGGGGGTTTCAGTGTTAGACCTTTGTGCCTTCCCCTTTCAGTTGCTCACTTATTATCCTCCTGCCTCCCGATGGGCTGGACCTCTCCATGGCACTCACAGTCACCAAACAGCCACGGGACCCTTCTCTTTCAGTCCCACGGCTGTACTAAACTGCAGACACCAGCACAATTGCTTTGCCTGCACTGTTAAAAGTGAAACCAGGAACTTGAAACAATGCAATCGTGCCAGTGGCTGCAGTTTAGTAAAACTGCAGGACAAAAGGAGAAAGGTCCCGCGGCTGTGTGGTGACTGTGAGTGCCACAGAGAGATCCTTTTCACTGGGAGGCAGGTGGATAAGTGGTGAGTATTTGAGGAGGGAAGGACTGCTGCTTGGGGGGGCAGGGGAGGTATGGAAGGACTGCTGCTTGGGGGAGCATGGAAGGACTACTGCTTGGGGAGGAGACATGGAAGGAAAGCTGCTGGGAGGAGGAGAAGGCATGGAAGGACTGTTGCTTCGGGGGGGGGGGGAGGCATGGAAGGAAGGACTGCTATGGGGGGGAAAGCATGGAAGGACTGCTGCTGGATGGTAAGGATTGGAAGGGAGCTGATTCTGGGAGGGACAGGGACTGGAAGGGAGCTGATGCTGGGAAGTGCTGGAACAAGAAGTAAGCTCGTGCTGGGAGGGACGGGGACTAGAAGGGAACTGATGCTGGGAGGAGTTGGGGCTGGAAGGGAGCTGATGCTGGTGAGACCTGGAAGGGGATAATGCTGGGGAACTGAAAGGGGGCAGATGCTGCGATCAAGGTGGAGAAAAAGGCTGGGGCAGTGAGGCTGGGGAAGAGGATAGATATTTTGTGTAAGAGAGAAGAAACAAGGTGGATGTAGAGAGAGAGTGGAAAAAATAAAAGACGAGAGAAGAAAGGATAAATAGACAGCAGACAATGGAGAGTTAGCAGAATATATGAAAAAAGCAAAAGAGAGAGACTAGGGCAACTGTGACTGAAAAATAAAATGCCCAAACAATAAAAGGTAGAGAGAAATTCTTTTATTTTGAATTTATTAACTTGAATATGTCAGCTCTGGGAAATGTACATCATTGATGTCTTTGTGTTTGTTCGGTACAAGAGGAAATGAATTTATAGTTTTATTTCTCCGGTATTGTGGTGCATTCCATATTTGGCTTTTAGGGTTCCAAGTTCAGTCATTGCCTTCATATTTCTAAATTGTGATCTCTTGTTCTGTATTTGATGATGGTCTGTCTATGTTTTGCATATATGATCGAGCTGCAGCATTCTGTTTGTGTAGTTTCTGTGTAGGACTCCTACTTGTTCTCTTTTCCCAGAAGGAGATGTATTGGGTTTCTATGAGGTATATTGGTTTTATATTTTCAGTGCTGTCTTTTTATATGTAGAGTTTGGTGCTGTGTGAATCCTGATAGTGCTGTTATGATATGGCAGGTTTTTGGGTTCTAAATGAGCAGGGTTTTGTAGTACTTCCTAATCTACCTGGCACTGAAAGATGGTAATGCAGAAATATAGTAGCCTTTCTTTATTCTCACTGTCCATGCAAATGGTATTAAGACACTCATTAAGAGGCATGTTTACTAAAGGTCAATGCATATTCACAAATGTTAACATGCACTAAGTGCAGCAGCACCCATTTCTTTCTATGGGTGTAGTGACATTTAATGTACATTAATGTTTAGTAAACATGTCCTTAAATTCATTGCTGGGACAAAAAAGAGGTTTGTGAAGAGTTCCTTTGGAAGCCTCCTAAAATTTTAGATGGGCTGCAAATAAATTTTAAAATTAAATATAAGCAAATAAAGCCCAGTGGGTATGGAGGGGGGAGGAGGACACCAGGTTCGCAAGTCGCACAGGGCGCAGTTGTAGCTTGGTATGGCCCTGCCTAGGATGACAGCTTTTGGGGGGCGAGGATTAGCAAAGAACAGGACATTCAAAGCTAAGCAATAGATTCTGATAGGCAGGAGGAGCATAAGGCTTAAGATTTGCCTAGTGTACCAACACCTTTAATTAACTCTGGGCCAGCCCTGGGCCTGGGATTAACCTATATGGGCACAAAGCAGTGCCAATGTTAAGATTGCCTCCAGTTGTCCTCTCATTTGACTATTCTGCTGCTACTGATTGTGTGGACCTGATGTTAGAATTGAGGGGCCCACCCTTGGCTACGCCATTGCATGCAGTACAACATCAGGGAAATAGAAAAAGAAGCATATGCCCCTGTAATATGCAAAATATAAAGGCAGAACATGTAAATTTCAAAAACGGAAATATTCCAATTACTACATTAAAAATAAAATTAATTTTTCTACCTTTAGTCTGTAATCATGTTGGTATCAGTCTCTAGTTTCTGCTTTCCTCTGTCTTCTCTTAACTTGCTTTTTAGTAACTCCGGCCCATCTGCCACTTCTATCCTCTTCTGCCTTCTTCATTTCCTTACATCTCTGGCATTTTTTTTCCCTTTCAGTTTTCTTCCATTTATTTCTTCCTCTCTCTCTATATATCAATTCAGATTTTGCTCTTCCTCCTTACCATCCAGTCTTCAACCCCCACTCGATACTACATCTACCACTTTTCAACCCTTAACACAGTTCTCTCCTTCCCCAGCCTCTTATTCCAACCAGCCCTTGACTCTCTCCTTTCTCTCTTCCTCTCCCCCCGTGTCAAGCATTTCTCCCCTTCCTCCTCCCTCCATCCAGTGCCTCAGCCTATTTTCTCACCCCATCCCACCATGTCCATCATTCCCCCTCCCTAGTCCTGTCCCATGTCCAATATATCCCCCTTCCTCTTCATTCCCATGTCCAGCATCTCCCCACACACCATGTTCAGCATTTAACCTCTTCCTCCTGTTCTCCCTCCTCTCTAGAATTTCTCCCTTTCTCTTCTCTTTATTCTGCCCCAGTCCACTATCTTTCCTCTCTTGAGAATCTCTCATCTCATTCTCCCCATAATTGTCCAGCATCTCTTCTTTCTTCCTCTCCCCCCCAGTATACAGCATATGCCCTTTCTCCCCATTTGCCCTCCACGTCCCTATGTCCAGCATCTGCCCTCCATGCCCCCATGTCCAGCATCTTCCCTTTCTCCCCATCTCCCCTCCATTCCTCCATATCTAGTATCTATCCTCTCTTCCCATCTCCCCTCCATGTCCCACATCTATCCTCCATGCCTCCATATCCAGCATTTACCCTTTCTTCCCATCTCCTCTCCATGCTCTGCATCTATCCTCCATGCTCCCATATCCAGCATTTACCCTTTCTCCCCATCTCCATTGCTGCATGTCCTGCATCTGTCCTTTCTCCCCTATGCCCATCATACCCAGTATCTGCTCTCTTCCCCTATGTCCCCCCCACCATGCCCAGTATCTGCCCTTTTTGCCCTATTCCCCCATGCCTAGCATCTGCACTTCATCTTTTCTGTGGCAACCTTCTGCCCACTGCCCCCTCATTCCATGGCCATTATCTGCCCTCTCCCCTCTCCTCCCATGGCCAGCACCTGTCCCCCTGGCCCCCCCAATCCAACATCTTTCCCCTGCCCCTGCTGTCCAGCATGTGGTCCCCTGCCCCCCGTGTCCATCATCTGTCCCCCCTGCCCCCGTGTCCATCATCTACCTCCACCTCTGCACCCCCACCTCTGCAACTGATGCCCAGCTTGGCTTCCCTCCCTTCCTGCCCCCAAACTGCCGCTGTTGCTGTTTCTTTTAACGAGCGGCAACTTAAATAAAAAACAACAAAAGCAGGGGTCTTCCCGACTCCAGCACACTTGTAAATCTTTGCAGGTCCTGCCTCCTCTGACATGATATGCATCAGAAGGGGGTGGGATCATTAGAAACTTACAAGCACTCTAGTCGGGAAGAACCCTTGCTTTTGCTTACTTTTTTTTAAGCTGCCGCTTGTCTTGGGGGGAGAGATTCATTCCACCGTTGCTGCCGCCACCACCACATACCCGGGAGAAGCGGCAGTGATGGCAGCAGGTCAGAGGCTGAGTGAAGTGGCCACAACCGGGCTGTTTGGGGGCATTTTTTGCCACCCCCAAACCTTTGTTACCTGAGGTGGCTGCCTCACTCTGCCTAATGATAGAGCTGCCCCTACTCAGATGGCACTGTTCTGTTTTAGGTGTTCAAGAAGGAAATTTTTTCTCTTATTGAGTCTCCTTTGTACTGTATTTTGTGGTGATGACTTTTATTCATTTGCTGTTATTTCCGATTCTTCTTGAAAGACATTGCTACCTACTCCCTATCTCAAGTCTGTAAAAAGATGAAAAACCCTATAGACTAAATAAAGCCTTGTTTCAGTTTCCTGCTACATCTTGTCTTTGCATGTGTTGAATCAAGTTCACTCTGTCACACTGTGGCCTTCATCTCTTCCACTGTCATCCTGTCTCTACACTCCTGGTTCCGATGCTGCTGCTATGCTCCACCTCTTCCTGAAACTATTTTCCTCTATCCTGCCCCACTCCTGATCAGGGCCGGTGTTAAAGATGCAGGGGCCCAGGTAGAAACTGGAAAGGGAACCCCAAAGCCCATTTGCAGGCTATGCCTCCTTCAGCTTAAGACAGGTTTGGAGCCCCCTGTGACTAGGGCCGGCGCAAGGAGATGAGGCGCCCTAGGTGAACCTCATCCCTTGTGCCCCCTCCCCTTCATGGTACCCCCTATCTCACAGCACCCATTGCCATCGCTGCTGTTCCTCTCTGGGACCAATAGCAGCGGCAATAGCGGCAAACAGCCCCACTGAACTTACCTTCAAGCTTCGGTGCCATGGTGCTGTTTACTTCTGCCATTCTCCAACATCCGATGGCTACTTCCCATGCAAACAGGAAGTTGGCATCAAGAGTCAGAGAGGGGCATAAGCAAACAGCCCCATGGCACTGAAGCTTGAAAATAAGCTCATTGGGCTGTTTGCTCCAGCAATGGGTGCCCCCAAAGGGATGACGCTCTAGGCGATGGCCTACTTTGCCTAATGGTAGTGCCGGCCTGTGGCATGGGGGCCCAGGACAGTTGCCCTGTTTTCCACTCTCTAATATTGGCCAAGCTCCTGATGATCCTTCTTTTCCTCTCTCTACCCTTTCCCAACACTGCTTCTTCAATATCTCTCCCTCTTCCTGATACTGATTCTCTTCCATCCTTCCCCCTTCATATTGCTTCTCCTCCTCTGCCCCATCACCTTACCAGTATTGCTACTACTCCATCCCACCACCATCTGGTCCCAGCTGCTATCCTCCTCCTTACTACCTAGATCCAAAATCTCTTCTTTGTATGTCCTATTGGGTGATCACACCTTTTCCTACCCTTTACCTTTCCCAATCACCTCTTCTGACTTTTCCCTGAATCCATATTCATCGTCTTCCCTTCCACTTTCTTTGATTACACTTTCCTTCTCCTCATCCCCTTCTTAGTATTCCTCTTCTCTTCCAGTGCTCCACCAGTGATGATGTCTTGCCAGGCCAATGACCTAGAACCTTTTGTTACCAACCCAGAACCTTTCTGAACTAGCTTCTTTTTCCCTATTTTAGTTTTTCAATACAATGTGTGCCATTGAGTCAATGCTGACTCCTGGTAACCCAGCTCTTGGGTTTTCTTGGCAAGGTGTGACCGGAAGTAGAATGCCAGGTCTTTCTTCCACACAGTAAGTCTACAGCATCTGGCATTCAAAGATGGTTATACATCCAAATACTAGCCAGGCCCGACCCTGCTAAGCTTCAGAGATCAGCCGAGAGCAGGTACATTCAGGACAGCTGAGTTTCACGCACCAAAATATAGATGAATTTTTAACTGAAAACTTGGGGGTGCCAATATTGGTGCCGTGGAAAAAAGGAGACTGAGCAAGATGGCACCCATGGGCGGGAAGGGGACCTCACAACCCTCCCTCCTCCCCTTGGAATTGCTCCTTTACCATCTTTTATTTTTATCATCTTTTAGCTATGTCATCTGACTGAGCAAGATGGCACCCTTGGACAGGAAGGAGACCACGCATGCGTGGTGGCATCTCCCAAAGGCTTTCTTTGAAAGCTGGGGGGATGCTTCCATGAGGGCTCCGTCGGTGCCAAGGTCACCCATATGTGAGGACTGATTCCTGCTGTCCCCGGAGAACACCTGTTACAGGTGAGTAACTACACTTAACCCGCTCCAGCACACCTTTGACTCCTCTTCTGTAACACCAGATAAAATTATGCACGACACTGAGTTTCCAGATAAAAGTTATCTTTAGAATTCTGGGCCCCTAGTTTCCCAAGTTTGGCTTAAAAGAGATACCCAACTTAGGTTCCTTATCGTCCCTCCAGTCTAGTCCCGAACAACTGGGGTCTTGCATCTCTTCTAGCAGCCTTGGAGACTGAGTATGTCATCTTTTTGATGACCCTGGCATAAATAGCAGAGGGACCGCCTCCTTGCTCCAGTATCTCAGTCTCCAAGCAGCTAGGAGTAGTGAGCCCAGAGGTTCAGGACTCACTTCAGGGACAATTAAGGAGATTTAGTTAAACTGATTACATTTTTTATTTTTAATTTGTGAAATTAGAACTATCCTCAGATCCACTGATTTATTGGGGCTTTGAGGAGCATTGGAAAGGCCCTCCCTCCCACCCCTCCCCGCCTCATGTACCTGCCGTTGCTTCTGTCTGGCGGTAGTAGAGCGCTTTGCAGGGGAAGGCTCTGGCTCCCGAACCCACGATTTTGGGTGAGGAGCCGGCAGCAAGGAGCAGATAACAACAGCTTTGACGGGAGTAGGTGAATTGCTGCAGCAGCTCCTCTTCAGTTCTTCGCTCCTCCACGGCGCAGAAGCCGCAGTTACCGGCTAAGCGCAGGTGGAGAGATCAGGTCTGGATCACAAGAAGAGGGGGTACAGCACCGGGGGAGTGGCTCCTCGGAGGTAAGGAGGATAACGCAGTGTGTTTCGGGCAGGTCCGGTGCTCAGCGTGATTACCCGATCGCAGAGGGTGGCAGGCCCGGCCGCGTGTTTCTCGCACGGGAAAAACAGTTGAACAGCGGTTCCTGCTTAGAGGCAGTGAGAAGGCAGAGAGTTTCGTTGCGACCAGTTTTTAGTCACAGTTAGAACAGGGGGGTAATCCCTCCCATAGTTTAGATATATTTTAAAAAAAAATTGTGGATACAATACTTTAGAATTTTGGTTGATTGGTTTAGGGACAGGCCGTTTAAAGCAGTTTTTTAACATAGAGATAGTGATTTTGGCTCAAGATGCCTTCTAAGACGCTTTGCATGGTATGCGGGGCAAAGAGGGGATCAGTGTCAAAGGCAGGGCTCTGTAGGGACTGCGTCCAGGAAGCATCTCCTCTGGATCAGCAGTTGGAGGCCAATGCTGGGAGTCAAAGAGGAGCCTCTGCAGCTGGGCAAGAACCCGTTTTGCCCATAATGAACCCGCTAGAGCCCTTATCAGGGCCATCCTCGGTGTCCGATCTGCCTCTGTCTCAGGGACCTATGCCTGGAGGTTTGGCAGCGATATTTTCTCCAGAGTTTATACTATTGCTACAGCAGTCCTTCCCAAAGGGGGCGGGGGACAGTGCGGCAGAACGAACGCTATCGGGTAAGTGTCCGGGCAGTCTCTTTTGTTTATTTATTTATTTACATTCTCTTATATACCGTGCTATTCTGCATCAGTGCGGTTTACATTGAACAAACTGAAATTACATTGAACAGGGCTACCGGCCAAGAGGTCTAAGATCGTCCGGGACCAGCAGGAACATTCGGTTGCTTCCGAGACTCCGCGATCCGAGGATTTGGTTCCGGATGTAGGGAGCGAAGAGGAAGGAGAACTCGCGGACCACGAGGATCAGGCTCGGGTAGTTCGTGTTTTTAGGCAGGAAGAGTTAACAGCGCTCATTACGGAGAAGCTTAGGGCTCTTAATATGCTGGTCGCGGGTCTGGAGGAGGCGGCTTCCTTGGAGGATCCGTTGTTGCAGGCGGTACGGAAAACTCTGAGGGTTTTTCCGGTACATAGAGTATTTTGAGAAATGATTCAGGACGAATGGGACATGCCAGAGGCAGGTCTGAAAGGGAACAGAGTGATGAGTCTTTATCCCTTGTCAGATCAAGATTGAGATTTATTCAAATCCCCAAAGGTAGATGCCGCAGTTTTGGCGGTTACCACGAAGACAGCCATTCCGGTTGAAGGTAGTACTGCTCTCAAAGATGCCCAGGATTGAAAGCTGGACACTTTGTTGAAACAGGTCTTTGAAATTAATGCCCTCTCCATGCAAGCATCTGTTTGGGGCGCATGGGTAGCGAGAGCCTGTCTGTGGTGGTCTCAAAGACTACAAGGGGAACAGGTGGAGGAGTCGGGCGGTGAGGCAGCCAGATTGGAGACCGGTGCTGCCTATCTAGCTGATATTCATTATGATCTTATTCGTGGTTTAGCAAAGAGTATGGCCTCAGTGGTAGCGGCACAGCGGTACCTGTGGCTTCATAATTGTGCGGCAGATGGTTCGTCCAAGGCCAGAGTAAGTAAGCTTCCCTTTAAGGGCAAGTTGCTCTTTGGAGAGGATTTGGACAAGTTGGTAAAGGACCTAGGTGAGTCCAAGGGCGGATGTCTGCCGGAGGACAAACCGAAACAGAATAAGCAAAATGTCCAGTCCAAGGGACCACAAAGAGATTTTCGACGGTTCCGATCTCAGAGGTTCGGCCAGTTTCAAAGAGGACATTTTCAATATAGGAATCAGGGGTTTCAGGGATTTCGAGGAGCGAACAGAGGGTTTGGGGGCTCTTCCTCCCCAAACATTAGGAAATCACAATGAAGTCAGGCGGGCCCAGGTAGGGCTAGTGCCCGTGGGAGGTCGGCTGCGAGAGTTTTTCCTGTCTGGGTCCAAATTACCTCAGTTCAGTGGGTGTTGGAGGTGATTCGAGAAGGATATGCTCCAGAGTTTCAAGGCCTGCTCCGCAATTCTTTCTTTCAATCTCCCTGCAAGGCGAGTTTCAAGTTAAAGGCAGTATAAGAAACCTTAGAGAGGTTGATAGACCTGAAGGCAGTGGTTCCGGTACCGCCAAGCCAGTACAGTTGCGGTCGGTACTCCATATATTTTGTGGTGCCAAAAAGGAGGGCTCGTATCGGCTGATTTTGGATCTCAAAGGTGTGAATCGGTGCCTCCGAGTGTCTCATTTTCATATGGAAACTCTAAGGTTGGTTATCGTAGTGGTAAGAGCAGGGGAGTTTCTTACCTCTCTGGATCTGTCAGAAGCCTATTTGCATGTGCCGATCTGCGCGGAACATCAGAAGTATCTCCGGTTTGCGGTTCCTATGGGCCAATTTCAGTTCTGGGCTCTGCCGTTTGGCTTGGCAATGGCTCCGCGGACGTTCACCAAGGTGATGGTGCTAGTAGTGGCAGCATTGCGAAAGGAAGGAATACTAGTGCACCCTTATCTGGACGATTGGTTGTTTCGAGCAAAGTCCAGGAGCAAGAGCGAGACAGCTGCAGCTCGGGTGGTGGACTTCCTACAGAATGCTACTACTACTACTATTTATCACTTCTATAGCGCCATGCACACAGCGCTGTACAGATAACCTACAGGAGGTAGCAGCATACATGAGACAGTCCCTGCCCGTCAGAGGCATGTTCATCGGAGCTTACAATCTAGTTAGAATAGAATAGTAAATTAGTTAAACAGTGCAGAGCATCAATCGGTTCTACGCAAGCATTAATCGGTTCTACTCAAGATACGGTGAGGTACAGTTAGGTCTGTACAGAGTCTGGGTTGGGTAGTCAATATGGCAAAGATCAGGTTGACTCCATCGCAGACCCTGGAATACCTGGGGGCTCGATTCGACACAAGCGTAGCAAAGGTTTTTCTTCCACAGCGGAAGGCGCAGAGGTTGAGGAGGCTAGTCCACAATTTCTTGGGGAAAAAGATGCCTACAGCATGGCATTACCTGCAGGTGCTGGGTACCATGGCGGCGACGCTTGACATGATGCCGTGGGCGAGAGCTCACATGAGGCCATTGCAGAGAGCGCTACTTCAAAGATGGTCACACCAGTCGGATCTGCTGACTCGGAAGCTTCCCTGCACTCTGGAAACCCGCAGTGCGTTGCGGTGGTGGTTGCGCCCAGGAAATCTGGAAAAAGGGGTGCCTTTAGAACCTCCGCTCTGGGTTCCGCTGAAAACAGATGCCAGTCTCTCGGGCTGTGGAGCGCACTTCGAGGGTCATTTCGCCCAGGGAGCTTGGACTCCGGTAGAGCAGAAGTGGGCCATCAACACGTTGGAATTGAGAGCGGTTACTCTAGCATTGAGAGCTTTTCATCCTTACCTTACCTTACAAGTGGTTCGAGTGTTTTCCAACAACGCGACCGCGGTGACTTACATCAACCGTCAAGGGGGCACCAGCAGTGTGGCACTGAAAGCAGAGGCGGATTAACTGTTGTTGTGGGCCGAAATGAATCTGGTAGCCTTGTTGGCGGTACATGTGGGAGGAGTAGACAATGTGGAAGCCGATTTTTTGAGTCAGTCAAAGTAGACCCGGGAGAATGGGTGCTCCATCCCGAAGTGTTTGAAATGTTAGTTTGCCGATGGGGGACTCCGGTGATGGATTTGATGGCAATGTACGAGTTGGCAAAAAGCAGCCATTTCTTCAGCAGACGGCGCGAGAGAATGTCGGAAGGTCTTGACGCTCTAATTCAAAGACAGCCAGAGGACCAACTACTATACGTGTTTCCTCCTTGGGTGTTGATAGGGCGTGTGCTTCAAAGAATAGAGGTTCACAAGGGCCAAGTAATATTGATAGCTCCAGACTGGCCACATAGACCATGGTATGCAGATCTAGTGAGACATTTGATAGACCGGCCGTGGCAGCTACTGACGCGAAGAGACCTATTGTTGCAGGGGCCTCTGTGCATGCCGCAGGTAGATCGGTTCTCACTTACGGCTTGGCTCTTGAGAGGGCGCGTCTGAGGGCGAGAGGTTATTCCTCAGAGGTGATTTCTACTCTGCTGCAGGCTAGGAGAAGGTCTACCTCACTGGCGTATATCTGAATCTGGCGTATTTTTGAGGCATGGTGTGAAGACCGATAGCTGCAGGCGTTGCGGACATCGGTGCCTCAAATTTTGTCTTTCCAGCAAGTAGGTTTTGAGAAGGGTTTGGCTGCCGCTTCCTTAAGAGTACAGGTGGAAGCGCTTTCCTGTTACAGAGGTAAGGTTTAAGGGGAGACGCTGGGAACTCTTCCGTATATTAAGCGTTTTTTGAAGGCGGTGTCTTTGCTGCGGCTGCCCTGTAGAGCGGCAGTTCCGACGTGGAAGCTTCAGGTGATGTTGGAAGCGTTGGTAGGTGCTCCTTTTGAGTCCTTATCTTCAGCTTCCATGAAGGATGTTACCCTTAAAGTGGTGTTTCTAGTGGCCATTTGTTTGGCTCGCAGGATCTCGGAATTGCAGGCTTTATCTTGGGAGCTATTTCTGTTGTTTTTCGAGAAGAAGGTGGTATTGAAGACAGTTCCTTCTTTTTTGCCTAAGGTGGTATCACCTTTTCATGTCAATCAGGAAATTTATTTGCCGGTGTTTGCAGCAGATAGCAGTACTGTGGCTTCTGAGAACTTGCATCTTCTAGATGTGCGCCGAGCTCTTAAGAAGTATCTGCGGGTTACTGCGGATTTCCGCAAGTCGGATAGGTTGTTCATTTTGTTTGGAGGGCCACGAAAAGGAGAGGCAGCATTCAAGCCTCTATTGCCAGGTGGCTCAAAGAGGCGATAGCATCAGCGTATCTGTTAAAAGGTAGGCCCATTCCAGAAGGTCTAAAGGCTCACTCGACTAGGGCGCAAGCGGCGTCGTGGGCAGAATATAGTTCGGTGCCGGCTGCAGAAATTTGTAAGGCGGGCTACGTGGTCGTTGCTGAATTCTTTTGTCAAGCATTACCATGTGGATGTTTTCGCGGAGAGGGATTCTCATTTCGGGTCAGCGGTGCTTCAGGCTGGTCTGGCAGGTCCCTCCCGTTGAACTTTTAACTACTCTGTTACATCCCCAGATGTTCGGGACTAGACTGGAGGGACGATAAGGAAGGTGAAATTAGACTCACCTGCTAATTGTAGTTCCTGGAGGAACTCCAGTCTAGTCCCGCTTCCCTACCCGGTTTTCTTCGGTGATCTGCAGCCTGAAGCGAGGAGTTATGTCCGGGTGCAGGTGAGTGGAGCAACTGCAGAGATTGCATTTCCGAAGGGGATAGGAATGTAATAAAATTACAGCACTGGTTTAGGATTCCCATGAAGGGGAGGGCAGACCTGAGCAATGCCAAGATTTTGCTGTAACCCCAGTAAAGGGGTGCAAAACAGGGGGGATTTCCTCTTTGTTCATTTACTTACTTGTTATCATATTTTTCTGGTTATTTGTGCTATTTACTACTTAATTGTTGCTCTGGTGAGTCTGCTTTGTTAATAGGTTACTGGAGCAAGGAGGCGGTCCCTCTGCTATTTATGCCAGGGTCATGAAAAAGATGACGTACTCAGTCTCCCAGGCTGCTAGAAGAGATGCAAGACCCCAGATGTTCAGGACTAGACTGGAGTTCCTCCAGGAACTACAATTAGCAGGTAAGTCTAATTTCACCTTCCTAAACATAGACAGCCAGCGTTTTGAATATCAGCCTGATTCATTAAAGCGCAGTAAGCCATTGTAAGTTACCATACATGTTAATTGCCACCAGCCCCATTATTTTCATTGAGGCTAATCATGACAAACATTCAATAACCCACAGTAATAGTGCTGACAGTTACTTCGGTTTTCTGAATCAGTCTTTTAGAAGCCTAGTGCTTTGTTAAGCACCTAACATTTTTTCCCTATCCCAACTCTGCCTCCAAAGCAATCCACTTTTTAGGACCCAGTATTTGGGGACCTAGTGAAACTAGAAGCCTAAATTTTCATGGGCCAATTTAGGAACTTGGCTCCCAAAGTTAAGCACCTAAATCCTTTGAAAATTGGCCTACTTGTTTTCCACTGGGTTCTGGAGGCATTGGGAGATAACGTGAATTTTGAATAAAGTCAGACAGGGTTAGTGGCAAAGAGGAACTCGGAATTCATGTCTCAGGAGTTCTCCTGAATCCCATTCCAGTGCTCAAATCACTACACTAACTTTCATGGCTCACAGGGTGATGCCAGGGTTAAGGTGTCTGCCTGGACTGTTTGCAGGACACCCTGCCTTCCTGTCCCTGCTTGCAACATGCTGATAGCAGCCGAGGTATGTTTTTGCATTGCATGTGGTGAAAGCATAGCAAGAAATATTTGGATACCCTTCCTGACACACCCTGTCTGTTCTCCACACCACAGATTTCCTGCATATACAGCCTCAGTATAACAATAAAATGTTATATAGTAAATAAATTACAGACATACTAAGGCTTGTCTGCTGTGCCCTTGGGAAATGTCCAGCTTTGCCTCTGACCTCTCTCAGTAGGCTTGGAGGCTATAAATTGGGAAAGGAGACAGTTTCTTCCTAGTGTGCACCGTGGCAAGAACAAGACCAGCTATGCCGGCTTCCAGCCATTGGTCCTCATCCTCTGTCTCACTATTAAACAAACTGGGTGGCAAGAGCCTGAACTGTGCCTGACAAGCAGCCAAGCACAAGCGGAAAGGGAAGAAAATTGATTCTCCACAGGAAAAAAAATGGAAAAAGTCCCAGACTCCCTGCACTGCTCTATATGACTACAGGCATATGATATGCACACATTCCCTGCAGCACTGCCCAGCACTACAACTATTTGTGAAGGTCCCTCAAAGCATTCCCTAGTGCTACTGCCATATATGTGGGACCCCTACTCCTTATAGCACTATCCACTACTGCACCCTATGCAAGGAATTCCCATGCCCTGCAGTACTTCCAGGAGCTCAGCCACAATCTTGACTGCTTTTTGAATCTCCATTTGGGAAGGAGATATGTGCTATAATCTGTTGAGGTTCTACATCAATTTAGGGAACAGGCAATCCTTTTGGGAGGCAGAAACCATAGAGGACTCTTGCAGGGAAGGATGGGGGATTGGGGTGTTAGATAGTATGACGCTATGGGTAGGTTGCTCAGTTGTTCATTGTTGCTATGGTGCTATTTTTGTAATGTTGGAGCAGACAGTTTGGTAGCTTAGCCTCCCTAGTGAAAGTGGGTGAGGCAAGTTGTGTCTCTAAACTGGTAATGTATTTTGTATTTTATTTATTCTATGTGTAGCCTCTGCCCATTGTCTGCTTAAATGCAGGGGCTCTTCAGGGAACTCAGGAGCCAATGGCTTAAATTCCGCCTAAGTGGAATATTGGGGGGGTGGGGGGGGGCAGGAATAAGGGACCCACTTGCAGCTGTTCTTTGATCTTCTCAGGTGAATTTCTCCCACTCTGGGGGCCCCGTCAAAATTGTTGCTTGGGAGTCCATAATCTGAACTTCTTCCGCTGTCAGAGGCCATTAAACAACCCATGCATCCTGGTATTTTCTGGCATGGGAGAATGACAGTCTCTCAAGGTTCTAGAGCTTTAGATGTAACCTCTGGAACTTCCCAGAAGAAACAAAAATACACACATCACTCCACATGGGTTTGTGCCAAAAGGAAAGGTTTACTGGGGTATTTCATACAGATAATTATTTGGCAGCCAGTAAATTGGAGCCTGATGCAATCCACACAGAAAATCAAAAGTCAACCTAGTTCAGAAATTACAGGCAATGAACTCTGTTAACAGTAAATGTTTTTCCCCAAGGCCTCTCTAACAAGAGCACACTTTGGAGAGACTACCCCCTGGGTTTTCCCTATACACCTGGTGTGGTAGCGTGATGTGTGGTGGGAAGGGGTTTTCAATACAACATAGGCCAGACAGCAGTTCAGGGAAAACAAAAGAAGCTTTACTTCTTCTCAGCTTGTTTAACCTCCCCAAAGCAAAACCCAGAACAGGCAGCAGTTCAGGAAAAACAAAAACAGCTTTACTTCTGTCCCAGCTTGTTAAACCTCCACAAGCTGGTTCTCCTGGCCCTTCCTCCAGCCCCAGTTAAAGTTCTTACCTCAGAACTTCTCTGCACAGCTTGCCTTGGAAGGACTTCTGGCTCCACGGGCCTCTCTCCCTCCTGCAGCATGCTGGGTTCTTAATCTCTCTCTGTGAGCCAGGCCCTCCCGGACCTGAACTCTGGGCGGCAGACTCTCTTAAAGGGGACTGTTGATAATCCCTTTGGATAGTTCTTTCAACACCCTTAGATGTATACTATCCAGTTCAGTTTATCAAATAATTGTAATACATCTTCCAAGTTTATAAATATTTCTTTCAATTCTTCTGATAGATCACTTTTAAATATGATTTGATATACTGCCCTTTGCTAGGCAGACAGAGTGATTTACAATAAAAACAAATACATGTACCATTTCAGGCATGGGTAATTTCTCCAGGACCAAGCAGGAAGTCAGTCCTCACATATGGGTGACGTCGGCGCCGACGGAGCCCCCATGCGGAGCATTTCCACAGCTTTCAAAGAAAGCCTTTGGGACTGCAGCATGCATGCGCGGTCCCCTTCCCACCCAAGGGTGCCATCTTGCTCAGTCTTCTTTTTTCCGTGGAGCCCGACGGACGTGTTTCGTGTTCACCCGAGAAAAAAGTTGATTTTGGTAGTAGAACTGTTTTTTCTTCAGTTCGACGCTGGTTCCCTTTCCCACCTGGGCCCGGTATACCGGTATCGAGCCCGGACTTCTTTTTTCAGTTTTTGTCCTTCGTGACTAGCGTTTGCGCCATTTTTCTGTTTCACTGGCAGCCCTGTCTTTTGACCTCGCAGGGGCCCTTTTTCCCCCGATGGCTGCCAGCGGGTTCAAAAAGTGTGATCAGTGTAAGAAACTTATGTCTATCACCGACACACATGACTGCTGTCTCCGCTGCCTCGGGCCCGATCATGACCCGATGATCTGTGGCCCGTGTGGGAAAATGTACTCGAAGGCGTTGAGGAGTCGGCAGCACCAGAAGGAAAGAATCTTCTCTGACTCCGCGTCCGGCCGGGCCTGGACTTCGTCAGAGGCCTCGACGTCTCGGGATTCCAATCCCGAGCATTGCCAGGGATCCTCAGAGAGGGGGTCTCCCTCGCGGGAGCATCGCAGGAAGAAGAAACCCATGAGGGCGGCGTCGGTGGACGCACTTGGCTCCTTGAGGGCCAGGTCACATAGCCCCAACCACCGTCCCGGATCTTCGGAGTCGGAGAGGCCTGCAAAACAACCTCATGTGGAGACGGAGTCCCCGGGTCACGTGAGTACTGTAGTCCTCATGGACTCTCCTCCGGGGAGCCAACATCGGGCCCGACGCTGTCGGGGCCCGAGTCAGGGGCTGCTGAGTCTCCGGAACTCGGACTCAGGTTGACGGCCTTGGAGAGCAGCTTGGCTGCCTTCATGGAACAGCAGCGGGCATTGATCCCCGGTCTCACCGGTGCATCTGCCCCGACCACCGGGACATCGATGTCCAAGTCGACCCTGGAGGCCGAGCTGATCCTCGAGTCCATGCGCTCTCGAGTCGATCCTTGGCCGAGGTCTCCCTCAGTCTCCCGTTTGGGACCGAGGTCGTCGACGCCGGTACCCTCAGCGTCGGGGCGGATGGCATCGGTGCCTGCCCGACCGGAGCCACTCGATTCCTCCTCTGAGGAGTCGGGCTGGGAAACGGAGGACGAGGAGTCCCCGGACACCTTTCGGACCTGGTGTGTCCCTTCGGACTCACCGGAGTCTGAACCTCGGAGACGGTCCCCCCCGGAGGACACCCGGTTCTCAGACTTCATGCGGGACATGGCCAAGGCTTTGGCCTTCCCCGCGGACCCCGAGGAGGAGCCTCGAGCCGAGGAGCTCGAGGCCCTGCAGTATGACTCTCCTCCCAAGGAGGCCTTTACTGTACTGGTTCCTCCGATGCTGGAATGGTTGCTCTTCCTCATGTGGGAGGCGCCGGCCTTGACGCCGGTTCTGAGCAAGCGGGTCGATTCCATCAATCGAATCCTCAAGAGCCCCGGGTTTCAAAAGGCACAGGTACCGCACCACTCCATGGTTGTGGAATCGGCCATGCATCATCTGAAATGTCAGAAGATGCACTCCTCGGTGCCTCCTGGCCGGGAGGCCCAGAACCTGGATGCCCTCGGTAGAAAGTGCTTCCAGGGCTCTATGCTTGCTTGCCGTGTCCAGACCTACCAGCTGTACATGGGCATGTACCTTCGAGACCTGGCAAAGGAGATTGCCGGGTTCTCTGCTGGTCTCTCAGAGGAACCTTTGCAGAGGTTCAATGCCCTGTCATCGGGTATCCGTGAGTGCTCGAAGTTTATTTCTCGAGCAGCCTATAATGGCTTCGAGGCTTCGGCCTGAGTAGCCGGGGCCGGCATCAGTGCACGCCGTCAGGCCTGGCTACAGTCATCGGACCTTGAGCCATGGGTACAGGACAAGTTGGTCGATGTCCCCTGCCGAGGTGAAAACCTCTTTGGCAAACCTATGGCTGAAAAGGCTGCAGAACTCGAGTCCAAGACTCTCACCCAGACAAGGCTGTCCAGGAAAACCTCTGCCCCTTCTCAGAATAAGAAGGGCTCGGGAAAAAAAGACCATTTACCCGAGGAAGTCATCTGCCTACAAATCATACCCTCACTTTCAGGCCTCCACAGCTCCCCAGCAGGGTCAGCAGGCCAAGGGGCAGGGACATGGGCCCTGTAGGCAGAAACCCCCCAAGCCACCAGCTTCAGCTCCTGCACAGCAGGGAGCGGGGTTTTGACTCCAGTGGCATAGCCTCTCTTCCTCCGCTGGCCCCCCTAAGCACAGGAGGCCGTCTGACCCTGTATGCCCACAGGTGGTCAGCCGTAACCAGGGATACCTGGGTCCTCAGCATAGTCCAGAGGGGCTATCTTCTCCACTTCCACCAGGTACCTCCCTCCTACTTTCCATGGGAGCCTCCAAGACTCCCTCTGCACAGGGACTTACTCCTGCAGGAGTTAGCAAGTCTTCTAAAGGAACAGGCGGTGGAACCGGTGCCCCACCACCTGAGAGGTCAAGGCTTCTATTCCAGGTATTTTCTAGTACCAAAAAGGACAGGAGGCCTAAGACCCATCCTAGACTTGCGGAATCTCAACAAGTTCCTGGAGAGGGAAAAGTTCAAGATGCTTACCCTTGGAATCCTGCTGCCTGACCTCCAGCAGGGAGATTGGCTATGCTCCTTAGACCTAAAGGATGCTTATACTCACATCCTTATTCATCCAGACCACAGATAATATCTTTGATTTGTCGTGGGAGGAAACCATTACCAGTACAGGGCCTAACCTCCGCCCCCAGGGTTTTCACCAAGTGCCTGGCGGTGGTGGCGGACTATCTCAGGGTTCAAGGACTCTTTGTGTTTCCCTACCTGGACGACTGGCTCATCAGAGGTCAGTCTCCATAGGAGACCAATCAAGCCACCCTTCGCACTGTCTCTCTTCTCCAGCATCTGGGCTTTGTCATAAACTTCGCAAAGTCCGCTTTGCGCCCCTCAGAGAACATGGAGTTCATTGGGGCAAGACTAGACACCCTTCCGGCAAAGGCCTTTTTACCTGTGGACAGAGCCCACAGACTGATGGATCTGGCCAGACAATTCCACAGCAATGCTTTGGTCTCTGCCAGACAATTCCTGAGGCTCTTAGGCCACATGGCATCCTTGGTCCATGTAACTCCAAATGCCTGTCTGCCATGAGGCCAGCTCAGTGGGGCCTCAGAACTCAGTGGCTGCAGGCCACAGGAAACCTGATGGACAAGGTCAGGGTGTCCAAGCTACTAGCCTCCTCTCTACAGTGGTGGCTTCATCTTCCGAATCTGGTGCAAGGGGTGCATTTTCAAGCACCTCCACACTCTCAAGTGCTGACAACTGTCACACTGCCCCCCTAGTGGTGATGGCGTGGCACGACAGAAGGGCGTGGACAGAGAGGAGAAAAGTTTGTTTAGGGAGGAGGTTGGTTCTTATGCAGGGCCCAGGCTTCTGGAGGCCTGGTAGCCTTCTGTACTACTAACTCTCCAAAGAAAATATAGTCCGAGTTAGGGAAATGGTAAAGCTTTTATTTCCCTCTTTTGCAAAACAGGTTCTTTAGCCCAGAGTACAAAACAACACATAAAAAGAAAATATCCTTGCTTCAGGTAAAGGAAAACATAAGCATCGAAAACACTGTTCTCTTCACAGTACAGGCACATGAAATATAACATTCAATTCTTAGCTCACCCCAGCTATGCCTCTCTTAGGGCTCAATTCTTTCTGACAGGCAGTAATTCACTTCCATTGGAATGTCTAAAGGATCCTCTTGGTATTCCACCTGCATCGGTTCACTGCTTAGAGCGTTTGGGAGGTTTCCTTCAGGCTCTCTGCTTAGTGCTTGGATTAAACGCCAGTAATCAGCATTGCAAGGTAAGTCCTGTATTTGTAAACTTCTCTGCTGAGGATAGTTTCGCTTGCATACAGTACTTTCTTTGTTAAGCTTTTTATTAAGTGCAGGTTTGAACCTTGTTTCAGGCAGGCCTCTGTGAGGACAACAGACTCTAGTGTCTGCCCCTTTCTGTGTCACAGTATTCAAACTATTACCATTATAAAAATAGCATTTACCTTTGCTTCCATGTTGCTCTCTGAAAGGTGTAGGCTGAGGTTTGGGCCTGGCAGGTCCTAGATTATCTGCTACACAGGTAGGCCTCAGGCTCTTATCAAACTTAGGCCTGGGTCTCTCTCTTATAGTCCAATTTCCTTCAGGGTCAGCAGCTTTATAAAAGCTTTCTCTCCTGGAGAATTTATCTCTCCCTTCTTTAAAATGTTTACAGTAGATTCCTGTACCTGGTTTGGCTGGCACGGTTAGGCTGGTTCCCTTGGTCAGGAGTCCTCTCCCTGGATTCTCCAGATCTCCATGTAGCTCGGGAGTTGAAGCTTCCTGCACAATTTCCTGACAGTCTCCTTGTCTGTCTGAAGCTGTCTGCCAACCTCTTTGTCTTTCTCTTTTTCTCCAACCTCTTTGGCTGTACAGGTCTCCTTGCCAGTCTCCTTGACTGTGTTCTGGCTTATCTCTTTGCCAGTCTCCTTGACTGTGTTCTGGCACGTATCCTTGCCAGTCTCCTTGTCTCTCCTCGACTGCTCTGTCGGCTGCTCTGTCGCCTGCTCTGTCGCCTGCTCTGTCGACTGCCTTCCTCCTCCTCCAGTCAACTGAGCATTTAAAAGGAGTTCCTCCCCTTCTGCCTTGGGTGTTGGCTGGAATTACGTCATTGGCTTTAAGGCGTGGTTCTTCAGACCTCCAGAGGTCTCTCTGGCTCCCTCTATGTGGTTCCTCCTGTCGCTGCAGCTGTACTTTACCTCTTTTTTCCGTGTTTAAAACTTTCCCTTCTGCTTGCAGCTGGTCTGCGGTGCCACACAACCAATGCTTCTCTTCAAGATTGGGGTGCACATTGCCAGGGAGCATGCACTCAGGGCCTCTGGTCTCCTTGGGAGGCCACACAGCAGATCAATTTTCTAGAGCTCAGAGCGATCCGCTTAGCCCTGTGGACTTTCTCTCATGTCCTCTCTCACCAGTTCGTCTTAGTTCAAATGGACAATCAAGTTGCTATGTTCTATGTGAACAAGCAGGGGGGCACAGGGTCCCGACCTCTCTGTCAGGAGGCACAGGACCTGTGCTCCTGGGCAGTCAATCATGGCATACTTCTCAGGGCGGTCTACCTCCCTGGACAAGAGAATTACCTGGCAGACAGGTTGAGCAGGATTCTACAGCCACACGAGTGGCAATTGAATCCTCTGGTGGTTCAACAGATCTTCCTAAGATGGGGTCTTCCCACCATAGATCCCTTTGCCAGTCCACTGAACCGTCAACTACCCAGGTTATGCTCCAGACAACCGCATCCTCTCCGAGTAGCAGCGGATGCGTTTCTCATTCCATGGTCTACAGGCCTCCTATATACGTTTCCTCCCACGCCTCTGGTGCCCAAGACACTGTTCAAAGTGATCCGGGACAAGGCCTCGGTGATTCTGGTGGCCCCAGGGTGGCCAAGGCAACCCTGGTTCCCGCTTCTTTTGCAACTGGCGGTGGACACTCCTCTTCCTCTGGGGATGCAACCCGATCTCCTGTCTCAGGAGCAGGGGTCTCTCTTACACCCCAACCTCCAGTCCCTCAATATGATGGCCTGGCTGCTGAGAGGGTAATTCTAACACCCTTAATGCTGCCTAGGGAAGTGGAGGGCGTGGTCTTGGCCTCTAGGAGGCAGTCCACCCAGAAGTCTTATGCCCTCAAGTGGTGTAGGTTCTCCACCTAGTGTGCTCAACACAAGCAGGATCCTTTCTCCTGCCTGGTATCAGTGGTGCTGCAATATTTGCTTCACCTGTCCAATCTGGGCCTTAAATCCAACTCTGTTAGGGTCCATCTCAGTGCTCTCTCTGCGCACCATTCACTGGTGGAGGGTCAGTCTCTCTCCAGCCACCCTTTGGTGGCTCGCTTCCTCAGAGGCCTACTTTTGCTTAAGCCTCCAGTTCGTCCACCTGCCCCTGAGTGGGATTTGAATGTGGTCTTGCAGCAGCTTACTTGTCCACCATTTGAGCCTATGGCTACTTGTGCTTTGTGCTTTCTCTCCTGGAAAGTGTTGTTTTTGGTAGCTCTTACCTCAGCAAGGCGAGTGAGCGAGCTTCAAGCCCTGGTGTCAGAGGCTCCATACACTAGTTTCTATAGGAACAGGGTAGTCTTACGGACTCACCCTAAGTTCCTTCCCAAGGTTGTCTCCTCCTTACTCCTCAATCAGGAGGTGGTTCTTCCGACTTTCTTTCCCAGGCTGCATGCCAACCGGGCTGAGATGGTCCTGCATACCCTGGACTGTAAGAGGGTGTTGTCCTTCTACCTTGACCGTACACAGGAGCATCGAAGGGCTGTTCAGCTCTTCATCTCTTTTGACCCTAATAAGTTGGGGTTACCTGTCTCCAAGCATACTCTGTCCATTTGGGTAGCAGACTGTATTGCCTGGGCATACAGGGCAGCTGGCCTACAAAACATCGGGATAGAGGGCACCATATTAAAATGGTTCAACTCATACCTAACAGACAGACATTTCCAAGTCAAGATCGGATATAACATCTCAAGACCCGCAAAGATCAAGCAAGGGGTGCCACAAGGATCCGCACTATCCTCCCTGCTATTCAACATATATATACAACCAATCTGCAACATCATAAAAGCACACAAAATAAACTACACAATCTATGCAGACGACATCATGATATACACCCCAATCAACCTCGACAGCCCCGACTACTCCAAAATAACAGACTGTCTCAACAGCATGTCCAAATGGCTCCAGCACAACATCCTAGCCATTACCAGCATACTCCAATTCAGAAAGGCCCTCAAACATTACCTATTCCTTATATACTTCCCAGTGAGTGCAGAATCACGACCCATCACTGTTAGTTATAGAAACTCTGAATCACCCATTGACCCTGAATTCCCCACTTAGTAAGTTCAACGCTCAACTGACCATTACGTCTCAACGGTGCCCTAACTTATTGATGTAAATAGTTTACACTACAATCAAAGTTTATTTACCTGAGTTGTAAAATTACCCTGTTGTCCAAGTTGTTAACCCTGTTTAATGTAACTCAGACATTTTTGTGTACTGAAATGTTTTGTTTGATGTAAACCGCGCTGATGTCAAATAGTGCGGTATATAAGAAATGTAAATAATAAAAATAAATAAATAAACCTCAGCAAGAAAGAAGCACTCATCATCACACGAAACAACACCTTCAGCCCCCCTCCCTTCATCAAAACCAACAACACAGCAATACCTCTGAAGAATGAAGTGAAATACCTCGGAATAACACTCGACAAAGAGCTGAACCTACAATCACACATAAGAAGAACCACCAAGAATGCATACTACAAGATGAGAGTAATCAGACACCTCAAACCTCTACTCACACAAGACCACTTTCGCACAGTCTGCCAAGCGCTTATAACTCCCATCCTCGACTTCTGCAACCCGATCTATAGCGGCATGCCAAAACACTCACTCAGGCCACTTCAGATGGCTCAAAACACAGCAGCCAGAATAATCACCGGCTCTCCAATGCAAGCTCACATCATACCCATACTGAAAGACCTCCACTGGCTCCCAATCAGCCACCGCATCAAATACAAAATTATCTTAAACATTTTCAGAATCAAACACAAAAACTCCGCACTCAGCCTACAGCCCCTCATACTCCCCAACGCAAGCACCAGACCTAGAAGAAAGACCACAGCTGATACACTCAACACCCCAAACAACTACACAAGAGCATGCAAATCCACCACACAAAGAGCCCTATCTCTGGCGGCTCCAACAATATGGAACACACTCCCAGATGAGCTACGGTGAACTGAAGATCCAAAGGACTTCCGAAAACACCTAAAGACAGTGCTCTTCACTGAATACTATGGCCCAAGCGAGTAACCAGACCATACAAACTCAGACCAACCACAGATCAGAACCACAGTCTCGATTGAAGATCAACCACAGCAAGCTGCAGAAACAGCAAACCCTTTGTATATAACTGTAAAAAGCACATGTTGTAAATAGATCACGCTAATCAACACACTTGCACCCACGCACCCTCACTGTACATAAAATAACTCACACACACTCCACTACCACTGATTGTTTGATGTGTACACCGCCTTGATTGAAGGATAAGGCGGGATAGAAATACCCTTTAAATAAATAAATAAAATAAATTGCAGGGTCGAATCACGGCTCACCGTGTCAGGGCGAAGGCTGCGTCAGGGGCTCATCTCCGCTCTGTTCCGTTGGCTACTTGGTCTTAAAGCCAGACTTTTGCGGCCCACTACTGCCTCGAAAGGGAGTCCCACAGGGACAGTGCTTTCAGACAGGCAGTACTCCGTAATCTCTTTGAGGTATAGGCAACTCCTACCCTCCAGCCCTGGTGTTGGGCTACTCTACGGAGGCGTTCTCAGAGAAGATTCTTTTCGTACATGCTGAGGCTCTAGAGGGAGCTTAATTTTTCTGCTTTGGGTCCCCGGTAGCCTTAAGCTGGGGAGTCCCATATGTGAGGACTGATTTCCTGCTTGGCACTGGAGAAAGAGTAGTTACTCACCTGTAACAGGTGTTCTCCAGGAGCAGCAGGAATCAGTCCTCACAACCCTCCCTCCTCCCCTTGGAGTTGCAGTCATATGCTTTATTTTTGTTTTTTGCTGTCTTTTAGCTATGTCATCTGACTGAGCAAGATGGCACCCTTGGGCGGGAAGGGGACCGTGCATGCGTGCTGCAGTCCCAAAGGCTTTCTTTGAAAGCTGGGGCAATGCTCCGCATGGGGGCTCCGTCGGCGCCGACGTCACCCATATGTGAGGACTGATTCCTGCTGCTCCTGGAGAACACCTGTTACAGGTGAGTAACTACTCTTTCTCTACATCTTCTTCAATAAACACTGAAGCGAAGAACATAAGAAATGCCATACTAGGTCAGACCAAGGTCTATCAAGCACAGTATCCTTTTTCAACAGTGGCCAATCCAGATCACAAGTACTAAAAAGGTTCCACAATGTTCTTCTCAGGGTAAGCAGTGGATTTCCCAGGTCCTCTTCAATAATAGTTTATGGACCTTTCCTCCAGGAAGTTGTCCAAACCTTTTTTAAACCCAACTACACTAAGAGCTTTTACTACATCCTCCGGTAACGAATTCCAGAGTTTGATTACACAATGAGTATAAAAATATTTTCTCTGGTTAGTCTTAAATGAGTTACATTGTAGCTTCATTTGATGTCCCCTAGTCTTTCTACTTTTTGATAGCGTAAACAACTGATCTATGTTTACCCGTTCCATTCCATTTATTAATTTATAGACCTCTATCATATCTCCCCTCAACTGTCTCTTTTCCAAGATGAAGAGCCCTAACCTTTTAAGCCTCTCCTCATAGGGGTATTCTTCTATCCCCTTTACCATTTTGGTGGCTCTTCTCTCTACCTTTTCTTATTCCGCTATATCCTTTTAAAGATATGGTGACCAGAATTGCATACAACATTCAAGGTGCAGTTGTACCATAGAACGATACAGAGGCATTATAATATCCTTGGTTTTATTCTCCATTACTTTCCTTATGATTCCTAGCATTCTATTTGCTTTCTTGGATTTCAACATATTATCCACGATGACACCTAAATCGTTTTCCTGGGTGTGGTTCCTAATGTGGAACCTTGCATCATGTAACTGTAGTTTGGGTTGTTCTTTCCTAGGTACACATAACTTTGCACTTATACACATTAAATTTCACCTACCATTTGAACATCCATTCTTCCAATTTATCATGGTCCTCTTGCAATTTTTCACAATCCTCTTGCGTTTTAACAAGTTTGAATAAGTTTGTCATCTGCAAGTCTGATCACTTCACTTGTTATTCCCATTTCCAGGTCATTTACGAATATCTTAATAAGCAGTGGACCCAGCACAGATCCCTGGGGTACTCCACTATTCACCTTTCTCCATTGAGAAATTGGGCCATTTTGCCCCACTGTCTGCTTTCTATCTTTTAACTAGTTCCTGATCCAGAATACTACGCTTTCTCCAATCCCATAACCTTTGAATTTCTCCAAGAGTCTCTCATGAGTAACCTTGTAAAAGGCTTTCTGAAAATCAAGGTACACTATGTCAACCAGCTCACCTTTGTCTATTTATTCACACTTTCAAAAAATATTATTCAGTCTCTCTGCTATGGCCTTGTCCTCCCTTAGTGCCCCTTTAACCCCTCTATCATCCAATAGTCCTGTTGACTCTCTTACAGGTTTTTAGCTACGAATGTACTTGAAAAAGATTTTATTATGCATTTTTGCTTCCATGGCAAGCTCTTTTTCAAATTCTCTCTATCTTTGGAACAAGCAGGAATGTAATCTTCACATACGAGTGACGTCGGCAACCTACGGAGCCTGCGCAGGAATGCTCCCCAGTGTCCAATAGGAAAACCTTTGGGAATACTCTACTGTGCCTGCCTGACTGCCTTCCCACTCTTTTGACTCTCTCTCCTCAATTCATCTTTTACCCTGGAGCCAGCAGGATTAGTATCCCACTTTCCCTGTTACCACAGAAATCTTTTTTGTCGGAATCGTGCTTCTGCCTTCCTATCTCTTCACTGGCATCGCCCCCGATTCCGTTACCATATTTTTTCTTACTTTTCATTCATTTTATATTTTAGTTTTAGTTTTATCTTTTCAGTTGCTTCATTGAGGGCCTAATGCCCCACATAGGCCTCAAGCCTATTCCCTCCATCAGGGAGAAACACCTTCTGGGTTTAAAAAATGCATCAAGTGTTTCCGCACTATTTCTATCACGGACACACATGACTGGTGCCTAAAGTGCCTTGGTCCCGACCATGACCCTGATTCTTGTGCTCTCTGTAAACAGATGACTAAGAGAGATTTAGGATATAGCGATTTTAGAAAAGGTTCAGAGAAGAGCCACCAAAATGGTAAAGGGGATGGAAGGATACTCCTATGAAGAAAGGCTAAAAAGGTTAGGGCTCTTTAACCTGGAAAAGAGACGGCTGAGGGGAGATATGATAGAAGTCTATAAATTAATGAACGGAGTGGAACGGGTAAACGTAGATCGATTGTTTACCTTATCAGAATATAGAAAGACTAGGGGACATGCAATGAAGCTACAGGGTAAACTATTTAAGACTAATAAAAGAGAATATTTTTTCACTCAACGTGTAATAAAACTCTGGAATTTGTTACCGGAGGATGTAGTAAAGGCTGTTAGTGTAGCTGGGTTTAAAAAAGGTTTGGACAAGTTCCTGGAGGAAAGGTCCATAAACCATTATTAAAAAGTGACCGAAGATATCAATGCTTGACCCAGTACAAGCATTGTGGAACTTGTGTCTCTTGGGGATACTGCTAGGTACATATGACCTAGATTGGCCACTGTTGGAAACAGAATACTGGGCTTGATGGACCCTGGTCTGACCCAGTATGGCATATCTTATGTTCTTATGTTCTTAGGAAAATGGGCCAGAAAATTGTTGGAACGTTTTCCATTGGACTCCGTTTCACTGGCATTGACATCCTCTCAATCATCAGCTTCCAAGTAATCCAAAACCTCAAAGCACAGCTCAGACACCAAGAAGAAGAAAACTTTGAGATCCCCGCCAAAATCATTGTGGGTTCATCAAGAGGCTCGAGCTTCGTCGAAGTAATCCAGAGAGGCTCCGAGAGGATCTAGGGGCAGGTCTCGTTCTAAACACAGACACTCCCCGAAGACATCCTTTTAAGCTGGACATCAGACCGTATGCCCCCAGTGGGAGGATTTGTCCTCCAAAGCCTTGGTGCCTCTGAGGCATCAACCTCGGCAGAGCCCCCATTGCCATGTTCTGGTACAGTGGCTGCAAATCCTGTTCCGTCCTCAGACCAGACACCGGCAATCTCATTGGATCAGCGCATGCTAACCATTGAGAAGACATTAGTGCGTTCCTGGCAGCATCGGTACTCCGACCACCGATGACTCCGGCACTGCTAGGGTCAGTATCGACATCTGTACCAACATCGGAAATAGTATTGGCACAAGCATCGGTATTGATACCAGTACTACCCAAGGCTATGCTGCTCTTCTACCAGCATCGACTCCCAGTGCTCCATCGGCAGGGTCACAATTGATGCTGCTGATTACTCAGCACGGTGAAGACATCAAATAAGTGTTAAAAAAAAAATAATAATAAATCAAGCATGACCAGCATCGACAGCACCGTTCACATGGTCATCGGCAGCGATAACATTCTCGGAGCACAGAGTCTGACTCAGACCATTGATCCTTTGACTCGGAGGACCTCCTGGATTTTGCATCAGTATCAGAGCCATCACCGATGGGCACCAATTCCTGCTGTAAATTCCCACCGGAGGACATATCCTTCCAAGAATTCATTCGAGACATGGCAGCAGAGCTCTCGATACCAGCCGCAGTGGAACCGGAGCCTCGAACAGAGGAACTGGAGATTCTCTAGTACTCCACAGCACCAAAGGAAACAATGATCTTACCAGTACATAAGATCCTTCATAACCTAATGCTTCGCATGTGGGGGACCCAGCTTACAATAGAACCTATCAGCAGACATCTCGATACGATGTATCGAGTACTGGCCCCGGGTTTTCAAAAGCCGCAACTACCACATCACTCGATGGTAGCTGCATCAACGATGAGACGCATCAAGAGTGGTAAGACATATGTATCGATACCACCTGGAAGAGAATCAAGAAACCTAGATGCTTTGGCCCGACAATCTTTCCAGGGCTCCATGCTGGCAAGTAGGATTAACTCCTACACTTTATATTGTGACAAGGCAGAGCCCCAGAAACAGGAGAAAATGGGTTTAAATCACTTTCTGTCACCTCAGATGCTTGGAGAGGCAGGACAGGAAGGGGTTAAGTTTCCTGCTCACAAACATTCTCTGCAGAGAAGAGCAGGGAAAGAACCACACCCTAGCTCTAGGCTAACCCAGAGACATAGCCAATCAGGGAGGTGGGAGGAGTCAGACTGGATTGGGCCACTCTGCACTCATAACCAGGAAGCAGCAGTTAGTAGGCAGAAGGGGCTCGAGGAGCAAGGACTGAAGCAGCAAGCCCTCGAGGAACAAGGCCTGGAGAAGAGGAACTGGTTACAGAGCAGTGCAAGCAGAAAGGCTGAGCCCAGCGGAACTAAGGAGAGAACCAGGGAAGGGAGAGTGCCTGCAAGTGGTCCAGGAAGAGACACAGGCAGACCTCAGCTCCATGGGAGAGAAAACCTTGGAGGTGACCCAGAACGGGATTCAGAAGCCTGGAATACTGACTGGGAGTCAGGGGAGTTCCCCAGAGGCAGACGCTGCAAAAACCAGGTCAGAGCAAACTCTTCTAAGCCTTGTAAAGTAAATAGCTTTGAGAGAAGTCAGTCTATAGGAACTGACAATAGACTGCTTGCTAAAAGAGGCAGGGGTAAACCAGACCCTGAATATAAACCTGAAGTTAATAGAGGGAAGAAGGGCTATAGAAAAGTCCCTGTTAGAAAGCTGCAAACATTTCCATGGTATAGACAGCGTGACCTAAGCTCTAGTTCAGAGGAGCACACACCTGCTTGCCAGCAAGAGGCTAATTGGCAGCAATCGTGCAGAGAGCTAAGGGAACCCTTTGAGAACCAAGAGGAAGCAATGGAATTAGGGGCTCCATTATCTTGTTCCAGTGAGTCAGAAATGGAGTGTGGAATTTGTATGATAGAGTAAAGAACTATAAGTATTCCTAATTGATGATTGAGTGCTGAGAAGCCTTAAGCCAACGTTCTAGAACTTGCATGAGAGACAGCAGCGTTCTAGTGAATGGAATGAATCAAAGCTTCATCTGGTACAGCTGTGAATAGAAGGCAATATAGAGAAACTGCTCCTACACAAGAAGGCAGTCATTAATAAGCCAGAGTTGTGGAGATTGCCATTTCTATGGGAAGCTGTTTGACACTAGAAAGAAGTACAACAGGAGAAAGATTCTTTATTACCAGTAGATACTGAGAAAGCAGTACTAGAAGATTGAAGCCATGTTGTAGTAATGAAGCTGGAAGAATGATGAAAGTTTGTAAATATTTTATGTGTCCCTGAGAAGTATCAGGAGAAGCTATATAAACACTTGAACTTTTATTTGGTACAGAAGGTTACCATTATACTTCTGTGGCGGGGGAGTAAGTCCTGTACGGTGTCCTTTGCTATACTTTGTGCAAATACCTTATGCATGAATAAAGCATTACTTACTTTGGAAACCCAACCTTGGCTGTCGTCGTCACTCACTCCACAACTACAGTAGGAAGGCTTCAGCACTAACAAGGACTCTTTTAAACTCACCCCACTGTGTGGCTCACATCCCCTTGGCCTGCTTACGCCACAGGCTAGGCGGTGCGTTGTCACAATATACAGTCAAACCTCGGTTTTAATGATTAATCCGTTCTAAGAAGTCTGACTAAAACCGAAACGTACGAAAACCGAAGCAATATTTCCCATAGGAAATAATGTAAATTCAATTAATCCGTTCCAGACACCCAGCTCCTGTCACTTCTCTCACCTGCCCGATCGTCCACAGGGCAGCAAACACACTGTACGGCACTGTAATCTGATCGCTGACTCCGTCTCAACAGCAATTTGCAAGCGTACCCTGCAAGAGAAAGAACTGCCTCCCACATTCATGCAACATCTCCTGCTTACATTGACAGCTACCCTGCTACCTCCGAGCCTGAGGGGGCGCTCCAGAGAACAGGCAGGCGGTGGAGAGATCGGGGCCTTCCTCTCTGTGCAATCCTTGCATCTCTGGCTCGAGGATGTTGCTCAGCTGACTTTGGCTTCTCAACACGCGATCGGTGAGTCCGGGGGGGGGTAGTGCTGCCGGGACTGGGCGGGCAGACCAGCGCGAGGGTGTATGTATTGCAGTACAGTATACAGTATAGGTTTTCAGATCTGGCAGCACTGGCTCACCATTCTTGACGAAAACCGAGGCGATATACGATAACCGAGACAAGATCTCAGTCAGAAAAGACGTCGAAAACCGAAACGAACGAAAACCGGGGCACACGAAAACCGAGGTTTGACTGTATGTGAATTTTCCTAAAGGAGATTAATAAAGATTGGGAAGCCTTCCTACCATTCATCCCAGAAGACAAAAAGCCAGCTTTTGAAACTGTCCTCAAAAACAGCCAAAATGTCTCCAAGTTTGTTAACAGGGCAGCATTCAATGCTTTTGAATCTACTAGCAGAGCATCTGCTATTGCTATCAGTGCTAGAAGACTGGCATGGTTGCAGGCCTCAGACCTTGAACAGTGGATCCTGGACAAGCTGGGCAACATCCCCTGCATTGGGCAGAACCTGTTTGATAAGAATTGGAGAGAAAAGGCTGGAGAGCTTGAAATTGATGACACTACCCTAAAAAGGCTCTCCAAGAAAACTGCTGACCCTTCAAAGAAGAGGCCAGCAACAAAAAAAACTTTCTACCCAAAAAAGAGGAGGTTCTACTCTTCTTACTCACAGCCCCCTTTCCAACAACAGGGTAAGCAGCAGGGGACCAAACAGGCTAAGAAGCCTAGAACTACCAAATAGCAGCCACCAGCTCAAACACAAGTTACACCCAGTTTTTGACTCCATCCTGGGGAACATGGTCATCCTGCAGAGCCCCAATCAAATAAAAATAGCAGGTCGATTTTCTTCCTTTGCCAATCACTGACAGGCCATCACCTCAGAGCAGTGGACCCTAAACATCATTGGGGAGGTTTATCAGTTGAACTTCAAACAACTTCCTCCAGCTCACTTCAAAGGCGAATATCCCCTCCAACCTGTGCTCAGGGCCCTACTCAAGGAGGAAATCTCCAACCTGCTCACCCAAGAAGCCATAGAGGATGTTCCACAACAAGAATTACATGAAGGCTTCTACTCTCCTTACTTCCTCATCCCAAAGAAGTCAGGAGGATACACGCCTATTCTCAACCTCCAAAATCTCAACAAATTCTTGATAAAGGAGAAGTTCAAAATGATCTCCCGGGGAACTCTCCTACCCTATCTACAGGAACAAGACTGGCTATGTTCCCTAGATCTAAAAAACGCATATACTCATATCCTAATACAGCCAGGACACAGGAGATATCCCCGCTTCACCTTTCAGGGGGCCCATTACTAGTACTGAGTCCTCCCCTTCGGCCTGGCATCAGCTCCCAGAGTTTTCACAAAATGCACGTCAGTTGTAGCAGCCCATCTGTGAAGCAAGATCATTTTGTTTGCCCCTACTTGGATGATAATTTGATAAAGGCAGACTCTCCAAAAGAACTCTGCTCTTTACAACAGAACACCATAGCATTGCTACAGTACCTGGGATTCATAATAAACTTCCTAAAGTCTCAACTAACTCCAATTCAAAGATTGGAGTTCACAGGAGCAGTACTCAACACTCAGCTATCCAGGGCCTTTCTACCACTAGACCGTATGGACTGACTGGTCAACCTAGTCACACACATGCAGCAACAGACAACATCAATGGCTCGGGACTTCCTTCGTCTCCTAGGCCATATGCCGTCCACAGTGCATGTAGTACCATATGCACGACACAAGGAAAACAGGAAGGCAGAGCCACTGGAAGGAAAGAGAGATTTATTGATGTTTATCTGCCCTACATGTGTTTTGGCCACTAGCCTTCTTCAGGGGACTGTGTCCACATACATGGATGACAAAGTAGTGTGCTCTCAAAATAAATCTCCAGAATGCTGAGAATCATCCAAAATCGGAAGTTGAACAAGTTCTCTTTCTTTCCAGTGGCTCTGCCTTCCTGCTTTCCTTGTGTCTGGCTACATTGCAGGAGGGGTGCCTTCCTGTACCATATGCATGACTACATATGTGCCTAGCACAATTGACCCTATCATCCCAATGGACACAATCCATGGGACAATTGAAAGACATCATTAAGATCACCCGTCCACTTGTTCACTCCCTACTATCGGTGGTGCACACCAGCAAACCTCGAAGGGTCATATTTTTGGATGCCTCAACCTCAACACACCCTTACGACGGATGCATTCCAAGGTCGGTTGGGGAGCCCACTTGGATTCGCTCTTCACTCAGGGCCTGTGGACAACCCAGGAGTCATCCCCACAGATCAACTTGTTGGAGCTTCGTGCAATCTCGAAAGCCCTACAGATTTTTCACCATCACCTCATCAACAGCCATGTCCTGGTAAAGACAGCCAACCAAGTGGCAACATTCTATCTGAACAAGCAAGGCAGAACAGGTTCGCTTCCCTTTTGCGAGGAAGTCTGTCACCTGTGGAATTTTGCCATCTCTCATAACATATGCCTTCATGCAGTATATATTCCAGGTGAGCAGAATCAGCTTACAAACAGACTCAGTCAGATTCTTCACCCACACGAGAGGAGTCTACATCTGAACAGGGTGGCTCAGATATTCAAAGCCTGGGAACACCAGTCATTGACCTCTTCGCTACTGCACAAAACACCAAACTTCCACACTTCTGCTTCAGAGTTCTATCCAAACTCAGTCAAGCAAACTATTCCTTTCATCTACATTGGCGTCGGGGACTGCTTTATGAATTTCCCCCCACACCTCTAATATCGAAAACCCTCTTCGAACTTTAGCTGGATGGTGGAACTATGATACTCATAGCTCCCTTCTGGCCTTGACAACTGTGGTTTCCCCTTCTTCTTCAACTACAACAGATGAATCCAATCCATCTAGGCTGCTGTCTGAACCTTCTATCCCAGGAAGATGGAACAGTTCTCCATCCCAATCTGAGATCTTTCCGTCTGACTGCGTGGCTGCAGAAAGCACAGCATTTCAGCATCTCAACCTGTCTAGTGAAATAAAGAACATCTTCCTGGCTTCCTGGAAACCCTCTACCAGAAGGACATACTCCTGCAAATGACACAGATTTGAATCATGGTGCTCAACAGACAATCTTAATCCATTTGATGCAACAGTATCTGCACTACTGCACTTGTCCTCTTCAGGACTCAAAACCAATTCGGTTCGAGTTCACCTCAGTGCCATTGAAGCTTTTCATATACCAATCGATGGCCAACCCATCTCAGTACACCCTTTAGTGTCATAAGAACATAAGATATGCCATACTGGGTCAGACCAAGGTCCATCAAACCCAGTATCCTGTTTCCAACAGTGGCCAATCTAGGTCATACTTACCTAGCAGTTTCCCCAAAAGACACAGGTTCCACAATGCTTGTATTGGGTCAAGCATTGATATCCTGAGTCCCTTTTTAATAATTGTTTATGGAACTTTCCTCCAGGAACTTGTCCAAACCTTTTTTAAACCTAGCTACATTAACAGCCTTTACTACATCCTCCGGTAACAAATTGCAGAGTTTGATTACACGTTGAGTGAAAAAATATTTTCTCTTATTCGTCTTAAATAGTTTACCCTGTAGCTTCATTGCATATCCTCTAGTCTTTATATATTCTGATAACGTAAACAATCGATCTACGTTTACATTTCATGAGAGGCCTCCTCCTCTCTAAACCACCCATTTGACCTCTCCAGTGAACATAAGAACATAAGATATGCCATACTGGGTCAGACCAAGGTCCATCAAGCCCAGTATCCTGTTTCTAACAGAGGCCAATCTAGGTCATACATACCTAGCAGTATCCCCAAGAGACACAGGTTCCACAATGCTTGTATTAGGTCAAGCATTGATATCCTGGGTCCCTTTTTAATAATGGTTTATGGACCTTTCCTCCAGGAATTTGTCCAAACCTTTTTTAAACCCAGCTACACTAACAGCTCTTACTACATCCTACGGTAAAAATTCCAGAGTTTGATTACACGTTGAGTGAAAAAATATTTTCTCTTATTTGTCTTAAATAGTTTACCCTGTAGCTTCATTACATGTCCCCTAGTCTTTCTATATTCTGATAGCGTAAACAATCGATCTACGTTCACCCGTTCCACTCCATTCATTAATTTATAGACCTCTATCATATCTCCCCTCAGCCGTCTCTTTTCCAGGTTGAAGAACCCCAACCTTCTTAGCCTCTCTTCATAGGAGTAGCCTTCCATCCCCTTTACCATTTTGGTGGCTCTTCTCTGTACCTTTTCTAATAACGCTATATCCTTTTTAAGGTACGGCGACCAGAATTGCACACAATATTCAAGGTGCGGTCGTACCATGGAACGATACAGAGGCATTATAATATCCTTTGTTTTATTTTCCATTCCTTTCCTTATGATACCTAGAATTCTATTTGCTTTCTTGGCCGCCACTGCACACTGTGCAGAGGGTTTTAACATGCTATCCATGATGACTCCTAAATATTTTTCCTGGGTGGTGGTTCCCAATGTGGAACCTTGCATTGTGTAACCATAGTGTGGGTTGTTTATGTTTATGTTTATTCATTTGCTTGACCGTCCTTCAGAGGTAAGCAGAGCGGTTTACAATAAAAACTTCAGTACAGCAAGGCACAAGGCCAGAAGATGAAGAGGAAGTTACAAATTAAAAATAGGACAGAGAGAAAAGAGCGGGTAGAGAGCAGCAGACAGAAGGGAGGAGGCTAATGCTGGGAGGAGGGAAGGTCAAAGGCAAGGGAAAATAGGTGGGTCTTCAGAGCATGTTTGAAGGTTGGGTGATGTGGTTCAAGACGGAGGTCAGTGGGAAGGGAATTCCAGAGGGCAGGACCTACGAAAAAAAAGGCTGAGGAACGGGTGGAGTGGAGGTGAGCCTGTGAAGGGGGGGGGGGGGGGTAGTGCGAGGCGGTTAAGATGGAAGGATCGGGGGGTGTGCCTGGGGGTATGAAAGCAGATTAGGTCAGCGAGATATTGCGGGGTAGTGGTATGAAGCGCCTTATGAACAAGTGTAAGAAGTTTAAACTGGTTACGAAAGGATATGGGAAGCAGGTGAAGATGAAGCAGGAGGGGAGTAACGTGGTCTCTAGGGGAGGAATGGGACACAAGTCGGGCAGCGGTGTTTTGGATTCTTTGCAAATGTGTCAGCTGTAGTTTGGAAATGCCAGAGAGAACAGAGTTGGAGAAGTCAATACAGGAAATGACAAGAGATAGCAGCAGGGTGGCAAGAGCAGAGGGAGAGAGGAAGGGGCGAATTGCGCAAATTTGACGAAAATAGAAGAAGGAGGTCTTGGAGACATGTGAAACGTGGGCGGAAAAGGAGAGATCAGGATCAAAGAGCACCCTGAGATACCGAAGGGTGGGAACCAGAGAGATGGGTGTACCAGGGAAAGAAGGTGTCAGAGACGGGGAAGGGTGGCCATGAGGAAACCAGATAGCAGTAGTTTTCGATAGGTTGAGGTGTAGGCAGTTTTGGGTCATCCAGTTGGAGATAGCAGAGAGACAGGAGTTGAGCAGGGCAAGGTCGGGACATATACTGGAGGTGTGATAAAGAAGAAGAATGTCGTCTGCATAGTAGAATGCCGAGATCCCGAATTGTTGAATTAGCAGTGTGAGAGGGGTTAAGAAGAGATTGAAAAGCAAAGGGGCCAGGACAGAACCTTGGGGAACCCCACAGGATAGGGGAAAGGAGTCAGAGGAGGAGACGGATGGGGAGGATGAAAGAACAGCGCCGGATTGGGAAGAGAGGAAGGAGTGAAACCACCGAAGGACAGTGCTGCAGAGACCAGCATCACGTAGTCGGGAGAGGAGAAGAGAGTGATCGACCAGGTCAAATGCAGCGGAAAGATCGAGGGCTACCGCCACCGAAATATCACCACGATCGTGAGCTACGTGTAGTGAATTAGTGAAGGCGAGAAGAATGGTTTCAACACTGTGCCTGGTGCGGAAGCCTGACTGACGGGGGTGAAGGAGATTAGTAGAGTCCAGGTGGTGAGATAGTTGGGCAAAGACGATTTTCTCAAGGAGTTTGGAGAGGAATGAAAGGTTGGAGACTGGGCGATAGTTGTTGGGGTCCAGAGGGTCAAGAGAAGGTTTCTTAAGAATCGGACGAATCAGGGCGTGCTTCCAGGAAGAAGGAAAGGTTCCTGTGGAAAGACTAGAATTCAGCATGGTTTGAAGGTAGGGAAGGAGGGACAATGAAGGGATAAGCAGCCAAGAGGAGGGGATAGGGTCGAGGGGGCAGAAGGTTTTGTTGGATGAAGAAATGAGGTGGTGAAGCTCACTGGTGGTGGTCAGAGAGAAAGAGGACCAGGTATGGGATAGTTGGGAAATAGGGAGAGGGGAAGCAATTGGAGGGGGGGAGAGAATAGGCAGAGGGTGGGAGGGCAGGGAAGCCCTCAAGGTAGAGATTTTATTGCTGAAGGCCGAGGCTAGGAGAGAAGGGGCAGGGGCAGGATGAGCGGGTGCAGTAGAAGTGGTAGGATGAAGGGAGGTGAGAAATCTCAGTGTAGAATAAGGTGGCGGGTCTGGTTGGGGGCATTGGCGATAGCAGTGGAAAAGTAAGTGGACTTGGAAGGTGAACCTGAGATCGGTAATGAGAATGTTGGGCTTTGAAAAAGGACAGGGTGGCTGGTGAGGGGGATTTGCGCCAGCACCTTTCGGCTCTACGAAGTTGAGACTGGAGTAGGAGGAGACCGGGGTGATACCAGGGATGCGATGGCTGACGAGTGGCTGAGCGTGGACGAAAAGGGGCAACATGGTCAAGAGTGGCTGAGAGGGAGGAGAACCAAGCAGATGCTTGAGAGTTGGGGGATAAAGAAGAGAAATTGGAGGGGAGCAGTTCTGCAGCTGAGGGGAATTGCTGAGCTGTGGAAGGGGTGATGGAACGTGAGAGACGTAGAGCGGGGGGAGATACTGGGGGAGGGGTTGGAGTTGAGGCTCCAGAGTGGGAACAGGAGACCGCCAGGCAGAGGTGGTCAGACCAGGGGAGAGAAAGAGAAGACAGGTTGTGGAGTGAGAGTGTGGAGGAGGAGAGGGTCAGAAAGAGATCAAGGGTATGACCAGCAGAGTGAGTGGGAAAAGGGACGTGCTGCTGGAGAGATAGATCCTGCAGGAGAGCGAGGAAAGCATGATCCCTGGGGGACGAAGGGGAGTCAAGGTGAAGATTGAAGTCACCGGCGATAAGAAGGTGAGGAAACAGCAAGGAAAGGTCAGAAAGAGATCAAAGAAGAGAGTCCCAGAGGTCGGGGCAGAGGGCAGGAGGTGCATAGACTAGGAGAATATGAGTCGGAGGAGAAGTGTGAAGATGGAGGAGAAGGGCCTCAGGATAAGAGAGAGAGGGTGAAGAGATCTGGGTGAAGGGGAGAGAGGGGGCGAGAATAGCTGCCACACCGCCAACTGAACGGCCAATGCGGGGAACAGAAACTGCCGAGAAGCCTGCGGGAAGGCAGCGAGCAAGAAGGGCGTCCTCCCCTTCCTTCAACCACGTCTCACTGAGGAGGGTAAGATCGAAGGATGCCTGAGAAATGAGGTCTTGGATAAGGAGAGACTTGGACCTGAGGGAGCGGCAGTTGAGAAGACAGACTTTAAGAGGCATATGAGAGGGAGCAGAGGTGGCAGAAGGTTGTGAGGGGGTGGAGGTGGAGAGAACGCAAGGTCGAAGTTTGGAATAGCATCGCGAACGTTGGCGAGGGGCCGTGGGTGGGCGGCGACTCCAATGGACGGGTATGTGAGTCATAGGGTAGGGGGTAGAAGAAGCAAAAGGAGTTGATAAACAAGAGGAATTTGATACCTGTGAGTGCCGGAGGGCAGTGCAGGAGGTGGAAGCAGGTGAGGATGCAGCGAGTCCAAATCCACTTGTGGTAGAGAGGGTAAGTGCTAAGAGGAGACAAAAGTGCAACGTGAGGTTAAAGAATCTTCCTCCGCTTCCGGAGCGATCCCAAGGAGCGTGCCTAAGGAGCATGTCATGCTCCTTAGGTGCGCTCCTTCGGTGCACGCCCCTGTCATGCACTGTGGTGACAAGCGCCGCAGGCGCTGCAAATTTATACTTCAAGGGCAGGATACCTCTGCACGCGCGGCCATGGGAACGCGGCTGCGTCACTACTGGAGGCGGGACCAGGCAGGAAACAGGAACCGGATTGCAGGAGCTGGGATGGCAGGCTCTGAGGAGAAAGCACAGATAGGCAAGTAATAGCAATGAGCACAACAATAGCATTAGGAGACAGGAGAGATGGCGATGCCGCAGGCGCTGCAAATTTATACTTCAAGGGCAGGATACCTCTGCATAACTTTGCACTTCTCCACATTAAATTTCATCTGCCATTTTGATGCCCAATCTTCCAATTTATACAGATCCTCCTGCAGTTTTCCACAGTCCTCTTGGGTTTTAACAACTTTAAACAGTTTTGTGTCATCTGCAAATTTGATAACCTCGCACATTATTCCCTTTTCCAGGTCATTTATGAATATGTCAAAAAGTAGTGGACCCAGTACAGATCCCTGGGGTACTCCACTTTTCACCTTTTTCCATTGGGAAAATTGGCCATTTAGTCCTACCCTCTGCTTTCTATCTTTTAACCAGTTCCTGATCCACAATAGTACACTGCCTCCTATCCCATGACTTTTTAGTTTTGCCAAAAGTCTCTGATGAGGGACCTTGTCAAAGGCTTTCTGAAAGTCCAGATACACTATATCAACCGACTCACCTTTGTCTACCTGTTTATTCACACCTTAAAAAAAACATATCAGATTAGTAAGACAAGATCTTCCTTGTCTAAAGCCATGTTGGCTGTCTCCAATTAGGCCATGACTATCTACATGCTGTGTAATTTTGTTCTTTATGATGGTTTCTACCATTTTCCCCAATACTGACGTCAGGCTCACCGGTCTTTAATTTCCCGGATCACCCCTTGAACCCTTTTTAAAAATTGGTGTTAGATTGGCGATCCTCCAATCTTCAGGTATTACAGATGATTTTAATGAAAGTTCACAGATTACTAATAGCAGGTCTGCAATCTCATATTTCAGTTCTTTCAACACTCTTGGATGTATACCATCCGGTCCAGATGATTTGCTACTATTCAGTTTATCAAATAGTTGTAATATGTCTTCCCGGTGTAGTGATATTTCTCTCACTTCCTCTGCAATATCACCTTTAAATACCACTTCAGTCTTGGGTAACATCCCTACATCTTCCTCAATAAAGACCGAAGCAAAGAATTCATTCAGTCTCTCTGCTATAGCCTTGTCTCCTCTTACTGCCCCTTTTACCCCTCTATCATCTAATGGTCCAATTGACTCTCTCACAGGCCTTTTGCTACGAATGTACTTGAAAAAGTCTTTATTTCATGGCTTGGGATCTCAACGTCATCTTGGCTCAGCTTCTCAAACCCCTGTTTGAACCCCTGAGAACAACCCACCTGCGCTACCTGACTTGGAAGGTCATATTCCTTATGGTGCTGACCTCAGCCAGACACATTAATGAATTACAGAACCATACACCAGATTCCATCATGACAAGGTTGTTTCAGGATACATCCCCACTTCCTACCAAAGGTAGTATCGCCATTCCACATAAATCAATTCATCATACTTCTAGTCTTCTTCCCAAGACCTCATTCCTCTCAGGCAGAGGCCACCCTGTACACGCTTGATTGTAAACAGGCTCTAGTCTTCTACCTCCAGAGAACTCAGGATCTCCACAAATCCTCACAACTGTTCGTGTCATTTGACCCCACTCATCTGGGGCTTCCGTTAACTAAGCAAACACCCTCCAGCTGGATGGCAGACTGCAATGTTTTCATTTATGATAAAGCAGGACTCTCCCTTGTAGGACATGTCACAGCTCACAACATCTGAGCAATGGCGACTTCTGTAGCTAACGTTCGCTCAGTAGCCATTGATGAAATATGCCGGGCAGCAACCTGGCCCTCTATCCACACCTTTGCCGCCCACTACTGCTTGAACAAGGACTACTGCTTTGGAGCATAGCTACAGCTCCACCCCCTACCCACACTGTTCTCCAGAACTCCATGGTGGGGATGTCTATCTCAGTTGAACTCAGTCCGACATCTCTGACCTCGTTTCTAACTCTATTATAGATCTGGGAGCTAGGGAGTCCCATATGTGAAGATTACATTCTTGCTTGTTCCTGGAGATAATGTAGTTATTCACCTGTAACAGATGATCTCCAGGAACAGCAGGAATTTAGTCTTCACAACCCACCCTCCTCTCCATGGAGCTGTAGGGTAATTTTTACTCTTCCTTCTCAGCTACAAACCCAACTAAGAAGAGGGAATCAGAAAAGTGAGAAGGTAGTCATGCAGACACAGTGAAATACTCCCAAAGGCCTTCCTATAGGACACTGGGGAGTGTTCCTGTGCGGGCTTCATCGGTGCCAACATCACCCATATGTGAAGACTAAATTCCTGCTGTTCCCAGAGATCACCTGTTATAGGTGAGTATCTACGCTTTGCCTGCCTTATCAATGCCTTTCATCTAACTTGCCAGTTCTTATGTTGTTTCCTGTGTTCATTATTTGGCTGTTTTTCCCATTTCCTGAAAGATGCTTTTTTTGCTATAACAGCCTCTCTGACCTCACCTTTAAACCATGATGGCCTTTTTTTGGCCTTCCTTCTACTTTTCTGAAAGGGTGGAATACATCTGGTCTGGGCTTCCATGATAATATTTTTAAACAACACCTGTGTTTGATGTAAATCTTTAACCTTTGCATCTGCTCCTTTAGTTTTTTCTTAACTATTTTTCTCATTTTATTATTGTCTTCCCTTTGAAAGTTGAAAGGTAGCACTGTAGATTTCCTTGCCATCCTGCTTCCATTTATTGAATCAAATGTGATTATGCTATGATCACTATTGCCAAGTGGCCCCCACACCCTTATCTCTTCCACCAGATCATGTGTTCCACGAAGGACTAGGTCCAAAATAACTTCCCCTCTTGTCGGAAGCAGGGGAGTTGGCAGGATTAAGAGCTTGCCTGGGGAATTTAATATCCTTGCAACGGTCCTCGGAAAACTGCAAACAAGCTCTTATTGTAACCTTTCTAAGGCAACAGTTGTGAAGCAAGGAACTGTTTTACGATGAGGGACAGGAGGAGCTCACATAGGGGGACAGCTTTTAGGTGAGGAGGAGCAGCAAATGGCAGCTGCACTCAAAGCAAATAATACCTTAGGTCTTGCCTACCACACAAAACCAAAGAACCATCAGTCTGTCCTTTTAGATGTAGGGAAGGGGGACAACTTTCAAATAGGCAATTTATCTAGGAGAAGACAATTTATTATCAATAAATGTCTTTTGGAAATTGTCCTCATTTGGAGTAATTTTATAATGTATTTTTTGGGGCTGTTTCAATAGAGTGCTGTAGGCTTTGTACACAGGATAGCTCAGGTTTTGCATACAATTTTGTGCACTACCTTGGGTGCACAATGTAAAAAACAAATTCTGTGCACCAGCTAACTGTGCACATATCCTTGAGTAGACATCAGCGCACATCACATTTAAAGCCATTGTAACAAAGCAATTAGCTATTCAGCGCAGATGCCAAGAAATGCACAGATGACCAGAAGGCTGAGCACAACACTTGGATTTTAATGCAAGGTCTGAGGAGGAATAAATGTTTAGCGTGTTTGTTCTGTAGTTAGTGCTAGTGAGAAATTTATGCTTGTTTCTTCTCTTTACCTCCAGTGTACAGGACTCACAACTGTTTTATGGCTTTGTTGAAGGGGAATGGTCAGAAAGAACAGCAGGGTATGAGGAGGAGATGTGCTGGAACAAACTGTTATGTGCATGTGCTGGAATGTTATTTTGTGCATAAACATCAATATTATGCTGTGCAGAAAAAATGCTGACCTAACACAATCCAATGGTATTCCTCCTGCGCAGAATATTCTCCATGGAGAAGCAGGAAGGAAATCCTCACATATGGGTAATGTCTGCGTGCAGTCCGTGCAGGAACGCTCCACAACTTCTATTAGAAGCTTTTGGGAGGCTGTACTGCGCCGCACACTTGCCTTCCTGCCTGTCATGCTGGCACCATCTTCTCCAGTCAATGTTTTTCTGTGGAGCCCCATGGACATTGTTTCAGTCCTCTGCCGGTAAACATTGCTTTTCCCCTTTGGGGGCCTTCCTGCAAGTATCATGTTAGTGTTAGTGCCTGGTGTCAATTGCGTTGGTTCGGTCCATCGTGATAAATGCTGACATAATACAATCCAATAATATTCCTGCACAGAATATTAATGTTTATGTGTAAAATAGCATTGCAGCACATGCATACTACTGTCAATACAATTATTTTGGGCACAAAATATGGCCGCTGCTAGCACAGACACCTGTGTATATGAGGCCGGCATGCTTTCCTTGTTTAGTGCAAATATTTTGTGCACAGCCTATTGGGGAGCAAAATGTTTGTGTTATACTTCCGTTAGAAAACCAGATGCTGATGTTTAGCACATAGCTCTACCCCAAGGGCTCTCCATCAGGGCTTGTGTTTAACACATAGAAAATGGCTTTTATAAAAGTAAGCAGGGATATACAGCACATGAGCACTATTATCTGATCTATGTATAACTGCTCCCAGGGAGAGTTGGGGAGAGTTGCAATATGCATGCATAATGTGCAAAATACGTGCATACACGCATGAGGGTAATTTATAAAAGAGTTTTGTGCATAGATGCCAGTATATGTATGCAAAATGCCTCTTCCTTATCGTTCCTACAGTTCAGTCCTCCACCTCTGGGTTGTGCACCTCCTCCTGCAGCCTGGAGACTGGACCTGTCAAAGTGTTGACGTCACTGGATAAGGACTGGTGCACACCCCCCTCTTCTCCAGTGTGTCCAGTCTCCATGCAGCAGGAGGATCTAGTGAGCCTAGGTGCTGGGCTCACTTGAGGAACACATAAGGAGCCTTAGAGTAGTTAGTTTAGGTGTAGTTTAATTGGTGTTTCAGCGTTTCTTTTCCCATTACCTTTGTTTTATTTTGGGGGTACTATCTCTTTAACAAAACAAACAAACAAAAAAAAACAAACAACATAACGTCCTTGGAACAAGCAGTGTCTCATGTACCGGTTCCTGCCTGCCTCTGATCTCCATGGCTGTGGGCTCACATTCAGGTCTCTCTCCCTGGACTGAACGGGGGAGAGCCCTTGAGCAGGACCGGGGCGGTATCCTCATCTCCAGCGAGGAGCCGTGTTTCACTTGGCAGCTGGAGCATTCGCACGGGAGGCTCGCTAGCGGTCGACTGCTCAGCTAAGAAGCAGTCCCGCGGGCTGGAGCCCTGTGGAAGACACGTGAGTCTTTGAGGGCAGAATACCCTTTCGTGGGGGTTTGGGGTCGTTGCCCTTGCCCACGGCCGAGCAGGACGCCCATTTTTTTCTGGCTCACTCACGCGGCGATTTTTGGCGCCCTTTTCAGCCGCGCGCCGGTGACGGCGGCCATTTTAGATTCGGGAGCGTTTTTGCAGCGCGGCTCCAGGCAGTGTTTTCAGCTGGAGCTCGACGCTGCTGAGGCTCTGCGCTTCAGTTTAAAGAGTTCTTCTTTGTAATTGATGCCCTGGGGTGTTTTTTCTTTACTTTAAAAAAAAAAAAGAAAAAGAACTCTGAGCATCCTCGGGGAGAAGTAAAAGGGCTCACAGACTCCTTCCAGAGGGGAGGTTTCTGCGATGGCGTCCCGGCCCCAGTGCGTCCTCTGCGGTTCCCGCAGAGGTATGGTGGCAGAGTCAGGGGTCTGCAGGGCTTGCGCCTCCGGGTCTGCCAGCATGGAACGGCAGATGGAGGCGAAGCCTTGCCAAGACCCCCAGCCGGCAGCAGCGGTCCCAGAGGAGGATTTAGCGCTGGCTTCTACATCGGGGGCTTCCCTGGAGTCCGTAGCTGGTCTACCGTCCGTGGCGCCAGCCCTGGAGTCCACTTCCCAGTTTGGAGATTTCTCCCCTGACTTTATTTATTTTTTTTTTTATTTTAGCTGTATTTATATCCCGCTTTTCACCGGGTCAAAGCGGTCAATTGGGAGATACATTTAACACGAGGGGATATGACACACATACGCTAATACTTTATCTTGCTTATGCATCAAGCGTTCTGCAGGCAACACCAGGGGCTGTTGCTGGAGGCTGTGGTTAGGTCTGCGGCCGCTCCGCAGGCAAGAGTAGCTGGCAGCAGCACTATTTCTCCCAGGCCCTCGAAGAGATCTCGGCCCCGCGAGCTCTCCCCTTCGCTCAGAGAGGAGCTCAACTCGGATGAGGCTGACCGGGATTTGGAGGCGGATTTCGAAGATTTAGAGGAGGGGGAGATTCCAGAGCCGGAGGATCAGGCCAAGATCATCCGGGTATTCCGAAGAGAGGAGCTCCAAGCTCTTATCACCGAGTCCCTCCAGATGTTAAATTTGGCGGCTGTTTCTCCAGCTGAGGAAGTTGGGGTGGAGGACCCCATCATCCAGGCGGAGAGGCAAGCTCAAGTAGTTTTTCCGGTCCACCGGGTGGTGGAGAAGATGATACAGGACGAGTGGGATCAGCCAGAGGCTGCGCTCAGAGGGGTCACGATGATGAACAGGCTCTATCCTCTGGCGGATAAGGACAAGGAACGTTTCAAATCCCCCCGGATTGATGCGGCAGTCTCGGCAGTTACGAAAAAGACCACTATCCCAGTAGAAGGTAGTGCCGCCTTAAAAGATGCACAGGATAGAAAGGTGGATGGACTTTTGAGACAGTCCTTTGAGGCCGACGCCTTGTCATTGCAGGCTTCTATCTGTGGAGCTTGGGTGGCCAGAGCGTGCCTCCGATGGTCTCAGCGGCTTCGGCAGTCCTCAGGGTTAGACCAGGAGGGAACTGCGGAGCTGGATCGCTTGGAGTCCGGCAGCGAAAGCTTCCATTTCTAGATGGATTAGGGAGACGATTGCGTCCGCGTATCTAATTCAGGGTCGCGCGGTGCCATCGGGCTTGCGGGCGCACTCCACTAGAGCGCAGGCAGCCTCTTGGGCAGAGCACAGCTTGGTCCCTCCAGCAGACATCTGCAGAGCAGCGACGTGGTCTTCTCTTCACACGTTCAGTAGGCACTATCGGCTGGAGGTGCTGGCGGTGGGGGACGCCTCCTTCGGTTCCACGGTTTTGCGAGCCGCGGTGGAAGTCCGTTGAACACTGCTCTGTTACATCCCAGAGGTGGAGGACTGAACTGTAGGAACGATAAGAAAATGATAATTACACTTACCTGGTAATTGTAGTTCCTTGAGTGACGACAGTTCAGTCCTCATTCCCACCCAGGTCTGATAGGTTATATGTGGATTTCTTTGGATCGGCTAATTCAGTCACAGGTAGGTTCTACTCATTTCCTTCCTGTTTCTTGCTGTCTCTCTGGTCTCTCTGTCTGAGGGGGTCTGGAGGGACCGGTACTGAGCAAAGTTTGTTTTGTGGTAGTTTAAGTGCTTAGGTAGTTACTGTTGCTAAGGCTGCATTTTTCATTCTTGGCTACTTATTTGTTGCTCCTTTGAGTGTGCTTTGTCAATAGTTCACTGGAGAAGAGGGGTGTGTGCACCAGTCCTTATCCAGTGACGTCAACACTTTGACAGGTCCAGTCTCCAGGCTGCAGGAGGAGGTGCACAACCCAGAGGTGGAGGACTGAACTGTCGTCACTCAAGGAACTACAATTACTAGGTAAGTGTAATTATCATTTATAAAATTATCGCCCACTCCCCACCTCCCCACCTACAAATGCACATTATGCTAAGTAAGAGAAAACTTGTATGCAACCCTGATTGTAAGCTTCTTTGGGGAAACATAGAAACATAGAAATATGATGACAGAAAAAGACCACATGGCCTATCTAGTCTGTCCTTCCATATCAACAACTACAATAGTCCCCTTTTTACCTTTAGAGATCCTCTGTGTTTGTCCCATGCTTTTTTGAATTCAGTTACTGTCCTCATCTCTACCACCTCCACTGGGAGACTATTCCACGGATCCACTACTCTTTCCGTAAAGAAATATTTCCGCATATCACTCCTGAATCTATCTCCCTTCACCCTCATCCCATGTCCCCTCGTAGCAGAACTTGCTTTCAATTGAAAGAGGCTCTCTCCCTGAACATTTATGCCACAAAGGTATTTAAACATCTCAATCATATCACTTCTATCCTGCCTTTCCTCTAAGGTGTACATATTAAGATCCTTCAGTCTGTCCTCATATGCTTTATAATGAAGACCACTAATCATTTTAGTAGCCACCCTCTGCATTGACTCCATCCTGTTCACATCCTTTTGAAGGTGCGGTCTCCAGAATTGCACACTATACTCCAAATGAGGTTGCACCAAAGACTTATACAGAGGCATTATCACCTCCTTTTTTCTGCTAGCCATTCCTCTCCGTATGCACCCAAGCATCCTTCTAGCTTTTGCCGTCGCCTTTTCTACCTGTCTAGCTACTTTAAGATCATAAGACACAACCACGCCTAGGTCCCGCTCTTTAGTGGACAAAAGTACTATGCTATATTGCTCCCTTGGATTGCTTCAGCCCAAATGCATGACCTTACATTTTTTAACATTAAATCCCAGCTGCCAAATTCTAGACCATTCTTCAAGCTTAGCTAGATCCCTCCTCATGTTATCTACACCTTCCTGGGTGTCTACTCTATTGCAGATTTTGGTATCATCCACAAAGAGGCAAACCTTACCCGACAGCCCTTCCGCTATATCACTAACAAAGATGTTAAAAAGAATCAGACCAAGGACAGATCCCTGGGACACACCACTGGTAACATCCTTCTCCTCAGAGTGAGCTCCATTTACTTGTACTCTTTGTCGCCTCCCACCCAACCAATTTTCTAACCCAAGCAGTAACTTTAGGATCCATCCCTAGGGTGCTCAGTTTGTTTATAAGTCGCCTGTGAGGAACAGTGTCAAAAGCTTTACTGAAATCTAAATACACCACATCTAGGGCTCTCCCTCTGTCCAACTCCCTGGTCACCCAGTCAAAGAAATCAATCAGATTTGTCTGACAAGACCTGCCTCTGGTGAATCCATGCTGCCTCGGATCCTGTAATCCGCTGGACTCCAGAAACCTCACTATTTTCTCTTTCAGCAGCGTTTCCAATAATTTACTCACCACCCAAGTTAAACTAACCGGCCTGTAGTTTTCAACCACGTCCTTACTTCCGCTTTTGTGTAAAGGCACCACATGAGCCTCTCTCCAGTCCTTTGGCACCACTCCCGACTCCAACGAAGCATTGAAAAGGTCAGTCAGTGGAGCTGCTAGAATGTCCCCAAGTTCCCTCAGTATTCTAGGGTGTATCCCATCCGGTCCCATCGCTTTGTCTACTTTAAGTTGAGCTAGTTTCTCACGAACACAGTCTTCTGAAAATTGTTCATGATGTCCCTCGAAAGAGTTTGGGTGGAGCAGAGGTGGCATCATGGTTTGCAGACCTGCAAACTGTGTTAGCGGGATATTCAGCAGCACTAACATAGTACTAATATGGAACAGTGCCTACCCTACACATCTATGAAATCCCTCCACCATTACCCATGTCCAAGCACCCTCTGACATCAGGTGAAATCTGTCCACATGGTGCTGATAAAACCGAAAACTCTTATGTCTTATTCTCTCCCTTGCATATATCCCTCCTTTGATGGCAATACTTTTCATGCAGTGTGCCTTGGGAAAGTATTTAGTGTACTTTGGTGACAGACAGAACTAGGGTTAGGCCTCAGGTCATGGGGTTAGCCCCTTTTCCATTGGGCAGTGCCCCAAAGAGCAGTACTCCACCTCCAGTTCCAGCATCTCTCCTCCAAGGCAGCATGTTGAGAATGGAAGGGGAGGAGTTCATTCAGGAGTAAACAGAAGCCACCTCGTTCCCTGTTATGGCCTTCTCCTCCAATGAAAGCATGGAGTGAAGGGGTTGACCGAAGCAGATTCGGCATGCCAAAGGAGAACTACTCTCTGCTCTGGCCCTTCTCTGAAATGGATGTAGAAAAAGCAACCTATCTCATGTTTTCTGAGTAGAGAATATACCACCAGTCAAGTAACTGGTCTTCTCCTAGAGTTACCTGTGAGCACTGCCATACAGCTGCAGTATGTGATGTAACATAATACCTACATAGATGGTGCATTCTGAGAATAGTTGCATTGGGCTGGCAGATTATTTTCTGAGATTTCAATTATTCTCTGGAATGCAGTACATATTTGTCAGGCCTTGGACTTGTCATTAGGGTTCAAAAATAATTTATTTATTTATGTATTTATTTAACATTTCTTATATACCGCCTTTCATGATATCAAGGCGGTTTACATTGAACAAACTGAAATTACATTGAACAGGGCATTATAACTTGGAGATAACTATTTTACAGGGAAACAAAGCCTTTGTGGAAACAAAGCCTAACCAATGTACCTGTAGGTATGGAATGAGAGTAAGTAACGCCAAATTTCCCAGGAAATAGTCCACTAACCCCCTCCCCCCCCCAAAGATGGAACTCTTGCTCAGTGATTAGGGTTACCAGACATCCCTGATTTTTGGGGATTGTCCCCGATTTCAGAGTTCTGTCCCTGACTCCTACTCCTTTGGCAATCTCCTGTCCTCAATTCCAGTAGTGGGGATAGAGGTGCCGGGACATGTCTGCAGCATCACTACCTCCCCCCTCCACCCAATCACGACTGCTGCTACCACCGCTACTTCTCCAAAGGTCTGTGGTGGCAGTAGCAGCAGGAAGCTAAATCCTAAGAGCAGGGTCTCTCAGACATATGCGCACTTCAAAGGCCCTATAGATGCCACCTCCTTCTGATGCAAAAAGTATGTGTCAAAGGGAAGCAGGATCAGCAGGTCATTGGAAGCGCTCGAGTCTCTGAAAGAGCCCATGCCTAGGATTTAGCTTCTTCCCGTCGCTTCAACCGATGTTGGCAGAAAGAAGCTAAATTCTAAACACAGGCTTTTTCAGAGACTTGAACGCTTCCAAGGCCCTACCAGTCCCAGCCTCCTCTGATACATACTTTTCACATCACAGGGAGGTGGGACCTCTAGGGCATCAGAAGCATGCAAGTCTCTGAAAGACCCCGTGCTTGGGATTTAATTTCTTGTCGCTGATGGGGAGAAGCGGTGGTAGGGGTAGGTAGCGGAAGAAGGGGCATAAAGGACACAGCAGACCATTGGGGTGGGGGCGGGGAGATGCTAGACATGGGCAGACGTAAGAGGGATGCTGGCCACAAGTGATGGAGGGAGTCACAGGGAGATGAGAGGATACTGACTGAAAAGAGGGGGGCCCAGAAGGAGATGGGGATGTTGAATATGGAAGGACCATGCAGAGATGGGAGAATGCAGACTGACATGTGAAGAGGCCATAGGGAGATAGGGATGATGGACATAGGAGGATGCTGAACATAGAAGGGGGTCATAGGGACATGGGGATGTTAAACATTTAAGTGGATCATAGGGAGACTCTAGAAAGCAAAAGTAAGTTAATTGAAGACAGAGGAAAGCAAAAACTAGAAACTGGACCAGATAACAAAAATAGAAAAAGAATTTTATTTTCATTTTCAATTTAGTGCTTGGAATATGTCAGGTTTTGGAATTTACGTGCTCAGTTTTTATATTTTGCACAGTACAGGGGCACATGTCTTTATATTTTTATGGTGTTTTACTGCATGCAGAGTCTGGTTTCTTGGGATTTCAGTTTAATTTTTGTTTCTATATTTCTATTTTTAATTTATGTTCAGTTATACGTGATAAAGGTCATTCTGTGTTCTGCTTGTGTGATGGAGACCATGTAGTCTGTTAGCTTGGAGTTTTATGTAGGAATCTCTACTGTAGCAATTTGGCCTTTCTGGTATATGGATGCTCTAGGGCTCTCAGCAATATTTATGGCATTGCTCTTTTCTGGGTAGGTGCCTTGTGTAAGTTTTGGAGGTCAGTGCTGTTATAAAGTATGGTAGATTTTTTTCTGTAGTCTCTAAGTGTTTTTGTAGGGTTTTGTATTACATAACAATATGCCCAGTAAAAGTTTATATTGCTGATACTGAGATGACACCAGAATTAGACATTCTTTATCGTTATTTGGTTTTTGATATACTGCTCTCGCTCACACACCAGAGCGGTTTACAAAGAAAGAATCGGGCTACTACAGAAAATCAGAAAAAGGAAAAGGAACACCATTTATAAAAGGAAAGAGAGAGAGACAGATTAAGCCAGAAAAATATTAGGTAAAGGAGGATGTCTGAGAGACAGGTGGGCCAGGGAGAGAGGGAACATATAGTAGATGGGGGATGGGTCAGGGAGGAGGGAGGTCAAAGGCAGTGCAGAAGAGGTGTGTTTTCAGGAGAACTTTGAATCTAGGGGATCAAGGCTCTAGGCGGAGGTCCAGTGGAAGGGAGTTCCAAAGGAGAGGGCCAATGAAGAAAGCGGAATGGCAGGTGGACTCCAGGTTTGCCTGTGAAACGGAGGGTAGAGACAGGTGGTTGGAGTGAATGAAATGGAGCGAGCAGTGGGAAGCATGAAGGCAGATCAAATCAGAAAGATATTGTGTAGTTTGCATGTGAATAGCTATATGGACCAAGATAAGTATCTTAAACTGTATCCGGTACTTGATGGGGAGTCAATGAAGGTGTATGAGGAGTGGAGTGATGTGATCATGACGTTTGGAGTGGGTAAGAATCCGAGCAGCAGTCTTCTGCAAAAGCTGAAGTTGATATTGGGGGAAGCTGGAGAGGGTAACATTACAGTAATCGAGGCGTGTTATTACAAGAGAAAGGAAAAGAGTAGTTAGTGCTTAGAGGAGAGGAAAGGGCGGATGGTACGAAGCTGGCGAAGAGTAGCAAAGGAACAACAAACCAGAGAAGAAATGTACTCGATGAAAGAAGATGCAAAGAGCTCATATACCAATGAACAAAAAGAAAAAGTGAGAACCACAGCATGGTCTATAATCCCAAAATAAAATTATTATCACTAATTTTATTTTGGTGTTAAAAGCTGTGTTATAGTTCTTGTTTTCTAACTCCCCACATAAAACTCTCATTGTTCTAGGAGACCTAAACCTCACATCTGCCTCAACAACAATTGAATTGGCTTTTCACAATCCAATGGAATCCATTCAACTCAAGCAAGTACTATCAGGCCCATCCCAACGCTCTGGCTCTACACCATATCGCATATACGTACTGTGATGAGGAGAGCTCTGCTGAGCCCATGGAAATAGAGGAAAATTGTAAATATACCTTTAAGGAGAGAGACAGGCAGGGAATTCACAGCTTTCAGAGTGCAGGTAAAGGAAGAAAACACGCAGTCACTGTAGTCAGGTCACACCCAAGCTCTGCTAACCTAAGTGCAGGCTTGGGGAGTAATGAAAAACACCTGAGTAGGAAGCAGTGTATGCTAGTTAAGAAACAGCCTTAAAAACCCCAGGGGAGGAAAAGGAAAGGAGCCAGCACCGGGGAGCAGAAAGGAGATCACCGGGGAGGAGAACAGTGAAGCTTTCGGTGAGGAGCTCAGCAGTGAGCCATAAAGAAAGCCAAGCTTGCAGGAGGAGGGCTGTTAGTCCTGAAGCCAGCCGAGGTGTGGCTAGGAGATTTGCTGACAAGGGTCAGGCTGCATTTCATAGGGCTCAAAGGTGGGTGGACAAACTCACAGCTAGAAGTGACCAGAACCCAGCTTGTTGGAAAGAACCAGGGCTGAACAAGTTAGAAGAACTGAGGCAGTTGATCCAGAGAAGGAATCCTCATATTCCAGGTACAAACGTTCCTTATTGTGGAGAGCACCTGTGGAGAGAAGTCCAGGAGCTCTTACAGAGCATTAAGCCAGAAACAGTTCCTGAAAGCTCAGAGTCAGACGTACATGCTGTAGAGCAGGAAGAGATGCAGGTAGACTGTCCTGAGCAGGATTCTATAGATGAGGAATTATCAATGGACTGTTCATTGTGCCAGAAGGCAGATTGAAAGCTTTCTGATAAAAAGTCTTTGACCAAGAAAGCACTGAAGAAACAGGGTGAGTTAACCTATCTGAGTTAATGCTAGGAACCGCTTCTAATAAGAAAGGATACTTGCATAATTTGTATTTGAATTACTAAAGAAGCAGAAGACAAAAAAATGGACATTTTGCTTTGCTTGAAGGAAGAAGCTATGTTTTGTTTGCTGAATGTTTGATGAAAACAGCTACACATGTTAAAAGGCTTATGAAGCAGTTTCAGTTCTAGTTTGTGTATAATTTCCTGATGTTATTGCTTGGAGAAGAATCCTAATGTTTGTGTTGAGCCTTAGTGCTTTTGGGGAAGATAAATAAATTTCTTGTTTGCCTTTAAAAAAACCCATCGGTTTCACACTACTGTCTTTAAATAAAGAGAAACAACTACAAGTCCCAGAAGTCCAAGCTGTGGACAAGAATAGTATAATTCTTTATTTAAGGACTAACATTGGCAGCCCTGCGCCTTTAGGTCTTTGGCCCAGGCTAGGGTGACGACAGTACCAACTAACACCCTAGATCATGGTCTCATGTCACCACCTAAAACTACACCAGTACCATGGTCAGATCACCATATCATACTATTTGAGCTCCATCATAATACCCAACAGGCAGCTTGGAAAACTGAACAGCCAATCAGACGCTTCAAAGCCTTTAACAAAGAAAACTTCCTCAAAGACACCATGCAGTCCCTACCCCAAGATTTCACCGACCTGGACGAAGCTGTCAACGCATGGAATACCACCATCCTTGCCGCATCTCAACTCACACCTCTAAAGAATCCACACCACAACAAAAACAGGCCCAGATCTATCCCATGGTACTCTAACACAATAAGAGAATCCAAAAGGAAAACTACAACAACTTGAACGTCACTGGAGACGGAACAAAGCAGAAACTACTCTGAAGCAATACCAAGAGAAGCAAAAAGAATACAATAACCTAATAAACAAACATAAACAATAATAACACATGAACCTTGTACTAAAAGCCTGTAATAAACCTAAAGAACTATTCAACATCTTTCATACCCTAACAAATGACCCGACCATGAAAGACAAAAGCAAGATGCACCCACAAACATTTGCTGATTACCTAATAGCCAAGAATAGTACTACCACCCCCAAAAAAACACCTCTCTTATGGACACAACAACTGAAGATGGCTTTACAGCTACCAATCAGTGGAAGAACTTCTGCATCCCATCAACGAAACAAATAGAACAAACCATCACTGCCCTAAACACCACCACCTCTCCATTGGACCCCTACCTGGTGACTTGGATCAAATACACCAAAGAAGAATTCAACACATTCATCCAAAAGATAGTAAGCACCTCTCTCACTCAGGGCTACATGCCCAAAGCACTCAAGCAATCTACTCTCCGCCCCATCCCTAAAAGCACCACATCTAACAGCACCGACCCTTCAATCTACCGCCCAATAACCAGCCTCCCATTCCTGGCAAAAATAACCAAACAAATTGTACAGAGACAGCTCCAAGATCACATTGACGAATTTGCCCCACTTGATCCCCACCAGCACAGATTTTGCCCAAAACATGGCGTTGAGACACTCCTCATACATCTGCTCGACAACTTAATCAAAGGAATAGACAAGAGAAAGCAAGGCTTCTTACTAATATTTATCGACTTATCAACCACCTTTGACACAGTTTCCCATCACATCCTTTTGAAGTGACTAATGGAGATTGGTCTACAAGATACCACCATCAAATGGTTCCAATCATACCTCGAAGATAGACAACAGAAAGTAAAATCTGGGAACCTCACCTCAGCACCCTTCAGTACCACACAAGGAGTTCCCCAAGGCTCATCACTATCAGCTCTTCTCTTCAACATCTATATTCATCCTATATGCAAAATATTCAACAAATACAAGATACAATATGCCATATATGCTGATGATATCATGGTATATACCCCTATTCAACTGGACGCCCCAGACTACACCACTATATCAACCTGCATCCATGAAATAACAACCTTGCTTACTAACAACAACTTAAAAATCAACATAAAAAATCTGAAGCAATCATCATTACGAGAGACTCCACATTCATTCCTCCTACCTCTATCATCATATCCAATACACCGATTACAATAAAAGACGAAGTCCGATATCTTGGAGTGATTCTAGACAAGCAGCTCACCCTCCAACCACATATCAACAAGATATCCAAAACAGCCTTCTTCAAACTCGCAACACTCTGGAGATTAAAACCCCTCCTCAATAAGGAACATTTCTGCACAGTATGCCAGGCCATCATTACACCTGTGTTGAACTACTGTAATATCCTATTCCAAGGCCTACCTAAACAAACCACCCATCCACTACAAATAGTCCAGAACACCGCTGCCCGCATTATTGCTAGCGCTTCAATACAAGACCACATAACTCCAATACTACATGATCTACCCTGGCTACCAATCTCCTCACGGGCAAAATATAAATCAGCACTCACCATCTTCAAAATTAAAAACAACATGTCAGCAGAAATACTACAGGAACTCATCGGAACCAAAGCAAGCAAAAGACCAGACAGAAACAGCACCAAAAACAACATACCAACACCTACTCTATTCACAAGAACCAACAAATCCACATCCATGCGTGCCTTCTCTCTTGCTGCACCTGCTATTTGTAATGTCCTCCCTGATATTCTAAGATCAGCAACTGATATAAAAGAATTCAGAAAGCTGCTCAAAACCACCCTATTCATTGAACAATTCAACGAAGACCACCAAGCACCAATCACACCAATCACCCCATAAGCCGATTTACAAAATACATGAACACTATAAGGACCTCACACAAACCAGCTACCAGCTCCCTGCTACCTGTATATAGCCCCTGTTCACAGTTCACAATGTATATAGCTCACCAATTAATCAGCCACACTACTCACCCACACCACACAAGTCAATGTATCCACTGCATGTATTCACACCCCCACTCTTGATTGTTTGATGTGCTAACCGCTTTGATTTAAAGATAAAGCGGTATATTAAATTCCTTTAAATAAATAAATCAATAAATAATTCAACAACATGGGATTTCAGCCTATTACTATGCAAGTGATATTATTCTACTACTTCACACTAGCTCTTCTTCCCCTGACCTCTCCTCTCTGAACTCCTGCCTTGCTGTCATAGATTCTTGGATGACCGCCAGTTTCCTTCACATCAATCTTTTCAAGACTCTTGCTATCTGGTTCATCTTCAGTAGTCCTTCACCGTCTCTTGCCCCTCCATCTTTCCCATACCCCATCCCCTAGTATCCACCTTACGCTATCTGGGTGTCACCCTAGACTTCTCTTTAACATTCGCCGAGCACATGGTAATGTACATTAAACAGGGACATTGATAACTTGGATTTTTCTATGGAATTCCCTCCCACCTGAACTACGCCTAGAACCCTCCTTCCAGAAATTTAAAGCCTTGCTAAAAAAACATCACTTTCACATCGCCTTCGATCTTCCTCCCTCCCAGACCTAGATCAGCTTCTCTCCTCTCCTTCCTCTCCCCTCGAGTGTGATTGACTCTTTCCTGTCCCGTTTGTTATTGGTGTTCCCTTCTTTCTTTTGATTCTGCAGCAAACTTTTATTAGTATTGCAAACTGCCCTGGTACTTATGTCTGGGTGGCATATCAAATATTTGAATAAAGAATAAAGAAAGAATAAAGGCCTTGTGCACACATAATTGCATAACCATTATTTGGGTTGTGTATGTGTCACTTTAGCACTGTCTTTCTCAGCCCATGTAGAATGTTTTTTAGTCAGTCCAACCCTTGCGGCAACCAAAACCTGTATTTGATGGATCCTTTCTCCCTGCTCCTCCCACTAGCAGTTATCAGTGTCCCTGTTTAATGTACATTACCAAGTTTAAGTTACAATGTAAATGGCTTTGACTGAACGATAAAGCAGTATAAAAAACCCTGTTAAATATAAATAAATAATGCGGTACCAAGGAAAACTAATGCAGTTGCAGGTAGAGTCTAGGTGGGCCTATGAGGCAAAGGGAAGATACAGTCAGTCAGAATGAATGGATCGTAGGAGGCAGTGGGGAGTGTGGAGATGAATAAGATCAGAGAAATACTGTGGGGTGTAAGTATACTGTAAATGGCTCTGTGGACTAAAATGAGTATCTTGAATTGAATCCTGTATTTAATGGGGAGCCAATGAAGGTGTATGAGCAGAGGGGTAATGTGGTACAATCATGAGGCATGAGCGAGAATTCAGGCTGTGGAGTATTGAAGGAGTTGAAGACGCTGTGGTTGGTATTGGGCAGACCGGCAAGAGTAACGTTGCAATAGTCAATGCGTGTGATGACCAGGGAAAGGAGAAGTGCTACCAGAGACGGGGGAACAGAAAAGGGCAAATACCACAAACCTGATGCAGAGAGTAGAAAGAATGGTGGATGAGCAATGAGAGGTGCTCATAGAATCACAGGGAGGAGTCTAACGTAATGCCAAGATATCGGAGGGAGTGCATGATTGGAAATGGAGAGCGAGAGAGCAGGGGGCCAGTGTAGATCATTATCATGTAATCATCTGCTTTCTTTTTTCGCCAACAACCCAGCAGGAACATGCTTCCAGATTTCCTTCAGGATCTCCACATGATGCAGGTCTGCAGGCCTGGCCCTGCCTCTGCTGCAAACTAAGAAGAAAAGGGATGCTGTGTCAGCAGATACCCAAACAGAGGCCTCTTGGGCCCCTTATACCTTTCCCTCTCAGCATCCCTCAGAACATCTCCATAATGTCCCTCCCCCAATGCCATCCCAGGAGGAGGAGAATGACAGTCAGGAGATAGTCATAGTTTTGGAGCTGATGGAGGTTCCTGGCTGCTGCCACTCATGCAGCCATAGCTACAGCTCCTCTGACAGATGGTGGTGCAGGTCCAGACCAACACTCATGATCCATTGGAGATGGAGCAGTAGCTACAGAGCTGCAGATGCTCCAGCAATGGTGTGCTGCCATGGAGGAGCAGCTACAGTGCAGACAAAGAAGATGTCACTTGTTCCAGAGAAAAAGCTAGCTAACATTCGCCCTTAAACATGCTGGCATCCTTAGCATGCCCACTGGTCAAGCACCAAAGCTGTGCCACCTCTTGACTTTTGTCCTCCTCCTCTTCCTAGGGTGGCCTGGCTCCCTGTTTCACCCACTCCCCAAACCAAAGTTAGCCACAAAACAAGATGTGCAGACTGGATAGGCCATATTAGTCATTTTCCCAATTTATATTATATGTTATTTCAATAAACATATATGGTTAGTTCACCATTTCCTGCAGTCATGTGTCATTTTTTCATCTATGGGGCCTCACGTCCACTATCTTGTCCCTATATCCAGTCACTACAGGAGAGAGGCTACAAAAATTAAGAACATAAGAACATAAGATATGCCATACTGGGTCAGACAAAGGTCCATCAAGTCCAGTATCCTGTTTCCAACAATGGCCAATCTAGATCACAAGTACCTAGCAGTTTCCCCAGAAGACACAGGTTACACAATGCTTGAATTCGGACAAGCAGTGGATTTCCTGGGTCTCCTTTAATGATGGCTTAAGGACCTTTCCTGCAGAAATAAACCCTTTTTTAAATCCAGCTACACTAACAGCTTTTACTACATCCTCCGGTAATGAATTTCCAGTGTTTGATTACGCGTTGAGTGAAAAAAATATTTTATTTTATTAGCCTCATATGGGTTACATTGTAGCTTCATTGCATGTCACATTTTGATGGCATAAACAATTGATCTACCTTTACCTGTTCTAGTCCATTCATTAATTTATAGACCTCTATCATATCTCCCCTCAGTCATCTCTTTTCCAGGTTGAAGAACCCTAACCTTTTTAGCCTCTCCTCATAGGGATATCCTTCTATCCCCAAGTATCCTTCTATCCCCTTTACCATTTTGATGACTCTTCTCTGTACATAAGAACATAAGATATGCCATACTGGGTCAGACCAAGGTCCATCAAGCCCAGTATTCTGTTTCCAACAGTGGCCAATCTAGGTCATACGTACCTAGCATTTTCCCCAAGGGACACAGGTTCCACAATGCTTGTATTGGTTCAAGCACTGATATCCTGGGTCCCTTCTTAATAATGGTTTATGGACCTTTCCTCCAGGAACTTGTCCAAACCTTTTTTAAACCCAGCTACACTAACAGCCTTTACTACATCCTCCGGTAACAAATTCCAGAGTTTGATTACACGTTGAGTGAAAAAATATTTTCTTTTATTAGTCTTAAATAGTTTACCCTGTAGCTTTATTGCATGTCCCCTAGTCTTTCTATATTCTGATAAGGTAAACAATCGATCTACGTTTACCCGTTCCACTCCGTTCATTAATTTATAGACTTCTATCATATCTCCCCTCAGCCGTCTCTTTTCCAGGTTAAAGAGCCCCAACCTTTTTAGCCTTTCTTCATAGGAGTAGCCTTCCATCCCCTTTACCATTTTGGTGGCTCTTCTCTGAACCTTTTCTAAAATCGCTATATCCTTTTTAAGATACGGCGACCAGAATTGCACACAATATTCAAGGTGCGGTCTCACCATGGAACGATATAGAGGCATTATAATATCTTTTGTTTTATTTTCCATTCCTTTCCTTATCATACCTAGCATTCTATTTGCTCTCTTGGCCGCCGCTGCACACTGGGCCGAGGGTTTTAACATGGTATCCACAATGACGCCTAAATCTTTTTCCTGGGTGGTGGTTCCTAATGTGGAACCTTGCATCGTGTAACCATAGTTTGGGTTCTTCTTCCCTAGGTGCATAACCTTGCACTTCTCCACATTAAATTTCATCTGCCATTTTGATGCCCAGTCTTCCAATTTATCAAGATCCTCTTGCAATTTTCCACAATCCTCCTGGGTTTTAACAACTTTAAATAGTTTTGTGTCATCTGCAAATTTGATAACCTCACTCGTTATTCCACTTTCCAGGTCATTTATGAATATGTTAAAAAGCAGCATACCCAGCACAGATCCCTGGGTACTCCTGATCCACAATAGTACACTGCCTCCTATCCCATGACTTTTTAATTTCGCCAAGAGTCTCTCATGAAGGACATTGTCAAAGACTTTCTGAAAATCCAGATACACTACATCAACCGACCCACCTTTGTCTACCTGTTTATGTACACCTTTAACATATTATTGAGACAAGACCTTCCATGACTATAGCCATGTTGGCTGTCTCACATTAAATCATGACTATCTACATGTTCAGAAATGTTGTTCTTAATTATGGTTTCTACCATTTTTGCCAGTACTGATGTCAGGCTCACCGGTCTGTAGTTTCCTGGATCACCCCTGGAACCGTTTTTAAAAATTGGCGTTACATTAGTCATCCTCCAATCTTCAGGTATTACTCATGATTTAATGATAATTCACAGATTAGTAATAGTTCATTTCTTTCAACACGCTTGGATGTATACCATCCGGTCCAGGTAATTTGCTACTCTTCAGTTTATCAAATAGTTGTAATACATCTTCTCGGTTTATCTATATTTCTTTGAATTATTCTACTTCATCAGCTTTAAATACCATTTAAAAGATAGTGGACCCATTATATTGTTGGAATCTTTGTCTTGAGAAGCTGCCCACTCCTCCTGTAACAAAGTTTCCTATTTATTCTTTTATATTTAAAGACGCCAATAGACATCAAGATGTGAGAACACCACAAAGTGAACCACAAAACAGAAAACTCTGTAGACACTGCACTTATCTATTTAATAACCAAAAGCCCGTACTTCAAAGGTTTATTTAGCAGTAGCAATCCAACAGCAACAATGGCAATAGCCCAGTAGAAATCCAGTAGTGACACAGGCTGTGTTTCAAGCTCCAAATATTGTTCAAAGAGTTCTGCATCCGGCTTATTCAAAACAGGGCTTGACGCATAGAATTTTAAACAATGCCCATGCTTGATGCAAATCTTTAATCTTTGCAGCTGCTCCTTTTAGTTTTTTCTTAACTGTTTTCCTCATTTTATCATAGTTCCCCTTTTGAAAGTTAAAAGGTAGTACTGTGGATTTCCTTGCTGTCCTTCCACCATTTATTAAATCAAATATGACCATGCTATGATCACTATTGCCAAGTGGCCCCAAAACCCTTATCACTTGTACCAGATCTTGTGTTCCACTAAGGACTAGGTCCAAGATAGCTTCCCCTCTTGTCGGTTCATGAACCAGTTGCTCCAAGAAGCAGTCATTTTTTTCATCTATAAACTTTATTTCCCTAGCATGTCTTATCATGACACTGACCCAGTAGATATCGGGTTAATTGAATTACCCATTATTATTACTGTGCTGTAAACATTTTTAGCTTCCCTGATTTCTCTGAGCATTTCATCATCCATTTGTTCATTCTGGCCAGGTGGTTGATAGTACATCCCCACTGCAAGTGCACAGGAATTTCAATCCATAGAGATTCTACAGTGTATTTTGTTTCTTGCAAATCTTTAATCCTGTGTGACTCAATGCCCTCTCTCACAACCCCGCCACCAATTTGAACTGATGTGAATGGATGTCCAAGTGGCTTCTCTGCAGATTTCTTTTGCTGAGACGAACGCTAGACTGGCAATGGTTGCAGCAGTGACCCTGAGGCTGTGGGTCTTATGCATCCTGGGGATGGGATGCCTGCCGGGCGATAGCAGAATGTGATACAATCAGTTATTCAAAACAAGATGGTCTGTTTGTAGGCATGTTGGCCCAGGTTACTGGGGTTAAACATAACAAAGAGCTGAGAGGACTTGAGATGTTCGCTCCTGTGATGCAGGTAATATAAGAGAGCTCTTTTACAATCGAGTGAGTGAAGTGCTTTCTCTGGGGAGCATTTTGGTCCTTATGGAAAGAAAGATGGCGAAATGAGAGGTTGATTGAGATGAAATCTGTTGCAAGTTTTGGAAGAAACTTGAGATGGGTCCTGTGGATGGCTTGTCATGAAGAAATTGCAGATGGAAGGATATAGCACAGCTGGTGCAGGGTCTGGGCCCCGTCCTTGGGCAGCAAGGCTTTGGCTGGCAGGTGTCAATGTGTGCTACAATAAAGTTCAACTGTTGCTATGGTACTGGCTTGGACTTGTGCACATTGAGCAGAAAACCGAGGGCATGCAGAATGACGGCTGTAGCCTGGATGGATTGGATTGCCGCTTGCTGGGGTGCCGCTGAGATGAGCCAGTCATCCAGGTAGGGGTGTATGCAATGACCCTGCCACCTTAGTTGAGCAGCCACCACTGCAAGACACTTTGTGAAGACGTGGGACATGGAAAAGAGTCCAAAGGTACTTGTAGTGTTTATCAAGAAACTTGAAGTAGAGGTACTGCCATTGTTGAGGGTGGATGGGAACGTGGGTATTGGTGTCCTGTGGATTCAGAGAGGCCAGCCAGTCATTTCAGCTGAGCAGAGGCAGGATGGTGTTTAGGGAATGCATTTTGAATTTTTCTCTTCATATGAAGAGGTTGAGATGACAGAGGTCAAGGATCGGTCTTAGACTCCCTGATTTTTTGGAAATCAGGAAAAAATGTGACTAGAAGCCCTGGTTGATCTGGTTGGTAGGGACAGGATGGATGGTCTCTTTGAGTAGCAGTTGTAATTCCTGAGCCAACTGGTAAACATGATGCCCCAGAAGGTGGCTGGTGCCAAGAGCTGGGTATTTGAGTGGTAGAGATGAGAAATTTATTTTGTAACCACCTGAATGATTGTGAGAACCCAGTGGTCTGTAGTGATAGATTGCCATATCTCTCTGAAATAATGGATCCTACCTCCCACCGGCTGGTAGTCAAACATTGGGGATGGGTTTAGCAATGGTGGTTTGGGGAAGCTGTTGGGGCCTTCCTTTCATGCTTTCGAGCTCATTGATTTTTAGGGTTAGCCAGATGAGCACTGTTGAGGTGGTCTTGAGTAGGGCTGGTATCGTCAACACGGAAAGAATTGCTGAAAGTATTGGTAATGGTAGGGCTGGGGGAACTGGCAGCCTACAAGGTTATGGCATTGAGTCTGCAGGCTGGGCGGCTAGCTCGCAAACTGTGGAGGAGTAGTCTTTAACCTTGGAGACAGCTTCTTGAACCTTGGATCTGAAGAGGCTGTCCCCTTGGCATGGGGCATCTGCTAAGTGGTCATGGAGGTTCTCTCTGAGTTGCGATACTCGGAGCTGGGCAGTGCGTCTGGCAGAGATGGCTGTGGCCACAGTATGTGACACCGAGTTGTAGATATTGCACATTGCCCGTATGATATGATAGAGAGATTCGTGAAAATTTGTCGCTAGCTGAGCTGTATCTTCAGTAGAAGAGTTGTCCAGCTGAAGGAGAAGATCATGATGACAATGGAGCATCTGTAGTTTGTGAGCTTGAGTTCGCATGGCTAAGGTACTGCTTTGGTCTGTCTGATGGCATCTAAAGCAGGAGTGTCAAACACCAGTCCTGAAGGGCCACAAACCAGTCTGGTTTTCAGGATGCCCCTAATGAATATTCATTAGATATATTTGCATACAATGGGGCAGTGCATGCAAATATATCTCATGCATATTCATTAGGGATACCCTGCAAACCTGACTGGTTTGCGGCCCTCCAGGACTGGAGTTTGACACCCCTGATCTAAAGTGCATTGCTCCTTTCCCATGGGTGTCTGTGACAACGGCTTTGAGTTTTTGGACTTTTTTAGGGCTACGTCCGATAACACTGATTGATGAGGGAGCTGCTGGTGTTCAAACCCAGGGTCTGGAAGAATATTTACTTCAAATCAAGACATTGGGAAGCAGAGCTACCTGAAGTGGGGGTTCTCCAAATGGAGGCTTGTAGATCTTGAAGGATCTGAGGAACCGGAAGAGCAAGGACTTTCTTGGGAGTGCTGCAAACTTTGAGAATGGATTGGAAATCCCTTTTATTTGCTGGAGACTGGGAGTCACTGAGGGTAAGGACCCAAGAGATCTTTTGAAGAAATTTGGGGTAGGAGAGATCTTCCACTTACTCCTCAGGAGGTTCCTGTTCTAGAGGGGGAGAGTCTTCACCCGCGATGGGATCAGTGGGTTCCTAGTAATGGGAAGAAGAGCGCAGGGACCCCACTTTGTCATCAAGGGGCTGGGGAGGCTGCCTGTTGATAATGGAGGAGATTTGAGGAGGTTCCAGAGTAAAAAGGAAACCCTGGGGTCTGCAGGAGCCTCCAGTGGGGGAACTAGTGATGGTGAAGCCACCTGGAGGATGACTGAGCTGTCTTGGACAAATCTCTTGAGAAGAGAGATAAGGGATGAGTGAGGACTGATATGCCCTGCAGTTTCTGTAGGGGGGGGGGCTGATAGGGGTTTGAAGTGCTGGGGGCTCTGGTGAGGAGGGGCAGGGTAGTTTAGCAAGTGGGACCCCAGGGATGGAGCTGCCATGTCATTTAGAAATTTTGCACAGCTTACCAGAGGGCCTTACAGCAGCAGAAGTCTCTCCAGCTGGGGTAGGGAGAGGTTTCTGATGCTTCAGTTTACTTTTGGCCTTGCCAATTTTGCTGCCTTCTGCCTCTCCCCTCAGCCAGGCTAAGTTAGTTCCAGGGAAGGAGGGGTGGAGTTGGTGAACATAATCAGCAGGATGTGACCCTCTGAAGATAATGCAGTTGGCGGTGGAGAAGCTGCCGCCAGCAGAGTGGCTGTCCTATGAGAACTTGATCGTGCCGCTGCTAGGCCTGATGGGAGGAGGGAGGGAGAGCAATCAGGAGCCATGGTAGACATGCCTGTGGAAAATGATCACGGCAGCAGAGCAGGAACTGGTACAAGTGCAGTGTTACCTCCGGAGGTATGCTGAATCTTTCCTTCCTTCTTTTTTTTTAATTTTATTTATTTATTTATGCTGCACAGATTGAAAATTTAGCAGTTGCAGTGGTGGGAGGGGGATGAAAGCGGTCCGATGTTTGAGAAGTAGTGAATTTATTAGTATTGAATCGCTGGTAGGGTCTTTCATGAAGGAGAAAGGAAGAATCGTGGCTATTCGAATTCAGTCAAAGTAAAAACTGACGTCTCCAGAGCCAAATAGGTGGGAAGCCAGCATGCATGCTCAGAGAGGTCTAAAGATTTTTCTGAGCTAAGGGAGATGCAGGCAACTCAGCTTAGTCAGAGCTTCACCTTAGGAGTGTGCCTGCATCCCCCTGCTTGTCTCCGGAGAAAAATCAATTGGCCTAGCCTGTTTCCTTCTACACCAAGCCTTTTCTTTCTACATACAAGCACAGGTGCTGTGAAACCTATATACACACTTTCATTCACTGAATAGAGAGCAATTTTTAATCCCAAGAATTTACCCATATTGCCTCCACTATGTCTGTATCCTCTCAGAGGCTGCAAAGAAAATCAAATATAATTATCCTGCATTTTTTTATTTGCAAAGCAATACTACATTTAAATCTCTCTAGATATACAGGGTGGCCCAAAAAAAGTGAGAACATCTCGTAGCATATAAATTATTAAAAAATTCAAAAAGACAGATGTAAACGATTGACAAATTTTAAAAAAAGATGGCAACCGGAAATTGTCGAAATAAAGACGTTATATAGCTAAAAAAAAGTAAATAAGTATACTATTTAAGCTTTTAATTTACGAGATGTTCTCACTTTTTTTGGGCCACCCTGTATACTATACATGCATTATCTGAAAAAAATCACACTCTTTGGACTTCAATTTCACTCTCTGGGGCAGTAAGTCTCGTTCTTTGGGATTGTTTACCCTTGGCATCTCTGACTTTAGAGTAAGGGACAGGAAAGGCAAGGCCGGGGGAGAGGAGCTATAGAGAGCGGAATCAGAGGGCAAGAGGGTACTGTGAAGGAGAAGGTGTTGGAAAAGGAGAGCCAGAGGATAACAGAGAGGGTAGAAATGGGGCTCCTGAGGATTAAAGGAGGGTAAATGAGAGCAGAAGAGATGTGAGTTTTAAGTGGGAATTAGAAAAGACCTCACACCGATACACCCAAACAGCAGCAGTTCCCAGCATCAACCAATACTCCAGGGCACAAAATACATCTTCCATTCTGGTTGCTATATATAGCAGGTGTAAATGTTGGCGCTGCCTTTTTACGATGTACATGTGTTTGATGTTTTTAGATTATGTCATGCATGTGTACTTTTCAGGCCCACCCAATCTGCACCCATTCTCCACCCCAAAATTGCCTTTTTTGCATGTGCATACTTTTAGGCACCATTGCCCACATACACAAGTCCTGCGCCTGTTATAAAATCACACTTAGGCACAAATGCACGGAAATGTGCTAAGTAATGTGCAGAAATGGTGCCTATATTCTATAAAATTATCTCCACAGTGGCCATCCCTAGTATTAAAGGCAGTTTTCTATTTATTGCCGTTTTTGATCAGAATAATATTGTATGCCATACAATGATACAATTTAGTGAACATCTTGGCACTTTGAACTCTTATCAAACAGCTCTGAGATTAACAAAAGGGGATACCTATGTTTAACAGTGATTTTATTGTGGCCTTTATTGTCAATATAGGGTCTGAGGGATCCATCTTTTTTTTAGAGAGGCAAATGAAGCCCTGTGATAGGTTCTCTTGAATATATTCAGATAAGGTGTTAGTTTTTTGTAGAGACAGGTACAAGCATGAGGTGTCATCATCCCTGGGAACAGTTTGATAGTGTGTGTTTGTATTCATGGAGTCTGCAAAGGGTATCGGTCTGCTTCATACTGAAAGCATCAGCAAATTAATCATTTTATACCAGGAGACCAGGAAGTACCTCTGAAATAGAGGATATGAAGATGGGGTCTGTGGGTCTAGGTTCACAAGAAGAAAAGAAGGAAGGAGACCAGAAAAATTGTCCCTGAAGCCAAGGTAACCTTAAGAGGATTGCACAGGAAGGAGACTTGACACACAGAGAAATGTTCTCTGAATGCTAAATGTTTACAGTTAACTTCACATCCACTGTGACCTGTGGCAGACACCCCTGGCCTAGGGCTTCGCCAGAAGCTTCTGAATCAATTAAAATAGATGCCTCCATAGTGCCTGAAGGATAATGCAGTGAGACAGGAATAAAGATACATTGATCTACAATATTCAAAGGAACAGTGATGAGCCCTAAAGAATTGCACTGGATTTCCACATAACTCGGAGACTTGCTAGACATAAGCTTGCAAGGGCAGTTCAGTGACATTCCCTTGTCCAGCATAGTAAAGACACAAATCCAGCTTCCTTCTTTGGTTTAGGCCCTATACTGCTCACCTGCATAGGTTCCTCAGCCTGAAAGAGATAAACAGGTAAAGGAACAGACGATGGAGCAGAGGCACCAGGAGAAGGCATCCAGAAACACACACACAAAATAATCTGGCCATCAAGGTTCAAGGGCACGCTTTGGCAGGGGTCAGTTCATCCTTAATGTAACCAGAAAGACTGTTCAAAAAGGCCATCAACCAGGATCCATTATTCCAGCCCATCTTCCTGAAGATGATGTGAAACTCCATTGCATTATTGCCTATTTTATGAGCTCCTTATTTCATGAGAAGAAGTGAAAGAAATGGAAACTAGGTTGCCGGGTCATGAAATATATATGTAAAAGAATGAATTAAATCCTCATAATGAGAGACAACAGGATCCTGCCTCTCCAAGAATGGAGAGGGCCAGGCAAGGTTCTCTCATGTCAGTAGAGATAATGTAGGCCACTCTGGAGAATTAGGGTGAACACGATGGGACATTGGTTCAAAAACCCATAAAGTACAGGGAGACAACTTTAGATTCCTTACATGGCTTCACCAGTACCTCCATGGATAAGTGAGCCAAAGGGACTGATTCATGGAGCTGCATTTCATCAGATGCCCCTAAGTGGGAAGGCTAGGATAAGTGCAACATAATTTGAACCCTGGCTGCTCTGTTCCTAATCCATTATACTATCCTGGACATCTGGGTTCTGAAATACGGTTCTGGGAATGTATAAGTAGATGCCCCTGCAGACATCCCTATTGGCCACATCCAGGTTTGCGAAATCATGTCTGCACCTAGACATGCCTGCATTTCTTTCAGACATTCTGGTTTAGACGTCCCAGATTGCACTTGGATGGATCTTCTAAAATTCCCCTCCATGAAGGTAATTTTATAACAGGCTGCCTATAAATGAATGCCACATAGGCACTTTCATTTAGCCTATTTTATAGCACTAGTCCAGCAGAAATAGCAGCTAGATTGAAGCAGTGGACATTTATGCCTCCTTGGGTGGCAGGCACAAAAGATAGCATCTAAAGTATGCACATACAATACATTCATATTTTATAAAATATGCGTTGAATCACAACTTTGTCCAAACTCCTCCCTTGAACATGTCTACTCTAACATTGCGCACAAGAACATTCCTAATTGCACCATCTATACTTTTATGTATGAGGTAATTATATACAAGAAGCCTTTTACGCGTATATACTGCCATATAGGTGCAAAAAATCCTTTACAAAATTACTTCCTAGAGCAGAAGATGACTAAACTCTGGCAAAAGAGGCAGGGAAGGTCTAAGTGTATGTTCTCAAGCAAGATGGTCCCTGAAATATACTGGGATAGAGCCAGTAGGAGTGATCAAACCAACACCTGATGGCGGGAGGGTGGGAGTTCACTTTACTACAAAGTCTTCTTAGAAACAAAGTCACCCACAGGCTGGTGGTGGATCCACCTAAATGATCCCATCTGTTCCCGAGCATAAACACCTCAAATGGTCCCGGTACTCATTCCCTTAAGAACACCCCCACTACTAGGAAACTCCATTGTGTTCTTTCTGTTCTCCTTTTTCTTAAACATTCCTATTCCTTCCTCCCCCCCCCCCCCAAAAAAAAATTAAAATAAACAGTGCTGTTGTGTGTCTTTTTGCCATGCCTGGGGCACCATCAGCCTTTCCCCAAGCTGTCACAGAAGGTGATAAGCCATAGATATAAAGGTTTAGTGTGATATCCTAGAGAGACATAGAATCCTCTAACCATCATTTTACATAGGCCATTCTGGAAGGGAAACCCCTCCATGCTAGGGTCTTTTTAGGTACTACTGTATTTATTTATTCATTCAACATTTCTTAAGGACCGCTCCCAAGGTCATCCAAGGTGTTTAACAACATCATCAATAGAAATATTTACAAAATACACAATATTAAAATAAATCATAAAACCTTACATTATAAATATAACTAAGGTTTCTGTACTTAGGTACTTATAAATTGTAAAGTTAGGTGTTTCTTTTTCAGGTAATTAGAAGTTCTTTGAGGGGACAAAAAATCAGTGTTTTCTTGTTACTGATACTATTGCTGAGAACTTTTTCCAGTGGGCTCCATTCATTTGTGTGACTCAGGAGTCATCAGTGCAGAAAAAAGCACAAAACTGAGTGTAGGATTCAAGAGAAGCAATGGGGAGGGGTAAGAAAGTTTCCATAAAACACCTAAATTTGTGGCATGTATGCTTTATCAGTATTTAAAATCAGAAGCCCTAACTATAACATATAAAATGCAGATCCCATCATCAAAATAGCCATCAGTCCCTCACTTAAATAAAATCGCCCTATTCAATAATTCCCCCTGTCACTATGCCCACTTCTCCAACTTTACGCAGGGAAACTAAACTATCCATCTCTGAGTAAAGTAGCATGGGCATATTTTACACTGGGGTTATGCAGCTAGGGAAAGCCTTTTGTATAGCTCGTCCACTAGTCCCCATCCTAATGGTATCAATGGCAAGACATGATCCTATTTAACAGTACCAGACATGGTGACCACCTCTTAGGGTTCAATTCTCACCTGATAGGTCTTCTTAAAGGCAACTTATTGGCTACTTTTCAGAGCAGCCCACATCTATAGTTGGAAGGTACATGTACCTGTTCCAGGAGTGACCTGCCTCTTGCTATTACTCCATCCTTCTGTCCTTCTACCCTCTGTGACAGGAACAAGCTTTCTTTGCCTGTAGCCACTAATCCCCCCAACATTTTGAGATCAACGTAGCCTGTGCATTCACACACAAAGGTTACCAAAGATGTACAGTGTGCAGCTTCACAAATTCTGCTTTTATTCCAGAGAGCAAGCAAGCTCTTTGTCTTTATTTCAGTTTTTCATATATCGCCTTTAAGGGGGCTGGCAAGGAGGTTTACAAATTAAAACATAATATAAATCTGGAGAGAAAGGAGCACCATAATAGTGGAGAGCAAAGAGACACAGGTTCAAGCCTGTAACACAGTCCATCGAAGGCTGATTGAAACAAATAAGTCTTCAAATTCATGCAGAAGTCTTTTTAGGAGGATTCAATGCTCAGCTGGGGTTGGAGGGTGTTCCATATAATGGATGCTACATAGAAGAAAGAGATTATTCGGGTGGATTTTAGTCTAGAGTCAGAGACAGGAGGCATGCAAAGTCAGTTCTCCTGGGCAGACATAATGCACGTGCGGGAACATACGTGATAGTAAAAGAGGCAAGATATTTATTTATTTATTTATTATTTATTTTATTTACATTCTCTTATATACCGTGCTATTCTGTATCAGTGCGGTTTACATTGAACAAACTGAAATTACATTGAACAGGGCATTATAACTTGGAGATAACTATTTTACAGGGAACATGGGCTTGGAGGGCTAAGATAAAGAGTACACCATTGAAAAATGCTCTGTGCATATGACGCAGGATCTTAAAACAGATGCAGAAGGAGAGGGAAAGTTAGTGCTACTGCATAAGCAGTGGTGTGATGTGGTCATAGGCAAGAAGCTGGATAACCATATTTTGAAGTCTCTTTAGTTCAAGAGCCAAAATGCCAAAATATATAAGTAGTATAATCGGTACACAACTCGTCAAACTGATTGACAGGTGAGATAAGGATGACAGCAGCCAATCAGCCCTCACTTCCAGTGTATGTCCCGCCTCTGGCCATGCCCCCTCCCATAGAAATTAATGGTGTGTTAGCTCCTCCCATCCACGCCCCCAGACATGGCCACGCCCCCACTCTGACATGCCCACACCCCACCCCAAAATGATGACACCGCCAATCAGCGCCCACTTCCGGGTTTGTGCCACACCCCACCCCCAATGATGACATTAGCCAATCAACACCCACTTCCGGGTTTGTGCTCCACCCACACCCTCCCACCCTCAACCACGCTCCCCCAGCCTACATCTTCGGAAATGACATTACCGGAAACAGGGTGTCATCGGAAATGGACAGTGTCGCTTTTCAATGACATCACCGGAAACAGGGACACCCCGGAAATGTGTTTTGCTTTGGTTTATGCTGACAACAGCAGAAGCAGAATGTTTGACTCCGGAAATGTGTTTTGCTTCTGGTTAATGCTGACATCTGCAAAAGCTGGAACCCTGGAAAACAAAACAAAAATGCTTTCTTTCCCCCTGCCCAAGGTTTTTTTCTCACAAAGCAATGCAATGCTTTTGTGTGTATTGCAGACTGTTTAGAACTGATTGTTAAAAAGAACCCTTTGGTAGCAACAGGAACACAAACCTATATCTGTAATGTGATGCAGGCACACAGCATTTGGTATACAGGCTTTTCTTTCCAAGTGTTAAAATGCAATTAACACATCTTTGTTAGAGAAACCAGTGCTGTCCATGTGATAGAAATCGGGGTTACTTACCTGTAGTGGGAGTTCTCCGTGGACAGCAGGATAAGTCATCCACACCAGGTGGCGTCATACGACGACGCCGAAGACGGAAATAGTCTCTCTCTAGCCCAGAAGGAGTTTCCCTTCTGGGCATGTATCAACTGGCCCTACCCCTAGGCCCGCCCCTAGCCAGCCACTGTGTCCCGAGCTGAGTCAGAGACTAGGGGCGATAGGGCCTTGACCTGTGAGGGTCCTTACAGGGGAGGAGGGCAGGAAGTGTGGATGACTTATCCTGCTATCCATGGAGAACTCCCGTTACAGGTAAGTAACCCCGATTTCTCCTAGGACAAGCAGGATGAAGTCATCCACACCAGGTGCCTCCCTAGCAGAGAATTATTGAGGTGGAAGGACCCAGGCAGGGAGGTTCAGGAAGTCACACTGAGAGGTAGGCAACAAAATTGTTTATTCCAGCAGGTCAATCGACCGGCTGTACGTGCACAGGTGTAATCAGGAACATCAGTGAACAGGTTCAAGGAGATATGTGCAAACAGGTAGTAAACATGTGCAAACAGGCAGTAACGTGCAAACAGGCAGTGAATATCTGTAAACAGGTAGTAAACATGTGTAACCAAAACATCACGTGTGCAAATAACAACTAACAGGTGCAAGTCAACCATGTCAGGAGCATTCTCAACCTCTTACATAACAGGTGCAAGACGTTCAGTGCATTTGGATCTTACTTGACCCTTACTGAGTGACTAGAAGATTCGTAGCATCAAGTTCAAGTTATATGAAGCATTAGTTCAAGGTCCAGCGGGGGCGCAGGCTGCCGTCAGGACCGCCCTCCCGAAAGAACCTGCTTGCCAGTCTAGGCAGTAGTGTCTTTGAAAAGTCTGGATGGAGGACCAGGTGGCTGCTTTGCAGATGTCGGGGACCGGTACTGCTCGTAGATTGGCAATAGAACTTGCAAGCACCCTCAGCTAGTGTGCGTTCGCTGGTGGTGAGGGTCCGGAGCCGGCTTGGTCCAAGCAGAAGGAGATACATGCAGCAATCCAGAGGGACAGAGTGCGCTTGGTGACCGGGCGACCAGGTTTGTTATGGTCATAGGATACAAAGAGTTGCATGCTCTGCCTTTGTGCGGCCGTCCGGAGGAGGTAGATTCTCAAGGCACGGATGCAGTCGAGCTTGTGCAAATGTTCTTCCTTAGGGGAGGAGTGGGGCTCCGGGTGAAAGGTGGGGAGCTCGATAGTTTGGTTAATGTGGAAGGCGGAGGCCACCTTCGGAACAAATTTCGGATGTGTCCGGAGGGTGGCCCGGTGCTCGGACAGCTGCGTGTATGGTGGGTGTGCCACCAGTGCTTGTAGCTCGCTGATCCGCCGGGCTGAGGTGATGGCCACCAGGAACAGTGTTTTCCAGGAGACAAACTTGATGTCGGTTGATTGCATGGGTTCAAAGGGAGGTAACGTGAGCTGGTTGAGGACCGCATTAAGGTCCCAGAGGGGCACCGGCCTCCTTACTGGGGGATGCAGGTTGGACAGACCCTTCATAAACCGGCCCACAATGGGTAGCTGGGCAATGGACCCGTCCCCTGAGCGCTCGTGGAAGGCTGCGATGGCTGCCAGGTGGACACGGATGGATTGTGTCTGCAGCCCCTGATGGGACAGGGAGGTTAGGTACTGCAGGATTGTCGGTATGGGGCAAGAGAAGGGGGCCACTCCCTGAGCAGTGCACCAGGAGGTGAAGCGTCGCCACTTGAGGCTGTAGGCTTTTCTGGTCGATGGCCGACATGAGGCGAGTACCACCTGTTCGACCTCCTGTGGAAGATGGAAAGGGAAAAGGGCTATCTGCTCAGCTTCCAGGCTGTAAGAGCAAGGGTTCGAAGGTTGGGGTGGAGGGTGTTCCCTTCGTCCTGCGAGATCAGATCCGGACTCAGAGGTAGGCGTATCGGGGGGCACACCTGTAGCCGGTGGAGAAGTGAGAACCATCCCTGACGGGGCCAATATGGGGCTATCAGGATGGCTTGAGCTCTGTCGCAGATGATTCGTTGGACGGTCCTGGAAATCAGAGGGATGGGAGGGAAGGCGTACACTAGAGACCACTCCCCCCAGGACACGTCGAATGCATCCGCTGCGTGGCTCCAAGCAGAGGGGCGTTTGGAGCAAAAGGTTTTGCATTTCGTGTTGTTCTCCGTGGCGAAGAGGTCGACTGCAGGGTAGCCCCAGACTTGGAAGAGACGGAGGGCCACCTGAGACTTCAGGGACCACTCGTGTGGATTGAGTTGTCGACTTAGTTTGTCGGCCAATTGGTTCTGAAGGCTGGGGAGGTAGGAGGCTTGGAGCGTGCAAAGGTGAGCAGACACGAAAGCCCAGATCCGAAGGGCTTCTCTGCAAAGGGGTCATGATCCCGTCCCACCCTGCTTGTTGACGTAGAACATTGCCACTTGATTGTCTGTTTTCAGCAGAACTGTCTTGTCCGAGATCAAGCCCTGGAAGGCCTCCAGTGCATATCTCATGGCTCTGAGCTCGAGGAGGTTTATGTGATACTGCCGTGCCTGGGGTGACCAGACGCCTTGTGTCTGCAGGTGGAGGCAGTGTGCCCCCCAGCCCACAGGTGATGCATCGGTAGTGATGGTTAGTTGATGTGGTGGTTGGGAGAGAGGTCTCCCGCATGCTAGATTCTTTTTGAGGGTCCACCAACGGAGGGAGGCAAACACTGTCTTGTCCAGGGGAATGATGGTCTCCAGAGACTGTGAGTGCTGAGACCAGACTGTCCGAAGGTGCCACTGAAGGCAGCGCATGTGGAGCTTCGCTAAGGGTACCGTTTGGGTGGCTGACGCCATGTGTCCTAGGAGGCGCAGGAGGGTTCCTGCCGAGGAGGACTGCTGCGTTCGCACGAGCTGTGCCAGTTCCCTGATGGTGTTCATCCTTGGTTGGGGAAGGAAGGCCATAGAGTGAGAGGTGTCTACGAGCGTTCCAATGAACTCCATCCGCTGGGAGGGGTTGAGGTGCGATTTTGGGTAATTCACCAGAAAACCCAAGGATGTCAGCAGGGAGATGGTTGTTTGGGTTGCGCGCTTGGCCTCTCTGAAGGAAGGAGCAGAGATAAGCCAGTCATCCAGATAGGGGAAAACAGAGATTCCTTTTTTGTGAAGGTGTGCTGCCGCCACTGCCACGCATTTCGTAAACACTCGTGGTGCAGGGGACAGGCCGAACGGAAGAACTTTGTATTGGAAGTGTCTCCCGGCGGCTTGGAAGCGTAGATATTTCCTGTGAGCCTTGTGTATGGGAACGTGTGTGTACGTGTCCATGAGATCCAGGGATGTGAGCCACTCCTTTGGCTGGATAAGGGGCAGGATGGTCCCGAGGGAGTGCATCCTGAACTTTTCCTTGACGATGACTAGCTTGAGTTTGTGTAGGTCGAGGATGGGCCGCATGCCGCCAGACTTCTTGGGAATAAGAAAGTATCTGGAGTAGAATCCAGTGTTGATCTCCGCATCCGGAACCGGCTCTATTGCGTTGGAGGCCAGGAGGGCCAAGATCTCCGTTTCCAGAAGGGGGGTGGATTGTTTGCAATGTGGAGTCGCCCGCTGTACGGGTGGCGATAGGAACTTTATCCAGTACCCTTTGGCAATGATTGATAGTACCCATTGGTCTGTAGTAATGGATTTCCAATATTGAAGGAACCTGGCCAAGCGACCTCCCATGGGGAGGTTGGCCCCAGTCCTCCCGTCAAAAAGTCTGATTGTTTCTCCCCGATGCCGGCTGAGCTGGCTTTTGCTGTCTCCTTTCACGCTGGTGGGGCTTTTGCTTGTAGGAAGTGTGGGAGGAGTGTGATTGTTGCTTATAGTGGGGCTGCTGCCACTTTCGATAAGATCTGTACTGACGCTTGGAAGATGAGAAGGAGAAAGGTTTATGTTGGTAGGAAGTCTTGCAGACAGGCCATTCCAGACCGTCGTCTGCGAGTGTTTGGAGTGTCGTACAACGGTCCTTCATGGCGTTGACGGTGTCATTAACTTTATCTCCAAACAGGGTATCCCCCGTGCAGGGGGCATCAGCAATGCGCTCGTGCGTGTCTTCCCGTAGGCCTGAAGCTTTGAGCCAGGCGAGGTGTTGAGCGGAGATGGAGATAGCCGCAGTGCGGGCCACCGCATCAAAGGCATCAAAGGCTGCCCGCACCTGATGTTTAGTGCATTCTTGCAGGTCGAGGAGGGTGGTTGAAGCAGCGGCTTGTGTCTCCTGGCTGGAAGTGGAAATGACTGTTTTTAATTTTTCCATGAGGGTGTCCTGGTACAGGGCATGCTGCAGTTGGTGGGCGGCGACTCTAGCGCACAGCATGGACCCCTGGAAGGTCTTTCTTCCAACTTTGTCGACTAGCCTTAAGTCTTTGCCAGGCGGAAAGTTGGATTGTGTCCGTGCTGATTTTGTTCGTTTGAGAGCAGGTTCCACAACTATGGAGTGGTGGGGAAGTTACGTCTTATCAAATCCTGGAGAAGGTTGGACCTGATATTTTGCATCCAACTTCCTTGATGTTGGGGTCCCGGAAGAGGGATTCTGCCATATGGATAGTAAGTTTTCATTCAGCAGAGGGTGAACAGGTAGGTACGCAGAGGAACGTGGGGCTTCAAGGAATTTCCTTGCGGCTTGAGTTTCAGGGCGCTGGTCAATGATAGGGCAAACGCTGGGGAGACACAGAGCGTCAGCTACCTTACAGAGGAATTTTGGATAGGAAAGATCCTCCGGGTTACCGGGGCAGTCCTCAGGCTGTTGGCCAGCTTTTTATTTATTTATTTATTTATTTACATTCTCTTATATACCGCGCTATTCTGCATCAGTGCGGTTTACATTGAACAAACTGAAATTACATTGAACAGGGCATTATAACTTGGAGATAACTATTTTACAGGGAACATGGGCTATGGAGGGTTAAGTGGCTTGCCCAAGACCACAAGGAGCACCTGTGGGACTAGAAACCCCAGTCCTTCCGGCCCAAGATTGCTGTCCTCTAGTGTCCTCTTCCGGCCTGAAGTACCTTGCCCCAACCACTAGGCCACTCCTCCACTTTTGCTGAGGGTTCCTCGGAAGCCACAGTGTTGCTCTCTGTGTCGTCGTGAGGAAGTTGGGGTTCCTGCGAAGGGACGGCGGTGGAGCCAGGGTCTGGTGCAGGATCAGGGGGAGGGTGAGCAGGAGCATCCGCAAGTTCACTGAGGGCCGCGGGAAGGGCTCCTGCTGCTGGCGCTGTTGAAGAGCGGGTCCACTGCTCAAAAAGACTGGTGAGGAGGGACAGAAGTTGAGCAGGGGCTTCCATGGCTATAGGAGTCATGGTGGCAGGCTCAGGGAGTAGACAGGACGGTTGGGCTGCCCCTGGAGCCTCAGGAGATCCAGACAGTGAAGGGGGGGTTGCTGGATTGAGAGCCCGACTAAGGTAGTCTGGAGCGTCATACCTGTCTAGTGAGTAGGCAGCTTCGTCATGAGAATCGCTGTCCCAAGAAGTGGCCGGAGTGTGGAAGCGGCGATGGCTCTGGTGTTGATGATGGCGCCGCTTTCGTAGGCTCCGGTGGCTGTCTGAACCGCTGGAGCTGCTGCTGCTGTAGCGGGAGATCGCCCTGTGATCACAGCGTGGGTAGGACCGGAGCCTTCGCACCGAGCGGGATCTCCGATGGTGGTGCCTGTGTCTCGATTTGCTACGTCCTGCATGACACTTCTCCTGGCGCCGGCCAATGGCTCCGCGGTGGGCGGGGCTTGCGAAGCTGATGTCACTAAAGATGGCCTCCGCCATGGGAGCCTCGTGGAAGGACGGGGCTTCAGGGTGCCGGCTGTCCGAAGAGCCAGGAGCTGAGTCGCCATGGAAGGAGGCCAGGACCGGCGCACCCGGGGCTACCACAGCAGCAGGGGGCATCGTCAGGAGCTGTACAGGCATCAGAGGAGGCTGCATAGCCGAGGAGGAACTGGCAGGGAGCAAGGCACTGCTAGAAGCTCCGGAGGGCAGAGAGCGCATTTCTCCTAGATTTTCTGGCTCTAGGGGACATGTGTGCGCAGTGTGCACAATCTTCTACCTGATGGGAGACACCCAGGCACCGCAGGCAACGATCATGCAGGTCAGTCATGTTCATCTTCCTGGAACAGCCGGGGCGTTTTTTAAAACCCGGTTTGTGCTGTTTTCCAGACATGTTGATTGAAGATCAGTTTGAAGGAGAGAGGAGAAGTCCATCTTGCTGGCAAGGCGGAAGAGGCAAAAGTGGCTGGCTAGGGTCGGACCTAGGGGTAGGGCCAGTTGATACATGCCCAGAAGGGAAACTCCTTCTGGGCTAGAGAGAGACTACTTCCGTCTTCAGCGCCGTCGGATGACGCCACCTGGTGTGGATGACTTCATCCAGCAATAATTTTGCTTTTAAGACCTCACTGTTAGAGAGAAGTATTCTGGCAGCAGAGTAGTTCAGGCTGAAACAGAGAGAGAGAGACCTGGGTTCAAATCCCACTACAGCTATTTTTAGTGGCTTTGAAAAAAAAACAGTACAGAGAAACAAGCCTGAGCATGCTTCTAGGAAAGGAAATGACAACATGTGATTGGCAGAAACAAGAGACTTGTTCTGAGCATGCTCCTGGTGTGTGTAGAAAGAACAGGCTATACTTTAAAACACACAGGATTTGTGGAATAAATCCATTCTGAAGATGTTAGCAAAATAAAAAGAATAGTCAAAGCATGGCAATCATGAAGGAAACCGTATTGAAGAGCATTTACTATGACCCAAAAGCAATAGGGAGCTTTGGGGGCATAAATCCTCTACTTCAAGCTGCTAAAAAGCATGATAAAAAGTCAACAGAAAAGATGTAGTTAGGTGGGCTACAGGACAAGATGCTTATACTTTACACAGACCTGCTAGGGTCCGTTTTAAAAGAAACAAGAGGATCGTGTCAGATGTGGATGCGCAATGGCAGGCTGATTTAGTTGATATTGTTATAGCAAACGCTGTGAAAAGCTCTTATTCTATCACTCACCCACAGAAGGAAAACTCTCAGACAGGCTGGAATGCAAACAGGAACTTTAAATGTGCGCACAGGCCAGACAGAGATACCAGCAACCTCCACAAGAGTCTGAGCCCCGAGGGACGTCCTACAAAGCTTTATATACAGTACAGTTTTAAACTCATTCTACAATCCCATTTGCCACAGGTATTTCCTGCCCACCAATCAGCAGCCCCTGGGGAAGGTACCTGGGTGACCTGTCCAAACCGGTGTGCTTCGGTCTATTGATTTCTGGGCTAGGGGATATTGTGCTCAGACCTGAAGTGGGGGAAGGGTGTCCACTGAAATAGCAGGCTGATTACTTGTAAGGGCTACCTACAGCTACACCTCATGGCTGCCTCATTCCCCCCTTTTTAAGTGGGACCTCAACCGCTAGAGGCGGTTGAGGGCTGTATTTGGGACAGGGCCATGACAGTGGTAACCACCTTGCGTTCTACCTGGGTATCAAGGGTGGTGGTCATGAAGCGGTAAAGAATGGGGATACAACATGGCAGAATGGCACATAGCAGTAAATGAAAAGAACCCCTACCACTGGGATTTTTAGTCCCCCTGGCCAACTGAACCACTTCATAAACCACCCAGGACCCATGGACAGGTAACTAGATCACTTAGGTCTTGGATAGGGTGTTCAATGGAAACACTTGCATCAGTGAGTTTAAAACAACACATACCCTATACCCTCTATAGCAACTCCTGCACAACGTTTTTGTTCCGTGTGCAAAAGTTGCTGTTCTGACTGTAAAAGGTTGCAGGGCCTGCAGAGGCCTCTTCCCTTTGGGACAAAGGAGGGCCGTGTGCAAAAAGTCTGCAGAGGCTTCTTTCCTTTGGGGCAAAGGCTCTTTCCCTGGGATCCACCCTTATCAGCATATTAATGGCTTTTTATTCTTGCTAGTGTTGAGTCATTCTGGCTGCACCCTGCCATTCCCTTTGCTTCATTAATCACTGGCACTGTAATCTTCAGGGCATATGAGTACTTTGTATCACCAGCTTTGTTTGGCCTGTTTAACCTGTTCAGGCCTGGCATGTCTTTTCTTGTGCTGGGTCCATTTTCTGTGCACTTTCAGGCCTGACCTGTTTCTTCTGAGCTAGGTCCATTCTCTGTGCACTTCTGTTCAGAGTATGGTTCCCCCTGGCTTTACTCTTGTTGTGCTGGGCTCTGGGTACTCATTTTCTTAGCCCACATGCTTTTTTCCGTGCCATCATAATGTATTACAGCCTCAGGCAAGGATGCAGCCATACTAGACATACCTATCAGCCAATTTCCCTTCAGTCCCAATTTTTCTTTTCTTGTTTATGGGGCAAAGATAATCCCGCTAAGGGCAATGGACAAGCAACCATTTGAGACAGATATTGAGACAGATAGGGGTCATCAGAAAAGCAGCTTCTGGTACTGTTCCCTAGAGACAACATACATTGTAACATCATTTTCTTGCAGCTGGTCAATAATATTGAAAACACATAACATGAAAGTATGTCAAAAGCAGCAGTGCTTAATAATGTGATAAAGAAAGTTCTGAGAATAGTACAGCAAAAAATTTGAGCTGGTGTGGGTATTGCAGTTGCTGAAGCCGAAATGGCTTGTAGATTTCAGTTACTTTCTAAGAAATCAATATTAAAAGGATAACAATACAATCATTCACAGAAGCCCCCAAAACCCCCCCAGTCAGTCCAACAGTTCTTTTTCCTGCCTCCCAGCAGTTCTCCAGGACCTCGCAGTGTGCTTCACCTTTCTCTGAAGTTCAAGTTCTGTCTCTCTCAAAATTTGAACCTCTCATTCTCATAGGCAGACACCCTGGCCCGTTTTCGATGTTACACACTGATCCAGATAGGGACTCCTTCACACATCTCAGCGGTGGGCAGCTCTGAGTTCTCGGGATGGTCTGTTCCATCTGGACTCTGGCCAATTCCCTCTGCTGGACTCTTTGGATTGCCATTGGTGACATGGTTCCAGGCCTCATTCAGAAAAGCAGCACCAATATTGAATGAAAAGACTAAATATGCTAGATTAGATTTCACAATGAGATAAACTTAACTTCCTTCACATTTACCAAGATCACATCCTACAAATATTGCTGTTTAAACTTTCAATGGTCTTCCAGTAACTATCTCGTATGGTGTCAATTTTTCTCTGGCAGTTTGATTAACTTCTTGTTTATCTGTCACTGGAGATTCACTTGCTGGTAGTGAACATTCCATTATGCCCTTGACTGACCTTTACATGCTACCCCTTTGCCCATGCATGCCTGGCCAGGGCATGCAGAGGCAAAAAGGAGGCAAAAAAAGCATCTGGAAGTACCGCATGGCCAGTGTAGGTCCTCCAAAACCCATCAGGGTGCACCTAGCCTGTCTCCAGGTGTCCATTTCCAATTATTGAGTATGTGTTGGGGCCTAGATGAATTCCTAAATTGAATATTCTGGAGATGGAATAGAGCGGTATATAAGAGCCTGTAATAAATAAAATAAATAAATAAATAAATCAGTTTACTGTCTATCAGAGTCCTTCCTCTTAATATCCCACTTCATCCCTCACCATACTTTTTATCACTTGCATCATTCCATCAACTATATACCTAAGTCCTTTTTTGAATTATACCAATTTTTTTTTTAAATTGTTCACTTCCAGTATGCTAATGGACATGAGGCTTTTAAATAAAGTTAATCAACAAATCAATCAATTAATCAACAAATCAATCTTTGGCTTTAAAAATATAAAAGCTTCAAAAATCATGGATGTTCTCTAATCATAAGTACCTAGTGTTTTTGGGAATTGATACATAAATATTTGCTGATTCCCATGATAGTTCAGGCAGGCTTTATGAAGCTGTCCCAGTGACCCCAAGCCAGTCAAGTTTTCAAGTCATCCAGAATGAAAATGCATGATATGTCAGCATACATTGCTGACCCATTATATACAAATTCATATTAATTGTGGATATCCTGTGGGTTCACCAGGGCAGCCTCAGGCAGTATTGGACTAAACCTTAAATATATGACTGACAATGCGGCTGAAATACTGAATTTCTCATGCTCTGGAAGAATGTGACATCAGACATATTGGGATCCCCTACATCATTGCATTGCGAGCTGAAAAGCAGTTTGTTTGTTTTTTATCCCTAGGTTGAACTCAGTTAGTAAATCAACAACTGTTCAATGTTACCAAAATTGTGCACACTCCAGGGGTGACTCAGCATGCAATGTTCCTAAATGGGTTAGTTGTGTACATACTATGACAGAAATTAACTTCATACCGAAGCCAAGGGATGATGGAGATTATTATACACACCAGCATTATTTGTGCAGTGTGCACTGTATGGATCCGTGTGAATCAGTAGTAAAGCCTGACGATTTCAGGACCATCTTTCAAGCACTAATAATTCCGCATTTCGATTATGCGAATGCAATACTGCAAGGACTCCCCCAAACCACTCTGAACCCACTGCAAATGGCAATGAACACCGCAGCAAGAGTACTACACGGAGCATCCAGGAAAGACCATGTCACACCCATTATGAAACAGCTCCACTGGCTCCCGATTCAAGGTAGGATTACATTCAAGACCTTGCTACTCACCTTCAAAGCCACCAACGGTCTCTCGTCAACATCACTATCAGAGATAGTCCAGAAGACACCCCACAATAGGGACAGAAGGTCAGTAGCACAAAACACCTTGATAGTCCCAAGATCAATGACTCAATGCACCAAGTCAACATCCAGCAGGGCATTCAAACTTTATGCACCAATGATCTGGAACAGCCTCCCTCACAACATCCGAACAATCCCAGACATATTCCAATTCAGGAAGGCTGTGAAACACTACCTCTTCCTCCTACATTACCCGGAAACCAATGAAAGCTCAGCACCAATTACCGAAACCTCACAAATCTCCTCTGTCTGAAACCATAAGAACACATGACCAGCCTGTAAATTGTATATATTGTTATTGTATATAGTTACCCTGTTAGCCAAGTTGATTCTCCTGTTCATATGTAAACACAAAGTACTATTGGAAATGTGTATTTTCGTTGTTTATTGTAAACCGCACTGATGCTGAATAGCGCGGTATAAAAGAGACTTTAAATAAATAAATAAATAAATAAAGGGCAGTGCACACGAGGAGTGGGGCAGCATTATCAGTGCATTATTAACTTCAAGTGTGAATTAGTGTGAACGGTGTACTGCACAGTATATGCCTTTCAGCAGTGCTAATTCTGCATTTTATCTTTCTATTTTGAAATTGCCAATGATCAGTGTATTCACCCTGAACCAAAACATACCTGAACATCAGAACAAGCTACAGTGCATACTAGAACTAATCCAGATGTTCTCATCAGAAATCATGAGTTAAAGTACTGCTATCAGTATATTTGGTACTAAAATCATTTTAAGGTATCATTGTAGTATCAGAAAAATGAATACAGTTGATCAAGGCAGTTTAATGTACTAAGCAGAAAGAATGCAATCACCAAAACAGCATTTACTGTCTGCAGAATAAAATGTCATATCATGCAGAAGTATTACTTGTTTAATTTTGTATGTGCAGTCAAAACCAATATATGTACCAGAGATAAAATTCAGGCTTTAAAAAGACAAGTAAAAAAATCTTCATTTCTTCATAATCTTATAAGGATTTTCTTCAGCCTTTGTTTGCTTCCAGCAGACATTTGAGGATGCTCAAAGGAGGCACCTCATGGTTCTAGAAGCTGAATACTCTACAATTAAAATTGATGACAAGAGGATTGTTTGCAGGCTAGATGTGGCTAGGTGAATTGGGGTTCTTTGTCCTCTAGGAGAAAAGACTCCTAGGTGATTTTTTCCTTTTGTCCTCTCTAATGGGCCTCCATTCATCTGCTAGAAGAAGGAACTCCCCCCAGTATCTTTCTATAGCTATGCAAACTATTTCAGCAGTTTCAATCACCCCCCACTCACTGCTGAGAGGTGTGACCCAAACACCTGGTTCCCTGACCACTGATCATGCATGAAACATAGCAATGAAACTGGATATGCATCAAACAAAGCAATTGTCTTCCTTCAATGCTATACCAGTACTACAGTCCACACACAGCAAACCCCACCCCCCTTTCTAAACTGTCCCTTTCCCTGCAATCAGTAGACCTGGTGTTTTTCACTGTTTGGGGACACAGGGGCGATTTGTTAATAACTTCACCTTTTACTGATAGAGTATCAAAATCAATCCTGAAATATAAAGACCTAATGTCTGGACAAAAACTTTCTTTCCCTAATGTCACAACTAAACACAGAGACACTAAAGGTTTTTACATAACAGCACATTTACTATATGGGCCAGCCATGAATCTATATAGGGAAGCTGGTCCGGATACTCCCCCACCACAATTTAGCCTCCGGACCCCATGCTCTAATCACAATTTGCAAAATCACAATTTACAGTGCAAATCTTGTAATCACAATTCTAGGAATGCAATGTTCAGTGTAAATTTTCCAATCCCACTTCTGGGAATACAATATACAATATAATCCAGGCAACAGGCAGAGTTTGGTTGCACAAAACACACAGGACCACAAAGGGAAAAAGAAAAAGGGAAAACAGAAAACAGAGACGTCTCAGCAGCGAATACGTTACAAATACACATTACACACACTAGCATAGGATTTAACTTTTATAATAGCAACGAGAAACACAGCTAGCCACTCCTCCAATGTCCACCAGATGGAGCCACAGGAGCACATGGCAACACAAAAGAAACCCCCAGCAACACAAAAGGAGACCCCCAGCAACACAAAAAAAACCCCAACACTATAGGAGCACATGGCAACACAAAAGAAACCCCCAGCAACACAAAAAGCCCCCAACACTATAGGAGCACATGGCAACACAAAAGAAACCCCCAGCAACACAAAAAGAGACCCCCAGCAACACAAAAAGCCCCCAACACTATAGGAGCACATGGCAACACAAAAGAAACCCCCAGCAACACAAAAGAAAACCCCAGCAACACAAAAGGAGACCCCCAGCAACACAAAAAGCCCCCAACACTATAGGAGCACATGGCAACACAAAAGAAAACCCCAGCAACACAAAAAGAGACCCCCAGCAACAGAAAAAGCCCCCAACACTATAGGAGCACATGGCAACACAAAAGAAACCCCCAGCAACACAAAAGGAGACCCCCAGCAACACAAAAAGCCCCCAACACTATAGGAGCACATGGCAACACAAAAGAAACCCCCAGCAACACAAAAGGAGACCCCCAGCAACACAAAAAGCCCCCAACACTATAGGAGCACATGGGGCAAAGGCTCTAAATAAATCGCCCCGATCATCGGAGAATTGCGATCAGCGCAATTATTCTTGAAAGGCACACTTAAGGGAGTTAATACTAATATCCTAGGCAATTTTTCTTCAATAGCTTTTGGCAGCGCTGCACTTTAAATACCTTTTACTGCAGTTCAGATCTCAGATTACTGCAGTTCAGATATTACTGCAGTTTCAGATACTGCAGTTTCAGATTACTGCAGTTATTCAGATTTACCGGTATTCAGATACAGGACGAGAAATGGCTTCAGGGCCACTAAGGCCCCTACTAGGACTGCTCGTGCAGTTGATCAGGCTGCTACAGGTTCCCAGAAATTACCAGGACTCACAGATAGAGTACAGAACTAGCCCCAAACAGTAAGGTAGCAGTACTCACCAGAACTCTGATCAGACAGGAAGTTTGGATGCCAGTCTATCCAGCTGGTTTTCAATCGGGGATTCAACCACAGGGACCGACTGTCCAGACAAATCAAGGTGTCCTTCCGAGCACAAAGTGGCCCGGGGGCGCCAAGGACCGTTAATCACCTGGAGGGGCCGGTCCCTGACTGGTGGAGGCCCAGATGCTGCAAATGCAGAAGTCTTCCCACCGTGGGTGTGATGAGAGAGGCTTTTCTTTTAATATTTCCTGGCCAACGCACCAAAATGTTATAGCAAACGCTGTGAAAAGCTCTTATTCTATCACTCACCCACAGAAGGAAAACTCTCAGACAGGCTGGAATGCAAACAGGAACTTTTAATGTGCGCACAGGCCAGACAGAGATACCAGCAACCTCCACAAGAGTCTGAGCCCCGAGGGACGTCCTACAAAGCTTTATATACAGTACAGTTTTAAACTCATTCTACAATCCCATTTGCCACAGGTATTTCCTGCCCACCAATCAGCAGCCCCTGGGGAAGGTACCTGGGTGACCTGTCCAAACCGGTGTGCTTTGGTCTATTGATTTCTGGGCTAGGGGATATTGTGCTCAGACCTGAAGTGGGGGAAGGGTGTCCACTGAAATAGCAGGCTGATTACTTGTAAGGGCTACCTACAGCTACACCTCATGGCTGCCTCAATATGGCAGCCTTGTCCCATTATAACAGTGGCTACAAATACATCTTAACAGTGGTAGACATCCTGTCAAAATATGCTTGGGCTGCAAGTTTAAAATCGAAAACCGGTCATGAGGTTGCTAAAGCTTTTGAAAAAATATTTAATCTAGGTCGTATACCTGAAAAAATACAGACAGACAAGGGTAAAGAATTTTTAAATAGGTCTCTGAAGAATTTATTAAAACAAAACATCATTTTGTAACCAATAATGATGTTAAAGCAGCAGTGGTAGAAAGGTTTAACAGGAATTTGAAATCCAAAATGTGGCGTTATTTTACAACACACAACATCTTTAGGTACCAAGATATACTGCAGGCTTTTGTACACAGCTATAATCATAGTTTTCACAGAACAATAAAGGTGAGGCCTATAGATGTGACATACACAAATTCTCTGTAGATCTGGAAAAGAGTCTACGGTGATAGAATCAAATGTAAGCATACCAAGAACCCCTTAAAGAAAGGAGATCATGTAAGACTTTCAAAAACTAAAGGAAAATTTGAAAAAGATTACGAGCAAGCGTGGACTGACGAGGTATTTATAATAACGGATATTTAAACAGGGGTCAGAAAGTGACATACAAGATACATGATTATGACGGTGAAGCCATACAAGATTCTTTTTATCCTGAATAATTGCTAAAAGTCACCCCGCAACAGGACAGAATATACCATATCTAAAGGTAAAAGGATGTGGCAGGGACAGATTCCAACTCGTGAAATGGAGGGGATGGCCTGTTAAATTTAACAGCTGGGTTAAAGCATCAGAGATTCAAGACATCTGATTTCTTTCTTTTGAAGCAACATAAAAAAATAAATGATGGGGGCTTTTATATCACACTGCCTAGCAATGACTCAGCAGGTGTGTTTCCCCAAAATACCAGCTCTAATTTTACCATACAACTAGCAAGGCCGTTGGACTTACAAGGACAGTGGTAAGTAGGGCTAGTGGAAATACAATATCCCAACACTTGGGAGAATATTAAGGAAGATCAAAAGTATATTGTCACCTCCGTAGCAGGAAATATACAGCACCACATTACAGTCAGGAGAGGACATTATGCAACCATGCAGAGTTTAGTGGAATCCATGAATCAGGACATTAGCAGCATCTATAAATCTGCATCACCACGAATCATTTATGAGCCCTATGCGCGAAGAATCAGAATAAAATCGAAAGATAAGTCTGTTATTTCTGCAGATGGTAATTTGGCAACCATTTTGGGAATAGAAGCTGACGTTAATACACAGCGTTCCCATTTTCCAGCGGATATCATGGGTGGTTTTAATACCCTCTACCTGTACACAGATATTGTAGAGCACCAGTTAGTAGGTGACCATTTTGTACCACTGCTGTGCTGTGTTCCAACTAAGGGGTTTAGGGATGAGTTTATCACATTAACTTATGATAAGCCACACTATGTCCCTGTGAACAAACAGCATATTGACATCATCACATTTGAAATAAAGACGGATCAGAACAGATACATCTCATTTTGTTATGGGAAGGTGATCCTTAAGCTTCATTTGCACCCGCGGAGGGTGGTTGTTTTTTAAAATGGTTGTGGTTAAAGACTACAGAGACCCCAAAGCATACAAACATTAAGCACAAGCTGGCTATGGACTTTCAGGATATCATGGAGTACCAGTCATGTATGGTGCCGGTGTCGGTGGGGTGTTTCGTAGTCTCTTTAGAAAAGCTATTCTGTTTTTGAGAAGGGGTTTTGAAATTATTAAACCACACGTGAAAGGCGCTGAAAAAAACATAGCCAAGGATGTCATGAGTCATGTCACAACGGCTGTTCTAAATAAAATGAACCAGTCTACAGAACAGGCAGGTTCAGGACTGGCTGTGATTAGAAGAGCTGTTAAAAGAAAGAGAACCAAGTCTCGGGAGTTACTACAAGGACTGCCCAAGCCTTTTAAAAGAAAGAAACCCGAAGGTGACAAGTCTCAGAAGCTTAACCGCCGGTCTAAGAAGAGAAGCACTCGCTCTAAGAAGCGAGATATATTCTAAAAAAGCACCATGGCTTTTGTACACCACGGCTCTGAAGAGTGTGTTAAATCGGAACTGGACCTGTTTCAACTAGCCCTGACCCAAACAAGTATCGAAAAAATTATTTATGTGGAAATTCCGCCATTATCGGCTTTGTCGGAAATGGCCCCTCTGGACTTCTATATCGCAGGTCATGGTGAAGACTACATTGATTTAAATAGTACTCTTTTGCATCTGACCTGTAAAAGTTTGGAAGAAGATGGCTCAAACATCGATCCAGCAGCCAAAGTAGCGCTGGTGAACTACCCAATCGCATCTCTGTTTAGCCAGCTGGATATTACCCTGGGAGACCAACTCATTAGCCAGAGCAACAACTGCTACCCCTACAGAGCCCTTCTAGAGCTGCTTCTCAATTATGGTTAAGGATCCCTCAAATCACAGTTTACAAGCGGGCTGTTTTATAAAGACACAGCCGGGCAGCATGAAGTGAGAGAGATAGGATCTCGCAATGTCGATTTTACTGAAAGGGCCCATTTTACGGCCTCTAGCCACAAGGTAAAGCTATTGGGGCATTTACATAGCAATCTGTTTTTTCAAGAAAAAGCTATTGATTAATAGAAACATAGAAACATGATGACAGAAAAAGACCACAAGGCCCATCTAGTCTGTCCTTCCATAACAACAACTACAACAGTCCACTTTTTACCTTTAGAGATCCTCTGTGTTGGTCCCATGCTTTTTTGAACTCAGTCACTGTCCTCATCTCCACCACCTCCACTGGGAGACTATTCCACGGATCCACTACTCTTTCCGTAAAGAAATATTTCCGCATATCACTCCTGAATCTATCTCCCTTCACCCTCATCCCATGTCCCCTCGTAGCAGAACTTGCTTTCAATTGAAAGAGGCTCTCTCCCTGAACATTTATGCCACGGAGGTATTTAAACATCTCAATCATATCACCTCTATCCCGCCTTTCCTCTAAGATGTACATATTAAGATCCTTAAGTCTGTCCTCATATGCTTTATAATGAAGCCCATTAATCATTTTAGTAGCAACCCTCTGCACCGACTCCATCCTGTTCACATCCTTTTGAAGGTGCGGTCTCCAGAATTGCACACCATACTCCAAATGAGGTCGCACCAAAGACTTATACAGAGGCATTATCACCTCTTTTTTCTGCTAGCCATTCCTCTCCGTATGCACCCAAGCATCCTTCTAGCTTTTGCCGTCGCCTTTTCTACCTGTTTAGCTACTTTAAGATCATCAGACACAACCACGCCTAGGTCCCGCTCTTCTTTAGTGGACAAAAGTACTTCACCTCCTATACTGTATTGCTCCCTTGGATTGCTGCAGCCCAAATGCATGACCTTACATTTTTTAACATTAAATCCCAGCTGCCAAATTCTAGACCATTCTTCAAGCTTAGCTAGATCCCTCCTCATGTTATCTACACCTTCCTGGGTGTCTACTCTATTACAGATTTTGGTATCATCCGCAAAGAGGCAAACCTTACCCGACAGCCCTTCCGCTATATCACTAACAAAGATGTTAAAAAGAATCGGACCAAGGACAGATCCCTGGGGCACACCACTGGTAACATCCTTCTCCTCAGAGTGAGCTCCATTTACTTGTACTCTTTGTCGCCTCCCACCCAACCAATTTCTAACCCAAGCAGTAACTTTAGGGTCCATCCCTAGGGTGCTCAGTTTGTTTATAAGTCGCCTGTGAGGAACAGTGTCAAAGGCTTTACTGAAATCTAAATACACCACATCTAGAGCTCTCCCTCGGTCCAACTCCCTGGTCACCCAGTCAAAGAAATCGATCAGATTTGTCTGACAAGACCTGCCTCTGGTGAATCCATGCTGCCTCGGATCCTGTAATCCGCCGAACTCCAGAAACCTCACTATTTTCTCTTTCAGCAGCGTTTCCAATAATTTACTTACCACTGAAGTTAAACTAACCGGCCTGTAGTTTTCAACCACATCCTTACTTCCGCTTTTGTGTAAAGGCACCACATGAGCCTCTCTCCAGTCCTTTGGCACCACTCCCGACTCCAACGAGGCATTGAAAAGGTCAGTCAGTGGAGCTGCTAGAACGTCCCCAAGTTCCCTCAGTATTCTAGGGTGTATCCCATCCGGTCCCATCGCTTTGTCTACTTTAAGTTGAGCTAGTTTCTCACGAACACAGTCTTCTGAAAATTGTTCAAGATGTCCCTCGCTTCTGTTTTATTTGTGGGTGTTTTCTGAGGTCCTGCTCCTGGTTCTTCATCTGTGAACACAGAACAAAAATATTTGTTAAGCAATTCCGCTTTATCCTTATCAGCTTCTACATATTCCCCCCCTGCATCCTTGAGTCTGACAATACCACTTTTGCCCTTCCTCTTCTCACTAATATATCTGAAAAATGTCTTATCCCCCCATTTTATTGCATTGGCTATTTCCTCCTCCTTTTGAATCTTTGCCTTCTTGACTACTTTGCTAGCTTCTCTAAGTTTTTCCAAATACAGATGCCTGTCTTCCTCTCTCTGTGATCTCTTGTATTTCATGAAGGCCTCCCTCTTTTTCTTCACTTTTTCAGCTACTTCCTTCGAAAACCATAGCGGTCTCCTGTTCCTTTTGCCTTTATTTACCATTTTAACAAAAAGGTTGGTTGCCTTTAAAATACCCCCTTTCAGCTTTGCCCACTGTTTTTCTACATCCCCCAGCTGTTCCCATCCCACTAACGACTCCCTGAGGTATTGGCCCATATTCGCAAAGTTAGTCTTCCTAAAGTCTAAGATCTTCACCTTGGAATGGATTCTAACAGCCCTAGTCCTAATACTGAACCACACCATCTGGTGATCACTGGATGCAAAATGATCTCCCACTACAACATCAGAAACACTTTCACCATTGGTAAGCACCAAGTCCAGTATGGCCCCTTCACGTGTGGGGTCTGTTACCAATTGCCTGAATAGTTCTCCCTGTAGAGAATCCAGGATCTCCTTACTTCTAGATGATACTGCAACAGGAATGTGCCAATCAACATCTGGCATATTGAAATCTCCTAGCAGTAGCACTTCCCCTTTCCTAGCAATGCTGCGTATGTCTTCAATTAACTCTCTGTCCACCTCTTCCTCTTGTGAGGGAGGTCTGTATATCACACCAATGCAAATAGATTTCTCTTTTCCTCTTTCTAGTTTAACCCACAATGTCTCCTCTCTCCCTTTTAAGCTCTGTAATTCCAAAGCTTTAATAGTAGTTTTTACATATAGTGCCACTCCTCCTCCCCTTCTTCCTACCCTGTCCTTTCTGAATAAGGTATAGCCAGGTATAGTTACATCCCAGTCATGGTTTTCTGTGAACCATGTTTCTGTAACTGCCACTAAATCCAAGTCAGCAACTCCCACCAAAGCTTCAACTTCAGGGATCTTATTTCCCATGCTATGGGCATTAATACACACTGCTTTCCATGTGTTACCCCTGTTACCCATTTCCATAAAGGTATTTAATGTATCACCTACCTGGGGGCTTTCACTTACCTGGGGGCTTTCTTCACCCATCCCCAACGAATCTAGTTTAAAGCCCTCTTCAGTAGACTAGCCAGTCTACTACCAAAGATGCGTTGACCTTTCTTGGACAGATGGATGCCATCTCTGCTCTGCAACCCTTGGAACAGCATCCCATGGTCTAGGAAACCAAAACGCTCTCGAAGACACCATCCACGCAGCCATGCATTCATCTCCAGGATGCGAGCCTCTCTGCCTTGGCCTTTACCCTCAACAGGGAGGATTGAAGAGAACACCACCTGTGCACCTACCTGCTTCTCCCTCTGTCCCAGAGCCATGAAGTCACTTTTGATACGTTCCGAGGTATACCTGGCAGTATCATTTGTTCCAACATGGATTAGCAACATTGGGTAATAGTCAGTGGGCTTGATGAGTCTCGGCAAACTCTCCGTAACATCTTGGATCTTGGCACCAGGCAGACAGCATACCTCTCTGGACATCAAGTCTGGTCGGCAGATGGACGCCTCAGTACCCCTCAGAAGAGAGTCTCCAATGGTGTGGATCTCAAAATTAAATTGACCCGCAACAAAAATTCTTTCTGTTTAATGAGCGGTGATGCCGAAGAAAGTTATAAACTACTTATCCTAAACACTGCGCTCTTTGTAAAGAGAGTTAAAGTTTCCCCCGGAGTGCGCTTGGGACATGCAGAAGCTCTGCTGCTATGGACCGTGTGGGGCTGAAGGTGTTTAGCATACCAGCCGGAGCCCAGGTGACTAACCAGGAAAATCTCTTTTTGAGGCAGCTACCAAAACTCATTGTGCTGGGATTTGTGGATAATGATGCTTTCAGTGGTAATTATGCTAAAACCCCCTTCAATTTTAAAAATTATGATATTAATTTTGCCGCTCTGTATGTGGATGGTGAACAAGTACCCGGGAAACCTCTACAACCTGACTTTCAAAACGGATGTTGTGTAAGAGAATATATGCAACTGGTACAAGCAGCGGGTAAACATCTGAAAGACACAGCATTGCTGATTGACCATCAGGCGTTTTACAAAGGTTATACCCTGTTGGCGTTTGACCTTTCACCGGATCAGGAGTGTGCAGACCATTACTCGCTGATTAAAACTGGTAACCTGCGGGCTGAAATACGTTTTGCCAGCGCCTTACCCCATACAGTTAACATGATTGTTTATGGGGTTTTTGACACATAGAAATTAATCATAGAAGGAATGTTCTTTTTGATCATTCGTGAAAATGAACACCATGCAGATCTTCCGTATTTTAAAGAAGGATTCCTGTGTTGCATATTTCTTTTTAGATGTGCTACCCAGCGACTGGTTAGCTGATGTACAAATATCAAGGAAGCCCGTGTGTTTGGTGGTAAATACACATCCTCATAACCTCCTGGAGAACACTGGTTAGCCCTCTATATATGTGGAGATGGAACAGGGGAATTTTTTGATTCCTATGGACAACCCTCAGATAGCTTATTCTTTCCTACCAGCATTATGAGCTTTTTTAACAAGCATTGTAAAGCTGTTTTACACCACAGCAGACAATTACAGCACCCAATGTCCATGGCTTGTAGATATCACTGTGTGTTTTTCTTGCACCACCGCTGTAAAGGGGTGCCTTTTGAAAATATTTTAGAAATGTATTCTGAAGATTTAATGCAAAATGATGATATGGTGTTACATTTTGTAAAAAGCAACAAACAAACTTTGTGTAGATCTTTTAGAAATCCTTTTCATAACCAGCAGGTGTGTGTTTCCTATCGTGAATGTTATGCTGTTTCTAAATAAAAAGTACCCCCTCTAAGGAGGTTTTTGAAAAGAAACCACTGTCTAGTCTTTTATTTTTGTTTTAAACATTTTATTGAAAATACATTTTTATATACTCAGCCACCGGTAGCTATGAGATAATTTACGCGTTTTGTGAGGGAATAGCTCTTTGCTCTTTGTCGGCTTCGTGTACATTTTAGTAACCTTCACAAATGGGTTCTCCTTGAGGCGTGCCAATACATCTCTGTTGGCTGCATTATCCATCACCGTGGAGGGCATATTTAATTCAGCTAGGTTTTGCATGAACTCCCCTCAGCCCCTGGGTATTCTTCGTTGTGAAAGAGCTTGGGGCTGCGTAGCCCCACGAACGAGGTCAAGTAGGTTAGAGCCATTGATGGGGTTTCCCCAGTATACAAATGTTCCATTTCCCTCCCAGGATGCCACATCCTTGTTTTTTTAACAGTTTATTAAGCAGGACCTCAGCATTTTTCCTATAGCGCATATTGATGTTGTTTAACACTTCTTGTATTACAGGATCTGGAGGTATAATATTTTCTAGAGATGCTGCCATTGATGTCTCATCTTGTGCCTGTAGATACAAGTTTATTTTTTATTTTTCCATATCCCTTTGTCTGTTAAGCATGAGATAGCGCTGTAACACTTCTGAGTAACATTTAGCCTTTTCATGTTCAGACATACCAACGCTTTGCAGGATGTTTTTCATTTCTTCATCTAACTTATGAATGGTCGTGGTTCTAATATTTTCATCCCAATCTGGTGGGTTTCTCAAGCGCTTGAGTTGTTGACTAGGGACTATGTACATTTTTTCAGCGTGCTGCATTAGCGGTTTGTCAGAAGCCCCGTTATCAATGGTAATGCAAAACTTAACAGGGGTCCAATAAATCCACTCATCTGTCTCACCAATTGCTTCTATTTTTTAATGGGTAGTCTTTTATCGCACAGACTCTTTATGGCGTGATGCTTCCCTTTTAAAACCTTTATCTGGTGTTGTGAAAGAGGAATGTTACCTTTTAGGGTGTTGAGAGTGATTTCAGCTATAGCTGCTACCAGATCATTAGAAGCTGTATTCAGGCTGGCTCTTCTGTGCTGCAGAGAGGCTTGAACCAAAAGTTTTAAAAGGGGCAGGATTCTCTTTACATGTGAGACATGTTGTCTGAGACACACAAGCATGTATGAAGGGTCGGTTACATATTCATTTCTTTTTCTGGTGGATTTGTGGTTTTTCACAGTATATCGTAGTCCAATCTGGCGGGAAGATATCCGTCCTCAGTCTGTAAGCCTCAGGCGTTGTGGAGTTTAAATCCACAGCGAAATAACCAAACGGCTTTCTGGTGGCATCCTCAAAGACTTCTAAAAAGAATTTTGATTTTCCAGGGTACATCTGCCTGGCTACAATGGCAATTTGTAACTTATCTCTAGGATTCTTAAAGAGCACCATATATTTGGTATTTAAAGTTATAGTTCGGCTTGCTTTGCCTTGGCAGAAAACATTTTGAACAATATATATGATGCTCAGGTTTCTGTGATGCACATACTTGGTAAAGACTTTCTCTATTTCACCACTTTTACAGGCAGAATCCATTAGATCATCAACAATAACCAAGTTTACTTTATTGGTTGGAAACATTCGTTCATCATTAAAAGTATCAGACAAAGTGTCCATAAATGTAATAAAAGGATATTTATTTAACATTTCTTTATACAGAGGTTGCCAGCAACTGTAACACCATACAATATTGTCAGGCATGACAGTCAATACACGCCCAGCGTGTTTTAACAGCTTTTTAACAAAGAAGCTCTTGCCCGAATTGGATGGCCCAGCTAAAATAAAAGAAAAAGGAAGTGACCAGTGCACATCCACCATGCTAGTATCCGTAGGGTAGTGTGCTAAAGCCATCCTCCAACTTCACCCTTTTGTCATACACAACCTTTTGTGTTTTTTTAATCACACCAGTCTCTATTGTCCAACTCTTTTTGTTTCTTATAATACCGGGTTGTTGTACTTCTATCTTTTTCTGGGGTAAATCTGCTGTCCCAGGCTTGTAGTCAAAAACTATATCTTTCAAACTAGTGAAATTGATTTTCTCCAGGACCAAGCAGGAAGTCAGTCCTCACATATGGGTGACGTTGGCGCAGACGGAGCCCTCGTGCGGAGCATTTCCCCAGCTTTCAAAGAAAGCCTTTGGGAATTGCAGCGCGCATGCGCGGTCCCCTTCCCGCCCAAGGGTGCCATCTTGCTCAGTCTTCTTTTTTCCGTGGAGCCCGACGGACGTAGTTCGTTTTTCCCCGAGGAAAAAGTTGATTTTCTCTATTTTTCTCTTTTTTCTCCGGTTCGATGCCGGATCCTTTTCCCGCTCGGACCGATACGCCGGTATCGAGTCCTTTTCTCTCTTTTTTCGTTTTTTGTCCTTTGTGACTGGCGTTCGTGCCTTTTTTCTTTTTTCCCTGGCAGACCGGTCTTTTGACCTAGCAGGGGTCCTTTTTCCCCCGATAGCTGCCAGCAGGTTTAAGAAATGTGATCGGTGTAAGAAACGTATGTCTCTTACCGACACACATGACTGCTGCCTCCGTTGCCTCGGACCCGATCATGACCCGATGATCTGTGTTCCGTGTGGCAAAATGTCCTCGAAGGCGTTGAGGAGTCGGCAGCACCAGAGGGATCGAATTTTTTCTGACTCCGCGTCCGGCCGGGCCCGGACCTCGTCAGAAGCCTCGACGTCTCGGGACTCCGGCCCCGAGCAGCGTCGGGGTTCCTCTGAGCGGGGGTGTCCTTCGCGGGAACATCGCAGGAAGAAGAAACCCGCGAGGGCAGCGTCGGTGGACGCTCCTGGTTCCTCGTGGGCCAGGTCGCATAGCCACGATAGCCGTCCCGGGTGTTCGGAGTCGGAGAGGCCTGCAAAGCATCCTCATGTCGAGATGGAGTCTCTTGGACACGTAAGTGCTGTTGTCCTCGTTGACTCTCCTCCGAGGGAGCCGACGTCTGGCCCGACGCCATCGGGGCCCGAGTCGGGGGCTGCTGGGTCTCCTGAGCTCGGACTCAGGTTGACGGCCTTGGAGAGCAGCTTCGTTGCCTTCATGGAACAGCAGCGGGCATTGATTGCAGGTCTCACCGGTGCATCTGCCCCGACCACCGGGACCTCGACGTCCAAGTCGACCCCGGAGGCCGAGCCGATCCTCGAGTCCATGCGGGCTCTAGTCGATCCTCGGCCATGGTCTCCCTCGACCTCCCGTTCGGGGCCGAGGTCGTCGACGCCGATTCCCTCGGCGTCGGGGTGGAGGGCATCGGTGCCTGCCTGACTGGAGCCGCTCGATTCCTCCTCTGAGGAGTCGGGCTGGGAGACGGAGGACGAAGAGTCACCCGACACCCATCGGACTCGGTGTGTCCCCTCGGACTCGCCCGAGTCCGAACCTCGGAGACGGTACCCACCGGAGGATACCCGGTTCTCGGACTTCGTGCGGGATATGGCCAAGGCCTTGGCCTTCCCCGCGGATCCTGAGGAGGAGCCTCGAGCCGAGGAGCTCGAGGCCCTCCAGTATGACTCTCCCCCGAAGGAGGCCTTTACTGTTCCGGTTCCTCCGATGCTGGAGCGGCTGCTCTTCCGCATCTGGGAGACCCTGGCCTCGATGCCGGTGTTAAGCAAGCGGGTCAATTCCATTTATCAAGTCCGCAAGAGCCCCGGGTTCCAAAAGGCACAATTACCGCACCATTCCATGGTTGTGGAATCGGCCATGCATCGACTGAAAAGTCAGAAGATGCACTCCTTGGTGCCTCCCAGCTGGGAGGCCCGGAATCTGGATGCCCTCGGTAAGAAGTGCTTCCAGGGCTCTATGCTTGCTTGCCGTGTCCAGACTTATCAGCTCTATATGGGCATGTACCTCCGAGACCTGGCAAAGGAGATTGCCGGGTTCTGTGCTGGTCTCTCCGAGGAACCTTTGCAGGGGTTCCAGGCCTTGTCCACCGGTATTCGAGAGTGCTTAAAGTTTATCTCTCGAGCAGCCTACGATGGCTTTGAGGCTTCGGCCCGAGTAGCCGGGGCTGGCATCGGTGCCCACCGACAGGCTTGGCTACAGTCATCCGACCTCGAGCCATGGGTCCAGGACAAGTTGGTCGATGTGCCCTGCCGAGGTGAAAACCTCTTTGGCAAGCCCATGGCTGAAAAGGCTGCAGAACTCGAGACCAAGACTCTGACCAGGACTAGGCTTTCCAGGAAAACCTCTGCCCCTTCTCAGAAAAAGAAGGGCTCGGGAAAAAAGACCTTTTACCCGAGGAAGTCATCTGCCTACAAACAATACCCTCATTATTAGGCCTCTGCAGCTTCCCAACAGGGTCAGCAGGCCAAGGGGCAGGGTCAAGGGCCCCGTAGGCAGAAGACCCCCAATCCACCAACACTGGCCCCTGCTCAGCAGGGTGGGGTTTTTTGACTCAAACAGCATAGCCTCTTCTCCTCAGTTGGCTTCTCTCAGCACAGGAGGCCGGCTGGCCCACTTTGCCCACAGGTGGTCAGCCGTCACATCAGATACCTGGGTTCTTCGTATAGTCCAAAAGGGCTATCTTCTCCATTTTCACCAGGTACCTCCCTCCTATTTTCCAGGGGATCCTCCAAGACTTCCTCTGCACAGGGACCTACTCCTTCAGGAGTTGACAGGTCTGCTAAAGGATCAGGCTGTGGAACCGGTGCCCCACCATCTGAGAGGTCATGGCTTTTATTCAAGGTACTTTCTGGTACCAAAAAGAACAGGAGGCCTCAGACCCATCCTAGACTTGCGAAACCTCAACAAGTTCCTGGAGAGGGAAAAGTTCAAGATGCTTACCCTTGGAATCCTGCTGCCCTACCTCCAGCAGGGAGACTGGCTATGCTCCTTAGATCTAAAGGATGCGTATACTCACATCCTTATTCATCCAGATCACAGACAATATCTCAGGTTTGTTGTGGGAGGAAACCACTATCAGTACAGAGTACTTCCCTTTGGCCTATCATCCGCTCCCAGGGTGTTCACCAAGTGCCTGGCAGTGGTGGCGGCCTACCTGAGGCTTCAGGGTCTTTTTGTGTTTCCGTACCTGGACGACTGGCTCATAAGGGGCCAATCTTCCCAGGAGGCCAACCAGGCCACTCTTCGCACTGTGGCTCTGCTTCAGCACTTGGGGTTTGTCATCAACTTCACAAAGTCCACTTTGCTCCCGTCCCAGAACTTAGAGTTCATAGGGGCCAGACTAGACACTCTTCAAGCAAAGGCTTTTCTGCCTCTGGAGAGGGCCCACAGGCTAATGGATCTGGTCGGCCAGTTTCGCAGCAATTCCCTGGTCTCTGCCAGGCAGTTCCTGAGACTACTCGGCCATATGGCTTCCACGGTCCATGTCACCCCCAATGCCCGCCTGCACATGCGACCTGCTCAGTGGAGCCTTCGCACTCAGTGGCATCAAGCCACAGGGGGCCTAGCGGACCCAGTGATGATCTCCGACCTCCTGGTCTCCTCTCTGCAATGGTGGCTTCATCTTCTGAATTTGGTGCTCGGAGTGGTTTTTCAATCCCCTCCGCATACTCAGGTGCTGACAACCGATGCCTCTCTTCTCGGTTGGGGAGCACATTGCCAAGGGACATGTACTCAGGGTCTCTGGACCCCTTGGGAGGCTACTCAACAGATAAACTTCCTGGAGCTATGGGCGATACGCCTAGCTCTGAGAGCCTTCTCCCACCTCGCCTTTCACCAGTCTGTACTGGTCCAGACGGACAATCAAGTTGCCATGTTCTATGTGAACAAACAAGGAGGCACAGGCTCCTTCCTTCTTTGTCAGGAGGCACGACTGTGCTCTTGGGCTGTCAATCATGGAATCCTTCTCAAGGCTGTCTACCTCCCAGTTCAGGAAAATTGCCTGGCAGACAGACTGAGCCGGATCCTGCAACCACACGAATGGAGATTGAACCCATTGGTGGTTCAGCAGGTCTTTCTCAAGTGGGGGCTCCCCACCATGGATCTTTTTGCCAGTCATCTGAACCGGCAACTCCCGAGATTTTGCTCCAGACAACCGCATCCTCTAAGAGTAGCAGCGGATGCGTTTCTGATCTCGTGGTCCACAGGCCTACTGTATGCGTTTCCTCCCACACCACTAGTGTCCAGGATGCTGTTCAAAGTCCTCAGGGACGGGGCTTCCTTGATTCTCATAGCCCCCAGGTGGCCGAGGCAACCGTGGTTCCCACTTCTGCTACAGCTGGCGGTGGACACACCTCTTCCTCTGGGGTTTCAACACGATCTCCTGTCTCAGGATCAGGGGACTCTCTTGCACCCCAACCTCCAGTCCCTTCATCTGATGGCCTGGCTGCTGAAAGGGTAGTCCTATCTCCCTTACTACTGCCTCGAGAGGTGGAAGATGTAGTCTTGGCCTCTCGGCGTCAATCCACCAGGAAATCCTACGCTCTTAAGTGGCGTAGATTCTCCGCATGGTGTGCTCAGCACAGTGAGAATCCCTTCTCGTGCTTGGTTGCGGTAGTGTTGCAATATTTGCTCTACCTCTCCAATCTGGGCCTTAAGTCAACTCTGTCCGAGTTCACCTTAGTGCTCTCTCAGCACACCACTCGCCGGTGGACGGCAGGCCTCTTTCCAACCACCCTTTGGTGGCTTGTTTCCTCAGAGGCCTTCTTCTGCTTAAGCCTCCTTTGCATCCAGCGGCCCCTGAGTGGGATCTGAATGTGGTCTTACAGAGGCTTACTTGTCCACCTTTTGAACCTATGGCTACCTGCCCTCTCCGTTTTCTCTCCTGGAAAACTTTATTTCTGGTAGCTCTCACCTCTGCTAGGCGAGTAAGTGAACTGCAGGCACTAGTGTCTGATCCTCCTTACACTAGGTTCTACCAGAATAGGGTAGTCCTACGGACTCACCCTAAGTTTCTTCCTAAAGTTGTCTCCCCTTTTCACCTCAATCAGGAGGTGGTTCTTCCGACCTTCTTTCCCAGGCCGCATGCCAACCGGGATGAGATGGTCTTGCATACCCTGGACTGTAGGAGGGCGTTATCCTTCTACCTTGACCGTACGTGGGAGCAACGGAAGGCTGTTCAGCTTTTCATTTCTTTTGACCCCAATAAGTTGGGGCTCCCTGTCTCCAAGCGTACGTTGTCCATATGGGTCGCTGACTGTATCGCCTGGGCTTATGGGGCAGCCGGCCTCTCGTTGGAGGGTCGAGTCACGGCTCATCGTGTCAGGGCGAAGGCTGCGTCAGTGGCTCATCTCCGCTCTGTTCCGTTGGCAGACATCTGCCGGGCCGCTACTTGGTCTTCAAGCCAGACTTTTGCAGCCCATTACTGCCTTGAGAGGGAGTCCCGCAGGCACAGTGCTTTCGGACAGGCAGTACTCCATAATCTCTTTGGGGTTTAGGCAACTCCTACCCTCCGGCCCTGCTGTTGGGCTACCGGTCGGGGGCGTTCTCAGAGAAGATTCCTTCCTTCTGTGCTGATGAGCTCGAGGGAGCTCTTTTTTCTGCTTGGGGTCTCCGGTAGCCTTAAGCTGGGGAGTCCCATATGTGAGGACTGACTTCCTGCTTGGTCCTGGAGAAAGCGTAGTTACTCACCTGTAACAGGTGTTCTCCAGGAGCAGCAGGAATCAGTCCTCACAACCCTCCCTCCTCCCCTTGGAGTTGCAGTCATATGATTTGTTTTTGCTAATTTTTTGCTGTCTTTTAGCTATGTCATCAGACTGAGCAAGATGGCACCCTTGGGCGGGAAGGGGACCGCGCATGCGCGCTGCAATTCCCAAAGGCTTTCTTTGAAAGCTGGGGAAATGCTCTGCACGAGGGCTCCATCAGCGCCGACGTCACCCATATGTGAGGACTGATTCCTGCTGCTCCTGGAGAACACCTGTTACAGGTGAGTAACTACGCTTTCTGGCAGTTTTCTACGTTTAACATAATCCCTTTCACTTTCATACAGGTCTTTCCGCTTGACAGCTTGTAACCATATGTTTTAGGCCCCGCTGATACAAATTCTGTGATATGTTCATCTGCAGGAATCTCACTTGTGAGCTCACCTAAATAATCACCCAAAGATGGGTTCCAATCTCCCGCTCTACTTAGAAATATCACATAATCTGTATCATGGTACAGGCAGCGCTCTTGCAAACTATCTAGAAGATTGTACAACTCCAGACGTGCATAAGCCGTTGTAAAACAGGCAATGAAAACATTGGTGCTTCCCGACAATATGCAGCAGTCTTTTGAGTGCCTCCAGGACACACAGGCTGTTTCATCATCAATAAAATCGCATGATGAAACCTCATATTCAGGAGAAAACATATTTAAAGAGATCATCAGGTTCTCTTACAATGCTTGTGGTAGGCAGGTTTGTTCTTTGACCAAATTTACCCCAGAGAATTTAAGAAAAGGTTTGCTATTTGACCCTTAGCAGGGTTTACATTAATCTGGTCTGCACACAAACACACTCCCTCTTTTCTAAAGAAATCATCTATGTACACATTTTGTTTTTCAGTATCATTGCACCACCGAGGGTAGCCAGAAGCCTCTTGTTTTTGATGGAGGTGCATTTTGATGTATTCGGAAAAGAGATTATCAGATTTTTGCTCAAAATGCCAGATTTCATAGATTTCAACAACCACATACCCTTTTGCAATGGCTAAATTCATCTCCACCGTACATCAAGTCCCCACAAAAGCTCTTTCCTCATCCGTGTCGGCACACGTTTCCTGTTGTTGTGTGTCAGCACACGTGTGACACAGAGGAAACATAAGCTTACCGCCCAACCGTATGGGTAACACTGGGAAAAAGAGCTTTCGTGGAGGATATACTTTTGCTTTTATAAAACCAAAGTAATTCGTAGGGGGACCAAATTTGTCATAAATGATTTGTGGATGGCCTACTGGATATTCCTTTGTTTTATTGACAAAAGGGTATAGACTAGTAAAATCATAGTAGTGTATTTTTCCCCCAGGTCTTGTAGTACAGACAAATGGCATTTGTTCTACCCCCCAAAAGGGCATCTTGTGGAATCAGAGGTTGCGGTAATGCGGAGCCAGCCAGGAATCCTGTACAGCCCCTGTCATTTTCTTTCACCATCCGCTTCCACTCGTGCTCCCATAGATTTATGACCTTGAACCCCCGGCTTTCCAGGAATTCAGCTTTTAGCTGTGTTTTGTAATAAAGAAAACCATAGGTCATGGCTGTTACAGGATTCTGGTCTTTATCGTTATAATAACACAGACAGCCGTGATGAAAACAACTATTAAATTCAAAAGCTGTTTCTACCCCTTCGATCACTGCATAACCATCAAGAAAATAAGGCCCCACCTTTTTTTCGCCCCCTTTCAGAGCATGTGTGATCTCTATATTTTCTTTGGCCTCTACATACATCAGCCATTGAACAGAGGGAGGTGAATATCTTTTTGTCTGCTGGTGATAGTTATCCGGTGGAATGAGTGCCACAGTCTTGGGTTCTAAAAACATTAATCTGAACATAGCCATACATACAGATGCAAGAGTTATATATTGGAAAGGGTCTAAACAACTTGTTAGAATTTTTGATACATCACTCTGCTCTACAACCACTTCTTTCTCTGTCATTTTCATGATTTCAGCTCTGTAGAGAACACAGGCCTGCCGCAAAATAGATACATCCTGCTGGCAGTAATAAGCCAACTCTTTTTGCAAATTAAAAGTTTTATGCTGATTATCCTTGTACCATTGTAAAAATTCCTCTTTTTCTTCAGGCAACATGTTTCCCACACCGTAATGTTCAACACCCGGCATGGGGCCCACATAATTTTGATTTTCCAGAGTATTAAAAAAGTGTGGAAAGTACCATAAAACCCATGGTTTGTGGAAGTTTGCTAAGTTTCATAGGCAGGAAATTTAGAGAGTCTATAAAACAGATAGTCAAAGGTTCAATGGTAATTTGTAAATGTTTAGCACCTTGAACCAGCAGACCTGTGCTCAACTTTTCCTTTAGCAGTTGTTTAAGAACAAAATACCCATCATAACCTTTGGAATTATGGGCTATGAAGGTGTAGCCTTTAAATTTTTTGTCACAAAAAATCTGTATAAAGGCAGAAATACATTCAAGACCCTTGAATTCCCAGTTTCTTTCATCATTTAAGTCCGTCGCATATATGTAATTAGGGACATGACAGCCTGTTTCCTGCATACACTCACAATCATAAAAATATACTTTCCAGATGTTTCAGTTTTATCAATAGGGGGCATAAAACATAAGTGGACACCATCCCCGGTTAAGGGTTCACGGCATAGTTTACAATGCCGACCCTTGCACTTATGTTTCTTGTCCATATAAGACTCACATTTCTGGCACAGTATCTTAGATAAACACGCCACTTATTTTTTCAGTGCCAAATACATGTGTCTATCTAAACACTCTTTAGAATGACAAAAGAATTTGCAATTAGGACATTTCTGTTGTTAGTGTCAAACAAAGACATTAGTGTCAAACAAAGACGACACCATAATGTGCAATTATGATCGTGACTGTACGGTTTCTGACAGTAACTACAGAAGTTGCGCTCCCTGTAGGATTTTTTGACATCGGTTATACCATAGAAATGGTCATCGTGTAGCAACAAGAAAACAGTTTTAGGGAACACATGTCTGTCTGATGTCTTAAAACAAACCCATGAATTTGTGTAAAGCAAAACATGTATGTTTATCTTTAAATGCTGTTGAAATATTGCTACATCATCGAGCATGACTTTTTTATGTACCGGCCATCCCAACTCATTATAGAGTTTTTTTAGCACCTTCTAACAGTTCGACATCTGTCATTTTTGCCAGTGACATGAGGGCTGTGAGGCTACCTGCAAAACACAGGTTGTTATCGGTGTTATTCAAGTCTATCAAATACATTCTTTTCTTATGAATAATTTGGCTAAATGGTATAGTCTTTAAGACCCTACGAGCCCCCCCACCCTGATTTTTTATGACAAGTACAACAACACGGAATATATCACAAACCTGGATTTCTCTGTGATTCTGAAGGAGTTTAGCGATCTGATCTAAGAAATCATCAGCATCCAATGCTTCTGGGTTTAACTTTCCAGAATACAAGGAATTGTGAAAAAGAGATGAATGTAGACGCACATGTACATGATCACCATTTGAAACTCTGCTGCTAACCTCATCCAGAATATGCTGAATACCTTGTCGAATGGCATTTTGAGCCTCAGATAATGAGGTTACCCTGTCTAAATTAATAAACCAAAATTCTTCTGAATAAATTACACCATTAAATTTGTCCAATTTACGATCCCACCTTTTCACAAACTGAACATAACTTACTGGTTCTGATTCTTCAGAGAGGTCTAATGCAAGATTATTTGTTCTGTCCTCTGAAACACTGTGATGAAAGACAAGGCTTTCACCACACGCTCTGTATTGTGTATCGGTGTGTGATCTTTTCCTGTTAGATTTTACTCCCAGATTCGCTGATTTTCTAACATTTTCATGATCTGAAAAAGAAAACGTAGGGTCTAATACTTTTTTCTTTTACAATGGCCTTAAAATTTAGGAGAGGGATAAAACTGGAATACTTGCTCTTTTGTTTATCTTTTGGCTTTCGATAAGGAGCTGATTGCTCTTCTGTATTGGCGTGTGTAGATTCACCATCAGAAAAACTCTCGCTGTATGTTCTTTTCCTGTTAGACTTCTCTCCCAGAGTCGCTGATTTTCTAACATTTTCTAGATCTGAAAAAGAAAACATAGGGGCTAATACTTTTTTCTTTTACATTGGCCTTAAAATCTAGGAGCGGGATAAAGCCTGAATATTTACTATTTTGTTTGTCTTTTGGTTTTTCGTAAGGAACCGGCTGTTGATTAGGTTGGCCATCTTGTTTTGTAGCATCTGCTTGGTCTAAAATAAAAAGATTAAAGGTTGAGACACATTATGAAGAGCATAGCTGCTGGAAAATTAAAAAAAAAAACATTACATGCCTTTTAACTTTCTTTGCTGTCTTTGAGGCATGTTTACTAAACTGCGGTAATGTCATTCGCGTTAGGTTCCAAGTTGATGAAACAGATTCCCATATAAAGGAGTGGGCAGGGCAGCACTAAAGCTGTGTCAGATAAGGCACGTTATAAGGCACGTAAGAAGGCATCCTATGAGGCACAGTACAAGGCATGTTATAAGGCACCTCATTAGGCACAGTACAAGGCACGTTAAGGCATGTGCCTTGTACTGTGCCTCATAGGAGGTGCCTTATAACGTGCCTTGAACTGTGCCTCATAGGATGCCTTCTTACGTGCCTTATAACGCGCCTTGTAATGTGCCTAATAAGGTGCCTTGTAATGCCCTATAAGGATTGTTGCCAACTGTGGTGAGGGTACTATGGGCTGGCAGCACAGAGCTGCAAAGATATGACTGTCACAGGCAAGCAAAATATCTGCCTTGGACAGAAGGGAACAACGAGGAATTGAACCCATGACCTCTGTCTCCACAGTCCAAAGTAACCAGTGGGCTACATCTCTATAACATCAAACACACCACTGGCTGGCTACAGAAAGACTGCAGGTCACCACACAAACTCTGCTGTGGTTACCAAGATAGGGTAAACCCACCCGTACCCATGATGCACTGCACATGCAGATCAGCAGCCTACATCTGATCAAAAGATGGGGTATGCACCGCTATAGCACCCCGGCCTGGTAGGGGGAACTGACCGTGTGTGTTACTGGCACAGAGTAGCTACAGACAGTGACATCGTGCGGTTCCTGTGCTCACCCTGAGGTTGAAGTGGGGGGGCCCAGCACCAGGTCCGCAGCACATGGGATGGCTGAGGTAGGCTGTGCTGCAGGTTCTCATCACTGCCAGTGTGTGATGGGTAGTCCCTGCAGACACACCTAGAATACACCTGTATCTCCCAGTCATGTCTAGGCCTTGTGGACTATGATGCACCCAGAATAGTGCATATCCTGTGTGGGTGCCATGGTCACATGTTATAAGTGAAGGGTGGTGTTCAGACCCCAAATCAGATTATGTAGCACCACCCAACCTTCCCCTGTGGGTCAGGATCTCCCACCAACAGATCCACATTCTATATCTCTGCAATGGTGGCAGTAGAGGGGAGTGAGCACCCCACAGGGAGATCAATGCATATCTGTACACATCATATAGGGCAGTAGGCCTGGAAAAGCTCAGCTGCCCCCTCACCCCTAACTGACATTCACCAGCAGAGGGCACAGTCAGTGTCCACCCACTGCACCCTGCAAGGTGTTCCAGCCATACACATGCTAACTGCAGACAGTCTGCTAGCTAGTACATGTTCCTGGGGAACCATGCGCACCCAAAAACGGGATGTGAGTGCACACACACCAAGCAGGTATGTCAGTGATTGGGCCCCAGAAAAAAGAACCCAGAAATATCACATGAGAAAAATACTATATAACACTATGGGGTACCCTAGCCATGCCGTGGTCATTGCACATTCAGGGTGAGAGTGACCTCCCAGCATGACATGCTGTGGCCACCCTGTCCGTGCAGGTGGTAGCCGGGCACCACAATGTCCCAGCCATTGCCCCATGCCCTGTGCAGATGCTACCTACCCAGGCCTCCCTGTCCGGGCCATACCCACAGCACCTTGCTCCTCATTATGCACATTGGCAGGCTAACACTGGAAAAATGCAAGCATTGTGGGCTCAGTAAGGTGTAGGCAGCCACATAACACTGGATAGACATACGCACACTACCACACCTATTTCAGCATTGTGCAAATATGGAGGTGGTTGGCAGCCCTGGCCGCCACACCAGTCCTGGGTGCAGTGCAGGCATTGCTATGGTACTTAATACTGTTAGGGTCACTCCCCGGGGGAGTTAAACACTGTCAGAAACAAAACCTGAAACACACTCCACAGATATCATAAAGGTTGATATGATGGATCCCTGTCAACAAATTGTGTTCAGCGTAGGATTTGTTATCTGACATTATTCATAGCAACCTTTTGATATATGTGGAACGTGTTTCCACCTTTAAGACGGCATTGCTAAGGTATGCAGATGCTGGTATTGGTAGATGCTGCTGCACACAGGGCCCAACAGCTTGACTCTCCATGAGCCGCTGCATAGTGGGGCATGTGGGTGTGGGTGTTTGTGCCCCTGTCGGCTGTTGCTCTAGGGCAGAGGTTCCCACCTCCGGTCCTGATGGGCCAAACACGGTTCAGGTTTTCATGCTGTCCCTAATGAATATGCATGGATACATTTGTATACAATGGGGGCGGTGCATATAAATGCATCTCATGCATATTTATTAGGGACATCCTGACAACCTGAATGGTGTTTGGCCCTCCAGGACTGGAGTTGGGAAACTCTGCTCTAGGGATTGCACATGTTTATGGGGTATGTGCTCTGTAGGGTACAATATAGGTGTTTATGGTGTGTTACTTTTATCTGCAATAAAGATTCCATCTTTATTACCACGGCTTAGTAAGGGTAAAATGAGGGGACATGGTCTTCAGGAGCCACAGCTTGGACTTGAACCTGTGACCTTCTGTCCCTAAGTAAACTGGTTGTGTGTACTGCACCAAGCTGTTGCCACAGAAGCAGGCTATTCCCTGGGGATAGCATTACTGTTCATCAGACAGACCTTGTCTGTTGCACTGCACGCCACCCACCTGAACAGGGCTTGGCCTTGGTGTGCTGTGGGCAGATGCCACTGCACCCTCCACCACCAGTACTCCTCCGCCACCATGCTGACATGCCCTTATGCCGGTGGTGCTGGTGGTGCGCAGTCCCAGGCCATTCAGTGTGCCAGTAGGCGGCTGCCTATGGTGTGGGGTCTGGGATAGGGGTGGCTACATTGACATCCGTGCTCCCCCACGGCACCGCCTGTCAATGTTATGTGCCCTTTGGGGTACCTGCTGGGTGATGTCCACTGGGGCACTGTGGGTCACACACTCGTTGCCATGTTTGCCCTTGGTCAGTTGTGGGCTTGCTGTTTTTCTGTTTCTGAGTTCCTATGTGCCACCTAGGCATCTGCCTGGTCCACCCTGTGCCCCAGATGCCCCACTGCATGTCCCGCCTTCAGCCCCCTGTGCCCCATTTGCAGCCTCACCGTCGTGCCCACTCGTACTTGGCCACTATGCTGCTGCTGCTGCACATGTATCACTACTATCACTTTTATTGGTTTCCCTGCCTTTGCTGTACATTACTGACTGAAATGGTTTCTCTCTCCTGCAATTGTGTGCTAACGCCATGTTTTCAGTTGTGTTAGGATTCAGCCCTTAATTTCTCCGCGTTAGTGTGAAAGGGGCCTCTCCCCGCCCACTCCCTGCCCATTGACCCCTTCTCTCCACCCTCTCTCCACCCTTTTCTGGCCTTGACACGGCCAGGAACGTTAAGGCGCGTTATGTGCCGTTAAGGCGCCATAATATTACAGAATGTAACATTAAAGCGCCTTAACGTTACATACTGCACCTTAACGTAGCCGCTGCTACGTTACCACAGTTTAGTAAACATGCCCCTTTGTTTTGTAAGATAAAGTTTATTTGTAAAACCTGGTTTCTGCCCCTGTTTTTAAAGACAATCATAAATTCAGAGATAGAATCATTACATAACCAGCATTTTTAAAAAGTAAGATTCATATCTACTCACAATTTAGGTGTCTGAAGCACATGGTTCTGATATGGCCTCCTTACCATCTATAGACTGCGTGGCCTGCTTTGTAGCAGCTTCCTGATCTTTAATATTTAAAAAAAACATAAGACACATTATAAAGAGCATGGCTGCTGGAAAATTAAAAAACACGTGACATACCTTTTAACTTTCTTTGCTGACTTCGTTTTGTAAGAGAAAGTTTATTTGTAAAACCCAGTTTTTAAAGACAATCATAAATTCAGAGACAGAAACATTACATAACCAATATTTTTAAAAAGTAAGACTCATATCTACTCACCATGTTGATGTCTGAAGAAGTACCGATCTTACAATCTATAGAGACTATGGGGTATGTTTACTAAACGGCGCTAACATCGCAGCGGCGGTATTATTGCATGATAAGTGACTTTATCGTGTGATAATGGTGCATTATCGCACGATAACGTCACTTATCGCGCGATAACGCACCTGCGGCGTTAAGGCACCCTAACGCCATGAAATCTGGCTCTGAAGGGCGGAGTAAGGCTTCCCAGAGGGTGGAGAGAAGGGGTCAATGGGTGGAGAGTGGGAGGGGAGAGGCTCCAGGCACACTAACGCTGTGGAATCCGGGTCTGAACACTAACGCCAGTGAAACCCTCGCGTTAAGGCACATTTGCAGGAAAGAGAAACCATTTCCGTCAGCAATGTACAGCAAAGCCAGGGAAACCTAGAAAAAGTGATAGTTGTGATACATGTGCACGGAACAAAAAGGCAAATAAACAGAAAATGACCTGAACCAAATTTAAAATCCCCATAACCAAGCTGGTCAATAGTGATTTTAATGATAAACATAAAGAAACACTACTCAGAAAGCTCAAAGAAAAAGATATCATGTTTGGAAGGGTCTATGCTCTGTCCCCCTTCAAGGTGATTGATCCCACATTGAAATAGCGCTGATCAGGGTTTTCCCTTTATATTGGGCAGGTTTCTTATGGCATGCACATGTGCCAGAACAGCAGGGTGGACATGTAGGAAAGGGAAATTGTACAGCTGCTGGAAATGGAATACAGAGGCCCGCAGGCGGCACATGCTGTGGTGCAGCTGGGGCACAGTGCGGACTAGGCAGATGCCTAGGTGGCACATAGGAATGCCAAAACTGTACGGCAGCCATACAGCAACTGATGAGGGCCCAACATGGGCACAATTGTGTTTCTCACAGTGTCACAGGGGATAGTACCCAGCAGGTACCCCCAAGGGCACAGAACATTGGCAGGCGGTGTTGGGGGGGGGGGGGGGAAGTGCACATGTCCATGTAGGTACCCCTACCCGAGAGCCAACACCATAGGCAGCCGCCTACCGGCATACTGGATGACCTGTGACTGCGCACCACCAACACCACCGGCATAATGGCAAGGCAGCATGGTGACGGAGGGGTGCTGGTGGCGGAGGGGGCAGTGGCATCTGCCCACAGCAGACCATGGCCTAGCCCCGTTTAGGTGGGTGCCATGCACTGCAGCAGACAGGGTCTGTCTGACGAACAGTCATGGTATCCCCCAGGGAATGAGCTATCCCTGTGGCAACAGTGTGGTGCAGTACACACAGTCAGTGTGTTCATGAGCAGATGGTCACAAGTTCAAGTCCCAGCTGTGGTTCCTGCCAACCCAGTCCCCACATTTTACCCAGTACTAAACCGTGGTAATAAAGACGGAACCTTTATTGCAGATAACATAAACATGTCTGAAACACCTATATTTTACCCTACAGAGCACAGACACCATAAACATGTGCAATCCCTAGAGCAGAGTTTCCCAACTGCAATCCTGGAGGGCCAAACACCATTCAGGTGTCATGCTTTCTCTAAGAAATATTCCTGTGCTGCATTTTTATGTGCCGTCCCCTTGGTATGCAAATGTATCTAATGCATATTGTGGCAAAGTCAGCTATCCTGAGAGTGGGGGAAGTGAGAAGCATAACGAATTCACCCTAGTTAAGGGTCCCCTTCTAGGAGTGCAGGGAGAGAAAGCCACAGCCAGGTTTCAAAAACAGAAAAACACCAGCTGGAACAGGTTTCAGCCAATGACTGATAAAGTAAGAAATAGGGATTGCAAGCACGAAGACCAAAGCCCTTACTTTAACAAGTGCACTGATTATTCTAATATCAGAAGGCAGGGGGATTACCAACACCTGGGAAAGAAAGAGGTGGGGTTAAGACCCTGGAGGTATAAGCCTGGGTTAGCTTATGCAGAGGGGGAGAGACGAGAAGGAGAGCAGCCGGGAGAGCAGCTGAGACAGAAGCAGAGAGAAGGAGTGGATTCTTGGAGAAGAGCTGAGCTACCCAGAGCTGAGAGAGCTGAATTCCCTGCAACAGGTTGGCAACAGAGGTGGGGACCAGGAAGTGGAGAAGCTTTCAGACCACCAGAGAGGTTGTCAGCTGAGCAGTCTGACCAGGTTGGTGAGTCAGAGCCCATGTAGTTGGGAGAAGAAGATTGCTTTATGGATTGCTTTCTATGCCAACCTCTAGACAGGAGGTCTTGAGGAAAAGCTAGCCATGAAAGAAGTAATTCTCCTTGGAAGTTAACCATATGGCAGAAGCAGTGTGGAGGTAAATTCCTGTCTGTTTTAAAAAGGGAAATTTACTGCAACGTAAGCCTGATCAGGAAGCTCTGATTCATGCTCGTTTGTCAACTGTGTTTGAACTGTGCAACGGCAAGAAAAGCCAAGTTAGCTGCTATAAGAGTTTTTGCTTGCTCCTCTCCTATATGAAAAGCCTGCTAAGAGTTTTGATAACAGCTTGGAATGTTTGTTTTGTTCTAAGTTTGGTTTCACGTAGAAATGCAGCCTAGAGAAGTTTTTGAGGCTGGCAGAAACCAAACTGCTATAGAAGAATTAAGCCTGATTTTTTCTTTATGCTCTGATTAACAAGGACTAAAAAGGAAAGTGGCAGCCTAGTTTCTAAAGGCAATTGCTTTTGCAAATAAGAGGACTTTAAAAGCCATTTCTGAGTTCTTTTGGGTTTGTTTGCCATTATTTGCTGTACCTTAAGCAAATCCTACAATTATAATCCTGTAAATTATACCTTGAACCTGCTGTGTTTTGTGTTATGGAAATAAACTTTCTATTACAAGCCTTACCCTCAGTTACCTCAACCACAAACCTTCTACTTAAAGCACCAACATATTTTTAGCAGTACTACACTTCCCAGAAGTGGAGGAGTAGCCTAGTGGTTAGAACACTGGCTTGGTAACCAAGCAACCAGGATTCAATTCCCATTAGCACTCCTTGTGGCCCTGGGCAAGTCACTTAACCCTCCATTGCCTCAGAAGAAAGGCCTGGCAATCTACTTCCAGTGACACTGCCAAGAAAACCCAGGAGCTTCTGGGTCGCCAGGAGTCAGGACTGACTCAAAGGCACACATTGCATTTTTTTTTGCACACTTCCCAGAAGCCAACACGAAGAAATAGGCTGCTAGGAGCTGATAAAAGAAGGAATCCTCAACCACCATGCCCCTCGACCACTAGAGGCAAGTGGCTTCGGGCATTGTGCTTGTGACAATATTCATTAGGGACAGCATGAAAACCCAAACAGTGTTTAGCCCACCAGGACTGGAGTTGGGAACGTCTGCCCTTGAGCAGTGGCCAACAGGGGCATAAACATCCCCACCCACACCCACAGGCTCCACTATCCAAAGCCTCATGGAGAGTCAGGCTGTTGGGCCCTGCGTGCAGCAACATCTCCCAATAGTAGCACCTGCATACCTTAGCAATGTCGCCCTAAACCTGGGAATATGTTACACAAATATCAAAAGGTTGCTATGATTAATGGCAGATAGCAATTCTTAAGTTAAGCACAATTTGCTGATTGAGCTGCATCATAGCAACCTTTCTGATATCTGTGGAGTGTGTTTCAGTTCTGGTTTCTGACAGTGTTTATCTCCCTGGAACGTGACCACAACAGTATCGCGTACCATATCCATGCCTGCACTATGCTCAGGACTGGTGTGGTGGCCAGGGCTGCCAAAAGCCTCTATATTTGCACAATGCTGGCATAGGTGTGGGAGTGTGTGTCTGTCTATCCAGTGTGTGGTGGCTGCCAACACCTTACTCAGCCCACACTGCTTGCACTGTTTCCAGTGTTAGCCTGCCAATGTGCATAATGAGGAGCAAGGTACTGTGGGTATAGCCCGGATAGGGTGGCCTGGGCAGGATGCATCTGCATAGGGCAATAGCTGGGACACTGTAGTGCCCAGCCACCCCCTGCATGGACAGGGTGGCCACAGCATGTCCTGCTGGGAGGTCACTCTCACCCTGACTGAGCAGTGACCATGGCATGGCTAGGTTACCCCATAGTGCTGTACAATATTTCTCTCAAGTAATAGTTATGGGTTCTTTTTTCTGAGGCCCAATCACTGACTTATCTGCTTGGTGTGTGTGCTCACATCCCAGTTTTGGGTGCACGCATCTCCTCCAGGAACATGCAATATAAACTAGCTAGCAGACTGTCTGCAGTTAGTATGTGTACGGCTGGAACACCTTGCAGGGTACAGCAGCTGGAGACTAACTGTGCTCGCTGTTGGAGAATGTCAGATAGTGGTGGGGGGCAGCTGAACATTTCCAGGTCTTCTGTCTGTCTGCCATTGTCTTATGGATGCGTACAGATCTGCATTGACTACCCTGTAGGGTGTCTGTTTCCCAGCAGGACTGGGGTTGATGGTCCCCTCTACTGCCCCCATTGCAGGGATGTAGAATGTGGATCTGTTGGTGGGAGATCCTGTCCCCCATCCTGAACCCCAGAGGGCAGGATTGGTGGTGGTACATAATCCGCCTATGGGTCCAAACACCCCCCTTCACTTACATCGTGACCATGGCACCCACACAGTATATTCACTATTCTGGGTGCATCATAGTCCACAAGGGCTAGACGTGACTGGGAAGTACAGATGGACACAGGTGTATCCTAGGGGTGTCTGCAAGAACTACCTATCACACACTAGCACTGATGGGGACCTGCAGCATAGCATATCTCAGCCAAGCCAGATGCTGCGGACCTGGTGCTGGGTGCCCCACCTCACCCTCAGGGTGAGCACAGTACCCGCACAATGTCACGGTCTGTAGCTACTCTGTACCAGTAACACACACGATCAGTTCCCCCTACCAGGCCGAGTTGCTGTGGGGGTACATACCCCATCTTGTGATCATCTGTAGACTGCTGATCTGCATGTGCAGTGCTTCATGGGTACGGGTGGGTTAACCCTATCCTGGTAACCACAGCAGACAGTTTGTGTGGTGACCTGCAGTCCTTCTGTAGCCAGCCAGGTGCATGTTAATAGCTGTAGCCCACTGGTTACTTCACTGACTATGGAGGCAGAGGTCATGAGTTTGATCCCACAGTGGTGTTATTTGATAGGGCTGTCTGAGGCATTTTCTTTTTTAATTTAAAATAGTGCTGCCAGCAAAAACACCCTCATATTCATATTCATATTCATTTATTTGATATACCGCCCTTCATTAGTAGGCAAAGCGGTGTACAATAAAATTATAAATGAAAGGCACAAGGCCAGGAGTTAGAAAGGAAGTTACATATTAAATAGGAAAGAAGAGCGGGAGGAGTAACAGAAGAGTAGGGGAGAAGGAGAGAGGATCAGGGATTGGGAAGGGGGGGAAGGTCAAAGGCAAGGGAAAAAAATGAGTTTTAAGGGAACGCTTGAAGGAGGGGTAGTGAGGGTCGAGACGGAGAGGAGGGGGAAGGGAGTTCCATAGAGCAGGGCCGATAAAGAAGAAAGCTGAGGATCGTGTGGACTGTAAATGGGCACTTGAGGGGGATGGTAGTACTAGGCGGTTGAGGTGGAAAGAGCGAGGGGTATGGCGGGGGGTATGGAAATGAAGAAGATCAGACAAGTACTGGGGGGTAGAGGTGTGGAGTGCCTTGTGAACTAGAGTGAGAAGTTTGAACTTGATGCGGAAGGAAATGGGGAGCCAGTGAAGTTGGAGAAGGAGGGGAGTGGCGTGATCCTGGGGAGAAGAGTGAGTGATAAGACGGGCAGCGGTGTTTTGGATGCGTTGGAGTCGAGAAAGTTGAGATTTAGAGATACCGGAAAGAATGGAATTAGAAAAGTCAATGCGTGAGATAACCAGGGTCAGTAGTAGCGTAGTTATGGCAGAAGGAGAAAGGAAAGGACGAATAGCGCGGATCTGACGAAGGTGAAAGAAAGAGAGTTTGGAGACGTGAGAGATGTGTGCTGAGAAGGAGAGATCAGAATCAAAAAGAACCCCGAGGTACCGAAAAGTAGAGACTAGAGAAATGGGTGCATTAGGGAAAGATGGGGCCAGGGAAGGAGGTTGATGGCCATAGGAGAACCATATCGCTATAGTCTTTGATAAATTCAAGTGCAAGCAGTTACAGTGCTGTAACCTTGATGTGCCTCATAAGGCACCCTATAAAGCGCCTTATAAGGTGCCCTATAGGGAATATTATAAGGTGCCTTGGTGGACAGTGCACTTTATAATGTGCCCTCTGGAGTGCCTTATAGGGAGCCTTATGTGGCACCTTAGGTTACGGCACTGTGAGGGTGTGTTTGTTGGCAGCACTAATTTAAATTAAAAAAGGAAATGCCTCAGACAGCACTGATTAAAGGTAAAGGGTAATGCCTCAGGCAGCTTTATTCATTAAGCACACTGGGGGATTGAACTCACAACCCCTGCACTATCAGGCAATGTATTAACCATTGTGCTACACCTCTGCTGCTGTGCTTGTAGGTCAGCGCGCCTAATTAAGACTAACACGCGTTAACGTGCCACGGCTCCCTCTATCGCACGGTAATGTGCACGGCGCACTTTATTGCGTGATAACCCACGATTGCTACGTTAAGACCGGAACGCCCACTCCTTTTATGGCATCCTTCATATTATCGCTGGGCGCACATTAAGACGGTTTAGTAAACATACCCCTATGTGATCTTTTTCTGTCAGCTGAAATGTACTGTACCTTTTTAAATGAAATTCTTTGATGGGATTTACAACCCCAGATTATTTAACTGAAACAGCTCTGGTTCTCATAAACTTATCATATAGCCTATTGTTTTATGTGTCACCCCGCCCAGCTAATTCATACTGCACCATTTTTGCAGACAGTTCATTGTAATAGATGCTATATATTGTGTATGTGGACCTATGTGGCTAATACACATTCCCCATTCCCAGCTGCCTTAAGTGACTTTAGCTCTACAATAGAGCTCTGCTCGGCTAATTCACACTATCTCATTTTTCCCAGACAGCACATTGTAGGTTTAATTAACTAGGAATTCCTAAAACACACCACACAAAGCTGTAGGTTCAAAATGTTTTATTTCAAATAAAATGTTTTCATCTTGTGAACTGATTCATTTGAGCATTAGAAGTGTTTTTTTAATATAAAGGCATACATATAATTTTTGTTCATCTGTATTTTCAGCTAATAGATTCTGGAAATACAAACATTTTCATAAAAAGTCAATTTTTATAAAACTTCGTGTTTTTTTAAAGAACGATCTATAATCTCTGTCACAGATTAAACCTTCCACTAGCTCCATATCACAGTCTGCCACAGATCTAAGCAAAATATTGAGCAGTTGTCCTGGATTTCTACTGGTATTAAAATTTCACAGGGCATACAGGATTACACACTATTTCCTGGACTCACCAGGAGCATGCTCAGAAGAAGTCTCTTTTTTCTGCCAATCACATGTTGTCACGTCATTTCCTACATTCACCAGTAGCATGCTCAGAACAAGTCTCTTTTTTCTGCCAATCACATGTTGTCATTTCCTTTCCTAGAAGCATGCCCAGGCTTGTTTCTCTGTATTGTTTTTTTTTTTCAAAGCCACTAAAAATAGCTGTAGTGGGATTTGAACCCACGTCTCTCTCTCTGTGTTGCAGCCTGAACTACTCTGCTGCCAGAATACTTCTCTCTAACAGTGAGGTCTTAAAAGCAAAATTCTATCACATGGACAGCACTGGTCTCTCTAACAAAGATGTGTTAATTGCATTTAACATTTGGAAAGAAAAGCCTGTATACCAAATGCTGTGTGCCTGCATCACATTACAGATACAGGTTTGTGTTTCTGTTGCTACCAAAGGGTTATTTTTAACAATTAGTTCTAAATAGCCTGCAATGCACACAAAAGCATTGCATTACTTTGTGAGAAAAAAAACTCGGGCAGGGGGAAAGAAAGCATTTTTGTTTTGTTTTCCAGGGTTCCTGCTTTTGCAGATGTCAGCATTAACCAGAAGCAAAATACATTTCCGGAGTCAGACACTCTGCTTCCGCTGATGTCAGCATAAACCGAAGCAAAACACATTTCCAGGGGGTCAGACACCCTGTTTCTGGTGATGTCATTGAAAAGCGACACTGTCCATTTCCGGTGACACCCTGTTTCTGGTGATGTCATTTCCGATGATGTAGGCTGGGGGGGCGTGGTTGAGGGTGGGATGGTGTGGGTGTGGCACAAACCCAGAAGTGGGTGCTGATTGGCTGGTGTCATCATTGTGGGGCGGGACATGGGTGTGTCAGCATGGGGGGTGTGGCCACACCTGAGGCGTGGATGGGATGAACTATCACACCATTTATTTCTGTGGGAGGGGGTGTGGCCAGAGTCGGGACATACACCGGAAGTGAGCGCTGATTGGCTGCTGTCATCCTTATCTCACCTGTCAATCAGTTTGATGAGTAGTGTACCCATTATACTACTTATATAGAACTGCAATAGCTGAGCCTAGATGGTACATATGCAATCAGTTCACACTGTACAACTTGTGAGGTATAACTCAGGAAGGCCAGAAAATATGTAAACATTGCACAATAATGCTGAAAAGAGGCAGGACCCAGCCTTCCACTGGAGGTGTGCCCAATAACAACTTAGGTGATAGAAACATAGAAACATGATGACAGAAAAAGACCACATGGCCTATCTAGTCTCTCCTTCCATAACAACAACTACAACAGTCCACTTTTTACCTTTAGAGATCCTCTGTGTTGGTCCCATGCTTTTTTGAATTCAGTTACTGTCCTCATCTCTACCACCTCCACTGGTAGACTATTCCATGGATCCACTACTCTTTCTGTAAAGAAATATTTCCGCATATCACTCCTGAATCTATCTCCCTTCACCCTCATCCCATGTCCCCTCGTAGCAGAACTTGCTTTCAATTGAAAGAGGCTCTCTCCCTGAACATTTATGCCACGGAGGTATTTAAACATCTCAATCATATCACCTCTATCCCGCCTTTCCTCTAAGGTGTACATATTAAGATCCTTAAGTCTGTCCTCATATGCTTTATAATGAAGCCCATTAATTATTTTAGTAGCAACCCTCTCCACCGACTCTATCCTGTTCACATCCTTTTGAAGGTGCGGTCTCCAGAATTGCACACTGTACTCCAAATGAGGTCGCACCAAAGGCTTATACAGAGGCATTATCACCTCCTTTTTTCTGCTAGCCATCCCTCTCCGTATGCACCCAAGCATCCTTCTAGCTTTTGCCGTTGCCTTTTCTACCTGTTTAGCTACTTTAAGATCATCAGACACAACCACGCCTAGGTCCCGCTCTTCTTTAGTGGACAAAAGTACTTCACCTCCTATACTGTATTGCTCCCTTGGATTGCCGCAGCCCAAATGCATGACCTTACATTTTTTAACATTAAATCCCAGCTGCCAAATTCTAGACCATTCTTCAAGCTTAGCTAGATCACTCCTCATGTTATCTACACCTTCCTGGGTGTCAACTCTATTGCAGATTTTGGTATCATCCGCAAAGAGGCAAACCTTACCCGACAGCCCTTCCGCTATATCACTAACAAAGATGTTAAAAAGAATCGGACCAAGGACAGATCCCTGGGGCACACCACTGGTAAATCCTTCTCCTCAGAGTGAGCTCCATTTACTTGTACTCTTTGTCGCCTCCCACCCAACCAATTTCTAACCCAAGCAGTAACTTTAGGGTCCATTCCTAGGGTGCTCAGTTTGTTTATAAGTCGCCTGTGAGGAACAGTGTCAAAGGCTTTACTGAAATCTAAATACACCACATCTAGAGCTCTCCCTCGGTCCAACTCCCTGGTCACCCAGTCAAAGAAATCAATCAGATTTGTCTGACAAGACCTGCCTCTGGTGAATCCATGCTGCCTCGGATCCTGTAATCCGCTGGACTCCAGAAACCTCACTATTTTCTCTTTCAGCAGCGTTTCCAATAATTTACTCACCACCGAAGTTAAACTAACCGGCCTGTAGTTTTCAACCACATCCTTACTTCCGCTTTTGTGTAAAGGCACCACATGAGCCCCTCTTCAGTCCTTTGGCACCACTCCCGACTCCAACGAGGCATTGAAAAGGTCAGTCAGTGGAGTTGCTAGAACGTCCCCAAGTTCCCTCAGTATTCTAGGGTGTATCCCATCCGGTCCCATCGCTTTGTCTACTTTAAGTTGAGCTAGTTTCTCACGAACACAGTCTTCTGAAAATTGTTCAAGATGTCCCTCGCTTCTGTTCTTATTTGTGGGTGTTTTCTGTGGTCCTGCTCCTGGTTCTTCATTTGTGAACACAGAACAAAAATATTTGTTAAGCAATTCCGCTTTATCCTTATCAGCTTCTACATATTCCCCCCCTGCACCCTTGAGTCTGACAATACCACTTTTGCCCTTCTTCTTCTCACTAATATATCTGAAAAAGTCTTATCCCCCCATTTTATTGCATTGGCTATTTCCTCCTCCTTTTGAATCTTTGCCTTCTTTATTACTTTGCTAGCTTCTCTAAGTTTTTCCAAATACAGATGCCTGTCTTCCTCTCTCTGTGATCTCTTGTATTTCATGAAGGCCTCCCTCTTTTTCTTCAATTTTTCAGCTACTTCCTTCGAAAACCATAGCGGTCTCCTGTTCCTTTTGCCTTTATTTACCATTTTAACAAAAAGGTTGGTTGCCTTTAAAATACCCCTTTCAGTTTTGCCCACTGTTTTTCTACATCCCCCATCTGTTCCCATCCCACTAACGACTCCCTGAGGTATTGGCCCATCTTCGCAAAGTTAGTCTTCCTAAAGTCTAAGATCCTCACCTTGGAATGGATTCTAACAGCCCTAGTCCTAATACTGAACCACACCATCTGGTGATCACTGGATGCAAAATGATCTCCCACTACAACATCAGAAACACTTTCACCATTGGTAAGCACTAAGTCCAGTATGGCCCCTTCACCTGTGGGGTCTGTTACCAATTGCCTGAATAGTTCTCCCTGTAGAGAATCCAGGATCTCCTTACTTCTAGATGATACTGCAGCAGGAATGTGCCAATCAACATCTGGCATATTGAAATCTCCTATCAGTAGCACTTCCCCTTTCCTAGCAATGCTGCGTATGTCTTCAATTAACTCTCTGTCCACCTCTTCCTCTTGTGAGGGAGGTCTGTATATCACACCAATGCAAATAGATTTCTCTTTCCCTCTTTCTAGTTTAACCCACAATGCCTCCTCTCTCCCTTTTAAGCTCTGTAATTCCAAAGCTTTAATAGTAGTTTTTACATATAGTGCCACTCCTCCTCCCCTTCTTCCTACCCTGTCCTTTCTGAATAAAGTATAGCCAGGTATAGTTACATCCCAGTCATGGTTTTCTGTGAACCATGTTTCTGTAACTGCCACTAAATCCAAGTCAGCCACTCCCACCAAAGCTTCAACTTCAGGGATCTTATTTCCCATGCTACGGGCATTAATACACACTGCTTTCCATATGTTACCCCTGTTACCCATTTCCATAAAGGTATTTAATGTATCACCTACCTGGGGGCTTTCACTTACCTGGGGGCTTTCTTCACCCATCCCCAACGAATCTAGTTTAAAGCCCTCTTCAGTAGATTAGCCAGTCTACTACCAAAGATGCGTTGACCTTTCTTGGACAGATGGATGGATAAGAAGACAGAAGGACCTTTAACCTGGGAAGGACCTTTAACCTGGGAGTACAGGCAAACAAGACTGGATACCGCTGTAACTAAACTGCGAACAGAATTAGTTTATCATCTGGCAGTCAATGTATTAGAGCTGATGTTCTAGTATATAGAACCGTTTCACCTTCAAAGTGTTAGCATGGCTTTCATCTTATCTAGCTGGGTGAACCCAAGTGATAAAAGCCAGAGATGGTGTCTCGGACCCATTTGAAATGAAAAGAGATGTTCTAAAAAGATCAGCACGCTCAGTGAGTTATGCATTTTATGTGATTTAGCAATTTCTTTTGAGCTTCACATAAGGGTATATGTATATGGATGATATGATTTTTACTCCATGTATTGTTGATATTTAACAAGGCATGCTAAATTTAGCAGGAAATATTAAGATTGTTAATAGCATGCCAATAAATTTTAAGAAAACGCAAGCATTACATAGACGTCTTACACAGAGGAGATTTGGAGCTGCCTTCAGTCTTAATAGGTAGTGAACAAATTTTTATTTGTAATAAAGTAAGGTACTTGGGAATTCTTATAGACGATAAATTAACATTAGTACCACATGTTAGGAAATTTGTTAATACTGCTTTCTATAAGTTATGAATTTTAATAAGGGTGCATCATTATATAGACATATTGGATTTTTTAATTAATATAGCAATTAGCATCTGCGCCCATGGATTGCTGTAATTCTCTATTGTTTAGGTTTGTCTATGGTGCCAACACCTTGAACCAACTTTGGGCAAAAACATGAATCATATGTATCAATTCTAAATTTCCTCACATCTAATTCTCTATTTCATAATTTACCAGTGCATTCAACATTTAACTTTAACTCTTTTTATTAAGCACATCCAGAAAGTCATGGCACAGCGTGCGCTGTTTTTGACACACACCGGCCAATAAGTACAATATCACACAAAAATTAAACATTTTTACATTTTCACTCCAATCCTTCCCCTCCCCACTATCTTCTCCCTTGGCAGCTTACCAGTCAACAAATCAACCCCATGCCTCCTCCACTCCACCAGGCCACCCGGGATGATGGATCATTTAATATAAACCCTTCTGGACTGGTGTGACAAGGAATATAACTCACCCATACCACCAGGAACAGTCTCTTGTACTTCTTGTTCTCCTTACAAGCCATCCGCTCCATATGCATGAGATCATGTAACGAGTTCCTTCGCTGCCAAAAATCTGGATATTTCACCTCCCTCCATTTTACAAAATTACTCTCTTGGCGATCCACAAAGCTTTTTGGAAGAGCAGACTAATATACTTCCTTTTAACTTTCAATTCAGAGCTTTCATCAGATAACACCCTTTCTATAATCACACTCACCTCCCTTCCAGTAACATCCCCCTCCTCAATAGCCTAAACTGTTGCATACCTGGGCACACCCAAAGGGAATAACCCATGGTTCCCATCCCCACACTACATTTCTGGTGTATCTTCTATGAGCTATTTTAAAGGCATAAGCCCCCTGCTGTGAAACATATGTTTTCCTCATTACCTTGCAATGTGTCTCCCACAATCCCATACTGAATGTTAAGCTTTCAATCTTTGTGAAGTCCTTCACCAGCTGCTCTGGTTCACTTACAATGCTACTCAACTTTCTTTTTCCATCTATTTACCAATTCCATCTAAGAATCCTCCTTATCCAGTCTACGTGAAGCCACCTATAAGGAAGAAATGGAGGCACTCATGAGTGGTATCTAATCATAATCATCAAGCCAGCTAGAAACGCCACTACTACTATAAGTGTATAGGCAACAGTTTTTTTATCTCATGCAAAAAACTCCAAAGCCTTTTTATATACTACATCTATCTGGCCTCAATAATCATAATCTGTCTAAAATAAATAAATAAGACTTATATACAGTCCATCCAACAGATTTGTTTACAGCTTAGGGGGGTGGTAATTTTATAAAGACTTTTTCACATGTATGTGACCACATATGTGCATTAAAGACCTGTTATAAAATTCCAACTGTCATAAAAGTGCACACTTTTACATGATGTTTTGTACATTGCTCATAGGTGTTGCTGGGAGGTGAGGTCTGTGCTAAGTGTGGGTGAAGTTCTTAAGTATCAGTTAGATTACAAACTTCATGAATATACATGCTCACATCTTTCTTTTTTTCTGTATTTGTTTAGCTTGATATACCACATATCAGTTTCCGTGCCTACATGGTTTACACAATAAAATTATCAGCACATAAAGAACACTACAAAATTCCAAATAACAAAAAAGATAAGTACAATTTTTTAAAAATAAACATATTACCCAATAATACAAGACAGACACGATATAAGACAGAATTCCATTACTGCCAGGCATCACCATTTTAGATCCAGACCCCAACAAAAGCAAGGCTCAATCCATCACAGCTCAAATGCCAATAGAAACATGACGGCAGATAAAGACCATATGACCTATCCAGTCTTCTCTTCCATACCAACTATAAAGCTTTACAGTACCTTTATATCTTTAGAGATCTTCTGTGTTTGTCCCATGCTTTCTTGAATTGAGATACAGTCTTTGTCTCTGTTGTCTCCACTGCAAGACTATTTCACGCATCTACCACTCTTTCTGTAAAGAAATATTTCTGCAAATTACTCCTGAATCCATCTCCTTTCACCTTTATCCTATGCCCCCTCATTGCAGAGCTTTTTTTCATGTGAAAGAGGCTCTCCTCCTGTGCATTTATGTCTCAGTGATATGTAAACATCTTTATAATAACGCCTCTCTTCCACCTTTCCTCCAACATATACATATTGAGATCTTTAAGTCTGTCCCCATATGCCTTATGACAAAGTCCACCGACCATTTGGTAGACACCCTCTGCAGAGACTCAATCCTGTTTATATCCTTTTGAAGGTGTGGTCTCCAGAATTGCAAACAATACTCCAAATGAGGTCTCACCAAGGACTTATACAGAAGCACTAACACCTTTATCTTTATCTTTATTGGCATGATTTGATGAACCGCCCGGGCCGAAGCATCAGGGCGGTGTACAATACAAAAGCAGGCTACCGAAAACAAAGCTAGAAAGGAACGCCAATATCAATAGGACAGGAAAGAAGAGAGAAAAAGATTGAAAGGGGAAAGAAGCCCGAGAGGGGCTGGAGGGGTAGAGGGCAGAAGAAGGAAAGAGGAAAAGGAAAAAGGAAAGGGGACAGACAGGGGAGGGGACAGTCATGGAGGATGGGGGGGACAACCGGAGGACAAGGCACCATCGTTGGGAGGAGGGAGATCAAAGGCTTGACAAAAAAGATGTGTTTTAAGGAGAGTCTTCCTGCTGGCCATTCCTTTCCCTATGCATCTAAGCATCCTTTTGGCTTTCGCCATCACCCTTTCTACCTGTTTGGCAATCTTAAGATCATCAGAAACTATCACCCCTAGGTCCTGCTCTTCTTTCTTCTTTCTAAAATAGTGTGTTTTTAAGACAAACTAAATTTCTTAGTTGAAGTTTAAAGCCTGATTTCTAAAGGTAGGTCATTCTATAAAGCAGGGCAACGATACTCAGGGCCGGCCTCAGAGTTTGTTCATGGTTTTAGCACCCTAGATAAGCCTGACGTCTCCCCCCTCCCCCCATAGCTTTGTATGCCCTGCTCTTTGCCGCACCCTAGAATCTGCCACTCTAGGCAACCGCCTAGTTTGCCTAATGGTTGGCCCAGTTCTGATGGTAGTAAGAGGCCCTTTACTAAAGTGAGGCATGTGGTTAATGCTCAATTCAGAGTGCATTAGCTGCTTCCGCAGACCCATGCTAACTGTTCTCATGCAGGCAAGACGATTACCATGCACCAATATGCACTTAACTGCACATCGAATGATGGGGTGGGATCTCAGTGGGATTGGGGCAGAGAGTGGGCCTTGACTGCACACTGCTCTTAGTGTGGACATCAGTAGCATGTTCTAATCGCCAATATTACAGTTAGCATGAGTGCACGTAATGCCACCTCAATAAGTGGCGATAGGTGCACTCACTGTAACTGTCAATAGTTGGAACATATGTTAAGGGGTATGCCTGGATGGTAACTGTTGGGCATATGCTGGTGACGCCCCCAACAAATACTATAGTGAGGTCACACCTAATGGGCATTGATTTTGATTCAAAATGCATAATGGGGCAAAAAAAACAACCACATTTTAGTAAAAAGGCTCCTAAATGAAGTGCATGTGATAGATTCATGACAAAGTGGGAACAACAAGCTAATTGCAAGACAAAGCATGTAAAGTGTGCATTGCAGAGGATGGAATTGAGAGACTAGATAAAAAGAGTGGAAGGCTCGTTATTCCATTTACTTTGTGGTATCCAATAAGGAGGGGTCCTTTCAGCAGAGTCTGGGTCTCAAGAAGGTCCACTGGGCCCTTCATGTACCGGTTTTTCACATGAAAATGATATGTCCAATAATTCAAGCAGCCCTTATGAGATAATTCTTTGCCTCGTCCAGCCCAGAGGAAGCATATTTACATATTCTTCTCTGGGAGGATCATCGGCGTTTTCTGCGCTTTGTCACGCTCAGGCAGCATTTTCAGTTTTGCGTTCTGCCATTTGGCCTGATGACTGAAAAGTCATTATGGTGGCCTTGGCAGCCTTGCGCAGACAGCACATTCAAGTCCTCCCATACTTGGACGACTAGCTCATTCACGCAAGTTCCATGTTGGAAACCAGTCAGACGGTCTCCTGGCTGGTCACCTTCTCGGAGAACCTCGGTTGAGTGGTCAATTATTCCAAAGGAGGCCTCTGGCCACCCCAAACTGTGGAGTTTCTCGGAGCACTAGTCGATAACTGGCTGGGCAAGGTATCCCTGATGCAAGAACATTTTCTCAAGTACTCTGCACACTTTCAACTCTTTCTCCTACAGAGCTGTATGCGCGTGTGTGACTATCTTCAGACCCTAAGGTCCATAGTGGACACCATCGTTTATCGCATGGATGAGAGCACACATGCGGAGCCAACACTCCGGTTGGAGCTTTCAACACTCCTGCCCGTCCCGCTGTCCCTGGTTTCCGTGGTCTATGACTGTCGCCTCTCCCCCCTTACGCTACGTGATGCAGTCTTCTATGGTGGCATTCAGCGGCCCATCTGCTTTGGGGCATTCTCTTGCAGGCTGTTTGCTGGATTCGAGTAAACACTCACGCCAGTCTCTTGGGCGGTGGAACACTTTCCCAGTCCCAGACAACTCAGAGGACCAGGTCACCTCAGGAGGCATGTGGACGATCAACTGCTTAAAAGTCCGGGCGGTCTGCCATCCCAGGAGGTCTACTTTCTTTCCGACAATGCTATGACAGTGTCCTATTTAAACCGACAGCGTGGAAAAACCGGTCCAGGAATGGCCAGGGAGATGGCTCTTCTGCTCCCCTGGATGAAGTGTCATCAACAATTCGGCACAGCACATTGTGGGGATGGACAGAGTACAAGCAGCTTACCTCAGCTGTCACATTGTAGATCCTGACAATTGGGAACTAGCCTTCTGGGCATTTCCACAAATAGTTTTCACCTGGGGGTTCCCACAGTGGATCTCAGGCTGTCGGCACAGAATGCCAAGACACATAAGAACATAAAATATGCCATACTGGGTCAGACCAAGGTCCATCAAGCCCAGTATCCTGTTTCCAACAGTGGCCAGTCTAGGTCATACATACCTAGCAGTTTCCCGAAAAGACACAGGTTCCACAATGCTTGTACTGGGTCAAGCATTGATATCCTGGGTCCCTTCTTAATAATGGTTTATGGACCTTTCCTCCAGGAACTTGTCCAAACCTTTTTTAAACCCAGCTACACTAACAGCCTTTACTACATCCTCCGGTAACAAATTCCAGAGTTTGATTACATGTTGAGTGAAATAATATTTTCTTTTATTAGTCTTAAATAGTTTACCCTGTAGCTTCATTGCATGTCCCCTAGTCTTTCTATATTCTGATAACATAAACAATCAATCTACGTTTACCCGTTCCACTCCGTTCATTAATTTATAGACTTCTATCATATCTCCCCTCAGCCGTCTCTTTTCCAGGTTAAAGAGCCCTAACCTTTTTAGCCTTTCTTCATAGGAGTATCCTTCCATCCCCTTTACCATTTTGGTGGCTCTTCTCTGAACCTTTTCTAATAACACTATATCTTTTTAAAGATACGGGTATCAGAATTGCACACAATATTCAAGGTGCGGTCTCATCATGGAATGATATAGAGGCATTATAATATCTTTTGTTTTATTTTCCATTCCTTTCCTTATGATATCTAGCATTCTATTTGCTCGCTTGGCCGCTGCTGCACACTGGGCCGAGGGTTTTAACATGTTATCCACAATGACGCCTAAATCTTTTTCCTGGGTGGTGGTTCCTAATGTGGAACCTTGCATTGTGTAACCATAGTTTGGGTTCTTCTTCCCTAGGTGCATAACTTTGCACTTGTCCACATTAAATTTCATCTGCCATTTTGATGTCCAGTCTTCCAATTTATCAAGATCCTCTTGCAATTTTCCACAATCCTCTTGGGTTTTAACAACTTTAAATAGTTTTGTGTCATCTGCAAATTTGATAACCTCACTCATTATTCCCTTTTCCAGGTCATTTATGAATATGTCAAAAAACAGCAGACCCAGCACAGATCCCTGGGGTACACCACTATTCACCTTTCTCCATTGGGAAAATTGACCATTTAACCCTACCCTCTGCTTTCTATCTTTTAACCAGTTCCTGATCCACAATAGTACACTGCCTCCTATCCCATGACTCTTTAGTTTTGCCAAAGGTCTCTGATGAGGGACCTTGTAAAAGGCTTTCTGAAAGTCCAGATGCACTATATCAACCGACTCACCTTTGTCCACCTGCATATTCACACCTTCAAAAACACATAACAGATTAGTAAGACAAGATCTTCCTTGTCTAAAGCCATGTTGGCTGTCTCCCATTACGCCATGACTATCTACATGCTGAGTAATTTTGTTCTTTATGATGGTTTCTACCGTTTTTCCCGGTACTGACGTCAGGCTCACCAGTCTATAGTTTCCCGGATCACTCCTGGAACCCTTTTTAAAAATTGGCATTACACTGGCGCTCCTCCAATCTTCAGGTATTACAGATGATGTTAATGAAAGTTCACAGATTACTAATAGCAGGTCTGCAATCTCATATTTCAGTTCTTTCAACACCCTTGGATGTATACCATCCGGTCCAGGTGATTTGCTACTCTTCAGTTTATCAAATAGTTGTAATACATCTTCCCAATGTATCGATATTTCCTTCAATTCTTCCGCACCTTTAAATACCACTTCAGTCATGGGTAACATCCCTACATCTTCCTGAGTAAAGACTGAAGCAAAGAATTCATTCAGTCTCTCAGCTATTGCCTTGTCGCCTCTTAGTGCCCCTTTAACCCCTCTATCATCTAATGGTCCAACTGACTCTCTCACAGGTTTTTTGCTATGAATGTACTTGCTTCCACAGCAAGCTTCTTCTGAAACTCTCCCTTTGCCTGCCTTATCAATCCCTTGCATTTGACTTGCCAGTGCTTGTGCTGTTTCCAGATTTCGTCGTTTGGCTCTTTTTTCCATTTCCTGAAAGATGCTTTTTTGGCAACAACAGCCTCTCTGACCTCACCTTTAAACCATGTTGGCAGTTTTTTGGACTTCCTTCCACTTTTCTTAAAGCGTGGAATACAGCTGGTCTGGACTTCAGAGATAGTATTTTTCAACAACACCCAAGCTTGATGTAAGTCTTTAACCTTTGCAACTGCTCCTTTTAGTTTTTTCTTAACTATTTTCCTTATTTTATCATAGTCTCCCTTTCGAAAGTTAAAAGGTAGTACTGTGGATTTCCTTGCTATCCCTCCTCCACTAATTGCAATGAAGCTACAGGAGGGAGGAGTAGCCTAGTGGTTGGGGCAAGGTACTTCAGGCCGGAAGGTCGGTGGTTCAAATCCCACTAGAGGACAGCAACCTTGGGCTGGAAGGACTGGGGTTTCTAGTCCCACAGATGCTCCTTGTGGTCTTGGGCAAGCCACTTAACCCTCCACTGCCCATGTTCCCTGTAAGTATTAGTGTATGTGTCTCATATCCCTGCGTGTTAAATGTATCCCCCAATTGTGTTGTGACCGCTTTGATTGAAGGATAAGGCGGTATACAAAACTGTCTAAATAAATAAATAAAATAAAAATTAAATCAAACACAATCATGCTATGATCACTATCAGGCCCGGCCCATCCATTGAGCAAGAATGTTTTTTGCACAGGGCCCCGCGTTTCAGGGGGCCCCGCGCAAAGAACATTCTGCTTTTTTTTTTTTAAATTACATTTTAAAAAAAAACCTGTCTCTGGCTGCTGCCGCTGCCGCGTCCGTCGCAGCAGCGGCAGAATGGAGTGTCCCGCGGGGCCCCCTCTCCTCGTTGAGCCCTCTGCAAGGGCTTTCAGATTCGCGAAGGGAGAGTGCTCCCTCGCGTCTCTGTAAAGCCCGCAGGGGCTAATGGGAATTTTCCCATCAGCCCCTCGCGTCTAAAGGGGCAGATGGGAAATTTCCCATTAGCCCCTGCGGGCTTTCCAGAGACACGAGGGAGCACTCTCCCTTCGCGAATCTGAAAGCCCTTGCAGAGGGCTCAACGAGGAGAGGGGGCCCCGCGGGACACTTCATTCTGCTGCTGCTGCGACGGACGCGGCAGCGGCAGCAGCTAGAGCCAGGTGTTTTTTTTTTTTAAATTTGCCGGAAGGGAAGGGAAGGGAAGGGAAGGGGGGGGGGTTAAGACTGGTAATGGGCTGGGGGGCTGATGGAGGCTGTCTGGAAATGGGGTGATGGGGGTTAGGACTGGAAATGTGCTGGGGGGGGGGGTTAGGACTGGAAAGGTGCGGGGGGGTTTAGGACTGGAAATGTGCTGGGGGGGTTAGGACTGGAAATGTGCTAGGGGGGTTAGGACTGGAAATGTGCTAGGGGGGGGGTTAGGACTGCAAAAGTGCTTGGGGGGAAAGTACTGGAAATGTGCTGGGGGGTTAGGACTGGAAATGTGCTGGGGGGGTTAGGACTGCTAATGGGCTGGGGCTGATGGAGGCTGACTGGAAATGGGGTGGGGGGGTTAGGACTGGAAATGGGCTAGGGGGGGTTAGGACTGGAAATGGGCTGGGGGGTTAGGACTGGAAATGGGCTGGGGGGGTTAAGACTGCTAATGGGCTGGGGCTGATGGAGGCTGACTGGAAATGGGGTGGGGGGGTTAGGACTGGAAATGGGCTGGGGGGGGGTTAGGACTGGAAATGGGCTAGGGGGGGTTAAGACTGGTAATGGGCTGGGGGTTGATGGAGGCTGACTGGAAATGGGGTGATGGGGGGTTAGGACTGGAAATGGGCTGGGGGGGTGGTTAAGACTGGTAATGGGCTGTGGGCTGATGGGGGCTGTCTGGAAATAGGGTGATGGGGGGTTAGGATTGCTAATGGGCTATGGGGGGGTTAGGACTGCTAATGAGCTATGGGGGCGCTAGGACAGGAAATGGGCTGATGGGGAGGGGTTAGGACTTGAGGTGGGCTGATGTGGTTAGGACTGGTAATGGGCTGTGGGCTGATGGGGGGGTTAGGACTGGCAATGGGCTATGGGGGGGCTGACTGGAAATGGGCTGATGGGGTTAAGACTGGAAGTGGGCTGATGGGGGGGTTAGGACTGGTAATGGGTTATAGGGGGGGCTTAAACTGAAAATGGGTTGATGGGGGGCTAGGACTGGTAATGGGTTGGGGGATTGCTATGACTGGAAATGGGACTGAGTGGACGGGGAGGCTTGAACTGCAAATAGCTGATAGGGAGGGAGCTTGGAATGGAAATGGGCTGTGAGGGAAGGGAGCTAGGACTGAAAATGGGCTGATGGAGCAGCTAGGATAGGACTGGAAATGGGCTGTTGGGGGGGAGCTAAGATTGGAAATGGGCTGTGGTGGGGGCTTGAATTGAAATGGACTCATGGAGGGGCTAGAACTGGAAGTAGGCTCATGGGGGGGCTTGGACTGGAATTGGGCTGAGTGGAGGGGAGCTAGGATTTGACATGGGCTGATGGTGGGGCTAGGAAATGACTAGAAATGGGCTGATGGGGGGCTAGGATTGGAAATGAGCTGATGAAGGGACTCAGACTGAAAATGGATGGGGGAGCTAGGACTGGAAATGGGTTGATGGGGGGCTAGGACTGGAAATGGGCTGATGCAGGGACTAGAAGGGAATGGATGCTGGGTGAGACTGGAACTAGAAGGGAGCTGATGTTGGGGGAGGATTAGAATGGGATGGGGCTGGGAGAGTAAAATGGAGAGGGGAAAAATATTTTGTGTGGGAGGGATGAAAAATCTACAATTGGCCGGGTATTGGGAGAGTAAGTGGGGATTGAGGATGGAGGGGTAAAATTTGTGTGGATGAAATAAGAATGAGGAAAGAGCAAAAGGAGAAAGATTAGTATGTTAAAGCAGATGTAGAGAGAGAGGATGGAAAGAAAACTAGAAGAGAGAAGAAAGGACAAATGGACAGCAGACGATGGAGAGTTAGCAGAAAACATGAAGAAACCAGAAGAAAGTGGCTGGAGCAATTGCAACTGAAAAAAAATGCACAAAAGGTAGAAAGATATCTCTTTATTTTGAATTTATTAACTGGAATATGAAAGCTCTGGGAAATGTGCATCATTAACGTCTGCGCTTTGTTTGGTACAAGAGGAAATTGATTTATAGTTTTATTTCTACAGTGTTGTTGTACATTCCAAGTTTGGCTTTTGGGGTTCCCAGTTTAATTATTGCCTTCCTGTTTCTAAATTGCGATTCCTTGTTTGGTGATGGTCTATGTTCTGCATGTGTAACTGAGCTGAGGTATTCTGTTTATGTAATTCCTATTTGACATTGCCACTTGTTCTCTTTCCCCAGTATTCTCTGAAATGTACTGGTTTAATATTTGCAGTGTTTCCTTTTGATAGGTAGGGTCTGGTGCTTTGTGAGTCCTGGTAATGCTGTCAGGATACAGCGGGTTTGCTATGGGTTCTAAATGGGCAGCGTTTGTAGTAGTTCCTAATGTGCCTGGCGGTTGGCACTGGATTATAGTAATGTAGAAATCTTTTAGTCTTTCTTTATCCATACACTCATTAAGAGACATGTTTACTAAAAGTTAGTGAATGGTAACATTATGCAAATATTTATGCAAATAAGACCACTTATGCAAATGAGGCCCCGCACCGAGTCTCCGCACATGGCCCCGCACCCCCCTTGGGCCGCCCCTGATCACTATTGCCAAGTGGCCCCAACACCCTTATCTCTTGCACTAGATTTGGTGTTCCACTAAGGACTAGGTCTAATATGGCTTCCCCTCTGGTCGGTTCATGAACCAGCTGCTCCAAGAAGCAGTCATTTATTTCATCTAGGAACTTTATCTCCCTAGCATGTCCTGCCGTGACACTGACCCAGTCGATACCAGGGTAATTGAAATCACCCATTATTATTACTGCGCTGTAACTTTTGTTAACTTCCTTGATTTCTTTGAGCATTTCATCATCTATTTGTTCATTCTGGCCAGGCGGTCAATAGTACACCCCCACTGCCATCGCCGTCTCCTTTTTACATGGAATTTCAATCCATAGAGGTTCTACAGCAAATTTTGTTTCCTGCAAAACTTTAATCCTTTGTGACTCAATGTCCTCTCTAACATAGAGCGCAACCCCTCCACCAATTTGATCAGCTCTATCATTACGATATAGTCTGTACCCAGGTATCACAGTGCCCCACTGTTTGTCCTCCTTCCACCATGTCTCTGATATTCCAATCATATCTAACCTCTCATTTAGTGCTATATATTCTAACTCTCCCATCTTATTTTTCAGACTTCTAGCATTTGCATACAAGCATTTTAGAGACTATATTTTATTCATATTAATTTGGCTTCTCTGCTTTTGGTAGTATCCTTCAAGGATACATTCTTCCGAACCATCCGCTCTTGGGCGACTGTCGGCTTTCCCCTATTATCTAGTTTAAAAGCTGCTCTATCTCCTTTTTAAAGGTTAATGCCAGCAGCCTGGTTCCATCCCGGTTAAGGTGAAGCCCATCCCTTCGGAAGAGCCCCTTCTTTCCCCAGAATGTTCCCCAGTTCCTATCCAATCCAAAACCCTCATCTCTGCACCATTGTCTCATCCATGCATTGAGACTCCGGAGCTCTGCCTGCCTTTTGGGTCCTGCGCATGGAACGGAAAGCATTTCGGAGAACGCTACCCTGGAAGTTCTGGATTTCAACTTCCTACCTAAAAGTCTAAATTTAGCCTCCAGAACCTCCCTATCACATTTTCCTATGTCATTGGTACCGACATGTACCAAGACAGCAGACTCCTCCCCAGCGTTGATCGGTGAGTCCTTGCAGGTCCTCAATATCACGGCAGATGTCCCTGCGGAGGAGGAGGCGTTGGAGGACCCGCTTATTCATGCGGCTAGGAAATCAGAAAAGGTTTTCCCAGTCCAACGGGTGGTTCAACAGATGATTCAAGAAGAATGGGACCAGCCAGAGTCTGGTTTAAGGGGTGTCCATTCTATGGCATGATTATACCCCTTGCCTGAGCTAGAGAGGGAGTTGCTTCGGTCTCCTAGAGTGGATGCAGCCATGTTGGCAGTTACCAAGAAAACAACCATTCCTGTTGAGGGTAGCACGGCTCTTAAGGATGCTCAGGACAGGAAGCTGGACACGTTGTTAAAGCAAGCCTTTGACATTAGTGCTCTGGCTCTCCAGGCATCAGTGTGCGGGGCTTGGGTAGCCTGGGCTTGCCTGTGGTGGTCTCAGCAGCTCCAGCTTCATAGTGACCAACCAGGCGGATCACAGGGTAAAGCGGCCAGGATTGAGTCAGGAGCGGCCTACCTCATGGATAGCCAATATGATCTCATCAGGAGCTTAGCAAAGAACATGGCTTTGGTGGTAGTGGCCCATCATTACCTTTGGCTCCACAATTGTGCGGCAGATGGTTCTTCAAAGGCCTGCCTCAGCAGACTCCCCTTTAAGGGAAAACTGCTTTTCAGGGAGGAGCTGGACAAACTAGTGAAGGAGCTGGGGAAGTCTAAGGGAGGCAGACTCCCTGAGGAGAGACCGAAGCAGAGCCACAACCTCATTCCCGCGAGGTCTCAGCCGCGGGAGGCCTGGAGGTTTCGGCCGGCTCAGTCGACGCCCTTTCAGAGGGGATGCTTCCTCTCTAGGGGACAGGGTTTCCAGGGATTTCGAGGGGCAAGGTAGGGGTTTTGGCACCTCTTCCTCCGCCTCTGTTCTGAGGAAACCACAATGAGGCAAAGGGGGCCCGGGCAAAGGTTCTGCCAGTGGGAGGATTGCTGTGGAAGTTCTTCTCCATCTGGGCCCGAGTCACGTCCGATCAATGGATCTTGGAGGTGGTTCAAGAAGGGTATGCCCTAAAGTTTGCATGACAGGTCCTCCCCTCATTCATGCAGTCTCCTTGAAGATCTCCGGCCAAGGCCGCAGTGGTGGAGGAAACTCTGGCATGGCTTCTGTTGTTGGGGGCAGTTGTGCCGGTACTCAAAGACCAGTGCTGCTGCGGTCGTACTCCATTTATTTTGTGGTGCCAAAAAAGGAGGGTTCCTTTTGCCCCATCCTCGACCTGAAGAATGTCAATCGTTGCCTCAGAGTTCCTCATTTTCGAGTGGAAACTCTGAAGTTTGTAATAGTGGCGGTGCATCAGGGAGTGTTTCTAACATTCCTAGACCTCATGGAAGCATATTTACATACCCCGGTCTGCGAGTCGCATCAGCACTTTCTGCGGTTTGTGTTGCCAAGGGGACATTTTCAGTTTCAGGCATTGCCGTTTGGCCTGGCGACGGCTCCTCGCACCTTTACCAAGATAATGGTCATGGTGACTGCAGCGCTATGCAAAGAAGGATTCTTGTCCACCCATACCTTGATGACTGGTTGATCCGAGCCAAGTCCAAAAAAGAGAGTCTAAAGGCAACGGCCAGGGTAGTCAAACTCTTAAGGAGCTTAGGTTGGGTCATCAATCTGTCAAAGAGCAGATTGGTTCCCTCTCAGGAAATCGAGTATCTTGGAGCAAGGTTCAACACCGGCAGGGGCAGGGTGTTTTTGCCAGTCCAGAGAGCAAGGGAGTTTCTAGCCATGAAGGCGCCCTCCACTTGGCACTATCTTCAGGTTCTGGGGACCATGGCAGCGACGATTGAGTTAGTGCCCTGGGCCAGAACCCACATGCGACCGCTCCAGCAGTCCCTTCTTTGCTGGTGGTCCCATCAGCGTCAGCCCTTGTCCACAGTGCTATGCTGTCCCCCAGCGACCAGGGGTGCCTTGCAGTGGTGGCTCCACCCGGGGAATGTGGAGTGGGGCATGCCCCTTGAATCCCTACTGTGGTTGCAGTTGACGACAGATGCCAGTCTAAGCAGCTGGGGGGCTCAATGCAAGGGTCACTTTCCCAGGACTGCTGGATTGCCCAGGAAGCCCAGTGGTCCATCAACAGATTGGAAATGCAGGCGGTGACTCTGGCTCTCAGAGTATTTGAGCATTGGCTCTGCAAGAGGGCCGTCCGGGTGCTATCGGACAATGTGACCACAGTGGCCTATATCAACCATCAGGGCAGCACAAGCAGTCCTCTCTTAGAGGAGGAGGCAGAGAGCCTGCTGGAATGAGCCAAAGCCCATCTGTTGGCCTTGTTGGCATAGCATGTAGCTGGAGTAGAAAACGTCATAGCGGATTACCTGAGAAGATTCAAGGTAGATCATGGCGAATAGGAGCTCTATCAGGAGGTGTACGAGCAGGTGGTATGCCAATGGGGACCTCCCATCATGGATCTCATGGCTCGTTGGGGTCAGCCAAAGCGAGCTGCTTCTTCAGCAGAAGAAAGGAAAGGATGTCGGAGGGCCTGGATGCTCTGGTTCAGAAGTGGCCCACAGAGGGGCTTCTGTATGTGTTCCCTCCGTGGGCTCTTATAGTCATGGTCCTCCAGAGAGTAGAGGCCCACCGAGGCTGGGTAGTTCTGATAGCCCCGGACTGGCCACAGCATCCGTGGTGTGCTGATCTCATTCGCCTGCTGGCCGATCATCCATGGCACCTTCCGGTGAGAGATGACCTCCTGGCTCAGGGTCCCGTGCAGATGCCGCAGGTGGATCGGTTCTCGCTTACAGCCTGGCTATTGAAAGGGCAAGATTGCGTAAGAGAGGATATTCCGGCACAGTGATCACGACCTTGCTAAACGCCCAGAAGCGTTCGACCTGCCTCTCCTATGTGAGAGTCTGGCACATTTTTGAGGCCTGGTGTTCGGAACAGAAGAAGAGGCCTATGGCAGTCTCCGTTGCAGAGATGTGGATTTTTTACAGGCAGGTTTTGAAAAAGGTCTCGCTGCCAGCTCATTGTGGGTGCAGTTGGCGGCTATTTCCTGTTACAGGGGCAAGATTCAAGGCAGGGCGTTAGGACAACATCCGGACATAGGCTGGTTCTTGAGGGCAGTACAGCGCCTGCAGCCTCAGGAGAGGTCGGCGGTTCTTCCCTGGGATATTAATCTAGTTCTGGATACTGTAGCGAGGGATCCTTATGAGCTGGTGGAGTGAACCTCCTTGAAAAATTTGACTCTCAAGGAAGTTTTTCTGGTAGCTATATGTTCTGCTAGGCGTATTTCAGGCCTTCAGGCTCTGTCGTGTCGTCCGCCGTTCCTCTCCTTTTTTAAGGAAAAGGTAGTCTTGCGGACCGTACCTTCCTTTTTGCCCAAGGTGGTTTTGCCTTTTCATGTGAATCAGTCGGTATCTCTTCCTTTTTTTTCTAAGGGGAGGCACGAGTCTGCCAATGCGCGTCTGCGCCGCCTAGACATGCGCAGGATTCTGAAGCGTTACCTGGATCGCACAGTGGCATTCCGGAAATCGGAACGGTTATTCGTCTTGTTTGGGGGCCCACATAGAGGAGAGGCGGCAGTCAAGGCCTCCATTTCAAGGTGGATCACGGAGGTCATTGCTTCGGCATACATCCGGAAGGGAAGGCCGGTTTCTCTGGGGCTCTGGGCACACTCTACGCGAGCCCAAGCGGTCTCATGGGCGGAATCTAGCTTGGTTCCGCCACTGGATATTTGTAGGGCGGCTACTTGGTCTTCCCTGCATACCTTTGCCAAGCATTACCGTTTGGATGTTCAGGCAGCAGGAGATGCTGGGTTTGGAGGAGCGGTGCTTCGGTCAGGCCTTGCAGGCCCCTCCCATGCTTGAACTGCTCTGTTACATCCCAGAGGAAAGGAACTGGACTGGAGGGACGCTTAGGAAAGACTAATTAGTCCTTACCTGCTAATTAGCATTCTTAAAGGAACTCCAGTCCAGTCCCTGATCCCGCCCAGATTTCGGTTTCCGAAGTAGATGACGTGTTGCCGGCCCGAAGTTTAAGGGGACGACAGCAGAGACAGGTGCTACAGGCTCCTCGCGGAACGGTTCCAGTGACGGGGCCGTATGGACAGAATAGGTGCCCTGCCGACCTGGTGAGTGAGGGCAACTGTTGTATCAGGTAAGCCTCCTCCTCTTCGGGGGGGGGGGGGGGGGGGGGGGGGGAAGTCCCTTCCAGGGGAGGTGGGAGGTGCTACATTAGAGTTTTTCAGGTGGAGCTGGATAATCTGACGTTTGGCGACTGGACCTGAGGCAGGGGAGAATGAGAGGTTCCCCGAAACGTGACACGTCGTCTTTGACGGTCGTTTGAAGAACAGTTTGTTGAAAGGTTTACAACAGCTCTTTTCAGCTAAGTGATTTTGACAAATACATTTTCATAAATACATTTTGAACTGTTTTTTAAGGTTTTCTAATAAAATGGATGGACCGCAGTGGTGTGAGGGCAAGTCCTTTACACTTTGACGGCCTCTCCGACAAAAATTTATTTGTGACACGTAATGGTGGTTTTTTCCTTTGAATAATACTGGGCTGTTTTGCTATGGTATACCTTTTCAGACCTGGTTGGGTATTTGTATTTGGTTTTAATACTGTTTCTGACATAAAGGGCTACTTCTCTTCCTTTCCTGCCCTCTCTATCCCTCCTAAATAGATTATATCCAGGTATGGCAAATTCCTTTTCATGAGACTCATGAATCCTGGCTTCATCCTTCTCCAAACAACAAGTCCAGCAAGGGGGTGTTATATATATCCTGAGCAATTTGCATGCATTGTTTGGGAAGTGATCACCACCACATAGGTTGTGTATAGATAGTTCTTTAAATCAGGAATGCTCAGCCCCCTTTCCGCCTCCATAATATCACTATCCTGTGGGAAATCCTAGGTGATCTATGCTTTCATAAGTAGCCAAATAACTTTCTGTTCAAAGTCCTCAAATTCTTCTCTGAAATGATGATGGGCAGCGCCTGGAAAAAGTACAGCAGGCGAGGCAGCATTGTCATTTTCACCACAGCTATGTGTGCTAACCAGGAATGATAAAGCCCCTCCCATCTCTCAAAGTCCCTATACGAGGTGTGACAAAATAGAAACTAGACTGTGGCAGCCATGTCCATGACTCAATGCCAATTGGCTAACCCTTATGTCACTGTGTTGTGCAACATCTCGCCACTATTCTGTTATAATATTTTTCATCTCTTACTTTGTTTTTCATTTTGAGATTTTTTTGTAGCACACTGCTCCATCGCTTTATCACACAACTGGAAATGGCAGAAATATGGAGCAAAGAATCAACTTGAAATTTCTGGTTAAGTTGGAGAAGGGCCCAAGTAAGTGTCTCCAACTTCTCTAAAAGGCTTATGGAGAAGATGCAATGTCAAGGCCACGAGTCTTCGAGTGGCACAAACACTTCAAGACTGGCTGCGAGGAGGTGGAGGATGACCCCAAGTCAGGACGGCCTTCCACGACAAAGACGGCTGAGAACATTGACAGAGTTAATCAGCTGGTGCGGAGAGATTGCAGAATGACGGTGTGGATGATACCTGAGGAGCTCAGCCTGAACAGGGAGTCAGTGTGGACCATCTTGGTGCAGGAGCTGGGGATGCGGAAGTTGTGTGCCAAGATGGTGCCCAAGCTTTTATCATATGACCAGAAGGAACACTGGGTCAATGTTTGTCGAGACTTGCTAGAGAAGATCGGAGAAGATCCAGAGTTCGTTGGCCGAGTCATCACAGGAGACGAGACTTGGGTCTTCCAGTATGACCCTGAAAGCAAGAGTCTGAGCCTGCAGTGGAAGACTCGACTGTCACCCAGACCCAAGAAGGTGCTCATGTCCAAATCAAGGATCAAAATCATGCTGATTGCATTATTCAACCAGAAGGGAGTGATCCATCATGACTTTGTGCCTGAGGGTCAGATAGTCAACCAGCACTTCTACCAACAGGTCCTCAATTGCCTCCATGACCGGGTTCAGCGCAGCAGGCAGGCTCTGTGGAGAGACAAGTCATGGTTGCTTCACCACGACAACGCGCCCGCACACACCGCGCTCAGTGTGAGGCAGTTCTTGGCAAACAAACAGATCACAGCTCTCGACCACCCTCCATATTCCCCAGATCTCGCACCATGAGATTTCTCGCTCTTCCCCAGGCTGAAGACTGCTCAAAGGAACTCATTTTGCCTTTGTAGAAGAGATCAAGGCCACTGTGACGAGGGAGCTGAGGGACCTCAAGGAGGAGGACTTTACCGAGTGCTTCCCTACGTGGCAGAAGCAAATGCAGAAGTGCATTAACTCTGGGGGGAGGGATTACTTTGAAGGGGACAATGCATAATTTCTCTGTAGATTTTGTAATAAAACATTTATGGGACAATCTTGTTTCTTTTTTGTCACACCTCGTATACCTGCACAGAAGAGGGGAATAATTCAGCTCACATAACTGAAAAGGATATGCCACAAGTTGCACCCCTAAATATCGGACAGATTGATGCATGTGCTTAGAAGGAAATTTGGATGCAATGCTCCCATCTACTCTTCATTCAAAAGTTTGGATTTGGGCATGTTAACTTTAAAACCAGTTAGCTTGTCATATTCTTGGAGTTCCTTAACTATTATTGGCAGGGTCAGTAAAGACTGTAATACCGAAAGCGAGATATTATTCACAAAAAGCACTATTTTAAACTCTTCCCCCACTCTTAAGCCCTTAATATCAGCATTCACATGAATATGAACCACCAGAGGTTCCAACTGAGTACAAATATCAGAGAGGAGAGTGGGCAGCTGTGACTCATATCAGTGCAAGTACCCCTCATTAACCCGTATATGCACTTTCGGGCCTCTGTACATCGTGCAAATCCATCTTCTTCTGACCCTTTTCTGTTCTGTCCTTTAATTTTAATTGGCGTTCCTTTTCCCTTTTTTTCTTTGTAGCTGCTATGATCATTTTATTGTAAACCGCTTTTATGCTTCGGCCCTAGTGGTATATCAAGAATTGACTTAAATAAATAAAAATAAAAAACCCATGTGAAGGAGCACAGCCAGCCAGCATGAGACCCCGTCCCACTCTGTCAGATGCTCTCAGCACTGATTGTCAGTAATGTAGGTTGAGTTCCATGCTGCATTGAAAGCCACATCAATAGCAGAGCATACTTCACATTATCTCCCCCCTGTTATAGAACCTGCCTGATCTTCATGCACTAAAACCCCAATAAATCAATTCAATCTAGTTTAGCTAGTAGCTTGGCATCAATATTAATATTAATATTCTATCACATGCAGTGATAGAATCTGCAGTGAGTAGGGTCTTTGCCCTCCTTATATATCACAGTGATCCCAACTGTCATCATGGATTCAGATAACATCCCTCCTTGTAGTCTCGAGTTGAACAGCCTAACTAAAGGCATAACAAGGAGATACACAAATCTCATAAAATATTGGGGTGTAACCGTCCAATCCAGATGATTTCCTGGATTTGAATGACTTTATGGCCATTAATACTTCCTCTTTAATTATTTCCACCTCCATTGCCTCCCAGTGTTCTAGCCTTAGCAGTTGATGGGGATTTGCTTCAAGTACTCTTCCATATCCTGAATTGAAGAGGCGCACTCTGAGGAGAAAAACTTACTTTTTTATTAGTGCTTTTAACAATGTTTAGCTTAGTATGGTAAATCAGAATGGCAATTCCTGTATGGAAGCTGGATCTTTGTTATTTTTAAAAAAATGTATGTATAATATTTATATTGTTTTTACTTTGTTGTATGTTTTGATTTACATTACTTTATGTATGTACTTTTGTTACCCAGCTAATATTAGAGATAAGTGGATTTAGATAAGACTTGCCCAGCCCAACCTCTGATTTGTGTGATTTGATTTTGCAACTTTTTAATCTTCAGCTGTGCAGCCAATAGACTCCCAGCCCTATTTTCAAATTCATAATCACATTACTTAACCTACTGAGGTCAAAAAGAATCCTCCCTAAATGACAGTCCTTTAATTCTGTTCTAAGCTGAAGTATTATCCTACTTAAATATTCTATATTCTTTTTTGCATTCTTCTTATCACATGCTCATAATGGGGAAAGCAGTTTGCATTGAAGTTCCCGGACGTGTGACTCTTTGACCACCTTAAGCAATCTTGCCAAAGCCCCCTGGTTCCCTCTCACCGACTCCAACAGCAACTCTTCCCATTTAGCTGCCAGGACATTTCCTATTCCCCTCAGGTTCCAGGGCCCACAGTTTTGCATAATACAAAGAAATAGAGACCCACTCTCCGTCCTCCAATTCAGAGAACTGCTCTGCTCTTCCTTGATGCACAAAACTCAGCTGCCCACCTACTAAAGTCTGCACATAGTGTGGTAGCTGCAAATATGCATAAAATTGCTTGTCCATCAACTGTTAGGTCTCCTTCAACTGCTGAAAAAGGGTGCATTAAACCTTGGTCATTCAATATTAATGCTGCATGCAGGGATGGAGAATAAAACAAAGGATATTATAATGCCTCTGTATCGCTCCATGGTACGACCGCACCTTGAATATTGTGTGCAATTCTGGTCGCCGTATCTTAAAAAGGACATAGCGTTATTAGAAAAAGTACAGAGAAGAGCCACCAAATTGGTGAAGGGGATGGAAGGCTACTCCTATGAAGAGAGGCTAAAAAGGTTAGGGCTCTTTAGCCTGGAAAGAGACGGCTGAGGGGAGATATGATAGAGGTCTATAAATTAATGAATGGAGTGGAACGGATAAACGTGGATCAATTGTTTACGCTATCAGAATATAGAAAGACTAGGGGACATGTAATGAAGCTACAGGGTAAACTATTTAAGACAAATAAGAGAAAAATTTTTTTCACTCAACGTGTAATCAAACTCTGGAATCTGTTACCGGAGGATGTAGTAAGGGCTGTTAGTATAGCTGGGTTTAAAAAAGGTTTGGACAAGTTCCTGGAGGAAAGGTCCATAAACCACTATTAAAAGGGACCCAGGATATCAATGCTTGACCCAGTACAAGCATTATGGAACCTGTGTCATTTGGGGATATTGCTAGGTACGTAGGACCTAGATTGGCCACTGTTGGAAACAGGATACTGGGCTTGATGGACCTCGGTCTGACCCAGTATGGCATGTCTTATGTTCTTATGTTCTTAATACCTGAGCCAGTGTTCGCAAACTGCGCTGTGCTCACACTCCAAATGGGCTGAGCTCAAAACTAGGCGAGAAAGCTCCATTCCCTTGCAAAGGCAGGAGAACAAACACATAGGGGCTCAATTTCCAGCGACCATTCAAATATTTCCATGCCGCTTGAACCAGCCTAACATGAAATATTGAGAGGAAACTCTAAGGACATGCAAATTCCTGCTCTACCTCAATGGGAGTAAAGACAGAGCAGGAAGCCAGCCAATCCCATAAGTGCCTCGGAGAACAAGCCATATTATATAGTACCAATTTGGAAATTTCCAGCCCTTCCAACTCCAATTCCCCTTAAGATAAGCCCAGATTACTTTAGGTTTTGACCATTTGAAATGAAATTACTAATGTCCTTCTCCAGTTTCAGCACATCTTTTCGCAAAAGAGTCAATTGTAAAGGTCTGAAAGACATAGAGCAGCCTCAAAAATAGCATCATCTAGTAGGCCGCTATCTGCCCTACCGTTCCCTTAACTTATCCTTAAGGCACTTTTGGAGCAGACCCATATTAAGTGCATACAACCTCCACAAATCAACTGGGAGCTGAATTTCCAGATACTTAAAGGACTCCTCTATCCAGGGCCTGCGCTATCTGGTAAGCTGGGTAAGCGCAGCAGGGGGGCAATGGTGTTCAAGGGTGCCATGTCAAAGTTGCAGCTGCAATTGCACAATGGTGTTCCTTGCTTGTGGGAACAGCTTGTCCTGCAGACCAAAGAAGAGAAGAAAATCGCAGCCAGCAGTGCAGTGGTGTTCTGCTCTTTGACTCACGGGGCAGGCTATTTCCCTGGGCACTGAACACTATTGTGCTGCTCTCCACAATCGCAATATTCTTTTCTTCTGCCTGCAGGACAGACTGTTCCTGCAGGCATTGAAGGTCAAGATTGCATCCAGTGATGATCAGTGCTCATGGAACAAGCTGTCCCGTAGACCTAAGAAGAGAAGATGTCCATGATTGCAGCCAAGAGCACTGAAGGAAGAAGAGCCGGGCCAGAGACACACAGGCAGTAGGAGGAAAAAATTTAAAGGCATAGTGTGCTTGGGAAAGAAAGATAGAGGGAAGGGAATGGAGGGCAAGGGGTGGGAATGCTAGGGGGAGGGATAAGGGGGCAAGAGCTGGGAAGGGAATAGAGTTGGTGAGAGGCAGCAGGAGAGTGTCTGCAATAAGGGGTATACGATTGCAATGGTTGGAGGTTGAAGAAAGGGCAGAAAAGAACACAATGACTATATGCTAAAAGGTGCACCACCTACTCCCACCCCCACCAGAAGACACCTAGGCACCTCACCCCCATCCCCACCCCACGCCACACTAACATGCATACAGAGGTATGCCACCCCCGCAGCATACACACACACAAAGGTACTTGACCCACACAGTGTGAACATACACAGGAACCCCACCCCTGAACCACATATACACACAGAGGCAAGGTCCCCACCCCTACACTGCACCACATGTACAAACACTTAGGCACCCCACCCACACATCACACATCCTCTCTCTGAAGAGACAGACATGTATATAGACAACATTAATTATAAAGATTCCTCATACAGCCCCACTACCATAATGAGACACACTTTCTCATCTCCCTTGAACTCTTCCTCCATACACACACCTATACACTCACACAAACACACACACACACAAACCCAGATATGTATGACTGTGCAAATGAAGGAATGGAAAATATGTTGCTTTGTCACACAGTGCTGTTTCACATACACACGCAGTCCCGACAGACATTAACATATACAGTCCTGCTCCAGCACTCCTCATGACACACACTCATGCAGCTCTTGACACTCTCCATGACAGACATGCATATCACTCTCAACAGGCCCCGAGACACACAGGTGTGTTCTGGAGTCAGTATAGAGGCTGGCTACCAAAATGTTCAGTGGTCTTTGTTATAAACCATTGGAGACAGACTTAAAGATTTCAGTAGTATGCTTTAGAGGAAAGGCGGGATAGAGGAGATATGATAGAGACGTTTAAATACCTCCATGGCATAAATGCACAGGAGGAGAGCCTCTTTCAAATGAAAGAAAGCGCTGTAACGAAGGGACAAAGGATGAGGATGAAAGGGGATAGACGCAGGAGTAAAATGCGGAACAATTTCTTAACAAAAAGAGTGGTAGATGCATGGAATAGTCTCCCAGTGGAGGTAGTGGAGACAAGGACAGTATCTGAACTCATGAAAGCATGGGACCAACACAGAAGGTTTCTAAAGGAAAAAAAGGGACTATAGTAATTGATATGTGTATGTAGAACCCGGCAGTCTCCATGACACACAGAAAGACACAAACGCATGCACCCACTGACACTTACACATGCACAGACCCCTCCCCCCTCCAACAGTCCTTATGACACACAAATGAAACCCCCAAATGCCTGATCCTGTGAGTGAGGGAAACATGCCATTGTGTCACATTGTAAAGTGTGAACTTTTTGACTTGTTTTAGCTTCGCTGCAGGGCACCAAAAATGCTGGGCCTCCTTCCTTTCCTCTCGTGACATGCTTCTAGGGTGATATTTATCTTTATGTTCCAGTCAGACAGCCATTTGACTTGTCCAAGCCATGATATTATCAATAATGTCATATGGATGCAAAAGTTGGACAGTGAAAAAGATAGACAGGAAGAAAATTGATGGCTTTGAATTTATTTATTTATTTTTTTAACATTTTCTTATATACCGCCTTTCATGATATCAAGGCGGTTTACATTGAACAAACTGAAATTACATTGAACAGGGCATTATAACTTGGAGATAACTATTTTACAGGGAACATGGGCTATGGAGGGTGCTGGCGACGAATACTGTGCATACCATGGACTGCCCGAAGAACAAACCAGTCAGTACTAGAGGAGATCAAACCTAAGCTTTCCTTAGAAGCTCAGATAATAAGACTTCGGCTTTCATACTTTGGACACATCATGCAAAGAGAGAGAGATCATTGGAGAAAGACATAATGCTGGGCAAGGTAGAAGGTCACCGTAAAAGAAGAAGGCTGGTAATGAGATGGATCATTACAATAACAGCAGCTATGGATATCAACAATGAGCCACTTAGCTGAAGACCTAAAAAAATTTAGGTCAACTATCCAGAGGGTCGCCAGGAGTCGACACCGACTCGATGGCACTTAACAACAACAAATACTGGTCTGTTGTTGCAAGAGTAGAGTGAATACCAAAATGTAAAAATAGAATACTCTCAATTTACTTCAGAAAGTGTAACTAATTGACTTGCTTACTTTATCTCAAGCACTTTTGCCATACGGTAAACCAAATTATTCAACAGTGGCAGTGGCAATGAGAGGTCTCAGAACTTACGGGCTGCCAATGGTTAGTTTGAAACACCTACTGGACAAACGCCCTATGTACATTTTTTGAGGTCGTTGATGTACATAGGGCGTTTGTCCAATAGGTGTTTCAAACTAACAATTGGCGGGCTTAACAGAGATGCGAGGGAGACACGCTCCCTTCGTGCCTCTCACAGCCTGCACGGAGGGAGGGAGGGACGGATCGACCTTGCAGAGGGGGCCCCCGCGGGTCAGTCCATGCTGCCGCGGCAGCAGAGGGGGCCCCGCGGCGGCAGCCAGCAGGTTTTTTTTTAAATTTTATTTTAAAAAAAAAAGCTAACTTCCATTTTTGTGGGCCCTTGCCAGCTGTGGGCCCTACACCATGGCGTACATGGCGTATAGGTAAATCCGGCCCTGCCTCTGCCACCATGCTGACATTCCCTTCTGCAGGTGGTGCTGGTGGAGCGCAGTCTTAGGCCATCCAGTGTGCGGGTAGGCGGCTGCCTATGGTGCGTGTTCTGGGGTAGAGGTGCCTTCATAGGTGTCCACGCTTCCCCCCAGCACCGCCTGCCAATGTTCCATGCCCTTGGGGGTAGCTGCTGGGTACTATCCCCTGTGACACTGTGGGACACACAGTCGTGCCCATGTTGAGCCTTCAGCAGTTGCTGTCTGGCTGCTCTGCTGTTTTGGCATTCGTATGGGCCACCTAGGCATCACCCTAGTCCGAACTGTGGCCCAGCTGCACCACAGCATGTGCCGCCTGCGGCCCTCTGTATCCCCTTTTCTGGCTTCTGTCCAGTTGCCGTTCCGACATGCCCGCCCTGCTGTTGCCGCACATGTGCACGCCATAGGACATCTGTCCAATGGAGAGGAAAACCCTGCACAGCGCAATTTCACTGTGGGCTCATTCACTTTGTATGGGGACGGAGCATAGACCCTTTCACGATTAAGATTGTTTTTTTAGAGCTTTCCCGGGGGGGGGGGGGGTTGATGGTACCCATTAATATCACTATTGGCCAGCTTGGTTATGTTTTTTTCCAGTTTGTTGAGGTCATTTTCAATGTTTATGTGCCCTTTTGTTCTGTGCATATGTATCACACTTATCACTTTTTTTAGGTTTCCCTGCCTATGCTGTACATTGCTGACACTTAAATGGTTTCTCTCCCCTGAACTGTGCATTTAACGGCAGATTTTCAATCGCGTTAGGATTCAGCTCTTCAGACCAGCGCGTTAGTGTGCAGGGAGCCTCTCCCCGCCCACACTCCGCCCATTTACCCCTTCTCTCTGCCCTCTCTCCACCTTCTGCGGTGTTTTACCGCGCCACGGAGCTTTACGATCGTTAACGCATCATAACGCGCGTTATGTAATGTTAACGCTCGTTAGTGCATCATAACGCGCGTTATGATGCCCTAACGATCATTAACGTTACATAACGCGCATTATGTACCGTTACCGCAGTTTAGTAAACATACCCCTAAGTGTTTTTATCAACTCCTTATTTATTGGATTTATAAAAGAGCTGCGCAACCATGGGTGCAGAGATAGAGTGGCAGTAGTATCTGTGGAACAATAACAGGCGGGAGAAAAGGCAGGAAAAGCTAAGTGGCTGTTACTTTTGTAGATCTTTTTTTGGTTAAATAATAAACACATTGATTGTGTTTCTTTCAATCACATTAACCCTTTGCTATTATAGCATGTCCCTGCAGTGTTAAATATTTACTTCTCAGTACTAATTTTTATTCCATTGTAGGCTTGGAATTTGTCCCTTCACTGCAATTTTCTTGTTACAACATTTGATTATAAGGAGAAATATTAGCAACATATGAACAGAGTTCACAAAGTAGTTTTGGGAAATGGGGGCAGGGTTGCAACCTACCATTAATAGTAATGAGGCCAGGGAAGCCAATCTATAGATTGCAGGGGGGTGCCAGAGACTCTAGCACCGGCCCTGTCCAATGCAATGGAAAATCCTGCTCCATCTCTCTGAGCACCCAGCTCACATCCAGGGCCTCCAACTTGTCCATATTCAATTTCATGCTTGCAATTGCACCAAATGACTTAAACTCCTCTAACAGGTTGCCCAACAAAGCCTTCAGTTTTGTTGGCTGGACCAACAAGTCATCAACAAAGGCTGCTAGCTTAGACATACTTTCCCTATCACCACCACTTACACCTTCCTTTTATGATAAATAATTCTCAAAAAAAGATCCAAAGTTAAAACAAAGAGCCAGGTGATAACGGACACCCCTGCCATGTCCCTTGTTGCAGTTCAAATCAATCTGTGATTTCTCCATTTACCAAAACAGCAGCCTTAGGCACAGAGTACAAAGGCTATATGACTTGCTGAAACTGATCTCCTAGCCCATACATCTTCAGAATTTCAAAAAGATACAGTAAGTCCAACCCACCCTATTGAACACCTTCTCTGTGTCAAAACTTATCAGCAGTGAGGGTGTGTGAAGATACCTCACCCATCCTAATGAAGTTAAAGTCTTCCTTAGGTTCACAACCACATATAGATCTCTCACAAAACCAACCTGGCTTTCATGAATCAAGCCTGGTAGCACCAAAGCCAGCTGATCTACCATGATTTTCACTAAACAATTTTAAGTCAAAGTTCAGCAGTGAAATTGGATGGTATGATTCCAGCCTCATTGGGTCCTTCCCTGCTTTGACAATGATCATTATCAAGGCATGGTTTATATCATAGGGTTAAACTCCGTCCACAATCAATGCATTGAATGCATTTGTCAAGTGCATATATAGCTGATCCTGCAGAAATCTGTAAAACTCCACACTAAGGCTGTCCAGCCCTGGAGCTTGAAAACACTGGGATACCTGAATACCTCTCTATATCGCCTCTGCTTGCACCTCTGCATCTGACTGCCTCATCGAGCACTCCATAAGTAGGGGCAAGACTACACTAACTAAATAGGAATGCATTTCATCCAAAGTGACAGCTTCCCCAGTGTACAGCGCTTAGTAATATTCAGCCAACACAACGCTGATATCATAAGTGGACGTACAAAGATGTTCCTGACTATCTCAGACAGCTGACACTAAGCACGATCCCTGCCATTCCGTTAGACGCCTGGCGAGCAACTTCCTAATCTTGTTACCATATTGATAAAGTTGGAATTTGTAGTACAAGAGCAACTTCTTTGCTCTTTGGTGCAGCAAAGTATTCAAAGTCGCCTGCATTTCCAAAAGCCTAGCCTTCATATGTAAATCTAGGTGCCAGGCGTGCATTTTATGAGCTGTGCAAACCTCCCTTTCCAACTGCAATATACTGGCGTTAATCTCTCTGCGCCTGCGAGCTGCATAGAAACATAGAAACATGATGACAGAAAAAGACCACATGGCCTATCTAGTCTGTCCTTCCATATCAACAACTACAACAGTCCCCTTTTTACCTTTAGAGATCCTCTGTGTTTGTCCCATGCTTTTTTGAATTCAGTTACTGTCCTCATCTCTACCACCTCCACTGGGAGACTATTCCATGGATCCACTACTCTTTCCGTAAAGAAATATTTCCGCATATCACTCCTGAATCTATCCCCCTTCACCCTCATCCCATGTCCCCTCGTAGCAGAACTTGCTTTCAATTGAAAGAGGCTCTCTCCCTGAACATTTATGCCATGGAGGTATTTAAACATCTCAATCATTCCACCTCTATCCTGCCTTTCCTCTAAGGTGTACATATTAAGATCCTTCAGTCTGTCCTCATATGCTTTATAATGAAGGCCACTAATCATTTTAGTAGCCACCCTCTGCACCGACTCCATCCTGTTCACATCCTTTTGAAGGTGTGGTCTCCAGAATTGCACACTATACTCCAAATAAGGTCGCACCAAAGACGTATACAGAGGCATTATCACCTCCTTTTTTCTGCTAGCCATTCCTCTCCATATGCACCCAAGCATCCTTCTAGCTTTTGCCGTTGCCTTTTCTACCTGTTTAGCTACTTTAAGATCATCAGACACAACCATGCCTAGGTCCCACTCTTCTTTAGTGGACAAAAGTACTTCACCCCCTATACTATATTGCTCCCTAGGATTGCTGCAGCTCAAATGCATGACCTTGCATTTTTTAACATTAAATCCCAGCTGCCAAATTCTAGACCATTCTTCAAACTTAGCTAGATCTCTCCTCATGTTATCTACACCTTCCTGGGTGCCTACTCTATTGCAGATTTTGGTATCATCCGCAAAGAGGCAAACCTTACCCGACAGCCCTTCCGCTATATCACTAACAATGATGTTAAAAAGAATCGGACCAAGGACAGATCCCTGAGGTACACCACTGGTAACATCCTTCTCCTCAGAGTGAGCTCCATTTACCTGTTCTGTTTGTCACCTCCCACCCAACCAATTTCTAACCCAAGCAGTAACTTTAGGGTCCATCCCTAGGGTGCTCAGTTTGTTTATAAGTCGCCTGTGAGGAACAGTGTCAAAGGCTTTACTGAAATCCAAATACATCACATCTAGGGCTCTCCCTCTGTCCAACTCCCTGGTCACCCAGTCAAAGAAATCAATCAGATTTGTCTGACAAAATCTGCCTCTGGTGAATCCATGCTGCCTCGGATCCTGTAATCCGCTGGACTCCAGAAACCTCACTATTTTCTCTTTCAGCAGCGTTTCCAATAATTTACTCACCACGAGAGTTAAACTAAGTGGCCTGTAGCATTCAACTACATCCTTACTTCCGCTTTTGTGTAAAGGCACCACATGAGCCTCTCTCCAGTCCTTTGGCACCACTCCCAACTCCAAAGAGGCATTGAAAAGGTCAGTCAGTGGAGTTGCTAGAATGTCCCCCTCAGTATTCTAGGGTGTATCCCATCCGGTCCCATTGCTTTGTCTACTTTAAGTTAAGCTAGTTTGTCATTAACACAGTCTTCTGAAAATTGTTCAAGATGTCCCTCGCTTCTGTTCCCGTTTGTGGGTGTTTTCTGAGGTCCTGCTCCTGGTTCTTCATCTGTGAACACAGAAAAGAAATATTTGTTAAGCAATTCTGCTTTATCCTCATCAGCTTCTACATATTCCTCCCCTTCACCCTTGATTCTGACAATACCACTTCTGCCCTTCCTCTTCTCACTAACATATCTGAAAAATGTCTTATCCCCTCCCCCCCATCCCCCCATTTTATTGCATTGGCTGTTTCCTCCTCTTTTTGAATCTTTGCTTTCCTGACTACTTTGCTAGCTTCCAAATATAGATGCCTGTCTTCCTCTCTCTGTTATCTCTTGCATTTCATGAAGGCCTCCCTCTTTTTCTTCACTTTTTCAGCTACTTCTTTTGAAAGCCATAGCGGTCTCCTTTTCCTTTTACCTTTATTTACCATTTTAACAAAAAGGTTGGTTGCCCTTAAAATATCCCCTTTCAGTTTTGCCCACTGTTTTTCAACATCCCCCAGCTGTTCCCATCCCACTAACGACTCCCTGAGGTATTGGCCCATCTTGGCAAAGTTAGTCTTTCTAAAGTCTAAGACCCTCTCCTTTGAATGGATTCTAACAGCCCTAGTCCTAATACCGAACCACACCATCTGGTGATCACTGGATGCAAAATGATCTCCCACTACAACATCAGAAACACTTTCACTATTGGTAAGCAGCAAGTCCAGTATGGCCCCTTCACGTGTGGAGTCTGTTACGAATTGCTTGAATAGTTCTCCCTGTAGAGAATCCAGGATCTCTTTACTTCTAGATGATACTGCAGCAGGAATGTGCCAATCAACACATTATCAATAATGAGCATCTCGGAGAGGTGGGAATGCTGGCATGATTGATTTCATTTTCTGGCAGTCTACTCAAGCGTTGAAACAGGGCATGGAATACACATTTGCCCGAAACGCAGTACTGTGTACTCTTTTGGCAACTGCTGCTGCTGTTCGTCTTATTTGAAGTTCAAAGAGGGCGTTTTTGAAACTGCTACCGAAGTTAAAAGAAACGCGGAGAGATAAGTAACGATTTTCAACTTCGAACTCGTATATACAAGTTTAAATTATGGTTTTGTTGTAGGTGGCACCAAATTGTGGTGGTTTTTTCACCTTCATTCATGGCTTTGGTATGAATCTATTTAAAAACATTCAAAAAATTGAGTAAAATGGAAGTAACAGCTTCAAGAGGCTGTTTTAACCTCATGGCTGATCTTCCGACAAAACATACATTTACACGTTAGCTCATATACTTAAACTTTTTCACTCTATTTTTGTCCAGGAATCAACACATTATGACATCCCCTCTCAGGGCTGCTTTAACTATTTCCCAAAACAGTGCAGGAGTGTCTTTGTGCCCCATGCAAGCCTTTACAAAGTTGTCCCACCTTTTTTTTCAGAATGAGAGCAAAACAATCATCCTGGTGTACACAAGTCCAGGGGAGACCACCATGGCCTATGCCGCACATCCCTATTCTTCCACCCCAGATCCACCCAAATCAACGCATGGTCTGAAACTTCAAAAGGTCCTATGGTTGCATCCTCTGCACAGTAAAAGAGAAGAGCAGATACAGACAAATAATAAATGTGAGAGCTAGAGTTGTGTGCCCTAGATAAGTGGGGAATGGTCCCTCTCTTGAGAGTGTAACACTTTCCAACGAGCATCCACCCACTGAAACCAGTTAACCGCATTTAGCAGGCACCCTATCTTGCCCTCCACTTGGTGAGGCGGTGGGGGGGGGGGGAAGGGGGCGGGTCCGACACATCCATCTAGGGATTCAAAATCCCATTAAGATTACTCTTCCACTACTATTGGATGGTCAGGCAAGTGATCCAACTTCACTGCCAATCTGGAGGAAAAGCTGTGGTCACTCCTTCAGCAATCACATACCTACCTTTAGGATCTCAAACTTCTTTCACACTCAGAAACTGCACCCTTTTACCAACAAGTATCACTACACCACACTTCCTGTCATTTATAGGTGCACCAAACACTTTCCCCACTCAATCTCTCTGCAATTTCTGCAGCTCCAAATCACTCTGTTGAATTTCCTACAGCAACGCCACAGCTACTTGATGTTGTTTTAGGGACTGCAGCACCTTACACTGCTTAATAGGGGAGCCAAGCCTACAAACATCCCACAAAATCACTCCCAGACTGACTAGCATCACATTACCTCAGCCAAGCAGTCCAAAACACATTCCTATAGAGGAGACCCCCAAACCTAGGGTCCCTCCCAATATACAGATACCCCATAGTGCACACACCCTCCTAGTCCCTGAACCACTCAGAACCAGCCACTGACAAAACCTAACCTCTCTGCCCCTCACACTTGCCTTAGCTCTCCCCCCTCCCCTTGTCTTCTCTGTCACCGTTCCGCCCACCTGAAGAGGTCTTAAGAACTTAAGAAATGCCATACTGGGTCAGACCAAGGTCCATCAAGCCCACTATCTTGTTTCCAACAGTGGCCAATCCAGGTCCCAGGTACCTGGCAGGTTCCCAAAAAGGAACACAGGTTCCACAATGCTTGTTCTGGAGTAAGCAGTGGATTTCCCAGGTCCTCTTTAATAATGGTTTATTGACCTTTCCTCTAGGAACTTGTCCAAACCTTTTCTAAATCTAGCTACACAAAAAGTTTTACTGCATCCTCCGGTAATGAATTCCAGAGTTTGATTACTCGTTGAGTAGAAAAATATTTTCTCTTATTAGTCTTAAATGGGCTACACTGTAGCTTCATTGTATATTCTCTAGTTTTTCTACTTTTTGATGGCTTAAACAACCGATCTACGTTTATCCGTTCCACTCCATTCCATAATTTACAGACTTCTATCATATCCCCCTTCAGCCATCTCGTTTTTAAGCTGAAGAGTCTTAACCTTAAGCCTCTCCTCATAGGGGTGTCCTTCCTTCTCCAGGACCAAGCAGGAAGTCAGTCCTCACATATGGGTGACGTCGGCGCCGACGGAGCCCTCGTGGAGCAATTTTCCCCAGCTTTCAAAGAAAGCCTTTGGGAATTGCAGCGCGCATGCGCGGTCCCCTTCCCGCCCAAGGGTGCCATCTTGCTCAGTCTTCTTTTTTACGCGGAGCCCTACAGACGTTGTTTGTACTTCACCGCTAGAAAAGTTGATTTTATTTGTCTTTTTTCTTTTTCACTGGCAGCCCTGTCTTTTGACCTCGCAGGGGCCCTTTTTCCCCCGATGGCTGCCAGCGGGTTTAAGAAGTGTGATCGGTGTAAGAAGCTCATGTCTCTTACCGACACACACGACTACTGCCTCCGCTGCCTCGGAACCGATCATGACCCGATGATCTGTGGTCCGTGTGGCAAGATGTCCTCAAAAGCGTTGAGGAGTCGGCAGCATCAGCGGGAACATATCTTCTCTGACTCCAGCCGGGCCCGGACCTCGTCAGAGGCTTCGACGTCTCGGGACTCTGGTCCAGAGCATCGTCGAAGTTCCTCTGAGCGGGGGTCTCCTACCCGGGAACATCATCGGAAGAAGAAACCCGCGAGGGCGGGATCGGTGGACGCTCCTGGTTCCTCGAGGGCCAGGTCGCATAGCCCCGATAGCCGTCCCAGGTCCTCAGAGATGGAGAGGCCTTCCAAACATCCTCGTCTCGAGATGGACTCGCCCGCTCACGTGAGTACTGTAGTCCTCGTGGACTCGCCTCCGAAGGAGCCGACGTTGGGCCCGACGCCGTCGGGGCCCGAGTCGGGGGCTGCTGGGTCTCCTGAGCTCGGACTCAGGTTGACGGCCTTGGAGAGCAGTCTGACTGCCTTCATGGACCAGCAGTGGGCATTGATCGCTGGCCTCACCGGTGCTTCTGCCCTGACCACCGGGACGTCGACGTCCAAGTCGACCCCGGAGACCGAGCCGATCCTCGAGTCCATGAGGGCTCGAGTCAATCCTCGGTCACGGTCTCCTTCGGCCTCCCGTTCGGGACCGAGATCGTCGACGCCGACGCCCTCGGCGTCAGGGCGGACGGCATCGATGCCCGCCCGACCGGAGCCGCTCAACTCCTCCTCCGAGGAGTCAGCCTGGGAATCCGAGGACGAAGAGTCACCTGGTTCTTTTCGGACTCGATGTGTCCCATCAGACTCCCCCGAGTCCGAACCTCGGAGACGGTCCCCCCCAGAGGATGCCCGGTTCTCGGACTTCGTGCGGGATATGGCCAAGGCCTTGGCCTTCCCCGCGGATCCCGAGGAGGAGCCTCGAGTCGAAGAGCTCGATGCCCTCCAGTATGACTCTCCCCCAAAGAAGGCCTTTATTGTACCGGTTCCTCCGATGCTGGAACGACTTCTCTTCCGCATGTGGGAGAGCCCGGCGTCGTCACCGGTGTTAAGCAAGCGGGTCGATTCCATTTATCGAGTCCGCAAGAGCCCCGGGTTCCAAAAGGCACAGCTACCGCACCATTCCATGGTGGTGGAATCGGCCATGCATAGACTTAAGAGTCAGAAAATGCACTCCTCGGTGCCTCCCGGTCGGGAGGCTCGAAGCCTGGATGCCCTCGGTAGGAAGTGTTTCCAGGGCTCTATGCTTGCTTGTCGAGTCCAGACCTACCAGCTCTATATGGGCATGTATCTCCAAGACCTGGCTAAAGAAATAGCCGGGTTCTCTGCTGGTCTCGCCGAAGAACCTTTGCAGAGGTTCCAAGCCTTGTCAACTGGTATTCTGGAGTGCTCAAAGTTTATCTCTCGAGCAGCCTACAATGGCTTTGAAGCATCGGCTCGAGTAGCCGCAGCCGGCATCGGTGGCCGCCGACAGGCTTGGCTTCAGTCATCTGACCTCGAGCCATGGATGCAGGACAAGTTGGTCGATGTCCCCTGCAGAGGTGAAAACCTCTTTGGCAAACCCATGGATGAGAAGGCTGCACAGATCGAGACCGAGACTCTCACCAGGACTCGGCTCTCAAGGAAAACCTCTGCCCCTTCTCAGAAGAAGAAGGGCTCGGGGAAAAAGCCCTCTTACCCGAGGAAGGCGGCTGCCTATCAACACTACCCTCATTATCAGGCCTCAGCAGCTCCCCAACAGGGTAAGCAAGCCAAGGGACGGGGTAATGGGTCCCATAGGCAGCAAGCCCCCAAGCCTGCACCACCGGCCCCTGCTCAGCAGGGTGGGGGTTTTTGACTTCATCAGCATAGCCTCTCCCCCTCAGCTGGTTTCTCTCAGCACAGGAGGCCGGCTGGTCCACTTTGCCCACAGGTGGTCCAACATCACTACAGATACCTGGGTGCTTCACATAGTCCAAGAAGGCTATCTTCTGCACTTCCACCAGGTACCTCCCTCCTACTTTCCAGGGGAGCCTCTCAGACTCCCTCTCCACAGGGACTTACTCCTTCAGGAGTTAGCAAGTCTTCTTCAGGACCAGGCTGTGGAACCGGTGCCCCACCACCTGAGAGGTCAAGGCTTTTACTCCAGGTACTTTCTGATACCAAAAAGAACAGGAGGCCTCAGACCCATCCTGGACTTGTGGAACCTCAACAAGTTCCTCGCAAAGGAAAAGTTCAAGATGCTTACCCTTGGAATCCTGCTGCCCTACCTCCAGCAGGGAGACTGGCTATGCTCCTTGGATCTAACATCCACCCCAGCCACAGACAATATCTCAGGTTTGTTGTGGGGGGCAATCATTACCAGTACAGAGTACTACCCTTTGGCCTATCCTCCGCACCAAGGGTGTTCACCAAATATCTAGCAGTGGTGGCGGCTTATCTAAGGCTTCAAGGCCTCTTTGTATTTCCATACCTGGACGACTGGCTCATCAGAGCACAGTCTTCCCAAGAGGCCACTCACGCCACGCACCGCACTGTGGCTCTGCTCCAGCACTTGGGCTTGGTCATAAACTTCGCAAAGTCCACTTTGCTCCCCTCTCAGGATCTCGAGTTCATCGGCGCAAGATTAAACACGCTTCAGGCGCGAGCCTTTCTGCCTCTCGACAGGGCAAACAGGCTCATGGATCTTGCCAGCCACTTTCACAGCAATTCCCTGGTCTCTGCCAGGCAATTTCTGAGACTGCTCGGCCATATGGCTTCCACAGTCCATGTGACCCCCAATGCCCGCCTGAACATGCGGCCTGCTCAATGGTGCCTTCGCACGCAATGGCATCAGGCCACTGGGAGCCTAGCGGACTCCGTACAGATCTCCGACCCGCTGGTCTCTTCTCTGCAATGGTGGCTTCATCTGCCAAACCTAGTGCTAGGAATGGCTTTTCAGTCTCCTCCGCCTTCTCAGGTCCTGACGACCGATGCTTCTCTCCTGGGTTGGGGAGCACATTGCCAAGGGTTTAAAAAAAGGTTTGGACAAGTTCCTGGAGGAAAGGTCCATAAACCATTATTAAGAAGGTACCCAGGATATCAATGCTTGAACCAGTACAAGCATTGTGGAACCTGTGTCCCTTGGGGAAACTGCTAGGTACGTATGACCTAGATTGGCCACTGTTGGAAACAGAATGCTGGGCTTGATGGACCTTGGTCTGACCCAGTATGGCATATCTTATGTTCTTATGGACATGTACTCAGGGCCTCTGGACTCCTTGGGAGTCTGCCCAGCAGATCAACTTCCTGGAGCTCAGAGCTATCCGCCTAGCTCTGAAGGCTTTCTCCCACCTCACTTCTCACCAGTCTGTGCTGGTCCAGATGGACAATCAAGTTGCGATGTTCTACGTGAACAAACAAGGCGGCACAGGCTCCTTCCTTCTCTGTCGGGAAGCACAAAAGCTGTGCTCTTGGGCCGTCAGCCGCGGCATCCTCCTCAAAGCTGTTTATCTCCCGGGTCAAGAAAATTGCCTGGCAGACAAACTGAGCAGAATCCTCCAGTCACACGAGTGGAGATTGGATCCGTTAGTGCTTCAGCGGATCTTTCTCAAATGGGGCCTGCCCACCATGGATCTCTTTGCCAGTCCTCTCAACCGGCAACTTCCCCAATTCTGCTTTCGACAACCGCATCCTCTCAGAGTAGCGCTCGTATGCTTTTCTTCTCTCCTGGTCCACAGGCCTTCTGTATGCCTTTCCTCCCATGCCACTGGTGTCTCGGACGCTCTTCAAGGTTCTCCGGGACAAAAGCCTCAATGATCCTCGTGGCTCCCCGGTGGCCGAGACAGCCCTGGTTCCCGCTTCTGATACAGCTGGCGGTGGACACTCCTCTCCCTTTGGGGTTTCAGCCTGATCTCCTCACCCAGGATCACGGGACTCTCCTACACCCCAACCTCCGGTCCCTTCATCTGATGGCCTGGCTGCTGAAAGGGTAGTCCTTGCTCCCCTCCTGCTGCCTCCAGATGTGGAGGAAGTCGTCTTGGCCTCCAGGCGACCCTCCACCCGGAAGTCCTACGCTCTTAAATGGCGTTGGTTCTCCGTCTGGTGTGCTCAGCAGTCTCAAGATCCCTTCTCCTGTTCGGTATCAGTGGTCTTGCAGTACTTGCTTCGCCTCTCCGATCTTGGACTTAAGTCCAACTCGATCAGGGTCCACCTCAGTGCTCTTTCTGCGCATCACATGCCGGTGGATGGCAGACCTCTTTCCAGCCACCCTCTAGTGGCTCGTTTTCTCAGAGGCCTCCTTCTCCTTAAACCACCTTTGCGCCCACCAGCCCCTGACTGGGATCTAAATGTGGTGTTGCAGTGGATTACCTGTCCGCCTTTTGAACCTATGGCTACCTGTCATCTTCGTTTTCTTTCTTGGAAAACCTTATTCTTGGTAGCCCTCACTTCTGCTAGACGCGTTAGTGAGCTACAGGCCCTAGTATCTGATCCTCCTTACACTAGGTTCTACAAGAATAGGGTAGTCCTATGGACTCACCCTAAGTTTCTTCCTAAAGTGGTTTCCCCTTTTCACATCAACCAGGAGGTGGTACTTCCGACCTTCTTTCCCAGGCAAACACTCCAGCCGAGCTGAAATGGTCCTGCATACCCTGGACTGTAGGAGGACGTTAACCTTCTACCTTGACCGTACGCGGGAGCACCGAAGGGCTGTTAAGCTCTTCGTGTCTTATGACCCCAATAAGTTGGGGCTCCCTGTCTCCAAGCGTACTCTGTCCATCTGGATTGCTGACTGTATCGCTTGGGCTTATGAGGGAGCCGGCCTCCCGTTGGAAAGTCGAGTCACGGCTCATCGTGTTAGGGCGAAGGCTGCGTCAGTGGCTTACCTCCGCTCTGTTCCATTGGCAGACATCTGCCGGGCCGCTACTTGGTCTTCAAGCCAGACTTTTGCAGCCCATTACTGCCTGGAGAGGGAGTCCCGCAGGGACAGTGCTTTCGGACAGGCAGTCCTCCGTAATCTCTTTGAGGTATAGGCAACTCCTGCCCTCCGTCCCGGATGTTGGGCTACCGGTTGGAGGCGTACTCAGAGAAGATTCCTTCCTTCTGTGCTACTGAGCTTGAGGGAGCTCCTTTTTTGTGCTTAGGGTCTCCAGTAGCCTTAAGCTTGGGAGTCCCATATGTGAGGACTGACTTCCTGCTTGGTCCTGGAGAAAGAGTAGTTACTCACCTGTAACAGGTGTTCTCCAGGAGCAGCAGGAATCAGTCCTCACAACCCTTCCTCCTCCCCTTGGAGTTGCAGTCCTATGATTTCGTTTTTGCTAATTTTTTGCTGTCTTTTAGCTATGTCATCAGACTGAGCAAGATGGCACCCTTGGGCGGGAAGGGGACCGCGCATGCGCGCTGCAATTCCCAAAGGCTTTCTTTGAAAGCTGGGGAAAATTGCTCCGCGAGGGCTCCGTCGGCGCCGACGTCACCCATATGTGAGGGCTGATTCCTGCTGCTCCTGGAGAACACCTGTTACAGGTGAGTAACTACTCTATCTCCTTTACCATCTTTGCTGCTCTTCTCTGTACCTTTTCCAATTGTGCTTTATTCTTTTTAAGATATGGTTACCAGAATTGCACACTGGTGCAAATAAACAAGAACATATAACCCCCCTCCTACATCAACTCCACTGGCTTCCTATCACTGAACGTGCTAGATACAAATCTGCCCTGACTGTATTCAAGATAAGAAATCACATGACAGCGGGAGCTCTAGAGGAGATGTTCTACACCAGAGACAATAACAGACCTAGGAGACAGAGTACAATTGACACTATCCCTACACCCTCTGAATACAAAAGAGCAAAGGAATCAATGACAAAGAGAGCATTCTCGCTTGCAGCACCAGCCATATGGAACTCTCTCCCTGGAAACTTAAGGTCCACCACTGACATGAAGGACTTTAGAAAACAACTAAAAATGTTCCTCTTTACTGATCATATCCATGTAACCACTTAACTCTTAACTAGTTAAACCACACCCACTCACTGTATGTACATATGTTCTTTGTAAATAAGTTATGCATCAGTGCATCTCCAGCATGCCACCCCCCTCAAGTTTCATAAGTTCCTTGTAAATCCTGTGAGTTATAATGTAAACCGCTTTGATTCAATGATAAAGCGGTATATAAGAACTGTTAAATAAATAAATAAATATTCATGGTGCAGTTGCACCATGGAACAATACAGAGACATTATAATATCCTTGGTTTAATCTCCATTCCTTTCCCTATGATTCCTAGCATTCTATTTGCTTTCGTGGCAGACGCTGCACATTGGGTGGAGGGTTTCAAAATATTATCCATGATGACGCCTAAATCTTTTTCCTGGGTTTGGGTTGTTCTTTCTTACACGCATAACTTTGCACTTGTTCACATTAAATTTCATCTGCCATTTGGATGTCCAGTCTTCCAGTTTATCAAGGTCCTCTTGCAATTTTCCACAATCCTGTTGTGTTTTAACAACTTTGAAAAATTCCTCAGCTACATCCATGTTGTCTTTCTCCCATTAAACCATGACTGTCTACATGTTCAGTAATTTTATTCTTTATAATGGTGTCTACCATTCTGCCTGGTACTGATGTCAAGCTCACCGGCCTGTAGTTTCCAGATCACCCCGCCGGGACCCTTTTTAAAAATTTGCATTACATTGGCCATGCTCCATTCTTCCAGTACTACAGATGATTTTAATGATAGTTCACAGATTACTAATAGTAGGTCTGCAATCTCATCTTTAAGTTCTTTCAACACCCTAGGATTTATACTGTCTAGTTCAGGTGATTTGCTATTCTTTAGTTTATCAAATAGTTGTAATACATCTTCTTGGTTTAGCGATATTTCTTTCAATTCTTCTGATACATCTTATTTATTTACATTCTCTTATATACTGTGCTATTCTGCATCAGTGTGGTTTACATTGAACAAACTGAAATTACATTGAACAGGGCATTATAACTTGGAGATAACTATTTTTTTACAGGGAATATGGGCTATGGAGGGTTAAGTGGCTTGCCCAAGACCACAAGGAGCACCTGTGGGACTAGAAACCCCAGTCCTTCCGGCCCAAGGTTGCTGTCCTCTAGTGGGATTTGAACCCCCGACCTTCCGGCCTGAAGTACCTTGCCCCAACCACTAGGCCACTCCTCCACTCCATCACCTTTAAATACCATTTCAGGCATGGGTAAATTCCTTACATCTTCTTCAGTAAAGACCAAAGCAGAGAATTCATTCAGTCTCTCCGCTATGGCCTTATCCTCACTTAGGGGTATGTTTACTAAACCGTCTTAGCGTCGCAGCGGTGGTATTATCGCGCGATAAGTGATGTTATCGTGCGATAACGTCACTTATTGCGCGATAACACGGCGGCAGCATTAAGGCACACTAACGCTGTGAAATCCGGGTCTGAAGGGTGGAGTAAGGCTTCCCAGAGGGTGGAGAGAAGGGGTCAATGGGCGGAGAGTGGGCGGGGAGAGGCTCCAGGCACACTAACGCTCTGAAATCTGGGTCTGAAAACTAACGCCAGTGAAACCCTCGCGTTAAGGCACAGTTCCAGGAAAGAGAAACCATTTAAGTCGGCAATGTGCAGCAAAGGCAGGGAAACCCAGAAAATTGATAGCAGTGATACATGTGCAGGAACCAAAAAGGCAAATAAACATATAAAATGACCAGAACCACATTTAAATTCCCAATAGCCAAGCTGGCCAATAGTGATATTAATGATAAACATAAAGCAACACTACTGACAAAGCGTAAAAATTAAGATATCATGTTTGGAAGGGTCTATGCTTTGTCCCCTACAAAGTGAATGATCCCACATTGAAATAGTGCTGATCAGGGTTTCTGTCGTTTAGATTGGGCAGGTTTGTTATGGCGTGCACATGTGCAGCAACAGCAGAGTGGGCACGTAGGAAAGGGCAACTGTACTGATGCTGTAAATGGGAAACAGGGGGCTGCAGGTGGCACATGCTGTGGTCCAGCTGGGGCACAGTGCGGACTAGGCAGATGCCTAGGTGGCACATAGGAAAGCTGAAACTGTAAATCAGCAAGACAGCAACTGACGAGGGTCCAACATGGGCACAAGTGTGTGTCCCACAGTGTCATAGGGGATATAACCCAGCAAGTACCCCCAAGGGCACATAACACTGGCAAGCGGTGCCGGGGGGAAGCGCGCATGTCCATGTAGGCACCCCTACCCGAGAACCCACACCATAGGCAGCTACCTACCAGCACACTGGATGGCCTGGGACTGCGCACCACCAGCACCACCAGCATAATGGCATGGCAGCATGGTGGTGGAGGGGTGCTGGTGGCGGAGAGGGCAGTGGCATCTGCCCACAGTAGACCACGGCCAAGCCCCGTTTAGGTGGGTGCCGTGCACTGCAACAGACAGGGTCTGTCTGACGAACAGTCATGGTATCCCCAGGGAATGATCTGTCCCTGTGGCAACAGTGTGATGCAGTACACACAGTCAGTGTGTGCAGGAGCAGAAGGTCACAAGTTCAAGTCCCAGCTGTGACTCCTGCCAGCCCTGTCCCCATATTTTACCCAGTACTAAATCGTTGTAATAAAGACGGAACCTTTATTGCAGATAAATTAAACATGCCTGAAACGCCTATATTTTACCCTACAGAGCACAGACACCATAAACATGTGCAATCCCTAGAGCAGAGTTTCCCTACTGCAGTCCTGGAGGGCCAAACACCATTCAGGTTTCATGCTGTCCCTAATAACTATGCCTGTGCTGCATTTGTATGCACCGCCCCCATTGTATGCAAATGTATCTCATGCATATTCATTAGGGACAGCATGAAAACCTGAACAGTGTTTGGCCCACCAGGACCAGAGTTGGGAACCTCTGCCCTAGAGCAGCGGCCAACAGCGGCATAAACACCCACACCCACAGGCTCCACTATCCAAAGCCTCATGGAGAGTCAGGCTGTTGGGCCCTGCGCAGAGCAGCATCTCCCAATGCTGGCAGCTGCATACCTTAGCAATGCTGTCCTAAACTTGGGAACACGTTCCACATATATCAAAAGGTTGCTATGATTAATGTCAGCTAACAAATCCTAAGTTAAACACAGTTTGTCGATAGAGATTCATCATAGCAACCTTTCTGATATCTGTGGAGTGTGTTTCAGTTATAGATTCTGACAGTGTTTACCACCCCGGGGAGTGACACTAACAGTATTGAGTACCATAGTAATGTCCAAACTGTGCCCAGGACTGGTGTGGTGGCTAGGGCTACCACAAACCTCTATATTTGCACAATGCTGGCATAGGTGTGGGAGTGTGTGTCTGTCTATCCAGTGTGTTGTGGCTGCCTACACCTTACTGAGCCCACATTGCTTGCACTGCTTCCAGCGTTAGCCTGCCAATGTGCATAATGAGGAGCAAGGTACTGTGGGTATGGCCCGGACAGGATGGCATGGGCAGGATGCATTTGCACAGGGTATAGGGCAATGGCTGGGACATTGTAGTGCCCGACCACCACCTGCACGGACAGGGTGGCCACAGCATGTCATGCTTGGAGGTCACTCTCACCCTGACTGAGCAGTGACCACGGCATGGCTAGGTTCCTCCATAGTGCCATATGCTATTCTTCCCAAGTGATATTTATGGGTTCTTTTTTCTGGGGCCCAATCACTGATGTATCTGTGTGGTGTGTGTGCTGACATCTCAGTTTTGGGTGCACACAGTTCCTCCAGGAGCATGTACTAGCTAGCAGACTGTTTGCAGTTAGCATTTGTATGGCTGCACCACCTTGCAGGGTGCAGCAGGTGCACACTGACTGCCCTCTGCTGTTGAGTGTCAGATTGTAGTGGGGGGCAGCTGAGCTGACTGGGCCCACTACCTATCTGCCAGTGGCCCTGTCCCAAGTGCAGATCTGCAGCAGCTGTCCTTTTGCCACCAGGACTTGGGTTGCTGGTCCCACAGCTTGTCCTCATGTACCTCCACTGCCCCCCTTGCAAAGGGTGAGAGTGCGGGTCTGTTGGGGGCAGATCATTTCCCCCACCCTGACCCAGAGAGGGCAGTTTGCTAAGTACATTGTCACCCTGTGAGCCCTGACACACCCCTGCTCCTTAAACAGGTGACCATAGCAAGCACAGTGGATATGCACTATGTTGTGTGCATCATGGTTCACAAGGACCAGACATGACTGGCAATTACAAATGGACACAGAGATCTCCTAAAGGTGTCTGCAACAAATACCTGCCACACACTGGCACTGATAGAGACCTGCAGCACAGCCCACCTCAACCAACCCGTGTACTGCGGACCTGGTGCTGGCCACTCCACCTCACCCTCAGGGTGAGCACAGAACACACACATTGACATGGCCTGTGCCAGTAACATGCATGGTCATTCCCCCCTACCAAGCTGACATGCTGTAGAGGTGCATACCCCATCTGGTGAGCAGATGTAGACTGCTGTTCTGCATGTGAATTGCATTATGGGTACAGTTGGTTCTATCCTATCCTGGTAGCCACAGCAGACAGTTTTATGGTGACGTGCACTCTTTCTGTAGCCAGCCATTGCAGCTATTGGTATGATAACTCCCATAGTGATGTAGCACAATGGTTAATGCAATGACTTCAGTAACAGAGATCATGCGTTCAATTCCTCTATGTTCCCTTTTTTTTTTTATGGCTGTCCTACACCACTACGTTTCATTCATGTAACAGTCATATCTGTGCAGATCTGTGCTACCGCCACATTATACCCTCATCACTGTTGCCATCCATCCTTCTGTCCGTCTATGTGTGTGTGCCAGCTGTGTGGCGTCCTGCCCTAATGTGCAGGCTGCTACCCCATGTCCTGCACTGGCACACTTTTCTGCATTGCGGCTCTTCATGCTTGCCTCTCCTGTGTCTGCTCTGCATGGCACTGTTCTCCTCTGTCCTCCTATCATTGCGCTTATCCTGTCACCTCTACCTCCTCTGGTGGACACGTATCCCCATCCTCTGACACACACTGTCATTGTTGCACTGTACATTACCATCACCTTGTACATCGGTACAGCTGCCCCCGATATGTTTGTCCACTTTACCTGCTGCCACATGGGCTGCATGCAGATTTGGCTGGTCCATGAGCTCCATCATCTACTTCCTTCCATCACTTGTTCATTGCCTTTCCTTGGTGCTCTGTGCAGTGTTATGGTTACATCTGTGTTTGAGCCATACATTTCATGCTTGTGACTTTGGGGCACCTTTGTGCCCCTGGGCACCATCTCCTGTGTCACCTTGGCATCTCTGGGGCATCTTTCATGGCACCTTAGGTTTGGCCAGCTTATGGGCCACCTTATATGCTGCCTTGGAGGGTGCCAACCTTTCCTGCCGCCCTCTGGGGCACATTATGACCTGCCTTGGATGACGTGGTGCTTTATGATGTGCCTTATGGTGTGCCCTAAAAGGTGCATTAGATTGCGGCACTGGGGTGAGGCTTTTTTGTCTGGCAGTGCAAATTGTTGGGATGTGTCTGACTGTTACAAGCAGGAAAAAGGATTGCCTCAGACAGTCTTTTAACTGAGCCCACTGAGGGATCAAACTCATGACTGCTGTATCAGCAGTCAATGTATTAACCAGTGTGCTACACCTCTGTTGCTGTGATTGCAGGTCAGCACGCCTAATTAAGGCTAATGCTCGTTAACGTGCCACGGCTCCCTCTATCATGCGATAACCCGAAATGCTACCTTAAGACCGGAACGCCCACTACCTTAAATGGCATTCGTCACAGTAAGACTGCAACTTACGCCGGTAACATTAAGACGGTTTAGTAAACATACCCCTTAGTGTCCCTTTTACCCTTCTATCATCCAATGGTCGAACTGAATTTCTCACAGGATTTTGCTATGAATGTACTTCAAAAAAATTTATTATATGTTTTTGCTTCCATAGCAAGCTTTTTTTCAAATTCTCTCTTTTCCTGCCTTATCAGTGCCTTGCATCTAACTTGCCATTCTCCAGGACCAAGCAGGAAGTCAGTCCTCACATATGGGTGACATCGACACCGATGGAGCCCTTGCGGAGCATTTCCCCAGCTTTCTATGAAAGCCTTTGGGAATGCAGGCACGCATGCGCGGTCCCCTTCCCGCCTAAAGGTGCCATCTTGCTCAGTCTCTCTTTTTCCGTGAAGCCCTTCGGACGTGTGTCCTAGTCCTCCTGGAAAATAGTTGGATTTTTTTCGCGATTCCTTTGCTATTTTTTCTCCGGTTCGACGCCGGTTCCCCTCCCGCCAGGTTCGGTACACCGGTATCAAGCCCGATCTTATTTTTTCGGTTTTTGCCCTTCGTGGCTGGCATTCGCGCCCTTTTTTTCTTTCTCCCTGGAAGGCCGGTCCTTTGACCTCGCGGGGACTCTTTTTTCCCCGATGGCTTCCAGTGGTTTCAAGAAGTGTGATCGGTGCAAGAAGCTAATGTCTCTCACCGACACCCACGACTGCTGCCTTCGGTGCCTGGGTCCTGACCACGATCCTAAGATCTGTGGACCATGTGGAAAGATGTCCACCAAGGCGCTTCGAAGTCATCAGCACCAAAAGGAAAGGCTTTTCTCCGACTCGGCCTCCGGCCGGGCCCGGAACTCGTCTGAGGCCTCGACATCTCGGGATTCTGATCCCGAGCACCGTTGGGGCTCCTCTGACAGGGGGTCCCCCAACTGGGAATGAAAGAGGAAGAAGCGGTTCATGAGGGCGACGTTGGAGGAGGTCCCTGGCTCCTTGAGAGCTTGGTCTCAGACCCCCGACCGCCGCCCCGGGCCCATGGAACAGGAGAAGCCTCCAAAAGTACCTCGTGTGGAGCCGGAGTCTGCTGGACATGTAAGTCCTGTAGTCCTCGTGGACTCTCCTCCCAGAGAGCCGACGTTGGGCCCGGTGCCGCTGGAGCCCGAATCGGTGGCTGCTGAGTCTCCTGAGCTGGGTCTCAGGCTGACAGCCTTGGAGTGCCGATTGTCTGCCTTCATGGAACAGCAGTGGGTGCTGATGGCCAGCCTGTCTGGCGCATCTGCCCCGACCACCAGGACATCGACATCGAAGTTGACCCCAGAGACCGAGCCGTTACTCGAGACCATGAAGACTCGAGGTCGACCTCGGTCGCGGTCTCCCTCGACCTCCCGCTCGGGACCGAGGGCATCAACGCCGGTGCCTTCAGCGTCGGGGCGGGTGCTCACAGGCCCTGCGCGGTCGTAGCCCGATTCCTCATCGGACGAGTCCGCCTGGGAGACGGAGGACGAGGAGTCCCCTGACACTTTCCGGACTCGGTGCGTCCCTTCGGACTCACCGCAGTCTGAGCCCCAGAGTAGATCCCCTCCGGAGGATACCCAGTTCTCGGAGTTCATCCGGGATATGGCCACTGCGTTGGCTATCCCTGCGGACCCCGAGGAGGAGCCTCGAGCCGAGGAGCTCGAGGCCCTACAGTATAACTCTCCTCTGAAGGAGGCCTTTACTGTTCCGATTCCTCTGATGCTGGAACGGCTCCTTTTCCAGATGTGGGAGGCACCGGTCTCGGCGCCGGTTCTAAGCAAGCGGGTCGATTCCATTTATTGACTCCGAAAGAGCCCTGGGTTTCAGAAGGCGCAGCTACCACACCATTCCATGGTGGTGGAATCGACCATACATCGCCTGAAAAGTCAGAAGATGCACTCCGCGGTGCCCCCTGCCAGGTAGGCCCGGAACCTGGATGGTTTTGGTAGAAAGTGCTTCCAGGGCTCGATGCTTGCTTGCCGTGTCCAGTCTTACCAGCTGTATATGGGCATGTACTTGCGGGACCTGGCCAAGGAGCTGGCCGGGTTCTCTGCTGGTCTCTCCGGGGAACCCTTGCAGAGGTTCAAGTCCTTGTCCTTGGGGATACGGGATGCTCCAAGTTTATGTCCCGTGCTGCCTACGATGGCTTCAAGGCTTCGGCCCGTGTTGCGGCAGCCGGCATCGCGGCCTGACGCCAGGCATGGTTGCAGTCATCGGACCTCGAGCCGTGGGTTCAGGACAAGTTGGTCGATGTCCCTTGCCAAGGTGAGAACCTTTTTGGCAAGCCCATGACCTAGAAGGCCTCACAGCTCGAAACCGAGCACCTCACGAGGACAAGGCTGTCTAGAAAGACTTCTGCCCCTTCTCACAAGAAGAAGGGCTCGGGTAAAATGCCCTTTTACCCGAGGAAGGGCACTGCCTACAAACAGTACCCATAGTACCAGGCCTCCCAGGCTCCCCCACAGGGTCATCAGGCCAAGGGGCAGGGTAATGGGCCCCGTAGGCAGAGGACCCCCAAGCCTCCGGCCCCTGCGCCCACTCAGCAGGGTGGATTTTTTTGACTCCTTAGGCATAGCCTCTCAGTCCCTGCTCTCCCAACCCTGCACAGGAGGTTGACTTACCCTGTTTTCCCACAGGTGGCCACTCATCACTGGAGACAGTTGGGTGCTAAGCATCGTCCACAAGGGCTATATGCTACACTTCCAACAGCTGCCTCCTCCATACTTTCCAGGGGAGCCTCCAAGGCCTCCCCTGCACACAGATCTTCTCCTTCAGGAGCTCCAAGGTCTGTTGTGAGACAAGGCAGTGGAGACTGTGCCTCCCCACCTCCAAGGTCAAGGGTTCTACTCTAGGTACTTTCTCGTACCCAAAAGAACCGGTGGCCTCCGGCCTATTCTCGACCTCAGAAATCTCAACATGTTCCTAGAGAAAGAGAAATTCAAGATGCTTACTCTTGGAATGCTGCTGCCCTACCTCCAGCAGGGAGATTGGCTATGCTCCTTAGATTTAAAGGATGTGTAAACTCACATCCTCATTTATCCAGACCACAGAAAGTACCTCAGGTTCATTGTGGGAGGAAACCATTATCAGTACAGAGTACTGCCTTTTGGCCTCACCTCCGCTCCCAGGGTCTTTACCAAATGCCTGGCAGTGGTGGCGGCCTACCTGAGAAATCAGGGTATCTTTGTCTTCCCCTATCTGGACGACTGACTCATCAGAGGTCAGACGTGCCAGGAGGCCAGACAAGCCACCCACCGAACTATTGCTCTTCTTCAAAACCTGGGTTTTGTCATAAACTTCGCAAAGTCCACTTTGCTCCCCTCCCAGAACTTGGAGTTCATAGGGGCAAGGCTGGACTCTCTGCTGGCAAAGGCGTTCTATTAGAAGACAGAGCCCAAAGACTGATAAACTTGGCAAACCAGTTTCTCAGCAGGTCACTGGTCTCCGCCAGACTCTGCCTGAGGCTTCTTGGCCACATGGCTTCAACAGTACATGTGACCGCCAATGCCCGGCTCCATATGAGGCCTGCACAGTGGTGCCTCCAAACTCAGTGAACACAGGCCACAGACAGCCTCAGAGACAGAGTAAGGGTGTCCAGACAATTTCTGAACTCCCTCCACTGGTGGCTGCAACCACCCAATCTACTGCAAGGGGTGCCTTTTCAGATTCCTGGGTTCACAGTGGTGTTGACCACGGATGCCTCCCTGCAAGGCTGGGGGGCTCATTGTCTGGGCAAGTGCACCCAGGGCCTGTGGTCTCCCTGGGAGGCCACACAGTAGATCAATCTACTGGAACTCAGGGCTATTCGTTTAGCCCTCAAGACATTCTCTCAAACACTGGCTCATCAGTCTGTCCTAGTTCAAACAGACAACCAAGTAGCCATGTTTTATGTGAATAAGCAGGGCGGAACTGGGCCCAGGCTCCTTTGTCAGGAGGCACAGGACCTTTGCTTGTTTGCTCTCAGGCACCACATGCTCCTCAAGGCAGTGTATCTACCTGGCCAGGACAACTACCTGGCAGACAGATTGAGCAGGATACTGCAGCCCCTCAAATGGCAGCTCCATCCCTTAGTGGTTCAGAAGATTTTCCTGAAATGGGGACTTCCAACCATAGATCTGTTTGCCAGTCCATCGAACAAACAACTAACAAGGTTCTGCTCCAGGCAACCGCATCCTCTGCGGCTGGCAGCAGATGCTTCTCTGATTTCCTGGTCCCAGGGCCTCCTGTATGCGTTTCCTCCCACGTCTCTGGTGGCCCAAACCCTGTTCAGAATTCTTCAGGACAAGGCCTCAGTCCTGCTGGTAGCTCCCAGATGGCCGAGACAGCCTTGGTTTCCACTTCTGCATCAGCTGGCAGTGGATCCCCCACTGCCTCTGGGGTTGCAACCTGACCTTCTCTCTCAGGATCAGAGTTCCCTTCTGCACCCAAATCTCAGAGCTCTCAATTTGATGGCATGGAGGCTGCAAGGGTAGTTTTGGCTCCCTGGGGCCTACCTCAGGAAGTTGAGGAGGTTGTCCTAGCCTCTAGGAAGCAGTCCACTAGAAAAACCTATGCCCTGAAATGGAAAAGGTTTTCTGTGTGGTGTCAGCTGCGTACAGAAGATCCTTTCTCCTGTACTGTACCAGTGGTGCTTCAGTACCTGCTGCACTTATCCAATCAGGGACTTAAGTCCATTCTGTTCGGGTCCACCTCTCAGCTCTAGCAGCTCATCACTCACTGGTGGAGGGACATTCTTTGTCGGTTCACCCCTTGGTGTCCAGATTTCTTAGAGGCTTGCTCTTGCTGAAGCCTCCCATCCGTCCTCCAGCCCCTGAGTGGGAATTGAATGTGGTCTTGCAGCAACTGACTCGCCCACCTTTTGAGCCGATGGCTACTTGTCCTCTCCGCTTCCTTTCTTGGAAGACACTCTTCTTGGTAGCCTTAACCTTGGCCAGGCGGGTGAGTGAGCTTCAGGCCCTAGTCTGTGACAGGCCTTACACCCGCTTCTATAGGAACAGGGTAGCCCTTAGGACTCATCCAAAGTTCCTCCCAAAGGTCGTCTCCTCTTTCCACCTCAACCAGGAGGTGGTTCTTCCGACCTTCTTCCCTAGGCCTCATGCAAGCCAGGCTGAAGCAGTTCTGCATATCCTGGACTGTAGGAGGGCCTTATCCTTCTACCTTGACCGTACGCAGGGGCATAGAAGGGCTACTCAGCTCTTCATATCTTTTGACCCTAATAATTTGGGCTTAGCTGTGTCCAAGCGTACCTTGTCCATCTGGGTGGCGGACTGTATCATCTGGGCTTACAGGGCATCTGACCTTCCTTTGCAGGGTCGGGTCACGGCCCATCGTGTCAGGGCAATGGCTGCCTCAGTGGCTCACCTCCACTCTGTACCGTTGGTAGACATCTGCAGGGCTGCAACTTTGTCCTCAAGCCAGACTTTTGCGGCCCAGTACTGTCTGGAGAGGGAGTCCTGTAGGGACAGTGCTTTTGGCCAGGCAGTACTCCGCAATCTCTTTGAGATTTAGGCAACTCCTGCCCTCCAGCCCTCTGTTGGGCTACCGGTGGAGGTCCTTTCAGTGAAAAACCTTTCTTTGATGCTGGGACTAGAGGGAGTTCTCTTGTTCAGTCTGGGTTCCTGGTAGCCCAGAGCTAGGGAGTCACCCATATGTGAGGACTGACTTCCTGCTTGGTCCTGGAGAAAGAGTAGTTACTCACCTGTAACAGGTGTTCTCCAGGAGCAGCAGGAATCAGTCCTCACAACCCTCCCTCCTCCCCTGGGAGTTGCAGTTGTACATAGTTTATTTTTACATTTTTATGTGCTGTTTTTAGCTATGTCATTTGACTGAAAAAGAGAGACTGAGCAAGATGGCATCTTTAGGCGGGAAGGGGACCGCGCATGCGTGCCTGCATTCCCAAATGCTTTCATAGAAAGCTGGGAAATGCTCCGCAAGGGCTCCATCGGCGTCAATGTCACCCATATGTGAGGACTGATTCCTGCTGCTCCTGGAGAACACCTGTTACAGGTGAGTAACTACTCTATATTTACGTTGTTTCCTGTTTTCATCATTTGACTCCTTTTTCCATTTCGTGGAAGATGTTTTTTTGAAAACAACATCCTCTCTGACATCGCTTTTAAACAATTCTGGCAGTTTTTTGGCCTTCCTTCCACTTTTCTTAAAACGTGGAATACATCTGGTCTCAGCTTCCAAATAGTACTTTTAAACAATGTCCATGCTTGATGTAAATGTTTAACCTTTACAGCTGCTCCATTTAGTTTTTTGTTAACTATTTTTCCTCGTTTTATCATAGTCTCCCTTTTGATAGTTTAAAGATAGCACTGTCGATTTGCTTGCCATACTTTTATTTATTAAATCAAATGTGATCATGCTATGATCACAATTGCCAAATGGCCCCAAAACCCTAATCTCTTGCACCAGATCCTGTGTTCCACTAAGGACTAAGTCCAAAATAGCTTCCCCATTTGTTGGTTCATGAACCAGCTGCTCCAAGAAGCAGTCATTTATTTAATCTAGAAACTTTTTCTCCCTAGCATGTTATAGAAACAGAAACATAGAAATATGCAGCTGCACGCTTCCTACACGGGGCCTCTAGAAGAGACCACATTACCCCAATCCTAAAGGATTTGCACTGGCTACCAATCTCCTGCCGGCTCACTTATAAAGTAGTCCTGATGACCTTCAAGGCCATCAACAAAATATCATCCACCTCCCTGACAGGCCTTCTCTACCCCACTCCAGCAACCAGAGCAAGGAGGACATTCGCCACCAATACACTACAGACCCCCAAGGAAATGCACCCAGGCAACAAGGAACTGATCCTTTAAGTTCTATGCTCCCAGCTGCTGGAATGCGCTCCCAACTACCGTCCGAGCGATCACTGACCTTGCTCAATTCAGAAAAGCATTAAAACACCACCTTTTTCTCCTGCACTACTCACAGCCCAGTAATTCAACCTCACCCACCATACACCCAGCTAGCCATCTGTAAATAACAAACAACTCATGTATTATTGTAGATAGTAGTAGATAGTTGTAGCCAGCTAGCCATCTGTAAATAACAAGCAACTCATGTGTATATTGTAGATAGTGGTAGATAGTTGTAGATAGTTTCCCCAGTTTGAAATACAAGTTGTATTACCCAGTCAATGTAAGTGCATAACAGGCTTCCTGTTCTGTACAAAAGTGTTATCTGTAAACCACACTGATTTTAAAGAGCGCGGTATATAAAAATGATAAATAAATAAAATAAACAAATAAAAATATGACGACAGAAAAAGACCACATGGCCTATCTAGTCTGTCCTTCCATATCAACAACAACAACAGTCCCCTTTTTTCCTTTAGCGATCCTCTGTGTTTGTCCCATGCTTTTTTGAATTTAGTTACTGTCCTCATCTCCACCACCTCGGAGACTATTACACGGATCCACCACTCCTTCCATACAGAAATATTTCCGCATATCACTCCTGAATCTATCCCCCTTCACCCTCATCCCATGTCCCCTCGTAGCAGAGCTTGCTTTCAATTGAAAGAGGCTCTCCTCCTGTGCATTTATACCACAGAGGTATTTAAACATCTCAATCATATCACCTCTATCCCGCCTTTCCTCTAAGGTGTACATATTAAGATCCTTAAGTCTGTCCTCATATGCTTTATAATGAAGACCACTAACCATTTTAGTAGCCACCCTCTGCATCGACTCCATCCTGTTCACATCCTTTTGAAGGTGTGGTCTCCAGAATTGCACACTATACTGCAAATGAGGTCGCACCAAAGATGCGGTGACAATGACCCCATCGATACCTGGGAAATTGAAATCACCCATTATTACTGTGTTGTAACTTTTGTTAGCTTCCCTGATTTCTTTCAGCATTTCATCATCCATCTGTTCAATCTGGCCAGGCGGTCTGTAGTACATCCCCACTTCCGTCACCTTCTGTTTTTTACATGAAACTTCTAACCATAAAGATTCTACAGTGTATTTTGTTTCCTGCAAAACTTTAATCCTAAGTGACTCAATGCCCTCTCTAACATAGAGCGCAACTCCTCGACCAAATGTGTTGGAGCTTCCCCCCACCCTTATTCCTAAATACAACTCACTTCACCCCCATTACCCTCCCCTCTTTCATTCCTTAATCTTCTCTCCAAATTCACCCTACCCCCCCCCCACTGAGATAAGTGGTATTTCACCAAACCCTGAGACCAGTTATCGAAGGTCAACCACCCCCTAATATCTCTCCCGTCACCCCAGCAACCAAACGATAAAAAGCTCCATGATCCATAACAGTCCCACTCATTTTGCTATACCTACCCTGGCCGACCCTAACCTGAATGTCCCGCCCCACTTGGCCTTCTCTCCCATATCCTTCTTGCCCCCATCTTTCCCACTCCATCTATACCAAACCCCATGCCTCCAGTCCCAAAGATTCCATTAACAATCCATAGAACTACAAAGAGATCATTAGCAAAATAAACCATCCCTTCAACAAAGATTCCCACGCGGTTGCCCAAGATACATAACAAAGAAACCCATAGAGTGTCAGATGCCACGCTAGCCATGCAAGCAAATTAGCATGTGTAACACTCCAGCAGCTGGCAAAGCTCATTCACTGACAGCAGTTCTCACGGTGGGCATGTACAGGTGCAGAATTTGGGTGGAGTGCAAAGTTATGCATGTAAATTATAAAATAATACAAGTCGAAAAGTATATACTTGCAGTACGACCCACTGGTGCATTCCCCCCATTTGCAGGTGGGGGTTGCATGTATGTGTGTCATGAAGATATCAGGGATACTGTCTTACTACATCAAAGGCTAACACCTTGTAATGAAGACGTGCAGTTTATTTACAAACAAAGCAAGGATACTTATTCAGAGAGGCAAGTAATTCTCTTAGTTACACATGAGTAGTTAGAAAAGATAACTAGAATGCAATTAGAATAATAACTAATGCACTTAATTACAGAAGAATAACACAGGTACACTAAAAAAAATTTTTTTTAAAATGCCTCTAATGTTTCGATTGATTTTTACGTTTTTTGGTGCGCTGAATCCAAATCTGGTAACCAATTTGCTCCATCACGTACAGATTTTTTGCTACATTGGGTTAGCAGTTTGAGGTGAACGTTTCAGATTGAGTGCGATTGAGATAAAAGTTTCTTGGATGAATTCTTTATACTAATTGTTTAGTAGTTATTCAAATAAGAATAAAGAAAATTGTAACAAGGCAGCACATAAGAATAGAGTAATGTCAACAAAACACACTGTGATGGTAGCAAAATTGTCTGCACTTAAAACAGCCACATACATGTGCACAAACATTGAGCATATAAGAGCGAGGTTAGACACAAAGCAAAGCAAAGAAATGTGCAAAAAATGTTGTACAGGTATGTATGTAAGAATAGAAAACGCAAACCGCACCATTGCAATACATGAAGACAAACACCCGATGGTGTGAAAATAAAATTCTAATAAATGAGATCCGACACTGTGGTAATAACTAGCAAATTTTTATTTCAAAGTTTAGTAAAAACACGATATTTGTCAACACAGTTTAGATTTTAAAGTCATTCTTGGGTCAATCAATCTCCTGGTGGGCCCGTTTCTTCTTCCCCCGAATGCTTCTCTTGGTGCGCTGCTTGGCGTATTTTTCATCTGGGGTTTCCCGCAGCAGCAACCAGCAGAAATCAGCCATCATAGTGGTGTTCCATCTTCCTTGGTACCTTCTCTCTGCGTCCTTGATGTCCTGGTGAAACCTTTCACCTTGTTCTTCACTGTACGCCCCCAAGTTTTCGGGAAAGTAGTTCACATGGGAGTGCAAGAAACGGACTTTCAGGCTCATGTTACAGCCTTGTTCTTTGAAGGCATTGAGCATCCTGGCAACAATATCCTTATAGTTCTCATCCCGCCTGTTCCCCAAGAATTTGAGAACAACATCCTTGAAGGAATCCCAGGCTTCTTTTTCCTTCTCAGACATTGTTTCAGCGAATGCTCCATCTGAAATGAGTTTCCTTATATCAGGGCCAACAAACACTCCTTCCTTTAGCTTTGCTTCAGAAAGTCGGGGGAACTTTGAGCAAAGGTACCGAAAGCACTCACCATCTTTTGGAAGGGACTTGATGAATTGCTTAATGAGACCCAACTTAATGTGGAGAGGTGGTAATAGAATTTTATCACGAGGTACCAAGCTCTCATGAAGAACATTTTTCTCACCGGGTCTCAAATACTCCCGAATTGGCCAGTCTTTTTTCCCCCAGTGTAGGTCGCGAGCCCAGCTATCCCACAAGCAAAGGAAGCAGGGATATTTGGTGAAACCGGATTGCTACCCTAATAGCATGGATAGAATTTTAAAGTCTCCACAAATCATCCACTTATGCTCATCATAACGAATCTTCTGAAGAATCAGGGCCAAATTCTCGTATTTTTCTTGGAGAATAACAGAGTGAGCAATAGGAACTGAAGCGAATGTGTTGCCATTATGAAGAAGAACACCTTTTATGCTGTCTTTTGACGAATCAATGAACAGCCGCCATTCAGCAGGATCATACTTGAGTTTAAACTTTTCCATCACTCCGTATATATCGTTGCAAAATAGCACCACTGTAAATAGCCCACCCTGTATATAGCTCAAACAAATCAAGCACCCAACACATCCCTCACACAACTAAGTTTTATCCTCACTGCATGTACAACACACACACTTTACCTGATTGCTTGCTGTGATACCACCTTGATTATTAAGATAAGGCGGTTTAGAAATACTGTTAAATAAATAAATAAATAAATAAATAAATCTTCCTCTTTGCTGAAATACTTCAAAAATTGTGTCTCGCGGTTGCGGTACCAATAAAAAGTTGTTCCTGGTGACAATAGATTTTTCTGTTTAAGCCGAGAACCTAGCAGTTGGGCAGCATCTTTTGGGAGTCCTAAATCCCGGACTAAATCATTCAATTCAGCTTGAGAGAAAAGTTCAGGTTTCGGATCTGGTTCAGTTTCAAACTCGGAAGTACTGGACTCATCGGGAAAAGCCATCTGATGAGTCTCATCATGATCAGAACCGTCCACACAAATATGATCCAAAGATTTTGGTGGTTCAGGCACAGGTACTTCGTTGCTATGAGGCATAGGCCTAATTGCTGAGGGAAGGTTGGGGTAACTTATTACGTTCTTATTTTTTAAGTTGTATCCCTTCACAATGCAAGAGCAAAAATAGCAGTCACTGCTGTGGTCTCTTTGTTCACGCCACATCATAGGTATTCCGAAATGAAATGCTTGTTTTTTACCTTTCATCCATAAGCGTAGATCTTCCTCACATGTCTTGCACACTTTGTGAGGAGCCCACGGTTTGTCTTGATCGCCTAACTTCAAACCGAAATAGGCGAAATATACTTTTTTAATAAATGCAGAAATGTTCCTCTGCCACTTTTTCACGGTATATTCCCCACAAATAAAACAAAAACTGTCCGGAGAGTTGACGCAACCTCTGGCTCTGTGAGCCATCACAAATACACAGCACTGCAAACTACAACTGTAGTGAACCACTTCGGAATAAAGCTGGATTACGACTGAGCAAACAAAAGGTAATAATGAACTTGCAAGAAACTGAAATTTGACAGGAACGTTCATGTCGCAACCACCGTGTTTGAGCGAGCGAACGAGGCGAGGCGAACAGGAAAGAACATGCGCCAGCGCGAGTACTGGATTTAGCCCCCCGCCTCCCAATTGTCCTTTTAATGTATAAAATGAATACAAAACACTCTAAAATATCATGAGGGAGTGTTTCTAGTTAGTTAACCATTACAACCTCTATTTTGGGCCAAGAAAATAAACTGCAGTTGGCTAAAAAGAAATTATGTGAACATTCCTTATATGGGTAAGAAATCTAATTTTGCAAGAAAACGTGACGTGATGGAACATTTTGGCTATTTTTCCTGGATTCAGCACCCCAAAATCTATAGGAATCAGTTGCAAAACTGGAGGCAGTTTTTTGGTAGTGTACCTGTGTAATACTTCACTGAAAGAGTTATGAGATAGTGCAGCTATTTACAAAGAATACTTCACCAAACTTGTCATACAGCCCTTTACACATCAGCTGGGAGCGCTCAGCGAAAAGCTGGGGACAGTCTGGGATTCTTCATGCCTGGCCAAGCAGATCTATGCTCTGTCTGCTCTGGACTCCCTCTGTACCTATATAGGCACAAATGTGTTGCAGCTAGCCCTCACACATGAGCTTCTCCCCACAGACACTCTCCACCCCATCCACCTTTGCTTGACCAGTCCCTCTCCAAACTTTGGTTTCCGGGCAGGCTTCTTTTGTCCTCTCTAATGGGTCTCCATTTGTTTGCTAGGAGAAGGACTCCTAGGTGAAGTGTTCTTTTGTCCTCTCTAATGGGTCTCCATTTGTTTGCTAGGAGAAGGACTCCTCCCTAATCTCCCAGCATCTTCCTGTAGTTATGTATAGTTACTGTTGAGGCATATTCACTGCTGAGGCATATTCAATAGTGGCATAATCAATAGTCAAAATTAATCTGTACCACATTCGGTCCTTTGACTATTGATTGTGCCCATAAGATACTGGTAACAGCATAACCAATAGCCAAAATTCATCTGTACCACATTCGGTCCTTTGACTATTGATTGTGCCCATAAGATACTGGTAACAGCATAACCAATAGCCAAAATTCATCTGTACCACATTCGGTCCTTTGACTATTGATTGTGCCTATAAGATACTGGTAACATTGTGGGGACCCCTCCCTGGTCTTTCAGGTATCCCTCAGACTAGATGTGTAAGCAGTTTCTCACCAGACTGCAAATACAGCTTTGGTCTTTGGGCTAGCAAGCTGGCTCAGCATGATTTCTCACAGACAGAATGGCTCAAAGCAGAATGGCTCAAGAGTTCAATTTCCTTGCAAAGTTCAATATTCCTTGCTGATCCAAATAAATTTTTAATTAGTAATACATTCCACCCGTGGATCAGTAAGGATATTGTACGTAAGCAGTGGCTGAATTGCCTTTGTAATTCATCTGGAAATACAATAATAATAACATGGGATAAAACATAGTGGATAACATTAAGGTAAATGCTTGAGGGGACAAGAAGTCACGGTATAAATTAGGTGGTATTTTTCCCAAGATATCTAATATACCATTCCCATCGGCATTACAATTGCCAAAGCCAAATAGCTTGTGGATCTCAGTTACTTTTATCAGTTCCCCATGCAGTGGGGGACTCATTTCACCTGCATATTCAGAACGTTTTCTACTGTATATCTGCCCCATGGATTTCAATCTACTAGTTATATATTGAGGGTAGTGGAGCAAGTGATGAGGGACTGACAACCTCAATCATATTGCAACTACTTCTCCCTCCACCAGCTATGAATCTGGTCTTTCATATTTTACCCAAACGTTTACACTATTGACCACCCGTGGATTCAAAAGTAGTATAAACAGGAAAGCACAGCAATAACTAAGATCTGAGGAACAGGTAACATAAGCAATTGGGCACATGATGTTCAGCAGAAAAAAATCTGAGATACTAGAATTACAGTTACTTTCCAAGGAAACAATAATAAAAAGGATAACAATACATAAAACAAAAAAGCATTCACAAAAACCCCCAATCAATCCAATAGTCCTCTTCCTATTTTCAGATAATTTGGCCTGCTTCTCAGCAGTTCTTCAGGACTCCGTAGTGTTATTTCACCTTTCTCTGAAGTTTAAGTTTGGTTTCTCTCAAAAGTTGAACCTCTTATTCTCGTGGGCGGATATTTTGGCCCCTTTTTCAATGTGACACACTGATCCAGGTAGGAACGCCTTCACACATTTCTGCGGTGTGTAGTTCGGATTTCTCGGGATGGTCTGCTCCATCTGTACTCTGGCCAATATCCTCTGCTGGACTCTCTGGATTGCAATTGGTGACATGGCTCCAGGCCTCATTCAGAAGAGCAGCACCAATATTAAATGAAAAGACTAAATATTCTAGAATAGATTTCACAATAAGATAAACTTACTTTCATCTATATTTACTAAGATCATATCCTATAAATAATTAATATTGCTTTATAAACTTTCAGTGGTCTACCAGTAACTATCTCATATGGTATCAATCTTGTCTCGCAGTTTGATTAACTCCTTGTCTCTCTATCACTGGAAATTCATTTGCTTGTAGGAAATATTCCATTATGCCCTTGACTGATCTTTACATGTTTACAGATCAGACAAGTTGCACACACGTGTTCTGCAATTTTGGCAAGTTTTAGAATTATACCAATTGTGTGAGAATTTGTCATCAAATCATCCCCCTTTGCCTCTGCATGCCTGGCCAGGACATACAGAGGAAAAGTGAGGCAAAAAAGCATCTGGAAGTACCACATGGCCAGTGTGGGTTTTCCAAAGCTCATCAGGGTGCAAGGTGCACCTAGCCTGTCTCCAAGTATCTATTTCCAATTGTTGAGTATGACTTCCTGAATTGAAGCTTCTGGAGACGGCATAGTTGAATAAAGTGCTCATTATTTCTTGTTTACATATTCATTAGGCAGATACATCACTTTACATCATTAAATTACTTTCATCAGTTTACTGTCTATCAGAGTTTTTCCTTTAATATCCCACTTCATTCCTCAAAACACTTTTTCATCACTTGCATCATTCCACCAACTAAATACATAGGTCCTTTTCATGTTTGTTTTTTTTATACCACACTAATGTATCCTTATTTGGCAAGGCTGCTAAGAATATCAAACAATTATTAAAAACCTAGTATTGATCTAAACAAATGGTAGGCAGAAAATATAAATTTAGATTCTTCTCAATAAGCATAACAGTATGAGTAAACAGTGTCCCTTTCCCATTAACTTAATTGGTCCAGTGCTAAGTGAACATATGCTCATTCTAAATAGGAGCAATTTGGGTAAAGTCCTTACAATATAAAACTATTATTTTTCAGCATTTTATAACATCAATCCCAATAGAAAGAAATATGGCTCCTAACATGACAGTCACATATCTCTCACGTATAACTAGAATCTATCGTATACACTGTTCTCAGTGAGAGTGCTGTTGGACTGATTTTAAAATTGCAGTGTTCACAAGGATTTGTGTAAGCTACTCATTAATTATGGTGTCAAAAAGAGATCCTTTTGAGGTGAGAGATCTAAGAGGGTACAAGGCATTGGTGGGTGGGCCTCATGGTGATACGTCTTCAGGTTCTTCTTGGACTGCAAGGCATTTGTGGCTGGGCCTCATGACGATCCTCGGGTTCTTCTCGGCCTATTCTCCCCTGCCTATCCATCTCTCTTCAGAGGCATAAATATGCAAGGTTCCTGTTCTTCAGGCCTTGTGGGTCCTCGAGGAGTCTTAGAGCAGTCAGAATTCTGGTAGCCCAGATCATCACACTGGAAGCAGCACATTTATTGTCTTTTCCTATCCTAGGCCATGGCCTCACCTTTCTGCCTCTCTCTCTCTCTCATTCTTTTTCTCAAACCTCTCCTGGATCATTGCTGACAAGCAAGATTTGGTTTTATCCAATCAACTCAAGTTAATGTTATCGTTTTATTTGTAAATAATTTTACAAATATTCTCATTATTTTCTGGGAACCCAGTTCCATCTTTACTCTATATTTGCTCTATATGCTTGGGAACAAAGCAATTTCATATCAGCCTCTGTCCAAAATTTCAGCAAACTTATTAATATTTACTTATCTTGTAATTGCTATGTGTGTACTGGACCTCTGCATAATGTACTACTACAACAAGTGTATCTGGTAACATAAGTGCAAGTGTATAAACTAAAGAAAATTAATATCTCACAGTGCTGCAACATATATCTGTTTTCTCTGCAACATATATCTGTTTTCTCAGGAACTGTACTCCTGAAAGTGAAATAAAAACTTTCAAAACAAAGTACACTTTTTCTCTGGACACTAACACGTAAAATTCAAATACAGAAAAACAGGTGAATTTATCCTAAAATCCAATATTGTAACAAATAAAACTGTGATGTTACTGTCAATGTTCCCTCTGATTTTCCGTAGGCTGTGTGCGCACAAAACATCAGCTGTGTGCAGCTTCCGAAGGAAGGCCAAATTTTTGTGCGCCATATAATGACACTGTTCCTCACAGGCGACTTATAAACAAACTGAGCACCCTAAGGCTGGATCCTAAAGTTACTGCTTGGGTTAGAAATTGGTTGGGTGGGAGGCGACAAAGAGTACAAGTAAATGGAGCTCACTCTGAGGAGAAGGATGTTACCAGTGGTGTGCCCCAGGGATCTGTCCTTGGTCCGATTCTTTTTAACATCTTTCTTAGTGATATAGCAGAAGGGCTGTCGGGTAAGGTTTGCCTCTTTGCGGATGATACCAAAATCTGCAATAGAGTAGACACCCAGGAAGGTGGAGGAGGAATCTAGCTCAGCTTGAAGAATGGTCTAGAATTTGGCAGCTTGGATTTAATGTTAAAAAATGTAAGGTCATGCTATTTGGGCTGCAGCAATCCAAGGGAGCAATATAGTATAGGGGTGAAGTACTTTTGTCCACTAAAGAAGAGCGGGACCTAGGCGTGGTTGTGGTAGCTAAACAGGTAGAAAAGGCGATGGCAAAAGCTAAAAGGATGCTTGGGTGCATACGGAGAGGAGTGGCTAGCAGAAAAAAGGAGGTGATAATACCTCTGTATAAGTCTTTGGTGCGACCTCAGCTTTTTGTGGCTTTTGACTCTAGTCATTTGAGCCTTCCAGTTTCTAAAAGAACTCTGTCAAATTGGATTGCAGATTGCTTTTCCTATACATATCAGAGTAAAGGACTTTTTCTCGAAGGCCATGTCACGGCTCACAATGTGAGAGCAATGGCAGCCTCAATGGCTAACCTTCGTTCTGTCTCTATTGATGACATCTGCAAAGCAGCCACTTGGGCTTCGGTACACACCTTCACAGCCCACAATTGTTTAGATAAGGACTACCATCGGGATGCCTTATTTGGCCAGGCTGTTCTCCAACATCTCTTCCATACTTAATACAACTCCTACCCACCATCCACAGTTTGGATGCCTAAGGTCCATGGGAGGAAGCATGATCCATCTCACCTGGGTTCGCAGCTAGCAGGGGTCACCACCTTGTCATCTTTTAGCTGGAGAGTCCCCTGCTTGTTCCTGGAGATAGCGTAGTCACTCACCTGTAACAGGTGATCTCCGGGAACAGCAGGAATTTAGTCTTCACAACCCACCCACCTCCCCTACGAGTTGTCTCTATCTCTCTCTTTCTCTCCTTTGGTCTCAGCTATAAACTGAACTGCAGTTGGAGAAGTACAGAGGTGGGAAGGCAGCACGCATGCGCTGTGGGATGCTCCCAAAAGCTTTCCTATTGGACGCTGGGGAGCGTTCCCCCGCGGGCTCCGTCGGTACCGACGATACCCATATGTGCAGACTAAATTCCTGCTGTTCCCGGAGATCACCTGTTACAGGTGAGTAACTACGCTTTGTGTGTGTGTCATGGGGAGTGTTGGGGAGTACGTGTATGTGTATTAAGAAATGTGTCAGGAGGTCCATGTGTATGTATGCGTTATGGGGAAAAGTGGGTAGCTGGGGATGTGTGTGCTGAGGGTGTGTGTGCATGTGTGAGTCTGTCATAGAGGGATGTCAGGGCATGCATGCATGTGTTTGTATGTCATGAAGGAATTAGAGGGTGAATGCGTGTCATCATGGGGGATGTCAGGGGTGCGTTTTTATGTGTGTGTGTGTCTGTGCATGTACATCATGAGGAATACTGTGTGTGTGTGTGTGTGTGTGTTTGATTCCGCCGGTCCTGCATCACTTCCAATTCCCCCCCCCCTCCACTATTGCTTCCTCTTCTCCTCTCTCAGGTCCAGCATTTCTCCCTCTCTCTATTCCTCTCTTGGACAATGCCTCCGCTCAAACCTCTCTTTTTCCCTTGGCGACTAAGACAATGAAAAGAACAGTAATAACACATGTCTATGTCGGCCAGCCATGAAGCCTCTCAACCCATATGGTGTTGAGTTCTACCACGTCCCGCCCCCATGGCAACTGGAAGTATGCATTGGGACAGGACACAGAAGAACTCAAGATCATAGGGACTGAGAGAACTTCTAGCTGGTTGACTGCCACAGGCATATGTTTTCTCTGTTTTTTTAATTGTTGTAGTTGCTGCAGGACAAAGAGGTTTGAGTTGAGGTGTTGGCCAAGGGGGAAATGGGGAGATACTAAACAGAGGTGGAAAGAACATCAGGAGACAGTGGTGACAGCAGCAGCAGTGAGCAGAACCAGATGGGATGATGGCCCTTCAGATCTTCCACATTGAGGGCACAAGCATCTGTTCAAACAATTAGAGGTATGTTTACTAAACTGTCTTAATGTTACCAGCGTTAGTTGCAGTCTTCCTGTGACGAATGCCATATAAGGTAGTGGGCATTCCGTTCTTAAGGTAGCATTTCGGGTTATTGCGCAATAAAGTCCGTTATCGCGCGATAGAGGGATCCGTGACAAGTTAATTAGGCGCGCTGACCTAGACACACAGCAACAGAGGTGTAGCACAATGGTTAATACATTGACTGATGAAACAAGGATCATGAGTTCAATCCCCCAGTGGGCTTCATGAGTAAGGCTGTCTGAGGCATTACCCTTTGCTTTAAATCAGTGCTGTCTGAGGCATTTTCTTTTTTAATGTAAATTAGTGCTGCCAGCAAACACACCCTCACAGTGCCGTAACCTAAGGTGCTGCATAAAGTGCACTGTAGGGTCCCAAGATGGCGGCGGAGCAGTAGACGCCGAAATGAGAGGTCTGAGCTCCGCGAGTCTGTTTTGGCTAAATGGGGAAGAAGAGGAAGCAGCGTACAGCAAAGCCCCCTGATACCTCTTCACCTGCTGCTGGTCTGACTCAGGCTTCGATTCCGGAGTTCTTTTCTCCCATGGCGGCGCCTTTGGCTTCGGCGGACCCGTCGAGATCGTCGGCGGATCTGAGCGATGGGATGGTGTTGAGCTCCGTACAGAATTTGCCGCCACAGCCCGGAAGGAGAGTCATGGAGGAGTTTCTGCAGGTGATCCCCCTATGTTTCGGGATTCAGATGCAGGTGGGGGCGCCTCCACGAAGCAGAGCCCGAGCTGTCCTGTGGCTCCATCTGGTGGAGGAGAGGCTGTGCAGGCAGATGGAGCAGGCGGAGGGGTAGACCCGTTGATTCTTGGATCCCCTGCAGCTTTGGGAGTTCCCGTGCTGTCTAGTTTGGAAAAACCGGCAATTGTTACTTTAGATAGCTTGTGGGAAGCTATCTCAGCCCTACAGAAGTCCCTGTTGTCTTTAGTGGCTGTTTTGTCTCAGGAAGTTTCTGTATTAAAAGTTCAGAGTGGAACGTTAGACTCTAATTTGGCAAAACAGACCACTAGAGTCTCACGGTTAGAAGCCCAAGTGGAAGAGCTTAAGAACTTGGGGGATACCCAGTCCAAGGATCGGATGATTACAGCTTGGCATATGGAGTTTCTGGACAACCAATTGAGGAAGAATAATTTGAGGTTTTTAAACTTTCCTAGATCTCCTTTGTTAGATTCTATGGTTCTGATCCGTAAATATCTTATTGAGGTACTTCTCATGCCTGCTGACTTTTTGCCTCCAATTACTCGTGCTCAATATGTTTCTATTTCTTCGGGATCGGTCAGCGGTGAGAAGGGACCCGAAGGAGTGGCGAAGAAAGACCGGTTAGATCTGTCAGAGTTTTTGGAAAGTTCCTTGGAGGTGGTGACTAGTCGGGCTACTCTTTTGGTCTCTTTTGCATTTGAGTCCGACCGAAACTCTGTCTTGAGATTGTATTTCCTTAAAATGTCTTTCTCTCAATTTATGGGGCCAAAAATATTGATTTTTCCGGATTTATCAAGGGATACCCAAAGAAAACGGAGAGAATTTTTGGCTTTATGCCAGAGGTCTCTCGATTTGGGTGTGCAATTTAAGCTAAAGTACCCATGTAAGTGTTCTGTGTTATATAACTCTAAGCAATTTCTTTTTTTTGAACCCCAACAATTGATTGTATTTCTCCAGGGAAGGGAGGGGATTGGGGTTTGAATCGCATACCGGCTGCCATATAATTAATTTCTTTGCTCCTCTGGGAAGGTCTTTTGGATAGGATCTTATGTTATTACTTTGTATTATAATTTCTTTTTTCTTGGGACCATATTGTGGTTTAGTATATTGGGGTCTATACCAGCTTGTTGTTATTTCCTTTCATAACTGATTATTATATATTTCTTTATTCTTCCATATTCAGTTTATTCTGGATTATATTGGAAAATTGATAAAGTTTAAATTATAATAAAAAAAAATAAAGTGCACTGTCCGCCAAGGCACCTTATAATGTTCCCTATAGGGTGCTTTATAGGGCGCCTTATGAGGTACCTTAAGGTTACAGCACTGTGAGGGTGTTTTTGCTGACAGCACTAATTTAAATTAAAAAAGGGAATGCCTCAGACAGCCCTATCAAGCAACACCACTGTGGGATCCAACCCATGACTGCTGCTTCCACAGTTGGTGAAGTAACCAGTGGGCTACATCTCTATAGCTACTAACAAACCCCTGGCTGGCTACAGAAGGACTGCAGGTCACCACACAAACTGTCTGCTGTGGTTACCAGGATAGGGTAAACCCACCCATACCCATGATGCACTGCACATGCAGATCAGCAGTCTACAGATGATCACAAGATACGGTATGCACCCCCACAGCACCTTGGCCTGGTAGGGGGGACTGACCGTGTGTGTTACTGGCACGGAGTAGCTACAGACCGACACATTGTGGGGGTACTGTGCTCACCCTGAGGGCGAGGTGGGGCGCCCAGCATCAGGTCCGCAGCACCTGGCTTAGCTGAGATAGGCTATGCTGCAGGTTGCCATCAGTGCCAGTGTGTGATAGGTAGTCCTTGCAGACACACCTAAGATACACCTGTGTCCATCCGTATTTCCCAATTACATCTAGCCCTTGTGGACTATGATGCACCCAGAATAGTGCATATCCTGTGTGGGTGCTATGGTCACATGAGTTAAGTGAAGGGGGGTGTTTGGACCCATAGGCAGATTATGTAGTACCACCCAACCTGCCCTCTGGGGCTCAGGGTGGGGGACAGGATCTCCCACCAACAGATCCACATTCTACATCCCTGCAATGGTGGCAGTAGAGGGGACCATCAACTTCAGTCCTGCTGGAGAACAGGCACCCTACAGGGCAGTCAATGCAGACCTGTATGCATCCATAAAGCAATGGCAGACAGACAGTAGGCCTGGAAATGCTCAGCTGCCCCCAACCACTATCTGACATTCTCCAGGCACTGCACCCTGCAAGGTGTTCCAGCCATACACATACTAACTGTAGACAGTCTACTAGCTAGTCCATAGTGCATGTTCCTAAAGAAGATGCACACACCAAGCAGATAAGTCAGTGATTGAGCCCCAGAAAAAAGAACCCATAAATATCACTTAAGAGAAATAGTACACAGCACTATGGGGGAACCTAGCCATGCCGTGGTCACTGCTCAGTCAGGGTGAGAGTGACCTCCCAGCAGGACATGCTGTGGCCACCTTGTCTGTGCAGGTGATGGCCAGGCACTACAATGTCCCAGCCATTGCCCTATGTCCTGTGCAGATGCATCCTGCCCAGGCCACCCTGTCCGGGCCATACCCACAGTACCTTGCTCCTCATTATGCACATTGGCAGGCTAACACTGGAAACAGTGCAAGCAGTGTGGGCTGAGTAAGGTGTAGGGAGCCACAACACACTGGATAGACAGACACACACTCCCACACCTATGCCAGCATTGTGCAAATATAGAGGCTTTTAGCAGCCCTGGCCACCACACCAGTCCTGGGCACAGTGCAGGCATGGCTATGGTACGCAATACTGTTGGGGTCACTCCCCGGGGTGGTAAACACTGTCAGAAACCAAAACTGAAACACACTCCACAGATATCAGAAAGGTTGCTATGATGCAGCTCTATCAGCAAATTGTGCTTAACTTAGGAATTGATATTTGCCATTAATCATAGCAACCTTTTGATATATGTGTAATGTATTCCCAAGTTTAGGGCGGCATTGCTAAGGTATGCAAGTGCTAGCATTGGGAGATGCTGCTGCTGCGCGCAGGGCCTAACAGCCTGACTCTCCATGAGCTTTGGATAGTGGAGCCTGTGAGTGTGGATGTTTATGCCCCTGTTGGCCGCTGCTCTAGGGCAGAGGTTCCCAACTCCGATCCTGGTGGGCCAAACACTGTTCAGGTTTTCATGCTGTCCCTAATGAATATGCATGAGATACATTTGCATACAATGGGGCGGCGCATACTAATGCAGCACAGGCATATTTATTAGGGACAGCATGAAACCTGAATGGTGTTTGGCCCTCCAGGACTGCAGTTGGGAAACTCTGCTCTGGGGATTGCACATGTTTATGGTATCTGTGCTCTGCAGGGTAAAATATAGGCATTCAGGCATGTTCATTTTATCTGGAATAAAGGTTCCGTCTTTATTATCACTGTTTAGTACTGGGTAAAATATGGGGAAAGGGTTGGCAGGAACCACAGCTGGGACTTGAACTTATGACCTTCTGCTCCTGAACACACTGGCTGTGTGTACTGCAGCACACTGTTGCCACAGGGACAGTTCATTCCCTGGGGATACCATGACTGTTCGTCAGACAGACCCTGTCTGTTGCATTGCATGGCACCCACCTAAACAGGGCTAGGCCATGGTCTGCTGTGGGCAGATGCCACTGCCCCCTCTGCCACCAGCACCCCTCCGCCACCATGCTGCCATGCCGTTATGCCGGTGGTGCTGGTGGTGCGCAGTCCCAGGCCATCCAGTATGCTGGTAGGCAGCTGTCTATGGTGTGGGTTCTTGGGTAGGGGTGCCTACATGGACATGCGTGCTTCCCCCCCCCCCCCCCCGCACCGCCTGCCAATGTTATGTGCCCTTGGGGGTACCTGCTGAGTAATCTTGTGGGACACACACTCGTGCCCATGTTGGACCCTTTTCAGTTGCTGTCTTGCTGCTTTACAGTTTCGGCATTCCTATGTGCCACCTAGGCATCTGCCTAGCCCGCACTGTCACCCCAGCTGGACTATAGCATGTGCCACCTGCAGCCCCCTGTATCCCATTTACAGCATCAGTACAGTTGCCCTTGCCTACGTGCCAACTCTGCTGTTGCTGCACATATGCACGCCATAACAAACCTGCCCAATCTAAACGACAGAAACCCTGATCACCGCTATTTCATTGTGGGATCATTCACTTTGTAGGGGGACAGAGCATAGACCTTTCCAAACATGATATCTTAATTTATACGCTTTGTCAGTAGTGTTACTTTATGTTTATCATTAATATCACTATTGGCCAGCTTGGTTATTGGGATTTTAGATGTGGTTGTGGTCCTTTTATATGTTTATTTGCCTCTTTGTTCCCTGCACATGTATCACAACTATTACTTTTCTAGGTTTCCCTGCCTTTGCTGCACATTGCTGACTGAAATGGTTTCTCTTTCCTGCCAATGTGCCTTAATGCGATGCTTTCACTGGCGTTAGTGTTCAGACCCGGATTTCACAGCGTTAGTGTACCTGGAGCTTCTCCCACTCTCCGCCCATTGACCCTTTCTCTCCACCCTCTGGGAAGCGTTACTCCACCCTTCAGACCCGGATTTCACAGCGTTAGTGTGCCTTAACGCTGCCTCTGAGTTATCGCGCGATAACGTCACTTATCGCGGGATAATACCACCGCTGCGACGTTAAGACAGTTTAGTAAACATACCCCTTAGATGTATATGGCAGACAAACTTGAAAACCAAAAGAAACAAATGAAATCTAATAATCTGCAGCATTCTTGAGAAATTTGGTGGGGGCAGTTACACTAGTCATAGGGCTGGAGTAAATACTCGCAGCTTAAATTTATGCATGTTTGTGACCGCTTATGTCCCTATTTTATAAGGTAAAGTACACGCATACCCTACTCTGTAAAACAGACATGCAATGCGAACATAAATGACCCTTTAACTGTCTCCACTGCCCCTCTTAGAATTCCAACACAGAAGCTTCACTGTCATGGCACAGGAACGTCTCCCTGGCTGATCCCCCACCCCCACCCTGCATCTGTGTCTGTAGCTTGCCTTCAATTGCTCCTGCCCCTGATGCTCTCTGCCTATATCCACTGCCTTCTGGATCCTTCTTGCATGGGAGTGACTGGTGCCATCAGGAAGTTGAAAGGAGCTCTTGTGCTGCTTTCCACCTGCAGGCTTACGGTGTGAGAGTGGAATGGACTCAGGCGCACATGACACACGCCTAATGAGTCGGACTTTGCATGTCATGCACAGTCGAGCTCCAGGAGCTCAGCGAGGGTCTTGGCTGTATTGAAAAGATTTGGTACATACTGCCCAAAGTAATTATTCATACCCATTGTCCTTTAACCTTCTCTGGTATTTTTGAGAGGTGACAAATCCCGTATGGCTCTTATTTCCTCTAATCAGGCCGCACTCCAGACTCAATTAGATGCATGAGAAACTGCAATTTGTTTTGTCCTATGACACACTTTGCTATTTTCAGCTTCAGACCTGATTTTGTGTTTCCAGTCCTTTTCATAGTTTCCTATCATGTTCTTCTTTTAATTTCCATACAGGATTACCTTATTCACATAGACGGCCACTCTGTCTCATTCCTTCAGGATTTCAGACATGTTGGGAGTTTGAGATGTCAAGCAGCAGGCAGTAAAAGCTATTAGTCTGCTACTTTCTGGATTTAGAGAATGAGAGGGGTGAGATGAGAGCAGGAGTCAAGAGTATAACTTCATTACTGGTTAAACTAGTGTGTTTCTATTGCCCTGTACTGAAGGCAGGAAACTGTGTACTGAATGTGCTCCAGTAGGCAGGAGCCATCCCCCTGGGAGTACTGCAGCTCTTCGTTATGAAACAACTGGTCAAAATATCCCACCCTCTGTAGATTGAGTAGAAGCTGTGGTTATAGCATCAACCAGAAGCACTTCTGGGTGCTTAACCCCTCTTTCTCGCCACCCTCCAATATTTTGATAATTAAACAATAACAAGCATGATCAACTTCCCTGTCACTCTTCCCTCTCCATCAAAAACTGTCCTGTAAAAACCTACGGTTGGATGTCATAGCTTTAAATATCATACTATCCAAATTCTGATGCCACTTCATTGATAGCAAAACAAACTCTGTCTTCTATTAGGCACATCATGAACTAATACAGAAGTTCTACAAAAAAGACTCGGAATCCATAGAGCAAATCTGCCGTATCATAACAACACTAACTGCTACACTCAAACAGCAACAATTCTAACCATGAAAAGGCAACAAACATTACATCAGGTCCTAAAATACAAGTACAACTGCTATTGTGAAAACAAACAAACCAGGGTACTATAGGTTCTCATGCAGAAACTACGCAATAACAGACTGTCACACATCAATCAAGCACGCAGAGCATAGATAGACCTTACAAAATACCCAACTACAAATGAGGAACGTACAGACAAAGACTGAAATGGAAACTGTGAGAAGTCATATTCTGTGTGTAGTGCAACAGAGAAAGAAAAACAAATATTCACTCCCTCCCATACTGGGAAAAGTCAAAAAAGGAAAGCTGTTTCTCACAGCTGGCATATTTCATTCAATATTCAAAAATATTTTTGTTTTTTGTTAATTTGGGCAAGCTAATGCATAATCTTTGGCCATACATGTTTGTGTACTCTCACCTCCCCTCACCAGGGCTCTAATCAGCAGTATAGATGCTGGAAGAAGGTGTTTTGCATAATTAGTCCATTCAAAAAGCACTTAATCATGATAGTCTTTTCTGCAATATCACTGTTGTCCAATGAGCCTCTGCATTGCAATCTCTTGATTCACCGATGCAGGGAACCACCTTCTGGATCCTGTGAAGGAGCCTTTTTACACTGTGTAAGATGTATCCAACGAGAATGTCCTTCCATTTTACAAGCTGAGTATCCCACCAGGAGCACACGGAATGGACCTGAGAACTTGGGAGCCAAAAGTGTCTTTGGATGCAAAATCTTAATCAGGACCCAATCTCCTGGTTTCAATTCTAGATGCGATAACTCTGAAAGAGTATCTTGTTGAGGAATCACAAATCTTCTGGCACCTTCTGCCCTTGCCCTGAATGCAGAGATCCATATCCGGCACAGCACTAACTGTTTGTGTACTCTCACCTCCCCTCACCAGGGCTCTTGGGTAACGGATATCCACACACAAAGCAATGAGAAGGAAAACAAGCACGGTAAATTGGTAAATAATACACAACACACTTGGATTATTTAAAAATAAACAACCAAAGCTTTGGGAGAGCAAACCAAGTTAACACCTTGTTTACTCTGCCATCACAGCTTTCAGCCATTTTATTTATAGGTAAATATTCCATTACACAGCATAATTTCCACTTTATTGTTCTACGTCAAGCATCATGTACATTCATAATATGCATCTCTATATCTCTATGTCATAGGTCAGTTCTTATTAGCATAGGTCATCATGAGGAGACATACATGTATTCCCAGACATAACTTTTGAGACAATAATTCTAACACTTGCAGTTTTGATATCTCTGAATCGAGACTGAGAGGCTGAGAAACAAACTTCTCCCTTCACTATCTTTTTTATAGCAAGCCTAGTGTCTTTGTTTTTGAAAGTTCAGCCTAGTTTTTTTTCAGTAGAGTCTTTCAAGGTTATTGCTGAGTAATAAGCTCTGGAATGTCTGTGGTGTTAACTCTTTCTTAGGGCTTTTAGTAATATGATGTTATTAAGTACCCTGATTGTGTACACAGCCCTGTACAGACAAGCTTCCTTTCAATACATCTTGCATTTGAGTCAAGGAGACATCTTTATGTGGCCAGAAGAGGTAAGGATCAAAGGCATTTTGGGGAAACTTAACTGGATAGAAGCAATAGTCAGCTGCTATCCAATTAAGTTTATGCATTGAAATAGGACCTGTATAAACTTGTTTGTTTAAATTTAGCAGTCATACTTAAACACATAGCATGACTGAAAATACGCTTAAAGGACTGAGGACAAAGAACAAGAAAAATAGAGACCTTCAGATTGAAGCTGAAAAGATTTGGAAAGAAAAAACTACTGTAATACCAGTTGTGGATGGAGCTCTTGGGGCTATACCTAAGGGACTCTCTAAATATTTACAAATTTTGGACCTTCCGAACTTAACTCTGCAATTCCTACAAAAGACTACCCTACTTGGAACAGCCTACATCTTGCACCATACTTGCATGATTCCTAGGTTCTTGGTTAGAACCTGAACCAGAGCATTAGAACTACTTCTAGACCATGTTGTTCAATGAAGAATCCACTATAATAAATGCAATATATCTGCTAACACCTCAGGACTTACCTAGCCAGTCCTGTTTTTAAGGAATCCACAATGAATATGAATGAGATAGATATGCATGCCATGGGGGCACTATATATACGTTTAGCTCATGTATTTTCATTGTGGATATCCTGAATCCAGTTTGGCTGGGTGTGTCCCAAGGACTGGGCTGTTAACCCATCATCAATAACTATCTCTTGCTTATGGATAGTGCTTATCTCCAGGAACAAGCAGGAATGAGTCTTCACATATGGGTACGTCGGTACCGACGGAGCCTGCGCAGGAACGCTCCCCAGCTTCCCAAAAAGGAAAGCTTTTGGGAGCATCCCACAGCGCCTGCGCGCTGCCTTCCCGCCTTTCCTAACCGCCTCTCCCCAGTTCTTCTTTGCCGCAGAGCCAGCAGGTCGTGTTCCTGTCACCGCTGAAGAAGTTCTTTGTTTTATTTTATTTCTTTGGTCGCGCATCTGCCTTCCCCGACATCGGACCGGTACCGCCGGTCTTTCTTTCTTTTCTTATAAAAAAGAACATATTTTTCCCTCACTTAGTGTGTTTTTCCTCTTTTGGGCCTTAGGCCTCACAAAGAATTTTCCTCATGGAAAAACCAGCCTCTGGGTTTAAAAAATGCACTAAGTGCAGCGGTACTATTTCTGTTACCGACACCCATGAATGGTGTCTTAAATGTTTGGGTTCTGACCACTCCATTTTGGATTGTTCGTCCTGCTCCTTGATGTCTAAACGAGGGTTACAGAACCGAGCAGCCAAGCTCCATGTGCTGTTTCCCTCTGATGCAGCTTCAGTGGCATCGACGTCTTCCAGGGCTTCTTCTTCCTCCCATGGATCTCAGGTAACCAAACATAAGTCTAGCCGGTCCTCGAAGGGTAGATCTCCTTCCAAGCATCGAGATGCCTCCGGGCTTGCCCTCGAGGATCCTGCACCGGCAAAACAACCCCGGCGGGAAGCTCCGGCTTCCAAAGCTCCACCTATGGGGTTACAGGTTGACATCGATGGCACGGCCTCGACCGATCACCTGTTAGAATGCTCTGGGGTACCGGCGCAACCTTCCGGTACCGAATTCCAGGCATTCATGGCGTCGATGGATCAGAATGTCCTATCCATGCAGCAGGCTATCACGGCCTTCATTCAAGCTGCGACGCCGCTGATACCACAGCAAACTCCGTTGTCGGTATCAGCTCCGGTACCGGCACCAGTGTCGGTACCGGTACCGACTGCATCGACATCGACCAGGATGCCGACTGCAGCGGTTCCCTGTCCAGGGATGCCCATCGGTACCGAACCGGTACCAATGACGCCCGATGTCGATACCGCTCGGTACGCGTATCGAGCTTTGGAAGAGCACCCTGACAGTCGATACTTTGATTCCTCTGAAGATTCTGATGCATCGGAAGAGTCTGCTGAAGTATCCATAGCCCTTCCTGAAGAGCCTTCTTCTCCAAAAAGAAGAATGTCTCCTCCAGAGGACTTGTCCTTTCAAGACTTCATAAGAGAAGTAGCTAAAGGGCTTTCTATTTCAGTAACCTCTGAATCAGAGCCTAGAGCTAAAAAATTGGATATTTTAGGTTATTCTAAGGCTCCTAAGGAGGCAGTCACCTTGCCAATTCATGAGATTCTTTATGATCACATGATTGACTTATGGGAGACTCCTCTCACTATCTCTCCTCATTCTCGTAGATTGGACACTATGTACCGTGTCCCTCCTTGTCCTGGTTTTCATAAAACACAGCTTCCTCACCATTCTATTGTGGTGGAGTCAGCTATGAAAAGGATAAAGAGTGCAAAAAGACACTCCTCTGCTCCTCCAGGAAGAGAATGCAGGACCTTGGATGCTTTTGGTAGGAAAATCTTCCAAGCCAGTATGCTCATTGCCAGAATCAACTCCTATAGTCTTTATATGGGTATGTTTCTGAAAGCAGTTGCAGATAAACTGCACACTTTCCTCCCTTTTCTTCCAGAGGATAAAAGGGAAGAATTCCTTATTTGGCTTAAGCATACTCAAGATATTTCAAAGTTTTCCAACCGTGCAGCATTTGACTCCTTTGAAGGTGCCAGCAGAGCTTCGGCCATTGCCATAGCTGCACGCAGAATTGCTTGGCTCCAAGCTTCTGATCTAGAGTCTTGGGTCCAGGATGGCTTGGGAAATCTTCCCTGTACAGGAGAAAACCTGTTTGGCAAAGATTGGCAAATAAAAGCCACTCAAATGGATGCAGAAAATTCTGCTTTGGATAGACTTTCAAAGTCAACCTTCATTCCTGCCAAGAAAAAACCTTTCAAGAAGTCTTTTTTCAAGAAAGGCAGATTCCATCCTGCTTCTGGCCAACAATCATCTACAGGTCGTTTTGCTGCTAAGCGTCAGCAACCTAAACAGGCCAGGCCTAAGCCTACAGGGGCTGCTGCAACTCAGCAGACCCAGCCTCCTCAGGGCTTTTGACTTGATGTTAGAGAACTTAGCCTTTCTGGCTCTGAAACAGCCAGAGCCTCTCACCATTCCAGGAAGGTTAGCTCATTTTGCTCCCAGATGGGAGCAAATTGCAGCAGAGCAGTGGACCCTCTCCATCATAAGGGAGGGCTACAAACTTCATTTCTCAAACCTTCCTCCTCACACCATGGTGAGACACTTCAATTCTCCAACATCTCTTCTCGACCTTCTAGGTCAGGAGGTGGCTACCCTTCTTGCCCAAGGGGCAATAGAAGAAGTCCCCCTTCTCCAACAAGGGTCAGGGTTTTACTCCCCCTACTTTCTGATCCCAAAGAAAACAGGTGGCTCCAGACCCATATTAGATCTCAGAGAATTGAACAAATTTCTATGCAAGGAGAAATTCAAGATGCTTTCTCTGGGCACTCTCCTTCCATACCTTCAGAGTCAGGATTGGCTTTGTTCTCTAGATCTCAAGGATGCGTACACACATGTCCTCATCCATCCTTCTCACAGAAGGTTCCTCTGTTTTCTTTTCCAAGGAAAGCATTACCAATACAGGGTGCTTCCTTTTGGTCTGGCCTCTGCTCCAAGAGTGTTCACCAAATGCATGGCAGTAGTAGCTGCATTTCTACGCACTCTGGGAATATTTGTATTCCCATACCTGGACGACTGGCTCATCCGAGCTCCATCTCAGTCAGAGGCCCAGACTTCCCTGGACTTCACAAGGCGCATTCTGCAGTATCTGGGACTTGTGGTAAACCTCCCAAAGTCCCAGCTCACCCCTACTCAGTCCCTAGTGTTCATAGGGGCCTGGCTAGATACTACCACTGCAAGGGCCTATCTTCCTCAGGCCCGTTGCCTACGCCTAGTGCAGTTAGCCTCCCAGATTCAGTCAAAGAGCCATTTAACTGCCCGGGAGATGCTACAACTGCTAGGCCACATGGCATCCACAGTGCATGTCGTCCCCTATGCTCGCCTTCACATGAGAGCAGCTCAATGGACTTTGTCCACCCAGTGAACTCAAGCATCAGGGGCTCTGTCAGACAAAATAGCAACCTCCAGGCGCCTCTTTTGGTCTCTCCAGTGGTGGAAGTCCACCCAAAATCTGTTGCTGGGGTCCCCCTTCCAACAGTTGTTGCCCCAGGCAACCCTCACAACAGATGCCTCCCAAACAGGTTGGGGAGCTCATCTGCAAGACCTCTCCACTCAGGGCACTTTGTCTCCACAGGAGACCTCTCTACATATCAACCACTTGGAGCTCCGAGCAGTTTTTCTAGCTCTCAAGGTCTTCCATACCCTGCTCAGTTACAAGACAGTCCTCATTCATACGGACAATCAGGTAGCCATGTTTTACATAAACAAGCAAGGAGGAACTGGCTCTCTGTCGCTTTGCAACGAAGCTTTAAGATTGTGGGCCTTCGCCAGAGAGCATCAAATCCATCTCCTGGCCGTATACCTTCCAGGAATCCAAAACTCTTGGGCAGACAGACTCAGTCGAGTTCTGCTTCCACACGAATGGTCCCTGCACATGGACCAGGTACTCAGAATCTTTCAAGAGTGGGGAACCCCGGACATAGACCTCTTTGCAAGTCCGTGGAATGCCAAACTTCCCCGGTTCTGTTCCAGAATTCCGTGTCAGGGAGTTCAGGCCAAGGATGCCTTCCTCCTTCACTGTGGTCAAGACTTCCTATATGCCTTTCCACCCATTCCCTCGATTCCCAAGACTCTGTTCAAGCTCCAGAGGGATCAAGGATCCATGATCCTCATAGCTCCACGCTGGCCACGCCAAGTGTGGTACCCTCTACTTCTGCATCTCTCTCAAGCTCCCTCCCTAGACTTGGGAGCTGCTCCAGACCTTCTGTCCCAGGAGGAGGGGACTTTGTGGCACCTAAACCCCAAGTCCCTTCACCTCAGAGCTTGGTTGCTGAAGGCCTAGACCTTCAAGGTTGGAATCTTTCTCAACAAGTGAAGGATATCCTCCATGCTTCCAGAAAACCTTCTACTAGACGTTCCTATGCTTTTAAATGGAAAAGGTTTTCCATTTGGTGTACTGAGAATTCTCTATTGGAATATCTCCTGCATCTCTCCAATGCAGGCCTTAAGACGAATTCAGTAAGGGTCCATTTGAGTGCTATTGCAGCATCCCTTAAGCCTATCAATGGACAGCCTATCTCCTCTCATCCTTTTATTGCAAGATTCATGAGAGGCCTAACTTTAACTAAGCCTCCCATTAGGCCTCCTCCAGTGGCATGGGACTTAAATCTGGTTCTTGGTCAGCTTATGAAGCCACCTTTTGAACCCTTAGCCACCACCTCCTTGAAATTTCTTTCCTGGAAGGTTATTTTCCTCATTGCAGTCACGTCAGCTCGCCGCATCAGTGAACTGCAGGCCTTAGTGGCTAATCCACCTTATACATTATTCCATCATGATAAGGTAATCCTTAGGACCAATCCACACTTTATGCCTAAAGTGGTCTCACCTTTTCATCTTAATCAAGAGGTGTATTTACCTGTCTTTTCCAGGTCCTCATGCATCAAGTGCAGAGAGGAATCTTCATACCCTGGATTGTAAGAGAGCTCTTGCCTTTTACTTACAAAGGACACAGCAACATAGAAAGTCTTCTCAACTCTTTGTTGCTTTTGATCCCTCTCATTTGGGACTTCCAGTCTCTAAGAGGACACTGTCCAATTGGATTTCTCAGTGTATTTCTTTCGCCTACCAGAGTAAGAACCTTTCTCTGGAGGGCCATGTCACAGCTCATAATGTGAGGGCCATGGCCACCTCTATGGCTCATCTAAATTCTGTGTCCATTGACCAGATCTGTCGAGCGGCCACCTGGGCCTCGGTTCATACCTTCACAGCCCATTACTGTTTGGACAAGGACTCCCGCCGGGATGCCTTGTTTGGTCAGGCTGTTCTCAAACACCTGTTCCATTCTTAATCAACTCCTGCCCTCCTTCCCTGGATGGATGCCTGAGATCCATAGGAGGAGGTAGAGCCCTTCTCAGGGTCTCATAACCTTGGGGATCTCCCAGGCATCTCTAGCTAGGGAGTCCCCATATGCGAAGACTCATTCCTGCTTGTTCCTGGAGATAGCATAGTTACTTACCTGTAACAGGTGATCTCTGGGAACAGCAGAAATAAGTCTTCACAACCCACCCACCTCCTCTAGGAGTTGTATCTCTCTATCTATCTTTCCTTTCCTCTCTCTCTCTTTGTCTCAGCTTTAAAACTAGAACTGGGGAGAGGCGGTTAGGAAAGGCGGGAAGGCAGCGCGCAGGCACTGTGGGATGCTCCCAAAAGCTTTCCTTTTTGGGAAGCTGGGGAGCGTTCCCGCGCAGGCTCCGTCGGTACCGACGTACCCATATGTGAAGACTTATTCCTGCTGTTCCCAGAGATCACCTGTTACAGGTAAGTAACTGTGCTTTATGTGATCTCTATAAATAAGGAGATAGTGAAACCTCTCTGAGAGCACAGAGGATAGCTTATCGAGCAGTGTGCTGCACAGATACAAGATACAGAGCCAGAGAAGACATGTCTCCTTATAAGAGGGGACACCATCCAAGGCCCACTATTACATTAAGACAGGGGTTCTCATTCCAGGCCTTGGGACACACCTAGCCAGACAGGTTTTCAGAATCAGCACAATGAATATGCATGAGACAGATTTGCATACACTGTCTCCATTGTATGCAAATCTGTCTCATGCATATTTCATTGTGGTTATCCTGACAACTTAACTGGCTACAATAGGTGTGTCCCGTGGATTGGGTTGAGAACCCTTTCGTTAAAACCAGAATAGACTGTCCTCGTGTATGTTGATCCAGGGTAGATAGGAGGAATTGCAGAAGGAAGGAGGTGAAGAATGTACAGGACAGATAGGACAAGATGAAAAGGATAAGAACAGGCAGAGGGGAAAGAAGCAGAAAGAGAGAGCAAAAAGAATGGAGAATTCACTAAAGGAAGGAGGCAGGAAAATAAAAACAGAATTGGCATGGAAATAAAATGGAAGAACAAAGAGGTATCAGAGAGGAAGCTACAGTAAAGTGTGAACCCAAGGCAAAAACAGAAGTGAGAGAGAAGCAGATTAGATCATAACATAAGGGACACCAAAAGCTGGAAAACTATTTTAATTTCTGAAAAAGAATAGTAACTAACCAATATTTTTATTTATTTATTATTAGTTTTTATATACCACTTTGTCTTGGTAATCAGAGCAGTTTACAGATAACATTTTAACTACTGCACAAGGCAGTTTACAAGGAACAATTATAGTATATTTTACAAGGAACAAGAAAGTAACAATTGTACAATTGACAAACGATGACATTAAATAATTATTTAACAATAACAAATAAGTGCAGAACTATTTACAAGAGGTTTTAACATTAGTGGTCTGTGTGATATTCTGAAGTTATGTGAGTCAAGTGCCTGGAGATAGGAAGTTGTTGATGAATGTAGCAAAGTGTTGATAAGGAAATGCATGAGGTTTATGGTGGCTGATCACATTGATAGTAGTCCGTAAAGGTGAATGTTTTGAGACATTTTCTGAATTGAGTTGTCTTTGATTTGTCTTAGAGTGTTAGGAAGACTATTCCATAGGGTAGAGGCATAGAGTGAAAATTTCCTTTTAGCTGTAGGCTGGTTTAGTTTTCTGACACTAATAGGAGTGGATAGCATATTTTTCAGGTTGTCTCTTTTTGTTCTTGTGTGTTGTTGAATATTTATCAGTGTGCTGAAGTATGTTGGTGCTATGTTGTTTATTGTTTTGAAAATGATCATGAGAGCTTTGAGTTTAATTTTTTAAAGTATCGGGAGCCAGTGGAGCTGAAATGGGATTGGTGTTATGTAATCAGATTTATCAGCTTTCATAATTGTGCTTGCAACTGTGTTTTGAGCAAGTTGTAGGGGCTTTAGGGTTTTCTTTGGGAGACACTGTAGTCAAAATGGGGGCTTATTAGTGCCTCGGCTACAGAATGGAAGTCCGTAGGGGAGAGCAGTGGTCTCAGATGCTGAATCATTCTGATTTTATTGTAAATTGCGCAAGTAGACATGTGAATGTGTTTGGTGAAATCCAGGTTTTGATCAAGGTATATCCCAAGGTATTTTATTTCATTTTTTATTTCAAGTGAGGCATTGTTTACATGAAGTGAACTAGAGGGGTTGAATGTTTTATTCCTAGTAATAATGAGTGCTTCTGTTTTCTTCAAGTTAACTGAGAAGTTAACTGATTTGAGCCATTCAGAGATGTCGTTGAAACAGCTGGTAATCTTTGTGTAGTTGGGACCTTTGGTGTCAAAGCTTGTGAATAGCATTATATCATCTGCATAAATTCTGCAGTCTACGTTGTGTGATTGGATGATATTGCAGATAGGTTGTATATATATATTAAACAGAAGTGCAGATAATGCAGATCCTTGGGGGACACCCTGAGGTTGAGTGAAAGAGTTAGATAGGCTGTTTTCAAAGCACACTTATTGGGTGCAGTTGGACAGGTAGTCCTGAAACCACTGTAAAGTAGTACCACCTATGCCAAGGTATTTTAGGTGGTTAATTAGGATGTTGTGGTTTACAGAGTCAAATCTGGATGATATATCTAGGATGAAAGCATTATTCGTTGTGTGTTTTGACTCTATGGGGTATGTTTACTAAACTGCAGTAATGTCACTTGCGTTAGGTTCCGCGGTAAAGGTACAGATGCCCATATAAAGGCATGGGCAGTGCATCGTTACAGCAAGCCATATCAGCTAACACATATTACAAGGTGCCTTAGACTACCGCGCGTTAAAAGGCGCCTTATAATGCACCTTACAAGGCGCCTTGTAAGGTGTCCTGTAAGGTGCATTATAAGGTGCCTCATAAGACGCCCTATAGGGCTTCTTAGGCTAAGTGCCGTATTAGGCACCCCTGGACAAGGCACTGTAGAAGGCACCCTGGGCTATGGAACCATAGGGTAAGGTGGCCTAACAAGGTTATGGTGCCCTAGGTTAGTGTGCCCTAAGGACTGCAAGGTGCTGCAGGATGACATGCATGACCTGTGAGGAACAGAGACAGATGTAGCCCCAACACTAGATAGAGCACTCAGGAAAGGCAATGAACAGGTGAGTGAAGGAGGGAGAGCTGGGAGCCGCAGGACATGCCATATCTGCGGGCAGCCCATGTGGCTGCCAGTACTGATGACAAACATGGTGGGGGCAACTGTACCACAGCACAAGGTGTTGGCAATGTAAAGTACTGGAAAGACAGTTGGTGGCAGACGATGGGAATACGTGTCCCCCAGTGGAGGCGGAGGTGGCAGGATAGTTACAATGATGGGTGGACAGAGGAGTGGTGGTGCCATGCAGATCAGGCAAAGGCAAGGCAAGCACGATGAGGCACAATGCAGGAAAGGGTAGCAGTGCAGGACATGGGGTGGCAGCCTGCACAGGCAGACAGGACTCTACACAGCTGACAGATGCAGATAGACGGACCGGGGGAATATTGGCAATTGTGGCAAGGGTATTATGGGCTGGCAGCACAGATCTGCAAAAATATGACTGTTACAGGCATGCACACTATTTGAATAAGACAGGCATGAGAGGAGAGTACAATGAGGAATTGAACCCATGAACACTGCCGAGAATGGCATTGTGTTAACCAGTAGGCTATACCTCCGTGGTATATGTCACAGCAATGGCTGGGTACAGAAGGATTGCAGGCCACCGCACAAACTGTTTGCTCTGAGTGCCAGGATAGGGTAACCCCACCAGTACCCATGATGCAATGCACATGCTGAATAGCTGTCTGCAGCTGATCACCAAATGGGGTCTGCACCTCTCCGGTACCTCAGCTTGGAAAGACGAACTGACAGTGTGTGATACTGGCACAGAGTAGCTACAGACCATGCCATTGTGCAGGTTCTGTGTTCACCCTGAGGGATAGGATGGGTGCCCAGCACTAGGTCCGCAGTACACCACACTAGAGATAGGTCCTGCTGTACATCCCCATCACTATCAGTTTTGACAGGTGTTCCTTGCAGTGCAGCCATATGGTGTCCATCTGTATTCTGCAGTCACATGTGGCCCTCTGGGACCAGACTCCACCCAGATTAGTGTGTACCCTGTGTTAGGGTCTGGCTGACATGGGCACCTGTTTTCAGGGCAGAGGGGTTTCTAGACTTGCATGAGGTTTGTGCAGCAGTGCTTTTATAGATCACAGTGGTATATGCTACATACCCCAAAGGGCCCACATCACCCTTTTTGTATGTAAGGGACAGGTGCCCCAGCCCCCATGAAGCAACCTCCATCCTGCTGGTATAAGACAGCCCTCCAGGGTTGGTGGGCCAGAGCCATACCTGTGACTGGGGCAGTGGCAGACCAGCAGCAATGTTGGGGTTAGGTCTGGAAACCCCTAACTGCCTCACACCACTATCTGACAGTCACCAACAGACAGCACAGTTAGACTGCACCTTATAGATGGTCCAACCATGCACAGTCTAACTGCAGACAGTCCACAGAGCATGGACTATGTGCACCAAACAGTCATCTTAGTGATTGGTATCCCAGCACTGGGAACACAAAAGCATCACTGGAGACAAATAGTGTAGAGCGCTATGTGGGAACCTAGACATGCCATGGTCACTGCTCGGTTAGAGTGAGTGCACTCCCAGCATGACATGCTGTGGCCACCCTGTCCATGCAGGCAGTAGTTGGGAACTACAGTGTCCCAGCCATTGCCCCACACCCTGTGAAGATGCATCCTGGCCAATTCGCCCTGCCGGGCTATACCCACAATACCTTGCTCCTCATTATGCACATATTCAGGCTAACGCTGGTAACAGTGGGACATCGTGGGCCCAGAGAGGGGTGGGCAGCCACAGAACAATGGATAGACATACACACACACACACACACGCTCCTATTGTAGCATTGTGCAAAGATAGGGGTGGGTGGCAACCCTGCCCGCCACACTGGTCCTGATCACAGTGCCGACATTGCTATACTGTGCAGGAGGTAGTAGTAGTGCTCTGGTGATAACTGCAGCTCAATGCTGGGGCCAACAGCCTGACTCTCCATGCATTCTTGGATTGTGGAGCCTGTGTGAGTGCGTGTTTGTACCCCTAATTTGGGCTTTGCACATGTTGCTGTTGTATCTGCATTGTAGGGTAAAATATAGGGACATGCTCTTCAGGAACCACAGCTGGGACTTGAATCTGTGACCCTCTGCTTTTGGACACACTGGCTGGGTGTACTGCACCACACTGTTGCCACAGGTACATGGTAGTCCCTGGGGCTATCTGTACTTTTCCTCAGCCAGACCTTTTATGTTGCACTGCACACCACGTACTGGTACAGGGCATGGCCTAGGTCCACTGCAGGCAGGTGCCACTACCCCCTCCAGCACGGGCACACACCCACCTGCCATGCTGACTTGACCATATGCTGTCGGTGCTGGTAGTGCGCAGTCCCAGGCCATCCATTGTGTGGGTAGGTGGTCACCTAGGGAGCGGGGTCTGGGGCAGGGGACATACATGAGCATCCTCACATCCCCCCCATTACCGCCTACCAATAGTATGTCCCTTCCGCTTGGGGGAGGGTTGGCTGGGGGGATGTTAGGTCAGTGCTCTGGCAACTGTTAGCTCGGGTGGACCAGGTAGATGTAGGTGGTTGCGTTTAGCCTTTGTCAGCTGCTGTCATGCTGATTTCCGGTTTCTATGTTCGCATGTGCCACCTAGGCGCCCGCCTAGTCCACCCTATGCCCCAGCTGCCCCCGCTACATGTCCTGCCTGCAGCCCCCTATGCCCCACTTACACCATTGCCATAGTGGCCTTTCATACTTGGGTACTATGCTGTTGCTGGAAATGGAGCATTACTATCACGTTTCATGGGCTCCCTGTCTATGCTGTACATTGCTGACACTGAAATGGTTTCTCTCTCCTGCAAATTTGCATTTAATGGCAGGTTTTCATTCGCGGTAGGATTCAGCCCTTCAGTTCAGCATGTTAGTGTGCAGGGAGCCTCTCCCCGCCCATTGACCCCTTCTCTACGCCCTCTCTCCACCCTCTACGGTGTTTACCGCGGCCGGGAACGTTAACGATTGTTATGTAACGTTAACTCGCGTTAACGTTACATACCGCACGTTAATGTTACCTAACGATCGTTAATGTTACCTAACACGTGGTCTGCAACGTTACCGCAGTTTAGTAAACATCCCACTATGATGTGCTCTAAATCCATATTGATGAGGGTCAAGTGGAGCGTTTGAATCGATGAAATGCTGGAGTTGCAGCTAAACTGATTTTGGATGATTTTGGATAGGAAGGATAGGCTAGATATTGGTCTGTAAGAAGTGGAGCAGGATTTGTTTAGTGTGTTTTGCTTCAGGATTGGATGTATAGATACCTTTTTTAATTTATTTGGTAAATGTCCTTAAGCTAGAGAGAGGTTGACAATTTTTTGGATGTACGGTGTATGTAATTTGTAGCTTTTATCCAACTGACTGGGCATGGATTTAGAATTGAGGTGGTAGTATTCAATGATTTGATGCAGTGTTCAATCTGTTCCTTGCTTCTAGATGAAAATGATTTCCAAGTTACAGGGCAATGTGGCACAGGATCAGAGGAGGTTGGATTTTTCCATGTAATGATTTGCAAGATTCTGAGCAGTTATGTTGCAGGTTGATTGGTCCTCTGAGTTCGTTTTTTTATTGTTAAGTTTTGTATTATGAAGAACAGTTCTCTTGGTCGGTTAAGAGATTTTGAGAGGAGTTTAAGCATTCTTTTTTTGTTTCTTTTTTTTTTGTTGTTTCTAACAGGGGCGGCCCAAGGGGGGTGCGGGGCCTCATTTGCATAAGGGACCTCATTTGCATAAATATTTGCATAATGTTACCATACACCAGAGCTACTCAATTCCGGTCCTGGAGGTCTGCAACCCTGCAGGTTTTCGGGATATCCCTAATGATATGCATGAGATATATATGCATTAGAGATAGCCTGCCAACCTGACTGGTTTGTGGCCCTCCAGGGCTGGATTTGGAGACTCCTGCCTTACACCTCTGTCATTTAAGATTGTAAGTGGGCAAGGTGCAGATGTTCTAGACATCAAAAGGGTAGATAGAATGTGTCACATTCCTCCTAGATTCTCAACACCACCAAAAAGTTGTCTAATAGACAATATTTTGGTGGTGGTGAGAAGCAAGGAGGAATGTGACAAATTCTAACCTTTTTGATGTCTTGGACATCTGCACCTTGCCCACTTACAATCGTAAATGACAGAGGTGTAAGGCAGGGGTCTCCAAATCCAGCCCTGGAGGGCCAAAAACCAGTCAGGTTGGCAGGCTATCTCTAATGCATATATATCTCATGCATATCATTAGGGATATCCCAAAAACCTGCAGGGTTGCGGACCTCCAGGACTGGAATTGAGTAGCTCTGCCATACACTAACTTTTAGTAAACATGTCTCTTAATGAGTGTATGGATAAAGAAAGACTAAAAGATTTCTATATTACTATAATCCAGTGCCAACCGCCAGGCACATTAGGAACTACTACAAACACTGCCCATTTAGAACTCATAGCAAACCCGCCGTATCCTAACAGCACTACCAGGACTCACAAAGCATCATACCGTAACTATCAAAAGGCAACACTGCAAATATTAAACCAATATATTTCAGAAAATAACAATGCATGATCTACTGGGGAAAGAGAACAAGTGGCAATGTCAAATAGGGAGGAGTGGTCTAGTGGTTAGGACAAGGTACTTCAGGCCAGAGGGCCAGGGGTTCAAGTCCCACCTAGGGACAGCAATCTCAGGCCGGAGGGACTGGGATTTCTAGTCCTATAGGCACTCCCTGTGGTCTTGGGCAAGCCACTTAATCCTCCACTGCCCATGTTCCCTGTAAGTATTAGCGTATGTGTCTCATATCACCTCGTGTTAAATGTATCCCCCAATTGACCGCTTTGACCCGGTGAAAAGCAGGATATAAATACAGCTAAATAAAAATAAATAAATAAATAAAAAAATAGGAATTACATAAACAGAATACCTCAGCTCAGTTACACATACAGAACATAGACCATCACCAAACAAGGAATCACAATTTAGAAATAGGAAGACAATAATTAAACTGGGAACCCCAAAAGCCAAACTTGGAATGTACAACAACACTGTAGAAATAAAACTATAAATTAATTTCCTCTTGTACTAAACAAAGCGCAGGCGTTAATGATGCACATTTCCAAGAGCTGACATATTCCAATTAATAAATTCAAAATAAAGAGATATTTTTCTACCTTTTGTGCATTTTTTTTCAGTTGCAATTGCTCCAGCCACTTTCTTCTGGTTTCTTCATGTCTTCTTCTAACTCTCCATCATCTGCTGTCCATTTGTCCTTTCTTCTGCCTTCTAGTTTTTTTCCATTCCCTCTCTACATCTGCTTTAACATACTAATCTTTCTCCTTTTGATCTTTCCTCATTCCTATTTCATCCACTCAAATTTTACCCCTCCATCCTCAATCCCCACTTACTCTCCCAATATCCAGCCAATTGTAGATTTGTCTTCCCTCCCACACAAAATAGTTTTCCCCTCTCCAAGCTCCATCCCATTCTAATCCTCCCCCAACATCAGCTCCCTTCTAGTTCCAGCCCCACCCAGCATCCGCTCCCTCCTAGTCCCTGCATCAGCCCATTTCCAGTCCTAGCCCCCCATAAGCCCATTTCCAGTCCTAGCCCCCATAAGCCCATTTCCAGTCCTATCCTAGCCCCACCATCAGCCCATTTCCAGTCCTAGCTCCCCCATCCATTTCTAGTCCTATCCGAGTTCCTCCATCAGCTCATTTCCAATCCCAACCCCCCATCAGCCCATTTATAGTCTTTTCCTAGCCCCACCATCAGCCCATGTCAAATTCTAGCTCCCCTCCACTCAGTCTATTTCCAATCCAAGCCCTCCATGAGCCTACTTCCAGTTCTAGCCCCTCCATGAGTCAATTTCAATCCAAGCCCCCACCACAGCCTATTTCCAATCTTAGCACCCCCAAAAGCCCATTTCCAGTCCTATCCTAGCCCCTACATCAGCCCATTTCCTGTCCTACCCCCCCCCACTCAGCCCTTTTCCAGTCCTAGCTCCCTCCCCTCACAGCCCATTTCCATTCCAAGCCCCCCTCCCCATCAGCTATTTGCAGTTCAAGCCCCCTTCCACTCAGCCCATTTCCAGTCCTAGCAACCCCCCCAGCCTATTACCAGTCCTAAACCCCCATAGCCCTTACCAGTCCTAAGCCCCACATCAGCCTATTACCAGTCCTAAGTCCCCCATCAACCCATTTCCAGTCCTAGCCCCCCCATAGCCCACTACTAGTCCTAACCCCCCATCAGCCCACTTCCAGTCCTAACCCCCCCATCAGCCCATATTTAGTCTTAGCCTCCCCATAGCCCATTACCAGTCCTAAACCCCCCATCAGCCCATTTCCAGTCCTAACCCCCCCCCATCAGCTTATTTTTAGTTTTAGCCTCCCCATAGCCTTTTTCGTGTCCTAACCCCCATCAGCCAATTTCCAGTCCTAGCCCCCCATAGCCCATTACTAGTCCTAACCCCCCCCATAGCCCATTACTAGTCCTAACCCCCATCAGCCCGTTTCCAGTCCTAACCCCATCAGCCCTTTTTTAGTCTTAGCCCCCCCATAGCCCATTACCAGTCCTAACCCCCATCAGCCCATTTCCAGTCTTAGCCCCCCTATCAGCCTCCAGTTCTAAACCCCCATCAGCCCATTTCCAGTCTTAGCCCCCCCATCAGCCCATTTCCAGTCCTACTCCCCATCAGCTCATTTCCAGTCTTAGCCACCCCATCAGCCTCCAGTTCTGACGGCCCATCAGCCCATTTCCAGTCTTAGCCCCCCATCAGCCCATTACCAGTCCTACCCCCCCATTTCAAGTCCTAGCCCCCCATAACCCATTACTAGTCCTAACCCCCCCATCAGCCCACTTCCAGTCTCAGCTCCCCCCCCCCCATAGCCCATTAACAGTCCTAACCCCCCTCCCCCCACCAGGCCAAATAGATTTTAAAAAAAAAAGCAAACTGGCTGCTGCCGCTGCCGTGGCAGCGTCAGAATCAAGTGTCCCACCGCGGGGCCCCCCCTACCCAGCAAAGCCTCCCAGAAACATCAGCTTTGGACAGAGTCCCAAAGCGCGGGCTTCCTGAGCCGTGCGAGTTTCCCTTTCTCGCGCGGCTCTGTTAAGCACGCTGGGGCTGATCAGCCCCGGCAGGCTTAACAGAGCCGCGAGAGGTCAGCAGCAGCCGGTTTGCTTTTTTTAAAATCTGTTTGGCCTAATGTAGAATGTTTTTTGCGCGGAGCCCCCTGAAACGTGGGGCCCTTTGCAAAAAACATTCTTGCTCAATGGACGGGCCAGCCCTGGTTTCTAAGAGGCTTTGACGGTAAGAATTTTAATTTGTTCATATATTTAAGCTTGTCATCTTCAGATTTGGAAACTCTCCATTTTCTTTCAATTTTCCTTAATTCTCTTTTTGTATGTTTTAAGGTTGGGGAGTACCAGGGTTGAGAGATTCTGTGTTTTTTTGGTTGGTGGTTTTGATGGTTTGCTGATGCTGCACTCAGGGTTCTGTTCCATGTTGCAATGAGAGTGTCAATGTCATCGCTGTTGATTGAGAGATCTGTGATTATTCTATTAATGAATTTATCTTTGTCAAATTTTATGAATCGATTGTGTGGTGGTCTTACATGGTTATTGTTGGTTTGATGGGGGTCTGATTCAGTACTGAAGCATATGAGGTAGTGATCTGACCGTGGAACTGGCTGAATACTTTTGATAGAAATACTTTTATTAAGAGACCAAGTTTTAGGGTACAAAATGAGGTCAAGTGTGTTCTCTTTTGTATGTGTTGCCATATCAATTAGTTGATTGTAGCCAATGTCTTCCATTGCCTGAAGGAAGGTCATGCTATGTGTAGTATGTAAAGAAGATAGATTGAACCCAAAATGAATGTTCGTTATCTAGTGGAGATGCAGAACATGCAGTTTCAATTATGTTGTCCAGTGCATTGATTTCAGCGGAGGGTGGTCTATATATGAGTGTGATGGTAAGCTTTCTTGTGGTAATTGTTAGGATATCTAAGCTTTTACTACTTGAAGAGGAGCATTGATGGGCACATAAAGAGGTTTTGCATAGGATAATTAATCCCCTTCCCTTTTTGTACAGTCTTGAGGCATGGTAAATGTTGTATCCTGGTGATTAAGGAGTATGGTGTCAGCGTCATAGATCCGTGTTCTAGTTAGGCATATGAAGTCTGGGTTTGAATCAATTATAAGGTCTTGAATGATAGGGATTTTCTTTAGAGATTTGGCATTTATTAGGTACCATTTTAAAGGTTCAGAATGCTGATTTTGATGTTGCTTAAGATGGCATTGTCGAGGTTGCATTTTATGTGTATGAGCTGAGGAGGTATGGAGTAGAGGAGATGGGGAGATGAGTAATATAAACAAGTATCTGTATGTTTGAAATGGTAGGGTATTATTGGAATGTGATGTTGTTGCTGAGGGTGAAATAGGGAGTTAGTTTGGTTGAAGGAGATCCAGATTAATATTGTGAGTAGGAGGACTGGTTTTGTTGACATTTTACAGCAGTGAGAGAGAGAGAAGCAGTTAGATCATAACATAAGGGACACCAAAAGCTGGAAAACTATTTTAATTTCTGAAAGAGAATAGTAACTAATCAACATAAGATATTAGTTGAAAAGACCATCAGAAATGATAGGATACAATCAGCTGACTGCCCTTGAACCACTGAGATGGTGTAGAAATGAACCCTGAGCTGTCCCAGTAGCATCATTAAACCGATTTCTAACCCAATCTCCTCTTCTCTCCTTTCCTCCTTCCCCCATATCCAGAACGCTCATCCCCAGGTAGCAAGGCTTCTCGAGAGCCCTCCCCTTACCCCCTAGCAAGGCATGAGCAATGGCCAATTGCTTCTGTCCTACAGTCTGTGCAATGCTTGGAAGGGCCAAACATACCATTCTATGCCCCCAACCTCCGAAGTCCTTAGCTGCTGATTGATGCCATATGGGGAAAACCATTGTCGGGCCCGTGGCCCATTCTGTTCCTCTACCGAAGTACACAGCTGCAAATTGCCTACTGTATATGCTACAGTCTCTTCTGCTCATGCATGGGAGAGATATTACATGCACTCTGTGCAATTAGCAGATTCCGATTGCAATTACCATGTCTAGAGTGGGAATTGTGCTCAGTGAGCTTAGTGTGCACTATTTCCCTCCAGTGGAGAATGAATGCCTGTGCAAGCATATAAGCACCACTGGCCCCTTTGCAAAACTGTCTAATATATAGCAATAAGGAAGGACTCAGTTCTAAATATAATGGCCTGTATGTATGTACCATGAGAGAGAACTTATGTACTAGAAAATACTGAATCTGACTTATCTTTTCCCACTGTCTCTTTTCCTTCTTGTGCAGACCATATCATAGTTTGAACTGAGTCACTAATATTTTGTGATAAGAAATCTTAAAGTAAATCTTAGGTATCGGAAAATCAAGGCTAGATTGATACAATTTATAACAGGGGAAGCTCCCAGGTCCTCTATCCCCCTCCCTCCCATACACACACACACGCACGCACACTTGCTATTATACATTGAGAGGTGCCTTGGATTTGCCCATTTTGTCCAGGGGGTATGTTTACTAAACAGCAGTAGCGGCTTCCATGCGATACTGAGGCCGTAAGAATTCAATGGGGCTGTGGCTCCAATAACGCACAGAAGCCGCTACCGCTGTTTAGTAAACATACCCCCAGGTCACATATGAGGCCAAGATAGTGAAAAAACTGTGAACCTCCTTCTGAACAGATTCACTCCTGCATTTTGCTTCTTGAAACCAATATTTTAGTGAGATTTGGCAGAGCAGGAAATTTCTCTTCTCCGCTTCAAAGCTGTAGAAACAATTAGTGCTGGTAACACCAATACTAAATGGACAACTATTCACAGGGTCGCTGGGAGCCGATATCAACTCGATGGTAGTCAACAACAACAACAACAGTAGTTGAACTTCATGTAAGTGCTCATCTCCCTTCTGTTCACCCTTGCTCTCTCTATGGACAGGTCTCTAAAGACTATGAGCTAATGCCCTAAAAAATCCAGTCCAGATAAGGGGAGGGAGGGGAGGGAATGGGTCTGTATCTTAATCATAATTATCTCAGGTTTAGACATACCCAGACCTGCTTATCATAGAGGGGAGGTCCTTCTGAGGGGGCCTGCAGTGCCTCCATTCTCTGCACATTATGAGCCCACGGCTAGTGCTTATCTCTTGACTCAGTACAACCAGACCAGCTGCCAAGTCCGATTTCATAGTGCACCGCTCTGTCTGTGAGTCAGTCTCTGCTGATTCCTGAGACCAGGTCTAATCTCTGTCGCTCTATAGCAATATTTCATGCTCATTTTGCTCTGGCTGTGTCTGGGACAATGGGAGGAAGTGGCCTTTCTTATTCCTCGCCCCTTTCTTAAACAGCCCCTGGTTTATTTTGGAAGAGGCAGTGGCTGAGGTGGCGAGCGCTGCTAGATTCTTGTGGCTTTCTTTTCAGTTGTGTGGTTTACAACAGAGCTGAGGGGAAGCAGGAGAGTGAACCTTTACAGACTTTTTCTTATTAGTGGTACAAATAAAGGCACACACATGACAACGTTCCCTTCTTGCATTCATTTGATATACGGTACATTTGATATCTAGAAATGAGACTTAGGCTTGCAATCTGTGTTTGGGTGTTAGAGGAAGACAAAGTAACATAGTAGCATAGTATATGACAGTAGATAAAGACCAGTATGGACCATCTAGTTCGCCCAGTAAGATAGCTAGAGTAAGTGCACCTGCCACTCCATGCAGGTCACCCAAGACAGGCAAAGGGAGAGACTCATAGACAGGCTTTGTTTAATGTAATGGATGGGTATTTTTATTTCATGCTGTGTTTTCACACATAGTTGGGCTGGGCAGCAACAGGTGGTCTCCCCATATGTTTTGATTTTTCATCTGTTCTTCATTCCCATTATCTGTGCTTTCTGTTTCAATCTCTGCTTTTTTTCGCTCTCCTACTCTCTGTAAAAGGCCTTTAGACCTTTCTACTGAGGTCTGTGCTCCTCCAGCAGAGGAGGTATTGAGGTTGTCAGAGTGGACAAAACCATTTTGCTATGGTATTCCCCTCTAAGAATTTCCATTGGCATGATGGAAGGAGAAGCTCGGTCTCCTGTTTCTCTCAAGGAGTCATTGGGAACTTAAGGAAGGAAGTCTACTGTCCTGCTTCCAGGATCAACAGCAGAACTGGTCGGAACCAGAGTGGGAGGAAACTTGCATCTTGTTTCTGGTGTCCAGCACTAGAAGTAGAGGTCACAAGTCAGGGGTGGCTCTATCATTAGACAGAGTTAAGCAGCTGTCTCAGGCAATAGGTTTTACGGGGTGGCAGCAAGTGTCCTCAAAACACTTGCCTGCCCAAGGGCATCTTCCGCCCTAGAAGAACCTTCAGCCACACACCTCCTCACACTCCCAGGTCAGCTAAGGGTCCTACCTCCCCCTTCCCCCATGGTCAAGCATCTCTCCTATCCTTTCCCTCTCCCCCATAGTCTAACACGTCCCCTTCCCCCTCACAGGTGTCCAGCATCTTCTGTTCCCTTTTTTATCCTTTCCCAAGATGTCCAGCATCAATGTTTCCCTTCCCTATCCCTCTAAGGTGTCCAGCATCTCTCCTTCCCTTCCCCCCCTCTCAAAGACAATGGTAGAGGAAAGAGCCGTCAGCACAGTGGTAGGCCATTCAGTGCTATGTACGCATCATGGCTTGCTGGTCATGCCTTCTCTGATGCAAACTTCTTGTCGGGGGGTGGGTTCAGCAAGATTAAAGCGAGTGCAGTTTGCGCTGATGCCGTCTTGCCAGATGTGCAGGAACCATAGTGCCACCCCAAGAAGCCTGTTGCCCTAAGTGGCCACCTAGTGCAGGAGGAGGCTACGTGGGGGGTGGGGGGGGGGGAATGATGGAGAGGATTGATTAGAACAGAAGAGCCCATGAAAGCTGCAAAGAAGTAACAGCTCAGCATTTAAATGAAAAGGCAACATGCTGTGGGTTGTTTGAGTCCTTGCATGTGCTCAGAGCCTGCTAGTCTCACCCGCACTGCAAGGGAAAGTCTGTATTGGAGGGTATGGGGCTGGCAGACCATAAGCGTGTGAAAGAACTCAAAGACTTCACAGTGCCTTGTACTTAGGAAAGTGAGGGAAGCAGGAGAGATGCTGCAGCCTGATCCAAGCTTGGGGGGAAAGGAAGTAAGCACAAAATGTTGAACCTGGGGGCTGAGAAGAGAATCAAGGACCTAGGGGGATGGGAAGAGAAGTAAAGATGAAATTTTGGATCTGAGAGGGTAAGAAGGGAAACAGAGAAAGTGCTGCATCTAGCAGGTGGGAGGGGAGAAAATGCTGAATCTGGGTAGAGGGGTGGGGTGGGGTGGGAAGAGAAACAAGGTGGAGATGCTGAACACTTGGGGTGAGGGGGAAAGGAAGCAAGGAGAGACACTGGATCTGGAGGGCTAGCAAGGCAAGCAAGGAGTATTATTATTCTTACTAATTCTTATTGTTTGTATAGCACTACTAACTCAAAACAAAAAATCCCCACAACCAGGTATTCCTATAAATATCAATAGTCAGAAGAATACCCGAACCCCCAACTGCAATCACCAAATCGTTTTTTTGTCGGGCATAAACCGCAAGGTGAGGAGGACTTCCTCAACACCTCACGCAGTACATACCCCTTTTTTTATTTTATCTTTTTCTTATTCATATAAATGGATAACTTTTCTTAAAAAAATGTAAAAAGGTTTCACACTTATCTGCTCAAGCACGACGTGCACGTTTCGAAGCAACCAGCTTCTGTTTCAAGTGTCCCCAAAGCAAAATAGTGTGTCCATCTCTTCCAAATCCAAAAAACGCCGAAGCTTTTGGTGGGTGATGTCAGGGGGCCAATCAAACAGGCCAGTTATAGAACCGCCTATTAAAGGATAACCAATCACAAAGAGCAGGGAAACCCCACCACAGGGGAACCCCTACACAGATTGGTTTATACTTCACAATGTTAGCCAATCAATGTCCTTATTCAATCCTGCAGGAGTCATTGAGTTTAATGTGAAAATCCAGCGCTGTTCAAGATTTCTTTCCCTGCTGTTTGTGATTGGTTATCCTTTAATAGGCGGTTTACATAGAACAAAACTTGAACATTACATTGAAACTTATTCAAACAATTGAAATTACAATAAAAATGGTAATTTGAGGGTTACAATGCTGAATAAATGCTGATTAGGTATATAGATAGTTTAAACATATATACAGATTTAAATATTTACAAATTTCAAAAATGTTATCATCTTATCTGAGCAAGGAAAAATGTATTGTAGTTCACTAGAATTATTAGAGTAAATGTGATAATGTGGAGAATTGGGTATTGTAAGATAGAGTAAGAAAAAGGAAAAAGTAAGTTGTGAATTGATGAATATGAGTATACATGAGTTTAAGTGGGAAATATTTCATCTATTGGGAATGAGTCTCCAAAGTACTCTATAAATAGGTGAGTTTTAAGATCTTTTCGAAATGTTGAAAGATCTGTGATCTTCCTCAGTAAAGACCGAAGCAAAGAATTCATTCAGTCTCTCTGCTATTGCCTTGTCGCCTCTTAGTGCCCCTTTAACCCCTCTATCATCTAATGGACCAACTGACTCTCTCACAGGTTGTTTGCTACGAATGTACTTGAAAAAAGTCTTTATTTCGCGTTTTTGCTTCCGTAGCAAGCTTCTTCTCAAATTCTCCCTTTGCCTGCCTTATCAATGCCTTGCATTTGATTTGCCAGTGCTTGTGCTGTTTCCAGGTTTCATCGTTTGGCTCTTTTTTCCATTTCCTGAAAGATGCTTTTTTGGCAACAACAGCCTCTCTGACCTCACCTTTAAACCACGCTGGCAGTTTTTTGGACTTCCTTCCACTTTTCTTAAAGCGTGGAATACAGCTGACCTGGGCTTCCAAGATAGTATTTTTCAACAACACCCAAGCTTGATGTAAGTCTTTAACCTTTGCAACTGCTCCTTTTAGTTTTTTCATAACTATTTTCCTCATTTTATCATTGTCTCCCTTTCGAAAGTTAAAAGGTAGTTCTGTGGATTCCCTTACTATCCCTCCTCCACTAATTAAATCAAATGCGATCATGCTATGATCACTATTGCCAAGTGGCCCCAACACCCTTATCTCTTGCACTAGATCTAGTGTTCTAATAAGGACTACGTCTAATATGGCTTTCCCTCTGGTCGGTTCATGAACCAGCTGCTCCAAGAAGCAGTCATTTATTTCATCTAGGAACTTTATCTCCCTAGCATGTCCTGCCATGACACTGACCCAGTCGATAGCAGGGTAATTGAAATCACCCATTATTATTACTGCGCTGTAACTTTTGTTAGCTTCCTTGATTTCTTTGAGCATTTCATCATCTATTTGTTCATTCTGGCCAGGCGGTCGATAGTACACCCCCACTGCCATCATCTTCCCCTTTTTACATGGAATTTACATGGAGTGGAGGAGTGGCCAAGTGATTGGGGCAAGGTACTTCAGGCCGGAAGGTCAGGGGTTCAAATTCCACTAGAGGACAGCAACCTTGGGCCAGAAGGACTGAGGTTTCTAGTCCCACAGATGCTCCTTGTGGTCTTGGGCAAGCCACTTAACCCTCCATAGCCCATATTCCCTGTAAAATAGTTATCTCCAAGTTATAATGCCCTGTACAATGTAAACCACACTGATGCAGAATAGCGCAGTATATAAGAGAATGTAAATAAATTTCAATCCATAGAGATTCTACAGCAAATTTTGTTTCCTGCAAAACTTTAATCCTTTCTGACTCAATGGCCTCTCTAACACAGAGCACAATCCCTCCACCAATTTGATCAGCTCTATCATTATGATATAGTTTGTACCCAGGTATCACAGTGTCCCACTGGTTGTCCTCCTTCCACCATGTCTCTGATATTCCAATCATATCTAACCTCTCATTTAGTGCTATATATTCTAACTCTCCCATCTTATTTTTTAGACTTCTAGGATTAGCAAGAGAGAGAGGAATCAAAAATGACCCCAAGGTTGCAAACCAAAGAGACATGGAGGATGACAGTGTTATCCACAGAAACAGAGGAAGGAGGAAGGGGGAGGTGGGTTTAGGGAGAAAGATAAGAAACTTTATTTTGGTTATGTTCAGTTTCAGATGGTGGCAGGACATCCAGGCAACAAAGTCAGACAAACAGACTTAGATTTGGGCCTAGATTCCTGGAGAGATTTCTGGTACAGTGAAGTAATTTGAGAGTCATCAGAATAAAGATGGCACTGATAAGTGAGGGAAGAAATCAGGGCACCTAGGGAGTGAGTACAGAGAGAGAAGAGGAGAGGTCCCAAGACAGAAGGCCAAAGTACAGTGACTGAAAGTAGAGGAGCCGGATCCACCAGAGCTGTGAATTCTTAACCAGTGTGTCGGACATACTGGTATGAAAACCAAGGGGTATGTTTACTAAGCAGTCTTAACGTGCGCCCAGCGATAGTGTGCAGGATGCCATAAAAGGAGTGGGCGTTCCGGTCTAAATGTAGCAAACCGGGATTATCACGTGATAACGGTAATCTTAAGTAGGTGCACAGAAATGCAAACACAGAAACAGGGGTGTAGCACAATGGTTAATACACTGACTGATGGTACAGGGGACATAAGTTCAATCCCCCAGTGTGCCTAATGAACAAGGCTGGCTGAGGCATCTCCCTGCATGTTTAAGTAGTGCTTTTTGTGGCATTGTAGTTTTATTTTAATTAGTGCTGCCAGCAAACACACCCTCAAAGTGGCGTTACCTAAGGTGTCGCGTAAGGCACCCTATAAGGCACTCCAGAGGGCACATTATAAAGTGCACTGTCCGCCAAGGCACCCTACAATGTCCCCTATAGGACACCTTATAAGACAACTGATAAGGTGCTTTATAGGGCGCCTTATAAGGCGCTGTATTATAGGTTGCAGTACTCTGAGGGTGTTTTTGCTGGCAGCACTAATGTACATTAAAAATAGACAATGCCTTGGACAGCCCTATCAAATAACCCCACTGTGGGATAAAACCCATGATTTCTGGCTCCACAGGCAGTGAAGTAACCAGTGGGCTACAGCTGCTAGCAAACCCCTGGTTGGCTACAGAAGGACTGCACGTCACCACAGAAACAGTCTGCTGTGGCTACCAGGATAGGGGCAACCCACCTGTAACCATGATGCACAGCACATGCATATCAGCAGTCTACAGATGATCACAAGATGGGATATGCACCCCACAGCACTTCAGCCTGGTAGGGGGTGCCGGCGGTTTGTGTTAGTGGCACAGAGTAGCTACAGACCGTCACATTGTGTGGGTATTGTGCTCACTCTGAGGGTGAGGTGGGGCGGCCAGCACCAGGTCCGCAGCACCTTCAATGGCTGCAATAGGCCATGTCGCAGGTACCCGCCAGTGTTGTGTGATAGGTAGTTCCTGCAAACACACCTAGGATACATTAGTGCAGGGGTAGGGAACCCTGGTCCTGGAGAGCTGCAGACCAGTCAGGTTTTCGGGATATCCCTAATGAATATGCATGAAATATGTATGCATTAGAGATATCCTGCTAACCTGACTGGTTTGTGGCCCTCCAGGGCTGGATTTGGAGACCCCTGCCTTACACCTCTGTCATTTAAGATTGTGAGTGGGCAAGGTGCAGATGTCCAAGACATCAAAAAGGTTAGATAGAATGTGTCACATTCCTCCTCACTTCTCACCACCACCAAAATATTGTCTATTAGACAACTTTTTGGTGGTGGTGAGAATCGAGGAGGAATGTGACACATTCTATATACCCTTTCGATGTCTAGGACATCTGCACCTTGCCCACTCACAATCTTAAATGACAGAGGTGTAAGGCAGGGGTCTCCAAATCCAGCCCTGGAGGGCCACAAACCAGTCAGGTTGGCAGGATATCTCTAATGCATATATATCTCATGCATATTCATTAGGGATATCCCGAAAACCTGACTGGTCTGCGGCTCTCCAGGACCAGGGTTCCCTACCCCTGCATTAGTGTCTATCTGAAGTTGTCAATCAGGTCTGGCCCTTATGGGCTATGATGCACCCAGAATAGTGCATATTCTGTCTTAGTGCCATGGTAACATGATGTATGTGAAAGGGGGTGTTTGGACCCATAGGCAGATTATGTACCACCACCCAACCCACCCTCTGTAGCTCAGGGTGGGAGACAGAATTCCCCCACCAACAGATCCACATTCTACCTCCCTACAACAGTGGCATTAGAGGGGGGCCATCAACCCCAGTCACACTGGGGAACAGACACCCTACAGGGAACTCAATGCAGAGCTGTACACATCCCTAAGGCACTGGCAGGAAGACAGTAGGCATGGAAATGCTCAGCTGCCCCCCAACACCATCTGACATTTTCCAGCCGCTGCACCCTGCAAGGTGTTCCAACCATACACATATAACTGCAGACAGTCTGCTAGCTAGTCCACAGTGCATGATCCTGGAAGAGATGTGTGCACTCAAAAGCTGGGATGTAAACACACCCACCAAGCAGATAAGTCAGTGATTAGGCCCCAGAGAAGAGAACCTATATATTTCACTAAAGAAAAATACAATATAGCACTATGGGGGAGCCTAGCCATGCCGTGGTCACTGCTCAGTCAGGGTGAGAGTGACCTCCCAGCAGGACATGCTGTGGCCACCCTGTCTGTGCAGGTGGTGGCTGGGCACTACAATGTCCGAGCCATTGCCCTTTGCCCTGTGCTGATACATCCAGGCCAAGCCACCCTGTCCAGGCTATACCCACAGTACCTTGCTCCTCATTATGCACATTGGCAGGCCAATACTGGCAACAATGCTAGCAGTGTGGGCTGAGGAAGGTGTTAGTAGCCACCACACACTGGATAGACATACACCCCCCACACCTATGCCAGCATCGTGCAACTATAGAGGTGTTTGGCAGCTCTGGCCACCACACCAGTCCTGGGCACAGTGCAGGCATGGCTATGGTACGCAATACTGTTGGGGTCACTCTGTCAGACACCAGACCTGAGGCACACTCCACAGACATCAGAAAGGTTGCTATGATGCAGCTCAATCAGCCAATTGGGCTTAACATAGGAATTGCTATCTGCCAGTTATCATAGCAACCTTTTGATAGCTGTGTACAGTTTTCCCAGGTTTAGGGTGGCATTGCTAAGGTATGCAAGTGCTAGTATTGGGAGATGCACGTAGGGCCCAACATCCTGCCTCTCCAGGAGGCTTGGTATAATGGAGCCTGTGGGTGCGGGTGTGTCTGTCCCTGTTGGCCGCTGCTCTAGGGCAGAGGTTCCCAACTCCAGTCCTGGAGGGCCAAACACTGTTCGGATTTTCATGCTGTCCCTAATGAATATGCATGAGATACATCTGCATACCATGGGGGCGGTGCATAGAAATGCAGCACAGCCATATTTATTGGAGGCAGCATGGAACCTGAATGGTGTTTGGCCCTCCAGGACTGCATTTGGGAGACTCTGCTCTAGGTAATGCGCATGTTTATGGTGTCTGTGCTCTGTAGGGTAAAATGTAGGTGTTTTGGGCATGTCTACGTCATCTGCAATAAAGGTTCTCTCTGTATTAGCAAGTTTTAGTAGTGGGTAAAATATGCGGGCTGGGTTGGCAGGAACTTGAACCTGTGACCTTTTGCTCCTGAAAACACTGGCTGTGTGCACTGCACCACCATGTTGCCACAGAAACAGTGCATTCCCTGGGGATACCATGACTGTTCGTCAGACAGGGCCTGTCTGTTGCAGTGCATGGCACCCACCTACACAGGGCTAGGCCACGGTCTGCTCTCGGCAGCTGCCACTGCCCCCTCCACCACCAGTACCCCTCTGCCACCCTGCTGACATGCCCTTCTGCTGGTGGTGCTGGTGGTGCGCAGTCTCAGGCCATCCAGTGTGTGGGTAGGCGTCTGCCTATGGTGCGGGTTCTGGGGTAGGGGTGCCTGCATAGCTGTCCACGCTTCCCCCCAGCACCGCCTGCCAATGTTCTGTGCCCTTGAGGGTACCTGCTGGGTACTATCCCCTGTGACACTGTGGGAAGCACACTCATGCCCATGTTGGGCTCTCATCAGTTGCTGTCTGGCTGCACTACTGTTTCAGCATTCCTATGGGCCACCTAGGCATCACCCTAGTCCGCACTGTGGCCCAGCTGCACCACAGCATGTGCTGCCTGCAGTCCTCTGTGTCCCCTTTTCAAGCATCTGTCCAGTTGCCTGTTTTGACATGCCCGCCCTGCTGTTGCAGAACATGTGCATGCCATAGGAAACCTGCCCAATGGAGAGGGAAAACCCTGCTCAGCGCAATTTCACTGGGGGCTCATTCACCTTGTATGGGGACGGAGCATAGACCCTTCCAAAATTCATATCTTTTATTTGGAGCTTTCTCAGGAGTGTTTTTTTATTTTTCCCATTAATATCACTATTGGCCAGCATGGTTATGTTTTTATTACATTTTCTTCTGGTCATTGTCACTGTTTATTTGCCCTTTTGTGCTGTGCACATGTATCACACATCACTTTTTGTTGGTTTCCCTGGTTTTGCTGTACATTTACTATTGTAAATACTGACTGTGATTAATTTCACTTAGGTGGCACAGAAATTATTTTAAATAATGTAAATAATAAATACCATATTGAAGAACTTTAATACATCAGTCCCAGATTTCTTATGGAGAAGTGAAGATTGAGGGGCCCTTTTCCCAAAGCCTGTTAGGGTGTTGCACTTAGCATGAATTTAGCAAGAAAACTAATGTGTGCTAAGCGTACAGTCTCCATGGTAATGGTCAGGGGCATCACCAGCATGTTCCCAGTAGTTACTGCATAGGTGCACCACCAAAGAGGTGTCGTTATGTACACACATGCTAATTACCACATTGGCAGTTAGCATGTGATATGTACCCCGGTGCTAACTGCAGTGTGCTCTCCACACCAGCTCTCTGCCCATTCCCTGTCCCTTCATGCCATGGGCGATCTACAGGTGTTTTATCAGCCGATATTTGTCATATCCTTGAGGTAAGAGTAACTGTGAGCCATTCCTATGCGTTAGCCACTTCGTGGGCTTTAGTAAACTTACATGAATTGAAAATAAAATAAAAAACTAATTTCAGGACATTTTAAAAAAAAATAAAGTAAATTCTTTTAAAAATATTTTTTATTTCCCTTGTATCATTTTTAACAACAATGAAATATTTTGGCTTTTTTTTGTTCTGTCACAAATTATAGTGTTCGGTGTGTCAGACACACAAACATTGCCTGTTAGGTGTGTCACAGTAGAAGAAAGATTGAGAACCATTGCCCTGAGTGTACACTAAAAACATGATAAAAGAGATAAGAAGAAAACCAAGACAGACCTGAGTCGCAAAATCCAAGCTAGAACAGAGTATCAAGAAGAAGGTGGTGATCAGTGTCAAATGCAACAGAAAGATCAAGAAGAATGAAGATCAATTAAAGAATCTTGGCTTTGTCCAGAAATAGATCACTGTAGAAATTAGAGTGCGAAAGCCAGTTTACAGTGGATCCAGACTGGCTTGAGAAAAAAGAAAGTCAAGATAGTAATGGTGAACTGCACATTTAAGTAGTTTGGATGCAAAAGGGAGGAGGGGGATGGTCCAGTAATTGGAAGAGCAGATATGATCCAATGAAGGTTTTTGAAGGTAGCAGAAACAGTTGCAATGTAAAGTGATAGGTTGAGGATATGACATGTGGAAGGAATGACAGCAGGAGAGATAGAGCTTAATAGACAGATACATTTTTAAGTGGAATAGGGGGTAGTTTGTGGTTGACATTATCACAGGCATTAACAACATCCGACAAGGATTTGTACTCGTCTTCTTAGACATCGCTGCGGCGTTCGACTCGGTAAGCCACGAAATTCTCCTCGGACGACTGAAAGAGAAAGGTATCTGCAACAGTGCATTAGAATGGTGCAACTCTTATCTGGATGGTAGATGGCAATATGTGAAGTCCGGTACAGAAGAGTCAAAACGCTTCCATCAAAAGCAAGGTGTGCCTCAAGGTTCCTCATTGTCTTCCCTACTATTTAACATATACATGCAGCCCATCTGCGACATCATAAGATCTTTCAAAGTCAACTGCTTGATATACGCAGATGACATTCTCTTATATATGCCTTTCTCCACAACTCAATTAGACCTGGCACCGTTGGTAGACTGCCTCAATTCGGTCTCAGAGTGGCTCCAATCACAAAACCTTCGCATTCAACATAAAAAAACAGAGGTGCTCTTCATCTCCAAAGACCCCAACTTCACCCCTCCAGCCCACGTCAGTGTCAAGGAAGCTGACCTACAAGCTAAAGAAACAATAAGATACCTTGGAGTTACATTGGACCAACGTCTGGATATGAAACATCACATAAATAACATAGTCAAAGCTGTATACTTCAAAATACGCTCGCTTAGGCATATGCGCTCCATGTTGGACCCTGATGACTTCCGAACCATATACCAAGCACTAATCCTGCCACACTTCGACTTTGCAAATGCCATATTACAAGGTCTCCCTCAATCCACTCTTAGCCCATTACAGATGGCCATGAATGCCGCAGCAAGAGTCCTCTACGGAGCCTCCAGAAGCGACCACGTAACTCCCATCCTTAAACAGCTTCACTGGCTCCCCATCCATGGGAGGATCATCTTTAAAACCCTAGTCCTATCATTCAAGGCAATCAAGGGTATCTCATCCTCCTCACTCACAGATCTGATTCACACTGTACCCCCCAACAGATCCAGAAGAACATCAGCCGTAAACCTACTGACAACCTCGAAGGCGTTGACAAAGTGCAACATGACAACCTCAAACAGAGCCTTCAGTTTCTATGTACCCAAATGCTGGAACGCTCTACCCTCCGACATAAGGGCCATTACTGACCTACTCCAGTTCAGGAAGGCACTCAAATACCACCTCTTCCTTCAATACTACCCTACCAGCAATTGAACCAGAGGAAGTGACCCACTCATGAACACACCATGCCGTTCTTGATATTATTAAGACTCTATTCTGTTCTATGTAATTATCTCTTGTATATAGTTTACCCCGGTTCTCCAAGTTTGTACTCCTGTTCGATGTAAACCAAACAGCTTGTTGTTATGGTCTTTATGTTATAATGTAAACCGCGCTGATGCCGAATAGTGCGGTATATAAGAACTTGTAATAAATAAATAAATAAATAAATAAATTGGAAGATATGGCAGAAGGGGACTAGAAGATCTATGTTTGGGGTTAGAGGTCGGTTATTGTGCCTGATATGAATGAGGATGCACGTATGAAGATGAATGGAAGGTGTGCGTGTGTTGAGGATGTCTCTGGAAGGCAGTTTTACAATCCATGTTTAATAGGAAGGGGCGTAGTATAAGGCGTGGTTTTCTTGTCAAACTCATTTTTACAGGTCAGGACAGCAAATCAGTAGTCATTTCTAGCTCTACACACTTTCTGTCCTGCCAGCCAATTGGTGTTCACATTTGGTCCTTAGCCCCTCCTTAACCAAAAGGGCGTAGTTTAACTGCTTCATTTGGGGGGAGTGGCAAAGTGGGGGTAACATATTTTGCATAGTCATTTGCATATACATTATGGTTATCTTAAGAAAAATACTCAATGGATAGAAAGCTAGTATATCAAACAAGTGAGGGATGAGCTGGCACCCCCAAAGATATTCAAAGAGGGAGAAGAGTCTCTAATTCAGTGGCTTTGCCAAAATGAAGGAGAGCAACATAGTCCCAGGCTATATAATTAAAAGCAGCAAAAATTGTAGCTGTTTAATTATTTAGCCTGGCACTCTAAGACTGAAAAAATACTGATACCTGTAAATGTGTATTCTGCAAAACACAATAGAGATGTAAGGTGTTCCCTTGAAAAAGGGCAAAAAGAAAAAAAGAAACACAGCGCAGTTTCTAACACCAAAATAAATTATAACTAATTATAACTGTGGTTCTCTCTTTTTCTTTTTGAACATCTATTTTTATCCACTGAAACCCCACTTCCAACAATAGGTGCAGAGCAGAACTAGGACATTTCACCAAGAAAAAAAAAATCTGATTCTAGTGTTATCTCATAACAGCCTCCCCAGTACCAGGCAGATATTAAACTAACACAAAACCCTACAAAGTCACTGAAGACCTAAGATGCAAATCTATCATACCATAACAACACTAGCTTCTAAAATTAACACAATAAGGAGCCTATCCACAAAAAAGCAGCACCATAAATATTACAATGGACCATAGAACACCCTTACACCTATTCGGAAAACTAAACAAGTCAGATTACTACAGATCCTACATAGAAACACCATGCTAACAGAACACTTGGGGGTATGTTTACTAAACCGTCTTAACGTGCGCCCGGCGATAGTGTGCAGGCTGCCATAAAAGGAGTGGGCATTTCAGTCTTAAAGTAGCAAAATGGGATTATCGCACGATAACGCGCGCTGCTGCGCACATTATAGGACAAAGCGCCACTAAGCGCGTTAACGCGCAGTAATCTTAAGTAGGCGCCCAGACATGCAACTATAGAAACAGAGGTGTAGCACAATGGTTAATACATTGACTGATGATACAGGGGTCATGAGTTTGATCCCCCAGTGTACCTAATGCATAAGGCTGGTTGAGGCATCAGCTTTGACATGTAAGTATTGTTTCTTGAGGCATTTTATTTGTATTTTAATTATTGCTGCCAGCAAACACACGCTCACGTGCCGTAACCTAAGGTGCCGTATAAGGCACCCTATAAGGCACTCCATAGGGCACATTATAAAGTGCACTGTCCGCCACAGCACCCTATAATGTCCCCTATAGGGCACCCTATAAAGCGCTCCATAGGACACCTTATAAGGCACCTTATATGGACTGTAACCATAAGGTGCCTCAGAAGGCACTTTATAGTCCCTATAAAGCGCTTCTGAGGCACCTTATGGTTACAGTATTCTGAGGGTATTTTTGCTGGCAGCACTAATGTACATTAAAAATAGACAATGCTTCAGACAGCCCTATCAAATAACCCCACCATGGGTTTGAACCCATGACCTCTGGCTCCACAGGCAGTGAAGTAACCAGTGGGCTACAGCTGCTAACAAACCCCTGGCTGGCTGCAGAAGGACTGCATGTCACCACACAAACAGTCTGCTGTGATCACCAGGATAGGGTTAACCCACCCATACACATGATGCACTGCACATGCAAATCAGCAGTCTACAGATGATCACAAGATGGGGTATGCACCCCCACAGCACCTCGGCCTGGTAGGGGGAACTGACCGTGTGTGTTACTGGCACAGAGTAGCTACACACCGTCACATTGTGCAGATACTGTGCTTATCCTGAGGGTGAGGTGGGGCGCCCAGCACCAGGTCCACAGCACCTTCCATAGCAGAAATAGGCCATGCTACAGGTCCCCAGCAGTGCTAGTATGTGAGATAGGTAGTTCCTGCAGACACACCTTGGATACATCTGTATTTCTCAGTCAGGTTTAGCCCTCATGGACCCATAGGTGGATTATGTACCACCACCCAACCCACCCTCTGGGGCTGAGGGTGGGAAACAGGGTCTCCCACCAACAGTTCCACATTTTACCTCCCTGCAATGGTGGCAGTAGAGGGGATCATCAACCACAGTCCTGCTGGGGAACAGACACCCTACAGGGCAGTCAATGCAGCTCTGAACACATCCATAAAGCAATAGCAGACAGACATTAGGCCTGGAAATGCTCAGCTGCACCCCACCACTATCTGATATTCTCCTGCAGCAAGCCTCCAGCCGCTGCACCCTGCAAGGTGTTCCAGCAAGACACATACTAGCTGCAGACAGTCTGCTAGCTAGTCCATAGTGCATGGTCCTGGAGGAGATGCATACACACCAAGCAGATAGAGCAGTGATTGGGCCCCAAAAGGCAACCCATAAATATCACATGAGAGAAATACTATATAGCACTATGGGGGAACCTAGCCATGCCGTGGTCACTGCTCAGTCAGGGTGAGAGTGATCTCCCAGCAGGACATGCTGTGGCCACCCTGTCTGTGCAGGTGGTGGCCGGGCACTACAATGTCCCAGCCATTGCCCTATGCCCTGTGCAGATGCATCCTGGCCAGGCCACCCTGTCCGGGCTATACCCATGGTACCTTGCCCCTCATTATGCACATTGGCAGGCCAATACTGACAACAGTGCTGGCAGTGTGGGCTGTGGAGGGTGTTTGCAGTCACCACACACTGGATAGACAGACACACACTCCCACACCCATGCCAGCATTGTACAACTATAGAGGTGTTTGGCAGCCCTGGCCACCGCTCCAGTCCTGGGCACAGTGCAGGCATGGATATGGTACGCAATACTGTTGGGGTCACTCCCCAGGGTGGTAAACACTGTCAGACACAAGACCTGTAGCACACTCCACAGACATGAGAAAGGTTGCCATGATGCAGCTCAGTCAGAAAATTGTAGTTAACTTCGGAATTGCTATCTGCCAGTAATCATAGCAACCTTTTGATAGCTGTGTACCGTATTCCCAGGTTTAGGGTAGCATTGCTAAGGTATGCAAGTGCTAGTATTGGGAGATGCACGAAGGGCCCAATGTCCTGCCTCTCCAGGAGGCATTGGATAATGGAGCCTGTGGGTGCGGGTGTGTCTGCCCCTGTTGGCTGCTGCTTTACGGCAGAGGTTCCCAACTCCAGTCCTGGTGTGCCAAACACTGTTCGGGTTTTCATGCTGTCCCTCATGAATATGCATGAGATACATCTGCATGTTGGCTGCTGCTTTACGGCAGAGGTTCCCAACTCCAGTCCTGGTGTGCCAAACACTGTTCGGGTTTTCATGCTGTCCCTCATGAATATGCATGAGATACATCTGCATACCATGGGGTTGGCGCATAGAAATGCAGCACAGGCATCTTTATTAGAGGCAGCATGGAACCTGAATGGTGTTTGGCCCTCCAGGACTACATTTGGGAGACTATGCTCTAGGTAATGTGCCTGTTTATGGTGTCTGTGCTCTGCAGGGTAAAATGTAGGTGTTTTGGGCATGTTTACGTCATCTACAATAAAGGTTCTGTCTGTATTAGCAAGTTTTAGTAGTGGGTAAAATATGGGGATTGGGATGGCAGGAACCACAGCTGGAACTTGAACCTGTGACCTTCTGCCTCTGAACACACTAGTTGTGTGCACTGCACCACCGTGTTGCCACAGAGACAGTGCAGTCCCTGGTGATACCATGACTGTTCGTCTGGCAGGGCCTGTCTGTTGCAGTGCATGGCACCCACCTACACAGGGCTAGGCCATGGTCTGCTCTGGGCAGCTACCATTGCCCCCCTCCACCACCAGTACCCCTCTGCCACCATGCTGACATGCCCTTCTGCTGGTGGTGCTGGTGGTGCGCAGTCTCAGGCCATCCAGTGTGCAGGTAGGCGGCTGCCTATGGTGTGTGTTCTGGGGTAGGGGTGCCTGCATAGATGTCCACGCTTCCCCCCAACACTGCCTGCCAATGTTCTGTGCCCTTGGAGGTATCTGCTGGGTACTATCCCCTGTGACACTGTGATAAACACACTCATGCCCATGTTGGGCCCTCATCAGTTGCTGTCTGGTTGCTGTACAGTTTCATCATTCCTAAGTGCCACCTAGGCATCTGCCTAGTCCACACTGTGCCCCAGCTGCACCACAGCATGTGCCGCCTGCAGCCCTCTGTATCCCATTTTCAAGCATCTGTCCAGTTGGCCATTACGACATGCCCGCCCTGCTGTTGCTGCACATGTGCATGCCATAGGAAACCTGTCCGATGGAGAGGAAAACCCTGCACAGCGCAATTTCACTGTGGGCTCATTCACCTTGTATGGGGACGGAGCAAGGACTCTTCCAGAATTCATATCCTTTTTTTGGTGCTTTCTTGGGAGTGTTTTTTGATGTTTCCCATTGAGATCACTATTGCCCAGCTTGGTTATTTTATTTTTCCATTTTCTTTTGTTCATTTTCACTGTTTATTTGCCCTTTTGTTCTGTGCACATGTATCACACTTATCACTTTTTTGTAGGTTTCCTTGGTTTTGCTGTACATTGCTGACAGAAATGGTTTCTCTTCCCTTTAAATAAGCTCTACCGCCAGGGTTTCACTGGCGTTAGTTTTCAGCCTTGGATTTCACAGCGTTAGTGTGCGGGGAGCCTCTCCCCTCCCACTCCCCACCCATTGACCCCTTCTCTCTGCCCCTGGAGAGCCTTCCTCCGCCCTCCGGGAGCCTTTCTCCGCCTTCAGCGCTCGTTTGCGCCGCTGCGCACGTTATCGCGCTCTAAGGTACCTCTGCGCCCGATAAAGCACCATTATTGCACGATAAGGTACCTTATCGCGCGATAACGTCACAGAGCGCATATTAAGACGGTTTAGTAAACATACCCCTTGGTCTCAGTCACACAGGCAAAACAAACTCAAAGTAGAAATACGTAGACAAATTTAAATAGAAACCACAACAAGTCTGTATGTAGTGCAACACAAGAAATAGAGGAGGCAGGTAATACTTTACCTCACCTTGCTGATCCCACATGCAAGCAGTGCAGCCACTCCCCACAGTCTTCCCCCTTCATTGATATTAGTGCTTCTTGCTCATAGTCAGCCATGTCTGCATTTGGGATCAGAGAGAACAATGCTTCATGTTACTGCTCAGCAAATGAAAAGCAGCAGTTAGCACAGAGGTGCACATAATGATAGGACTTTATTTGTGCAACTGTGCAGTCTATAACTGGCACCACAATTCCAAACATGCTATGCCTCTGTTGCAGGCCTTGACAAATTTTATGTAGATTTAGGAGTCATGCCAAAATCTTAGGAGCCAGAGCTTGTGACCTCCTCTTGTGCCCCTTCCCCCACATTGTCTCTCACACTAGTCTCATGTTCTCAAGTCTCAGAAGACCAGTGCCAGTATTCCTATACCACACAGCATCTTTAGAGAGAAATACAGATAACACTAAATCACCTCAGTTATAGCCTCAGATATTAAGTATCTGTACATGTGTATGGTGCAATGGTGGTGTGCCTGTCTGTGCATGGGATGTGGCAATGGGTGTGGTGGGCTGTGGTGGGGTGTGGCTGGGGTGTGGGGCTGTGGTGCATGTGTGTGTGTGTGTGCTGCAGAGCTGAGTATATGCATGTGTGTGTTGTGCTGTGGATGTGAAGTGCATGTATGTGTGTGTGTGATGAAGAGGAAAGAGGTACCTGTGTGTGTGTGGTCTGGAGGTAAAGTGCCTGTGTGCGTGTGTGAGAGTGGTTCAGAAATAAGCTGCCTCTGTGTGTGTGTGTGTGTGTGTGTGTGTGTGTAGTACAGAAGTGAGATGCCTGTTTGTGTGTGTGTCTGTTGTACGGGGATAGGGTGCTTGAGTATGTGTTCTGGGGGACGGGAATGCTCCTTTTGACAACATCTTGCACTCTTCCCTCCTCCTCCTCCAACCCTTCTCCACTGTTACCCTCCAGATATCCCCCTTTCACCATCACCCGTAGCGCTCCCATCCCCACCCTAAAATCCTCCATCCTCCTTTTTTTTAATAGGCCCACTGCCCCTTTAAATTTTCCCTGCTTTCTCTACCTCACTTCCTCACCCCCACACCCCCACAAAAAAGGTTTTTCTTGCAGGCCGCCTTCACAGCCTCCCTGTTCTCTATATGCCCGTGGGGATCCCATCCCCCACGATTGCAGCAAAGACCCCTTCAACCTGCTCACGGGAGATTGGAGCCCCTTGGGCAGAGAGAAGAGGGAGACCATGATTGCGGCCTTGATGCAGCCTGTCTGCCCACAGGGATCCGATCTCCCGCAGACAGATCAAAGGGGTCTTTGCTATGATTGCAGTCATCCTCTTCTTTTCTGCCCATAGGAGATGAGATCCCCATGGGGCAGACAGAAGAGATTTTTGCCGCAATCATGGCAGTGCTGTTCTTTTCTGCCCACTGCAGATGGAATCCCTGTGGGCAGACAAGGGATCGCGTCATTGAGGCATCTTATTTGGGGGAGGGGACAATGCCCCTTTCACCTTCCCAAACTATGCCCATGCTTAACCATGCCTATTTCCACTGGTACTCCTTGGGGAAGCCAGTTAACCTTCCATTGCTCAGATACAAACTTATGCATACTGTACCTGAATGTAACTCGCCTTGATCTTCTCTTGGAAAGGTGTGAGCTAAATGCTATATATAAATATATACAGGGTGGCCCAAAAAAAGTGAGAACATCTCGTAGCATATAAGTTATTTAAAAATTCAAAAAGACAGATGCAAACGATTGACAAATTAAAAAAAAAATATATGGTGACCGGAAATTGTCAAAATAAAGACGTTATATAGCTAAAAAAGGTAAATAAGTAAACTATTTAAGCTTTTAATTTACGAGATGTTCTCACTTTTTTTGGGCCACCCTGTACATACTTCCAGCCATTTTGATGACATCACAGGAAATGGTCAAAGCTACAACCCCAAACATCACCAGAATATACCCTGAACACACCCACTTCTGGCCATTATTGATTATACAGTAGCCAATATGGTTACCACTTTTTTTTCAGCCTTATTGATAATATCACTGGTAATGGCCATCAACATGTTACCGGAAATCTCTGTCTGGCATCTCCCTGCTTGAGAGCATGCACAGAAAGTTACTACTACTATTACTGTTTATCGTTTGTATAGCACTACAAGGCATATACAGCGCTGTGCATATAAATGTAAGAGAGATGCAATATACAAAGTCACAAATTTTTCTTATTTCAAGATCTTGAATTGTAAATAGGCTCTTTAGATCTTTCTTTAGATTCCTCTTTGGGGGTTCTGGTTGGATTTCCCCTCTTCTTCTTTCTCCCTTCTAAGTCCCAGTCTGGGCACCCTAGAGTTTTCAAGGTCTTCTGCAACACATTCAGAGAAGAAAGTCCTGGGCTTTCAAATAGTGGCTCATGGAGCTAAAGAGGTACTGTGGGTTTTTTTGTTGTATTAGCTAATTATTTTTATTATCTGTTTTATTTATGTGTTTTAATATTATCTTTGGTCTATATTTTTCATGGTTTTTGGCCAGCTGATATTTTATGGATGTTTATTTGTAAGCTGCATGGAATAGACTGGGCTACTTTTGCATGGAAAAATGGCACAAAGACAGAAATAAAGAGCACAATACTGCTTTGCAACTGAGATCAAGTTCATTAAGTGTCAATGCATTTGAACTTCCAAAATGGAAAATCTCTCAAAATTACTTCTCATAAAATACTCCTAGAGGGAGATACAAAAATAGGAATTCCTCAAAACACTTCTCTCCTGTTCGAATGCTTGGGATACACCTGGGAGACGGTCCCTCACAAACAGAGCTGGCCTTCCCAGGGTTGACACTGGATGTACCTTGGATGGCAACTGGTAACAAAAACTACACGTGAAGAGGTCATACTGGATCTGGTGCTTACCAATGGGGAAAGTGTTTCTTATGTTATAGTGGGAGATCATCTCACATCCAGTGATCACCAGATGGTGTGGTTCAGTATTAGGACTAGGGCTGATAAAGTCCATTCAAAAGTGAGAGTCTTAGGGGTATGTTTACTAAGCAGTCTTAATGTGCACCCAGTGATAGTGTGCAGGATGCCATAAAAGGAGTGGGCGTTTCGGTCTTAACGTAACAAAACAGAATTATCGCGCGATAACGCGCGCTGCGCATATTATCGGGCGAAACGCCACTAAGCACGTTACCGTGCAATAATCTTAAGTAGGCACGCAGACATGCAAGCATAGAAGCAGAGGTGTAGCACAATGGTTAATACACTGACTGCTGATACAGGGGTCATGAGTTGGATCCCCCAGTGTGCCTAATGCATGAGGCTGGCTGAGGCATCACTGTTTAGTGGTAGTGATTTTTTGAGGCATTTTACTTTTATTTTAATTAGTGTTGCCAGCAAACACACCCTCATGGTAGCGTAACCTAAGGTGCCGCATAAGGCACCACATAACGCACTACATAGGGCACATTATAAAATGCACTGTCCGCCAAGGCACCCTATAATGTCCCCTATAGGACACCTTATAAGGCACCTTATAAGGCGCTTGATAGGGCGCCTTATGGGGCACCTTAAGGTTATAGTACTCTGAGGGTGTTTTTGCTGGCAGCACTAATGTACATTAAAAATAGACAATGCCTCAGACAGCCCTATCAAATAACCCCACCATGGGTTTAAAACCATGACCTCGGGCTTCACAGGCAGTGAAGTAACCAGTGGGCTACAGCTACTAACAAACCCCTGGCTGGCTGCAGAAGGACTGCATGTCACCATACAAACTGTCTGCTGTGGTTACCAGGATAGGGTTAACCCACCCATACCCATGATGCACTGCACATGCAAATCAGCAGTCGACAGATGGGCACAAGATGGGGTATGCACCCCCACAGCACCTCGACCTGGTAGGGGGAACTGACCGTGTGTGGTACTGTCATAGAGTAGCCACAGACTGTCACATTGTGCGGGTACTGTGCTCACCCTGAGGGTGAGGTGGGGTGCCCAGCACCAGGTCCACAGCACCTTTCATGGCTGAAATATACCATGCTGCAAGTCCCCATCAGTGCTACTGTATGTGATAGGTAGTTCCTGCAGACACACCTAGGTTACATCTGTGTCCTTTTGTATTTCTCGGTCATGTCTAGCCCTTATGGGCTATGATGCACCCAGAATAGTACATATCCTGTGTTGGTGCCATGGTTACATGATGTAGGGTAGGGTAGGGTAGGGTAAGGAGGGGGGAGGGAGGGAGGTGTTTGGACCCATAGGCGGATTATGTACCACCACACAACCCACCCTCTGGGGCTCAGGGTGGGAAACAGGATCACCCACCAATAGAGCCACATTCTACCTCCCTGAATTGGTAGCAGTAGAGGGGACTATCAACCCCAGTCCTGCTGGGGAACAGGCATCCTACAGGGCAGGCAATGCAGAGCTGTACACATCCATAAAGCAATAGCAGACAGACAGCAGGCCTGGAAATGCTCAGCTGCCCCCTACCACTATCTGACATTCTCCAGCAGCAAGCCTCCAGCCGCTGCACACTGCAAGGTGTTCCAGCAAGACACATACTAGCTGCAGACAGTCTGCTAGCTTGTCCATAGTGCATGGTCCTGGAGGAGATGCGTGTACCCAGAACTGGGATGTCAGCATACACACCAAGCAGTTAAGGTATTTTGTTTATAGTTTGTAAATAGTTCACCCATGTTATCCAAGTTTGTACAACTTCTTCTCTGTAAAACCGAACAGCCTGTTGTTCTGGTCTTTTGTTTGAATGTAAACCGCGCTGATGGCAAATAGTGCGGTATATAAGAAATTGTAATAAATAAATAAATAAAATAAGTCAGTGATTGGGTCCCAAGGAACACAAAAATATCACAAGAGAAATACTATATAGCACTATGGGAGAACCTAGCCATGCCGTGGTCACTGCTCAGTCAGGGTGAGAGTGACCTCCCAGCAGGACATGCTGTGGCCACCCTGTCCGTGCAGGTGGTGTCCGGGCACTACAATGTCCGAGCCATTGCCCTATGCCCTGTGCAGATGCGGCCAGGCCAGGCCACCCTATCCAGGCTATTCCCACAGTACCTTGCTCCTCATTATGCACATTGGCAGGCCTATACTGGCAACAGTGCTAGCAGTGTGGGCTGTGGAGGGTGTTGCCAGCCACCACCCACTGGATAGACAGACACACATTCCACACACCTATGCCAGCATTGTGCAACTATAGAGGTGTTTGGCAGCCCTGGCCACCACACCAGTCCTGGGCACAGTGCAGGCATGGCTATGGTACGCAATACTGTTGGGGTCACTCTGTCAGACACCAGACCTGAGGCACACTCCACAGACATCAGAAAGATTGCTATGATGCAGCTCAATCATCCAATTGTGCTTAACGTAGGAATTGCTATCTGCCAGTTATCATAGCAACCTTTTTGATAGCTATGTACAGTTTTCCCATGTTTAGAGTGGCATTGCTAAGGTATGCACGTGCTAGTATGGGGAGATGTACGCAGGGCCCAACATCCTGCCTCTCCAGGAGGCTTGGGATAATGGAGCCTGTGGGTGCGGGTGTGTCTGTCCCTGTTGGCCGCTGCTCTAGGGCAGAGGTTCCCAACTCCAGTCCTGGAGGGCCAAACACTGTTCGGGTTTTCATGCTGTCCCTAATGAATATGCATGAGATACATCTTCATACTATGGGGGCAGTGCATAGCAATGCAGCACAGCCACATTTATTAGAGGCAGCATGGAACCTGAATGGTGTTTGGCCCTCCAGGACTGCATTTGGGAGACTCTGCTCTAGGTAATGCGCATGTTTATGGTGTCTGTGCTCTGTAGGGTAAAATGTAGGTGTTTTGGGCATGTCTACGTCATCTGCACTACAGGTTCTGTCTGTATTAGCACGTTGTAGTAGTGGGTAAAATATGGGGGCTGGGTTGGCAGGAACCAGAGCTGGGACTTGAACCTGTCACTTTCGGCTCTTGAACACACTGGCTGTGTGCACTGCACCACCATGTTGCCACAGAGACAGTGCATTCCCTGGGGATACCATGACTGTTCGTCAGACAGGGTCTATCTGTTGCAGTGCATGGCACCCACCTACACAGGGCTAGGCCACGGTCTGCTCTGGGCAGCTGCCACTGCCCCCTCCACCACCAGTACCCCTCTGCCACCCTGCTGACATGCCCGTCTGCTGGTGGTGCTGGTGGAGCGCAGTCTCAGGCCATCCATTGTGCGGGTAGGCAGCTGCCTATGGTGCAGGTTCTGGGGTAGGGGTGCCTGCGTAGATGTCCATGCTTCCCCCCAGCACCGCTTGCCAATGTTCTGTGCCCTTGGGGGTACCTGCTGGGTACTATCCCCTGTGACACTGTGGGAAGCACACTCGTGCCCATGCTGGACCCTCATCAGTTGCTGTCTGGCTGCTCTACTGTTTCAGCATTCCTATGGGCCAGCTAGGCATCACCCTAGTCCGCACTGTGGCCCAGTCTGCAGCCCTCTGTGTCCCCTTTCCCAGCATCTGTCGAGTTGCCCATTCCGACATGCCCACCTTGCTGTTGTGGAACATGTGCATGCCATAGGAAACCTGTCCAATGGAGAGGGAAACCCTGATCAGCACTATTTCACTGTGGGATCATTCACCTTGGATGGGGACGGAGCATAGACCCTTCCAAAATTCATATCCTTTTTTTGGAGCTTTTTTTGGAGCTTTCTTGGGAGTGTTTTTTGACGTTTCCCATTAATATCACTATTGCCCAGCTTGGTTATGTTTTTTTTATATTTTGTTGGGGTCATTTTCAATGTTTATTTGCCCTTTTGTTCCGTGCACATGTAACACACTTATCACTTTTTTGTAGGTTTCCCTGATTTTGCTGTACATTGCTGACATAAATGGTTTCTCTTCCCTTTAAATCAGCTCTAACCCCAGGGTTTCACTGGCGTTAGTTTTCAGCCTCGGATTTCACAGCGTTAGTGTACAGAGAGCCTCTCCCCTCCCACTCTCCGCCCATTGACCCCTTATCTCTGCCCCTGGGGAGCCTTCCTCCGCCCTCCGCTATAAGGTACCTGTGCGCCTGAAAAAGCTCCATTATCGCACGATAAGGTACCTTATCGCGCGATAACGTCACAGAGCTCACATTAAGACGGTTTAGTAAACATACCCCTTAGACTTTAGAAAAAATAACTTTGCCAAGATGGGACAATACCTCAAGGAGTCGTTAGCGGGACGGGAAGAGCTAGGGGATGTAGAAAAGCAATGGGGAAAACTGAAAGAGGATATTTGAAGGGCAACAAACATTTTAGTTAGAAAGATAAATAAATGTAAAAGGAAAAGGAGGACACTATGGTTCTCAAAAGAAATAGCTGAAAGATGAAGAAAGAGAGAATGGCCTTCATAATATATAAGAGATCACAGAAAGAGGAAGACAAGCATCAATATTTGCAAAAACTGAGAGAACCTAGAAAAGTAGTCCGGAAAGCAAAGATACAAAAAAAAGAAGAAATGGACAATTCAATAAAATGCTAGTGAGAGGAGGATGTGCAAAAGTGATATTGTCAGACTGAAGGGTGAAGGGGAGGAATATGTAGAAACTGATGAGGATAAAGCAGAATATTTTTGTTCTGTGTCCATAGATTATGGGCCAGGACCAAGACCTCATAAAACACCCACAAATAGGAACAGAAGTGAAGAGGATCTTGAACAATTTTCAGAAGGCTGTGTTTGTGAGGAACTAGCTAAACTAAAAGTAGACAATGTGATGGGGCTGGATGGGATACATCTGAAAGTATTGAAGAAACTTGGGGACGTTCTAGCGGCTCCACTGTCTGACCTTTTCAGTGCTTCTTTAGAATCGGGAGTGGTCCCAGAGGACTGGAGAAAAACACATGTGGTCCCTTTACACAAAATTAAAAGTAAGGAATGGACAAGATGGGAGGAGGTACCAATATGGCAGTTTGCTGAATTTGTTTGAGTGGCGGCCCTTTCTTCATGGGGAGAAAGCATAGGACGAAAGCGATGTGGTGCCCTCTCAGTCTCCCATAGACTCTACGCCCTTACCTGCGACAGCCATCGGACCTTTGACACTTATTTTTGGCCACTACAGCAACCGGCGATTACAGGGGAGGTAAGCCTGGCTAATGGTGTGCTGGGGCCAGAAGGCTCAGCATCTGCTTCAGGATTGTCATCTTTCTCCCCTGACTTACGGCAGGTTTCAAAGGCTCGATACTTCCAACAAACCTCTGAAGGTGGTCTGCATTGAAGTGCTTCCTGGTCTGGGACTGGTGCAAACTCACGAGGATCAGACACCAGAGGCTGGGATGCTGGAGTGGAGTTGCTGATGTCCTCTCAGCACATAACCTTTTGGAATGCACCAGGAGAGCGAGCAGCAGTGCGAACGTCTGCTTTGGTTCAGAGCGGTATGGCGGAGGGGATCTCTGTAGGCGTCGACTGGTCTAGATTTACCCCAGTCTGTCCCGAAATCTTCACACTTGAGACTATTTGAGCTTCTATAGTCTTTTTTAGGCAATGCTTTACTGCCACAAATGTCTACTCTGTCCGCTAAAATTTCCTCTAATTCTAGTGCGGTCGAAGCTACTAATGTTCAAGTCACTTCAATGCAGACTTCTCTTACTGAGCTTCAACTAAAAATGGAAGTTTTGGAGAATCAAGTTCAAGCCAATATTAAGAACTCTTTGGCTATACATGCTAAGATTGAACATTTGGAAAATGCCTCACGAGCAGCGAATTTGAGTAGGAGAATGAGTAGAATGAGTTGGAAAAGGGACATGTTGACAGAGAGATAGGTCAGCAAGAAGGGCAAGGAAGGAGGAATCATGGGAGGTCGAGGGAGAATCAGGGTGAACATTAAAGTCCCCAACAAAGAAAATATGAGGGTAAAGGAAGGAGATCTCAGAAAGAGTTAGGAGGAGGGAGTCTCAGAGGTGAGGCTGGTGAGCAGGGGGCGAGTAGATGAGAAGAAAGTGGAGGGGAGGGGAGGAATCAAGGCAGAGTACGAGGGACTCAGGATAATGTAAAGCAAGGGAAGAGGAGAGTTTGCGGAGAAGAATGGAGGAGCAATAGATGGCTGCGACGCCCCCCCCCCACCAGACTGACTCCCATGAGAGGTGGCAAAGGCGGAGTAGCCCGTTGGGAGGCAACGGTTAAGGAGGGGTTTGTCACCGTCGTGAAGTCCGGTCTCAGAAAGAAAGAAAAGATTGAAGGAAGGTTGCAGAAGAAGGTCATGAATCAGAACAGCCTTGGAGCGCAGGGAATGACAGTTGAGAAGAGTCAATTGCAATAGAGGGAAAAGATAAAAGGGAGACTGGGGAGAGGGGGTGGGTGGAGAAGTGTGACATGGCAGAAGGTTAGCAGTAGAATGTGAGAGGAAAGGCGGGGGGAATGATGGTTCAACATCTGGGAGGGCTCTTTTTTCTTAAGCATCCTTGCAAATATCTGATTAAATATTGGTCGATTTCTTATGTTTTTTATGAGTCCTCTCAACTGCTGGCCTTCATGAATGCTCATTGTCTGGACACCTCCATTGACTCTCCAGAGGTCTGTGAGTAATTTGTTTGGGCCTGTTGTAAAACTTAGTAATGTTTTCCTGTATATATCACATTTAGAAGTTTATTTCTTTGATACTGACCATTGAGATTTGTGGGCTAGAAGATATTACCTTATTTATGTGACTGAGAGAATATTTTGGCATTTTCACAGTATTTCTGTATAAATTTCATATTATGCTCATTTTCTGTACAAGATTAATTTATTGGTTTATTATGTTTAAATTGCATAAATATAAAATAAAAAAAATAAAATAAAGTAAAAGTAAGGATGAGGTTGAGAACTATAAGCTGGTTGTTTGACCTCTGTGGTGAGTAGTGCGGTTTCTGGAGTCCAGTGGATTGCAGGATCTGAAGCAGCATGTGTTTGCTAGAGGCAAGTCTTGTCAGACAAATCTGATTGATTTCTTTGACTGTATTAGCAGAGAGTTGGACCAAGGGAGAGCCCTAGATGTTGTGTACTTAGATTTCAGTAAAGCCGATAAAGGGTACAGGTAAATGGAGCTCATTCTGAGAAGAATGATGTTACCACTGGTGTGCTGCAGGGATCTGTCCTTGGTCCGATTCTTTTTAACATTTTTGTTGATGATATTGCGGAAGGGCTGTCAGGTAAGGATTGCCTTTTTGTGGATGATTCCAAAATCTGCAATATAGGAGACACCCAGGAAGGTGTAGATAACATGAGTAAGGATCTAGCTAAGCTTGAAGAATGGTCAAGAATTTGGCAGCTGATTTAACGCTAAAAAATGCAGAGTCGTGCATTGAGCTGCAAAAATCCAAAGGAGTGGTACAGTATATGGGGTGAAGTAAGGCGCCCTGTAAGGTACCCTGTAAGGCGCCTTGTAAGGTGCCCTGTAAGGTGCCTTATAAGTAAGGTGCCTTATAAGGTGCCTTGTTAGGTGCCCTATAAGGTGCCTTGTTAAGTGCCCCATAAGGTGCCTTGTAAGGTGCCTCATAAGGCGCTTTGTAAGGTGCCCTATACAGTAGGGCCCCTTGGCTAAGTGCTGTATTAGGCACTCCTGGACAAGGCACCTTAGAAGGCACCCTGGGTTACGGAACCATAGGTTAAGGTGGCCTAACAAGGTTATGGTGCCCTAGGTTAGAGTGGCCTAAGGGCTGCAAGGTGCTTCAGGATGACATGCATGACCTGTGAGGAAGAGAGACAGATGTAGCCCTAACACTAGATAGAGTACTCAGGAAAGGCAATGAACAGGTGAGTGAAGGAGGGAGAGCTGGGAGCCGCTGGACCTGCCATATCTGCGGGCTTCCCATGTGGCTGCCAGTACTGATGACAAACATGGTGGGGGCAACTGTACCACAGCACAGGGTGTTGGCAATGTAAAGTACTGGAAAGACAGTTGGTGGCAGACATGTCCCCCAGTGGAGGCGGAGGTGGCATGATAGTTACAATGATGGGTGGACAGAGGAGTGTGGTGCCATGCAGATCAGGCACAGGTGAGGCAAGCATGAAGAGGCACAATGCAGGAAAGGGTACCAGCGCAGGACATGGGGTGGCAGCCTGCACAGGAAGACAGGACTCTACACAGCTGAGAGATGCAGATAGATGGACTGAGGGATTGTTGGCAACTGTGGTGAGGGTAATATGGGCTGGCAGCATGGATCTGTTAAAGGCATGCAAAATATCTGAGATGGACAAGCATGAAAAAGAGAGAACAATGAGGAATTGAACCCATGACCACTATTTAGAATGTCATTGTACTAACCAGTAGGCTATACCTCTATGGTTTGTTACACAGCAATGGCTGGGTACAGAAGGACTGCAGGTCATCGCACAAACTATCTGCTCTGAGTGCCAGGATAGAGTAACCCCACCAGTACCCATGATGCAATGCACATGCTGAATAGCTGTCTACAGCGGATCAGCAAATGGGGTCTGCACCTCTTTGGTACCTCAGCTTGGAAAGACGAACTGACAGTGCGTGATACTGGCACAGAGTAGCTACAGACCATGCCATTGTGCAGGTTCTGTGTTCTCCCTGAGGGATAGGATGGGTGCCCAGCACTAGGTCCGCAGTACATGTGGTGCTAGAGATAGGTCCTGCTATACATCCCCATCACTATTAGTGTGTGACAGGTGTTCCTTGCAGTGCAGCTGAAGGTAATCTGGTGTCCATCTTTATCCTGCAGTCACATGTGGCCCTCTGGTACCAGACACCACCCAGATTAGTGTGTACCCTGTGTTAGGGTCTGGCTGACATGGGCACCTGTTATCAGGGCAGAGGGGTTTCCAGACTTACATGAGGTTTGTGTAGCCGTACCTTTATAGGTCAAAGTGGTATACACTACATAGCCCAAAGGGCTCACATCACCCTTTGTAGGTAAGGGACAGGTGCCCCAGCCCCCGTGAAGCAACCTCCATCCTGCTGGTATAAGACAGCCCTCCAGGGTAGGTGGGCTAGAACCATAGCTGTGGCAGACCAGCAGCAATGATGGGGTTAGTTCTGGAAAACCCCAACTGCCTCACACCAGTGTCTGTCAGTCACCAGCAGACAGCACAGTCAGACTGCACTTTATAGGTGTTCCAACCATGCACAATCTAACTGCAGACAGTCCACTAGCCAGTCCATAGTACATGCTCACAGAAGAACTATGTGCACCAAGCAGGTATCACAGTGATTGGGAACCCAAGCACTAACAACACAAAAACATCACCGGAGGCAGATAGTGTAGAGCGCTTTGTGGGAACCTAGACATGCCATGGTCACTGCTCGGTCAGAGTGAGTGCCCTCCCAGCATGCCATGCTGTGGCCACCCTGTCCATGCAGGCGGTGGTCAGGCACTACAGTGTCCCAGCCATTGCCCCACACCCTGTGAAGATGCATCCTTTCCAATCCGCCCTGTCCGGGCCATACCCACAACACCTAGCTCCTAATTATGCACATATTCAGGCTAACGCTGGTAAAAGTGGGACATTGTGGGCCCGGTGAGGTGTGGGCAGCCACAAAACAATGGATAGACATACATACAGACTCCTATTGCAGCATTGTGCAAAGATAGGGGTGGTTGGCAACCCTGCCCGCCACACTGGTCCTGATCACAGTGCCGACATTGATAAACTGCAGGAGGTAGTAGTAGTGCTCTGGTGATAACTGCAGCTCAATGCTGGGGCCACCAGCCTGACTCTCCATGCATCTTTGGATTGTGGAGCCTGTGTGAGTGAGTGTTTGTACCCCTGTTTGCCACTGCTTTGGGCTTTGCACATGTTGCTGTTGTATCTGCATTGTAGGGTAAAACATAGGGACATGCTCTGCAGGAACAACAGCTGGGGCTTGAACCTGTGACCCTCTAGCTTCTGGACACACTGGATGGGTGTACTGCACCACACTGTTGCCACAGAGGCATGGTGGTCCCGGGGGCTACCTGTACTTTTCCTCAGCCAGACCTTTTATGTTGCACTGCACACCACGTACTGGTACAGGGCATGGCCTAGGTCCACTGCAGGCTGGTGCCACTGCCCCCTCCAGCATGGGCACACACCTCCCCTGCCATGCTAAATAACTATAACTAAATGCTCCAAGTCAACATCCAGCAGGACTTTCAATCTTTATGCACCGGTGATCTGGAATAACCTTCCTCACAACATCAGATCAATCCCAGACATATTCCAATTCAGGAAGGCCGTGAAACACTACCTCTTCCTCATACATTACCCTGAACCTAATAGAAACTCAGCACCATTTGCCGAATCCACCCAAATCACTACTGTCTAAAACCACACAAACACATGATCAGCCTACAAATTGTATATATTGTATATTTTATGGTTGTACATAGTTACCCTGTTAGCCAAGTTGATTATCCTGTTCATATGTAAACACAAAGTACTATTGGAAATGTGTATGTTCACTGTTTATTGTAAACCGCGCTGATGCTGAATAGCGCGGTATAAAAGAGACTTTAAATAAATAAATAAATAAATGCTGACATGACCATATGCTGTTGGTGCTGGTAGTGCGCAGTCCCAGGCCATCCACTGTGTGGTCGCCTAGGGAGCGGGGTCTGGGGCATGAGGCATACATGAGCATCCTCACATCCCCCCTTCCATCACCGCCTACCAATAGTCTGTCCCTTACGCTTACGGGAGGGTTGGCTGGGGGGATGTTAGGTCAGTGCCCTGGCAACTGTTAGCTCAGGTGGACCAGGTAGATGTAGGTGGATTATGTTTGGCCTTTGTCAGCTGCTGTCATGCTGATTTCCAGTTTCTATGTTCCTTTGTGCCACCTAGGCGCCCGCCTAGTCCACACTGTGCCCCAGTTGCCCCTACTACATGTCCCGCCTGCAGCCCCCTATGCCCCACTTGCACCATCGCCATAGTGACCTTTCATACTTGGGCACTATGCTGTTGCTGGAAATGGAGCATTACTATCACGTTTCTTGGGCTCCCTGTCTATGCTGTACATTGCTGACACTGAAATGGTTTCTCCTACCTGCAAATGTGCATCTAAGGCAGGTTTTCATTCACGGTAGAGTTCAGCTCTTCAGTTCAGCACGTTAGTGTGCAGGGAGCCTCTCCCCGCCCATTGACCCCTTCCCCCTGCCCTCTCTCCACCCTCTGCGGTGTTTACCACGGCGCGTTAACGTTACATACCGCGCATTGTTACCTAACGATCGTTAACGTTACCTAACACGCGGTCTGTAACATTACCGCAGTTTAGTAAACATGCCCCAGAGAATAACTAACTGTTGTTGTTGCTATGTGCCGTCAAGTAGGTGTCGACTCATGGTGATCCTCTGGATAGTCCTAAACTGTGTCCGGTCTTCAGTCAGGTAGCTCATTGTTGATAGAGTGGCTCCCATAGCTGCTGTTATTGTATCGATCCATCTCATTGCTGGCCTTCCTCTTTTGCGTTGACCTTCTATCTTGCCAAGCATGATGTCTTTCTCTAATGATCTCTGTCTTTGCATGATGTGTCCAAAGTATGAAAGTTGAAGTCTTGTCTTCTGAATTTCTAAAGAAAGCTTAGGTTTGATCTCCTCTACTAATGACTGGTTTGTTCTTTGGGCAGTACATGGTATACACAGTATTTATCACCAGCACCACAATTCAAAGGCATCGATTTTCTTCCTGTTTATCTTTTTCACTGTCCAACTTTTGCATCCATATGACGTTATTGAAAATACCATGGCTTGAATAAGTTGAATCTTTGAAAGGAAAGAGACATCTCTGCTCTTGAGAATTTTGTCTAGATCCTTCATAGTCATTCTGCCAAGAACAATGCCTCGTCGGATTTATTGAATGCTTGTTGTTTCTTTATTGATAGTTGATCCAAGTAGTTTTAAGTTGTCAACTATTTCAAATTCTTCTCTATCAACGATGAACTTTTTGATTATTTTGTATTCTTTACATTAAGGTGCAGGCCCATTTTAAAACTATGTTGTATAAGAACATAACAACATAAGAACATAAGATATGCCATACTGGGTCAGACTAAGGTCCATCAAGCCCAGCATCCTGTTTCCAACAGTGGCCAATCCAGGTCATACGTACCTAGCTGTTTCCCCAAAAGACACAGGTTCTGCAGTGCTTGTACTGGGTTAAGCATTGACATCCTGGGTCCCTTCTTAATAATGGTTTATGGACCTTCCCTCCAGGAACTTGTCCAAACCTTTTTTAAACCCAGCTACACTAACAGCCTTTACTACATCCTCCGGTAACAAATTCCAGAGTTTGATTACACGTTGAGTGAAAAAATATTTTCTTTTATTAGTCTTTTTTTTTTTTTTTTTAAATTATTTATTTAAATTTTCTTGAATACAAAGTTACATACAAGAGAAAATCTCCAACCAGTGAATAAATACATTCAAGAACAAAGTCAAATAGCAATAGAAAACACATCAAGAGAGAGAGAGAACCATACTCTCCAAAGAGAGCCTTGAGAAAAACAAAAAAGAAAAAAGGAGTACTAAAACTCCAAATCAGGGAGCAAAATCTAAAAGCCAACCCACCTACACAACAACCTGCCCATCAACTTTCTCCTTATCAGCAAGAAACTGACGCAAAGAAGCCACATCAATATAGACATAATCATGACCCTCATAAGTTACTAAGCAGCGGCAAGGGAACTTAAAAAAAAAAGAAGCTCCCAAAGCCACCACTCTAGATCTAAGCTCCAAAAATTGCTTCCGTCGAGTCTGAGTGGCCCGGCCCACATCAGGGAATACCTGTAGCTTATAACCACAAAATAACTCGTCTTTACATTTGAAATAAGCACGAATAATTCTCAACTTAAGGGATTCAGTCCCAAAGGTCACCACCAAAGTACACCGCTTTGGGATGTACTCGAGCGAATCCTGCAAAACTTCTGTGAGATTTAGGCCAACTGAGTCAGCCACAGGAACCTCGTCCTTGGCCTGACTCGAGGCCTCCACTTTAGGAAAAAAAGAATACATTTGCACAATATCTATAACATCCTCCAAATGTAAGATTTCAGACAAGTACTTTTTCAATAGTATCTCAGGTGAAAGCAAGCGAGTAGATGGAAAATTTAGAAAACGAAGGTTCCTTGCATGCTGGTGGTTCTCAAGTAACTCCAATCGATAAGAAACAGAAGAAATATCTTTAAGATAACCAAGATGGGAATCTTGATACGATCGGAGCTGAGAATCCACCTGAGTCAAGGAACCAGCTAAATCAATCATTTGGTCATCAATCACTTTAACCTTTGTAACAACATCATGAGAAAAACTGCATAAGGAAGAGACAGTAGTAGTTAATCTAGTCTCAATTTTTTGAAGCATTGACCAGATATCTACAAGAGTCACCTCACTTTTAAGTGGTAAAGAATCAGTTCCAGATGTAGCAAAGTCCACAGGAACTAGAACGGGAGACAAGACTTGTGAAGGCACCTTCAAAGGAGTAGACGAACAAGCAGGTTGTGGAAAGGGAGGTGGGGTCCGGATGTCTGGACTCAACGAGGCCTCATCCAAGGACTGACTTGCACGTGGAAGAGCAGTGATATGTTTGTCCATGGGACCGGAGACCTTACCTCCTTCTCCTGTCGGTGTTTTAGCAGCTAACCTTGCCTTCCGTTTCCCCATGAACAGCACACCACTGCTGGTACTTCTGGAACCACCAAAGAGCACCAAAGGAGCACACAAGGAGCAGGCCTAGCCCCTTGTGACACGCCCCTTAGGACGCGACCCCGCAGGCCGCGAACACGCAGCCGCGTGTAGCCCAGCTGTTCTTTGTAGGGCTCGTGGGGGGGTCCTCAGCACCAGGGGCGACCACTCTCTCCCTGCGGCTATCTCTGCAGGCACCCGGCTCCAGCCGACCACATCGCTCCGCGGCAGAGGAAACCGCGGTGGCTCCCTCACAAGGCTGCTCTCTCTCTTCTTTTATTAGTCTTAAATAGTTTACCCTGTAGCTTTATGGCATGTCCCCTAGTCTTTCTATATTCTGATAACGTAAACAATCGATCTACGTTTACCCATTCTACTCCGTTCATTAATTAATTATAATTTATAGACTTCTATCATATCTCCCCTCAACCGTCTCTTTTCCAGGTTAAAGAGCCCTAACCTTTTTAGCCTTTCTTCATAGGAGTATCATTCCATCCCTTTTACCATTTTGGTGGCTCTTCTCTGAACCTTTTCTAATAACGCTATATCCTTTTAAGATACGGCAACTAGAATTGCACACAATATTCAAGGTGCGGTCTCACCATGGAACGATATAGAGGCATTATAATATCTTTTGTTTTATTTTCCATTCCTTTCTTTATGATACCTAGCATTCTATTTGCTCTCTTGGCCGCCGCTGCACACTGGGCCGACGGTTTTAACATGTTATCCACAATGACGCCTAAATCTTTTTCCTGGGTGGTGGTTCCTAATGTGGAACCTTGCATTGTGTAACCATAGTTTGGGTTGTTTTCCCTAGGTGCATAACTCAGCACTTGTCCACATTAAATTTCATATGCCATTTTGATGCCCAGTCTTCCAATTTATCAAGATCCTCTTGCAATTTTCCACAATCCTCTTGGGTTTTAACAACTTTAAATAGTTTTGTGTCATCTGCAAATTTGATAACCTCACTCGCTATTCCACTTTCCAGGTCATTTATGAATATGTCAAAAAGCAGCGGACCCAGCACAGATCCCTGGGGTACCCCCCTATTCACCTTTCTCCATTCGGAAAATTGGCCATTTAGCCCAACCCTCTGCTTTCTATCTTTTAACCAGTTCTTGATCCACAGTAGTACACTGCCTCCTATCCCATGACTCTTTAGTTTTGCCAAAAGTCTCTGATGAGGGACCTTGTCAAAGGCTTTCTGAAAGTCCAGCTATACTATATCAACCGACTCACCTTTGTCCACCTGTTTATTCACACCTTCAAAAAAAAACATAACAGATTAGTAAGACAAGATCTTTCTTGTCTAAAGCCATGTTGGCTGTCTCCCATTAGGCCATGACTATCTACATGCCCTCTCACTTGGTTTGCAGCTTGTCGTGCTGTGAGGGCTTGTGTGCATCAGTGATGCTGAGAGCTAAACTATCGGTAGTTTAACTACTGTCAGGGTCTCCCAAGATGGACAGGTCTCAGCTGAGGTGCCAGACGAAGACAAACCACCCATCTGGGCAGCAGCAGAATGGGATAGTGTTGACGGCGGAGGATCACATTTCTGTGACAACGGCAACAACACCAAACTTAAACTGCGCGGAAGGAAGGCCCGGCAATCTACTTCTGTATCTTGCCATGAAAACCCAATGGATAGTTACAACAAAACAAATTGTGCTATGGTGCTGGAAGATGAGACTCCCAGGTCGGAAGGCACTCAACTAGCTACTGGGGAAGAGCTGAAGACTTTTCAGAGTAAAGCCAGCATTTATGATGTGGTTGGATCAAAGCCTTCGGGAAGTCTGACTGCTGATGTAGCTGCGCATGAAATGAGAGTCAGAAGCTGTAAAGATGTCTTACACATTGGAACATGGAACGTACGAAGCATGAACCAAGGGAAGTTGGAAGTGGTCAAGAATGAAATGGAACGTGTACAACTTGATCTGTTGGGTGTCAGCGAACTGAAATGGACTGGCATCGGGCACTTTGCATCAGATGATCACATGGTCTACTATGCTGGAAATGAAAGACAAAGAAGAAATGGTGTTGCATTTATAATAAAGAAGAAACTTGCAAGAACTGTAATGAAATACAATGCAGTCAGCGAACGCTTAATCTCTATTCGTCTACGAGGATTGCCTATCAACACAACTATAATTCAAGTATATGCCCCAACAACAGCTGCAGAAGAGAATGAAATTGAAGAGTTCTATGAACAAGTACAAGCTGAAATTGACAGAACATGCAAACAGGATATCCTGATTGTCATGGGTGACTGGAACGCAAAAGTTGGCAACAAAGAAGAAGGCAAAGTAGTTGGAAAATATGGACTTGGCAACAGAAATGAAGCTGGAGAAAGATTGATAGAATTCTGCAAGACCAATGATCTATTCATCTCAAACACCTTCTTTCAGCAACACAAGCGACGACTGTACACATGGACTTCACCCAATGGATTGTATAAAAATCAAATTGACTACATCTGTGGAAGTCAACGATGGAAAAGCTCTGTAACATCAACAAAGACAAAACCTGGAGCTGACTGTGGTACAGATCATCAACTACTAGTATGCAAACTCAAGCTAAAGTTGAAAAAGAGCAAACCACTCATGAATGCACCAAAATATGACCTTGAGAATATACCACTGGAATTTAAAGACTGCCTGCAAAATCGATTTGCTGCCTTAGATACAAATGACAGAGCTCCGGAAGAGTTATGGAATGACATCAAGAAGGTTGTGCTGGAAGAAAGCGAGAAGTCTCTACAAAAGGTGAAAAAGCAAAAACGGCCAAAATGGATGACGGAAGAAACTCTGAAAATTGCCCAGAAACGCAGAGAAGCTAAAGCCAAAGGAGAAAGAAAGACAATCGCAGAACTCAACAGAGATTTCCAACGTGCAGCAAGACAGGACAAGGAAAAGTACTACAATGACACTTGCAAGGAAATAGAAGCAGAAACTATTAGAGGAAGAACAAGATCGGCTTTCCTAAAGCTGCGAGAGTTAAAGAAAAAGTTCCAGCCTCGAATTGGAATGTTACAAGATGCTCAAGGTTCTATGTTGAATGATGCTGAGAAGATCAAGAAAAGGTGGAAGGAATATACAGAGTTTTTATATGATAAAGATCAAGTGGACCAACAGCCGTTTCAACCTATACCTTATGATCAGGAACCATTGGTGATGAAAGAAGAAGTTGAAGCAGCATTGAAAGCCTTATCAAAGAACAAAGCACCAGGCATTGATAGCATTCCCATAGAAGTATTGCAGCAATCTGATGCAGCTGTTACCGTACTTACAAGGCTCTGCCAAGAAATATGGAAGACAACATCATGGCCAACTGACTGGAAAAGATCTGTGTTTATACCAATACTAAAGAAAGGTGATCCAACTGACTGTGGAAATTATCGCACAATCGCTCTGATCCCACATGCCAGCAAGATTCTACTGAAGATTATTCAAAAGAGACTACAGCCATACCTAGAACAAGAACTACCTGAAGTGCAAGCAGGGTTCAGGAAAGGGCGAGGAACGAGAGACATCATTGCGGATGTGAGATGGATCCTTGAAAAGACTAAAGAATACCAAAAGGATATCTATTTGTGCTTTATCGACTATAGCAAGGCTTTTGACTGTGTAAACCATGAGAAACTCTGGGCCACATTAAGAAGCATGGGTATACCAGAACACCTGATCGTTCTCTTGCGTAATCTGTACATTGATCAAGAAGCAACAGTTCGAACGGAACAAGGAGAAACAGAATGGTTTAAAATAAGCAAAGGTGTAAGACAAGGCTGCATACTTTCCCCCTACCTGTTTAATTTATATGCAGAACAAATCATCAGAGAAGCAGGACTGTATGAAGACAACAGAGGTGTGAAGATTGGTGGAAGACTCATCAACAACCTTCGCTATGCTGATGATACCACATTACTGGCTGAAAGTGAAGATGATCTGAAACATTTGCTTCTCACAATCAAAGAACATAGTCTCAAAATGGGCCTGCACCTTAATGTAAAGAAGACAAAGATCATGACAACTGGCATAATCAACAGGTTCATCGTTGAAGGAGAAGAAATTGAAATCGTGAACAACTTTAACCTACTTGGATCAACTATCAATAAAGAAGCAACAAGCAGTCAAGAAATCAGACGACGCATTGCTCTTGGCAGAATGGCTATGAAAGACCTAGATAAGATTCTCAAGAGCAGAGATGTCTCTCTCCATACAAAGATTCGACTTGTTCAAGCCATGGTATTTTCAATAACATCATATGGATGTGAAAGCTGGACAGTGAAAAAGACAGACAGGAAGAAAATTGATGCCTTTGAATTATGGTGCTGGCGGCGAATACTGTGTATACCATGGACTGCCCGAAGAACAAACCAGTCGGTACTAGAAGAGATCAAACCTAAGCTTTCTTTAGAAGCTCAGATGACAAGACTTCGACTTTCATACTTCGGACACATCATGCGAAGAGAGAGATCATTAGAGAAAGACATCATGCTTGGCAAGATAGAAGGTCAACGCAAAAGAGGAAAGCCAGCAATGAGATGGATTGCTACAATAACAGCAGCTACGGGTACCAGTCTGTCAACAATGAGCCGCCTGACTGAAGACCGAACACAATTTAGGATAGCTATCCAGAGGGTCGCCATGAGTCGACTCCGACTCGACGGCACTTAACAACAACATCTACATGCCGAGTAATTTTATTCTTTATGATGGTTTCTACCATTTTTCCCGGTACTGACGTGAGGCTCACCGGTCTGTAGTTTCCCAGATCACCCCTGGAACCCTTTTTAAAAATTGGTGTTACATTGGCGATCCTCCAATCTTCAGATATTAGAGATGATTTTAATGATAGTTCACAGATTACTAATAGCAGGTCTGCAATCTCATATTTAATTTTTTCAACATCCTTGGATGTATATCATCCGGCCCAGGTGATTTGCTATTCTTCAGTTTATCTAATAGTTGTAATACATCTTCCCGATGTATCGATATTTTCCTTCAATTCTTCCGCACCTTAACTATACCAGTCATGGGTAACATCCCTACATCTTCCTCAGTAAAGACCGAAGCAAAGAATTCATTCAGTCTCTCCGCTATCGCCTTGTCGCCTCTTAGTGCCCCTTTAACTCCTCTATCACCTAATGGACCAACTGACTCTCTCACAGGTTTTTTGCTATGAATGTACTTGAAAAAATCTTTATTTCGCATTTTTGCTTCCGCAGCAAGCTTCTTCTCAAATTCTCCCTTTGCCTGCTTTATCAATGCCTTGCATTTGACTTGCCAGTGCTTGTGCTGTTTCCAGGTTTCGTCATTTGGATCTTTTTTCCATTTCCTGAAAGATGCTTTTTTGGCAACAACAGCCTCTCTGACCTCACCTTTAAACCATGCTGGCAGTTTTTTGGACTTCCTTCCACTTTTCTTAAAGCGTGGAATACAGCTGGTCTGGGCTTCCCAAGATAGTATTTTTCAACAACACCCAAGCTTGATGTAAGTCTTTAACCTTTGCAACTGCTCCTTTTAGTTTTTTCTTAACTATTTTCCTCATTTTATCATAGTGGATTTCCGTACTATCCCTCCTCCACTATTTAAATCAAAGGCGATCATGCTATGATCACTATTGTAAAGTGGCCCCAACACCCTTATCTCTTGCACTAGATCTGGTGTTCCACTAAGGATTAGGTCTAATATGGCTTCCCCTCTGGTCGGTTCATGAACCAGCTGCTCCAAGAAGCAGTCATTTATGTCATCTAGGAACTTTATCTCCCTAGCATGTCCTGCCGTGACACTGACCCAGTCGATACCGGGGTAATTGAAATCACCCATCATTATTACTGCGCTGTAACTTTTGTTAGCTTCCTTGATTTCTTTGAGCATTTCATCATCCATTTGTTCATTCTGGCCAGGCGGCCGATAGTACACCCCCACTGCCATCGCCTTCCCCTTTTTCTCATGGAATTTCAATCCATAGAGATTCTACAGCAAATTGTGTTTCCTACAAAACTTTAATCCTTTCTGACTCAATGCCCTCTCTAACATAGAGCGCAACCCCTCCACCAATTTGATCAGCTCTATCATTACGATATAGTTTGTACCCAGGTATCACAGTGTCCCACTGGTTGTCCTCCTTCCACCATGTCTCTCATATTCCAATCATATCTAACCTGTCATTTAGTGCTATATATTCTAACTCTCACATCTTATTTTTTAGACTTCTAGCATTTGCACACAAGCATTTTAGAGACTGTATTTTATTCATACTAATTTGGCTATTGGTAGACATGGGTAATTTGGGATCTTTAAGCTCTGTCTGCTCCATACTCGAGGGCATTTGGGCTACTTTACTCTTTTTTGGAACCTCTCTGCTTTTGGTAGTTTCCTTCAAGGATACATTCTTCTGAACCATCCGCTCTTGGGCGACTGTCGGCTTTCCCCTATTATCTAGTTTAAAAGCTGCTCTATCTCCTTTTTAAAGGTTAATGCCAGCAGCCTGGTTCCATCCCAGTTAAGGTGAAGCCTATCCCTTCGGAAGAGCCCCTCCTTTCCACAGAATGTTCCCCAGTTCCTAACAAATCCAAAACCCTCATCTCTGCACCTCTGTCTCATCCACGCATTGAGACTTCGGAGCTCTGCCTGCCTTTTGGGTCCTGCACGTGGAACGGGAAGCATTACGGAGAATGCTACCCTGGAAGTTCTGGATTTCAACTTCCTACCTAAAAGCCTAAATTTAGCCTCCAGAACCTCCCTACCACATTTTCCTATGTCATTGGTACCGACATGTACCAAGACAGCAGACTCCTCCCCAGCACTATCTAAGACCATATCTAGGTGGTGCGTGAGGTCCGCTACCTTCGCACCAGGCAGGCATGTTACCAGGCGATCCTCACGTCCACCAGCCACCCAGCTATCTACATGCCTAATGATCGAATCACCAACTATAACGGCTGTCCTAACCCTTCCCTCATGGGCACTTGGCCCTGGAGAAACTTCCTTGGTGTGAGAGCGTTTTACATCACCTGGAGGACAGGTCCTAGTTATATGATCACTTCCTGCAACACCAGGGTGATGCTCTCCTGTCACGTGACCTATCTCCTCCATGGCAACAGGGATGCTGCCAGACTGGAGGTGGGACTTCAGGACTATATCCCTGTAGGTCTCGTCTATGTACCTCTCTATATGTCTTATGTTTTCCAAGTCTGCTACTCTAGCCTCTAGAGAATGGACTCGTTCCCTGAGAGCAAAGAGCTCCTTGCACCTAGTGCACACATAAGACCTCTCACCAACTGGGAGAAAATCATACATGTGACACTCAATGCAAAAGACTGGAAAACCCCCATCTCGCTGCTGGACTGCTGTCTGCATCTTAGTTTTAAGTTTTTGTTTATATCTTTAAGTTCTTTACTTACTAAGGGTTGCTATGGATATTTATACCAATAAAACTGTACCTAATACGTTTAATATACCTTGTTCACCTGAAGCTTAATTAATCTCAGGTCCTTAGTGTATGACTGATTTGGGTAACAAGCTTCACCTCCTGTCTTTTAAGATGTGTAAGTGCCTATAAAGCTACTATTATCCCAGGGGTGGGTGGGTGTGGTGAGGGAGGGAGGGAAATAACACTTATTAAAAGAGGGCTGCTACACAGTACCCTATCCTGTGCTGCTGAGGTAAGCTATATTCTTATTTGATTTAAATTATAGCTCTTTGCTGCTGCTAGGCTCTAACTTATTATGAAATTTAAACTACAAGCTCTCTGCTGCGTTCTAAATTTAACCATAAAGCTCTCTTTTGTGTTTTAAATTTAAACTAAAAGTACTTTGCTGATACTAGGCCCTGAGTGACTATTAAATTAAAACTACAAGCTCTCTGCTGGGTATGAAATTTAACCAGAAAGCTCTCTTCTGTGTTTTAAATGTAAACTTAAACTGCTGCTACTAGGCCCTGACTGCTTGATTTTGAGAAGCAAATGTTTCAGATCGTCTTCACTTTCAGTCAGTAATGTGGATCAATAATATAAAGTATAACTTGTAGTTACCTGCAAAATATTTGTATTAGCCCCAGCATTTTCCTTGCCCAATCCAACCCATGCACTTTCCCTTTCCCCCTCCCTCTCCCCCAGCACATTGTCTCTCTTCCTTTCCTTCCCCCACCCATGCTTTCTCCCTCTCTCTTTGTCTCCCTGTTCCCTCTTCCCCAAAGCACTCTCTCTCTCTGTTTCGTCACCTCCCAAGGCACTCTTCCTCCATTCCCTTCCACCAGATACTCTCTCTCCCCCTCTTTCCTATCCTATCCTATCCCCTGCACTCTCTATCTTGCTCCCCTTCCCTCCTCTCCTCTGCTCCCACAGCACCACAACTCTTCCATTTCCTCAGCACATTTCTTTGGCACTTCAACTCCTCCACTAACAGCAGCTGTTCACCACCTTGCGCATATGCCTTTCTCTTGCTGGCAAAGTGGGAATGCATCCTCCACCCAAAAGTGACATATAGGTGGAATTTCTAGCTCAAGAAGCACATTACATATATCTTCATCTTCTTGTCACAGTGTTGTTATATATATATACAGGGTGGCCCAAAAAAGTGAGAACATCTCGTAAATTAAAAGCTTAAATAGTTTACTTATTTATTTATAGTCTCTTCTATACCGCACTATTCAGCATCAGCGTGGTTTACATGGAACAAAAATACTCAGTACAGTTAACACGTATGAGTTTACAGATAGGGTAAAAAACTTGGATAACAAAGGGCAACTATTTACAGAGCAAACTGCATAGAGTCATACGAACAGGTAAGTTTCATAGAATCATATGAGCCACTTGGAGTTAGAGTATCTATCTGGGTGTATTTACTGCTTTTAGCTATATAACATCTTTATTTTGACAATTTCCGGTCGCCATCTTTGTTTTTTTACATTTGTCAATCGTTTACATCTGTCTTTTTGAATTTTTAAATAACTTATATGCTACGAGATGTTCTCACGTTTTTTGGGCCACCCTGTATATATATATAATAACACTGTGACAAGAAGATGAAGATGACACAAAATGGGGACAATCTGCATGGAGTGGCAGTAGAACTCTAAACGGCAGATCCTATCAGGGCTCCCAAAATCATGGAAGTAACTGCTTAGAATTGTAGCTTGCATGGTTAAGAAATTTTAAAATAAAAATAAAAGCTTTGCGGTATACCAGCTACGATCTCAAAGCAGAGATATGATTGCATCTGTGCTCCAAAAAGGTGTGCAGAGGCCAATATCAATATAAACAAAATTTCAGCCCTATCCTCTAACCTTATCACAGTATTGTTCATTCAGCAAAGGACAAAAACCAGGAAAAGGCAGACCTCAGAAAACTTCAGGAAAACGAATAGACCACGATTGTGGGCTAGAATGCATTCCAAAGTCAAACACATCAACGGTCCGCACAGACTTCTCCTTCATCAGAAAGTGGAATCAATAGCCATACACATATATATACATCATTCAATGGTAACACATTTCATATAACCAATATTCCCTTATACTATGATATTCTAATACTCTCTGTGTTGTCCTATATTTCACTCTTCTCTGGCATAACGTTTCCACCACTCAAAACAGGTAGGTCAACCCGACGCCCGCTTGGACATCCCTCCAGCGTTTCGCATTAGCAGCTTCAGGGGAATAGAACTACAAAACAATGAAAATAGAATACAACCTTCGCTTAGCATACATACCATGACTTCAAGAACCACCACCTTTCAAATATCTAAAAACAGATTCGTCTTACTAATCTCATGTTCTTAAATCTCATACATTATACCGCCTCACCGGCATATTTAGATCTCCTCCCATGCGTCATGACTACTCCATTCACGACACCACAATGTTTGACTTACAGATTCCACTCATGTGTAGATATATCCAAATTAACTCCTCCCACTTGCGTTAAGGACACAATCAAGTGCCTCAGATGCACACCCTCCATTCAATACTGAAATTTAACCCTCCAGGCGCCAAAGTCCCTAATAAAAAAATCCAACGCTGTTCTTTGTAGGCAAGAAACTGTTCACGAGTCCTGCCCCCATATCCGGAACTTATCTGCTCAATACAAAAACATTGCAAATCTAAAAAGACATGTCCCTCCTTTAAACAATGCTCAACTATAGGGGCTTCACGCCTCTTGCAATTTATCCTGCTTTTGTGTTTTCCTAATCTAATACGGAAAGGACAGGCTGTCTTCCCCACATACAATAACCCACAGGGGCAAAGAATCCCATATACAACAAAGTCGGACTCACATGAAGTAAAGGATTTCAAAACATATTTTTTATCATTATAAGAGAAACATTCCATTTCCCAAGACACCACACAAAAAGCACAGTGTCCACATTTAGCATGTCCAAACTGTTTCTCATGTGTTACCTCTAAAGGCCTTAGCCGGGAAGGGCTTAATATTTCTTTTAAATTTGGATTCCTTTGCCAAACACAAGGCCTCTTGACCTCCAGCCCTGGTACCATTTGTAATACATTAGCATGCTTTTGCAGAATCCACTGTATCTGCGGACTTAATGGTGAAAATCGAGAAATAACGTTTACATATTCATCTTCTCCTGATATTCTCACCCTAGGGGAAAGCAACCAAGCTCTATCATTAAATAATGCTCTCTTGTATGCTTGATCCAATACCTTAGTGGGGTACCCTTTTGCTAAAAAATCATTTCTAAGGGATTTTGCTTGAGTTTTAAAGTCCTCCACTGACGAACAATTCCGTCTATATCGAATGAATTGTGAAAATGGTAGCCCTTTTAACAGAGCTGCCAGATGAGCACTAGAGAAATGCAGGAAGGTATTCCTATCTATGCTTTTCCTATGCACCGAAGTGCCCCAATTATCACTCTCCCAACAGATCTTAACATCCAAAAACACTATTTCCATTACATCATAACTCATCGTAAACTGTATATGGGCATCCAGACTATTCAACCATTCATAGAACAATATCAAAGAGTCTGCAGAACCCTCCCATAATAAAAAAATGTTGTCTTATATAACGATGCTATAGTTTTATCTGGGAGGTGTACGGTGACTCTCTCAGTCACCGTTGTTCATATAACCCCATGAATAGATTAGCTACCGATGGGGCAAAGGATGCCCCCATCGCTACTCCTGCAATCTGTTGAAATATATTCCCATCAAACACAAAATAGTTCTTACAAAGACCCAACTGAGCACATTGCATTATGAAATCACACTGCATCTCCCCAACATCACCTCGTTGATGTAACCCCATTTGTATCACCTCTAGTGCCGCTGCCTGTGGGATGCTTGTGTAAAGGGCTTTCACATCTAAAGTTACTAATAGTATCGAATCATTCTTAGCCCACCCTGACGCTTCTGACAATATTTGTAGAAAATGCATATGAAGGGATAGTTTTTAACAATGGTCACAAGAAAGTCAATCAACATCGATAACGGTTCTAGAACAGATCCCCGTGTAGACACAATGGGCCTACCCGGTGGCCGTTCCAGATCTTTATGTATTTTCGGCAGAAGATAAAATTGTGGTAAAGAAAGTGACATAACTTTCAAAAATAACATTTCTTTCTTAGTTATGCAATGTGTTTGATACGCCCGGGCCGCTAGATTCCTAATCTCACCTTGCAAATCTGTCGTGGGGGTCATTATCCAATTTTAGATAGACCATCGGGTCAGATAGTTGTCTATAAGCTTCTGCTAAATAATCCATCCTATTTAGGACCACAACGGCTCCACCTTTATCGGTGCATTTTATAACTATATCAGACCTTACTGAAAAATCCCTCAGAGCTGATCTCTTACAGGCTGATAAAACATTTCTAGATCTCACAGGAAATGTTTTTTCCAAACATTCCACATCTTTCAATACCAATTGCCGAAAAACAGAAAGACTGGGATGTAGCGGCCCCGGCGGACATCAGGTAGATTTAAATGGTAAGGAAATCCTTCGGAAAGATACACCATCAGAGGGCTCATCATTTACATTGCCAGACGGCTGTTCTATGCTAGATGATGCTGCAAAGAAATGTTTCAGACTCAATTTCTTTATAAACTTTTCAAAATCCATTCTAAACTGAAACGAGTCAAAACTCATCCTGGGGACAAAAGAAAACCCCTTTGTCAGCAAAATCATTTGATCATCCATCAACCTTATATCAGAAAGGTTAACTACTAAAGACGCTGCATCAAGATTTGTTGTTAATCGCTGCCCTATCGGTTCTTTTTCTTTTTCTGATGTCCCTCTTCTAAAAAACCTTCCTTCGAATGCCTAGACCCACCAGACTCATCCGAAGACCATTCAAAAAAAGTCTTCTTCCGCACTCTCTGTTCTTCAGGTGATTAGGATTAAGCCAAGGATAAACATATCCTGTGGTGTAGTCATCATAATCTCTCTTTAATTGTTTCAATTTCACCTTAGTGATATCATTCCGTAATTGCGTGACTTGTTTATCCAACTCAGAGGATTGATGTTGAAACTTCTCAGCTGACTCTACAAATCGCAAATGTTCAGTCATTTTAATGACATCTGCCTGGATACTATCCAACTGATTCTTCAACGTATCAACTGTCAGAACCATTAAATCTAGAGAGCATTTATTTAAGATTTTGAGTGGAGGAGTGGCCTAGTGGTTGGGGGCAAGGTACGTCAGGCCAGAAGGTCAGGGGTTCAAATCCCACTAGAGGACAGCAACCTTGGGCCAGAAGGACTGGGGTTTCTAGTCCCACAGGTGCTACTTGTGGTCTTGTGCAAGCCACTTAACCCTCCATGTTCCCTGTTAAATAGTTATCTCCAAGTTATAATGCCCTGTTCAATGTAATTTCAGTTTGTTCAATGTAAACTGCCTTGATATCATGAAAGGCGGTATATAAGAAATGTAAAATAAATAAATAAATTTTATTCCACTGCTCCAAAAAAGTATGGTCTGACGCAAACAGGCGGGGTTCCTTGTACATCCGTAATCCTCTGGGAATATGCTGACGTTTGATATACTCATGTTTTTGATTTGTTCTTTTTTTCTCTGATTCACTCCTGCTCTTTTGCTTTAGCTTTTTTATTTCATTTTTTTAATTCAATTTTTATCTTAGCTTCTCATCCCTTTTTAGTTTCTCCTTCCCGTAATGAGGTTTATACATATTAAAAGATTTTTTATCCATTTATTAATTATGGCATACATTTTTAAATGTTGGTTTGTTTTAATATATTGTTGGTTACTTATTTTATATGGCTATTTATTAAACACACTCTTTTATTGTGTATATATATATATATATATATGCTTTCTCTATGTCTTATCTTTGGAACTTGTATTCTGTTTTGCCATCTTACTGTTTATATATGTTTTTAATTTTTTATGATTAACCCAGATTCTTTATATTTTATTTATTTTTTCATTTCTTATTTGCATAATTTATTTATTTATGATTTTATGTAATATATATTTTTATATTATTATGTTGTTTTATGGTTTATAGTGAGCCACAAATAACCCCCAAAGAAGTACTATACGAAACACGGCCTCTGTTGGGTTCTGGCTACCTCTATCAAATAAGGATCAATAAAGGTTTCTTTTTACTCATTCTCTGCCCACGTCTTTGGACTGTTTTTTCCTGGGACAGATATGAAGACAGGTCAGGTGGAAGACATGGGCGGGCAGAGCAGAGTTGGCATTGAGTTGCATTTAGAAATTTTATATGCTCATCTAGCAAGACAATGAATCTAAACTTGGCAGACCAGATAGTCCACGTTGGTCTTTATCTGCCATCATTTACTGTGTTGCTATATTAAAAGCAGTACAAATTGAAAGAAAAACCTTGACTGCTTTTTCTCTCTTCAGGTTTGCATAAAGTAGTCCATAGTCTTCAGGTTATTCATCAAGATTTTCCATAATGTTGTTTCTGGTGGAGTATCCTTTAGCCATAAATCATTATGCATTTTCTTACCAATTAAGAATGAAGAAAAAGCTTGGCATGCCTTCCCTTAATATCAGCAGCAAATGAGTCATCCAAAATAACTGACGAGGCCTCTAACTTGAACTCCTGCCATATCATGGTATTCAATTCATTTGTGACTCTGCCTGAAAGTAGATATTTTGCTACAATTCCAAATGCAACATGCCCATTTCTGTCTGGCAATTTCAGCATTTTAGTTTGTGCAAGACTCACCTCATATGCCTATATAACTTATATAGGTTTATTTGCACGCAAGTGCAAACAGTACCCTGATCCCCCCTCAAACCTGAAAACCAATGAGTATACAAACTGACCATGCATAACTTTATCTGCACATAGATCAGGGAATTTTATACAATGTTTCCTATGGATTACATTGTTTCACCCAATTATTCTCCTCTCTCCCTCCCAAAGGCAATATAACCTCTTTTTTATTAGTGGGGATATTTCTTCATATGCACTCAAGCTCACTGTAATCTTTCCCGGTTGATTTATTACGCTGACAAACTTCAGCTCATCAGAGAAGATTACTCTTTGGTCTCTTCTAATTGCCAGTTCTTGACCTCCTAACTGATAAGTAGTTAATAGATTTTAGCACCTCTATGCATAATTTGTTACTTTTTCTACTGAAGCCAGCTTCTAAATTCTTGCAATTTTTTTCAGGTTCCCTTTAGTTTTTTACTCTTCTTGGTGTATATACTCTTTAACAGATTTTTCTATCATCTGCAAACAGCCATATTTTTCCTAAGTTACTAATTAAGTAATTGAGACCCGGTCACTTTACATTTAATTTATTTGTATTTAGCTCATGCTTTTGCAGTAGTAGTTCACAGTGAGTTACATTCAGGTGCACAAGACATTTCTCTGCTCCCAAAGGCTTACAATCTAAATTCATACCTGAGGCAGTGGAGGGTTAAGTGATTTGCCCAAGGCCACAAAGAGTACCAGCAGGATTTGAATACTGGTCTTTCTGGTCCCTGGTTGCTACCCTAACCACTAGACTACTCCTCCACTCCATTCCAATAACAGAATGAGCCACCATTCTAAGCTCCATTGCTTTTTCTTTTCTCTTCTACCCGGAAGTTCTCTTCTGCTCATTCAAGCTCAGATTGAAATCACACTACCCAGATATTTTATATTTTCCCTTCCCCCAAGCATACTTGGGTCATTGTAGTGACCATCCTGCCCTCGGCAGAAAATGTTTCCAGGGTGCAATGCTGAACTGTCGAATCCATGCATGTACCTGAGGGACCTGGTGAAGGAGATCGCTGGGTTCTCGGCTGGTCTCTCTGAGGAGCCTTTGCAGCGCTTCAAGGGCCGGTGCACGCCGCCAAGCCTGGCTGCAGTCATCCGACCTTGAGCAATGGGTTCAGGACAAGTTGGTCAAAGTCCCATGCCAAGGGGAAAATCTCTTTGGCAAACCCATGACTGACAAGGTCGCAGAGCTGGAGACCGAGTACATGATGAGGACACGGCTCTCCAAGAAGACCTCTGCCCCTTCTCTTAAGAAGGGCTCGGGTAAAAAGCCCTTTTACCCAAGGAAGGGAGCTGCTTACCGAAATTACCTCCCTTATCAGGCCTCCCTGGCTCCCTAAAAGGGGCAGCAGGCCAAAGGACAGGCGCATGGCCCGCGTAAACAGAAGGCCCCCAAACCGCAGGCCTCGGATCCTGCCCAGCCTGGTGTGGGTTTTTGACTCCCACAGCATGGCCCCTCTTCCAGCTGGAGCCAGGCAGTCCACAGGAGGCCGACTTGCTTTGTTTGCCCACAGATGGACAGCCATCACCATCGATTCTTGGGCATTACAGGTGGTCAAGGAGGGTTACCTTCTATGCCTGGCCCAGGTGCCTTCACAGTACTTTCCAGGAGAGCCTTTCAGGTCTCCCCTTCATCAGGACTTTCATTTGAAGGAGATGGCAAGTCTTCTCGAGGATCAGGCGATGGAACCGGTACCCCACCACCTTCAGGGCAGGGGTTTCTACTCCACGTACTTTCTGGTACCAAAGAAAACAGGAGTCCTCAGACCCATCCTAGACCTGCACAATCTCAACAAATTCCTGGTACGAGAGAAGTTCAAGATGCTCTCCCTTGGAATATTGCTGCTTTACCTCTGCCAGGGAGACTGGTTATGCTCCTTAAATCTGAAGGATACCTACACGCATATTATGATCCACCCAAACCACAGGCAATACCTCAGCTTTGTGGTGGGAGGAAACCACTACCATTACAGAGTACTTTCCCTTTGGCCTTTCTCATGTCTGGTCCACTTTTCATCCAATCAGTACTTCAGAACTTATGAAGTCTATCTCCTCAGCCCGTTAGACTACTTGCCCTCTCGATCCAATTCCCTCCAACTGGCTTCTTGAACCCTTCCTTGCTCTGGTGCCCCCCATTTTTGCTATGATCGACACCTGCCTCTCCTCTGAAACTTTTCCTTCCCTCTGGAAACATGCCTTAGTATGTCCTCTCCTAAAGAAACCTTCCCTTGACCCCCTGGTCCCAGCACACTATCGTCCGGTCTCTAACCTCCCTTTCCTCGCTAAAATTCCAGAAAAGACTGTCTTTACCCAACTTTCACATCATCTCAATTCTATAAATTTCTTTCACCCTTGTCAATCAGGTTTTTGTCAAGGTCATAGTGTTGAAACAGTCTTATTTATTTTTATTTATTTACATTCTCTTATATACTGTGCTATTCTGCATCAGTGCAGTTTACATTGAACAAACTGAAATTACATTGAACAGGGCATTATAACTTGGAGATAACTATTTTACAGGGAACATGGGCTATGGAGGGTTAAGTGGCTTGCCCAAGACTACAAGGAGCACCTGTGGGACTAGAAACCCCAGTCCTTCCGGCCCAAGGTTGCTGTTCTCTAGTGGGATTTGAACCCCCAACCTTCTGGCCTGAAGTATCTTGCCCCAACCACTAGGCCACTCCTCCACTCATATCTTATTAGCATATCTTAATGAACTCCACTCCTCACACAATAAAGGTGACATCTCGGTGGCTGTCTCTCTAGATCTCTCGGCAGCTTTTGATCTTGTTGATCATTCACTTCTTCTTTCACTCCTTCGAGATGCTGGGCTTTACAGCTCTGTCTATCGCTGGTTCCACTCCTTTCTTTCATCCCGCACTTTCTCTGTGCTCTCATCCGCTAGTTCTCAGTCTTTTTCAAATCCTGTCCCTCTCCACTGTGGCGTCCCTCAAGGTTTGGTCTTAGCTCCCCTTCTGTTTAATCTCTTCCTGGCACCACTCGCTCTCCAAATTCAGCAGTCTGGACTATCAGCTTTCCACTATGCTGATGACATTGTCATTCTTCATCACACTAACCCCCTGCAGCCTGATCTGGTGCCCCTCAATTCCTGTCTCTCCCAAGTAGCAGACTGGCTAACTACTAACTGCCTTCATCTTAATTTGGCTAAGACATCCTCCACCTGGTTCACCTTTGGGAGCCCCTGCCCTACAATCACTCCTACCCTTGGGAACTCTCCTATCCCTGTTGTCTCATTCTTTCAGTACTTAGGAGTTCTATTGGACTCTAACCTGACCCTCAGAGATCACATTTCCCAGTTCACTAAGAAGTCCTATTACTTTCTTCGTCAGATACAATCTATCCGTCCTTTTCTTTCACCCTCTGCCCTGACCACTCTCAGTCTGTCCACAGTTATGTCTCGCATTGACTTTTGTAATTCCGCTCTTGCAGGTATCACCCATATTCAGCTTCACCGTCTCCAGCTTGTACAGAATACCGCAGCCAGGATTCTAACCCACTCTTCTCGGAGAGATCACATCACCCCTCTACTAATCCATCTTCACTGGCTCCCCATTGATTTCTGTATTAGCTACAAGATTCTTATTCTGGTACATCAGGTTATCAACACTCAAACGCCACAGTATTTAGCTGACTTTCTCCACTTTCATGTCCCGATACGCAGCCTCCGTTCACTTCACATAAACTGTCTACATCTCCTGTCTTCATCACGTGCACATCTGCAATCCACCCGTCATTCAGCTTTCTTTTTCCTTGGTCCCGCCCTTTGGAATTCCCTGCCCACCCCTCTCTGACTAGAACAGAACTATTACAGATTTAAGTCTCTACTTAAAACACACCTTATCACCTCTGCTCACAATCTCCCAGACTCAGCCCCATGACCTGGATATATTTATGTCTGTCGACCTCTTTTCTATGTCCTGTCTAGCTGCTTGCTTGACTTCTCTTTTCTGACATAAAGCTTTGTAGTTCCTTTTCCTTTTTCTGGTCTTGAGCCATACTCTGTATGTTATTTTTGATTGTAAACCGCCCTGATGTTATAAAGGGCGGTATATCAAGAACCAATAAACATAAACATCAGGCTTCAAGGAGTCTTCATCTTTCTCTATCTAGATGATTGGCTTATCAGGGGCACTTCAGTCTGCGAAGTGAGACAGGCCACAGCCCGTACCATCCAGATCCTACAGCACCTGTGGTTCATATTCAACTACCCCAAGTCTCAACTGGAACCGGCCCAGGAGCTCAAATTCATTGGGGCAAGGCTCAACGCCATCCAATCAAGGGCCTTCCTGCTCACAGACAGGGCAGAGTGGCTCATGGCCCTGGCAGGCCAGGTGAGTCGCAGCCCCTCAGTGTCAGCAAGACAACTGTTGCATCTTCTGGGCCACATGGCCTCCATGGTTCATGTAACCCCAAATGCCCACCTCCACATGCGAACTGCGCAGAGGTGCCTCAGAGACCAGTGGTCCTAGGCCTCGGGACACCTCAGGGACAGAATCAAAAACACTGATATCCTGGTGCGATCCCTGACCTGGTGGATCTCCCCCCCATCATCTGGGAGCAGGCATGCCCTTTCAGGCCCCTCTCCACTCTAGGACCCTCACCACAGATGCCTCCTTGTTGGGTTGGGGAGCTCATTGTCAGGGGTACCATACTCAGGGAGTGTGGTCCCGGGAGGAGAGTGCACCGCAGATCAACTTGTTGGAGCTGCACGCCATTCGCCTCAGCCTCACAATCTTCAAACTCTACCTGAGCCACAGAGCTGTCCTAGTCCAAACAGACAATCAGGTGGCCATGTTCTACATGAACAAACAAGGGGGCACGGGATCCCACATCCTATGTCAGGAAGCCCTAAGCTTTTGCTCCTTTGCAAATCAACAAGGGATTCTTCTGAAAGCAGTGTACCTGCCCGGCCAGGACAACTGCCTGGCTGACAGGCTCAGCAGGATCCTCCGACTGCACGAGTGGCAACTGGATCAGGAGGTGGCCCACCAGCTCTTTCAGACCTGGGGGAGGCCAGTGTTGGACTTGTTTGCCAGTCCAGACAACCACTAGTTACCCTGGTTTTGCTCAAGGCAACCGCACCCGGCCAGAGTGGCCGCCGATGCCTTTCTAGTCTCATGGTTGGCGAGGCTTCTGTACGCATTTCCACTGACCCCTCTGGTTGCCCGGACTCTGTTCAAGATTCTTCGCAACAGAGCTCTTGTCATCCTCATAGTGCCGTGGTGGCCCAGGCAACCATGGTTCCCACTTCTCCTGCAGCTGGCGGTGGAGGCCCCATTCCCTTGGGTTCGTCCCCATGGCTCCTATCCCAGAAGGGGGGCTCTCTCCTACATCCCACCCTTCGTTCTCTGTCGCTGACAGCGTGACTGCTGAGAGGATGACTCTTGCCCCACTTCTCCTCCCAAAGGAAGTCGAGGAGGTCTTACTGGCTTCTCGTAAACCGTCTACTAGATGGACGTATGCCTTCAAGTGGCGCGGATTTGCTATTTGGTGTGCTGGGCAGAGGGTTGATCCCTTCTCCTGCCCAGTTGTTATGGTCCTGCAATACCTGCTCCATCTCTCTGAGCAGGGCCTTAAGTCAAACTCCGTCAGAGTGCATCTCAGTGCCCTGGTGGCAAACCACTTTCTCATGGATGACAGGCCTCTCTATGCTCACCCAGTGGTGTCCAGGTTTTTGAAAGGCTTGCTTCTCTTAAAGCATCTGGTGTGTCCCCCGGTGGCTGAGTGCGATCTTAATGTTGTCTTGGGGCAGCTCACCCAGCCGCCCTTTGAACCAATGGCCACATGCCTTCTTCGTTACCTCTCCTGGAAAATGGTGTTCTTGGTGGCGCTCACTTCTGCCCGCAGGGTCAGTGAGCTCCAGGCCCTTGTAGTCGAGAGGCCTTATACCAGGTTTTACCATAATAGGGTAGTGCTCCAGACGCATCCCAAGTTCCTTCCAATGGTGGTTTCTCCATTTCACCTCAATCAAGAGGTGGTGCTTCCCACCTTCTTCCCAAGACTGCATGCCAGTCGGGTGGAGGCGATCCTCCATACCCTGGATTGTAAGAGGGTCCTGTCATTTTACATTCAGCATACACAAGGTCACAGGAAAGTTTCTCAGCTGTTTGTTTCCTACGACCCCAGTAAGCAGGGGGCGGCTGTGACGAAGCATACGCTGTCCACCTGGGTGGCAGACTGCATTGCCCGGGCTTATGAGGCAGCGGGTCTCCCACTGGAGGGCCAGGTTACGGCTCATAGGGTCAGGGCCATGGCGGCTTCAGTGGCTCACCTCCGCTGTGTTCCATTGGCGGACATCTGCCGGGCCGCCACCTGGTCTTCGGGGCAGACCTTTGCAGCTCATTACTACCTGATTAGGGAGTCCCAACGGAACAGTGCCTTTGGCCAGGCAGTACTCTGGAATTTATTTGAGGTCTAGGCAACTCCTGCCCTCCGACCCTCTCTGTGTTCAGGCTACCGGAGTGTCACTCCCTTGTTAGGGTTGTCCTTGCAGCTGTTTGTGGTTGCTTGCGGCTCTCCTGAGGGAGCCCTTTTTTGGCTATGGGTTCCAGGTAGCCTGTAGCTGGGGAGTTCCATAAGTGAGGACTGACTTCCTGCTTGTTCCTGGAGAATGCGTAGTTACTCACCTGTAACAGGTGTTCTCCAGGAACAGCAGGAATCAGTCCTCACTACCCTCCCTCCTCCCCTTGGAGTTGCAGCCCTTCATTTCATTGTTTTTTTGCTTTTTAGCTGGGTCATCTGACTGAGCAAGATGGCACCCTTGGGCGGGAAGGGGACCGTGCATGCATGGTAGCAATTCCCAAAGGCTTTCTTTGAAAGTTGGGGAGGGGGGGGGCGGAGCCTGATGTCCAGCGGGATGGTCGCATAACGCTGAGGCTCCCGAGAGGCCTACTCAGAATCCTGAATTAACACCTCACTAACTTAGAACTTCTACTCTGATCTTGCCGGGGCACATTGGTGAGATGGCGGGGACCAAACCAATGCGCCTGGAATTTGGATCTCCAGCGGCTTCTCACGGCAAACGTTCCAAAACTGAACCTCCGTCCCCGCAGAAGGGGCCGGCCTTGTGCGAGGGCCCCGAAATGCAGCAGGAAATCCTCGTAGAGATTAGAGGGGTCAAAAACCTTGTGCAGGCAAACGGTGAAGCACTCCGAGCGCTGCGGGAAGATTTTGGTGTGCTGCAAAGCAAGCTAGAAGGGCTTTCTTCGCGTCAGGACAAAATGGAGAGCATATTGGACTCCCATGCGGCCCGGTTGTCCAAACTCGACAAAGTTGAACGACAGGTGCGGGCCTTGCAGAAAGAGGTGGAAGATGGCAATAATAGAGCGCGCCGCAACAACATACGACTCGTGGGCATACCGGAGGGAGCGGAATCGGGAGACATGAAAGAGTTTTTATGCAAAATCCTCCCTTCCCTGCTTCAAATCACCTTTACCAAAGATTTGGAGATTGATCGCGCTCATCGTGTACCCACAAGCATAACGCTCAACAGGAAGACCCCGCGGCCTATCATTTTTCGACTATTGAGATATCAACACGTGGAGCAAATTCTAAGTGCCTCTCGGGCAAAGGGCCATATGGAGTTTGAGAGCCACAAGATCTCCTTCTATCCCGACTTGGCTAAACCCACGGTCGACCGCCGAAAGCGCTTTCTGGAATTCCGGCCGAGGCTTCAACAACTACAAGCACGCTATGGCCTGATGTACCCGGCCAAGCTCCGAGTCACGCTTCACAATCAGACAAGAACATTTGAGGACCCTGATCTACTAGCGGAGTTTTTGGATTCCAAAGAAGCCGACTTGATGCGCTGACTTCCAGAATATTCCTGCAAGTCTCCTCATATCCGCTGTACCTGCCATATTGGATCTGCCGCAGCCTAGCAAAGAGTCTGGCGTGGGCAGTCTGTGGCCTTACTCTTGATGGTATCTGTGACCCGACTCCATCTACCCACAGTAGCCTCGATGAGTATCAGAGACAGTGTTTTTATGGTCTCTGGTGTTTCTTTTCTTTTTTTTACATGTCTTTCTATTTCCTCTCTAGGGCCTCCTCCCGCAGACATATGGTCGCCATATTCTTTGGGGGTTTTGCTTCTTCTCTAAGATACGTTGGTACATACTTTTCAATATGGGGTGTATTAGCCAGAATACTCGGTGATTATGACATTGTTGTACAGATTCTGCTTATGTTATATGTTATCAAGCGCCCTTACCTAAAATGTCTATTACCGATTGATGGCACCATGTAAGATTTTCTCATTGAACGTAAAAGGAATCAATAATCCGATAAAACGGAAGAAAATCCTAAGCTACCTCAGTCAGGAAGCAGCGGATCTGATTTTTCTCCAAGAAACGCATTTAAATTCGAAGGAAACTCTTAAACTCAATATTAAACCTTACATGGTGGCCGCCTATTCCCCAGCCGTTTCTAAGAAATGTGGGGTTGCCATACTGGTTAGGAAATCTTTGCATGCTACTGTTATTGCGACTAGCTCAGATACAGAAGGTAGATGGTCTAGAGTTCACCTCAAGATAGGTAGCCTTGAAGTTACATGTATATGCCTTTACGCTCCTAATGTTGATGACCCTGCCTTTTTTGCTACCATTGCTCAGGTTGCGCAGGCTTCTGCTAATACTTCATTGATCATTGGGGGGGATTTCAATCTAGTCCTTGATCCCCTGATTGACAAACAGCCGCCTAGGACGAGTGGTCCCCCCAAGAGTCACGCCGCGCTTACCTCCCTGATTAAGGATCTTGCTTTAGTTGATCTATGGAGGTTACTACACCCCAATGAGCTTGACTTCACCTTCTTCTCCTCCCCTCATAAATCTCAGTCTCACATAGACTTCTTTCTAATCTCAAAACTGTTAGTTCCTCAGGTGGACACTGCAAAGATTCACTCCAAACATATTTCAGATCATGCTGCCATTTCCTTTCAATTACACACTACTGCACCCCAGGGAAACTCGGGAGCCTGGTTCTTTGATAGAGCCCTGTTAACTCAGCCAGAGTTCCAGTCAGAAATTCGAGCAGCCATACAGGATTACTTCCATTTTAATCTACCCCAAGATACTGCGAATTGGGCTTGGTGGGAGGGCTTCAAAGCGGCCATTCGGGCAACGATCACTAGCTATCAAATCCGCCTGCGGAAACAACGTAAACAGCAGCTGCTCATACTAGACCAACAAATAAAGGCAGGCGAACGAGTTCTAACTTCACGCACTGACCCATGTGTATTAATTCGATTACAGCGTCTCCGTTTTCAATATAATTCAATCCTCTCAACTGCAGCTTCTAAGAGTATTGAGCTTCAGCGAGGGACATATTATCGTGAAAATAACCGAGCCGGTCGACTCTTAGCCAATGCCTTGAAAGGTCAAAAAGAAGCCAAGCGCGTTGCGGCCCTTCGAGCTCCACAGGGAGGGGGCATAGTGACCACAGACTCCGACATTGTAGAGCTCTTTCGGGATTTCTATACCCGCCTATATCAATCTGAATGTGAGTTCTCGTCAGAGACATTCGAGCGATTGCTTTCTGGCATTCAGCGGCCGACCCTCTCTGAAGATGATAGGGATGCGATGGATGAACCCTTCTCTACTTCAGAGATCCAATCTGCCCTAAAACGAACAGCCTCGGGCCGTGCCGCAGGGCCCGATGGTCTCCCGACCGAATTCTACAGAACGTTCAGTGCAGATTTAGTTCCCTATTTAAAACTCTATTTTACTGCCCTTGCGGTAGATACATCCTCTTTGGGATCCTTTTCTGCAGCTAATGTGGTTGTATTTGAGAAAGAAGGCAGAGACCCGCTACTGACCGCCAACTACCGTCCAATCTCCCTACTTAATGCCGACTATAAGATCTTCGCAACGATCTTGGCCACCCGGCTATCTGACATGATGGCTACCCTAATTCACCCCGACCAATGCGGTTTTATACCCGGCAGATCAACTGCTGACAATGCTCGGACCTTGTGCCATGTGCTATCTAGTGCTGCCAATCTTGACCATCCATGGGTGGGTCTTTCCCTGGATGCCGAAAAAGCCTTTGATCGTCTAGAATGGCCCTTCTTATTTGCAGTTCTCCGATGGTATGGCTTTGGAGAGGGCTTCCTCCGATATCTCCAAGTCATGTATACTCAACCCGTTGCCAGTATTTGTGTAAACGCCATCAAATCTCAGCCATTTAACCTCCAAAGAGGCACGCGTCAAGGTTGCCCCCTATCACCAATGCTTTTTGATCTCGCTCTTGAACCCCTAGCCCTCCTTATTAGACAGTCTGCACGTATTCGAGGTGTCCCCTTTAGTCATAGGGAGATTAAACTCTCTGCATATGCAGATGACCTTATGCTCTTCGTATCCCTCGATTCGGTTCCAGCTGTCTTGGATCTGATTGACGGATACTCACAATTATCGGGCTATAAAATTAACTGGACCAAATCTGTAGCATTCCCACTGAACCGCTGGGTACATGAGGCTGACATGCAGGCCTTTCCCTTCCTTTGGCAATCCCGCATGGTGAAGTATCTCGGGGTCCATTACTGTTCTCCTTTAGAAGACACTATCAATTTTAATGCCAAAGAGGTAGTCTCCAAAGTCCGTGAACTCACAAATCGTTGGTCTCCCTTATCTCTCACATGGTGGGGCCGCTTAGAAACTGTGAAAATGATGATAGTCCCCAAAGTGAACTACATTTTAGAAATGCTGCCATGCTTACTTCCGTTACATACTTATAAAGATATTGAGGGCCTTCTCGTCCGTTATCTCTGGCAGGGCAAGCCACCAAGGATAGCTAAACATAAACTGCAGTCTGCAAAGGAACGAGGGGGGTACCAGATTTCCTGATTTTCTTAGATATCATCAAGCCTTTCTACTTAAGCAAGGTGCCCGATGGCTAGATGCCTCAACAGACAGCAGACCAGTTTGGCTTGACATAGAAGAGGAGCTTAGTAGCCCAATTCCGTTGACTCATCTCCCCGGTATGTCCTATCAAGTAGACACCCGCCATCCACCAATGATTGTCGATACTCTTGCGGCCTTTAACACTCTCATTCTATCACTGGGCCCGAATGTATGTCCTCAGGACGGACTCCCGCTATGGAATAACCCCAGAATTCAAGTCCTAAATAGAACAATAGCCTGGAAACCCTGGTACTCCAGGGGGATCTGGACACCCCAACAGCTTTTCTCTGCAGCTCGTTGGAAAACCTTTTCTGATTTACAAAAGGAATTTGCGTTACCAGCGAAACACTACTTTCAATTGATGCAGCTTCAACACTGCCTCAAAAGTGCTCGAATCATGCCGCCCTCTGCCCCTACTGAGGATGGGCTATTAGAGATAGTTCACTCCATTAGTAGTACACATGGGGTAGCCTCTAACTTTTATAAAATAATATGTCAGGGTACAGACACGGACACTTTTAGAGCCCAACAAGCCTGGGAGCGCGAACTGCAAACCACTTTAACCCCTGTGCAATGGAGCGTTTTCTGGAGTAAAGTAGTGCGGGTTTCCCGGTCTGCCTCTGTTACCCAAACTCTCTTCTTCTTTGCACACAGATGCTTTTATACCCCAGAAAAAATAGCCAAATGGAACCCAAATGCTAGGGACCTGTGTTGGTCTTGCCATACTGCTGTGGGAACCTTCGCTCATGTTATTTATGAATGTCCTCAACTGCAGGTCTATTGGGGGCGGGTCTGGGGTCGTATTCAATTTATCTTACACTTTCATGAACCTCTCTCTTGGAAGGTCGTGGGACTCCGCTCTGTGGCGGAGGTCCCCTCTCTTCCTAAGAAGGGTCGCTTTCTCCTTGATTTCATGCTGGGTATAGCCATATGCTTAATCACGAGGAATTGGAAGGATAGCTCTCGACTTACTGTCAATGAATGGTGGAACCTCGTCTGCTTATATAGTAAATATGAGCAGATACCTCGGAGAGCTATTCCCCATGTCCGAACTCACTCTCGCTTGTCTAAATGGCAGATGCTTAATGATTATGTACAATCTGCTCATTGCTCCAACATGCCTGTATAATGCGCACTCATCATGTTTTAGATCACCGTTAGGTTTTGTAACATAATAATGTAAGTACACACGCCCGCTTCGGGAATGCTTAGTTTTCTAGAGAAGAAGCAGGGGGGAGGGGGGTGGTAGGGGTTTACTTTGGTGTATGTATTACACGTTATGTATCTGTCTTTTAGCTGTATGTCTTCCTTTTCCTTTGTTGTTATAAAACGAAAATAAAGAATTTAAAAAAAAAAAGAAAGTTGGGGATTTGCTCCGCATGGGGCTCCGTCGGCGCCGACGTCACCCATAAGTGAGGACTGATTCCTGCTTTTCCTGGAGAACACCTGTTACAGGTGAGTAACTATGCTTTATCAGTCTTCTAGTGAAACAGTATCAAAAGTCTTGTTATGTGCCGTCGAGTCAATGTCAACTCATGGCAACCCTGTGGATAGCTATTCTAACCTGTGTTCAGTCTTCAGTTAGGCAGCTAATTGTTGAAAGAGCAGCATCCATAGCTGTTATTATTATATCTATCGATTGCATTACAGTCCTCCTCTTTTGCATTGACCTTCAACTTTGATAAGCATGATGTCTTTCTCTAAAGATCTTTCTCTTCGCATGATGAAAGTCACAGTCTTGTCATTTGAGCTTTTAAAGAAAGCTTAGGTTTGATCTCCTCTAGTATCAACTGATATGTTCTTTGGGCAGTCCATGGTATAGGTGGAGCCTCATTCTTAGAGGGCTATGTCCAGGCTGTCCGGACATTCCTGATGAAGACGGGCCCATTTGGAGCAGATTCTGGACCTAGAATTGGGTCCGTGGACAGCCAGGTGTGTCCCTGCCGCCTGAAGTGACATCCTTCCCGTAGGCGCCCATGACATTTGCAGCTTAGGCCCACCTCATCCCCACCATCCGACCCACAGCTGACCTGCCGGGGCCTGGATCGGGTTGTGAGGACCCCTCTGCACCTGGCCCTGGCTCCAGGGGGATCCCTGGGTCTGATCGCCAGGTTGGTGCTGCTTATTCTACCTTTGAGGTGGAATAAGCAGCATGTCCCCTTTGACTCGGAAGGATGCACAGGGTCATGACCAGAATAGGCCCTGTACATCCTGCCAGGCTGACCCGCCCCAATTCCATCCCCTCCCATCCCCCGCCGGCTCTCTACATCCTGCTGGTCAGGACATATGGGGAGAGCTGGAGGGGAAATCGGGCCTGGATGGTTTGCGGGGCTGCACACTGGGATGTGCAGCCCCACAACTTGCATCCCAGAATCGGGCCCATAGTATTCTTTGCCAGCACAATAATTCATGGCATCAATTTTTTTTCTGTCTTTCTTCTTCACTGTCCAACTTTTGCATCTGTATTATATTATTGAAAGTGTCATGGCTTGGACAAGTTGAATCTTGTCTAGATCCTTCATAGCTATTCAGTCAAGAGCAGTGCATCATTGGATTTTTTGACTGCTTGTCATTTCATTATTGATTATTGATCCAAGCAGGTAATAGTTTTCTACTACTTCTATTTCATTTCCTTCAAGGATGAATATCAGTTTTGCTCTTTGTGGTCTTTGATTTTGATCTTCTTCCCCTTAATCTGCAGGCCCATTTTAAGACTATGTTCCTTGATCTTGATAAGCAGATGTTTCAGATCGTCTTCACTTTCAGCCAGTGATGGAAGTCCAAATAGACTACCTCACATTTTCCTGATCTACTACTTTTGTCACCTGATCGAAGAACTCAATTAAGTTTGTCTGGTGCTATATAAACTACTTGTTTCAAGACACTACTCTGTCCTTTGCTTTAATAAATGTGCATAGCTTTGCCCACAACACAAAGTTCGATAGCCAGTTGCCTATCTGTAGGATCAGCTTCAGCATCAACACCAAGGATGGGGCCCTCCATACATAGGTGACTGGTGGCTGACTTGTTAGAGGAAGCCGAAGCAGAGGATTGATGGAGGGGGAAGGATACAGAAGGCCCCTCGAAAAATACGCCAAGAGTTATCAATTTCTTGGGGAGAAAAAATACTGCCACATGCACAGTCTCTCTTATCCTATTCCCACCTTTCAAAGAAAAAAATACCAATGTCCTATCCACATGTATATTACTTCACAAACTTTATGTAACTGAAATTCACTCATTTACATTAATATATATAATCCCTCTTTACAGTGTGTTGAGAACTTTTCCGAGAAGGTACTCAAGAAGATGGGAAAAACTCAAAATTAAGGGATTTTGCTGAGCAGAAGGAGCCAGATGCCTCAAGCCTCTGACTGTGTGATATTACTTGCTATTGACTCAACACTTTGAAAATTGCAAGTCCAGTCCAGGGGATTCTTTTGAAAAAAAAATCTTTATTACACGATTAACCCCCAAATCAAGGTATTTGTGGTTGTCAAGTGCGATCAAATCAATGTCATCTCATGGTGACTCTCTGGAAAGTTGTCCTAAACCATATTCAGTCTTCAGTCAGGCAGCTAATTGTTGATAGAATGGCATGGAATAGCTGTTGTTATTATATCAATCCATCACATTGCTTGTCTTCCTCTATCTATTGAGTTTTCATGGTAAAATACAGAAGCAGATTGCCAGACCTTTCTTCCACAGAGGTATTTATGAAGTAAAAAAAAGAGAAAAAAGCAAGGTAAATTAAGCAAAGAGAGGGCATATGATGAAGGTGGAAGGGGATAGACTCAGGAGTAATATGCGTAAATATTTCTTTATGGAAAGCATGATAGATGCATGGAACAGTCTCCCAGTGGAGGTGATGGACATGAGGACAGTATCTGAATTTAAGAAAGCATGGAACCAACACAGAAGCTCTCTGAAGTTAAAAAAGGGACTATAGTGGTTGATATGGAAGGGCAGACTGGATAGGCCATATGGTCTTTTTCTGCCATCATGTTTCTATGTTTCTTCTATGTTTCTAATTCCTTTCTTGCTCACAATGCTGGATCTAAACAGATTCCTTCTGCTCATTTTCTGCTTAAATCCTTTTCAAGAGTCCTTGAGTAGACTACCCCTCTGCTGTCTCTTCCTGGGTTTCAGAATGGGTACACCAGGCTCCTATTTTCCTCCAGTCTCCTACAAGATATTCATAGAAACTCTCCCAAAAAAATATTCTGCTTCTTCTTTAGTAGAGTTACCAGATTTTTTTGCAGGCAAATCTGGGATACTTATCCGATGTGGGGGGCGGGAGGGGGGAGGGGAATGGATACGTTCGTTTCAGGTTTGAGCAACCAGGCGGGGATGAGGGAAGAGGAGTCATTATATTTCCTCCCCACCTCCATCCCATGACAGCAACAATATCACTTCCAAGCAGACAAATCAACAGAGAAATTAAAACAGTGATACATTTCCCCGTACTGTGCAAAATATAAAGATAATAAATATAAATTCTAAAAACTGAGATATTCAAATCACTAATTTTAAAATAACATTTCTTTGTCCCCAGTGCTGGAGTAGGGGACAGGAGACCTCTAAACAGATGGGAGTCAGGGACAGAACTGTAAAATTGGGGAGAGAGCAGAACTGCCGCCTGTGGATAACCAGCTAGCAGCGATATTCAGCCGGTTAGCCTACAGCGGCTAAAGTTAGGACAGCTAAATGGCTATCCTAATTTGAGCTGCTTTTGCAATCTGGCCAGCAGCTGAATATCACTGCTGACCAGACTGCAAAATTGCAATCCATTCAACCTGCATATTCATTGCCGGTGGCTGGATATGACCCTGCCATTGAATATCCGGGTTTAAATTACAGCGGTGATGACTTGCTGCTATAACAGCATTATCCACCGCTGCTGAATATTCCCCTCTCGTATATGTAACCTCGGCTCCTCTACCTCCTTGAATTCAGCAGCAGAGCTGGAAGCTGAGGGGTCTTTCTGCATCCCATCAGACTTTCTGCGTTCTTTTGACAGGATGGGGAAAAGACTTGCCTCGGGGCCCTTAGGTTTCTGGACTTTCTTTCTGTACCTTCAGTAAAACAAACCACACAGCCCGACAGGTTTTGGGGTTATTCCAAAAAATAAAACATTTACTGAGGTATTTGTGAACTGTAATGATGTGACAAAATAAACACTTCTGTCTGGTGTCATCTAGAGCAGAAACCAAAATCCAAACAGTTGCAATGAGACAGTTCATCAATCAGGAGCAGGGGTTTCCTCAGAGTTAAAGAAAAAACCTCCTACATCGTGGGTACAGAACCCCTTTCAGCAGAATTCCTAATCCTGCTCAACACACATTCCAGATCCATACAGTCAACCTGCCATACTGAAGCAACACTAACTCGCAGGGCAAACAAGCCTACCTCTGAAAGCTTTGGTCTGCTCACAGATCCTCGGTCCTTGTACTATGTTGTCCCCACCTAAAGGTTTAAAATAAACCATAAGCCATATGTGCTCCGGTATAATGCATACAGGCTCTCCATAGATCCTGCTTGGTTTCTGAAGGATCACATTGACTACAAAGTCCATATCATATACACCAGACTCTTCTACAGGACAACTTTTTCTGGGCTTTCTCTTTCCGTTGATGAAGATGGTTTCCCAAATGCTGTTGCTCTCCCTCATAATTCTGCAGTGAGCCTCGGTGGGCATTTTTCTGGCAGTAAGTCCACACGCATTCTGCAACACTCAGCCTTTGCATCCCATGCTAGGCACCATTTTAATGGAACATATTTCTGCTTCAGGGGTAACCAGGTCTTTTCTAACCCCTATGAAGAGAGGCTAAAAAGGTTAGGGCTCTTCAATCTGGAAAAAAGACGGCTGAGAGGAGATATGATAGAGGTCTATAAATTAAAGAATGGAGTAGAACGCGTAAATGTAGATCGACTGTTTTAAGTCATCAGTATATAGAAAGACTAGGGGACATGCAATGAAGCTATAGGGTAACCTATTTAAGACTAATAAGAGAAAATATTTTTTCACTCAACGTGTAATCAAACTCTGGAATTTGTTACCGGAGGATGTAGTAAAAACTGTTAGTGTAGCTGGGTTTAAAAAAAGGTTTGGACAAGTTCCTGGAGGAAAGGTCCATAAATCATTATTAAAAGGGACTCGGGATATCACTGCTTGACCCAATACAAGCATTGAGGAACCTGTGTCTTTTGGGGAAACTGCTAGGTACTTATGACCTAGATCAGCCACTGTTGGAAACAGGATACTGGGCTTGATGGACTGACCCAGTATGGCATATCTTATGTTCTTATGGGGAAGGGGGAAAGGCAGGAATGTCTTTTCTAGGCACCTTGGGATTAAAACCTTTCATACACAGGTAGGTGAACCACACAATTAAACAGAGTGGGATTGTTTTAAATCAGTTACCCCAGCCCTAGGGCTGGTGCAAGTTCCCATGCCTAGAGTTTTTAAGGAACATGCCTATGATTTGCCCCATGCATGCCTACAGTGAAAATACTCACTATCAGCCTTATGCATATATTTATAGAATAACCACTGGCTAAAGTACACACATTAAGTGACATGTGCACATCGATGGCTTGTAACTACGCATCTCATTACAAATCCAACAATGTTCTCACAGAAACAGTAATGTCCAACACAGTCCAAAATCTCATACTACTTCAATAGCAACACTACAGGGCTTCTTTTCGTACACATCTTATCTGAGTACTCTGTAAGGATTTTCCCCAGTGGGGCTTCCCTCTCCAGTACTCGGGTACCATTTTTGGTTACTCTTTCCCATAGGATTTTGATTCTTCTCATAATTGGAATCTTTCTTTCAGTGTAGCTGTAGTAGCATTGAGCATCTGAGGATTCTGGGCCTGCACTTAAGCTTGTAGATCGAAATAAAGTCAGATGAGCCCACGTAAAGTACAAAAAGGAAAAAATGTTTGCTTATAACAAGCAAAAGGTGTCTGGCTTGTCTTGAAGGCTCTACAAGATTCCAATAAATGTCCTTTATGCTTGTACTTTCTTATCTTAACGCACCGTTGTGGTCAACATTATTGGTATCCTTGCATTTTTGGTATGTTGTATACAACATCTTGAGATATAATTGGAAATATTCCAACTCTTTGTCATCATACTATTTTAATAATATGTTCAAAGGTATACAAAAAAAGATGTCTGTGAAACTTAGACTTAGTAATATCTACGATTCCACGATCTATCCCGATGGCTATCCAACAACAACAACCTCAAGATCAACTTCAAAAAAATAGAAGCTCTCTTTGTCTCACGCAACAGCAATTTCTCTCCCCCTCAGCACATCGACCTTATAATGAATCCATTCCAGTCAAAGCGGAGCTAAAGTATCTGGGAGTAATACTAGATAGGAACCTAAACTTTCACTCCCACATTGCCAGGACCACTAAGAATGCATACCACAAGTTGGCAATAATATGAAGGCTAAAGCCCATCTTAAACCAAGTCCATTTCAGGAAAATCTGTCAAGCAATAATAACATCCATACTGGATTACTGCAACTCCATACTCCTTGGACTACCCACCTCAACAATTTGTCCCTTACAGATGGTACAAAATACTGCAGCCGGCATCCTTACAGGAACTGCAAAGCACCATCACATCATCCCAATCCTGAGCCAATTACACTGGCTCCCAATCACATCAAGAATCAAATTCAAAGCAGCCCTCATCCTCTTCAAGATTCAACGAAACTTGGCCCCCAACACCCTCAATGATTTAATCAAAATTAAAACCAACACTAGACCCATACGAAGACTGATGATGGACATCATCCAGACCCCAGCCTCGTACTGCAATACTATGAACTCAACTTCCAGGAGGGCACTGTCCCTAGCAGCGCACTCCCTCAGGAACTCCCTCCCTAAGGACATCAGAACCACTACAGCTGCCAAAGACTTCAAGACAGGGCTGAAGACCTATCTATTTACCGACTACTACAGGGCCATCACATAACCTACCCCCTACCCCCTACCCTCCCCCTACCATCAGTAAAGTCCTAACCCAATGTATCCCATTGCTGTATATAGCTCACTCCTCTTATTGTAAATAAGGTCTCCTGAATCCTCTTTAACGCCCTCTAATTTACATTCTTCCCTTCCTGTAAATAGTTCTCCCTTCTCATAACCCAACTAAAATCACCCTCCCTCCACCTAAAACTCTCACACAGAGTCCCAATGTAATCCAATGTTTATTGAAATTAAGTGTTTGATATACCTCTTGTTTAGATGTAAGCCGCTTTGATTAAAGGATAAAGCGGTATATAAAATCTGTTAAATAAATAAATATCTGAGAAAAAAACCAAAATACGACCTGGACAGAATTAATGCCACCTTTCACTAATATTTGGTTGCAAACATTTCTTTTAGCCATCTATAAGTTTCGTACATCTGTCTGCTAATAGCTTCTCCTACTCTTCAACTGTAATTTGTTCCAGCTCACGAGGAATGTTTCCAGGATTCCGTTTACCAATGGCAGATTTCAGCTCTTTCCAAAGGTTCTTGATTAGATTGAGATCAGGACTCATTGCTGACCAGTTTAAGACAGTCCATTTGTTCCTTTTTAACCATTCTTTTGTACTTTTTGAAATATGTTTTGGGTCATTGTCCTGCTGGAGGACCCATGACTTTTGACCCAGACCTAGCTTTCTGACACTAGGTAGCACATTTTGATCCAATATACCTTGGTAGTCCTTTGACTTCATGATTCTTTTAATACATTTCAGGCCTCCTGTTCCTGAGGTAGCAAAACAACCCCACAACATTATGGAACCTCCATCATATTTAACTGCAGGAAGGATGTTTTTTTCCTTATAAGCTTCATTTCTTTGCCTGTAAATGTTTCGCTGGTCTGTATCCCCAAAGAGCACAAGTTTGGTTTTATCTGTCCACAGAACATTTTCCCAGAAGGATTGTGGCTTCTCAAGGTGGATTTGGGCAAAGATCAGGCTTGCCTTTTTAATGTCTGTCTTTAAGCAGTGAGGTCCTCCTTGACCTTTGCCCATGAAGTCCTTCTTTGTTTAGTATGCAGATATGATACAGGTTGAAACAACCATATAAAGTCCAAAGCCATTTCACTGGCCACCTCTTTTTTAGGAGAAATTGGACATTAAGGGGTTGAACTGTTAGGATGCCAATAATATTGACCACAATTTATTCCTGGGACTTTCCTTTCTCCAGTCTGGGCCTGGGGTTTTAAGTGCTCTACTTGAGCTACTGCTGGGATTTGAACACTTACATCCAGCTTTTTGTTTCTTTATTTTGTATGAAACTATGTTTTAGGCCATATATGCCAAGAATGCTCAAACTTAGAGCTTGGTAATAAGGTAATTTTCTGCCTCGAAGTCCTGGATAATTAACCAGCTGTTTGCATACCCTCTGCTTAATGTATACAAAGTGATACAAGAAACAGGCAACCCCAATTAGGGGGAAAATATATTACCAGACGATGTTTGCAAAATGTATACATGGGCAGCCTGTTAACAAGGGGAGAGAAGGCCCTGCTGGAATGAAAAGCTTTGGCAACAAGAATAGCAAATGTTTCCAGAACTGGAAGTCGTGGTCCAAAAAACACAATTTGGGACATTGTCCCTGATTCTCCATGGAGCAAGTCAGCAACATAAACCTTTTCAGCTTCATGGGAAAGGTTTAAAATAGTTTTCTTTCCTTCCTAACCTTGTATGGAATTCTGTTTGGATATCTGACATTTTTAAGGCATTATGCTTTTTTGGATTAAAAAAAAATGGAACAAATATGTTATCTAAGAAAGTCAGAAACGTGTCTGTAAAGCTAGTCTGAGACAGGGCCGGTGAATTTGGGGAGCAGTCAGGAAGGTTATGAGGTTATATAAACCAATGATGTCGGACAGACTGACACAGGAATAGCAGGTCTAGACAGCAGAAAGTATTGCTATACGGAAGTAAAACCTCAGACTGGCAGGATGAACATGCCATGAGGCACATAAACGTGAAGCACTGAATTCAAATCAGCTATTGATAGCTGACCTTGAATTGGTCTCTTAACCCTTCCCTGTTTCCCTTCTACTCTCACCTCTAGATTAAGTGTGGCACAATGTAAAGGCGGAAAAATGGTCCTCCATGTTGCATTGATTGGTGGAGGGTTTTCTGTTATGATCTGTGTGGAAACAGTGATACAAAATTTCAGTTACTGTAGTTTGTTACTTTTCAGAATAATTAAGTGGTGTTACTGATTATTATTTTCTGTCTGGGTCAACAAGGGGTATATCTTAAAAGGTTTAAGTGCCCCTTACATGGGTATTCAGCAAACACAGAGGTAGTGCAGTTTATAGTTTAGGTAAAATTCCTGAGTTAGCCATATCTAAGTGGAATTTTAGCCACCTGAAATTAGAGAAGGAATGGGGAGCACTCAACCTCCCTGTCAATCTGTTCAAAACTCAGCTGCACGGCTAATTTTCTGCTATTGTTGCCATGATCATATGAACCCTCCTCTCCAGTCACATCATTTGCTCATATAGTTCAAACCTCTCCAACTGTTCTGCTGCTCCTCATTATCTCTGCCTCCACCCTTCCTGGGCAACTCCAGCAAATCCCTTTCATCTGTACGCTTGCCTTCTAGTGCTAACCCCAGACTCCTGTTCTTTCCACCTGCTGCGCCAAATGCCTGGAGCAGACTATCCGAGTCGATATGTCACGCTCCATCTCTGGTTCCATTCAAACCCAGGTTAAAAACTCATCTCTTTGAGACTGCTTTAGGATCCTGGCCCCCTTATTCTCCTAATCATTTCCCTTAAGAATTAGCCTAGTCCCTTGTTTGTTCTCTTTTGAATAGATTGTAAGCTCTGTGGGGCAGGAACTGTCACTGATGTGTATGTGGACAGCGCTGCATATGCCTAGTAGCGCTATGGAAATGATAAATACTAGCAGTCGTAGTAAGGAATGGTGTAGTTGTTAGACCACAGTTCCAACCCCATTTATCCCTACTGACACTTTTTGTGACTTTTGGCAAATCACTTTCTCTTGGGTACATACTTAGACTGCAAGCTCTTTGGGACAGGCAATACTAATAAGGCTCTGAAGTACCATGAGCATGATTTGGAAAGGCAGGCAAAACATCCTAGAATGCTGAGGATTATGTGCTTTTGGCCACGTGAACAAGAGGTACTCCAAGTAGTGTTTCAGAGATGTTTGCAATCTGTTTCCATGTACATGCATGGTAGGCATGCTATTACTTCCTCTCATGGTTTTCAGTACCATCTCTATGCTGATGACTCCCAAATCTATCTCTCTACTCCTGATCTTTCTTCTGCTTTCCAGTCCCGGATCTCTTGCTGTCTCTCTGCCATTGCTGCCTGGATGTTCCATCGTCGCCTGAATTTGAACATGGCCAAGACTGAACTTCTCGTTTTTTCTCCTAAAATTTCCCTTTCTCCTTCTTCTTTTTCAGTCTCTGTTGATGGCTCTGTTCTCCAAACTGTTTCATCTGCTTGCAATTTGGGTGTTATTTTTGACTCTTCGCTCTCTTTCTCCTCTCATATCCAACTCATCGCTAAGAGCTGTCACTTCTTTCTCTTCAACATTGGCAAAATCCACCCCTTTCTCTCTGAGCTCACTACTAAAACCCTCATCCATTCCCTAATCACCTCCCACCTTGATTACTGTAACCTCCTTCTTGCTGGTCTCCGTCAGTCTCATCTCTTCCCTCTTCAGTCTATTCAGCACTCTGCTGCCCGTTTGATTTTCCGTCAGCCTCGTTTTGCTCACATCACTCCTCTCCTCAGATCTCTTCACTGGCTCCCTATCCGTTTCCGTATTCACTTTAAGCTTCTCCTTCTGACCTATAAGTGCATTCACTCTGTGGCTCCTCAGTACCTTTCTTCTCTCATTTCTCCCTATTTCCCACCTCGTGTACTCCGTTCTTCTTCCCATTTGCTCCTTGCTATGCCCTTCTCCTCTATTGCCAACTCCAAATTCCGCTCTTTTCACCTTGCTGCTCCTTACGCTTGGAATAAACTTTCTTTGTCTATACATCAGGCATCTTCTTTGCCCCTCTTCAAACTCAAGTTAAAAGTTCATCTTTTCGCCTCTGTCTTTGGCTCTTGATTTTGCTGTTCTCCTTCCTTCCCCTCTTTTATTTCACCTTTCTTTCTTCCTCTTACACTTGTTCTTACCTCTTTCCTTTGTCCTGTCTCTCCTGCTCTTGTCTCTTTATCTTTGTTCTTATATTTTTTCTACTCCTTTTCTTGCTTTGTTTTTTTTAGATTGTAAGCTTGTTTGAGCAGGGACTGTCTTTTTGTGTTTTCATTGTACAGCGCTGTGTGCGCCTGGTAGCGCTTAATAAATGCTTAGTAGTGTGATGAAGCAGAGGCCAGTGAACCTATGGAGATAGGAAAAATCACTAATCCCTTTAAAGAAAGTGACAGACCTAAAGTGCAGTTACTGCAAAGCGCAGCCAGAGGGAGCAAGCACGAAGAATCAGAGGGTAGGCTGACACACCCAAGCTTGGATGACGCAATAAATAACTCAAGGGATAATCAGACACACCTGGTCAGGGTGAGAGAAACCCTAACTGAGAAGCAGCTTTATAAGCATGGCTTAGACAGGACAGAAAGGGCAGCAGCAGCAGCGGCAGCAGCAGCAGACGCAGAAGAGAGAGGAAGGAGACGGCTCTTAGGACAGAAGGAGAGGCAGTTGGATTTGCAGTCCTTACAGAGAAGGAACAAGTTCCAAGAGAAACAGTTCCACACTGAAAAGCTCCAGGGAGAAGTCTTCAAGGAAGACAGAGAAAGGAGAGGGACCTGGAAAGTGCCTAGTAAAGAAAGTACCAGAGAAGCACAGCTCAGAGAGCAGAGGTACCTGCAGGGCCGGCCCGTCCATTGAGCAAGAATGTTTTTTGCACAGGGCCCCGCGTTTCAGGGGGCCCCGCGCAAAGAACATTCTGCTTTTTTTTTATTACCTTTAAAAACAAAAACCTGGCTGTAGCTGCTGCCGCTGCCGCGTCCGTCGCAGCAGCGGCAGAATGGCGTGTCCCGCGGGGCCCCTTCTCCTCTTCGAGCCCTCTGCAAGGGCTTTCAGATTCGCGAAGGGAGAGTTGTGCTCCCTCGCGTCTCTGTAAAGCCCGCAGGGGCTAATGGGAAATTTCCCATCAGCCCCTCGCGTCTAAAGGGGCTGATGGGAAATTTCCCATTAGCCCCTGCGGGCTTTACAGAGACGCGAGGGAGCACTCTCCCTTCGCGAATCTGAAAGCCCTTGCAGAGGGCTCGACGTGGAGAGGGGCCCCGCGGGACACGCCATTCTGCCGCTGCTGCGACGGACGCGGCAGCGGCAGCAGCTACAGCCAGGTTTTTGTTTTTAAATTTGCGGGAAGGGAAGGGAAGGGAAGGGGGGGGGGCTGATGGAGGCTGTCTGGAAATGGGGTGATGGGGGGTTAGGACTGGAAATGTGCAAGGGGGGGGGGTTAGGACTGGAAATGTGCAAGGGGGGGGGTTAGGACTGGAAATGTGCTGGGGGGGTTAGGACGGGAAATGTGCAGGGGGGGTTAGGAGTGTAAATGTGCAGGGGGGTTAGGACTGGTAATGTGAAAGGGGGGGGGGGTAAGGACTGGAAATGGGCTGGGGCTGATGGAGGCTGACTTGAAATGGGCTGGGGGGGGGTTAGGACTGGAAATGGGCTGGGGCTGATGGAGGCTGACTGGAAATGGGCTGGGGGGGGTTAAGACTGCTAATGGGCTGGGGCTGATGGAGGCTGACTGGAAATGGGCTGGGGGGGTTAGGACTTGAAATGTGCAAGGGGGGGGTTAGGACTGGAAATGTGCAAGGGGGGGGGTTAGGACTGGAAATGTGCAGGCGGGGTTAGGACTGGAAAAGAGAAAGGGGGGGGGGTTAGGAAGGGAAATGTGCAGGGGGGTTAGGACTGGAAATGTGCAAGGGGGGGGTTAGGACTGGAAATGGGCTGGGGCTGATGGAGGCTGACTTGAAATGGGCTGGGGGGGTTAGGACTGGAAATGGGCTGGAGGGGGGGTTAGGACTGGAAATGGGCTGGGGCTGATGGAGGCTGACTGGAAATGGGCTGGGGGGGGGGGTTAAGACTGCTAATGGGCTGGGGCTGATGGAGGCTGACTGGAAATGGGCTGGGGGGGGTTAGGACTGGAAATGGGCTGGGGGGGGTTAAGACTGCGAATGGGCTGGGGCTGATGGAGGCTGACTGGAAATGGGCTGGGGGGGGGTTAAGACTGCTAATGGGCTGGGGCTGATGGAGGCATAAATGAAATGGGCTGGGGGGGGTTAAGACTGCTAATGGGCTGGGGCTGATGGAGGCTGACTGGAAATGGGCTGGGGGGGGTTAGGACTGGTAATGGGCTGGGGGGGTTAAGACTGGTAATGGGCTGGGGGCTGATGGAGGCTGTCTGGAAATGGGGTGAGGGGGGTTAGGAATGCAAATGGGCTAGGGGGGTTAATACTGGTAATGGGCTGGGGGTTGATGGAGGCTGACTGGAAATGGGGTGATGGGGGGTTAGGATTGGAAATGGGCTGGGGGGGGGGGTTAAGACTGGTAATGGGCTGTGGGCTGATGGGGGCTGTCTGGAAATAGGGTGATGGGGGTTAGGATTGCTAATGGGCTATGGGGGGGGTTAGGACTGCTAATGGGCTATGGGGGCGCTAGGACAGGAAAAGGGCTGATGGGGAGGGGTTAGGACTTGAGGTGGGCTGATGTGGTTAGGACTAGTAATGGGCTGTGGGCTGATGGGGGGGGGGGTTAGGACTGGCAATGGGCTATGGGGGGCTGACTGGAAATGGGCTGATGGGGTTAAGACTGGAAGTGGGCTGATGGGGGGTTAGGACTGGTAATGGGTTATAGGGGGGGGCTTAAACTGAAAATGGGTTGATGGGGGGCTAGGACTGGTAATGGGTTGAGGGATTGCTATGACTGGAAATGGACTGAGTGGACGGGGAGGCTTGAACTGCAAATAGCTGATGGGGAGGGAGCTTGGAATGGAAATGGGCTGTGAGGGAAGGGAGCTAGAACTGAAAATGGGCTGATGGAGCAGCTAGGATAGGACTGGAAATGGGCTGTTGGGGGGAGCTAAGATTGGAAATGGGCTGTGGTGGGGGCTTGAATTGAAATGGACTCATGGAGGGGCTAGAACTGGAAGTAGGCTCATGGGGGGGCTTGGACTGGAATTGGGCTGAGTGGAGGGGAGCTAGGATTTGACATGGGCTGATGGTGGGGCTAGGAAATGACTAGAAATGGGCTGATGGGGGGCTAGGATTGGAAATGAGCTGATGAAGGGACTCAGACTGAAAATGGATGGGGGAGCTAGGACTGGAAATGGGTTGATGGGGGGCTAGGACTGGAAATGGGCTGATGCAGGGACTAGAAGGGAATGGATGCTGGGTGAGACTGGAACTAGAAGGGAGCTGATGTTGGGGGAGGATTAGAATGGGATGGGGCTGGGAGAGTAAAATGGAGAGGGGAAAAATATTTTGTGTGGGAGGGATGAAAAATCTACAATTGGCCGGGTATTGGTAGAGTAAGTGGGGATTGAGGATGGAGGGGTAAAATTTGTGTGGATGAAATAAGAATGAGGAAAGAGCAAAAGGATAAAGATTAGTATGTTAAAGCAGATGTAGAGAGAGAGGATGGAAAGAAAACTAGAAGAGAGAAGAAAGGACAAATGGACAGCAGACGATGGAGAGTTAGCAGAAAACATGAAGAAACCAGAAGAAAGTGGCTGGAGCAATTGCAACTGAAAAAAATGCACAAAAGGTAGAAATATATCTCTTTATTTTGAATTTATTAACTGGAATATGAAAGCTCTGGGAAATGTGCATCATTAACGTCTGCGCTTTGTTTGGTACAAGAGGAAATTGATTTATAGTTTTATTTCTACAGTGTTGTTGTACATTCCAAGTTTGGCTTTTGGGGTTCCCAGTTTAATTATTGCCTTCCTGTTTCTAAATTGTGGTTCCTTGTTTGGTGATGGTCTATGTTCTGCATGTGTAACTGAGCTGAGGTATTCTGTTTATGTAATTCCTATTTGACATTGCCACTTGTTCTCTTTCCCCAGTATTCTCTGAAATGTACTGGTTTAATATTTGCAGTGTTTCCTTTTGATAGGTAGGGTCTGGTGCTTTGTGAGTCCTGGTAATGCTGTCAGGATACGGTGGGTTTGCTATGGGTTCTAAATGGGCAGCGTTTGTAGTAGTTCCTAATGTGCCTGGCGGTTGGCACTGGATTATAGTAATGTAGAAATCTTTTAGTCTTTCTTTATCCATACACTCATTAAGAGACATGTTTACTAAAAGTTAGTGTATGGTAACATTATGCAAATATTTATGCAAATAAGGCCACTTATGCAAATGAGGCCCCGCACCGAGTCTCCGCACATGGCCCCGCACCCCCCTTGGGCCGCCCCTGGGTACCTGCATACTTCCTTTCCTGAACATGAGCTACAAGGAGTTCAGAGGTGGATGCACAAGACTCAGCCCAGGAGTCTGAGAAACACAACACTGAACCAGGAACTGTGGCCAAGCCCTAGAAAGGCATGGAAGCCAGAGAGCCGTAGGTGCAGTAAACACAGCTGGAGAGAGGTTTGGGAACCTGTACAAAAAGTGCTAACTAAAAGTCCTGTTATCTGTTTTCCAGACCAGGTAGAGCAAGGCTGGAGAGTTTTAGAGAGAAACTCTGAAGTGAAGCCAGAATTACATGAGGAAAGCTCAGGGCCAGCAGATATATCGTCAGAACAGGAGGAGATGCAAATAGACCCTGTTGAACCCGATTCATTGCTACCTGACTGTCTCATGGATTGTACACTTTGTCTAGCCAGGAGTTTGGAATCCTTGGCAGAAGTATAGCTCGCAGGGTATAAGTTAAAATACAGTTTTGATAAGCTAAAAGAAGAAGCTTGCTTTTGTTTCCATGAACTGGTTTGTTCTAACACCTGCATAGCTAATAAGACTGTGAAGCACGTCTAACTTTTGAATTCTGTAAATACCTTTTTGAAAATCCTGAATGAGGTGAGAATCCTGTTTTCCTTCATTGAACCTTTGTTTGTGCATTATGTGAATAAACCTTACCCTTTACCTTACACATGGCTTTCACAACTAATTATTTCAAGAAAGGGACTACAAGTACCAGCATGCATCTGGGCTAAGAAAAGTTTCACCCTTGGATGAAAACAATAATGTCCACCCTGACCTTTTAAGCACGTGGCTCGGGGGTTGGGGTTGTGACAGTAGTAGTAATAATTTACATCATCTTTTTAACCTTATTTTTAGCTACAACAGTCAAATACTATAAATACTATAAATACTATAAATTTTAGAAGCTCTATTTGTGAGTTAGACATCTGAAAACGGGCACTTAGATGTGCAAATCATGGAGACGTCCCCAGTGCAATTTTAGAAAGCCATGTATATAGATGTCCCTGGTTTCAGAACATCCTTGACGTACGGGGGCGTGGTGGAGGTGTACCCAGGGTGGAACAAAGGAGTTGAATGTCTTGGTGCAGTTTCAGAATGGCCCATGCTTTCTTGAATTCAGATACAGTCCTCGTCTCTACCACCTCCACTAGGAGGCTATTCCATGCATCTACCACTCTTTCCATAAAAAAATATTTGCACAAATTACTCTTGAGTTTATCCCCTTTCACTTACATCCTATGCCTCCTTGTTGCAAAGCTTTCTTTCAATTGAAAGATGCTCTCCTCTTGTGCATTTATGTCACGGAGATATTTAAATGTCTCTATCATATCTCCTCTATCCCACCTTTCCTCTAACTTATAAGAACATAAGATATGCCATACTGGGTCAGACCAAGGTCCATCAAGCCCAGTATCCTGTTTCCAACAGTGGCCAATCTAAGTCATACGTACCTAGCAGTTTCCCTAAAAGACACAGGTTCTGCAATGCTTGTATTGGGTCAAACATTGATATCCTGGGTCCCTTCTTAATAATGGTTTATGGACCTTTCCTCCAGGAACTTGTCCAAACCTTTTTTAAACCCAGCTACACTAACAGCCTTTACTACATCCTCCGGTAACAAATTCCAGAGTTTGATTACACGTTGAGTGAAAAAATATTTTCTTTTATTAGTCTTAAATAGTTTACCCTGTAGCTTCATTGCATGTCCCCTAGTCTTTCTATATTCTGATAACGTAAACAATCAATCTACGTTTACCCGTTCCACTCCGTTCATTAATTTATAGACTTATATCATATCTCCCCTCAGCCGTCTCTTTTCCAGGTTAAAGAGCCTTAAGCTTTTTAGCCTTTCTTCATAGGAGTATCCTTCCATCCCCTTTACCATTTTGGTGGCTCTTCTCTGAACCTTTTCTAATAACGCTATATCCTTTTTAAGATATGGCGACCAGAATTGCACACAATATTCAAGGTGCGGTCTCACCATGGAACGATATGGAGGCATTATAATATCTTTTGTTTTATTTTCTATTCCTTTCTTTATGATACCTAGCATTCTATTTGCTCTCTTGGCTGCCGCTGCACACTGGGCCGAGGATTTTAACATGTTATCCACAATGACGCCTAAATCTTTTTCCTGGGTGGTGGTTCCTAATGTGGAACCTTGCATCGTGTAATCATAGTTTGGGTTGTTATTCCCTAGGTGCATAACCCTAGGTGCATAACTTTGCACTTGTCCACATTAAATTTCATCTGCCATTTGGATGCACAGTCTTCCAATTTATCAAAATCCTCTTGCAATTTTCCACAATCCTCTTGGGTTTTAACAACTTTAAATAGTTTTGTGTCATTTGCAGATTTGATAACCTCACTCATTATTCCACTTTCCAGGTCATTTATGAATATGTCGAAAAGCAGCGGACCCAGCACAGATCCCTGGGGTACACCACTATTCACCTTTCTCCATTGGGAAAATTGGCCATTTAGCCCAACCCTCTGCTTTCTATCTTTTAACCAGTTCCTTATCCACAGTAGTACACTGCCTCCTATCCCATGACTCTATAGTTTTGCCAAAAGTCTCTGATGAGGGACCTTGTCAAAGGCTTTCTGAAAGTCCAGATACACTATATCAACCAACTCACCTTTGTCCACCTGTTTATTCACACTTTCAAAAAAACATAACAGATTAGTAAGACAAGATCTTCCTTGTCTAAAGCCATGTTCAAGCTGGGCTGCTTCGGCGACTGAGAGGTGCGGCTGAGGATGGAGGCCCTGGGGCACATCCCAAGCGACGTCAGCTGCCGTGGAGGCATCAAAATATCATGAGTGAGCGGTGCCCACGAGGGGCAGCTGACTGTGCTGAAGCATTAGACTGGAAGGATGCTGGAAGAAGCCAAAACAAGCAGTTTATAACATACCTAAGCAAGGTGAGACTCATTCTTCTCGTTGTTTTAATAAGTTCTAGTGCAAGTTCAGTGGAGTGTAGAAGAAACCGGGACGGAGGCCTTACTTAGGCACGTCCTGGGCTGGCGACGGCTACTGGAGTTTTTCTTCTCAAGCCCATTCTTTTCAGAGTCCTCTGCTTCTAGGCTACTTTTAGAATCCTCTTCTTCCATGCTGGAGAAAAGGGACTTGTACGTTAGTTCCAGGTTTCTGATGATATATAAATTAGCAATCTAGAAGGATTATGTGTAATTTCAGTTGGAGAGTAGAGAGGTCCGTCTTGCTGGCAAGGCGGAAGAACTGAAACTGGCTAGCTAGGGGCGGGACAGGGGGCAGGGCCAGTTGGCCCATGCTCAGAAGGGCGAAAAGCCCTTCTGAGCTATGGAGAGTACTTCCGTCTTGGCGCCGTCGGATGACGTCACCAGGTGTGGCTGACTCATCCTGCTTGTCCTTGGAGAACTTCCTTGTCTAAAGCCATGTTGGCTGTCTCCCATTACGCCAAGACTATCTACATGCTGAGTAATTTTATTCTTTATGATAGTTTCTACCATTTTTCCCGGTACTGAAGTGAGGCTCACCGGTCTGTAGTTTCTCGGATCACCCCTGGAACCCTTTTTAAAAATTGGCGTTACATTGGCGATCCTCCAATCTTCAGGTATTAGAGATGATTTTAATGATAGTTCACAGATTACTAATAGCAGGTCGGTAATCTCATATCTCAGTTCTTTGAACACCCTTGGATGTATACCATCCGGCCCAGATGATTTGCTACTCTTCAGTTTATCTAATAGTTGTAATACATCTTCCCGATGTATCGATATTTCCTTCAATTCTTCCGCACCTTTAAATACCACTTCAGTCATGGGTAACATCCCTACATCTTCCTCAGTAAAGACCGAAGCAAAGAATTCATTCAGTCTCTCCGCTATCGCCTTGTCGCCTCTTAGTGCCCCTTTAACTCCTCTATCATCTAATGGACCAACTGACTCTCTCACAGGTTTTTTGCTATGAATGTACTTGAAAAAATCTTTATTTCACATTTTTGCTTCCACAGCAAGCTTCTTCTCAAATTTTCCCTTTGCCTGCTTTATCAATGCCTTGCATTTGACTTGCCAGTGCTTGTGCTGTTTCCAGGTTTCGTCGTGTGGCTCTTTTTTCCATTTCCTGAAAGATGCGTTTTTGGCAACAACAGCCTCTCTGACCTCATCTTTAAACCATGCTGGCAGGTTTTTGGACTTCCTTCCACTTTTCTTAAAGAGTGGAATAAAAGCTGGTCTGGGCTGCCAAGATAGTATTTTTCAACAACACCCAAGCTTGATGTAAGTCTTTAACCTTTGCAACTGCTCCTTTTAGTTTTTTCTTAACTATTTTCCTCATTTTATCATAGTCTCCCTTTTGAAAATTAAAAGGTAGTACTGTGGATTTCCTTACTATCCCTCCTCCACTAATTAAATTGAAGGCGATCATGCTATGATCACTATTGCCAAGTGGCCCCAACACCCCTATCTCTTGCACTAGATCTGGTGTTCCACTAAGGACTAGGTCTAATATGGCTTCCTCTCTGGTCGGTTCATGAACCAGCTGCTCCAAGAAGCAGTCATTTATGTCATCTAGGAACTTTATCTCCCTAGCATGTCCTGCCATGACACTGACCCAGTCGATACCGGGGTAATTGAAATCACCCATTATTATTACTGCACTGTAACTTTTGTTAGCTTCCTTCATTTCTTTGAGCATTTCATCATCCATTTGTTCATTCTAGCCAGGCGGTCGATAGTACACACCCACTGCCATCGCCTTCTCCTTTTTTCATGGAATTTCAATCCATAGAGATTCTACAGCAAATTTTGTTTCCTGCAAAACTTTAATCCTTTCTGACTCAATGCCCTCTCTAACATAGAGCGCAACCCTTCCACCAATTTGATCAGCTCTATCATTACGATATAGTTTGTACCCAGGTATCACAGTGTCCCACTGGTTGTCCTCCTTCCACCATGTCTCTGATATTCCAATCGTATCTAACCTCTCATTTAGTGCTATATATTCTAACTCTCCCATCTTATTTTTTAGACTTCTAGCATTTGCTTACTAGCATTTTAGAGACTGTATTTTATTCATATTAATTTGGCTATTTGTAGACATGGGTAATTTGGGATCTTTAAGCTCTGTCTGCTCCATACTCGAGGACATTGGGGCTACTTTACTCTTTTTGGGAACCTCTCTGCTTTTGGTAGTATCCTTCAAGGATACATTCTTCCAAACCATCCGCTCTTGGGCGACTGTCGGCTTTCCCCTATTATCTAGTTTAAAAGTTGCTCTATCTCCTTTTTAAAGGTTAATGCCAGCAGCCTGGTTCCATCCCTGTTTTATTCTGTACCCTGTTATTCGTTCCTTGTAACAGTTGAAATATACTGCCTTTTATTGTTCTATGTAAACCGTTTTGATTTGTAGAAAGACGGTATATAAAACATGTTAAATAAATAAATAAATAAATCCTGGTTAAGGTGAAGCCCATCCCTTCGGAAGAGCCTCTCCTTTCCCCAGAATGTTCCCCAGTTCCTAACAAATCCAAACCCCTCATCTCTGCACCATTGTCTCATCCACGCATTGAGACTCCGGAACTCTGCCTGCCTTTTGGGTCCTGCACGTGGAACGGGAAGCATTTCGGATAACACTACCCTGGAAGTTCTGGTTTTCAACTTCCTACCTAAAAGCCTAAATTCAGCCTCCAGAACCTCCCTACCACATTTTCCTATGTCATTGGTACCGACACGTACCAAGACAGCAGACTCCTCCCCAATACTATCTAAGACCTTATCTAGGTAGCGCGTGAGGTCCGCTACCTTCGCACCAGGCAGGCATGTTACCAGGTGATCCACACGTCCACCAGCCACCCAGCTATCTACATGCCTAATGATCGAATCACCAACTATAATGGCTGTCCTAACCCTTCCCTCAAGGGCACATGGCCCTGGAGAAACTTCCTTGGTGCGAGAGGGTTTTACATCACCTGGAGGACAGGTCCTAGTTACAGGATCACTTCCTGCCACACCAGGGTGATTCTCTCCTGTCACGTGTCCTCTCTCCTCCATGGCAACAGGGATGCTGCCAGACTGGAAGTGGGACTTCAGGACTATATCCCTGTAGGTCTCGTCTATGTACCTCTCTGTCTTTCTTATGTTTTCCAAGTCTGCTACTCTAGCCTCTAGAGAACGGACTCGTTCCCTGAGAGCAAAGAGCTCCTTGCACCTAATGCACACGTAAGACCTCTCACCAATTGGGAGAAAATCATACATGTGACACTCAATGCAAAAGACTGGAAAGCCCCCATCTCACTGCTGGACTGATGTCTGCATCTTAGTTTTAAGTTTTTGTTTAGATCTTTAAGTTCTTTACTTACTAAGATTTGCTATGGATATTTATACCAATAAAACCGTTCCTAATACGTTTAATATACCTTGTTCACCTGAAGCTTAATTAATCTCAGGTCCTTAGTGTATGACTGATTTGGGTAACGAGTTTCACCTGAGAGCACCTCCTGTCTTTTAAGATGTGTAAGTACCTATAAAGCTATGATTATCCCAGGGGTGGGTGGGTGTGGGGAGGGAGGGAGGGAAATAACACTTATTAATAGAGGGCTGCTACAAAGTACCCTGTCCTGTGCTGCTTGAGGTAAGCTATATTCTTTTTTTAGTTAAATTATAGCTCTTTGCTGCTGCTAGGCTCTAATGTATTATGAAATTTAAACTACAAGCTCTCTGCTGGGTTCTAAATTTAACCAGAAAGCTCTCTTCTGTGTTTTAAAATTTAAACTAAAAGTACTTTGCTGATGCTAGGCCCTGAGTGACTATTAAATTTAAACTACACGCTCTCTGCTGGGTTCCAAATGTAACCAGAAAGCTCTCTTCTGTGTTTTAAAATTTAAACTAAAAGTACTTTGCTGATACTAGGCCCTGAGTGACTATTAAATTAAAACTACAAGCTCTCTGCTGGGTATGAAATATAACCAGAAAGTTTTCTTCTGTGTTTTAAATTTAAATTTAAAATGCTGCTACTGACTGATTTAACAAAAAATAGTGGGTTCACAGATTAAATAGCTTTAATAGAAAGAATTCCTTTCAGAAAATTCCCAGAAGTATATACTCACAATTGGAGATCTCTCTCCAGAAGTAACAGTCCCCTTTTCTAGTCCTTCAAGACTGAGGATCACAGAGCTCTGGTTGAGCTATTTATGCCTGTGCTGCTGAGGTAAGCTGTGACCAACTTCCTGGATGATTAACAGTCCTTGCTTGGATAGAAGGAGTCTTTCAAAATGGCCTTTTGACATGCCACCTGGTGTTAACACCTATTGAAAATGTTTCACAGGTCTCTTGCCCCCTAAGTAGAAGGCCTCTTTGTAAAGGTCTCTAGAAGACTTTATTTGCTGCTCAAATACATAGTAACATAGTAAATGATGGCAGATAAAGACCAGTATGGTCCATCTAGTCTGCCCAGTAAGATGGCAAGAGCAGGTGTACCTGCTGCTCCGTACAGGTCACCCCTCCCCATGTCTTTGTTTAGGAGTGAACCCACTGCTCCATGTAGGACACCGCTATTTTTTGGGAAATTAGATGGTTAAGTTTATTTTGATTTTATCCTGTTGCTGTAAAGGGATCCACTGTGTCTGTCCCATGCCATTTTGAATTTTGTCACTGTATTTGCCCCCATCACTTCCATCGGGAGGACATTCCAAGCATCCACCACTCTTTATCTTCTTCCTTTCCCGAATATACCCGAAGAAAGTTTTATTGCCACACTTCACATCTTTAGCCATCTTTTCCTCTGCCTTTGATTTTGCTATCCTTATTTCTCTTTTTGTCTCTTTGAGTTTGATCCTGTATTCCTGTCTGTCTTCCTCTGTTTGCAAGCTTTTGAATTTTGCGAAAGCTGTGTTTTTTGCCTTTATTTGAGCATATTAAGATCTTTAAGTCTGTCCCCATATGCTTTACAATGGAGACCACTAACCGTTTTAGTAGTCACCCTAGGCCCTGACTCTATCCTATTTATATCCTTCTGAAGGTGCGGTCTCCAGAATTGCACACAATACTCCAAATGAATCTCACCAAGGATTTATACAGAGGCACTATCATCTCCTTTTTTCTGCTGGCCATTCCTCTCCTTATGCACCCAAGCATCTTTCTGGCTTTTGCAGGATGCTTTTTCTACCTGTTTAGCCACCTTAAGATCATCAGAAACAATCACGCCCAGGTCCCACTCTTCTTTCAGGAACAGAAGTACTTCATCCACTATATTGTGCCACTCCCTTGGATTATTGTAGTCTAATTGCATGACCCTACATTTTTTAGCATTAAATCTCAGATGCCAAATTATCAACCATTCTTCAAGCTTCACTAGATCCCTCCTCATGCTATCTAGTTCTTCCTGGGTGTCTACTCTATTGCTGATTTTAGTATCATCTGCAAAGCCCTTCTGTTATCTCTTACAAAAATGTTAAAAAGAATCGGACCAAGGACACAACACTGGTAACATCCTTCTCCTCCAAGTGAGCTCCATTTGTCTGTACCCTTTGTTACCTCCCACTCAACCAACTTCTAACTCAATCAATCACTTTAGGGCCCGTCCCTAGGGCACTCAATTTATTTATAAGTTATCTGCATGGAACAGTATCAAAGGCTTTACTGAAATCTAAGTACACCACATCTAGGGCTCTCCCTCAGTCCATCGCTCTGGTCACCCATTCAAAGAAATGAATGACATTTGTCTGAAAAGACCTTCCTCTAGTAAAACTATACCTTATTGGATTTCAGAAAACCCACTGTTTCAGTAGCATTTCCATTAATTTACTCACCACATAGGTCAGATGAACTGGTCTATAGTTCCCAACCTCATCCTTACTTCTGCTTGTGTGTAAAAGGATCACATGCGCCCTTCTCCAGTCCTCTGGGACCACTCTTAACTCTAAAGAAGCATTAAAAAGGTCAGACAATGGAGCTGCTGGAATTTCCCCAAGTTCCTTCAGTACTCTCGGATGTATCCCATCTGGCCCTATTACTTTGTCTACTTTTAGTTTAGCTAGTTCCTCAGAAACATAGTCTTTGGAAAATAGTTCAAGATCCAGCTCACTTCTGATCCTATTTGTCGGTGTTTTTTCAGGTCCTGCTCCTGGTCTTTCATCTGTAAACACAGAAAATAAATATTTGTTAAGCAACTCCACTTTATCCTCATATTCTTTCCCTTCACTCTTCAGTCTGACAATACCAGTTTTGCACTTCCTCCTCTCACTAACATATCTGACAAATGTTTTGTACCAGGGATAACTGGTCAGCGGCAATATTCAGCCGCTGCCCAGTTATCCCTCAGCAGCAAACGTTAGGGGCAGCAAAAGCTGTCCTAACTTTTACCCCGAAGCAAACTGGGCAGCGGCTGAATATTGGTGGCCAGATATGGTCCTGATATTGAATATCCGGGTTAACTCTTCAACGGCTAGGGGCTGTACTCAAGCTAGCAACCACTGCTGAATATAGGGTCCATAACTCTCAAAGTTAGGAGCATAAAACCTTTGACTATCAGGCTCCACATTTATATATCACCTAACTAACTAGGTGGCTTAGGAAAACATAAAATACAGCAAATCAATACACAACCTAAAAGCAAAAAATAACTTCAAATAAGATCCAAAACCCAAGGGGGAACGCCGTCCCAACCCAGTCATTCTTCTGTCAACATCCCAGAAAATCTCACAACTCCACATCTTCATCAACTACCTTCTGCTGGGAAGAGGGAAGCCTGAATCCCCTTTCAAAAACTAAAATAGTTAGTCTGGTGAAGTCCCAACGGTGACAGATTCAACGTAAAGGCTGCTACTGAAGACACCCAGAATCTATAACACTTAAGGTGACCATATTTGTTGGAGGCAAATCTTGGACACTCATCCAATGTTAGTAGGGGGGGGGGGGGTGTTGGGAGGTTGTTCCAGAACTGCACAATAGCGAGTGGGAGAAGAAAGAAGAGTTATTCTCTTCTCCCCAAGTATCTCATGACAGCAACAATGTCACTTCCAAGCAAGCGAATCACTAAAGAAATAGAAACAGTGATGCGCAGTACTATGCAAAATGTAAAATTTGCAGCTATAAATTCTTAAAACTGTCATATTCCAATCATTTTATTGAAAATGACATCATTTTTCCACCTGTCTGGCTATTTTTACCTCATCATCTCGCTTCCAGTCTCTGGTTTCTACTTTTGTTTGTCTGTTTTCTCTTGATGCTTTTCCAGGGTGTCCTGTCCCGTTCCATCTCTGATACTGATCTTTCAGTTTACTTCCATTTATTTTTTTTATCAACTCAGATTTTACTTTCTTACCATCCAGTCCTCACTCTCCCCTCTTGTTACTGCATCTACCACTTTTCAGCCCTTAACACAGTCCTTTCATTCCCTATCCTTTTATTCCTTTATTCCCCTTTCTTTCTTTTTATCCCCGCATCCAGCATTTCTCCCCTTCTCCCCTCCCTTATCCAGTGTTTCTCCCTCTCTCTCTCCTCCATCCAGTATCTCATCCCTTTTTCTCACCTCATGCCCACCATTCCCCTTCTCTCCCTAGTCCTCTCCCCTTCTGCAATATATCCCTCTTTCTTTCCCTTCCTCTGTCTAGTATAGAGTGGAGGAGTAACCTAGTGGTTAGCACACTGATTGGTGACCAAGGTTTGATTCCCACTAGCAGTCCTTGTGGCCTTGGGCATGTCACTTCACCCTCCATTGCCTCAGAAGAAAGGCCTGGCAATCTACTTCTGGTCACACTGCCAAAAAAACCCAGGAGCTGCTGGGTTGCCAGTAGTCAGCCCTAACCCAAAGGCATACATTGCATTGTGTTCTGCATCTCCCTTCTCCCCACACTCCAGGTCCAGAATTCCATATTTTCCTCCCTATCTAGCATTTCCTTCTATGTCTCCATCCTATGCCAAGCATCTTCTTTCTCTCCCTTCTTTCTTCTCTCCCCACCCTCTGTGCACAGCATCTCTCTTCTCTTTTCCTCCCCATGTACAGCATCAAGCCTATCTTCCCTCCACACCAATCATCTGCCCTCCACATCCCATGTCTGGCATCAGCTCTCTACCCCCATCCCTTGTCCATTATCTGTCTACCTCCTCCACCCTGTGGCCACCATCTGCCCTCTGCCCCCTACCTGTTGCCACTATTGTCCCTCTCAGCCCATTTTCAGCATCTTCTTTCCATGCCTCCATGTGCAGCATCTGCCCTTTCTCCCCTATCTCTGCCCCATACCCAGTATCTTCTCTCCATCACCCTATGATGCCCACCTTGTGTCCAGCATTTGCTGTCTACCCCATCTCATGCCCACCATCTGTCCTTCATCTCCTCCACCCTGTGGCCCCCTTCTGTCCCCCCACCCCATGGCCAGCATCTGCCCCTTCCCATCTCATAATCAGCATCTACCCTCCCATCCCCTTCTATGCTCCCCCATATCCAGCATCCCTCCCTCCCTTTCACCCAGCATCTGATCTCTACCTCCATCACATATCCCCTATCTAGCCTCCATGACCTCCATTTTGTTGCCACCACCTTCCCTCTGCACCCCTCACCTCATGGCTATTACCTGTCCACCATTCCATTTCATGTCTAGCACCTTCCCTCCATGCCCCTCCCCCAACATCCATCATCTCCTCTCCCTATTCAACATTTCCCACACACTCCGCCTTCCAATGCCATCTCTCTCAACCTCTGTGTGAGCGACGGCAAATTCACAAATGAAAGTGTGGGGTCTTCTTGACTCCAGCACGCTTGGAAGGCCCCACCTGTCCCATCTCCTTCCGATGTGAAGTATGCATCAGAAGGGGGTGGGACCAGCAGGGCTTTCTAAACATGCCAGAGTCAGAAAGATCCAGTGCTTTTGCTTTGTTTGTTTTTTTTTGCAGACTTGTTGCCCACTTGCCCACTGCTGCCACTGCTTCTCACCACATCTGAGTCAGTGACAGCAGTGGCAGCAGTGGGTGGGGAGGTCATGCCGCTGCTCCTGCTGCAGACTCAACAGAAGCAGCGGCGGCGGCAGCAGCAGATAGAATTTTAAAAAAACATCTGCCTAATGGTAGTGCTGGCCTGCCTCTACCTCCACTACTGGAATTGGGGCAGGAAGCTACCAAAAAATGTCAGAGCTCTGAAATAGGGGAGTGGAGTTGCCACATAAAAAGCCAAAGTTCACAACTTAAATTTTGTCCTTTCTCAGACCAGCAGCCAAAGAGGTTCCTGAAGCATCAAAGCAACGCTAACTCTACTCAACACCCCAACACCACTCAAGCAGTAACGTTTTGAAAACTATGTAATTTCTTCACCAACCTTCACATCACTCAAATATAACAGCCAATACCACAAGGCACTAAGGTTTGCACCACAGTATGCAGCACCTTGGAGTCCTAAATAGACCTCAAAATATATTCTATACTATACTATACTATGCAGCACTTATAAAGCGCCACACATGCAGCGCTGCACAGCTAGCCTACAAGAGGTAGCCAGCATACAGAGACAGTCCCTGCCCATCAGAGTCATGCTCATCGGAGCTTACAATCTAGTTAGAACAGTACAGAGCATTAGTCAGTTCTGCGCAAGGTACAGTGAGGTATAGTTTGGTCATAAACGTTGACGGGGGTTAGGGTAAGATGAGGATGTAGTCAGGATCTGAATGCAACGGTGAAGAGGTGGGTCTTCAGTCTGGATTTGAAGAGGACCAAGGAGGATGCCTGGCGCACAGACGCAGGTAGGCTGTTCCAGGCGTATGGTGCAGCAAGGTGAAAGGAGCGCAGTCGAGAGTTTGAGGTGCGGGTGAAAGGCATTGATAGAAGCAGGATAACCTACAAAACAATAATAACTACATTCAAAGCCCTAAACGACATGGCCCTGAAGACACTATGTAATTTAATAAACAAAGAACTACCTAAGACTACTCATAGAAAAGGACAATCAAATAAACTAAAGATTCCAAAAGAATATATAAGATCTCACAAATTACAAATAATAGAGCCTTTTCCCACATAGCTCCAACAACTTGGAACTCGTTACCAGAGGACTTACGATCACTAACAGAGATAACAGAATTCAGAAAAAAATTGAAAACATATCTATTCACTAAACACTATAATTCCATAGAAAACATTCCACTCAACTTAGATAAAGGCTAAACATGAACCCCCCCACATCAAGCGTATACTCCTCCCTTCTTCAAGGGATAACACACAAAACATAATCGAATGAACACTCCACTCCTATGCATTGATACCCTACTTGTATATAGTTGCAACTGATATGATCTGCCTATGCGGTAGAGTCAGTACTTTGTTTAAATTGTTACACAATCTGTGTTAGTTGAATTATTCTGCTTAGTTTTTAAACCTATGTGTGCATGTTAAGATGTTCTATGTAAAAAGTTATTCTGTTCCATGTAAAACAAGCTCTGCATTGTTAACTGTTGTTAATTGTACACCGCAACTGATCGCTGGAAGATGCGGTATATAAATAAGTGTTAAATAAATAAATAAATAAATAAATAAATAAGTAATTTGTTAGCGGAGCGCAAGTTTCGAGAGGGGACGTAGGGAGAGATAAGAGAAGAGAAGTATTGAGGGGCCATAGAGTGAATGCATTTATAGGTCTGTAGGAGAAGCTTGAACTGGATGTAGAATTGAACAGGGAGCCAGTGGCATCCTATTTAGAGATGTGCATTCCTCCCGAAACAACAGGAAACAAAAAAAAAAATTGGGATTTGTTCCCTATGTCATCAGTAGAATGTTCTATTTGAGCGATAGGGTGCACTATTGATGACACTGGCCCCAAAAAGAAAAAAAAAACCCAAAATAAAACAAAACCAAAAACTAAAAGAAATGAACATTTTTGGCCTGCACACCCTAGTCCTACTGCAGCTCTGTGTTTCATTTCATTTTTTCATTTAGAAACATAGAAACATGGTGGCAGAAAAAGACCACATGGCCTATCTAGTCTGCCCTTCTATATCAACCACTTCAACAGTCCCCTTATCGAAACATAGAAACATGATATTTATATACTGCGATACACCATTAATATCGATGCAGTTTACATAAAAACATTCATAATACAATAAAAAGATAAAATAACATTAAAACAGACATTATTCAAAAATAACCAAGGGGGCTCACTTATAATAACCATTCCGGTACTTTATACTTTTCCACATTTAAATCCCACCTAAAATTCCTCTCCCTAATGTTCCTTTCTCAAATTGCTATGTTCATCAAAATATATACAGTATTCCTACCCTATGCATGGTTTTAGTTGGGTAGACACCAGTATTATCAGGGAGCATAGCTTTTGAATATTACCCTAGTCAAACACTGCTGCTAGTTCCTTTTACAAAGAATAGACTCTGGGAGTAATTTTCACATGCCTACATTGATACAAAGTTCTTAGGTACTTTTAACCAGCGGAGTTTTCATCAATTTTCAAAGAGAAATGTACTTTCACTTTGAAAATTGGCTAAGGAGAAAATAGCAGCGGACACTTGCATCTACTTTTTCTATGGGTTCTTTTTCTGAATTTTCGGAAATAGATAACCATGCCCATTGGTGCAATTCCTACCCTAGCCCTGGCCCTGGGAATGCCTCTGTTCATACCCATGCTTGCTTTTACCAGGACGCAAGGTGAGCAAGCTTCAGAAAGCCTATTTCCATGAATAAAATATCATTCTACCCTTGGAAATGCATTTGAAAATGACCCTCGCCAAGACCTAATAAAGGATTTTGGTGCTATGCAGTCTCTGTACCTTCTCTGTGGAGGATACCGAGGTACAGGCAACGTCTCACTGGTCTGACCATTTCAGAAGGTGAGAGGAATGTTTTTGCAAACTTTCTGGTATAGGGGAAGAGAAATGGAAATTAAGTTATTGTTCAAGAATATAAGGAGATGTGCCCTCAGTCCCAGACAGATACTGATGTGAGGCTTGGATCAGAAATAAATTCATAGGTTCTTCCTGCATACAAACTGTTTCGTTTCAGTGGGGCCTACAAAAAGAAAACGTCTCTGGCACAGTTGGAACCAAAAGATCATTCACTGTCCCATAAAATTCATCAACCATTGTGTATAACAAGAAAATTTCCTAACTCTAATTTTTTGTCGGATCGCCTGTCGCGAGGGTGTACAAACACTCTCAATTGACAGACCCTCCTTTTATTCAACTATATTTTAAAAGGTCAGTACAACCTAAATATGCTCCAGGCTACAACAAGCCCATAAACTAAATGCTTAACTTGCATCAGCACCTCTTTAACAGAACTGTTCTGTAAACTGTAGAAGAACGGAAGTAATGGCACTTAGCTGAATAGTGAAGTGAACTGGCGTAATTCAGACATTCCAACTCCGTCGCACCCAGAAAAGGATTCAAGTTAATGAACCTCCATTAAAACCCCGAAGGGCTATTTCAGGCTCCAAACATATCCTGCAACGGTCTCCCAGAAAAACTCCACTGATGAACTTGCCAATGTTCTTCCGTAACAGTCAAACCTTGGATGGGTTAGGTAGCGACACAAACCGTTGTGTTTCAAGCCCGCCGTGGCACTGGCTCTTTTTCAAGCAAACCCAGCCAATTTCCTGTTCCTGTTCCTGTTTGACTGTTACGGAAGAACATTGGCAAGTTCATCAGTGGAGTTTTTCTGGGAGACCGTTGCAGGATATGTTTGGAGCCTGAAATAGCCCTTCGGGGTTTTAATGGAGGTTCATTAACTTGAATCCTTTTCTGGGTGCGACGGAGTTGGAATGTCTGAATTACGCCAGTTCACTTCACTATTCAGCTAAGTGCCATTACTTCCGTTCTTCTACAGTTTACAGAACAGTTCTGTTAAAGAGGTGCTGATGCAAGTTAAGCATTTAGTTTATGCACGGGCTGGTCCTTTTGGGCTTGTTGTAGCCTGGAGCATATTTAGGTTGTACTGACCTTTTAAAATATAGTTGAATAAAAGGAGGGTCTGTCAATTGAGAGTGTTTGTACACCCTCGCGACAGGCGATCCGACAAAAAATTAGAGTTAGGAAAATTTCCTGTTATACACAATGGTTGATGAATTTTATGGGACAGTGAATGATCTTTAGGTTATAGATATAGTTTGAGTTCATTTCACAGAGGTTTAATTTTTGATGATACAGTTGGAACCAAAGCATCTCTATTTCAATTCATGGTGCAGCTTCTGACTTTAGTTGTCTTTGTTTCTGTGCCCAAGAAGAGAAGGTGGGATAATGGCAGGCCGCATAGCTTCCCTGTTCTCTGAAGGACTTTGCTGGCCACGGAAGAGAGAAAGAGAGTTTAAGCTGGCATAAATTCTTCAGAATGAGTTTGCATTTCTTCCCACCAGAGACAGAATGTGTCACAGTTTCCATGGCAGGGCTCCCTAAGCAAGTGTGACCAGCAAGACTGTAGACTGCCAGCAAACATAAATCCTCCTTCAACAAAACATGGCTTGTTAAGGGACTCAATTTCAGATCTTCCAGGCTTGTGAGCAGGAACCTCGGATGTGAGAAGACTGGGAATTCCAATTCTTCTATTTCCCTAAGGCAGGGAAGATGGGAAACTTTCATTTTGCTGAGAAATTGGCCTTGATGATGCTGCCCAGGCCCTGGTAGATCTGTTCCAGAAGAAAATGAGAGTTCGCAAGTGTAGCAGAGTGCCAAAATGTCGCTGCCTTCAAAGCATCATGAGGAACATTCTGGTTCCCTGCTCCAGAACGTTGCTTATCAAACCTAATGGGGGGTAGGGAGGAGGTCTAATCAGATGAACCCCAGTAGTAAGAGTTCCTCAGTTTTGGGTGGACATATAAGAGTAGGAATTTGGAGGAGGGGGGCCAGGGACTTCCACAAGAGACTAGAAGTGTAGGAGGTGGCAATCAGGCCCTTCCAAGGGAGAAGGGAGATTCTGGAGAAGCTTTCTCTAGTACGCCACTAAAGAAAGGAAATGGATATCCCAGAGTACATGGTGCTTAGAAAGTAAAGGGAAGGGATCAGCAAGGATGATCCCATAAAGGAGAAGACAAGGAGTCTAGAGTGAACTCCAGGGAGAAGGGGAAGTGGAAATGAAGAGTGGAGCTGAACAGTAAGAGTCCAAGAGAAGGATCTTAAGGGCAAAGAAGGAGGTAGGAGCCGGGTCCTGAGTTCATCCTGCTGACTTAGAGCCAGGAGGGGGTCAGAGGGCATTGGCTGAGAGGTGTTAGTCCCCAAGAGAAAGCAAAAGTGACAGTTGGTTGGTGTGAGACTAACTTGTACCAAGGGAGGTAATCCGTTGGGCCGGTATTCAATATGAAGGGACAAAGGTCAGAAACTGGTGAGGGAGCTCCAAAATCCGCCTATAGGGTATGGCTCTTTCCATTTAAGACAGGCTTGGGGCCCCCTGTGGCATGGGGACCTAGACAGTTGCCCTATTTGTCACCCCTAACACTGGTGATGATTCAGGGCCCTTAAAGGTCCTACATATTGTCTGCATGAAGGAGAGAAGAGGTAAACCTCATAGAAATCCAAAGGGGGAAGAGAGTTGAGCAGAGTACAGAACCCTTCTTGTCAAAGACACTGCTTAGGAGAAATGCCTGATAGAACAAGGGAGCACCCCAGATTGTGAGCAAGCTAAAGACCTGTTGCCATCACTTTTTTGGTGGAGTATATATCTTATTGTTTTCATTGCCCTTCATTTGTATATTTCTGTTTTCCTGGGGAGTGCCCATTGAATGTGTATTTTTGTACAAATTGTTATTGGACTCCTGTATTCTCTTTTCCTGCATGGGTAGCTTACCCATTCCAAGAGGAGTTTGTGCCATCACCAGGGACCTTTATATGCTTTCTGTGAACTGGGACAGAGAATGGTGGAGAAGAGTGTGTAATTTTTTCATGGACACTTGCAACTTTATTGTTTTGTACAGGCCTTAGGGTCGCCCTCAGTCCCATAGTGGAAAGACACACTATACAATATTAACTTATCATGGGGAAGCACACTGCAGTATCTGAGAAACACTACGTTCATCATAAATCTGACGATATTGCAGAGAATGAAGAAGTTCTGATCACTTGGGATATTTCAGTTCCAACAATGAAAAGTTCAATACAAGAAGTGGAGGAGTGGAGTGGAGGAGTAGCCTAGTGGTTGGGGCAAGGTACTTCAGGCCAGAAGGTCGGGGGTTCAAATCCCACTAGAGGACAGTAACCTTGGGCCGGAAGGACTGGGGTTTCTAGTCCCACAGGTGCTCCTTGTGGTCTTGGGCAAGCCACTTAACCCTCCATAGCCCATGTTCCCTGTAAAATAGTTATCTCCAAGTTATAATGCCCTGTTCAATGTAATTTCAGTTCGTTCAATGTAAACCGCACTGATGCAGAATAGCGCGGTATATAAGAGAATGTAAATAAATAAATAAGAAAACCAGGCATAGTGGTAAAAAAGAAAACACAAGAAAGGAATTGCTAATGGAAGTGTCAAGAAACTTAAGGGCCTGATTTTCAAAAGGGTTGATATTCAAATGCTGCAGCAGTTGCTTAAATATCGGCAAGATATTTGGTGGCAGTTTCTGGATAGGAGCTGTCGCTGAATATCTGGGTTTAAGTGGTGCTATCTGGATAAGTGCTCTCTGAAAATCATGCTCTCTGGATATGTGCCGGCACTTATCCAGATAGCCCATGGATTGCTCCTGCCAAGGCAGTTTGTGCAGAGAGGGAGGTGTGGCCTAGTGGTTAGGGCAAGTTACCTCAGACCAGAAGGTCAAGGGTTCAAATCCCACTAGAGGACAGCAACCTTGGGCTAGAAGGATTGGGGTTTCTAGTCCCACAGGTGCTCCTTGTGGTCTTGGGCAAGCCACTTAACCCTCCATTGCCCATGTTCCCTGTATAATGGTTATCTCCAAGTTATAATGCCCTGTTCAATGTAATTTCAGTTTGTTCAATATAAACCACCTTGATATCATGAAAAGCAGTACATAAGAAATGTTAAATAAATACTCAGCATCACTATCTGGATAGTACAGCTTAGTTGCTCACTCAGCACCTTTATATGGATAGTCTCCCTTTGGCCATCCATAGTAACATAGTAAATGACAGCAGATAAAGGCCAGCATGGTCCATCTAGTCTGCCCAGCACAACGACAAGAGTAGGTGCACCTGCTGCTCTGTGCAGGCCACCCCTCCCCATGTCCCTGCTTAGGGGTGAACCCACCACTCCATATAGGACACCCCTATTTGTTGAGAAATTAGATGGTTCCATTTATTTTGATTTTATCCTGTTGCTGTAAAGGGATCCATTGTGTCTGTCCCATGCCATTTTGAATTCCATCACCATGTTTGCCCCCACCACTTCCATCGGGAGGGCATTCCAAGCATCCACCACCCTTTCTGTGAAAAAGTATTTCCTGACATTGCCTTTCAATTACCACCTCGCAGCTTCATGCTGTGCCCTCTAGTTTTACAGCTTCCCCGTCTTTGGAAGACGTTTGTTTGTTCATTATTTCCCTTTAAGTATTTAAAGGTCTGAATCATATCTCCCTGTCCCTCCTCTCCTCCAAATTGTACATGTTTAGGTCTTCAAGTCTCCTCTCATAAGGCTTCTGACGCAGGCTCCAAATCATTTTGGTCGCTTTCCTCTGAACAGTTTCCAGTCTTTTTACATCCTTTGCATGATATGGTCTCCAAAACTGAACACAGTATTCCAAGTGAGGCCTCATCGGTGACTTGTACAGTGGCATAAGTACCTCTTCCTTTCTGCTGGTGATTCCTCTTTGTATGCAGCCCAACATCCTTCTGGCTTTTGCCACCGCCTTGTCACACTGTTTTGCCACCTTGAGATCTTCAGCAATAATCACACCAAGGTCTTTCTCCTGATCCATGCATACTAACCCCTCGCCCCCTATCATGTTCATTTCCCTTGGATTTCTGCTACCGAAGTGCATGACTCTGCACTTCTTTGCATTAAATCTTAATTGCCAAGCATTAGACCATTCTTCCAGCTTTTGTAGATCTTTCCTCATGTTAACCACTTCCTCGGGGGAGCCAACTCTGTTGCAAATTTTCATGTCATCTGCAAAAATACATACTTTTCCATTCAGTCCTTCAGCAATATCACTCACAAATACATTGAACAGTGCCGGGCCCAGGACCGACCCCTGGGGCACCCCGCTAAACACCTTCCCTTCATCCGATTGAGCTCCATTTACCATCACTCTCTGTCGTCTGTCAGTCAACCAATTTCTGATCCGTTACCATCTTAGGATCCATTCCCAAACTACCGAGTTTATTGATAAGCCTCCTATGAGGAACAGTATCAAAGGCTTTGCTGAAATCCAAGTAGATGACATCCATCGCATGTCCCTGATTTAGCTCCCTGGTCACCCGGTCAAAGAACTCAATCAGATTTGTTTGGCAAGATCGTCCTTCGGTAAAACCATGTTGCCTCGGGGTTTGCAACCTGTTGGTTTTGAGAAAGTTCACTATTCGCTCTTTCAGGAGCACCTCCATTACTTTTCCCACCACCGAGGTAAGGCTCACGGGACTGTAGTTTGACACTTCTTCCCTGTCACCACTTTTGTGTAGAGGTATGACATCAGCCATTCTCCAGTCCTGAGGAACCTCTCCTGTTTCCAAGGATCTGTTGAAAACATCCTTTAACGGCCTTGCAAGAACCTCTCTGAGCTCATTCAGAATCCTGGGATGTATCCTATCCGGTCCCATGGCCTTGTCCACTTTCAGTTTTGCAAGTTGTTCTAACACATCATCTTCTGTGAATGGTGTGGTATCTACTTCATTCCCATTTTTATAATATTTGGGAGTCACAGGTGGTCCTTCTCCAGGACTTTCATTAGTAAAAACAGAGCAGAAGTATTCGTTTAGCAATTTCGCTTTTCAATGTCACTTTCCACCAGTCCGTTCGCAGCACTTCTGAGTCCTGCAATTCCACGTCTGATCTTCTTCCTTTCCCGAATATACCTGAAGAAGGTTTTGTCACCACACTTAACATCTTCAGTCATCTTTTCCTCTGCCTTTGATTTTGCTATCCTTATTTCTCTCTTTGTCTCTTTGAGTTTGATCCTGTATTCATTTCAGTGTTCCTCTGTTTGCGAGCTTTTGAATCTTGCGAAAGCTGTGTTTTTTGCCTTTATTTGAGCAGCCACTTCTTTGGAAAACCAAATGGGTTTTCTTCTCCTCTTGTTTTTGTTTACTTTTGTTACATATTTATTTGTTGCCCCTTTTATTGCCACCTTTAGTTTAGCCCATAGCAATTCAACTTCCCTTATCGCCTTCCACCCTGTCAGCTCCTCCTTTAGGTACTCGGCCATTTTATTGAAGTTGGTGTTTTTGTTTAGGACTGAGCTTGCTATGATTGGCTTGTACCATGGCTTTTATCTCAAACCACACTGTGTGATGATCGCTGCTGCTCACAGGGGCACTCACGCAGACATTCGACATGCTATCACCATTGGTGAGCACTAAATTCAGAGTTGAGCTTTCCCTGGTTGGTTCCATCACCATTTGTCTAAGTAACGCATCTTGGAGAGCATCCACGATTTTTTTGCTTCTTTCCAGATTTGCAGAAGGAGTAATCCAATCCACATCAGGTAGATTAAAGTCTCCCAATATGATTGCTTCCCCTTTTGTGGCTATCTTGGCAATATCTATAATCAATTCGTTATCTATCTCTTCAATTTGAGTTGGAGGTCTGTAGACTACAGCAGTATGGATGACAGTGCCATCTCCTCTTTCCAACACAAACCAGAGTGCTTCTTCTTTTCCCCATGCCCCCTGCATTTCAGTAGCTTTAATATTGCTTTTGACATACAAGGCTACTCCTCCTCCTCTTCCATTTTCTCTGTCTCTTCTGAATAGATTATAGCCAGGTATGGCTATATCCCAATCGTACAATTTGTTTAGCCAAGTTTCTGTAATGGCCACAATGTCCAAATCCATTTCCACCATTAGGACATCCAGGTCTGGAACTTTGTTGGCTAAGCTTCGAGCATTTGTGCTCATTGCTTTCCAGCATTTACTTGGCTTGTGTGTATTTAGCATTAATTTTGTTCTGCCTACATCTTCCCACTTGTTTTTGATGTGTGGTTTAAAAGTGTGGCTGTTTCTGATTTTAATCTGCTTTTGCAGGGGGTGAAGTCCAGAGCTTGACCTTCTACATCCATCACCCCCTTTTTCTAGTTTAAATGCATATCCACATATTGCTTGAATTTTTCACTTAGTATTCTTTTCCCTGCGACAGAGATGTAGTCCATCAGCACAGTATAGGGTTTTGAATATCAACCCTTAAATTTATCAAATCTCAAAAGACTACAAAAATATGGCAGAAAGAAATATAATCCCAATGCTCTTAGGCACCAATGGCCTGATTAAAAATAATTTCCAAGTGCCTTTTACTCTATTGTCTGTATATATAGCACTCTGTGAGCTCCAGAAAGCTTTCTTTGGCACAGTGCAAATGTTAAGAAGCACACAAGCAATGTGCTTGAGAGGTTAAGATCATACCTATCATGTCCAGGCTTGAGTGAGATTCATTCCTGTCATGGTATGTACAAAACAAACTAACACCAACCCAAGAGAGAAGATCCTCCTCACTGATTACCTAGATAATCTCCAAGGGGGTACTTTTAGAGAGACCTCCTCAGTGATCACTTAGAAAAGTAATCTTCACTTACTTAAGACCCTGAGACAACTTTGATGTGAGAGTCAGGATCATAAGAACATAAGATATGCCATACTGGGTCAGACCAAGGTCCATCAAGCCCAGTATTCTGTTTCCAACAGTGGCCAATCTAGGTCATATGAACCTAGCAGTTTCCCCAAGGGACACAGGTTCCACAATGCTTGTATTGGTTCAAGCATTGATATCCTGGGTCCCTTCTTAATAATGGTTTATGGACCTTTCCTCCAGGAACTTGTCCAAACCTTTTTTAAACCCAGCTACACTAACAGCCTTTACTACATCCTCCGGTAACAAATTCCAGAGTTTGATTACACGTTGAGTGAAAAAATATTTTATTTTATTAGTCTTAAATAGTTTACCCTGTAGCTTCATTGCATGTCCCCTAGTCTTTCTATATTCTGATAAGGTAAACAATCGATCTACGTTTACCCGTTCCACTCTGTTCATTAATTTATAGACTTCTATCATAGCTCCCCTCAGCCGTCTCTTTCCCAGGTTAAAGAGCCCTAACCTTTTTAGCCTTTCTTCATAGGAGTATCCTTCCATCCCCTTTACCATTTTGGTGGCTCTTCTCTGAACCTTTTCTAAAATCGCTATATCCTTTTTAAGATACGGCGACCAGAATTGCACACAATATTCAAGGTGCGGTCTCACCATGGAACGATATAGAGGCATTGTAATATCTTTTGTTTTATTTTCCATTCCTTTCCTTATCATACCTAGCATTCTATTTGCTCTCTTGGCCGCCGCTGCACACTGGGCCGAGGGTTTTAACATGGTATCCACAATGACGCCTAAATCTTTTTCCTGGGTGGTGGTTCCTAAAAAGGAACCTTACATCGTGTAACCATAGTTTGGGTTATTCTTCCCTAGGTGCATAACCTTGCACTTGTCCACATTAAATTTCATCTGCCATTTTGATGCCCAGTCTTCCAATTTATCAAGATCCTCTTGCAATTTTCCACAATCCTCTTGGGTTTTAACAACTTTAAATAGTTTTGTGTCATCTGCAAATTTGATAACCTCACTCGTTATTCCACTTTCCAGGTCATTTATGAATATGTCAAAAAGCAGCGGATCCAGCACATCCCTGGGGTACACCACTATTCACCTTTCTCCATTGGGAAAATTGGCCATTTAGCCCTACCCTCTGCTTTCTATCTTTTAACCAGTTCCTGATCCACAATAGTACACTGCCTCCTATCCCATGACTCTTTAGTTTTGCCAAAAGTCTCTCATGAGGGACCTTGTCAAAGGCTTTCTGAAAGTCCAGATACACAATATCAACCGAATCACCTTTGTCCACCTGATTATTCACTCCTTCAAAAAAACATAACAGATTAGTAAGACAAAATCTTCCTTGTCTAAAGCCATGTTGGTTGTCTCCCATTAGGTCATGACTATCTACATGCTGAGTAATTTTATTCTTTATGATGGTTTCTACCATTTTTCCCGGTACTGATGTCAGGCTCACCAGTCTGTAGTTTCCCAGATCACCCCTGGAACCCTTTTTAAAAATTGGTGTTACAATGGCGATCCTCCAATCTTCAGGTATTAGAGATGATTTTAATGATAGTTCACAGATTACTAATAGCAGGTCTGCATTCTCGTATTTCAGTTCTTTCAACACCCTTGGATGTATACCATCCGGCCCAGGTGATTTGCTACTCTTCAGCTTATCTAATAGTTTTAATACATCTTCCCGATGTATCGATATTTCCTTCAATTCTTCCGCACCTTTAAATACCACTTCAGTCATGGGTAACATCCCTACATCTTCCTCAGTAAACACTGAAGCAAAGAATTCATTCAGTCTCTCCGCTATTGCCTTGTCGCCTCTTAGTGCTCCTATAACCCCTTTATCATCTAATGGACCAACTGACTCTCTCACAGGTTTTTTGCTACGAATGTACTTGAAAAGGTCTTTACTTCACGTTTTTGCTTCTGCAGCAAGCTTCTTCTCGAATTCTCCCTTTGCCTGCCTTATCAATGCCTTGCATTTGACTTGCCAGTGCTTGTGCTGTTTCCCGGTTTCATCATTTGGCTCTTTTTTCCATTTCCTGAAAGATGCTTTTTTGGCAACAACAGCCTCTCTGACCTCACCTTTAAACCATGCTGGCAGTTTTTTGGACTTCCTTCCACTTTTCTTAAAGCGTGGAATACAGCTGGTCTGGGCTTCGAAGATAGTATTTTTCAACAACAGCCAAGCCTGATGTACGTCTTTAACCTTTGCAACTGCTCCTTTTAGTTTTTTCTTAACTGTTTTCCTCATTTTATCATAGTCTCCCTTTCGAAAGTTAAAAGGTAGTACTGTGGATTTCCCTACTATCCCTCCTCCACTAATTAAATCAAAGGCGATCATGCTATGATCACTATTGCCAAGTGGCCCCAACAACCTTATCTCTTGCACTAGATCTGGTGTTCCACTAAGGATTAGGTCTAATATGGCTTCCCCTCTGGTCGGTTCATGAACCAGCTGCTCCAAGAAGCAGTCATTTATTTCATCTAGGAACTTTATCTCCCTAGCATGTCCTGACGTGACACTGACCCAGTCGATACCGGGGTAGTTGAAATCACCCATTATTATTACTGTGCTGTAACTTTTGTTAGCTTCCTTGATTTCTTTGAGCATTTCATCATCCATTTGGTCATTCTGGCCAGGTGCTCGATACTACACCCCCACTGCCATTGCCTTCCCCTTTTTACATGGAATTTCAATCCATATAGATTCTACAGCAGATTTTGTTTCCTGCAAAACTTTAATCCTTTCTAACTCAATGCCCTCTCTAACATAGAGAGCAACCCCTCCACCAATTTGATCAGCTCTATCATTACGATATAGTTTGTACCCAGGTATCACCGTGTCCCACTGATTGTCATCCTTCCACCATGTCTCTGATATTCCAATCATATCTAACCTTTCATTTAGTGCTATATATTCTAACTCTCCCATCTTATTTTTTAGACTTCTAGCATTTCCATACAAGCATTTCAGAGAATGTATTTTATTCATATTAATTTGGCTGTTGTTAGACATGGGTAATTTTGGATCTTTAAGCTCTGTCTGCTGCATACTTGAGGGCATTTGGGCTACTTTACTCTTTTGTGGAACCTCTCTGCTTTTGGTAGTATCCTTCAAAGATACATTCTTCCGAACCATCCGCTCTTGGGCGACTGTCGGCTTTCCCCTAATATCTAGTTTAAAAGCTGCTCTATCTCCTTTTTAAAGGTTAATGCCAGCAGCCTGGTTCCATCCCAGTTAAGGTGAAGCTCATTCCTTCGGAAGAGCCCCTCCTTTCCCCAGAATGATCCCCAGTTCCTAACAAATCCAAAACCCTCATCTCTGCACCATTGTCTCATCCACGCATTGAGACTCCGGAGCTCTGCCTGCCTTTTGGGTCCTGCGTGTGGAACAGGAAGCATTTCGGAGAATGCTACCTTGGGAGTTCTGGATTTCAACTTCCTACCTAAAAACCTAAATTTAGCCTCCAGAACCTCCCTACCACATTTTCCTATGTCATTGGTACCGACATGTACCAAGACAGCAGACTCCTCCCCAGCACTATCTAAGACCTTATCTAGGTGGCGCGTGAGGTCCGCTACCTTCGCACCAGGCAGGCATGTTACCAGGCGATCCTCACGTCCACCAGCCACCCAGCTATCTACATGCCTAATGATCGAATCACCAACTATAACAGCTGTCCTAACCCTTCCCTCATGGGCACATGGCCCTGGAGAAACTTCCTCGGTGCGAGAGGGTTTTACATCACCTGGAGGACAGGTCCTAGTTACAGGATCACTTCCTGCCACACCAGGGTGATGCTCTCCTGTCATGTGACCTCTCTCCTCCTTGGCAACAGGGATGTTGCCAGACTGGAGGTGGGACTTCAGGACTATATCCCTGTAGGTCTCGTCTATGTACCTCTCTGTCTGTCTTATGGTTTCCAAGTCTGCTACTTTAGCCTCTAGAGAACGGACTCGTTCCCTGAGAGCAAAGAGCTCCTTGCACCTAGTGCACACGTAAGACCTCTCACCAACTGGGAGAAAATCATACATGTGACACTCAATGCAAAAGACTTGAAAGCCCCCATCCCGCTGCTGGACTGCTGTCTGCATCTTAGTTTTAAGTTTGTGTTTAGATCTAAGTTCTTTACTTACTAAGGGTTGCTATGGATATTTATACTAATAAAACTATACCTAATACGTGTAATATACCTTGTTCACCTGAAGCTTAACTAATCTCAGGTCCTTAGTGTATGACTGATTTGGGTAATGAGTTTCACCTGAGAGCACCTCCTGTCTTTTAAGATGTGTAAGTACCTATAAAGCTACGATTATCCCAGGGGAGGGAGGGAAATAACACTTATTAAAAGAGGGCTGCTACACAGTACCCTGTTTTGTGCTGCTGAGGTAAGCTATATTCTGATTTGATTTAAATTATAGCTCTTAGCTGCTGCTAGGCTCTAACTTCTTATGAAATTTAAACTACAAGCTCTCTGCTGGGTTCTAAATTTAACCAGAAAGCTCTTTTCTGTGTTTTAAATTTAAGCTAAAAGAACTTTGCTGATGCTAGGCCCTGAGTGTCTATTAAATTTAGACTACAAGCTCTCTGCTGGGTTCCAAATGTAACCAGAAAGCTCTCTTCTGTGTTTTATATTTATACTAAAAGTACTTTGCTGTTACTAGGCCCTGAGTGACTATTAAATATAAACTACAAGCTCTCTGCTGGGTATGAAATGTAACCAAAATGTTCTCTTCTGTGTTTTAAATTTAAACTTAAACTGCTGCTACTAGGCTCTGACTGATTTAACAAAAATAGTGGATTCACAGATTAATTAGCTTTAAAACAAAGAATTCCTTTTAGAAAATTACCAGAAGTATATAGTCACAGTTGCAGATCTCTCTCCAGAAGTAACAGTCCCTTTTTCTAGTCCTTCAAGACTAGAAGCCTAATCTATGCCACACTGTCTCTGACAGTAGTCAATACAGCAGATCCCAAAGAATAGATCTATTTCCTGCATGACCAGTAACCTTCTGACTTCTAGTTGGCTAATAATTGTTTATGGATTTCTCCTCTAGGGATTTGCCCAAACCCCTTTATACCCACCTATGTTAGATACCTTGAGCACATCCTCTGGCAGCAAATTTCAAAATTTGATTATTCACTGCGAATAAAAAGACCTAAATACCTGCACGAGTTTGTTTAAATGTGCTACCTTTTAGTTTCTTGGAATGTCCCCCTAGCCCTGGTGCACTTTGAAGGCTTAAATCATTCTCTGTTTATCTGTTGCAGGACAAAGCAGATGGTGTTCTGGACAAAAGGGCCCCTTCCAATGATATAGTTGTTTGGGCACACTCAGCCCATTTCCCCATTCTCTCCCTCGGCTCGTCTCTCCCCTACCACACTGTCTCCACCTCCCCCAGACACATCCTTTCTTCCCCTCAGTTCATTACCACCTCACATTTTCTTCCCATCCCCGAGCTCATTTGCCTCACACATTCTTCCTTCAGTTAATCTCCCCTAATGCTCTATTTTCTCAGTTCCTATCCCTACTCACTCTCTTCATCTAATGCACAGTCTTCCCCAAACCCATTCCAGCCAGCCTCAAACCCCATCTACCCATGACTGGCCCATGGGTATCCGATGTCCTAGGCAAACCTTCAACTGTGTGCCCCTACCTCCGCCATAGTACAGCGTTCCCTGTTTGTCTTGTAAAGATAGTATGCACATGGAACCCCTCTTCTCAAGTCACTTCATTGGCTCCCTATCTATGTCCACATCAAGTTCGGACTTCTACTGAACTACAAGTGCATTTATTCTGCAGCTCCTCATTACCTCTCATCTCTTATCTTTTCCCTACTCTCCAGTCCTTGGGAACTCCATGTATCAGGCAAATCACTTTTATCTCTCCTATTCCCTTCTCTACCCTTTCATGTGCAATGTCCAGCATCTACTCCCTTATCCCTTCCTCTCTTCATCTGCTACAGCCTGACCCATCTTTATGGGTTGGCACTATGGCACTGTGCCAGGGGCCCCACACATCTAAGGGGCCCCGCACGCTCCAGCAGCTGCTTGTTGTAATGTTTTAGTTTTATAAGTCCTTTTTATGTTTAAGACATTTAAAGTTTAATTTTTTTGTTATGTTATTTCTGTGCTTATTCTAGTTTCAATTTATTTTTTTACATTTTTATTTTACACTCGTAAAGTTTTTTAAAGTTATTTTAAATGTTTTGGTCCTTTGTTCAGCTTGTTTGGTGTCCCTGAACAGTAGACTGTAGACCGGGAACCAGGCTATCATAATCTACTTCCGGAATAACTTGTAAACACTAAAAGATGCTGACACATCACCTGACAGCGTAACATTTAATTTAAATAATATTAAATAGTATTAAACTACAAAGAAGTCTGAAGGTCTGATATGTTATATAATACAATATATATGTTTGCTATTCTTTGTAATGTAAATGTAATGTAAACACAAGTTTTGTCACGGTCGTCTGCTATTACTAAGTTTTGCTGGTTTAATTTAACCGTGTCTGTGTGATTAGTTTTACTGGTCACCGTAATATTAACTTGCTTATCTATTTTATATTACAGATTATATAACAAAACTACAGTTAATATAACGGCATGACTTCAAGGGAGCGCGACATAAACCGCAAGTATAAGTCCGGTTGGCAAAAACACCATGAACAGGCGCAGCGGGATGCTGCCGCTATAACTGGAACACGATCGATTATGACATACTTTGGGCAGACAACTCAGCCCTGCGTGACCGCTCCAGCTCAGGAGGCTGAGGTAGGAGTAGATGTCGAAGCTTCAATGACTGCGACTACTAACATAAATGAGACAGCAGTTAAAACTGAAGAGAAAATGGAAGTGGACTGTCCGCCATTTCAGCAGGCAGAAGACGCTGCAACGGACGTTACCAAGTTTCTAGAACGTGATGATGTTCCAGTTCAGTGTCTATCTGCTGTCTGCTACTCTACAGACGTCAGCGAATGGCCCGTTGAGATTGTCGATGACATGTGCGAGTATTGGGCGACAGCAGGTAGTGCGCGATGTGCTCACTGGGACTCGGATTTCACTCCAACCAGAACTGTCTATGCAGCCGATGGAAAACCAAGGAAATGCTCTCATGACCTGTTCAAAACAACTCATCCGTTGTCAAAGGAACCTATCGATCGTGACTGGCTTTGCTATTCACCATCTAAGCTTTGTTTATTTTGCTTTCCATGCAAGCTGTCACCAGAAGTTGTAGCCTTCCGCACAAAAGCTTTTTGCAATTGGAAGCATAAGAAGCAACAAATCATGGAGCACGAGGTCAGTTCTACTCATCGAGCATCCGTGATTAAACTGCTAACGCGACGTGACACAACAAAATGTGTTGATCAGGCACTAGTAAAGCAATGTGACAAACAATTCAGCTGATTGGCCATTCAGTTGTCAATCTGATTAAGGCCAAAGTTCAGTCTCTGCCAAGTACTTCTCAATCTCAGTTGATTCGATGCCTGATATAACACACCAGGATCAGCTGACAGTGATTTTTCGTTACATGTTGCCATCTGGCCCTGTTGAGCGGTTCCTTACATTTCTAACTCAGCAAGGTCACAAAGGTGAACAGCTTGCAGATAGCTTGCTTCAATTTCTGCAGAGCTGGGGGATCAACATTGACGACTGTTGAGGACAGTCGTATGATAACGCCAGCAACATGAGTGGCAAATACAGAGGTATGCAGGCTCTTATACGGGAGGTAAATCCTCATGCCGCCTACATACCCTGTGCAGGCCATTCCTTGAACCTCATTGGTTAGTGCGCAGCAGCCTGTTGTGCCGATGCCATATCGTTCTTTGACTTTGTCCAACGGCTGTATGTGTTTTTTGCTGGTTCAACAGCATGCTGGGTCATGCTCAAGGACAAGCTGGAACAGACTGAAGGCTGGCTAACACTAAAGAGACTGTCCGACACACGATGGTCAGCACGATTCGATGTGGCAAATGCTCTGGTGAGGGACTATGATGAGATTGTCCAAGCTCTGGAAGACATTATAGATGACAAAGTGGGTGAACCCAAGGCAGAGACGTGTCAAGAAGACACAGGATTGCACGATCAAATGCAGTGCCTTGAGATGGGCATAATGGCTGCTTTCTGGCAGAAGGTTCTCGCAAGATTCCAAGTGAACAGCGTGTCGTTGCGGTCAGCTGATCAAAACTTGAATTCTGTTGCTGCGATTTATGACTCACTGTAGATGTATGTCCAAAGCCTTTGTGAACAGTTCGACCACTTTGAAGCACACGGCAAAGATCTATCACGCTGTGAAAACTATCGGGCTGATCTCAGCAAGCGAGTACGCAGACGAAATCGCAGATATGACGAATCTGGCATGGACATTGAGATTCAGTTGCAACCACGTGATAAATTCCGTACTGACACATCCATCATTATCATCGACAGCCTTGCTGCTGCACTGTCGAAGCGCAAGGAAGCATATGCTGAATTGGCCGACCGATTTGCTTTCTTGCGTAAAATTTCATCACTTTCTGATGCAAAAATTTGAGAAGGTGCAAGCAAATTAGTTAATCGCTATGCCTCCAATCTGCAGCCTGAACTGGCGGAAGAGTTAGTACAATTTAAGGCACCTCTGCAAACAAAGTTGGGCAAGGAATCATTGCAGGCATCGGAGTCGGACGACCTGGAGGAAGATGAGAAGGATGATCCAGATAATGCTACAATGTGCAGCAAGATCAAAATTCAGTTGCATTGCTTCATCGTTGATAATGGCCTCCATAGCACGTTTGCGAACACAGAGATCGCGCTGCGCACTTTTCTCTGCCTCATGGTGATGAACTGCTCAGATGGGCGGTCATTCAGCAAGCTGAAGCTGATTAAGAATCATCTCAGATCAACAATGTCGCATGAGCGTCTGAACATGCTTAGCTTGTTGAGTATCGAGCAGGACCTTCTGAGAGAAGTTGACTCTGAGTGCATTATCCGTGACTTTGCATTAACACATGTTCGAACTTCGACATGTTGATACTTAGCTAACTGTCAGCAGTCAGCACGTGGAAAGTGCATTAATGCACTGCAAAGTTAGAATGCTTGAAACTGTAAATTTCCAATTCGATTGTTAAGTGTTTGACAGGTGACAGCTGTTTGTGAATTGTGATGTTGACATATGATTGTCGGCTTTGTCGGTCAGTTTGTCAGTAATTGATTAAAGTTGATTTCAATGATTTGTAATGAAATGATGTCACGAGTGACTTTAGTGAGGATTCCATGACATGGGCAGCTGGGCTCATCATGTGGGATCCGGCCCATAAAGGCCTCTGTAGGCCGCCAGGTGCCAGGGGCCTCACACTGACCAAAGACGGGCCAGGATACAGCCACTGCTGCTGCCCCCTACCATCTTCCAGGCCACTCTGCACTTCAAAAACCAGTGTGCATAGTGTGGGTCCTTGAGCCCTAAAGGACTCAAGACCTGCTACATCTTGTTCCTTCTGAGGCAAACTTCCTGTTGGAGGGAGCAGGACACAACAGGCCTTGAATGTGAGCATATGCTCAAAGGTCCCATGCTGCACATGCTGATTTAAAGTACCATTATCCACATTCCTGTCACACCAGTGCTGTGCTGCCACCCCCAAATTCTGCCACCCTAGGTGGGCACCTAGTGGTAAGGCTGGCCCTGCATCCATCTCTTCCACCAGTAAGTCATCACCATCCTGTTCCATTCTCTATCCCCTCCAAGCCTTGCCTTCTTTGCTGACAGCACTGACTCTAGAACAGTTAGTCTGCTTTCTTCCAGCGCTCTGTAGCGCTCACTGAGTTTGAGCTGACCAGTACCCAGACTCTTACTTTGTGAAAGCTATGTGTTGCCAGAAGAAAATTAAAAAACTATTCTGTATGCAATGCCTGCATATTCATATTCATATTCATTTATTTGATTGACTGCCCTTCATGGATAGGCAGAGCGGTTCACAATAAAAAGTATAAACAGAGTGGCACAAGCCAGAAAAATTGGAAAGGAAGTTACAATTAAAATAGAGAAAGAGATAGAGACATGAGTAAGTAGGGCAGAGGGAGGGACGGCGGGTCAGGGTTAGGGAGGGGGGAGATCGAAAGCAAGGGAGAACAGATAAGTTTTAAGTGAGCGTTTGAAGGTAGGGTAGTGGGGTTCGAGCCGAAGGGGGGGGGGGGGGGGAGAAAGTTCCATAGTGCAGGGGCTACAAAGAAGAAGGCTGAGGAGCAAGCCTCCAGAGAAGGTGAGGGCATAGTATATAGTTAAGTTTATAGTTTATTTAAATTTGATATACTGCCTTTAGCATGTCACCAAAGTGGTTTACAAAGTAAAGTATTAATAGAGCGGGAATGGAAAAGAACGACAAAATGTTGACAGAAGAGTGGAGTAAAGAGACAGGAGCAAGGACAGCGCAGGAGAGGTCAGTCCCTAGTATCTCCTTCCACGTTGAAGGCTTCCTTGAAAAGCAAAATCTTGAGAAGGACTTTAAATTTCTTGAAATTGTTCTCCAAACCAACTGGGGAAGGAAGGCAGTTTCAGAGAGAGGGGGCAATCAAGTAAAAGGCTGAATGTCTTGTATGTTCATACCAGACCTTGGTAGAGGGAGGGGAATGACTAATCTATTACTGTGTAGGGAGCTTAAGCAACGGTGGGGGGGGGGGGGTGGGAGGGGGAGGGAGGCATAAGGAATCATCAGGTAGGACAGGTGCACAGGAGAGTTACTGTGTAGGGATCTATGTGTTAAAATTAAGATTTTATATCAGATTTGAGCAGAGACTGTGAGCCAGTGGTGCTGAATCATGAGGGGCATGACATGGTCAAACTTCTTTGCATTGAATAGGATACGAATTGCCATTTTTTGGATGTATTGTTAACTATTTTAATTCATAGGCGGGGATTCCTGCATAGGCAATGTTACAATAGTCCAGTCGGGCAATGACAGTACTAAGGATAATTGAAGTTTGAGCTGGAAGGTCAAGGAAAGGGAAGAGGGCACAGAAGCAACACAAGGCTCCAAAGGAGGTTTCTACAACCTGTCTGATTTGGGCAGAAAAAGAAAGGTGAGAGTCAATGAGTACACCTAAGTATCGGAAGATGGGGTGTAATGTTATGGAGGAGTTGTCCGAGAGAGGAGAACGGGTCAGAATAGGGCCATCTCCAGTGAGCCAAGTGGCTGTAGTTTTTTTGGCGTTGAAATGGAGCAAACTGGAGATTTCCTGTTGACTGGAGTTGATGTATGTAAGATCTGGGTGATAGGGGTCCATGTATCCAATGAGGAGAATGTCATACCAGTTGCCAGGAGAAAGATGTTGAACAAAAGGCAGGAGAGAGCAGAGCCCTGCAGAACCCCACAGGAGAGTGGATGTGAGGAAGAGGTTGAATTACCAACAGATACTTGGGAAGAGTGTCCAGAGAGAAAAGATATGAACGATGAAAGTACCGTACTATGGAGGCAGGCATTTTGAAAGCAGGAAAGGAGAATGTTATGGTCCATAAAGTTGAAAGCAGCAGAGATCTCTAAGGAAATGGTGAGTGCAATTTGGGCCCGGTCGAGTGCATTGTGACATTCACTAAGGACTGAGGTGATGATTGTTTCTGTGCTGTGATATTTTTGAAAACCAGATTGGCATGGGTGTAGGGCAGAGGTGTGGTCCAGATGGTCTCTAAGCTGGGGAAGGATGAAGCGTTGGGTCAGCTTCAGAAGAAACAATAACTTTGAAATTGATTAGTAATTTGAGAGGATGGTAAGGTCCAATTTTGGGCCTTTTTAGATAAGGCTAACAATGGTCCTTTTTCAATCCAAAGCAACTTGGCTATCATTAAGGCATTTGGTGATGATGAAGTGAACTATTGGCAAGAGTCTCAGGGATGACTCAGAGCACCATGATGAGGGGATGGGATCAAGTTCACAGGTGGTCTTCCATATAGCGCAAATGGTCCTTTCCAGCATGGGTGCAGAAACCAGGGAGAATTCTAACCAGGAATGTATAGTCCATAGCACCAGGCTGTTTGGGGTAGGGGGATAGAGAATGGGGTGGCGAGAGGGAGGTTAACTCTGAGAGTCTACTTCTACCTTTCTCTCTGACTTTGACTCATGGCTTTCCTTATTTCTCAATTCTTCTTCCCCTTCCCTTATTCTTGGTGACTTTAATTTTCATGTTGATAACCCTTCTGACCCCTATGTTTCCAAACCCCTTTCCCTTACCTCCTCGTTAAACCTTCAGCTTTGGTCTTCTTCCCCCACTCAATAAGACGGCTATTGCCTTGATCTTGTTTTCTTCTCTAATTGTTTACCCTCTAATTTCCATATCTCAGTTCTTCCCTTATCTGACCATCGCCTGGTTAGCTTCACTCTTCATCACTCCCCACCTCAATCTCACTCGTCTCCTCCTACCTTTAAGGAATATTCATGCTATCAATCCATTAGCTCTCTCCACTATTGTCTCATCACCTCTCCTCCACTTTGTCTTCTAACTTGGTTAATGAGGCTATAGTTTTGTATAATGCTGCTCTCTCCTCTGCTCTGGATTCTCTTGCGCCCTCTATCCTTCATCCTGTGAGGTGCACTATCCTTCAGCCCCGGCTGTCTTTAACTACCTTTGCTCCTGTGCCCATTCAGCTGAGCGCATTTGGCTCAAAATCCCACTCCCTTTCTTCACTTCAGATTCATGCTTACTTACTTCCAATCTGCCATAGCACTCACCAAGCAAAACTACTATGTCCATCTACCTAACTCTCTTGCCTCTGACCCCTGTAGTCTCTTCTCTACTCTGAACTCTCTCCTCAAGGCACCTCTGCCTCTGACCCCCCTCCCTTCTCTTTCTGTCCAAACCCTAGCTGACTATTTCCACAAAAAGTCCACAATATTACACTCCATTTCCCCTCAAGATCAGCCTCATCCCCTCTTCCCCCTCTTCAATACCAACTTTTCCCCTCAATTTTTGTTACCCTTTCTTCCTTTTCTGAGATCTCCGAAGAGGAAGCCTCTTATCTTCTAAAGTTGCTATCTGTTCCTCTGATCCTATCCCCATCCATCTCCTTAACTCCATCTCCTCCTCTGTCATTCCTTCCATCATGTGCATTCTCAACCTATCATTCTTTACTGCAACTTTCCCTGCAGCCTTCAAGCATGCTCTGGTCACACCTCTAACTGGCAAGCTTATTCACAGTACAACACAACCAGCAAGACTTGCACCATTCTGCCCAGCTCTCATGCATATGCAGATCAGCTGCACTCTGACCTCTAAGAGAAGAAACTTTGAACCCCATGTATAAGCACTCTACACACCTTCTCCCATTAAGAAGTTTCAGTAAGTCTTTAACTAGAGTGCTTAAGTTGTTGTGACTGTCAACTGCCTTACATAGAGAGACTCCAGTTTCTGGGAATTTCTGGGCTGATGTTGGGGAGGGTTACTGGGACTGGAAATAGTCTGATGGAAGGAAGTGAAGAAAACAAAAGAAGAGACAAGAAATGTCAGTTGGACTATAGACCTTAGAAAGAGAGCTAAGAGAGGAAAGGAAAACAGAAGCCTCAGATCGGGACCAGCATGATCAGAGAATAAAATGGTCAGACAACAAAGGTAAAAAAAAAAAGTTTTATTTTCAATGTAATGATTGGACTTTGTGCTACCTTTAGATTTTAAACAGTATGGGGAACTGCATCTCCTATTTATCTGATGTTGCACTGCATGCAGAGTCTGGCTTCTTGGGGTTTCGGTTTAATTTTTGTCTATATCTCTTTTCGTTTTGTGCTTATTTATTGATGAAGGGCTATCTGTATTGTGTATATGTGTGCATACAACCAATGCTGCGTATTTTGTTAGTATGGAATTTCTGTTTAAGAATGTGTAGCAATCTTGCTTGTTCAGTTTGCACGTTGCCCTCTCTGCAATTATTTTTTGGGGACAGGGGGCAGGGAAAGGGCAGGATTGGGGTGGATATGGGTGGAACATGACTAGCCATAGGTGGCGGGTATTTCTTTTTCAAAAAGTTGGCAACCTTATGTAAAGTTATGCGCATATTTACAAGCGTAAATGTGCTCCTCTGCATTTGTGCATCATTGGAGTTCCCTCTGGGAACCTATATTATAAAGGTGCATAGGTGTCTATGTAGGCTTGAAATGATTACCTTTATGGATTTCTTACATTCCGATTGTGTCATAAAATGAACCCCATTATGGAAATTCTATGAAGGTCATCAGGGTATCACTGATTGTCATGAGCATGCCAGATTATCCGCTATCCACAGCTAGATGAAGATCTCAAATTTTAATAACTGAATGTGAACCATTACCAGGCCGACCTTGGTAAAGACTCAGAACTAACATTTATAAACTGCAAGAAAACAAGTGTCTCATTACTCCAGGCTGCTTTTCCCAAAACTTGGAAATATCATATTTAGTAGACTTTACGAACAACATTGTCAAAAGCAGCCTAAAGAACATTTCTGCTAGATGGGGATGCCTAACCATAAATGTAACAGACAACGGATTGCAATTCATAGCATGAATTTGCGTTATGTGCTAAAAACTTAAACATTACCCCTGGGGAAGAAGGTTTTAACCTTTGAAAGTTAGTCCAAAAATGTATTAAGTTAGTGCAATAAAAATGTATGACCTTATTTTCTTTTTATTATCAACCATTAAAGTGAACTAAAATGGCATCCACACTACTTTATCCAAATAGAAAGAGAAAATACCGTATATACTCGAGTATAAGCCGACCCGAATATAAGCCGAGGTACCTAATTTTACCACAAAAAACTGGGCAAAACTATTGACTCGAGTATAAGCCGAGGGTGGGAAATGAGGCACCTACTAGTCAATGTAAAAAATAAAGATAGAGACCAATAAAATTACATCAGCCTATTTCCAGTCTTAGCCCCCCATAGCCCATTACCAGTCCTAATCCCCCATCAGCCCATTACCAGTCCTAACCCCTCCCATAGCCAATTACCAGTCCTAACCCCCCATCAGCCCATTTCCAGTCTTAGCCCCCCCCCCAATAACCCATTACCAGTCCTAAAACTCCCCATCAGCCCACTTCCATTCTTAGCCCCCCATAACCCATTACCAGTCCTAAACCTCCCCATCAGCCCACTTCCATTCTTATCCCCCCCATATCCCATTACCAGTCCTAAACCTCCCCATCAGCCCATTTCCAGTCTTAGCCCCCCATAGCCAATTACCAGTCCTAACCCCCCCATCAGCCCATTTCCAGTCAGCCCCCCCATAGCCCATTACCAGTCCTAGCCCCCCCCATCAGCCCACTTCCAGTCTTAGCCCCCCCCATAGCCAATTACCAGTCCTAACCCCCCCATCAGCCCATTTCCAGTCAGCCCCCCCATAGCCCATTACAAGCCCTAACCCCCCCCATCATCCCACTTCCAGTCTTAGCACCCCCCCCAATGGCCCATTACTAGTCCTAACCCTCCCCTATCAGCCCACTTCCAGTCTTGGCCTCCCCCCCATTACCAGTCCTAAACCCCCTTCCGCCCTATCAACCCAAATTTAAAAAAAAACAACCCAGCTGCTTCTGCCGCGGCAGCATCAAGAGTGCCGCGGCAGTATCAAGAGTGCCGCCGCCGCCGCGGGGCCCCCCCGGCAGAGCCTCCCTGCATCGCAGCCTATCCCCGAACGCGGGCTTCTTTCAGAGCCGCAAGAGTTTCCTTTCTCGCGGCTCTGTTAATCCGGCCGGGGCCCCGGCCGGATTAACAGAGCCACGAGAAAGGAAACTCTCACGGCTCTGGAAGAAGCCCGCGTTCGGGGATAGGCTGCGATGCAGGGAGGCGATCCAGGGAGGCTCTGCCGGGAGGGCCCCGCGGCGGCGGCGGCACTCTTGATGCTGCCGCGGCAGAAGCAGCTGGGTTGTTGTTTTTTTTTTAACTTGGGATGAAGAATGTTTTTTGCGCGGGGCCCCCTGAAACGCGGGGCCCTGTGCAAAAAACATTCTTGCCCCCTGCTAGACATCTGCAGACGTTGACTCGAGTATAAGCCGAGGGGGCCGTTTTTCAGCACAAAAAATGTGCTGAAAAACTCAGCTTATACTCGAGTATATACGGTAATAATTCTCAGGTGATGACAGAGGTGACTTACACTCAAACTAAAAGAATAGATGTTCTTGAATAGTTTCCATGTTATGTTTGCTAAGCCTTTGTTGTAACTCAATGGAGGGGAAATGCAGTGATGTCAAAAGTATGAGGTGGATCCACTAGGTGGAGGAAGAGTGTTTCAAACTGTATCTATTCTTAGGAACCATAAGAGAGGGGGAACCATAAGTTCTGGCATACAGTTGTATGGGGGGGGCAACCAAACAGGAAGCAGTAAGGCCAGGCACTTCCCTGAGCACAAACTATAACCTACCTATGTTCTGTTTAAAATAATAATAATTGCAAGACATTCTCCTCCCCAGCAACCTTCTCGCGCATGCATATACAGATCATCCAGAGCTCTGAGGGAGCATAAGAACATAAGATATGCCATACAGTGTCAGCATGTTTCTCAGGGGAAATTCCCTATTGCTCACTCAAAGCATCTTTCATGAAAGCCCCTTCATGAATCATCAGAATATCTCTCACGAGCACTATGGCAGTAGTGATGGTGGGAGTGATAGAGTGTGCCCTTCAGGTGAAAACAGAGTGTAGTTATAGGTTGTAGTTAGCGTTGCCAACTGGCTCCAGGTGCGCCCGACAAGCTTGATCCAGTCCTGGGTCTATCCCATTGCATGCAGGGACATGTAGTTCTGATTTCTCCATTGCACTCCATAAGAAAAGCAAGACTACATGTCCCTGCATGCAATGAGGTAAACCCAGGACTGGATCAAGCCTGTCGGGTGCATCTGGAGCCAGTTGGTAACCCTAGTTGTAGTGGACCTGTTCATGGATCCAGTGCAGCAGAAGGCAGAGCAATTTTGGACTTTACAAACATTCCAGCTTCAAGGCAGAGAGTCTGCTACTAAACGTCTAAGACAACCCTATCTACCTTATCCGAGTTGTTCACCTCCAACCACCTTATTACATTCAGAATATTGAGTACTCCCTCCTCAATGACCCAAAACATCATTCTAGGTTATATGTTATCATTCCTGTCAGTTTGCTTATCGGTCAGGGTAGATTGCCTAGGTACGAAGACTTTTATTACGGAGTTTGTTCTGTATACAAGATGGATCATTCCACATAATTTTCTTACCTCAGAGCTCATTCTCTGTGTGCAGATATTTTTATGACAGTTGTTTTTCATGAAGCCTATGAAAAATTACATCTCACTTTGTGCATTGAGCTTCTATGAAAGTAGGTATTTAATAAAAGGACTATATACAGAATTAAATACAAATAATTGTCCTGATTAAACTGGGAACAGTCCTGCCTTTGCAGACCAGTTTGCGAAAGTTACACTGGATAGGCTCTTCTCTTACCCTTTCCCCAGTACTTGGCACCAGTCCTTCACCTCTTCTCCAATACTTGGCACCAGAAGTAAGATCTTTTCCAGTCCATCTCTTGAAGTCAACGGACACAGCAGGAACCTGAAAAGAGAAACAATCATGGTTTGTTTCCATTAAAGAAGCCGACTTCTGAGAACCGCTAATGATGCTTCAGAAGGCCGTGAGATGGAAGAAAAACAGCGAGAGGTTATCCAGAGGTCTTGACATGGCTGATGGGTATTTGACAGAAACGTTTTGGCTGTAACTTCAGATGCCTTTTGAGGATCTCAGATCCAGCACTTTCTGCTGAAGGCAAGGTGTCTCAGATTCCTTCACTAAATCTTGCTTCAGTCAGGTGTTCTGTGCCTTGGCTCTGTGGGGGAGATTTTCAGAACAACACTAGCAGACCATGTTTTGTGGCTGTGACTGAAAATAGGCCAAACTTTGGCTGATGGATTTAAGCCTGCAATTGTTTCACTCAGTTTTGGCCACTGGTCAGGTGGCTAGCACTGAAATTAAGCACTAGGGCCCCAATCTTAAAGTTTCCAGATGTCCCCAATTTTCAGGGATTTCCCAGATTTTAGAGCTCTGTCCCTAACTCTCACCTGTTTGGCAACCTCCTGTCCCCGATTCCAGCACTGTGGACAGAGGAAGTGGAAAAAAAATATTTTCAATTTACAGATTTGAATATGTCAGTTTTTAGAATTTACATTCATTATCTTTATACTGTCGTAGTATGGGAGAAATGCATCATTGTTTCTATTTCATTATGGGGAGGGGGCAGAATAATGACTCCTCTTCCCTCTTCTACACATTGTTGCTCAAACCTGGAACTAAGGTGTCCCTTCTCCTCTCCCCCTTTCATATAGTGTCCCAGATTTGCCTGAAAAAAATCTGGCAACCTTACACAATATTCAAAAGAGTCAGGTGGTTAACAGGATCTGCTAACTGCATAAACCCAACTGAGCAGCGCCAGCACTAACTGGTAAGCTAGATAAGCATGGCAGGGGGTGCCGGTAGTAAGGTGCGCTGAAGCTGCAGCTGCGGGACAAAGGAGAAAAGCAATGGTGTCTGTATCGCAGGCACACAAAAGTACTGCTAGCCTCGATCATGGCTTTCTGCGGGAGAAGCTGTTCCTGTGGGCTGAAGAGGTGAAGAAGCTGCAGTCCACAACCAGCAGTGATGTGTGGGTTCGTGGGAGGAGCCTGTTCCCACGGGCCAAAGGGATCACGGCCAGAAGTTTATTGTGAACCCGCAAGACCAGCTGCTTTCTCAGACCAAACAGGTGAAGAAGACGATCAGAGCCAGCAGTTGTGCCTGTGCCGTGGGAGCAGCCTGTCCAGCAGCACACAAAAGTACTGCTGACCCCGACTGCAGCTTTCTTTTGCTCTTTGGCCCATGGGGGCAGCCTGTCCAGTAGACTGAAAAAGAAAAGAGAGCTTCAGTCACAGCCAGCAGTACTTTTGTGGGCCTGTGGGCCAGGCTGCTGCCATGGACCGAACAAGTAATTGAAGCCAGCAGTGGTGCCTGTCAGGGTCGACCCTAGGTATATTGCCCACACACACAGCTCCACACCACATAGGCCCCGCAAGCTGCTGATTTTATCTGCTCAGTACTCTGGAAGTAATGTGATCTATTACAGCTCCCCTTCATCCCTATGCAAACCTCATCCACCAGCTGACATAGTAGCTCTTGCTACAAACCACGGCCTCCCATTGTGGCTGACAGACTTTAGAGTCAGTCCCGGGACCGTGGAAGCAGCCGGCGGCCAGCAGCACATTGCTCCCTCGGCTCTAGCCTCTGCATCTAACCTGATCGCTGTCTCTGCCGTGGCGGCACTCAAGGGCTGGCCCGAAGCAGACCACAGCCTTTGCCGATCTCAGCCTGAATGGTAGCAGAGCTTATTTTCATTTCCCCCTCTCCTTTGAAACCCTGATCATCGTGGCTCTGCCCAGCATACTTGTATTTTGTTTGTCCTGGAACCAAAAAATACCACTGGGGTCCACAGCCAGCACCCATTCCCCCAATGGAGGCCCTTTGTAGACTGTCCAGCGAGGTAAAAACAATTTATTTTTATGGCTCCACCTTTATTACTTGGTTGCACTAATATTTTGAAAACATCTCTTTAAAAGTATTGGACCTGCTATTCACTTGGGCAGGCTATGCGCCGCTACAGTGCATAGCCATGCCAGCTGACCTTTAACCCAGGATATTCGATGCCGGGGTCATATGTGGTCCCGGCATTGAATATCCAGGGATCGCCACACATGCTGGAAGCTGAGTAGCTAACCGGGCAGCAGTGATATTGCATGCTGCCTGGTTATCTCCTGTGCTTAAAAGATAGGCACATTTTTTTCTCGCCTATCTTGTTGGTGAAGGTCACTAACCGGGCAGCATGTAATATCACTGCTGCCTGGTTATTGATCGTCTCCACCTCCGCTTCTCCCCAGAATGCCCCTGGCACTCCCTGATGCTAAGCAGTCAGTATCGGGGTGTGTAAGGGCATTAATCAGGGATATTCAGCGGCACTAACCGTGTTAATGCCATTGAATATCCCTCTCAGCAGCAGTTACATGGTTTACAGGGCTGTAAACTATGTAACTGCCCTTCGAATACTGGGCCCATTTTAGCTATTGTAGAAGAAAATATTTCATATTTCTTTTATCTCAGTTTTTCCAGAGTTTCTCATTTTTCTACTTTTAACTGATGGAAAATAAAATGTTCAACATTTTTTCCCAAAATTTTCCAGGTCTTCACATCTCTTGGAGGCTGGGGGATGAGAAATGGATGACTCAAAGGGGTCCTTTTAATAAAGGGTGCTTTGGTGTTACACCTAACATGACCATAACACTCAAAACCGTGACATGTTAGGTGCAACATCATCACATTAACTGTCAGAGAGTGTGGAAAGCATGATCCCAGCATTTGTGTTTCCTTACCATTCCCCCTAGATGTATCCCATGTCTACAGCTACTACTATGATGTCTGTCTTGACTAGATTGTAAGCTCTGATGAGCAGGGACCATCTTTTACATGTGTCTGTGCAGTGCTGTGTACATCTTGTAGTGCTATACAAATGTTCCGTAGTAGTAATGGTAGTAGTAGTAGCAGTGCATTCTGCCTTAACTTGGCTTAAAATTAGGGTGGGTGCCCTTACCTCCAGCTAAGTGCAGCTGTGCTTATGGCTTGCATTGCAGTTAGCGTGGGGCATGCTGGCTGCAAGGTGCTCACCCCATTCACTTACCATCCTAACGTGCACAACACAGTTACCATGGAAATCAGATCCTGCTAACTGTATTGGCCCCATGCTAGCAGTTACCATGGTCACAGCATGGGGCTAGCGTGTGCTGTAACTCACACTAACTGCTTAGCACACTTTCGTAAAAGGGTCCCAAAGTTGAGGTGATCTCGGGCCAGTCATGAATTTCGCATGTCCAAATAGAAAATTCTGAGCTGAGTGTTACAAAATGAATGTGCAAATCTGTAAAAATTGAATAGAATTTTTTATAGAATTAGAATTTTCTTCTAGGTAAACATGGGTTTAAAATAAAGGACCCTGAAGGGGGCGCTAAAGAGTGTGATGGCTGCAGCGTCTTTTCACTAAAGCTCCACCTTAATTTTTGGACTTCCTTGAATCCTGACATTTCACAGCACTGATTTGGCTCTCTGGCTCTATACAGGCTATTCTAGGCATTACAAATTTCTATTGTCAGTTTGTGATCACTTATTCTCCAGGACCAAGCAGGAAGTCAGTCCTCATATATGGGTGATGTCGGCGCCGACGAAGCCCTCGTGCGGAGCATTTCCACAGCTTTCAAAGAAAGCCTTTGGGAATGCAGCGCGCATACGCGGTCCCCTTCCCGCCCAAGGGTGCCATCTTGCTCAGTCTTTTTTTTTCCGCAGAGCCCAACAGACGTAGTTCGTGTCACCCGGTAAAAGTTGATTTTTTTCTGCGATTTTTCACGTCTCTTTGTCCGGTTCAACGCCGGTTCCCCATTCTGCCTCGGCTCAGTACACTGGTATCGAGTCCGGAACTTCTTTTTCGTCCTTTGTGACTAGCGTTCGCGCTTTTTCTGTTATTTTCACTGGCAGCTCTGTCTTTTGACCTTGCAGGGGCCCTTTTTCCCCTGATGGCTGCCAGTGGGTTAAAAAAATGTGATCGGTGTAAGAAACTTATGTCTCTCACCGATACACATGACTGCTGCCTCCGATGCCTCGGGCCCGACCATGACCCGCTGGTCTGTGGCCCGTGCAGCAAGATGTCGTCGAAGGTGCTTCGGAGCCATCAGCATCAACGTGAAACAATTTTTTCAGAGTCCACATCCGGCCGGGCCCAGACTTCATCAGATGTCTCGACGTCTCGGGAGTCCGACCTCGAACGCCGTCGTGGGTCCTCTGAGAGGGGGTCTCCCGCCCGGAAGCACAAAAGGAAGAAGAAGCTCGTGAGGGCGGCGTCAGTGGAGGCACCTGGGTCCTCGATGGCCATGTCGCCTAGCCCTGACCGCCGTCCCGGGCTCTTGGAGTCGGAGAGGCCATCCAAACTACCTCGCCTGGAGCCGGAGTCCCCGAGTCATGTAAGTTCTGTTGTCCTCATTGACTCTCCTCTGGGAGAACCGATGTCGAGCCTGATGCCATCGGGGCCCGAGTTGGGGGCTGATGAGTCTCCTGAGCTCGGACTCAAGCTGACAGCCCTGGAGAGCAGCCTGGCTGCCTTCATGGAGAAGCAGCGGATACTGATCGTTGGTCTGACCGGTGCATCTGCCCCGACCACCGGGACCTCGATGTCCAAGTCGACCCCGGAGGCCGATCCGATCCTCGACTGCATCAAGTCTAGAGTCGATTCTCGGCCAAGGTCTCCCTTGACCTCCCGTGTGGGCCGAGGTCGTCAACGCCGGTGCCCTCGGTGTCGGGGCAGGTGGCATCGAGGCCCACCCAGCTGGAGCCACTCGACTCCTTCTCGGAGTGATCGGCATGGGAGACGGAGGACGAGGAATCCCCTGACACCTTCCAGACCCAGTGCTTCCCATCGGACTCCCCGGAGTCCGAGCCTCAGAGACGGTCCCTCCCGGAGGATACCTGGTTCTCGGATTTCGTCAGGGACATGACCAAGGCTTTGGCATTCCCTGCGGATGCCGAGGAGGGGCCTCGAGCCGAGGAGCTCGATGCCCTCCAGTATGATTTTCCTCCGAAGGAAGCCTTTACCGTACCGGTTCCTCCGATGCTGGAATGGCTGCTCTTCCGTATGTGGGAGGCACCGGCCTCGGCGCAGGTTCTTAGCAAGCGGGTCGATTCCATTTATCGAGTCTGTAAGAGACCTGGGTTCCAAAAGGCGCAGCTACCGCACAACTCCATAGTTGTGGAATTGGCCATGCACAGGCTGAAAAGTCAAAAGATGCACCCCTTGGTGCCTCCCGGCCAGGAGGCCCAGAACCTGGATGCCCTCGGTAGAAAGTGCTTCCAGGGCTCTATGCTGTCTTGCCGTGTCCAGACGCGGCATGTACTTATGGGACCTGGCAAAGGAGATTGCCGGGTTCTCGGCCGGCCTCGCCGAGGAACCCTTGCAGAAATTCAAAGCTTTGTCTTCAGGGATCCGAGAATGCTCGAAGTTTATATCTCGAGCAGCCTATGACGGCTTCGAGGCTTCAGCCTGGGTAGCAGCGGCCAGCTTCAGTGCACGCCGTCAGGTCTGGCTACAGTCGTCGGACCTGGAGTCATGGGTACAGGATAAGTTGGTCAATGTCCCATGCTGAGATGATTAACTATTCGGCAAGCCCATGACTGAAAAGGCTGCAGAAATCAAGACAGAGACTCTCACCAGGACAAGACTGTCCAGAAAGACTTCTGCCCTTTCTCAAAAAAAGAACGGCTCGGAAAAGAAGCCCTTTTTCCCAAGGAAGGGTGCTGCCTACAAAACCTACCCTCAATATCAGGCCTCTCCAGCTCCCCAACAGGGCCAGCAGGCCAAAGGGCAAGGGCATGGGCCCCGTAGGCAGAAAACCCCAAGCCTCCAGCTCCGGCTCCTGCTCAGCAGGTAGGGGGTTTTTGACTCCCACAGCATTGCCTCTCCTCCGCCGGTGGCTCCACTCAGCACAGGAGGCCAGCTGACCCTGTACGCATACCGGTGGCCAGCCATCACAGGGGATACCTGGGTACTGAGCATAGTCCAAAAGGGCTATATGCTCCATTTCCACCAGCTACCCCCTTCCTACTATCCAGGGGAGCCTCCAAGACTCCCTCTACACAGTAACCTCCTCCTTCAGGAGTTGGCAAGTCTTCTAAAGGAACAGGCGGTGGAACCGGTGCCCCACCACCTGAAAGGGCAAGGCTTCTACTCCAGGTACTTCCTAGTACCAAAGAGAACAGGAGGCCTCAGACCTATCCTAGACTTGCGAAATCTGAACAAGTTTCTAGAGAAGGAAAAGTTCAAGATGCTTACCCTTGGGATACTGCTGCCCTACCTCCAGCAGGAAGATTGGCTATGCTCCTTAGACCTAAAGGATGCTTATACTCACATCCTTATTCATCCAGACCACAGACAATACCTCAGATTTGTGGTGGGAGGAAACCACTTTCAGTACAGGGTACTTCCCTTTGGCCTAACCTCTGCCTCCAGAGTTTTCACCAAATGCCTGGCGGTGGTGGCAGCTTTTCTCAGGAATCAGGTGATTTTTGTCTTCCCATACCTGGATGACTGGCTAATTAGGGGCCAGTCTCTCCAGGAGGCCCAACAGGTCACTCTTCGCACTGTCTCTCTTCTTCAGCATCTGGGCTTTGTCATAAACTACACAAAGTCCACTTTGCTCCCCTCTCAGAACCTAGAGTTTATAGGGGCCAGGTTGGACACCCTTCAGGGAAGAGCTTACTTGCCCGAGGACAGGGCCCACAGACTTATGGACTTGGCCAACCAGTTCCAAAGCAGTTCTCATGTTTCCGCCAGGCACTATCTACAGCTCTTGGGCCACATGGCATCCATGGTACATGTGACCCTGAATGCCCATCTGCACATGCGGGATGCTCAATGGTGCCTCAGAGATCAGTGGACACAAGCCACCGGCGACCTCCGAGACAGAGTAAAGGTGTCCAGATGACTTCTGAACTCCATACAGTGGTGGCTACATCTGCCAAACCTTCTCAGGGGTGTACCTTTTCAGGCTCCAGCACACACAAGGGTGCTGACGACAGATGCTTCCTTAAAGGGCTGGGGTGCACATTGCCAGGGCATGTGCACTCAAGGCCTGTGGTCCCCTCGGGAGGCCACACAGCAGATCCTTTTAGAGCTGCGAGCAATCCACTTAGCTCTGCAAACCTTCTGCCATGCTCTCTCTCAACAGTCTTTCCTAGTTCAGACGGACAATCAGGTGGCAATGTTCTACAAGAACAAACAAGGGGGCACAGGGTCTAGGCCCCTATGTCAGGAGGCACTGGACCTTTGCTCTTTTGCAGTCCGACAAGGCATGTTTCTCAAAGCAGTTTATCCACCTGGTCAGGAGAACTTCCTAGCAGACAAGCTAAGCAGGATTCTCCAGCCTCACTAATGGCAGTTGAATCCATTGGTGGTCCAGCAGATCTTCCTCCGCTGGGGACTTCCATCCATCGATCTCTTTGCAAGTCCACTAAACTGTCAGCTGCCCAGATTTTGCTTCAGACAGCCGCATCCCATGAGGATGACAGCAGATGCTTTTCTAATCTCTTGGTCTACGGGCCTCTTGTATGCGTTTCCTCCCATGCCCCTGGTGGCCCAAACTCTGTTCAAGATCCTCCAGGAAAGGCCTCGGTGATTCTGGTAGCCCCCAGATGGCCGAGGCAGCCGTGGTTTCCACTTCTTCTACAGTTGGCGGTGGAAGCTCCGTTCCCTCTGGGGCTGCAACATGATCTCCTGTCTCAAGAGCAGGGCTCCCTTCTGCACCCCAACCTCAGGTCCCTCAATCTGATGGCCTGGCTGCTCAAAGGATAGTGCTAGCTCCCTTACTTCTACCTAAGGAGGTTGAGGAGGTGGTCTTGGCCTCTAGGAGGCAGTCCACCAGAAAGTCCTATGCCCTCAAGTGACGTAGGTTTACGGTATGATGTGCTCAGTGCAATGAAGATCCTTTCTCGTGCCTTGTGCCAGTAGTACTGCAGTAACTATTTCACCTTTCAGACCTAGGCCTTAAGTCTAACTCTGTTCGGGTCCACCTCAGTGCTTTGTCAGTGCACCACTCACCTGTGGAAGGGCAGTCTCTGTCGGTTCACCCCTTGGTGTCCAGATTTCTCAGAGGTCTGCTTCTACTCAAGCCTCCAGTTCGTCCACCGGCGACTAAGTGGGATTTGAACGTGGTCTTGCAGCAACTTACTCGCCCACCGTTTGAGCCGATGGCTACTTGCCATTTGCGCTTCCTCTCTTGGAAAGCGCTCTTCCTGGTGGCTCTTACCTCGGCCAGATGTTTGAGTGAACTACAAGCTCTGGTTTCTGATAGACCGTACACGCGGTTCTATAGGAACAGGATGGTCCTACGGACCCATCCCAAGTTCCTCCCAAAAGTGGTCTCCTCTTTCCACCTCATTCAGGACGTGGTTCTTCCGACCTTTTTTCCCAGGCCACATGCCAGCCGGGCTGAAACAGTCTTGCATACCCTGGACTGTAAAAGGGCGTTGTCCTTTTACACAGAACATACGCGGGAGCATCAAAGGGCTACTCAGCTCTCCGTCTCGTTTGACCTAATAGAATGGGGTTACCTGTCTCCAAGCATACATTGTCCACTTGGGTAGCAGATTGCATCACCTGGGCATACAGGGCAGCCGACCTCCCCTTGCAGGGTCGGGTCACGGCCCACCGTGTCAGGGCAAAAGCCGCGTCAGTAGCTCATCTCCGCTCTGTTCCGTTGGCAGACATCTGCCAGGCCGCAACTTGGTCTTCAAGCCAGACTTTTGCAGCCCATTACTGCCTGGAGAGAGAGTCCTGGCAGGACAGTGTTTTCGGCCAGATGGTACTCTGTAATCTCTTTGAGGTTTAGGCAACTCCTACCCTCCGGCCCTTTGTGTTGGGCTACCATACGGGGTGTGTCCTCAGAGAAAATTCTTATCATGGATACTGAGGCTCTTGAGAGGGAGCCATTTTTTCAGCTCTGGGTTCAGGGTAGCCTAGAGCTGGGGAGTCCCATATGTGAGGACTGCCTTCCTGCTTGGTCCTGGAGAAAGCGTAGTTACTCACCTGTAACAGGTGTTCTCCAGGAGCAGCAGGAATCAATCCTCATGACCCTCCCTCCTCCCCTGGAGTTGCAGTCCTATCCTTCATTTTGATTTTTGCTGTCTTTTAACTATGTCATCAGACTAAGATGGCACCCTTGGGTGGGAAGAGGACCGTGCCTGCGTGCTGCATTCCCAAAGGCTTTCTTTGAAAGCTAGGGAAATGCTCCGCACAAGATCTCCGTTGGCGCCGACGTCACCCATATGTGAGGACTGATTCCTGTTGCTCCTGGAGAACACCTGTTTCAGATGAGTAACTATGCTTTCTGCACTTGTTAAGAGTCTATCAATGTGATCTAGTCTAGCAATGTGATTGAGACTAGGTGTACTGTTAGCATGGAGTTTCTAGGTAGGGATCTGGCTTGCTCTGTTTTTCTAGTAGGTTTATGGATTTTCCAGGGCCCACGCCAGTATTTATGGTGCTGCCCTTTTCTAGGTAGAATCCTTGTTGTATAAATCTTGGAAGTTAGTGCTGTTGTGGAATGATAGATTTAAGGCAATTTCTCCAATTCGTTCATTATGTGGCCCCTAATCTTTCTACTTTTTGAAAGAGTAAACAACTGATCTACATTTACCCATTCCACTCCATTCATTATTTTATAGACCGCTATCATATCTCCCCTCAGCTGTTTTTTTTCCAAGTTGAAGAGCCCTAACCTTTTAAGCCTTTCCTCATAGGGGTATCCTTCCATCCCCTTTATGGATAGAATAAAATGATTAGTGGTCTTCACTATAAAGCATATGAGGACAGACTGAAGGATCTTAATATGTACACCTTAGAGGAAAGGCGGGATAGAGGTGATATGATTGAGATGTTTAAATACCTCTGTGGCATAAATGTTCAGGGAGAGAGCCTCTTTCAATTTAAAGCAAGTTCTGCTACGAGGGGACATGGGATGAGGGTGAAGGGAGATAGATTCAGGAGTGATATGCGGAAATATTTCTTTACGGAAAGAGTAGTGGATCCATGGAATAGTCTCCCAGTGGAGGTGGTAGAGATGAGGACAGTAACTGAATTCAAAAAAGCATGGGACAAACACAGAGGATCTCTAAAGGTAAAAAGGGGACTGTTGTAGTTGTTGATATGGAAGGACAGACTAGATAGGCCATGTGGTCTCTTTCTGTCATCATATTTCTATGTTTCTGTTTCTATTTTCAGATGCATTTGCCCCTTCACTGTAGTTTTCTTGTTACAATATTTGATTTGAAGGAGATGTACTAGCATCTTCTGAACAGAGTTCTTGAAGGAGTTTTTGGAAAGGGGGCGGTGGTGGTGCAGCCTACCATTAATAGTAATGAGGAAGGAGCGGTGCTGATCTGAAGGTTGCAGCGGGACGCGAGACACCCTAGCACCGGCCCTGCCACTGAGTCCAGTATTCAGCAGCACTAACCGGCCAGTGTTGCTAAATATCCCCAAAGACCCCCTTGGCACAATCTGGATAGTACCAGGGCAGCCTGTGGGCAGGGCTGGGATAGTCTTGGTAGGGCAGCCCTCAGAGTTGGTTCAAGAAGGTGGTGCCATGGGCAAACCTTAAGCCTTATGCTGCCTAGCTGTCAGAATCAATTGTTTAATTTTGAAAGCTCTGCTCTTTGCCACCCCCAGAAGCTGCTGCCCTAGGCAATCTCCTAGTTTGCTTAATTGTTGGGCTGGCCCTGGGTCCTGGCATCTATCCAGTCAGCAGCAATTTCCTGCCTGCTAACCGGATAGGTAACCGCATAAAGTTAGGACAAGTCAATGGCTATTCTAACTTTACACGCTTTTGCCATCCAATTAGCAGCTGAACATTGCTGCTGATGAGATAGCAATGGATGTTGGTGGCAAAACTGGATTTTCAGCACCGGTGGATATCCAATGTCCAGTATTGAATATCTGGATTCACTTTTTCCACAGTGGTCAAATGCTTTATAAGTGTTGACTGCTGTAGGCTGAATGTCAAACGCAGAATCCTAAATTCCATCCCCTGACCTAGAGGGCTAAAAGTTTTTAACAACATTTACTTTAGCCAGTTAATTCTGGAAGTTCTCCAGCTAAACCCTATGAAAATACAACCCTGTGGTTCTGATGTTGGGTAGATGATTTCCTCTGCCTGTGCCTGGATCCACCATTGACTTTCTGTGTGAACTTTATTATTTCCCTTTCATCTTCCTGTGCTTCATGGCACTCTGGGTCCTTCACACCACAAAAAGCAGAGCATACCAACCTTGGCAGGATCCAAAATTTATAAAGTATAAATTACAGGGCACTGTGCTGGGGAAAGTCACACTACAGGGCACTGTACTAGGGAAAGTCAATTCTCCGGGAAGAAGCAGGAAGTCAGTCCTCACATACGGGTGATGTTGGCACCAACAAGAACCTGGCCAGAGCCATCCGTGAATGCTCAAGTTCATGACTCGAGCAACTTATGATGGCTTTGAGTCGACAACTAGATTAGCTGCGGCGTGCATTGGTGCCTGGTGCCAAGTTTGACTACAGTCTTTCGACCTCAAACAATGGGTTCAGCACAAATTGCTCGATGTCCCATTCCAAGGGAAGTACCATTTTGGCAAACCCATGATGGAGATGGCCGCCAAGTTGGAGACCAAGCTTATGACGTGGACTAGGCTCTCCAAAAATATTGCTACCCTCCACCGATGAGAGGCCTCAGATAAAAGCCCTTTTACCTAAGGAAAGGGGCTGCTTACAAAAACTACCCACATTTTCAAGCCTCCCCTGCAAGGTCAGCAGGCTAAGGGACATGGGCAAGGCCCTCATAAGCAGAAGGCTCCCAAGCCCCAGGTGTCATCTCCGGTCCAAACTAGGAGGAGCTTTTGACTCCTTAGGCATAGCATCTCTACCCCAAGGAGGACAGCAGCCCACAGGGAGATGTCTGATCCACTATGCCCACAGTTGACCAGCCATAACCACCGATTCCTGGGCACTCCAGCTGGTCAGGGAGGGCTATCTTCTCCACCTGGCACAGACACCTCCTCCTTTCTTCCTGGGAGACCCCTCCAGGACTCCCCTTCACTGGGACCTCTTACTGCAGGAACTTGCAGGCCTTCTCATGAACAAGACGGTGGAACCAGTACCCCAGGATCTCAGGGGCAAAGGGTTCTACTCCAGGTATTTCTTCATGCCAAAAAGGACAGTGTGCCTAAGGCTTATCCTAGACCTGCGGAACCTGAACAAGTTCCTGTTGAGGGAGAAGTTCAAGATGCTCTCCCTTGGAACTTTACTGCCTTACCTCCAGCAGGGAGATTGGCTATGCTTCTTGGATCTGAAGGATGCTTATACTCACATCCTCATTCACCCCAGCCACAGACAGAATCTTCGCTTCATTGTGGGTTGGGGGGGGGGGGGAGACCACTACCAGTACAGGATACTACCCTTCGGCCTGGCATCTGCCCCCAAGGTCTTCACCAAATGCCTGTCAGTAGTGGCTGCCTGCCTGTGTCTCCAAGGGTTATTTGTCTTCCCCTAGCTGGACAAGTGACTTATAAAAAGAGGCACAACCACCGAGGTGCAGCAAGTTATTGCATGCACCAACCACATTCTACAACATCTGGGGTTCATGATTAACCACCCCAAGTCCCTCCTCCTCCAAACACAATGTCTGGAGTTCATAGGGGCAAAGCTGGATGCTGTTAAGGCAAAGGCCTTCCTCCTCCTGGATCAGGCCAACCATCTCAGGGAATTGGCCACAGACATGCAACACCGTCTCTCGGTGTTGGCTCGGCTTTTGCTGTGCCTACTTGGCCACATGCCTCCAAGGTCAGTGTCACCCCAGCCACCCATCTGCACATGAGGGTTGCCTGGTGGTGCCTTTGAGAGCAGTGGACACAGGCCATGACGCGTCTCCCAGTGACCCACCAGTTGGCAAATTCCCTGACATGGTGGCAAAATCTGCAGCACCTTCAGGCAGGGATACCCTTCCAAGCCCCAAGTCCTCTAAGGGTCCTCACAACGGACACCTCCCTGCTAGGATGGGGAGCCCACTGTGAGAAACTTTGCACCGAGGACAGCTGGTCACAAGCCGAAGACAACCAGCAAATCAACCTTCTGTAGCTTCGGGCAATATATCTAGCCCTCCAAGCTTTTTGCCACCATCTGAGGCACCAGCTGGTGCTGATCCAAATGGACAACCAAGTGGCAATGTTCTAAATGAACAAGCAAGGGGGCATGGGGCCTCACACCCTTTGCTGCAAGGCGATGACACACTAAACTCCTACGCAATGCCCTGGCAGAAAACAGAACAGAGTCCTCCAATCGCACGAGTGGCAGCTGGACCCCAGAGTGGCCACTTGGCTCTTCTGACTCTGGGGTACCCCCAGGTGGACCTTTTCACCAGCCCGGACAACTATCAGTTGCCCCGCTTCTGCGGCGTTTTCAAGAGCGGGCTGAAGGAAGTTTGAAAGTATTCATGTTGCTTGTATGCAATTGAAATAAGACATGTGCAGCATCGTTTATATTTCTTCGAAATAACAGTGAATATAGATCCCCTGAAGAAACGATAGTGAAACGCAACGGGGGCTCCTAAGGAAGGCGTTGGGATCAGAGAGCGTGATGGGAGTGTACTGAAGAATATTTCAATATAAGTTAAGTGTTCGTTGAAATTTGAAGATAACATCAATAGAGTTAAGATTAAAGCTTATATGTCACTTATTTCGCTGAAGGTCGTCGATGCTAATAGGCACTGGTATTAGACAAGTTATAAGTCTGAAAAAGAGTGCCAAAAAAGTCTGAGACCTTCAACGATAATAATAATGAAGATACAAGGTTCAGAATAACCACAAGGGACAGTAGAGGTTTTTTGTTCCGTGTAGATACAATTGAGCATTTGAGTTCAGTTTTGCATTGTTGATTGCTCAGAGAAAGACCAGGTTTTTACCGCTTCTGTTCCCATCAGTCCCACCTGGGCCGGGTAGTGCAGATGCATTCCTCATCCCATGGTCGAAGGCCTCATGTACGCAGTCCCACCCGTGCCATTGATTGCCAAGACTCTCTTCAATGCTCTTCGCGACAGAGCATTGCTGATCCTGGTAGCTTCACGGTGGCCCAGGCAGCCATGATTCCTGCTTCTCCTCCAACAGTGGAGGCACTGATCCCCCCCTGGGGAATTCCCTGGGGCTCTTGTCTCAAGAAGAGGGCTATCTCCTGCACCCCAATCTGGGGTCCCTATCACTGACAGCATGGCTGCTGAAAGAGTAACCTTAGCCCCTTTCAACCTCTCGGGGGAAGTAGAAGAGATCTTGCTGGCCTCCCATAAGACCTCCACCAGGAGAGCTTACGCCTTCAAATGGCACAAGTTCTCGGTGTGATGCACGGAGCAATGGGTGAACCCATTCTCCTGCCCAGTATAGCTGGTGCTACAGTACCTTCTTCATCTCTTGCAATCTGGGCTCAAATCAAACTCTGTCAGGGTTCATCTCAGTGCCCTGGTGGTGCACCACCACCTTGTTGAAGGCAAGCCCCTCTCGGTCCAGTCTCTGGTGACCCGCTTCCTGAGGGGGCTCCTGCTGTCAAAACCCCCCATCCACCCTCCAGCAATGGCGTGGGATCTCAATGTCGTGCTGGCACAGCTCACCTGCCTGCCCTTTGAACCCCTGGCTACCTGCCACCTCAGGTATCTCTCGTGGAAAGTTATGTTCCTGGTGGCGCTCACCTCCACTCGCAGGGTAAGTGAGCTCCAAGCCCTGGTGGCAGAAGCGCCATATATCAGATTCTACAAGAACATGGTCGTGCTATGCACGCACCCCAAATTTCTTCCAAAGGTGGTGTCTTCTTTTCACTTCAACCAGGTGGTGGTGCTATCCATCTTCTTCCCAAGACCTCACTCCAGCAGGGCGGAGACCGTCCTTCACACCTTGGACTGTAAGAGGGCCCTGTTCTTCTACATTCAACATACCCAGGTCCACCAAAAAGCTTCTCAGCTATTTGATTCCTATGACCTGTGGCGCAGCACCCTGTCTAGGCAGCTGCCTATAAAGAGCACTGCGTGCCAACTGTTCTTGTTAAACTGACTTATTACCAGAGCAAATGCTGCTGGGATTTTTTAGTTGTGGTTAATAAGCAGTCCGAGTAGTTTTAGGCAATTCACAGGAAATGTATTAATTTTCTTTTGTATCATCAGACTTTAGCAAAGTAAATCTTCTTTAGAACATGAACAAGGTATAACAGAAACAATAACACAGGTACACTAAAAAAAATTTTTTTTAAACTGCCTCTAATGTTTCGATTGATTTTTACGTTTTTTGGTGCGCTGAATCCAAATCTGGTAACCAATTTGCTCCATCACGTACAGATTATTTGCTACATTGGGTTAGCAGTTTGAGGCGAACGTTTCAGATTGAGTGCGATCGAGATAAAAGTTTCTTGGATGAATTCTTTATACTAATTGTTTAGTAGTTATTCAAATAAGAATAAAGAAAATTGTAACAAGGCAGCACATAAGAATAGAGTAATGTCAACAAAACACACTGTGATGGTAGCAAAATTGTCTGCACTTAAAACAGCCACATTCATGTGCACAAACATTGAGCATATAAGAGCGAGGTTAGACACAAAGCAAAGCAAAGAAATGTGCAAAAAATGTTGTACAGGTATGTATGTAAGAATAGAAAACGCAAACCGCACCATTGCAATACATGAAGACAAACACCCGATGGTGTGAAAATAAAATTCTAATAAATGAGATCCGACACTGTGGTAATAACTAGCAAATTTCTATTTCAAAGTTTAGTAAAAACACGATATTTGTCAACACAGTTTAGATTTTAAAGTCATTCTTGGGTCAATCAATCTCCTGGTGGGCCCGTTTCTTCTTCCCCCGAATGCTTCTCTTGGTGCGCTGCTTGGCGTATTTTTCATCTGGGGTTTCCCGCAGCAGCAACCAGCAGAAATCAGCCATCATAGTGGTGTTCCATCTTCCTTGGTACCTTCTCTCTGCGTCCTTGATGTCCTGGTGAAACCTTTCACCTTGTTCTTCACTGTACACCCCCAAGTTTTCGGGAAAGTAGTTCACATGGGAGTGCAAGAAATGGACTTTCAGGCTCATGTTACAGCCTTGTTCTTTGAAGGCATTGAGCATCCTGGAAACAATATCCTTATAGTTCTCATCCCGCCTGTTCCCCAAGAATTTGAGAACATCATCCTTGAAGGAATCCCAGGCTTCTTTTTCCTTCTCAGACATCGTTTCAGCGAATACTCCATCTGAAATGAGTTTCCTTATATCAGGGCCAACAAACACTCCTTCCTTTAGCTTTGCTTCAGAAAGTCGGGGGAACTTTGAGCAAAGATACCGAAAGCACTCACCATCTTTTGGAAGGGACTTGATGAATTGCTTAATGAGACCCAACTTAATGTGGAGAGGTGGTAATAGAATTTTATCACGAGGTACCAAGCTCTCATGAAGAACATTTTTCTCACCGGGTCTCAAATACTCCCGAATTGGCCAGTCTTTTTTCCCCCAGTGTAGGTCGCGGGCCCGGCTATCCCACAAGCAAAGGAAGCAGGGATATTTGGTGAAGCCGGATTGCTGCCCCAATAGCATGGATAGAATTTTAAAGTCTCCACAAATCATCCACTTATGCTCATCATAACGAATCTTCTGAAGAATCAGGGCCAAATTCTCGTATTTTTCTTGGAGAATAACAGAGTGAGCAATAGGAACTGAAGCGAATGTGTTGCCATTATGAAGAAGAACACCTTTTATGCTGTCTTTTGACGAATCAATGAACAGCCGCCATTCAGCAGGATCATACTTGAGTTTAAACTTTTCCATCACTCCGTATATATCGTTGCAAAATACCAAATCTTCCTCTTTGCTGAAATACTTCAAAAATTGTGTCTCGCGGATGCGGTACCAATAAAAAGTTGTTCCTGGTGACAATAGATTTTTCTGTTTAAGCTGAGAACCTAGCAGTTGGGCAGCATCTTTTGGGAGTCCTAAATCCTGGACTAAATCATTCAATTCAGCTTGAGAGAAAAGTTCAGGTTTCGGATCTGGTTCAGTTTCAAACTCGGAAGTACTGGACTCATCGGGAAAAGCCATCTGATGAGTCTCATAATGATCAGAACCGTCCACACAAATATGATCCAAAGATTTTGGTGGTTCAGGCACAGGTACTTCGTTGCTATGAGGCATAGGCCTAATTGCTGAGGGAAGGTTGGGGTAACTTATTACGTTCTTATTTTTTAAGTTGTATCCCTTCACAATGCAAGAGCAAAAATAGCAGTCACTGCTGTGGTCTCTTTGTTCACGCCACATCATAGGTATTCCGAAACGAAATGCTTGTTTTTTACCTTTCATCCATAAGCGTAGATCTTCCTCACATGTCTTGCACACTTTGTGAGGAGCCCACGGTTTGTCTTGATCGCCTAACTTCAAACCGAAATAGGCGAAATATACTTTTTTAATAAATGCAGAAATGTTCCTCTGCCGCTTTTTCATGGTATATTCCCCACAAATAAAACAAAAACTGTCCGGAGAGTTGACGCAACCTCTGGCTCTGTGAGCCATCACAAATACACAGCACTGCAAACTACTACTGTAGTGAACCACTTCGGAATAAAGCTGGATTACGACTGAGCAAACAAAAGGTAATAATGAACTTGCAAGAAACTGAAATTTGACAGGAACGTTCATGTCGCAACCACCGTGTTTGAGCGAGCGAACGAGGCGAGGCGAACAGGAAAGAACATGCGCCAGCGCAAGTACTGGATTTAGCCCCCCGCCTCCCAATTGTCCTGTTAATGTATAAAATGAATACAAAACACTCTAAACTATCATGAGGGAGTGTTTCTAGTTAGTTAACCATTACAACCTCTATTTTGGGCCAAGAAAATAAACTGCAGTCGGCTAAAAAGAAATTATGTGAATATTCCTTATATGGGTAAGAAATCTAATTTTGCAAGAAAACGTGACGTGATGGAACATTTTGGCTATTTTTCCTGGATTCAGCACCCCAAAATCTATAGGAATCAGTTGCAAAACTGGAGGCAGTTTTTTGGTAGTGTACCTGTGTAATGAACTCAAGTAGCTTTCTTCAGCATACAGGACTAATGCTTCAAACAGTGTTAAGCCAAACACTTTTGTAATCCTTTCCTTTTGCTTTCAGCATTCAAAAACCTCAGAGCATTTATCACAGTCCTGAATTTTCTCTTTGGCTAGCCATTCAGCTTTTCCCCTTATGAAACATAAGCTGTTGAGCAATCCATTAGAGACTCTGTATCCTGCTCCAATCCAGTTAACTTTATCTCCATGTCTTCAGTTTCACCCTGAAACAGCTCTGGATCTTTATTTGCACAATCAGGTTTCAATCGTTGCATTAACTTAAACATTTCATCCCAGGGATTCCCTTTTCTCCCTTCAGGCTTCTTATATGAGCTGCACAGCTTTGCACTTCTGGGCAAGATACTCACAGGTTTCTGCTGTCTTCCCTGGCTTCTAGGAACCGTTTTTCTCTCAGGCTTTCCAGAAGGATAAATCTCCCCTTCTGAATTCTCAGCAGCCTCGCTGCTATCTGAGCTGTATTCTACAATTCTCCCAGAGTTTGGGTTCCTACCTTCACAAGGGCTTGCAAACTCTGTACAGCTGTCTCTGGTAGAAGAGCTGCTGTTAGAATCCCTTCTGTGCTGAAGCTCAGACTTTCTCTGCCATTCTCCAGGGCTTCTGGTCAGACTCCTCAGTCTTTCTCTCCTAGACTGTCCAATCTGCCGGGACTCTCTTGGCTTTGGCTTCTTGCCTCTCTGCCGTGACTCCCGTGTCTGCCTTGTCCAAGACTCCCGTCTTGACTCTGCTCCTTCTGTTCCTTCCTCTGCTTCTCTCCCTACTCTCTCTCTCTCTCTGCCTTTGATCCTGAGAGCTTAAATGCTTTAGTGTGAGACCCGTTTCCTTGCCCCATCCCCCCAGGTGTTTCTCATTTGCACTCTGTGTTGCCATGGAGGCAGGGTGTGGTCTGTACTCAGCACTCTCAATCATGTGGCTTTGCTCTCTAGGTGCTGATTTAAATGAATGCCTGCCTGAGCCATGCTTTAGCTCAGAAGAAAAGGTTTTACAACCAGCCCTTTTCCTATGCTTGTCAGAAGCCTCATTACCACAGACCCCAGTCGTCTGGGCCAGGCAGTAACCAAGGAAACCCTGTCCACCTGCATGGCGGACTGTATTGCCCTTGTCTATGAGCAGGCTGGGCACACACTGGATTGGCTGGGTCACAGCACACAGTGTCATGGCCATTGCAGCCTCTGTGGCAAATTGCACTCCGTCCCGATGCTGGACATCTGCTGGGCTGCCACTTGGTCTTCAGTCCATACCTTTGCAGCTCATTACTGCCTGGAGAGGGAGTCCCAATGGGACAGCTCCTTCGGCCAAGCCATGCTCCGTAATCTTTTCGGGGTCTAGGCAATGTCTACCCTCTGACTCTTCTGTGTTCAGGCTACTGGAGCGTTGGTTCCCACTGGACACATGAATCCTACTGCAGTCTGCATCTGCAGACTCAATTGCTGCTGCTCACAGCTCCTCTTGAGGGCAACTATGTTTTTTCTCTATGGGCTTTTGGTAGCCTGTAACTAGGGAGTCCCATATGTGAGGACTGACTTCTTGCTTGTTCCCAGAGCAAGCGTAGTTACTCACCTGTAACAAGTGTTCTCCATGGACAGCAGGAATCAGTCCTCACAACCCTCCCTCCTCCCCTTGGAGTTGCTGTACAATTTTTGCTATCTTCTTTTTTCAACTATGTCATCTGACTGAGTAAGATGGCACCCTTGGCCGAGAAGGGGACCACGCATGCGTGGTGGCATCTCCCAAAGGCTTTATTTGAAAGCTGAGTAGATGCTTCCATGAGGGCTCCATCGGTGCCGACGTCACCCGTATGTGAGGACTGATTCCTCCTGTCTCCGGAGAACACCTATTATAGGTGAGTAACTACGCTTTATAGGACACTGTGCTGGGGAAAGTCACACTGCAGGACACTGTGCTGAGGAAAGTCACATTACAAGACACTGTGCTGGGAAAAGTCACACTGCAGGGCAATGTACTGGGGAAAGTCACATGGCAGGGCACTGTGCTGGGGAAAGTCACACTGCAGGGCAATGTACTGGGGAAAGTCACATGGCAGGGCACTGTGCTGTGGAGTCACACTGCAGGGCAATGTACTGGGGAAAGTCACACTGCAGGGCAATGTACTGTGGAGTCACACTGCAGGGCACTGTGCTGGGGAAAGTCGCACTGCAGGGCACTGTGCTGGGGAAAGTCACACTGCAGGGCAATGTACTGGGGAAAGTCACACTGCAGGGCAATGTACTGGGGAAAGTCACACTGCAGGGCACTGTGCTGGGGAGAGTCACATTGCAGAATACCATGCTGGAAAAGCTCAGATTGGCAGAGTACCAGTTCCCAATGTTGAGTTGCAATGATAGATGCTAGCACAGTGCTGCTGGCACATCCTGAGGGCACAAATTTTGGCACTGGTGTCCCTTTTTCAGCCCATCTGACTATAAATGGCAGGCTGCTCGGCCCTGGCAGGGTGATATAGAACACATATGGATGCCTAATACAAAAGTATGCAGGCACTTTGCAGACTGCATAAACCCTGCCAATTGTCCAGCACAAGCTGCCTGCGTGCCAATATCATCTGGTTATGCAGCTAATCCGACATGCAGACACTCACACAGTGTTAATGGTAACATAAACTGTGAGCGTTAGCTGCATTCCGACAACACATGAAAAACCTAAGTGATAAGATAGAGTGGAGTAGCCTAGTGGTTACAACAACTGCTTCAAACCCATACACTAAGAGTTCATTTCCCACTGACACTCTTTGTACCCCTAGATAAGTCACTTTACTCTCCATTCACCAGGAGTGAGCACTGACTTGATAGCACTAAAAAAAAAAGTCAAAGCATGTCCCTGGCTAGCTAAGACTCTGGTGGCTAGCTGGACAAATCTTCACAGTTAAATCCCCTGCTGGCTAAATTTTGTGTCAAGTCATAGCACTTACAAACTTTATCCAGATAAAATAAGGCTGTGCATGCTACAATATAAAAGGAAAAGGGACACTGCCATCTGGCACTCAAACGAACAGAGACTCAAAAAAAAGCTTAGAAAACTAAAACAAAAATGGCAACACACAAAGGAGACACAGGACAGAACCATATGCATGCTCAATCTACAATGATACTGTAACATGGTAAAGAAAGCTAAAAAGGATTACCATACAAACCTCATAATGACCTCACTAAATCACTCAAGGGAGTTATTCAATATGGATCAGTCTCTAATAAAGGACCCTGCCGACATCAAGAACATTGACACCCTTTGCCTTCAAACCTCCACAGGTTTCTTTCAAAGCAAATATACATAAATAAATACAAAGCAAACCATCCCCACTTGCCTCCTCCTACAGTCATTTCATCCACCCACAACAGAACAAATAGAAAGTACTATTCAGAGCTTCAACGCCACCACATCAGCATTCATCCATTCATCGCCATACACTTCCTGTAACTTGTCATAAGTCTCTTTGCACAAATCTCCAAGTTTCTGGCAGAATTTAATGCAAATTCACTCATTGTAAATCTGCAAACTGCTTTTACACACGTGATTAAAAAAAGTACAGGTGTGCTCCATCCGCGCTATACTCTGCACACGCAGAGCACATAACTAGGCCACTAAATGCTTAATAGCATTCTGGTGGATGTATTGTTATGTAGCTACACAACAAGTTTCGATACTTTTTGATTACACCTCATACATGGGCCCAGAGCTTGCTGAAGGTATCGGAGGGGTTCCTCTTCGATGGCTGCAGTGATTTGTAGGCCTGGTTGAAACATACAGAGGAGGCGGGGCTGGTCTTAAAGGAGCCAGAGGCCTTTTAACTGGCCATGAATCATATAAAAACCGGCCAGGCCAGCTGAAAATCGGCCAGGTGGCAACCCTATTCGACATAAAGAATTACTGCACAGTTTTCCAGTCCACTGTAGTCCTACACCTAGACTGCTACAATATAATTTATCAGGGCCTAGCAAAACAATCATTACATACTCTATACCTGGTACAGAACACAGCCGCCTGAAGTCCACACAGAGCTGAAAGATCAGAGCACATAACACTCATATTAAAGCAAACACACTGATTACCCATGGCAAGCTGCATCAAATACAAAGTCCTAATAACAACATGGTAATGGACCACCAACCCCTCAAGAGGCTGGCTCAAGATAAAGAGTCCAATGGCTGTATTATAAGGTGTTTTTTGAGTCTCCAACCCTACCAGTTTCGGGTCCATGATAGGACTGGTCGGACTCACCTGAACGCAGATTTAATTTCCTGTGTGGGAGTCTGGGGTGAGGCAGGCACTAACAGGGCATGGTTGATCTGAGGGGAAGGGTGTGTGATGGGGGTCTATAGAATGTTACCCATCTCTCTCCAAAGAGAGTATCAACAGTCCCCTTTAAGAGAGTCTGCAGCTCAGAGTTCAGGAATGAGAGAGTGTGGCTCACACGGAGAGGTTAAGAACCCAGCAGGCTGCAGGAGAGAGAGAAGCCCGTGGAGCCAGAAATCCTTCCAATGCAAGCCATGCAAAAGAGTTATTTATTTATTTGACATTTCTTCTATGCCACTTTTTCTGATACCAAAACGATTTACATTGAACTCAACTATAATATACATTGAACGAGCATATGTGGTAACATGAAAACAAATTTACATTGGGGTTATATGTTTAAATAGGGGAGGTGTTCAGATTAGATCATGGTAGTGGGTAGGAGGCATAACTTATTTAGATGTAGAGGTATAATGATACACTATGTATGATGGCATGGTTGAGGTGGGAGGGTCTACCTGACTGATCCAAAGGATTATTCGAAGAGGTGCATTTTTAATTTTTTCTGGTCATGGATGGTCCTTAAAGTAATTGGAAGTGAGTTCCTTAATGTAAGGCCGTAGAATGAGAATTCTCTTTGGCAAACTGTTTGGGAACTTTTTGTTTTCTGGGGTGGGATAGTGAGAAGATTTAAATGTTGTCGCTGTCATAGTCTTGTGTCTGAATTCTTCTGAATGAGTTCTGAGGTAGGAACTTAAACAAGGGCTAGAGGAAAGGCCAGGAGAATCAGCTTATGGAGGTTTAACAAGCTGGGACAGAAGTAAAGCTGATTTTGTTTTCCCTGAACTGCTCTCTAGCCTATGTTTTAAAGAAAACCCCTTCCCATCACCTGCCACACTACCACAGGCAGATAGACGCATAAATTCCCTTTATAAAGTAGGAGTAATTTATCTGCCTTTCTATCCCACAGGCTAGGCGGTGGGCTTATAAAGTAACCCTCCACATGTGGGTGCACAATTTCCACTTCCACTCCTAAAACGCACATTGCAAAAGTACATGCATACTTTCATGAAGCTAAAAATACATGAACACGGAGTCAGCAAATCTACCTTTGTTACTGCCTACTATATGAACACTGATCCTGACTTAGGAATTTTTCCCAGAGCTGGATTTTAAGCAAGGGGTGCCCAAAGGCAACTGAGGGTTTGTTCTCCCTGAATGGTCGTTCCAGAGTTTCCCTCACATTTGCCTCTTCAGCAGTGGTAGGTTTCAAGCAGAAGGAGCAACTCCTAAAGTGGAACTCAATGGAGGGCATGTGAGCCCTCCTGCTCTGATAAGGCCCTGAGACGTTCCCTTCATTTGCATGGGCTGTTGTTACCCAGGCAACCCATGCAAGCAGAGAGGTAGAGCATCGCAGGGCCCTGTCAGAGCAGGAGAGCTTGTATGCGCCATGCTGAATGACGTTTTATGAACTGCTGCTGCTGCTATGCAATACAGAAGCGCCGCAGCCTCAGCTCCAAATTCAGGCATAGCCGCAGTGGCAATATTCTAGCACCTATCAAAATTTGGCTTCAGAGGCAGTTGCCTATGCCTAAATTAGGGCCTGATTGTTTCCCATTCTATGTCAGTTTGGAAGAGCTTAATAAATCAGGCCTTTTTCTTTGAAAGCTTACCCTTCTGGGTGCAAACAGGGTGGACTGGTGTTGCAGGGCACAGGGTAGATGTCGGCAGAATGCTTGCTTCTGGAGCACACTGTTGAACTTAGCAGGTGCTGCTGTGAGCAAGTGAGCAGCTGTTTATGTTATTTCTTTTCCTGTTAGCACTTGAGTTGGCTTTAGAATTAATTTAGAGAGAGCAATACTGCCCATGTCCCAAGTACTGTAGTCCTGTACCTCCTTCTAAAGAAGGCCTTCTCCCACGGTCTCAAAATGGTCATTGTTATGACAGCTGCATATGGAGCTTAGGGTCAGAGAGGTGTGGCATATTTATTCATTTTAATAACCTTGGGAAGTTTCAGGTGCTGGCGGCTGATGCCGTCTGGCCTTCCTCAGGGTCTGACATCCATCTGTGCAAACTGACAACACTGGAATACACACATACCATGCTCTCTGGCACTAAAGCTGTCCCCACTCTCTCGCCTCTCCTCTCCTCTCCTCTTCTTTTCCTTTCCTGTCTCCTTCCCTCTTTTGCCGTCCCCTCCTTTTTTCTCCGGGGCTTGGTGTCTACACTTCGTTAGGATGTAGGAAATGAAATTGAAATTGTGGAAATTCAGAATTCCTCTGATTTTTAATTCTCTGCTAGAGAATTAGGCCACCAGAGCGTGCTGCAGGCAGAGCAGGCCAACCAAAACATCTGACTCATCTGGGAAGCTTCAGAGCAAACCAGATGCTCTCTGACAGAAAGCCTTCGAAATATGTGCCCATGTACTTGTATCTATCCCGTCTCTGAATGTGTGGGTATGTTTCAGTTTCTGCTTGTGCACGTTTCTATGTCTGTGCATCTGTAAATATGCATTTCATAATCAGTACACGTGTGTGTTTGCACGTATGAGTTTCAGTATCTGTTTTCATATGTGTATGCACGATTCGGTGTTTATATATGTGTGTACATATTTTACTGTATGTGTATTTATTTCTCTGTGTGCGTATGACTGCTCTTGTTGCCATAGTGAATTCCTTGGGGTAGCTATGTCAGCATGAGGCATGTAGCACCAGGTGATTTACCTGGAGACTGCCGACACTCTCTCCATTATGTGATCCATTTGGCATGTTATAGTATCAACTAGACACAGAGGCACTGCTATTGGGAGTTGGGGTTTTAACTTCTCTCTCCTCGAGTTCTTCAGAGAATCTACTGAGCTGTTACATTATGAGGTTCCTCTTCTTATGAGTTTGTCCATACTGGGCAGCAGCAATTGGCGACCGATACTGCGTTTTACTAGGGATGTAGAAGCTTTCCAGATTCCAGAACGGTATGAGTTGCCTTCATATACCGATATGGCTAATGTAAAATTACAATCCACAAATAGCAGAGCTCTGAACTGAGCTTAGTGAATGGCCTTATCGAAAACAGGGCAGTGTTTGTTTGGTGTAATGCCCCATGCTGATCTTGTGCAAGACATGCCAGGCTATTTAAAGAAAAGGGTGATGAGAATGTTAGCCAGAGTTAGACTTAGCAGAAGTAGGGATCACTCAAAAATAGCTAAGGCAATGAAATGAATGCTTCATATACAGTTCATCCCATCAGATGACATTCCTTTAACAGCCTCTTTTCAGGACATGAAATTCATTAAAGCAGAGACACAACATAATTCACTGCTCTGAAATGCAAATGCATTTACTTGCTCACACATCTGTCCAAAAGAAGAATGAATACTTTAACGGCATATTGAAAATCTTAGCTGAAAATTAATCATAAGGTGTAAATAGCAAGACAGTACACTGTAACCACAAACCCAGAACATCTACTGCACCTAGTGCTTGACACTTAAGGGCACTTTTCCTAAGGTGTGCACTTACCAGTGATTAGCAGTAATACTTCTCATGTGCTGTTGAGGCCATGTCTAGCATGTTCCCAGCAGTTAGTGAATAATCGCTAAGCCATGGCACAATTAATGTGGATACACTTTACGACACCCATAGAGATATCATTATCTCCACTCATGCTAATTGCCACAGTGCCACTGAGTGTGTGGCAGTTGTCCTCGAGCTAGCGGCACTGTGCTCTTTACGTCCATACTCCACCCCTAACCTATCCACTCTTCGCACTAGTGTGCCATGGCTAATTACCTCTGTTTTAGCAAGCGGTAGCTGCCATGTCCATGCGTTAGCAATCCAGGCTGCTAGTTACCTTTTGCTAAAACACACATTAACTGGCTTGCAAGCTTAGCTGTTGTTGCCCTGCTAAGAACTTTCCGGCTAAACTGTCGGTGTAAGAAGTGGTACGAGATGGAAGAGATAACACATTGCATAACAGAGGGGTGTGTTTGGGATCACAAATATGGACCAATCTGAATCCAACATAGGACTGCCCCACAGTGTTCAGGGAACAACCACCACATGGATTTTCAGTAAGACCAGTACAGTTGCCACCCCACAGCAACATGCATATGGATGGACGGAGACCAATCATTCACAATAAGAACTTTCACACTGACAATTACACCTAAAATTCTGTTCGTATTATTTTATAAGTGTATTTCTGTGCCATTTTTATAATTTAAAAACCTGACTTGATTTTTACTCTCTTAAATTGTCTTTGTGTTATTCTTAGATTATCTGCTTTGAGTTTCATTTCCTCCTTCGCTTTTCTTTAATTGAAGGTGTAAGTGAAGCATCTGTTTTTTCAGGCCTAAAAACAGGGAAAAGAGCACCACCATACATAACGACATAAAATTTGCCATACTGGGTCAGACCAATGGTCAATCAGACCCAGTATCCTGTTTCCAACAGTGGCCAATCCAGGTCACAAGTACCTGGCAGGATCCCGAAAGGTATCTAGATACCATGCTGCTTATTCCAGGATACGCAGTGGATTTCCCTTAGTCCACCTATATAATAGCCTATGGACTTTTCCTCATTTTTTAAACCTAATTACACTATGTTTATGCTTCTTCTCATTTGATATATCGCCCTTAATAAATGCAGCAGAGTGATATACTGTACGATAAAAGGAGGAAAGGAACGACGTATTTTGACAGGAAAGAAAGAGCAGTTATTCAGGAGGGGATCCTCCAGCAGTGAATGCCAGAACTTAATTATGCGCTGAGTGAAAAATGTACTACTTTGTAGCTTCATTTCTGTCCCTTAGTCTTTCTACTTTTGAAAGAGTAAGCAACCGATTCATGTTCTACTCCGTTCATTAGTTTCTAGACCTCTATCATATATCCCCTCAGCCGTCTCTTTCCAAGTTGAGGGGCCCCAACCTTCTAAGCCTTTCCTCATAAGGATATCCTTCCACAAAAAAATTAGACTAAATGGTGGCACAGCAAACAGGTAATACAGAATTTCCATTTCCTGGTAAAGCACTGCCTCTGGGTTACAGGTTGGTCGATGAGAGGTGTGAAAGCAGGTGAGCAAAGTGAAAGGGAGAGCAAAAAGAGAAGGGGAGCAGGGAATTATTAAAGAACAGCCTCGCTGCAATCACTGGGGATATGCTCATATGTAACTGAAGCATAGGCTGACCACACCACACAGTCATGCTTATGGAGCAGTTTGTAATTCAAGGCAAAGTCCACATGGATTTAGCCAAGGGAAGTCTTGCCTCACTGATCTGCTATATTTCTTTCAAGGTGTGAATAAACATGTGGATAAAGGTGAGCCAGTTGATATGATGCATTGATCTAGAGTGGAAGAGTAGCCTAGTGGTTAGAGCACTGGCTTGGCAACCAAGAAACCACAGTTCAATTCCCACTAGCACTCCTTGTGGCCTTGGGCAAGTCATTTAACCCTCCATTGCTCAGAAAAATCCAAGTTATCAAAGTCCCTGTTTAAGTTACAATGTAAACTGCTTTGACTATAATAATAAAGCGGTATAAAAAAACTGTTAAATAAATAAATTTAGATTTTCAGAAAGTGTTTGACAAAGTCCAAAATAAGAGAGTCCTGAGGAAATTAAAAAGTCATGTCATAGGAGGAAGTGTCCTGTTGTGGACTGGAAACTGACTAAGAGACAGAAAACAGAGTGTAGGGATAAATGGTTTGTTTTCTCAATGGAAGACGATGAATGGTGGTATACACCAGGGATCTGTAATGGGACTGGTGCTTTTAACATAGTTACAAATGATCTGGAATTTGGAGCAACAAGTGAGGCAGTAAAATTTGCAGATGACACCAAATTATTCAGAGCTGTTAAATTGCATGTCGATTTTGAGAAATCGCAGGAAGACCTTGGGAGACTAGGGAAGACTGGACATCCAAATGACAGATGAAATTTAATGCGGACAATTGCAAAGTGATGCATGTAGGGTGATGCAGTTGCCTATGCCTATGCCCAAACTATAAATATACATGCTATGTTCCATATTAAAAGTCACCCCCCAAAGAAAAGGATCTGGGTGTGATCATAGACAATACATTGAAATCTTCTCTTCAGTATGTGGCGGTGACCAAAAAAGCAGAATATCAGGAAATATTTGGAAAGGAAAAGATAATAAAACAAAGAATATCATAATGTCTCTGTTTTGCTCCATGGTGTGACCACACTTTCATTATTGTAGGGGTTATTCTGTGTCATGAATAGCAGGGATGGACAGCCCAACGTGACATCCATCCCCACTATTTGGGCCTTCACCCGGCAGCGACTAACCTCGCCGCCAGTTGTGCGGGGAAGTTAGATAGGTGCGGGGAAGGGGTAGCACGGGGGCAGAGTCTGGGTGGATGGTCGTCGGCCTTGGATGTAGAAGGCCGATTCTAATGTCAGCCTGGTATGTCCAGGGCCAGCGACATGCGCGGAGAAGTTATTCGAAGTGGAATAATTTCCCTGGACATGTCAGTTTTTGAATGCCTGGGCACAGATGGGGCAGGGGGGACGGAGGACATTCCCCGCAGCCCAACCCTGGCCGTAGGAGGACAGATCAGGGGTCAGGCTGTGGGGAATTAGCTTTAATTCCCAGTGACTGGTATTGCGGCTCTTCAATGAAGCCGCAGTGCTATGGCAAGATGATGCCATTGCGCCGCAGCTCCATTGAGGAGCCTTGACTGAGTTATCCAGGGATGAACTGAATCACAGTCCCGGCCTGCATGTGCAGGACTGTTCATGATTCTGATCCCACGGGGCATCGAAAAAGTGGTCCAACATCAACTTCAGCACCACGTCGACATCCATGCCCCCCTGGACCCCAATCAACATGGCTTCCGACCAAACCATGGGGTAGAAACTTTACTAATTCAACTCTTTGACAAGCTGAGCCAGACTATTGACAACATCAGAATGGGAGTCCTCATGATATTCATAGACATCTCCTCAGCATTTGACACTGTGAACCACACAACCTTGCTAGCTAGACTACAGGAAATTAGCCTACACAGCACCACCTTGAACTGGGTCACATCCTACCTCACCGACAGACAGCTACAAGTCAAATGCAGCTCAGATACCTCCCAGCCTCTGAGAGCCACCCAGGGCATCCCACAAGGCTCATCTCTCTCTTCCCTGCTATTCAACCTATACTTACAACCCATCTGCTCCATCATCAAGAGCCACAAGATTCAATACATCTATGCTGACGACATCATGATATTCACCCCAATCAACTTGGACAGCCCAGACTACTCCAACCTAGCCAATTGTCTCCAGCAAATGACAACTTGGCTCCTAGATAACAATTTATCCATAAACTATAACAAAACAGAAGCACTTTTCCTCTAAAGAAACCCCACCTTCTCATCCACACCTACCATCAAACTGAACAACATCACAATAACAGTAAAGCCTGAAGTGAAATACCTCGGAGCGACCCTCGACAAGGACCTGAACCTACAAGCCCACATTGCCAGAAACACAAGGAATGCTTACCTCAAAATGAGAACCATCAGGTGCCTCAAACTCATTCTCGCATAGGACCACTTCAGTATGGTCTGTCAAGCTCTCATCACTCCCACACTATACTACTGCAACCCCATCTACCCCAAGCAAATAAACTCACAAACAATAGAGCTTTTTCTCATGCAGCTCCAACAATCTGGAATTCCCTCCCAGATGATCTAAGATTGCTAACCGAGATCATCGAATTCCGCAAAAAAGTGAAAACCTATCTCTTTTCTAAACATTACAACAACTCAGATCATCCCTCAATAGACTTAGATAATGGCTAACCAGTTTTTATCTAACAAATCCCAAATGACCTACACATACAATTCTTCATAGCTGATACTGTACTTTGAATAACGCTTAAGCCCCACATAATGTGTATTTGTACATAATGTATATAGTTTACACTGTTCCATACTATTCTGTATTAACACTAGTTGTTTATCTTATTGTTATTTGGTCATATGATGTTTTATGTAAAACAAACTCCGATTTGTTAACTGTTGTTTATTGTGAACCGCAACTGAACTATGGAAGATGCGGTATATAAATCATTGTTAAATAAAATAAATAAATCTACCTAGGGCTCTCAAAACAGGCCCTCCGGCCTCTGCAGCTGGCACAGAACACTGCCGCCCGCATAATAACAGGCTGCTCAGGACACGACCACATTACACTCATCCACTGGCTCCCCACACTCATCCCATTACACTCATCCACTGGCTCCCAATCAGCTCCCGAATCCGATACAAAGTACTCCTAAATATATTCAAAATAAGACAAAACCTCTCAGCTAACAGCCTACAATCTCTCATCAAAGCCGACCAAAGCACCAGACCCAGAAGAAAGGGAACCTCAGACACCATCACCACCCCAAAAGAATTTGCCAAAACAAAACAGGACACCTCAAGAAGAGCACTGTCCCTGGCGGCGCCCGCCCTATGGAACTCTCTCCCTGACGATCTGAGATCAGCAACGGACCTCAAAGACTTCAGAAAGTTGCTCAGAACAACACTCTTCATTGAACACTACAAGGATCTCACCTGAACCAGATTACAGTCTTATCCAACCAAAGCAGCCCCTACTAACTGTATATAACCCTATACATAGCTCACATTGTATATAGCTCAAGCTAATCTCTCACACCACTTCCCTCACCACTCATGTCGATGTTTCCACTGCATGTATTCACACTCTACACCCCCTCTTGATTGTTTGATGTGCTAACTGCTTTGATTTAATGATAAAGCGGTATATTAAATCCGTCTAAATAAATTAAATAAATAAATAAATACATAAATAAATAGACGTGCCGTGCGGAATCAGAATCGTGATCCCCTCTGTACATCCGGTTCAGACTGGACGTATAGAGGGGATCGCCATCTGGAATGGAATTGGGCTCTGTGAAATTCTGGTCTCCTCATCTCAAAAAAGTGGCATCAGAAAAGTTAGAAAGAAGGGCGACAAAAATGATCAAGAATCTTCAGTTTGGAGAAGAGACAGCTGATGGGAGATATGATAGAGGTCTATAAAGGACTACAAAAAGGGACTGCTACTTCTGGAGAAAGATCTGCAATTGTAAGTATTTATTTATTTATTTATTTTTATTTATTTACATTTCTTATATACCGCACTATTTGCCATCAGCGCGGTTTACATGGAACAGAAAACATCCGACAACTTACATATGTCTGGTTATTACATTTAACAGGAAGTGGAACTTGGAGAAACAGGGTTAACTATGTACATATGAAGCGTAATAAGAAGGATACTGCATGGAATTTACATTGGAGAGGACGCCTGTTGCGAGGGGTTGCCTGTTTGACTACTACTATTGTTGGGGTGCTCGCCATTCAAGTGGAACTGAGGTTCGGAGCTGTCAGTGAGATATTTGATGAAGAGGAAATGTTTAAGGGCCTTTCTGAACTGGCTTAAGTTGGGGATTGCTCTGATATGTGCTGGTAAGGCATTCCATTTACTTCTGGGAATTTTTCTAAATCTTGGTGAAAAGGAATTCTTTAGATTAAAGCTAATTAATCTGTGAATCCAGTGTATACGTTAAATAAGTCAGGGCCTAGTATCAGCAAATAGCTTTTAGTTAAAATAAAAACACAACAGTTTAAGTTTAAAATCCAGCAGAGAACGTTTCGTTTAAATTTAATATTTAGTCAGGGCCTATCAGCAGCAAAGAGCTTTCAGTTTAAATTTAAAACATAGCAGAGATCTTTCTTGTTAAATTTAGAATCCAAGACTCCCTCAATCCAAGCAAGGGCTGTGTGAATCACCCAGGAAATTGGTCACAGATTATCTTAGAAGCACAGGACAGGGTACTGTATAGAAGCCAGCTTTTAATAAGTCTTCCTCCCTCCTACCCCTGGTATAATCATAGCTTTATAGATGCTTAAATCTGTTAAAGGAAAGAAGGTGCCATATTTACTCTCAGGTGCAGCTGTTTATCCTCATCAGGCATACATTAAGGACCTGAGATTAATTAAGCTTCAGATGAACAAAGTTCATTACACATATTAGGTACAGTTTATTAGTATAAGTATCCGCAGCAACCCTTAGTAAGTAAAGAACTTAAATATCTAAACACAACCTTAAAACTAAGATGCAGACAGCAGTCCAGCAGCAAGATGGGGGTTTTCCAGTCTTTTGCATCGAGTGTCACATGTATGATTTTTTCCCAGTTGGTGAGGGGTCTTACATGTGCACCAGGTGCAAGGAGCTCCTTGCACTCAGGAAACGAGTCTGTTCTCTGGAGGCTAGAGTAGCAGACTTCGAGGACATAAGGAAGACAGAGAGGTACATAGACAAGACCTACAGAGATATAGTACTGAAGTCCCACCTCCAGTCTGGCAGCATCTCTGTTGACATGGAGGAGAGAGGTCACGTGACAGGAGATTATCATCCTGGTGTGGCAGGAAGTGATCCTGTAGTTAGAATTTGTCCTCCAGGTGATGTAAACTCCCCCCCCCCCACACTGAGGAGGTTTCTCCAGAGCCATGTGCCCACTAGGGAAGGGTTAGGACAGCCTTTATAGTTGGTGATTCGATCATTAGACATTTAGACAGCTGGGTGATTGGTGGACATAAGGATGGTCTGTAACATGCCTGCCTGGTGCGAAGGGAGCGGAATTCACGCACCACCTAAACAAGGTCTTAGATAGTGCTGGGGAGGAGTCTGCTGTGTTGGTACATGTCGGTAGTGTCGTAGGGAGGTTCTGGAGGCTAAATTTAGGCTTTTAGGTAGGAAGTTGAATCCAGAACTTCCAGGGTAGCATTCTCCAAAATGCTTCCCATTCTATGCGCAGGACCCAAAAGGCAGGCAAAGCTCCAGAGTCTCAATGCATGGATGAGACAATGGTGCAAAGATGAGAGATTTAGGAACTGGGGAACATTCTGGGGAAAGGAGGGGCTCTTCTGAAGGGATGGGCTCCACCTTAACCGGAATGGAACCAAGCTGCTGGCATTAACCTTTAAAAAGGAGAAAGAGTAGCTTTTAAACTAGATAATAGGGAAAAGCCAAGAGCGCATGGTTTGGAACAATGTATCCTTGAAGGATACTAGCAAAAGTTTGAAGTAAGGGCGTATCAGTAGAGAGGTTCCAATAAAGACTAAAGTAGCCCAAATACCCTTGAGCACAGAGAAGACAGAGCTTAAAGATTCCAAATTACCCCTGCCTACCAATAGCCAGATTAATATGAATAGAATAAAGTCTGTAAAATGCTTATATGCAAAAGCTAGAAGTCTAAAAATAAGATGGGAATGTTAGAATATATAGCACTAAATGAGAGGTTAGATATGATTGGTATCTCAGAGACATGATGGAAGGAGGACAACCAGTGGGACACTATGATACCTGGGTACAAACTATATCATAATGATAGAGAAGATCAAATTGGTAAAGGGGTTGTGCTCTATGTTAGAGAGGGCATTGAGTCACAAAGGATTAAAGTTTTGCAAGAAACAAAATTTACTGTAGAATCTCTATGGATTGAAATTCCATGTAAAAAGGGGAAGGGGAAGGTGATGGCAGTGGGGGTGTACTATTGACCGCCTGGGCAGAATGAATAAATGGATGATGAAGTGCTCAAAGAAATCAGGGAAGCTAACAAAAATTATAGCACAGTAATAATAATGGGTGATTTCAATTACCCCAGTATCAAGGTCAGTGTTACGGCAGGACATGCTAGGGAGATAAAGTTTCTAGATGAAATAAATGACTGCTTCTTGGAGCAGCTGGTTCATCAACCAACAAGCGTGGAAGCCATTTTGGACCTAGTCCTTAGTTCAATACAAGATCTGGTGCAAGAGATAAGGGTGTTGGGGCCACTTGGCAATAGTGATCATAGCATGATGGCGTTTGATTTAATAAATGAAGGAAGGATGGTAAGGAAATCCACAGTACTACCTTTTAACTTTCAAAAGGGAGACTATGATAAAATGAGGAAAATAGTTAAGATAAAACTAAAAGGAGCAGTTGCAAAGGTTAAAGATTTACATCAAGCTTGGGTTTTGTTTAAAAATACTATCTTGGAAGCCCAGACCAGCTGTATTCCACACTTTAAGAAAAGTGGAGGAAGTCGGAAAAACTGCCAGCATGTTTTAAATGTGAGGTCAGAGAGGCTGTTGTTGCCAAAAAAGCATCTTTCAGGAAATGGAAAAAAGATCCAAATGACGAAAACTGGAAACAACACAAGCACTAGCAAGTTAGATGCAAGGCAGAGAGTTTTTGAGAAGAAGCTTGCTGCGGATGCGAAAACATCTGATAAAGACTTTTTCAAGTACATTCTTAGCAAAAACCCTGCAAGAGAGTTAGTTGGACCATTAGATGATAGAGGGGTAAAAGGGGCACTAAGAGGGGAGAAGACCATAGCAGAGAGACTGAATGAATTCTTTGCTTCAGTCTTTCCTGAGGAAGATGTAGGAATGTTACCCATGACTGAAATGTTATTTAAAGGAGATGCTGTGGAAGAATTGAAAAAAATATTGATAAACTGGGAAGGTGTATTACAACTATTTGATAAACTGAAGAGTAGCAAATCACCTGGACCAGATGGTAAACATTCAAGGGTGTAGAAAGAACTGAAATATGAGATTGCAGACCTACTATTAGTAATCTATGGAGGAGTATCCTAGTGGTTAGAGCTCTGGCTTGGGAACCAAGAGAGCAGGGTTTGATTCCCACTAGCACTCCTTGTGGCCTTGGACAAGTCACTTAACCCTCCATTGCTCAAAAAAATCCAAGTTATCAATGTTCCTATTTAATGTACATTTACTAAGTTTAAGTTACAATGTAAACCACTTTGCTTGAAATGATAAAGTGGTTTAAAAAAACTGTTAAATAAATAAAGCTATCATCTGTAACACCTGAAGATTGGAGGATGGCCAATGTAATGCCAATTTTTAAAAAGGGTTCCAGGAGTGATCTGGGAAACTACAGACCAGTGAGCCTGACATCAGTACCAGGAAAAATGGTGGAAACCATCATACAGAAAAAAATGACTGAACATGTGCATAGTCATGGCTTAATATGAGGCAGCCAACATGGCTTTAGCCAAGGAAGGTCTTGTCTTATTAATCTGATGGTTTTTTGAAGGTGTGAATAAACAGGTGGACAAAGGTGAGTCGGTTGATATAGTGTATCTGGACTTTCAGAAAACCTTTGACAAGGTCCATCATTAGAGACCTTTGGCAAAATTAAAAAGTCATGGGATAGGAGGCAGTGTACTATTGTGGTTCAGGAACTGGTTAAAAGATAGAAAGCAGAGGGTGGAGCTAAATGGCCAATTTTCCCATTGGAGAAAGGTGAATAGTGGAGTACCCCAGGGATCTGTGCTGGGTCCGCTGCTTTTTAATATATTCATAAATGACCTGGAAATGGGAATAACAAGTGAGGTTATCAAATTTGTAGATGACACAAAACTTTTCAAAGTTGTTAAAACCCATGAGGATTGTGGAAAATTGCAAGAGGACCTTGATAAATTGGAAGACTGGGCATCCAAATGGCTGATGAAATTTAATTTGGACAAGTGCAAATTTATGAATCTAGGAAAGAAAAACCCAAACTATGGTTACTTGATGCAAGGTTCCACATTCGGAACCACCATCCAGGAAAAAGATTTAGACGTCATTGTGGATAACATGTTAAAACTTTCCGCCCAGCGTGCAGTGGCAGCCAAGAGAGCAAATAGAATGCTAGGTATCATAAGGAAAGTAATGGAGAATAAAACAAAGGATATTATAATGCCTCTGCATCGTTCCACAGTGCAACCACACCTTGAATATTGTGTGCAATTCTGGTCACCATATCTTGATTTAGCGTTATTAGAAAAGGTACAGGGAAGAACCACCAAAATGGTTAAGGGGATGGAAGGATACCCCTATGAAGAGGGTCTAAAAAGGTTAGTGCTTTTCAACCTTGAAAAGAGACGACTGAGGGGAGATATGATAGAGGTCTATAAATTAATGAATGGAGTGGAACGGGTAATGTAGATCGATTGTTTACGCCATCAAAATATAGAAAGACGAAGGGGCATGCAATAAAGCTACAGGGTAACTATTTAAGACTAATAAGAGAAAATATTTTTTCACTCAATGTGTAATCAAACTCTGGAATTTGCTACCAGAGGATGTAGTAAAAGCTGTTAGCGTAGCCGGGTTTAAAAAAGGTTTAGACAAGTTCCTGTAGGAAAGATCCATAAACCATTATTAAAGTGACCCAGAATATCCACTGCTTGACCCAATACAAGCATTGTGGAAGCTGTGTGTCTTTTGGGGAAACTGCTAGGTACTAGTGACCTAGATTGGCCACTGTTGGAAACAGGATACTGGGCTTGATGGACCTTGGTCTGACCCAGTATGGCATATCTTATGTTCTTAATCCTGACTGGAGTTGAACAGGTAAATGAGAATTGATTATTTACTCTTTTGAAAAATACAAAGACTAGAGATTACACCATGAAGTTACAAAGTAGTACATTTAAAACAAACAGGAGAAAATATTTTTCACAGACACATGTAAAAGATGGTCCCTGCTCATCAGAGCTTACAGTCAAGTCAAGACAGACAATACAGTAGCTATAGACATGGGGTACATCTAAGGGGAATGGTAAGGAAACACAAAGGAGACCGGTGAGTCAAGATCTGAAAGCAGCAGCAGAGATAAGCTTTCAGCCTGGATTTGAAATGGGCCAGAGAAAGCACCTGATGTACAGACTCAGGTAGTTTGTTCCAGGCATAAGGAGCAGCAAAGCGAAAGAAGCAAAGTCTGGAGTTTGCAATAGAAGAGTAGGGCACAGAAAAAATGATTTGCCAGAACAGCAAAGTTCCCAAGGAGGGTTGTAGGGAGAAATAAGAGAGGAAAGGTAGTGAGGAGCTGCAGAATGAATGCACTTATATGTCAGCAGGAGAAGTGTGAACTGGTTGCGGAAACAGATAGGGAGCCAATGAAGTGAGTTGAGAGGAGGGGTAATATGAGCATGACGAGGCTGGCAGAAGATTAGCTGTGCAGCAGAGTGCTGAACAGATTGAAAGGGAGAGAGATGATTTGGAGGTATACCAGCAAGGAGTAGGCTACAATAGTCTAGACGGGAGGTGACTAAAGAGAGGATAAGTGTCTTAGTAGTGTGTTCAGAAAGGAAGGGGTGGATTTTGTTGATATTATAGAGAAAGAAACGGCAGATTTTAGCTATCAGTTGGATGTGTATGGAGAAGGAGAGAGAGGAGTCAAAGATGACCCCAAGGTTGCGAGCTGAGGAAACAGGGAGGAGTAGAGCGTTATCTACAGAGAGTGAGAAGGGAGGAAGGGGAGAGGAGGGTTTCAAGTGATGGTGAGACATCCAAGCAGCAATGTCAGAAAGGCAGGCAGAGATCCAGGCCTGGATTGCTTGAGAGTTTTCAGGTGTAGAGAGGTAGATCTGGGCGTCATCAGCATAAAGATGTTACTGAAAGCCATGGGGAGAGATGAGTGCCCCAAGGGACTGGGTATAGAGAGAGAAAAGGAGTGAGCCCAAGACAGATCTTTGGGTACAACAACTGAGAGTGGAATAGCAGCAGAGAAGGATCCACCAGAACAAACACTAAAGGAGCAATGGGAGAGATAAGAAGAGAACCAAGATATCACAGAGCCCTTAAAACTAAGCGAGGACAAGGTATCGAGGAGAAGGTTGTGGTTAACCGTATCAAAAACAGCAGAAAGATCAAGAAGGATGAGGATTGTGTAAAGACCCTTGGATTTTGACAGGAACAAGTCGCTGGAGACTTTGGCAAGAGCCGTTTCAGTAGAACAGTGGTCACCAACCTCCAGAGGGCCGCGGGCCGCACAGCCGACTTCCGGGAGCCTCGCGGGCCGCACTCCCCTTCTCCCCGCCCCATTAGTAAAAGGATCCCTTCGTTTCAAGCAGAATAATATTTAAAGGAGGATAGGTACACTGTATCTTTAAGCGTGCCATAAGAAATCACAGCGCAGCTCTCTCCTCGCCAGACTCATCTGTCCCCAGGATGCACTCACCCCCATTAACAGTATCAACCAGGTATCCATCCCCGTGTCTCAGCCACGGCTAACCCCGAATTCATGCCAGGACCTTCCTTTCTGGTGTGCACTGGGCAAGGGATGTAGGGAATGTGCCGCAACAAGCTCTTAAAAGGAGTAAGGTGTAAATCTTTAAAATACCACCTCTGTGAGCATAGTCTTGTAATCGCAGCCTACGGAAGACTGTGATTATGGAAACTGCCTCTTCAAAATAAGTCTATTTGGATTTAACTCATACCTTTACTGTAGTAGATCAAGGCGAGTCACATGCAGGTACGCTAGGTATTTCGCTTTAGATGGAAGTACTTTTTAATATCAGGGCTCTGACTTCCGGCGTTAATTGCGCCTACAATACATGCGGTGTAAATTCCTTGGCGGGCCGCACCGGGGTAGAGCCTCGCGGGCCGCACGAAGGGACCTCGCGTGCCGCAGGTTGGTGACCCCTGCAGTAGAATGTAAAGAACAAAAGCCAGATTGTAAAGGATCCATATGGCAAGTGAGCACCTTGTGATCTTCTTCATGTTATATTTTCAAAACTAGCGGGTTCTCAACTCAGTCTCAGAAATCACCTAGCCAACTTGTGTTTTGCGATGTCCATAATGAATATGCATGAAATATATTTACATATTCTACTGTAGTTGCAGGGCATATAATTATGCCCCTGTGAGGGCTGAATCAAGAACCACCTCTAATTTCAAATCAGAAGAAAGGCACTCATTCTGGATAGTGTGGCTGTCGTATTAGTCCATTTTAATGGTTTATAAATAAAACTAAACCAAAAAAAGAATAAAAGGTGATACCTTTTTATTGGACTAACGTTTGGAGGTTAAAATCTCTCAGATCAGAAGAATATGAGCAAGGATGAGAATCCCAGAACACCCTCTAATGAGTCTAGCTTTCAATAAATCAACAATGAACATGCATGAGACAGATTTGCGTATCCTCATTTATCTTATCCAGGTAACCTCCATGTTTATGTGGATAAGGGCTTTTTAAATATCGGTCCCTAAATGCATAACTATTGACTGTACCTGAATGTAACTGGCCTTGAATGGAAAGGCATGAGCTAAATGCTAAAAGAAATAAAGAAATAACTCACGTTAACATACATTAATATGTTGACATGAATTAAGGGCCTAAGCTAAAATAACTTCTTTTGTGGTGTCTTCTCCTTGCCCAGTGGGCAGAAGCTGATCTGATCCTTGTCTGAAGCTGTTTACTTTCTGGAGTTGAGGCCCACTAGTCTATGTGATGTCCAGAATCCATGTACGCTTGACTGGTGAGTGAGATAGTACAATGTTCTTCAGTGATTTCAGAAAAGGAAGAAAGAGTGATAGAAGGTGAGAGGGAAGGATTTGGGATTGAAGAGGGGGAGGAGGAGATGGTGGTGAACCTCTGGAGAATTCAAGGCTAATAGTTTGGACTTTGTCGTGGAAATAGTCTGAGCAGAAAGTGAAGGAGGGGATGGGGGAGGAAGGACCTTGAGGAGAGAGCTGATTGTAGCAAAGAGATGGTGAGTGTCACAGGCAAGAGAGTTATTCTTTTGATAGGCTTGTGTTAAATATTGTGTGTTAAATCACATTAATGTACATTAACATGTGACAGTAAATGAGGACCTTAATTTGTTCTGAAGCCTCTAAGTGCCTAAAAGAGCAAAGTGAGGGATAACTGGAAAGAGAACAAAGGCTGAAGTGATAAAGAAGAAACTCAAATAAACTATCCCCTCCTCCAGTCTTTCCTATAAAATTCAGTGTGTCATGGTGCCAGAGCAAATCTGACTTTATTGTTTTATCCCGAATGCTGTCACAGAACAAATGTTTTCTGTTTCTACTTGAATCTCAATAAATGAAGTGGACATTGACAAACCAGTTTTCGGGATGCAACAGAATGCCAGAGATCCCACTGAGACTCAAATAAATTAGTGGCAGATATTTGCGAACCTGAATAGGACAGCACTGCCCAGGAGCGAAATCTATAACATTTTTATAACAACAATATCAAGTTGAAAAGTGCATATTTGTATGGCGCATTTCTCCTTTCCTACATGCACAGACAAAGTCATGTCTGTGTGGGGGACTCGGTTGAAACAGCCATGGTAATGAGTGTCTCAGTAGGGAAGCAGGGGATGTGTGAATGGATGTCTGAGTGAGTGTGGGTAGGGACTGATGTGCGTCTGTGTGTATGAATCAGTGGTATGCTGTGCATATCTATTTCCATGGGGAGGGTTTAACTGTTTATCTGTGGGGCTGTGATATCAGAGGGTATGGGATATGTGTGCATGTGTGTCATGGATATGTGTGTGAGTATATATGTGTTTATCAGTGAGAATCCATGTTGACAGTGTGGCAAAGGGCTAAGTGTATGTGTGTTTTTGTGTGCATTTGTGTATGTGTGTCATGGGTGCGTGTGAGTTAGTATTTGTGTGTTGAGGGGTGTACATTTTGCCTGTATGGGGGGGGGGAGCATAGCCATGCAGATTTCTCTTGCCCTTGCCCTTTCCCCAGTCCTCCTGAATTCACTCCATCCCTCCCATCCTCTTGCACTATTCCCCCTCCCTACCTTTCACCCAGGGCCGGCGCAAGGAGATGAGGTACCCTAGGCAAACCTCATCCTTTGCACTTCCACTGGCCCACTGTTGCCACCCCTCTCCAGGACCTACAGTGGAAGCAATGGCCTAAAACAATCGCATGGCGCTTACCTCAAAACTTTGGCATGCAGGCCTATTTGCTTCCTCCCCCACTAACACTAGATGCCAACTTCCTTTTGTATGGGGATGGAAACTGCTTCTGCTCCCATGTAAACAGGAAGTCGGCATCAGTGGAAACAGAAGTAGAAGCCCCGTGGTGCTGAAGTTATGGGGTGTGTCACGGGACTGATTTAGGCCATTGCTGCTGTTGTAGGTCCCAGAGAGGGGTGCGTCTGGTGACAAAGGGCGTCTCCGGAGAGTAGGCACTCTAGGCGACCTCCTGGTTTGGCTGATGGTAGCACTGGCCCTGCTTTTAGCACTCTTCTTCTTGCACTTTTCCTCCTTCCCTTCCACCCACCTATGCACTCCCACTCCTCTCCTTTCCCCTACTGCCCAGCCTTGAACTCTCTCTCCCTTTCCTGCCACCCCTTTCACTCCTTCCCTCTATTTCTCTCCTTTCACTCTCTCCCTATCTTCTCTTTTCCTCCTCTCCAACCCCACCCTTTCCCTCATTCTCTTCCCCTCTTGTCCTTTCCAGCCTCACACCTTCCATTGTACTCTATCCCCTCATCCGTCCCTTCCCTTCAATTCTTTGAAGCCAGTCTACTCTTTGCCAGCAGGACCCAGGCTCTTCTACCAGCTTTTTACCACTGCCACCACTATCTCCTTGCCAGCGAGATCCAGCTAAACCCAAGAGCAGAACCATCTGATATATCTGTATAGTGCTAGGTCTACTAACCACAACCTATATGGTGTGGTGAGCATTGTTTGCTCTACACATGCTGAAGGTTGTCAGGAAACAGGGGGCTTGGCAAGGAAGCCCACCTTCCAAAAGCAAAAAGAGTATGGATTGTTGTGGATAACTTCGAGATATTGGGCTGGGAAGAATGCCTTGGTGCCATATGCAGCAGAGCCTTGTAGTGATTCATTTGAAATATCGAGCCTGCCAACATAAGCTGTATGAACTGGAGAGGTACTGCTAGGAGATGGAGGCACTGATGAGTGCTCAATTGCATCGAGACCATGGTCTCAGTTCACAAACATTACTGCTATCCTCTGCCTCTTGTCAACTGAAGTCATTAGTGGATATAGCCCACCAACCCCAGTCAGAAGTAGAAGAGAAGGTCTTGTGCATAGGGTGAGACAGTGATGAACCAGAAATGATTAGAGAGGCATTCCCATTTTATCTGAGGATTCTCAGGCAGCAAGAGAGCCTGAGGTTCCTGAGATCCCAAGTTCCCCATTCGACTCTGAAGCAACAGTCATAAGTAAAGAGAAGAAGGTCGCTACCAGAATAGTCTCATAGCCAAGGAAGGAGGCACCCAAGCACATGGAAGCTACTGCCCAGGAGTTCCCTGATACATCAGACCTCCTTAATCACCTCCCGCCTTGACTGCTGTAACCCGCTCCTTGCTGGTCTCCCTTTGAGTCATCTCGCTCCCCTTCAATCTGTTCAACACTCTGCTGCACGGCTAATCTTCTGTCACCCTTGTCATGCCCATATTACTCCTCTCCTCAAGTCACTTCACTGGCTCCCTATCCAATTCCGCATCCAGTTCAAACTCCTCTTGCTGACCTATAAATGCATTCACTTTGCAGCTCCTCAGTACCTTTCATCTCTTATCTCCCCTTATAACCCCTCTCGGGTACTCCGCTCCTCTGGCAAACTGTTTCTATCTATGCCCTGCTCTCTTACTGCTAACTCCAGACCGCTCTTTTCACCTTGCTGCACCTTACGCCTGGAACAAACTGCCTGTGTCTGTACGCCAGGCACCTTCTCTGGCCCGCTTCAAGTCCAGGTTGAAAGCTCACCTCTTTGCTGCTGCCTTTGGATCCCGACTAACCTGATCTCCTTCTCTCCCTTGTTCTACCCCTCCCTATACCTTCCGTGTTTCGTGTGTTTGTCTTAACTAGATTGTAAGCTCGGATGAGCAGGGATTGTCTCTTACATGTCTGTGCTGTACAGCGCTGCGTATGACTGGTAGCGCTATATAAATGCTGAGTAGTAGTAGTAGTAGTGGAGAGCAAAGCCTAGAGTCACATGACTTTTATGTCACTTGAGTTGGGAATATATCCAGAGATGTCTGAACTTTTGATCTGGAATACAGAAATGTGACCGAGTGCCTTCTGCTTCTTCATCTGATGGTGTGTCCCCTGTGAAACTAAAACCAGCAACAGGGAGAGGATAGAGTTACCAGATATTTGGAGAGCAAATCTGGGACGCCTGGGCTTGACTGGGAGGGGCAAGGTTACAAAAGAACATAAGAACATAAGATATGCCATACTGGGTCAGACCAAGGTCCATCAAGCCCAGTATTCTGTTTCCAAAAGTGGCCAATCTAGGTCATACGTACCTAGCAGTTTCCCCAAGGGACACAGGTTCCACAATGCTTGTATTGGTTCAAGCATTGATATCCTGAGTCCCTTCTTAATAATGGTTTATGGACCTTTCCTCCAGGAACTTGTCCAAACCTTTTTTAAACCCAGCTACACTAACAGCCTTTACTACATCCTCCGGTAACAAATTCCAGAGTTTGATTACACATTGAGTGAAAAAATATTTTCTTTTATTAGTCTTAAATAGTTTACCCTGTAGCTTCATTGCATGTCCCCTAGTCTTTCTATATTCTGATAAGGTAAACAATCGATCTACGTTACCCGTTCCACTCCGTTCATTAATTTATAGACTTCTATCATATCTCCCCTTAGCCGTCTCTTTTCCAGGTTAAAGAGCCCCAACCTTTTTAGCCTTTCTTCATAGGAGTATTCTTCCATCCCCTTTACCATTTTGGTGGCTCTTCTCTGAACCTTTTCTAAAATCGCTATATCCTTTTTAAGATACGGCGACCAGAATTGCACACAATATTCAAGGTGCGGTCTCACCATGGAACGATATAGAGGCATTATAATATCTTTTGTTTTATTTTCCATTCCTTTCCTTATCATACCTAGCATTCTATTTGCTCTCTTGGCCGCTGTTGCACACTGGGCCGAGGGTTTTAACATGGTATCCACAATGACGCCTAAATCTTTTTCCTGGGTGGTGGTTCCTAATGTGGAACCTTGCATCGTGTAACCATAGTTTGGGTTGTTCTTCCCTAGGTGCATAACCTTGCACTTGTCCACATTAAATTTCATCTGCCATTTTGATGCCCAGTCTTCCAATTTATCAAGATCCTCTTGCAATTTTCCACAATCCTCTTGGGTTTTAACAACTTTAAATAGTTTTGTGTCATCTGCAAATTTGATAACCTCACTCGTTATTCCACTTTCCAGGTCATTTATGAATATGTCAAAAAGCAGCGGACCCAGCACAAATCCCTGGGGTACACCACTATTCACCTTTCTCCATTGGGAAAATTGGCCATTTAGCCCTACCCTCTGCTTTCTATCTTTTAACCAGTTCCTGATCCACAATAGTACACTGCCTCCTATCCCATGATTCTTTAGTTTTGCCAAAAGTCTCTGATGAGGGACCTTGTCAAAGGCTTTCTGAAAGTCCAGATACACAATATCAACCGACTCACCTTTGTCCACCTGATTATTCACTCCTTCAAAAAACATAACAGATTAGTAAGACAAGATCTTCCTTGTCTAAAGCCATGTTGGCTGTCTCCCATTAGGTCATGACTATCTACATGCTGAGTAATTTTATTCTTTATGATGGTTTCTACCATTTTTCCCGGTACTGATGTCAGGCTCACCGGTCTGTAGTTTCCCGGATCACCCCTGGAACCCTTTTTAAAAATTGGTGTTACATTGGCGATCCTCCAATCTTCAGGTATTAGAGATGATTTTAATGATAGTTCACAGATTACTAATAGCAGGTCTGCAATCTCGTATTTCAGTTCTTTCAACACCCTTGGATGTATACCATCCGGCCCAGGTGATTTGCTACTCTTCAGTTTATCTAATAGTTGTAATACATCTTCCCGATGTATCGATATTTCCTTCAACTCTTCCGCACCTTTAAATACCACTTCAGTCATGGGTAACATCCCTACATCTTCCTCAGTAAAGACTGAAGCAAAGAATTAATTCAATCTCTCCGCTATCGCCTGTCACGCAGAAGACCCTCTGGGAACAGAAGAAAATGTTTTAAACACAGAAAAAGTCAGGCATAAGCTGCAATATTTCGAGGAACCAGATAGAGGGAGCAAGAGGGTCCTCCGAGAGACTGAGGAACCACGCCCCATAGGTTGTGAGGTAATGCCAGCCAGCCTCCAATCAAGGAAGAGAGGAGTACCTCTTAAAGAGAGTCTGGAAGACTGGAGAGCAGAAGAGGCAGGACCAGAAGAAGAGGCAGGACCAGCAGAAGAAGCAGGACCAGGAGAAGAGGCAGGACCAGCAGAAGAAGCAGCCAGTTCTGGAAAAGGAAGGGCTGAAGCAGTAGCCCTTGGACAGGAGTTTGGCAGAAGGCAGCAGCAACCGCTGTGGCATGAAGAGAGGAGCAACCGAGGAGAAGGAGAGACAGCTCCATCAAGAGTGAGTGCTCTTCGTCCAGAGAGGTGAAGGCATTGCTGTGACTGCAGTAGGAAGCCAACTGAAGGACGGCTGGAGAACCTAAGGCCTATTGCTCAGGCAAGTCAGAATCCCAGCCGAGGCAGGCCTCAACCCTCACCTGGAGTAGAAAAGCCAAAGATAAAAGGTAACCCTTATTGTACTCGAAGCAGGTTTCAGACTGCTGGTATATGGGGAGGACAGGGAGCAGAGGAATACTGTCCATATAGAACTGCCTATGATACAACGTACAAGAAACGTTTATCAAATAAGAGACTTTTTAATGAGAAAGGTTTGCATGAAGCTAATGTAAAATCCTTGCAGAGGGAGGAGTGTTCTCAGTATAGGAGAGCACAGGACCGACGCCCTACGCTTAACCCTGAGCATTGGGAGGTCATACAAAAGTTATATAAGAAGCCTGACTACAATTTGCCAGAAACTACTGACTCAGTTTCAGAGGCTTCCGAATTGGAACCGATGCAAGTGGAATTTGCTAAAGAGCTTTCAGATACAGAAATGGACTGTAATTACTGCATGACAGGAAGCCTGGAGTCCTTGCCTAGCGTATAAGCCATAACCTGTGGAATAGAAAATGTTTGTTTTTGTTCACTACTCTGTGAAGATAACAGTTTTGCTTTAAACTCATGTTTTACTTTTCTTCTAACCTGAAGTAAGGACACTTGTGTTGATGTTATTGCCCAACCGTTTGAACCTTTGCAAGAAGGGGAAATAAATGCCTTTGTTTTCCCTCCACTCTGACCTTTGTGTTCTTTGAGATTTGGTAACAAGGAGGCTACCAGGCTAAAAGTCCCTGGGCCTTGTGAAACACTTGCCAAACTCAACCTTATATATTTTTGTGTCCAACCTACCTTGGTCTATTACCCTGCCAAGGTGGTGCACGTGACACGCCTTGTCGCCTCTTAGTGCTCCTTTAACCCCTTTATCATCTAATGGACCAACTGACTCTCTCACAGGTTTTTTGCTACGAATGTACTTGAAAAGGTCTTTACTTCGCGTTTTTGCTTCCGCAGCAAGCTTCTTCTCAAATTCTCCCTTTGCCTGCCTTATCAATGCCTTGCATTTGACTTGCCAGTGCTTGTGCTGTTTCCAGGTTTCGTCGTTTGGCTCTTTTTCCCATTTCCTGAAAGATGCTTTTTTGGCAACAACAGCCTCTCTGACCTCACCTTTAAACCATGCTGGCAGTTTTTTGGACTTCCTTCCACTTTTCTTAAAGCGTGGAATACAGCTGGTCTGGGCTTCCAAGATAGTATTTTTCAACAACAGCCAAGCCTGATGTACGTCTTTAACCTTTGCAACTGCTCCTTTTAGTGTTTCTTAACTGTTTTCCTCATTTTATCATAGTTTCCCTTTTGAAAGTTAAAAGGTAGTACTGTGGATTTCCTTACTATCCCTCCTCCACTAATTAAATCAAAGGCGATCATGCTATGATCACTATTGCCAAGTGGCCCCAACAACCTTATCTCTTGCACTAGATCTGGTGTTCCACTAAGGACTAGGTCTAATATGGCTTCCCCTCTGGTCGGTTCATGAACCAGCTGCTCCAAGAAGCAGTCATTTATTTCATCTAGGAACTTTTCTGCCTCTCTGGTGTTATAATGAACCTTTCCTCTTGTCTCTTCTATTTCTTTGACTATCACTATCTCTTACTCTGTCCTATCTTGTTAATGGCGTTCTTTTCATATTTTCAGTATCATTTATGTAGTATTGTAAACCGCTCTAATGCTTTGGCCTGAGCGGTATATCAAATGTAATAAACATAAACATATCTCCCTAGCATGTCCTGATGTGACACTGACCCAGTCGATACCGGGGTAGTTGAAATCACCCATTATTATTACTGCACTGTAACTTTTGTTAGCTTCCTTGATTTCTTTGAGCATTTCATCATCCATTTGGTCATTCTGGCAAGGCGCTCGATAATACACCCCCACTGCCATTGCCTTCCCCCTTTTACATGGAATTTCAGTCCATATAGATTCTACAGCAGATTTTGTTTCCTGCAAAACTTTAATCCTTTCTGACTCAATGCCCTCTCTAACATAGAGAGCAACCCCTCCACCAATTTGATCAGCTCTATCATTACGATATAGTTTGTACCCAGGTATCACAGTGTCCCACTGGTTGTCCTCCTTCCACCATGTCTCTGATATTCCAATCATATCTAACCTTTCATTTAGTGCTATATATTCTAACTCTCCCATCTTATTTTTTAGACTTCTAGCATTTGCATACAAGCATTTTAGAGAATGTATTTTACTCATATTAATTTGGCTATTGTTAGACATGGGTAATTTGGGATCTTTAAGCTAAGTCTGCTCCATACCTGAGGGCATTTGGGCTACTTTACTCTTTTGTGGAACCTCTCTGCTTTTGGTAGTATCCTTCAAAGATACATTCTTCCGAACCATCCGCTCTTGGGCGACTGTCGGCTTTCCCCTAATATCTAGTTTAAAAGCTGCTCTTTCTCTTTTTTAAATGGTAATGCCAGCAGCCTGGTTCCATCCCGGTTAAGGTGAAGCCCATCCCTTCGGAAGAGCCCCTCCTTTCCCCAGAATGTTCCCCAGTTTCTAACAAATCCAAAACCCTCATCTCTGCACCATTGTCTCATCCACGCATTGAGACTCCGGAGCTCTGCCTGCCTTTTGGGTCCTGCGCGTGAAACAGGAAGCATTTCGGAGAATGCTACCCTGGAAGTTCTGGATTTCAACTTCCTACCTAAAAGCCTAAATTTAGCCTCCAGAACCTCCCTACCACATTTTCCTATGTCATTGGTACCGACATGTACCAAGACAGCAGACTCCTCCCCAGCACTATCTAAGACCTTATCTAGGTGGCGCGTGAGGTCCGCTACCTTCGCACCAGGCCCGGTGAAATGCGGTATATAAATGCAGTTAAATAAATAAATAAATAAAATAAATAAAAAATGTTACCAGGCGATCCCCACATCCACCAGCCACCCAGCTATCTACATGCCTAATGATCGAATCACCAACTATAACGGCTGTCCTAACCCTTCCCTCATGGGCACATTGCCCTGGAGAAACTTCCTTGGTGTGAGAGGGTTTTACATCACCTGGAGGACAGGTCCTAGTTACAGGATCACTTCCTGCCACACCAGGGTGATACTCTCCTGTAACGTGACCTCTCTCCTCCATGGCAACAGGGATGCTGCCAGACTGGAGGTGGGACTTCAGGACTATATCCCTGTAGGTCTCGTCTATGTACCTCTCTGTCTGTCTTATGCTTTCCAAGTCTGCTACTTTAGCCTCTAGAGAACAGACTCGTTCCCTGAGAGCAAAGAGCTCCTTGCACCTAGTGCACACATAAGACCTCTCACCAACTGGGAGAAAATCATACATGTGACACTCAATACAAAAGACTGGAAAGCCCCCATCCCGCTGTTGTACTGCTGTCTGCATCTTAGTTTTAAGTTTGTGTTTAGATCTAAGTTCTTTACTTACTAAGGGTTGCTATGGATATTTATACTAATAAAACTGTACCTAATACGTGTAATATACCTTTTTCACCTGAAGCTTAACTAATCTCAGGTCCCTAGTGTATGACTGACTTGGGTAATGAGCTTCACCTGAGAGCACCTCCTGTCTTTTAAGATGTGTAAGTACCTATAAAGCTACGACTATCCCAGGGGTGGGTGGGTGTGGGGAGGGAGGGAGGGAAATAACACTTATTAAAAGAGGGCTGCTACACAGTACCCTGTCTTGTGCTGCTGAGGTAAGCTAAATTCTGATTTGATTTAAATTATAGCTCTTAGCTGCTGCTAGGCTCTAACTTCTTATGAAATTTAAACTACAAGCTCTCTGCTGGGTTCTAATTTTAACCAGAAAGCTCTCTTCTGTGTTTTAAATTTAAGCTAAAAGTACTTTGCTGATGCCAAGCCCAGAGTGACTATTAAATTTAGACTACAAGCTCTCTGCTGGGTTCCAAATGTAACCAGAAAGCTCTCTTCTGTGTTTTAAATGTAAACTAAAAGTACTTTGCTGTTACTAGGCCCTGAGTGACTATTACATTTAAACTACAAGCTCTCTGCTGGGTATGAAATGTAACCAGAAAGTTGTCCTCTGTGTTTTATATTTAAACTTAAACTGCTGCTACTAGGCCCTGACTGATTTAACAAAAAATAGTGGGTTCACAGATTAATTAGCTTTAATACAAAGAATTCCTTTTAGAAAATTACCAGAAGTATATACTCACAGTTGCAGATCTCTCTTCAGAAGTAACAATCCCTTTTTCTAGTCCTTCAAGACTAGAATGACTAGGTTCCACCCTCGTTCAATGTCTTTTCTCCATATATTTTGAAATGATCAGTTGCATTCAGTAATTCCAAAAGTTGAAAAAAAAAACAGTAGAAGCCCTTTTGAGTTATAAGCATGCATACATACATTTATGCTTAAGCTTTATTTTATACATATAAATAAAAAACTGCAGATTTCTAAAATTTCTCCTATTTTCTCAGAAAAGCAATTAATTTTACATCTTCCCCTACCAGGATCCAGAAGACTAGATTTGAAGGGTCTGCAGTAGAAACATCGTCCTTTGCCTCTGTCCCCACTGAAATCAGGGATAGGAGGTGTTTTCAGTTGATGGAGTCAGGGACACTGTTTCAAAATCACAGACAAATCCTGAAAATCAGGGACATTTGGTAATTTAGGAGAGGACAGAAGCTTCTGGAAGCCTATTGCACCACTGCAGCTGCCAAAGTAGGAAGGCTGCAGTCCACCGCACCTACATGAGCTCAGTGTACCAAGACTTGGGAAAGAGAGGAGGTCTAGAAGGGCAGGACAGTTGAAGCCCCAAGTGACACCCCACTGTCTTCTTCGACTCAGACATTGGGACACATTACCAGAGATACAAATTTCACACCGCCCACACGCCTAGACGCACAACTTCAAGTAAAGTCGCAAATGCGCTACCTGAGAGTCATTCAGGGCTTAACTGTACAGCCTCATATCAGCAACACTGTAAAACCTGCCTACCACAAGATAAAACAGTCTGTGGTCTCATGTAACACCAATACTCCACAAGCTCCACTGGCTCCCCATTACATCACCCACTAAATACAAGGCCCTCATCACTACTTTCAAAGCTTTCCTCAGTCTTTCATCTGAATACCTGCACTCACTAATTTAGAAAACACCAACTGACAGGCCAAGGAGAACCAACGCACAATTCACCCTCTCCATCGCACCAGCACACAGGAAGAGCAGCCGCGCAGCATCAAACAGAGCATTCTCGATCTACGCCCCACACCTCTGAAATGAGCTACCTGGCAACATCTGAGCTGTGAGTGACCTTGAAGAAGTCCTGAAAATACTGAAAACACATCTTTTCAGGTGACACTTTGGTGGAACTATTACTTATATTTATTTTGCTGTATTTATATACTGCCGTTCACCGAGTCAAGGCAGTTTACATGGAACAAATGCAAATACATTATAACAGCGGCATCAAAACTATATACAACATGCAATTCTGAGCCTTAGGGCTCTTAACTATGTACATTTCTGACTATGTACAGCAGTAGTGATAGACTTTGTGCTGTGTTCCTTTTGGAGGGGGAGGGGGTTATGCGTTTGAATTGAAATGTTCCGCGAACAGATGGGTCTTTAAATGTTTTCTGAATGTCTTGAGGTCAGCAATGTTCCTGAGCTGGTCTGGTAGTCTGTTCCATATGGAAGGTGCATATAGTTGGAAAGCCCTTTTACATGCTTGCTAGCTGGATTTGGTTCTGATGTGAAGGATGATGAGGGTGTTCATCATGGAGGTCCATCTAGTTCTGTGTGGTTGGGAGGGCCAAAGAAGCGTGCAGAGGTGTGTGGGAGGGTCGGAATAGATTGCTTTGTGGGTTAGCATGATGGTTTTGTATATTATTTAGCTCTGTAGTGGAACCAGTGGAGCTGTTTGTAGGGTTGGGATAATGAGATCTTGCCTTGCTGCTGCTTGTAGGGTTCTGGCTGTCAAATTGAGAGCTGTTTGGAGTGGTAGGCATGTGGATTGTGCACACTGACCTTCACCCCCTGCCCTCCCACCACCTCTGTGCACACCTCACCCTGCCTACCCTGCCTACCCCGCCCTCAGTCACCTTACCTGAACAATGCAGATATGTAACACCAGCCCTACCAATGTTTTCGCTGTTCTGCATAGTTTATAATGCGCTAGTTTGTCAGCTCTGTTCCATGTACGTTTCATTAAGTCAAGTTACCTACTCTGTTCCATGAATGTTAAATTAAGTTCAACTTGTTACATGTAAACCGCCTTAACACTTTGATAAAACCAGTTCAATAAAATATAAAAAACAGTTAAATGAAATAAATAAATAATGATCTGGAAGTTCCAGCTTCTGTATCAGTGAAATATAACAGTTATGGAACTGCTCTATTCAAATTCCTGCCTTTCCTGTACTCTCTCAACTCTTCAAACTACACCCTCCAACAAAAAATGCCCCTTCATATACACAATTGCCCCCGCCACTCCACTTACCTCAAAATATACTCCACTTACCTCAAAATATACTCTCTCAAAATTGCCCTACCAACCTGCAAAAAAGAAACACAACTGTCTCCCATCCAACAAACTGTCTCACCCCCAAAAACTACACCTCCGCAACTGCTCTGCCACTCTGCAAACTCTCATCCCAATAAACAATCTCCCTCAGCTGCCTCATCACCTTGCAAACTACCTCATCCAAACAACTACACCCCTCAACTGCCCTACAACACTGATTCTTGACCACAACTCAATCAACCCCTGCAACTTCCTCACCACCCTGCAAGCTACCTGACCCCCCAAAACTACATTCCTTAAACTTTCCCCCATATCACAAACCGCTTTACCCCCTCCCATAACTCCCCATCACCTTGCAAACTTCCCTACCCTCAAAAAATACCCCCTCACGACTTACCATCCATCCCACAAACTAGTCCATCCCTATAAATTGCCTACACTAACACAACTGACCCACACCCCCTGCTAACTGGCTCACTTCCAAAAACTACCCCCTACAAATGCCCCACCCCATGTAAACTGCTCCATCCCTAAAAACAAACATGCCACAACTGCCGCATCCCTTAAAACACTCCCTTGCAGTTGCCCTATTGTTGTTGTAAGTGCCATTGAGTTGATGTAGACTCCTGGTGACCCTGTGGATAGTTGTCTATATTATGACTATCCCCTGAGTTTTCTTGGCAAGGTGCAACCAGAAATAGAGTGCTGGGCCTTTCTTCTACACAATAAGCCTATAAGCTCTGGTATTCAAAGATGGTCTCCCATCCAAGTAATCACCAGGCCCAACCTTGCTTAGCTTCCAAGATTAGATGACATCAGGTGCACTTAGGGTAATGTGACAATAGTATAACTACCTTACCACTCCTCAGGATGTTCCACTGCTAAAAAATACCCACCGCTATTGCCTCACCAAATGCCCCACAGTCAAAAACAGCCCTCCCAAAACTGTCACACCACCTCACCAAATGCCTTCTGCATCTGCCCCACTACCCCATAAACTGCCCAGTTCACAAAAACTACTGGCCCACGATTGTCCTAGCCCCAAAAGCAGACCTGAACTATATGATAGTAGCAACAATGCTTACTGCATTATGTGAGAAGCCATAAAAGGAGCTTAGTTTAAGCCTTTTTATAAGGGCAAACTAGACGACTCTGTGTCTTTACTACTTCTACTGATCATTTACATAGTGCTACAAGGCATACGCAGTGTTGTACAGATACATATAAAAGACAGTCCCTGCTCAACGCAGCTTACAATCTAGTTAAGACAGATAATACAGCAGTACAGGAAAAGAAACAACTAGGGAAAGGTAAAGAGACACATAGGGGACTAAGCGGATCAGGATCCAAAAGCAGCCTCACAAAGGTGAGCTTTTAGAAAGGATTTGAAAAGGGGCAGAGAGCCAGTTTTGCAGAAGCTGAGGAGCCTCCATTACGCTAAGAGCACATTTTTCTATTATCTCCAGGAACAAGCAGGAATCTAGTCATCACATATGGGTATCGTCGGTACCGACAGAGCCTGTGTGGGAACGCTCCCCAGTGTCCAATCAGAAAGCTTTTGGGAGCATCCCACAGCGCCTGCGTGCTGCCTTCCCGCCTTTCCCAACTGCCTCTCTCCAGTTCTTCTTTTTACGTGGAGCCAGCAGGTCGTGTTCCTGTCACCAAAGAAGAATTTCCTTATTTCTTTATTTCTTATTTCTTTTTGTGGTCGCGTCTGCCTTCCCCGACGCTCTACCGGTACCACCGGTATTTCTTTCTTTTAAAAAAAAATATATATTTTTTCCATTATTTTGCTTTCTTCAGGTGCACCTGTCTTTTTGGGCCTTAAGGCCCAGAAATTTCCTTAATATGGAAAAACCTACTTCAAGTTTTAAAAAGTGCACAAAATGTGGCGGTACCATTTCCGTCACCGACACCCATGAATGGTGTTTAAAATGTTTAGGTCCTCACCACTCCATCACAGATTGTGTGTCCTGTGATATGATGTCTAAAAGGGGTCGACAGAACCGAGCTGCTAAGCTCAGTACCCTGTTTCCCTCTGATGCGGGTTCGGTGGCATCGATGTCTTCCAGGGCTTCTTCTTCTTCCCGTGGATCTCAGGTAACTAAACATAAGTCTAACCGGTCCTCAAAGGGTAGATTTCCTTCTAAGCATCGAGATGCCTCTGGCGTTGCCCTCGAGGATTCTGCACCGGCAAAATTACCCCGGCGGGAAGCTTCGGCTTCCAAGCACCATCATCGGGGTTCCAGGATGTTCTCGATGGCTCGGCCTCGACAGATCTCCTGGTGCCATGCTCTGGGGTACTGGCAGTTTCCACCGGTACCGATTTCCAGGCATTGGCAGCGTCTATGGACCAGAGAATTCTGTCCATAGAACGCAGTCTAGCGGCTTTCCTTGTGGCATCGACGCCCTTGGTACCGCGACAGACAACTCCATCGGTACCGGCATTGGTATCGGTATCGCAACCGGTACCGATACCATCGACATCGGCATCGGTGCCTGCTATGCCGGTACCCTGTCCTTTGATGCCCGCCAGTACCGATTCCCCAGTACCGGTTATTCCCGATACCGATTTTGCTCGGTACGGGTATCGGGCTCTGCAAGAGCATCCAGACAGGCGATACTTCGATTCCTCAGAAGAATCTGAGGATTCTGAAAGTTCTGTCGATGCAGCAATGATGCTTCCTCAGGAGTCCTCCTCCCCTAAACGCAGGATGTCTCCTCCAGAGGACATGTCTTTCCAAAACTTCATCCGAGAGATGGCTCGGGGCCTGTCCATCACTGTGACCCCTGAAACAGAGCCAAGGGCCAAGGAGTTGGATATTTTACAATATCCCAAAACTCCTAAGGAGGCAGCTACCCTACCCATTCATGAGATTCTATATGATCTCATGTTGAGGATGTGGGAAACACCACTTACCACCTCTCCTCATTCTCGTAGGTTAGATACTATGTATCGTGTCCCTCCTTGTCCTAGTTTCCATAAAACTCAGCTTCCCCACCACTCCATTGTGGTGGAATCTGCTATGAGAAGGATTAGAAGAGCAAAAAAACATGCCTCTAATCCTCCAGGACGTGAATGCAGAACTCTGGATGCTTTTGGACGTAGAGTCTTTCAAGCTTCCATGCTTGCTGCAAGGATCAGTTCCTATAGTCTCTACATGGGAATGTTCCTAAAGGAAGTTACTGATCATCTACAGACTTTAAGTCCTTTCGTCTCTGAGGATAAAAGGCAGGAGTTTCTCACTTGGCTCAAACATGCCCAAGATGTCTTTAAATTCTCCAACCATGCAGCCTTCGACTGCTTTGAATGTATAAGCAGGGCCTCGGCTATTGCCATAGGTGCACGTAGAATTGCTTGGCTCCAAGCATCTGATTTAGAGCTCCGGGTACAAGATAAATTGGGAAATATCCCTAGTACTGGTGAGAACCTGTTTGGTAAAGATTGGCAAGAAAAAGCCGATGAGATGGATGCTGAAAATTCCACTTTGGATAGATTATCCAAGTCTACTGCTGATCCTGTTAGGAAAAAGTTGTTCAAGAAAACACCTTTTTCTAAAAAGAAGAGATTTTATCCTGCTTATGCTCAGCAGGCATCTTCTGTAGGTCAGTTTTCAACCAAACGTCAGCAACCACCCAAAAAGAAGAAAGCAAAGGCTGCTAGGCCTCAACCAGCTCAGCAGCCTCAGCCTCCTCTGGGCCTTTGATTTTCAGCTAGAGAACTTAGCCTTTCTGGCTCTGGAAGGACCAGAACCGTCCACCATTCCAGGAAGGTTATGCCATTTTGCTCCCAGATGGGGGCAAATAACAGCAGAGCGTTGGACACTCTCCATCATAAGAGAGGGGTACAAACTTCATTTTTCAAGCATGCCCCCTCCCACAATAGTGAATCAGTTCAATTCTCCGACCTCTCTCATCGACCTGTTAGGTCAGGAGGTTACCATCCTTCTTGCCCAAGGGGCAATAGAAGAAGTGTCTCTTCATCAACAGGGCACAGGGTTCTATTCCCCTTATTTTCTTATCCCAAAAAAACCAGGGGGATACAGACCTATCTTAGATTTCAGAGAATTGAACAAATTCCTGGTCAAGGAGAAATTCAAAATGATTTCTCTTGGAGCTCTGCTTCCATACCTTCAGAGTCAGGACTGGCTTTGTTCTCTAGATCTCAAGGATGCGTACGCCCATGTTCTCATCCATCCAACCAACAGAAGGTTCCTTCAGTTCCTGTTTCAAGGAAAGCACTACCAATACAGGGTGCTTCCTTTTGGTCTGGCCTCTGCACCAAGGGTGTTCATGAAATGCATGGCTGTAGTAGCAGCATTTCTACGCACTCTGGGAATATTTGTCTTCCCTTACTTGAACGACTGGCTCATTCGAGCTCCAACACATTCAGAGGCCAGGACTTCTCTATCCTGCACAATGCGTATCCTTCAGTACTTAGGGCTGGTTATAAACAGCCCAAAATCCAGTCTCACTCCTACTCAGTCTCTAGAGTTCATAGGAGCCCTGCTGGATACCACAAAGGCAAGGGCCTACCTTCCCCAAGCCCGTTGCCTTCGCTTAGTGCAGTTAGCTTCTCAAGCAGCCCTAAAGCCCTTTTTAACTGCTCGAGAAATGTTGCAGTTGCTAGGTCACATGGCATCCACCGTGCATGTGGTACCATATGCTCACCTTCACATGAGGGCAGCTCAGTGGACTTTATCCACCCAATGGACCCAGGCATCAGGTTGCCTGTCAGACAGAATATTAAACACAAGTCGTCTCACATTGTCTCTCCAATGGTGGAAGTCCACTCAAAACCTGTTGCTGGGGTCCCCCTTTCAGCAACCTCTGCCCCAAGCAACTCTTACAACAGATGTTTCTCCAATGGGTTGGGGAGCTCATCTGCAAGACCTCTCCACCCAGGGCACTTGGACTCCACAAGAGAGTTGTCTACATATCAATCTCTTGGAGCTCAGAGCAATCTTCCTTGCTCTGCAAGTGTTCCACACCCTGCTCAGCTACAAAACAGTCCTTATTCATATGGACAATCAAGTAGCCATGTTCTATGTGAACAAGCACGGGGGAACAGGCTCTCTATCACTTTGCAACAAAGCTCTGGGACTGTGGGCCCTCGCCAGAGAGCATCACATCCATCTTCTGGCAGTGTATCTTCCAGGCGTTCAAAACTCTTGGGCAGACAGACTCAGTTGAGTTCTCCTCCCACATGAGTGGTCTCTGCATGCAGACCAGGTGGCCAAGATTTTTCAACTTTGGGGAACCCCGGACATAGACCTCTTTGCAAGTCCGTGGAATGCCAAACTTCCCCGGTTCTGTTCCAGAACTCCAGCTCAGGGAGCTCAGGCAAAGGATGCTTTCCTCCTTCACTGGGGTCAAGACTTCCTGTATGCCTTTCCACCCATTCCCCTAATTCCCAAAACCCTCTTCAAGCTTCAGAGAGACAGAGGCCACATGATTCTCATAGCACCACATTGGCCACAGCAAGTGTGGTACCCTCTGCTTCTACATCTCTCTCAAGCTCCCTCCCTGGAGTTAGGGTCTGCTCCAGATCTCCTATCTCAGGAGAACGGAATGTTATGGCATCCCAATCCCCAGTCCCTGGATCTCAGGGCTTGGTTGCTGAAGGCCTAGATCTCCAAGATCTTCATCTTTCTCAGCAAGTGAAAGATGTTCTTTATGCTTCTAGGAAACCTTCCACTAGACGTTCTTATGCTTTCAAGTGGAAAAGGTTCACTATTTGGTGATCAGAAAAGGGTCTTAACCCCCTTGCTATACCTCTAGAATCTTTACTGGAGTATCTCCTCCATTTGTCTAATGCAGGCCTTAAGACAAATTCAGTAAGAGTCCATTTGAGTGCTACTGCAGCTTCTCTAAAACCTCTAAATGGAAAACCTATTTCCTCTCATAGCAAGATTCATGAGAGGCCTCCTTCTAACTAAGCCTCCCATTAGACCATCTCCGGTGGCATGGGACTTGAATCTGGTTCTGGGGCAGCTCATGAAGCCACCTTTTGAACCCTTAGCTACCACCCCCTTGAAATTTCTTTCTTGGAAGGTTATCTTTCTTATTGCAATCACATTGGCACGCCGCATTAGTGAACTGCAAGCACTAGTAGCTAATCCACCTTATACAAGGTTTCATCATGACAAGGTAGTCCTTAGGACTCATCCACACTTTATGCCTAAGGTGGTCTCGCCTTTTCACCTCAACCAGGAGGTCTACCTACCTGTCTTTTTTCCAGGACCTCATGCATCAAGTGCAGAGAGGAATCTTCATACCCTGGACTGTAAAAGAGCTCTGGCTTTTTACTTACAGAGGACACAGCAACATAGAAAGTCTTCTCAGCTCTTTGTTGCTTTTGACCCTTCTCATTTGGGACTGCCAGTCTCCAAGAGAACACTATCCAACTGGATTGCTCAGTGTATTTCTTTCGCCTATCAGAGTAAGAAACTTTCTCTGGAGGGCCATGTCACAGCTCACAATGTGAGAGCCATGGCAGCCTCAATAGCTCATCTGATCTCCGTGTCTATTGACGAAATTTGTCGAGCAGCCACTTGGGCCTCGGTTCATACCTTCACAGCCCATTACTGCTTGGACAAGGACTCCCACCGGGATGCCAGGTTTGGTCAGGCTGTTCTCAAACACCTGTTCCATACTTAATCAACTCCTACCCACCATCCCTGCCAGAGATCCATGGGAGGAAGTGGAGCCCTTCTCAGGGGCACACAACTTCTGGGGTTTCCCCTTGGCACCCAAAGCTAGGGAGTCCCCATATGTGATGACTAGATTCCTGCTTGTTCCTGGAGATGGCATAGTTACTCACCTGTAACAGGTGATCTCCGGGAACAGCAGGAATTTAGTCCACACAACCCACCCACCTCCCCTAGGAGTTGTATCTCTCTATCTCTCTCTTTCCTTTCCCTCTCTCTCTCTTTGTCTCAGCTTCAAAACTCAACTGGAGAGAGGCAGTTGGGAAAGGCGGGAAGGCAGCACGCAGGTGCTGTGGGATGCTCCCAAAAGCTTTCTGACTGGATGCTGGGGAGCGTTCCCGCGCAGGCTCCGTCGGTACCGACGATACCCACATGTGAGGACTAAATTCCTGCTGTTCCCGGAGATCAACTGTTACAGGTGAGTAACTATGCTTTCTCTGCTGGCTTAAAGCTATCAATTGTAACTGTTTGTTTTTTAGGGGGATCACTATTATAGCTGTTAACTGTGGTTTTAGACTAAGCTTGGGGGCTTCTGGACTGCTTTCCTGGTATCGACTTACATCAGATAGAGAGTTGACTGGGCTTCTACCCCTGCTGAACTGTTTTGGGAAACCCTATTCCCAGGGAGGTGCTGATTTGGAGCATTGCACAGCTGGACTGAGCCAATTTTGCAGAAGCTGAGGAGCCTCCATTACGCTAAGAGCACATTTTTCTATTTTCTCTGCTGGCTTAAAGCTGTCAATTGTAACTGTTTGGTTTTTGGGGGGATCACTATTATAGCTGTTAACTGTGGTTTTAGACTAAGTTTGGGGGCTTCTGGACTGCTTTCCTTGTATAGACTTACATCAGATAGAGAGTTGACTGGGCTTCTACCCCTGCTGAACTGTTTGGGGAAACCCTATTCCCAGGGAGGTGCTGATTTGGAGCATTGCACAGCTGGACTGAGCCAGTTTTGCAGAAGCTGAGGAGCCTCCATTACGCTAAGAGCATATTTTTCTATTTTCTCTGCTGGCTTAAAGCTGTCAATTGTAACTGTTTGGTTTTTGGGGGGATCACTATTATAGCTGTTAACTGTGGTTTTAGGCTAAGCTTGGGGGCATCTGGACTGCTTTCCTTGTATGCCCACGGTTCAGGAACAGCCTACTGGCCAGAGACACTTAGGTTCCCGCCCACCCTACCCCTCACCCCACCCACCCCAAGGGCTACATTGCCTTTATAGTAGTCACATAAGTGCCGTCTACCCTTTTTTACTTGGGTTAAAAGTCCACATCTTCTTCATCCTTTCTTCTTCCTCTTCCTCTTCTGAGACTGCTTAACCAACATGTCGTGTATTCAGTGCAATAACTGCAGTGCTTTCATTTCAAAACGAATCATTTGGAGCCTAAGAGCTTGTCCTATGTGCCTCAGGTCAGCTGTCATGTATGACGAACTGACTCTACTAAGGAAAACCTAGCAGCCATGCATAAAGAAGTGACTCTACTGAGGGAGGAAATAGCTGCTATGAAACACACCTCTTCTAGGATACAAACTGAACAAAGTCCACCACCGCTCCCACAAAGAATCAAACACCCCAGGAACAAATGGATCACAGTGGGTTCTGGAAGATTGCGACCTGTAACGCTGAGACATCCTATACATCAAGAGATATCCCTGCATAATGCCTTCTTAGAGCTAAACTATCGGTAGTTTAACTACTGGCAGGGTCTCCCAAGATGGACAGGTCTCAGGTGAGGTGCCAGACCAAGACACACCACCCATCTGGGCAGCAGCAGAATGGGATAGTGTTGACGGCGGAGGATCACATTTTTGTGACAATGGCAACAACACCAAACTTAAACTGCGCGGAAGAAAGGCCCGGCAATCTACTTCTGTATCTTGCCATGAAAACCCAATGGATAGTTACAACAAAACAAATTGTGCTACAGTGCTGGAAGATGAGACCCCCAGGTCGGAAGGCACTCAACTAGCTACTGGGGAAGAGCTGAAGACTTTTCAGAGTAAAGCCAGCATTTATGATGTGGTTGGATCAAAGCCCTCGGGAAGTCTGACTGCTGATGTAGCTGCGCATGAAATGAGAGTCAGAAGCTGTAAAGATGCCTTACGGGTACCAGTCTGTCAACAATGAGCCGCCTGACTGAAGATCGAACACAATTTAGGATAGCTATCCAGAGGGTCGCCATGAGTCGACTCCAACTTGACGGCACTTAACAACAACAACAACAATGCCTTCTCTGCTTTGGCTAATGAGGATGCTCAATCCAATGAAACTGAGGGGCCCTTAAATGAGTCAGACACTGCCCAATCTCCTGTTAAAGCACCAAATATGAAGAAAACCTCACCAAACAGAAAACTACCATTTATTCCGGCACTCCCCTCTACATCGCCAACTTGATCCACCTTCATACTCCTCACCGCTCCCTCCGCTCAATCCATGCAAATCGCTTGATCCTGCCTTCCCCCTCCCAAGCCCACCTCGAATCCACACGCTTCTCTGCCTTCCACTTCCTCGGTCCCCGTCTCTGGAATTCACTCCCCCCGGACCTCCGCCTGGAACCCTCCTTCAAAACCTTTAAAGCCCTCTTAAAGACTCACCTTTTCTGCTCAGCTTTTGATCGTCCCCCACCCCCCTCCCGTCTCTCCCCACTCCCCTGGTAATTCCCTTCTATCTGATTGTCTCCTGTTTCTTTTTCTTGTTCTTACATCCTCTTCTGCCTGTCCTGTAACAAATTTGGCGTTCTTTTCCTTTTCTAAGCAGCTTTTTTATGCAAATTGTGAACCGCTCAGACGCTAATGCAATGAGCGGTATATTAAGTCTTAAATAAAGATAAAGATACTACTACTTGGAGATTCCATCATCAGAGGCACCAACTTGGGAACACAGTTCAAAGGAGAGAAGATAGTCATGTGCCTACCAGGCTCGACAGCCAGCAGGAATACAAACCAAATTGTTGAAGTACTTAGCACAAAAAGTGAACACTCCAAACTTGATGTTGTTATCCACTCGGGCACAAATGACCTGGCTAGAAACAGTGCCTCTACAGTCCAAAAGGACTTCCAATCTCTCAGAGAGAAACTCAAGCCCATTGTGAACACTGTTGCATTCTCAGAGGTTCTGCCTGTTCTTGGTAAGGGGACAAAAAGGCTGCATCGCATTAACAGCTTTAATGCATGGCTCCAGACCTGGTGCAAACAAGAAGGATTCAGATTTATTGGCGACTGGGGAAACAGGTGAACCAACAAGAGACTATATGGTGCTGATTGACTACATCTCTCTGTCGCAGGGAAAAGAAATCTTAAGTGAAAAATTCAGGCACTATGTGGATATGCATTTAAGCTAGAAAAAGGGGGTGACGGATGTGGAAGGTCAAGACCAGCATGCCACCCCCTGCAAGAGTAGAATAATATCAGAAACAGCCACACTTTTAAACTGCACATCACAAACAAGTGGGAAGATGTGGGCAGAACAAAATCAATGCAAAATACACACAAGCCAGGTAAATGCTGGAAAGCAATGAGCACAAATGCTCGAAGCTTAGCCAACAAAGTTCTGGACCTGGAAGCCCTAATGGTGGAAATGGATTTGGACATTGTGGCCATTACAGAAACATGGTTCAATGAATCGCATGATTGGGATGTAGCCATAACTGGCTATAATCTATTCAGAAGAGACAGAGAAAATGGAAAAGGAGGAGGAGTGGCCTTGTATGTCAAAAGCAATATTAAAGCTACTGAAATGCAGGGGGCATGGGGAAAAGAAGAAGCGCTCTGGATTGCGTTGGAAAGAGGAGATGGCACTGTCATCCATACTGCTGTAGTCTACAGACCTCCGACTGAAATTGAAGAGATAGATAATGATTTGATTAAAGATATTGCCAAGATAGCCACAAAGGGGGAAGTAATCATTTTGGGTGACTTTAATCTACCTGATGTGGATTGGATTACTCCTTCTGCACATCTGGAAAGAAGCAAAAAAATTGTAGATGCTCTCCAGGATGCATTCCTTAGACAAATGGTCATGGAATCAACCAGGGAAAGCTCAACGCTGGATTTAGTGCTCACCAACGGTGATAGCGTGTCAAATGTCTGCGTGAGTACCCCTATGAGCAACAGCGATCATTACACAGTGTGGTTTGAGATAAAAGCCAGGGTACAGGCCAAACATAGCAAGCCCAAAGTCCTAAACTTCAAAAACACTGACTTCAATAAAATGGCCAAGTACCTAAAGGAGAAGATGACAAGGTGGAAGGAGATAAAGGAAGTGGAATTGCAATGGGATAAACTAAAGGTGGCAATAAAGGGGGCAACGGACAAATATGTTAAAAAAGTAAACAAAAACAAGAGGAGAAGTAAACCTATTTGGTTTTCCAAAGAAGTGGCTGCTCAAATAAAGACAAAAAACACAGCTTTCACAAAATTCAAAAGCTTGCAAACAGAAGAACACAGAAATGAATACAGGATCAAACTCAAAGAGTCAAAAAGAGAAATAAGGATAGCAAAATCAAAGGCAGAGGAAAAGATGGCTAAAGATGTTAAGGGTGGCAACAAAACTTTCTTCAGGTATATTTGAGAAAGGAAGAAGATCAGAATTGCAATTGCAGGACTCAGAAGTGCTGGGAAAAGACTCGTAGAAAGTGATATAGAAAAAGCGAAATTGCTAAACAAATACTTTTGCTCTGTTTTTACTAAAGACAATTCTGGAGATGGACCAGCTGGGACTCCCAAATATAAAAATGGGAACAAAGTAGATACCACACCATTCACAGAAGATGAGGTGTTGGAACAACTTGCTAAACTGAAAGTGGGCAAAGCCATGGGACCGGATGGGATACATCCCAGGATACATTAATGAGACTTCCTTAAACCTAGATGAGTTGATCACCGCTTGGAACAGTAGACTCAGCTCAATCGCAATCCGTTCTCCAACAAACAAGGCCCCGAAGAAAAAATCATCAGCCCCATGGTTTACAGCCAACTTAATGGCTTCACTAAACATTCTACGGAGACTGGAAAAGCGCTGGAGGAAGTCACGCACCAGTAGTGACAAGTCAGCATACATTCAACACCTGACTTCACATCGCAAAGAAATCTCAGACAGGATGAGGCAATACCATACAGACACCCTGAGACGGTCATTGAATAAGCCACATGATCTGTTTAACTTGGTCAAAACTCTTGCTAAAGAACCAACCCCTGAGCACCATGGCGATATTCACCCACAAGACTATGCAGTCTACATGCAATCCATAATGTGCAAGACCGACAAAATAATAATACCTGACCCCCTTGACGTGCAAGAGCACTCAGCATCACTAACATCCTTCTCTATACCTTCAAAGAAAATTATCGAAGATACCATCTTAGCCCTAAACACCACCACTGCACACACAGATCCTTGTCCGGCATTCTGAATAAAGGATCTGCGATGTGACCTCTCTCCTATTATAGCCAACATCATAAACCAATCTTTTAACACTGGGTCTTTCCCCCCTACTCTCAAGCAGACCTCTGACAGACCTCTTTTAAAAAACACCAAGTTAGACCCCCAAAAGGTAGAGTCTTACAGGCCCATATCTAGTATACCTATGCTCGCAAAAATCATTGAAAAAGTAGTACATAGACAATTACAGGATCATATTGACACTACTGCCCCACTAGATCCATCCCAACATGGATTTAGAGAGTCACATGGAGTGGAAACACTACTTACAGCCCAGTTAAACAATATAATTTCAGGCGTTGACAACATACGACATGGTTTCGCACTCATCTTTTTAGATATAGCAGCAGCCTTCGACTCTGTATGCCATGAGATTCTCCTCTACCGCCTAAGAGAAAAAGGTATCAGCGGATCAGCGCTCGAATGGTGCAGATCCTACCTGTCTGGAAGATGGCAGCATGTTCGAGCAAACGGGACTACTTCGGAACCATTTCAACAAAGTCAAGGAGTGCCTCAAGGATCATCCCTATCATCCTTGATGTTTAATATATACATCCAACCCATCTGCAAAATCATTAGATCCTTCAATGTTAGTTGCATGTTATATGCTGACGATGTGCTTTTATACATGCCAATATCATTAGATAAACTAGACCTCGCCCCTCTAACTAATTGCTTCAACACTATATCTGAGTGGCTCCTATCACAAAACCTGCGAATCCAACACAAAAAGACGGAGGTTCTTTTCATCTCAAGGAACCCAAATTTCATACCACCCAGCTGCGTTAAGGTAAATGATGCCGAACTACAAGTTTAACCTGCTATACGTTACCTCGGAGTGACGCTAGACCAAAATCTTGACATGAAGAAACATGTAGCCAATACCGTAATGGCGATCTACTTTAAAATCAGATCCCTCAGACACCTACGCCCGTTACTCGAACCAGATGATTTCCGCACCATTTACCAAGCCCTGATTATTCCCCATTTCGATTATTCAAACTCCATACTACAAGGGCTCCCCCGGTCCACCCTGAATCCCCTTCAACTTGCTATGAACAGTGCAGCGCGAGTACTCTTTGGCGCATCCAGAAGAGACCATGTGACACCACTCCTGAAGCAGTTACACTGGCTCCCCATTCAAGCCAGGATTTGTTTTAAGACCTTGCTGATGACTTTCAAAGCTGGCAATGAGCTCTCCTCCTCCTCTCTATCTGACCTCATCCAACCACTTGCACCTAACAGACCAAGAAGATCTGCAGAGTCCAACATGCTAGTAATTCCAAAAGAAGCAACTAAATGCACCAAAACAACAGCTAACAGAGCCTTCCAACTCTGTGCCCCAAGTCTATGGAATACCTTACCAGCACTTATCAGAGCAATCCCCAACTTGAGCCAATTTAGAAAGGCCCTTAAACATTTCCTCTTCACCAAATATCTCACTGACATCTCCAATCCTCAGTCCCACTCGAATAACGAGCACCTCAACAATAATAGCAGTCAACTAGGCAAGCCCTCGCAACAGGCGTCCCCTACAATGTAAACACCAAACATTATCCTTTCTCAGTACACCTCATATGTATATAGTGTACCCTTTTTCCAAGTTGGATTTCCTGTTTAATGTAATGACCAGACATATTTAAGTTGTCGGATGTTTCTGTTCCATGTGAACCACGCTGATTGCCAATAGTGCGGTATATAAGAAATATAAATAAATAAATAAATACTGAAAGAGCTCAGAGAAGTTCTTTCAGGGCCATTAAAGGATGTATTCAACAGATCCTTGGAAATAGGAGAGGTTCCTCAGGACTGGAAAATGGCTGATGTTGTACCTCTACACAAAAGTGGTGACAGGGAAGAAGTGTCAAACTACAGACCCGTGAGCCTTACCTCGGTGGCGGGAAAAGTAATGGAGGCGCTCCTGAAAGAGCGAATAGTGAACTTTCTCAAAACCAACAGGTTGCAAGATCCGAGGCAACATGGTTTTACTGAAGGACGGTCTTGCCAAACTAATCTGATTGAGTTCTTTGACTGGGTGACCAAAGAACTAGATCAGGGGCATGCGATGGATGTCATCTACCTGGATTTCAGCAAAGCCTTTGATACTGTTCCTCATAGGAGGCTTGTAAATAAACTCAGTAGCTTGGGGATGGGTACCAAGATAGTAAACTGGATTAGAAATTGGTTGACTGAGAGACGACAGAGGGTGATGGTGCATGGAGCTCACTTGGATGAGGGGAAGGTGATTAGCGGGGTGCCCCAAGGTTCGGTCCTGGGCCCGGCACTGTTCAATTTATTTGTGAGTGATATTGCTGAAGGACTGAATGGAAAAGTCTGTCTTTTTTGCAGATGACACAAAAATTTGCAACAGAGTGGACTCCCCCGAGGGAGTGCTGAACATGAGGAGGGATCTGCAAAAGCTGGAGGAATGGTCTGATGCTTGGCAATTGAGATTTAACGCGAAGAAGTGCAGTGTCATGCACTTGGGTAGCAGAAATCCAAAGGAAATGTACACAATAGGGGGTGAGAGGTTGGTGTGCATGGAGCAGAAGAAAGACCTCAGTGTGATTATTTCTGTAGATCTCAAGGTGGCAAAACAGTGCAACAAGGCGGTGGCTAAAGCCAGGAGGATGTTGGGCTGCATTCGAAGAGGAATTACCAGCAGAAAGGAAGGGGTACTAGTGCCACTGTATAAGTCTCTGGTGAGGCCTCACTTGGAATACTGTGTTCAGTTTTGGAGACCGTATCTTGCAAAGGATGTAAAAAGACTGGAAAGTGACCAAAATGATTTGGAGCCTGCGTAAGAAACCTTATGAGAAGAGGCTTGAAGACCTAAATATGTACACTTTGGAGGAGAGGAGGGATAGGGGAGATATGATTCAGACCTTTAAATACTTAAAGAGGAACGATGAACAAACAAACCTCTTCCAAAAAATGGGGAAGCTGCAAAACTAGAGGGCATAACATGAAGCTGCGAGGTGGAAAATTGAAAGGCAATGTCAGGAAATATTTTTTCATTGGGTGGTGGGTGCTTGGAATGCTTTCCCGATGGAAGTGGTGGGGCAAACACGGTGACGGAATTCAAAACAGCATGGGACAAGCACAGCGGATCCCTTTACAGCAACAGGATAAAAACAAAATAAACTGAACCATCTAACCAGCTCCAATAAAGGTCCATTTTATAAAGGATCTCCAATGCAGTCTGGGATGTCCAAGCCCAAACATCTGAAAAACAACCAGGCACGTACAAATTCAAGCATGATTTCACAAATGTGGCTATGCCCGACAGGGGCAGCCCAAGGGGAGTGCGGGGCCATGTGCAGAGACTCTGTGCGGGGCCTCATTCGCATAAATATTTGCATAATGTTACCATACACTAACTTTTAGTAAACATGCCTCTTAATGAGTGTATGGATAAAGAAAGGCTAAAAGATTTCTACATTATTATAATCCAGTGCCAACCGCCAGGCACATTAGGAACTACTACAAACGCTGCCCATTTAGAACCCATAGCAAACCCGCCGTATCCTAACAGCACTACCAGGACTCACAAAGCACCAAACCCTACCTATCAAAAGGCAACACTGCAAATATTAAATCAATATATTTCAGAGAATAACAATACATGACCTACTGGGGAAAGAGAGCAAGTGGCAATGTCAAATAGGAATTACATAAACAGACTACCTCAGCTCAGTTACACATGTAGAACATAGAAGATCACCAAACAAGGAATCACAATTTAGAAACAGGAAGACAATTAAACTGGGAACCCGAAAAGCCAAACGTGGAATGTACAACAACACTGTAGAAATAAAACTATAAATTAATTTCCTCTTGTATTAAACAAAGCGCAGACGTTAATGATGCACATTTCCCAGAGCTGACATATTCCAGTTAATAAATTCAAAATAAAGAGAGATTTTTCTACCTTTTGTGCATTTTTTTTTTCAGTTGCAATTGCTCCAGCCACTTTCTTCTGGTTTCTTTGTGTCTTCTACTAACTCTGCATTGTCTGCTGTCCATTTGTCCCTTCTTCTCTCTTCTAGTTTTTTAACATACTAATCTTTCTCCTTTTGCTCTTTCCTCATTCCTATTTCATCCACTCAAATTTTACCCCTCCATCCTCAATCCCCACTTACTCTCCCAATACCCGGCCAATTGTAGATTTGTCTTCCCTCCCACAAAAATAATTTTCCCCTCTCCATTTCACTCTCCCAGCTCCATCCCATTCTAATCCTCCCATCAGCTCCCTTCTAGTTCCAGCCCCACCCAGCATCCGCTCACTTCTAGTCCCCGCATCAGCCCATTTCCTGTCCTAGCCCCCCATCAGCCCATTTCCAATCCTATCCTAGCCACACTATCAGCCCATTTCCAGTCCTAGCTCCCCCATCCATTTCCAGTCCTATCCAAGTCCCTCCATCAACTCATTTTGAATCCCAGCCCCCCCATCAGCCCATTTCTAGTCCTTTCCTAGCCCCACATCAGCCCATGTCAAATCCTAGCTCCCCTCCACTTAGCCCATTTCCAATCCAAGCCCCCCATGAGCCTACTTCCAGGTCTAGCCCCTCCATGAGTCCATTTCGATCCAAGCCCCTACCACAGCCCATTTCCAATCTTAGCACCCCCAACAACCCATCTCCAGTCCTATCCTAGGCCCTCCATCAGCCCATTTCCAGTCCTAGCTCCCTCCCCTCACAGCCCATTTCCATTCCAAGCCCTCCTCCCCATCAGCTATTTGAAATTCAAGCCTTCCCTTCCACTCAGCCCATTTCCATTTGAAGCCCCCCTCCCCATCAGCTATTTGCAGTTCAAGCCCTCCCTTCCACTCAGCCCATTTCCATTCCAAGCCCCCGTGCCCATCAGCTATTTGCAGTTCAAGCCCCCCTTGCACAGCCCATTTTTAGTCCTAACCCCCTATAAGCCCACTTCTAGTCCTAACCCCCCCATCAGCCCATTTCCAGTCTTAGCCTCCCCCACAGCCCATTACTAGTCCTAACCCCCCTCCCCCCCATCAGCCCAGATAGATTTAAAAAACCAAACTGGCTGCTGCTGCTGCCACTATGTCAGCGGCAGAATCAAGTGTCCCACAGGGAACCACCTGCCCGGCAGAGCCCTCCCTCCCTGCAGCATCAGCTCCCAAAGCGCGGGCTTTTCAGAGCTGCGAAGGGAGAGTTTCCCTTTCTCGAGGCTCTGTTAAGCCCGCTGGGGCTGATGTGAAACAGGAAATGCCAGGGCCCCACGAGACACTTGATTCTGCCGCTCCCACGGCGGCAGCAGCAGCAGCAGCCATTTTGTTTTGTTTTTTAAATCTACCTGGGCTGATAAAAAATGTTGTTTGTGCGGGGCCCCCTGAAACGCGGGGCCCTGTGCACACAACATTCTTGCTCAATGGACTGGCCGGCCCTGATGCCCGATATGGATGTCTATGGGAACATCTACATAGATGCCCGCAGAATAGTATTTGAGAACTGGGATGTCTAATAGGGCCGGCACAAGGTTTTCTGCTGCTGTAGGCAGAGACCCTGGCTGCGATTTCCCCCCCCCCCCCCACTGAGCTGTCCCCGCCCATGCCGTGCCATTGTCCCCCCGCTGCTGCCGTTTCAGTCTTGGGGAGAAGGCGGGCAGGTGGGTTTATGCCGCTGCTTTGTTGCCACTGCAGACCATATGCTTCAGCATACATGGCCTGCCGCTTCTAAATTGCGTTGGAGGGGATCAGAAATGGCAGGTCATGTGTATTGAAGCACATGGCCTACTGCGAGCAGCAAAATAGTGGCATAAAGCTGTCTGTCTGAGCTGGCCTCCCTAGGCAGCCGCCTAGCTCGCCTAATAGATGAGCCAGCCCTGTTAATAGCTAGAGTATCGGACTAAAGCCAAGATTCAAATCCCACTGCAGATTGTTGTGTTTTGGGCAAGTCACGTTTATGGCCAAAGCAAGCACTTTCCCGATACCTATTCATTCTTGGAGCAGGTCTAAACTTGGACATCCCTGCAGACATCCCCAATGTTTCTGAGATTGAGCAGGGATGTCTAAGTCCATTGCACTATCCCAGACACACCTCTGCCATGCCTCCTACCTAATTGGATGTCCCCATATTGGAGACATCTTTAAAAGCCATTTATAAAATAGCTTTCAGGGTGTCTATGTGATTCAGATGTCCACATTTACACTTTCGGGCATCCAAATCACGACTAAGGCTTTTAAAATGATCCCCATAACATGCAAATACTGGTGTACACATTTACATCTGCTCCAAAGCAAATGTAAATGTGTGTGTGTGTGTACTTTATGCACATACTTGCATGTTTTCTAAAATATGTGAGTGCATCACAGCTCTGCTCCTGCTCCACCCAAAATATACCCCTATGAACCCCGTAAACACAGTGTGTCACCTTGGTGCGTGTATTCCATGGGGCCAATTTTATTATAAGTGATTTCTGCATGTAAAAGAGCCTTTACATGTGGAAAGCCCTTTATATAATTACCTCTTATATGTATATTTAGCACTGCTGACTATACCCATAGGGATCACTTTAGAAGCTCTATTTGTGATTTGGACATCTGAAGATGAACATTAAGATGTGCAAATCATAAAGACATACTTGGAGCCATTTTAGAAAGCTGGGTATGTAGACGTCCCTAGCATGACCATGACGATGTGCATTTTGGATGTGTAATTCTAGAATGATCTGAGCATGTCTGACCCTGCCTGTTGATGTGTCTATGTCTGTACCTCGTTTCGTGGCAGCAACACTTGCTTTCACCACCACAGAAACTTTCACGGGTCAACAACACCTGCATGTTAATTAATATTTATTTATTTATTTGTGTGCTTTTCTATACCTCCCCTTCCAGAGATCAGGGGCGGTTTACAGAGAACATGGTAAACATTAAATTACATAGAACATTTTGAGCACATAATAACTATATTTCAAAGAACATGTTATTTTACATAGATTGAGAAAATATTCATTATTTACAGAGAATAGGACAAGTATGCAACTCTATAATAACCAGAATAACTATTTACAACAGCCAGTACAGGTCTGACTATCATTCAATGGGAATAATGTAGCGGGGTTGTCAGTGGGAACGTGCAATGGAGAGTGAGACATGAGTTAGGTAGGGTAAACTTGCGTTAGGTGATTTGTGTCATCTTCTCAAGTGTGAGCTGTAAGTTGTGATAGTGTTGGGTGTAAAGGTGTGTTTTAAGTTCCTTCCCGAAGGATATAAGGTCTTTAATCTCTCTCAAGTTGCATGGTAGTTTGTTCCATTGACTGGGTGCATAATAAGAGAAGGCAGTATTGCTTGTTACCTGCTTCGTTTTTCTCACAGAATCAGGGATTAGAAACATGTTGAGGTTTGCCCTTCTTCTCATTCTGTTTTCTGCGGGAGTCTGGATTAGGATTGCTAGATGAGAAGGTGCTATTTCATTAATGAGCTTAAAAATAGTGACTAATGTTTTATATTGAATCCTACTGGCAACAGGTAGCCAGTGGAGAGCGTATAGAATTGGGGAGATGTGGTCGGATAGCTTGGCTTTAAAAATAATCCGAGCAGTAACATTCTGGGCACTTTGTAGAATGTGCAGGTTCTTCTTGGATGTACCTTGAAATAATCTGTTACAGAAATCTAGGTGTGGCATTATAAGTGCCTGGACAACTGTTCTGAAATCACCAATGTCAATGAGGGGTCTGAGCTGCTGAATGGTTCTGAGCTTAAAGAATATAGTTTTAGTAGTCTGTTTTATATGAGGTGTCATGCTTGGTGTTTTGTCAAGGATAACTCCTAGATATTTTACTTCAGATTTGACTGGAAGGGTGATGTCCATCAGATTAACAAAGACGGGGGGATGAAATTTGGGTTTCTGGACACAAAAAGCACTTCCATTTTTTTGAAGTTAATATCCGTGTGTATTGAGCGGAGCCAAAGTTCGGCTTCAGAGAGACAGGTTGCGATTTTGTCATAATTGGGATTATCTATGTCGCATGGGGCGAACAACATGTCATCCGCGTAAATGAAGTAGTTTATATTGTGGTGTTTAAAGATAAAGGTTAAAGAGTAAGGCAGAGAGAGCAGATCCTTGTGGAATACCTCACTCTTGTGGGAATGGTCCTTTCATTTCTATTGCCCCACTGCCACATGTCTGCAGATTTAAAACAGCAGGGACATGCGTGTATCACAGCATAAATATCCCCTTTCTGAATAACTTGTTCGGCACATTCATGTACCCTTTCTGCTGCTGTGCATTTTGGGGAAATCCACATTCCTAAAATGGCCTGCAAACATGTGCGTACCTGGCCTTGCCGTATGCACAGGCCCATCTCCAGAACAGGTTGTGGAAACGTGCATCTTTTGGGGTGCAGATGGAGCAATTTCAGAAGGCATATACAGGTGCCTCCCTTCACTGCCGCCACTCCCCCGATATTTTGGACATTGTGACCTGGACTTCCTAGTTTTTAATGTTTACAAACATCATCATATATTGGCCCTGAATGCCCATTCCATACCATAGTAGATAACTTATAAGGAATATAGTAGGGCACTTTTGTTTTCTTGATCATTGTTACAGCCTGCAGGATGCCTTTGGACACAGTAAAAGTGACAATGTGAATTTTGTGAAGAAGCAATTTGTATGACACGGTGGCAGCATGTAAATACAAATAAGATATACCATCTGTGATCCACTACCAACTGTTAGTCAGCTTAATGTTTTGATTGTAATCCACTATGAAGTTCATACCTTAGCGGTATAGAAATTCTCCAGGACCAAGCAGGAAGTCAGTCCTCACATATGGTTGTCATCGGCGCCGATGAAGCCCCAGCGGAGCATTTCCCCAGCTTTCCATGAAAGCCTTTGGGAATGCAGGCACGCATGCGCGGTTCCCTTCCCGCCTAAAGGTGCCATCTTACCTCAGTCTCTTTTTTTCCGAGAAGCCCATCGGACGTGTGTCCTGTTCTCCCGGATAAAAGTGATTTTTTTCTTTGGCGATTTTCGCTATTTTTTCTCCGGTTCCCCTCCCGCCAGGTTCGGTACACCAGTATCGAGCCCGCTTTCTTCATTTTTCGGTTTTTGCCCTTCGTGGCTGGCGTTCGCACCCTTTTTTCATTTTTCACTGGAAGGCCGGTCTTTTGACCTCGCTGGGGCTATTTTTTCCCTGATGGCTTCCAGTGGTTTCAAAAAGTGTGATCGGTGTAAGAAAATTATGTCTCTCACCGACACACACGACTGCTGCCTTCAGTGCCTCGGCCCTGACCACAACCCAAAGTCGTGTGGGCCATGTGGGAAGATGTCTTCCAAGGCACTAAAGAGTCGACAGCATCAAAAGGAAAGGTTTTTCTTGGACTCTGCCTCCGGCCGGGCCCGGACCTCGTCTGAGGCCTTGACATCTCGGGATTCTGATCCCGAGCGCCATCGAAGCTCCTCGGACAGGGGGTCCCCCGACCGGGAACATAAGAGGAAGAAGCAGCTCGTGAGGGCGGCATCGGAGGAGGTCCCTGGCCCCTCGAGGCTAGGTCTAAGACCCCAGACCGCCGTCCCGGGCCCGTGGACCAAGAGAAGCCTGCCAAAGTTCCTCGCGTGGAGCCGGAGTCTGCTGGACACATAAGCCCCATAGTCCTCGTGGACTCTCCTCCCAGAGAGCCGACATCGGGCCCAGCACCGCCAGGGCCCGAGTTGGTGGCTGCTGCGTCTCCCAAGCTGAGTCTCAGGATGACAGCCTTGGAGTGCAGACTGTCTGCGTTCATGGAGTCGCAGCGGGCACTGATGGCCAGTCTGTCTGGTGCATCTGCCCCGACCACCGGGACGTCGACTTCGAAGTCAACCCCGGAGACCGAGCCAATACTCGAGACCCTCGTGGCTCGAAGTCGTCCTCTGTTGAGATCTCCCTCGACCTCCCGTTCGGGACCGAGGGTGTCGACGCTGGTGCCCCCGGCGTCGGGGCGGGTGCCTCGGGGCCCCGCGGGGTCGGACCCTGACTCCTCCTCGGATGAGTCTGCCTGGGAGACGGAAGACGAGGAGTCTCCCAATACTTTTAAGACTCGGTGCATCCCGTCGGACTCACCGCAGTCTGATCCCCGGAGTAGATCCCCTCCGGAGGACACTAGGTTCTCGGAGTTCGTCCGGGATATGGCCGCTGCCTTGGCTATCCCTGCCGATCCTGAGGAAGAGCCTCGAGCCGAGGAGCTCGATGCTCTACAGTACGACTCTCCTCCGAAGGAGGCCTTTACTGTCCCGGTTCCTTCGATGCTGGAACGGCTCCTCTTCCGAATGTGGGAGGCCCCAGCCTCGGCACCGGTTCTACATTTACATTAAAGTATTGTACATAGTTTGAGTTAATATGTATTTAGTTCCCCTGGTTTCCTTCCCATGTTCAATTTCCTGTTCTCTGTAAAACTCAATGTTGTTTGTATACATTGTAGTATGCTTGTTTGATGTACACCACGCTGATTTTAATAGCGCGGTATAGAAGCAAGTGTTAAATAAATAAATAAAATAAATAAGTAAGTGAGTCGATTCCATTTATCGACTCCGCAAAAGCCCTGGTTTCCAGAAAGCACAGCTACCACACCATTCCATGGTTGTGGAATCGGCCATGCATCATCTGAAGAGCCAGAAGATGCACTCCGTGGTGCCCCCCGGCAGGGAGGCCCGCAACCTCAATGGCGTCGGTAGGAAGTGCTTCCAGGGGTCGATGCTTGCTTGCCGTGTCCAGTCTTACCAGCTGTACATGGGCATGTACTTGCGGGACCTGGCCAAAGAACTGGCCGGCTTCTCTGCTGGTCTCTCCGGGGAACCCTTGCAGAGATTTCAGACCTTGTTCTCGGGGATTCAGGAATGCTCGAAGTTCATTTCCCGTGCCGCCTACGATGGCTTTGAGGCTTCGGCCCGAGTAGCGGCTGCCAGCATCGCGGCTCGACGCCAGGCGTGGCTGCAGTCATCGGACCTCGAACCATGGGTTCAGGACAAGTTGGTCGATGTCCCCTGCCAAAGTGAGAATCTTTTTGGCAAACCCGTGACCGAGAAGGCCACTCAGCTCGAGACAGAGCACCTTACCAGGACAAGGCTGTCGAGGAAGATTTCTGCTCCTTCACATAGGAAGAAGGGCTCGGGTAAAAAGTCCTTTTACCCGAGGAAGGGCACTGCCTACAAACAGTACCCTCAGTATCAGGCTGCCCAAGCTGCCCCCCAGGGTCAGCAAGCCAAGGGCCAGGGTAATGGGCCCCATAGGCAGAGGACCCCCAAGCCTCCGGCCCCTGCTCCAACTCAGCAGGGTGGGTTTTTTTGACTCCTTGAGCGTAGCCTCTCCTCCACTGCTCTCCCCACCCTGCACAGGAGGTCGCCTCGCCCTCTTTGCCCACCAGTGGCCCCTTATCACCGAGGACAGTTGGGTGCTGGACATAGTCCACAATGGCTATGCCCTCCATTTTCACCAACTGCCTCCACCATATTTTCCAGGGGAGCCTCCAAGGCCTCCCCTGCACACAGACCTCCTTCTAAAAGAGCTTCATGGTCTGTTGGTGGACAGGGCAGTGGAGCCTGTGCCTCCCCACTTGCAAGGTCACGGATTCTACTCCAGGTATTTCCTGATACCGAAACGAACCGGTGGCCTTCGACCCATTCTGGACCTCAGAAACCTCAACAGGTTCCTAGAGAAAGAAAAGTTCAAGATGCTTACTCTTGGAACACTTCTGCCCTACCTCCAGCAGGGAGATTGGCTATGCTCCTTAGATCTAAAGGATGCGTACACTCACATCCTCATTCATCCAGACCACAGAAAGTACCTCAGGTTCATTGTGGGAGGGAACCATTATCAGTACAGAGTACTACCTTTTGGCCTATCCTCCGCTCCCAGGGTCTTTACCAAGTGCCTGGCAGTGGTTGCGGCCTACCTAAGAAATCAAGGCATCTTTGTCTTTCCCTATCTGGACAACTGGCTCATCAGGGGTCAGACGTCCCTGGAGGCCAGACAAGCCACCCTCAACACCATTGCTCTGCTTCAAAAGGTGGGCTTTGTCATAAACTTCGCAAAGTCCACTTTGCTCCCATCCCAGAACTTGGAGTTCATAGGGGCAAGGTTAGATTCTCAACTGGCAAAGGCATTCTTGCCATAAGACAGGGCTTAAAGGCTGATGGACGTGGCAAAGCAGTTTCTGAGCAAGTCCCTGGTCTCCGCCAGACTCTGCCTCAGGCTTCTGGGTCACATGGCTTCGACAGTACATGTGACTCCCAATGCCAGGCTCCATATGAGGCCTGCATAGTGGTGCCTTCGGACTCAGTGGTCTCAAGCTATAGGCCACTTACGAGACAAGATAAAGGTGTCCAAACCCCTTTTGGCCTCCCTCAGCTGGTGGCTACATCCACCCAATCTACTCAAAGGAATGCCCTTCCAAATGCCAGAATACTCAGTGGTCCTCACCACCGACGCCTCTCTGAAGGGCTGGGGTGCTCATTGTCTGGACAAGTGCACCCAAGGCCTCTGGTCTCCCTGGGAGGCAGCCCAACAGATCAATCTGCTGGAACTTCGAGCTATCCGCTTGGCTCTCAGAGTTTTTTCTCCAGCCCTGGCTCACCGCTCAGTCTTGATTCAAACAGACAACCAGGTGGCCATGTTTTATGTGAACAAGCAGGGCGGCACTGGGTCCCAGATCCTTTGTCGACAGACGCAGGGCCTTTGTTCCTTTGCCCTGAAGCACCACATGCTTCTCAAGGAGGTGTACCTCCCAGGCCAGGAGAACTTCCTGGCCGACCGGTTGAGCAGGATTCTGCAGCCCCACGAGTGGCAGCTGCATCCCTTGGTGGTTCAAAAGATCTTCCTGAAGTGGGGTCTCCCTTGGATAGATCTCTTTGCCAGTCCACTAAACAAGCAGCTACCCAAGTTCTGCTCCAGGCAACCATATCCTTTGAGGATCGCACCAGATGCTTTTCTGATGTCCTGGTCTCAGGGCCTCCTGTATGCATTTCCTCCCACACCCTTGGTGGCCCGAACTCTGTTCAAGATTCTTCGGGACAAGGCCTCGGTCCTGCTGGTAGCTCCCAGATGGCCGAGACAGCCTTGGTTTCCTCTTCTGCTTCAACTGGCGGTGGATCCCCCACTGCCTCTGGGGTTGCAACCCGACCTTCTCTCTCAGGAGCAGGGTTCCTTACTATACCCCAATCTCAAGACTCTCAATTTGATGGCCTGGAGGCTGCAAGGGTAGTCTTGGCTCCCTGGGGCCTGCCTCAGGAAGTTGAGGAGGTTGTCCTAGCCTCTAGAAAACAGTCCACTAGGAAAGCCTATGCTCTCAAATGGAAGAGGTTTTCTGTGTGGTGTCAGCTACATACAGAGGATCCTTTCTCCTGTACTGTGCCAGTAGTGCTTCAGTACTTACTGCACTTATCAAATCAGGGACTTAAGTCCAATTCTGTTCGGGTCCACCTCTCAGCTTTAGCAGCTCACCACTCACTGGTGGAGGGACATTCTTTGTCAGGTCACCCCTTGGTGTCCCGCTTTCTCAGGGGCTTGCTTTTGCTCAAGCCCCCCATCCGTCCTCCTGCTCCTGAGTGGGAGCTGAATGTGGTATTGCAGCAACTGACTCGCCCACCCTTTGAGCCGATGGCTACTTGTCCACTGCGCTTCCTCTCCTGGAAGACACTCTTCCTGATAGCCCTTACCTCAGCTAGGCGAGTGAGTGAGCTTCAGGCCCTGTTCTGTGATAGACCTTACACCAGGATTTATAGGAACGGGGTAGTCCTCAGGACTCGTCCCAAGTTCCTCCCTAAGGTTGTCTCCTCTTTCCACCTCAATCAGGAGGTGGTTCTTCCAACATTCTTCCCTAGGCCTCATGCAAGCCAGGCTGAAGCAGTCCTGCATACCCTGGACTGTAGGAGGGCCTTATCCTTCTACCTTGACTGTACGCAGGGGCATAGAAGGGCTACTCAGCTCTTTGTATCCTTTGACTCCAATAAGTTGGGGTTAGCTGTGTCCAAGCGTACCTTGTCTATCTGGGTGGCTGACTGTATCACCTGGGCTTACAAGGCGGCTGACCTTCCTTTGCAGGGTAGGGTCACGGCCCATCGTGTCAGGGCAATGGCTGCCTCAGTGGCTCATCTTCACTCTGTGCCCTTGGTAGACATCTGCAGGGCTGCAACTTGGTCTTCAAGCCAGACTTTTGCAGCCCATTACTGTCTGAAAAGGGAGTCCCATAGGGACAGTGCTTTTGGCCAAGCAGTACTCCGGAATCTCTTTGAGGTTTAGGCAACTCCTGCCCTCCTGCCCTCTGTTGGGCTACCAGTGGAGGTTGTGTCCTTGAAAAGCCTTTCTTTGCTGCTGGGACTAGAGGGAGTTCTCTTGTTCAGCCTGGGTTCCTCGGTAGCCCAGAACTAGGGAGTCACCCATATATGAGGACTGACTTCCTGCTTGGTCCTGGAGAAAGAGTAGTTACTCACCTGTAACAGGTGTTCTCCAGGAGCAGCAGGAATCAGTCCTCACAACCCTCCCTCCTCCCCTTGGAGTTGCAGTTGTACATAGTTTGTGTTTTTACATTTTTGTGTGCTCTTCTTAGCTATGTCATTTGACTGAGGTAAGATGGCACCTTTAGGCGGGAAGGGAACCGCGCATGCGTGCCAGCATTCCCAAAGGCTTTCGTGGAAAGCTGGGGAAATGCTCCGCTGGGGCTTCATCGGCGCCGATGACACCCGCTGGGGCTTTATCGGCGCCGATGACACCCGCTGGGGCTTCATCGGCGCCGATGACACCCGCTGGGGCTTCATCGGCACCGATGACACCCATATGTGAGGACTGATTCATGCTGCTCCTGGAGAACACCTGTTACAGGTGAGTAACTACTCTTTCCACAAACAAATTAATAAATAAATGTTATTGTGTTCCCTTGTAATGAAAAGGGAAATGCATTCCTTTGAAATGATATGGGGAATGTCCATGAGATTTCCCATGTTATTTCATGTCATTTTTAACCTGAAATGACAGGAAAAAAAGCCCCAAATTTTTCAGTTTTTTTCTGTGTGCACTATAAACAACATTTCTCTGGAAACCAAAAGAATTTTAAAACCTAAATGAAAAATTTTGGCCTGCACATCCTTAGTAATAAACCCAATGTGGGATGAACCAGTAGGAGCTTTAAAACTCAAGTGATTGAACTCCACAGGTACTTGAACACTCAGACTGTTACAAACCCTAGAGTGCCACATTGTGAGCATCCCAAGTTTTAGGAGATTTACAATGGTTTATCATAGGATAGGTTGTTATATACTGGCATGGTGGTGATGAAGAATGTTGTTGTTGTTGTTGTTAAGTGCCGTCGAGTCGGAGTCGACTCATGGCGATCCTCTGCATAGCTATCCTAAATTGTGTTCGCTCTTCAGTCAGGCGGCTCATTGTTGACAGACTGGTACCCGTAGCTGCTGTTATTGTCTCGATCCATCTCATTGCTGGCCTTCCTCTTTTGCGTTGACCTTCTATCTTGCCAAGCATGATGTCTTTCTCTAATGATCTCTCTCTTCGCATGATGTGTCCAAAGTATGAAAGTTGAAGTCTTGTCATCTGAGCTTCTAAAGAAAGCTTAGGTATGATCTCCTCTAGTACCGACTGGTTTGTTCTTCGGGCAGTCCATGGTATACACAGTATTCGCCGCCAGCACCATAATTCAAAGGCATCAATTTTCTTCCTGTCTGTCTTTTTCACTGTCCAGCTTTCACATCCATATGATGTTATTGAAAATACCATGGCTTGAACAAGTCGAATCTTTGTATGGAGAGAGACATCTCTGCTCTTGAGATTCTTATCTAGGTCTTTCATAGCCATTCTGCCAAGAGCAATGCGTTGTTTGATTTCTTGACTGCTTGTTGCTTCTTTATTGATAGTTGATCCAAGTAGGTTAAAGTTGTTCACAATTTCAATTTCTTCTCCTGTTGATTATGCCAGTTGTCGTGATCTTTGTCTTCTTTACATTAAGGTGCAGGCCCATTTTGAGACTATGTTCTTTGATTGTGAGAAGCAAATGTTTCAGATCATCTTCACTTTCAGCCAGTAATGTGGTATCGTCAGCATAGCGAAGGTTGTTGATGAGTCTTCCACCAATCTTTACACCTCTGTTGTCTTCATACAATCCTGCTTCTCTGATGATTTGTTCTGCATATAAATTAAACAGGTAGGGGGAAAGTATGCAGCCTTGTCTTACACCTTTTGCTTATTTTAAACCATTCTGTTTCTCTTTGTTCCGTTCGAACTGTTGCTTCTTGATCAATGTACAGATTGCACAAGAGAACGATCAGGTGTTCTGGTATACCCATGCTTCTTAATGTGGCCCAGAGTTTCTCATGGTTTACACAGTCAAAAGCCTTGCTATAGTCGATAAAGCACAAATAGATATCCTTTTGGTATTCTTTAGTCTTTTCAAGGATCCATCTCACATCCGCAATGATGTCTCTCGTTCCTCGCCCTTTCCTGAACCCTGCTTGCACTCGCATGAAGAATATCAAAACTTTATGAGCGATTGAGCCAGAAGGAATGAGTGAAGATATTGAGTGGAACGGTTTGATGTGAGCTGAATGTTATTTGAAGTTGTGTTCCTAGATAATGTGGTGTTGTCAAAGATTCTTGATAGAAGGCTTGTTTTCTCAGTGATGCACCTAGAAAATGGTGGCAAGGAGAGCAGCACTGACTGGTTTATAAGCAGCAGACGTTTTTCAAAACTTGAACCGAGTCAGGAGATAAGTAGTTGCTAATATTTTCATGCAGCATTGAGAAAGATTAGATAAAAAATGCATAATGGACTGGTCCAATGGTTAAAAGCAGAATATCTGTGGCAATAAGTTGCACTTGTCAACAGATGATTCCAGCTCCATTGCATGATGGTGCTTTATAACGTATCACATTATTAAGTTTTGTAACATTTTTTGCTGAGAGAAGGATGCACACATATATTAACATGCACAGGCACACATGCAGTAACACATCAACATGTACACATATATACAAACATACATATGCATACGAGTACACAAAAATACACACCCAAGCAGATAAACATACAAACAAAAGATATGCGCACACACACAGATAAAACACATAGGGGCATGTTTGCTAAAGTGCAGCAGGTAGTATGTAGCAATCGTGTATTTAGTGCGTGTTTTTACCATAATGGGGGCACAGCGGCCACAGTAGAACGAGGGGGTTCAAAAAGTGATGCTGCGCTAGTCGTGCCAGTTCTGCAGTAGTGGCGAATGTGAGGTCAGAGTGCACATGCAGCCAGAGCGTGGCATGCTAATTAGGAAAGCAAACTGATGCAGAGAGACCATACTATGGTTCCTAAACATGGGAAATAGGGTGCAAACGCAGCATCTGAGGGAGCAGGGGACTCTGTATGTGATCAGGCAGGGTGTGCACAGTGTCCACCATGTGCATGATCCCCTCTCATCCTGAATCACCCTGGGTGCCTGTTCACCTAAACTGCAGTGAACACAGTACAAGGCCTCTGGTATGTCCTCTCTGACACTCCCCTTACATGGCTGGAACAGCACCCTGGCCATTAAGCAGTGTGTCCTCCAGATGGGAATGGGGGGCATGCACATGGGCAGGACACCCTGCCAGCCAGCAGCTCTACCACATGGGGGCCAAGGTGTCCAGAAACAACCCCCTGGCCTATCAGGTAGGAAACCCGGGGGATTGGGTGGCAGTCCACATAGGATGCCCATGCTCCTCTCATGGGGAGAGCTATGGGGGAATCCTACAGGGCAACCCACACAATCCCATGGAGATGGACAATCTCCAAAAGCCCTCAGCCTGAATATTTCAGCTGCTAGAGAACCAAAGTCCCACAGCACCTTGGGAGCCCACAAAAGCTGTCCAGATCAGTGGCCTCCCTCAACCTCGTGGGGAGGGGGGAGCAGGGAGCAGGGAGCAGTAAGCTCTAACATAACAGCCCATGTTCAGTGGTGGAAATATTATTTATTTGCACAGAGCCAGTAGGCCAAAAAACATGAACCTCCCATGGTGAGGCTGAGGGGCCATCTGCCCACAGGAACAATGCCCATGACACTGATATAGCCCCACAGGTGCACATATGCACTGCTACATGGCCCGCCATGCAGAGGTTTTGTGGTCTGACACATATTAGCACTAAGCAGTCATTCTGCCAGAAGTAGCAATTCCTCATTTGCATGTCCCACCCCCAGCTGTACTCTGCTAGTTTGACCCCTGGCTATGTGGTCAGTAGTGGCTAAACACACAGCAAAGGCTCTATCTGCTTACCCCCTCCTTCCACCATAGCACATCACACCAGCAGCCCTCCCACAGCTAACCAGTGTATGCAATGTGTACCTTTGAGTCAGTGCTGACTCCTGGTGACTCAGCAACCCCTGCGTTTTCTTTTCAGTGTGACCGGAAGTAAAGGCAATCATAAAGAGCAATCAGTTAAGACAGACATGACTGTTTCTGTACGAGTACAGTCCCAATGGTTTCAATCCTGTGATACAGGTGCTTGTATTGTGCCAGTCAGGCACTAGGGGGCAGCTGCTCTTGCGGCCGATCTATTCTGCCCTTCTGAACAGCAGTCCTAGGCAGTTACCTTCATATTTTGTAATACTCGCATCTAAACAGCAAGGCGGGTGCAACTACCACCTGGTCAGGGGCAGGTAGTAGTTACAACCACACTAGTGGCATCTTTTTGCCGCCCTATTTTTTGCCCTGACTCCGTCCAAACTCTATCTATTCATGTGCTGCTCTGGTAGTGCAGCACATTTAGCATGGTTGCTTTTTGGCCACATGCTTCTGGCTAACTTATTTGTACATAAACACCCACAGAGGGATTAGAATTCAATGAACCATGCTCTGCATGCTTTCCCCACTTGTAGTTTATCACATTATTAAGTTTTGTAACATGTTTTATTAGGAGAAGGGTACGCACAGATAAGAACATGTCCATGAATGCACAGACACACATAGGGGTATGTTTACTAAACTGCGTTAGTGCGATTTGCGTTAGGAGCCGCGGTAGAGACAGAAACCCCAAATAAGGACATGCGCGGTACATCGTTGCCGAGAACGCGTCGAGAACGCGCGCTACAAGGCGCCATAAGTGAACGAGCGCTACAGGGCACGTTACCGCACGTTAATCTTAAGAAGGCGCGCAGGCATACAATCACAGCAACAGAGCTGTAGCACAATGGTTACAACACTGACTGATGGTACAGGGGTCATGGGTTTGATTCCCCAGTGGGCCTAATGTATAAGGCTGGTTGAGGCAGCACCCTTTACATTTAAGTAGTGATTGTTGAGGCATTTGACATGTATTTTAATTTGTGCTGCCAGCAAACACACCCTCACGGTGGCATAATCTAAGGTGCTGCATAAGGCACCCCATAACGCACTCCATAGGGCACATTATAAAGTGTACTGTCCGCCAAGGCACCCTATAATGTCCCCTATAGGACACCTTATAAGGCTGTGAACAAAGCCCTGACTGGCTGCAGGACTGCACGTCACCACACAAACTGTCTGCTGTGGTTACCAGGATAGGGTTAACCCACCCGTACCCATGATGCACTGCACATGAAAATCAGCAGTCGAGAGATGGGCACAAGATTGGGTATGCACCCCCACAGCACCTCGGCCAGGTAGGGGGAACAGACCGTGTGTGGTACTGCCACAGAGTAGCCACAGACAGTCACATTGTGCGGGTACTGTGCCCACCCTGAGGTTGAGGTGGGGCGCCCAGCACCAGGTCCACAGCACCTTTCATGGCTGAAATACGCCATGCTGCAGGTCCCCATCAGTGTGTGATAGGTAGTTCCGTTAGACACACCTAGGATACATCTGTGCCCTGCTGTATGTCTTGGTCATGTCTAGTCCTTATGGGCGATGATGCACCCAGAATAGTGCATATCCTGTGTTGGTGCCATGGTTACCTGTTGTAGGTGAAGGGGGGGGGTGTATGGACCCATGGGCAGATCATGTACCACCACACAACCCACCCTCTGGGGCTCAGGTTGGGAAACAGGATCACCCACCAATAGATCCACAGTCTACCTCCCTGCAATGGTAGCAGTAGAGGGGACCATCAACCCCAGTCCTGCTGGGGACCAGACAGAGCGGTACACATCTATAACGCAATAGCAGACAGAAGGCCTGGAAATGCTCAGCTGCCCCCCACCCTTATCTGACATTCTCCAGCAGCAAGCCTCCAGCCGCTGCACCCTGCAAGGTGTTCCAGCAAGACACATACTAGCTGCAGACAGTCCGCCAGCTAGTCCATAGTGCATGGTCCTGGAGGAGCTGCATGTACCCAGAACAGGGATGTTAGCATACACACCAAGCAGATAAGTCAGTGATTGGGCCCCAAAAGAAAACCCATATATATCACGAGAGAAATGCTATGTAGCACTATGGGGGAACCTAGCCATGCCATGGTCACTGCTCAGTCAGGGTGAGAGTGACCGCCCAGCAGGACATGCTATGGCCACCCTGTCCATGCAGGTGGTACCGGGCACTACAATGTCCGAGCCATTGCCCTATGCCCTGTGCAGATGCGGCCAGGCCAGGCCACCCTATCCAGGCTTTTCCCACGGTACCTTGCTCCTCATTATGCACATTGGCAGGCCAATACTGGCAACAGTGCTAGCAGTGTGGGCTGTGGAGGGTGTTGGCAGCCACCACACACTGGATAGACAGACACACACTCCCCACACCTATGCCAGCATTGTGCAACTATAGAGGTGTTGGACAGCCCAGGCCACCACACCAGTCCTGGGCACAGTGCAGGCATGGCTATGGTACGCAATACTGTAGGAGTCACTCCCCAGGTTGGTAAACACTGTCAGACACAAGACCTGTAGCACACTCCACAGACATCAGAAAGGTTGCTATGATGCAGCTCACTCAGAATATTGTACTTAACCTAGGAATTGCTATCTGCCAGTAATCATAGCAACCTCTTTAAAGATGTGTACCATATTCCCAGGTTTAGGGTGGCATTACTAAGGTATGCAAGTGCTAGTATTGGGAGATGCACGCAGAGCCCAATGTCCTGCCTCTCCAGGAGGCTTGGGATAATGGGGCATGTGGGTGCGGGTGTGTCTGCCCCTGTTGGCTGCTGCTTTACGACAGAGGTTCCCAACTCCAGTCCTGCGGTGCCAAACACTGTTCGGGTTTTCATGCTGTCCCTCATGAATATGCATGAGATACATCTGCATACCATGGGGGTGGCGCATAGAAATGGAGCACAGGCATCTTTATCAGAGGCAGCATGGAACCGGAATGGTGTTTGGCCCTCCAGGACTGCATTTGGGAGACTCTACTCTAGGTAATGTGCATGTTTATGGTGTCCGTGCTCTGTAGGGTAAAATGTAGGTGTCTTGGGCATGTTTACGTCATCTGCAATATAGGTGCTGTCTATATTAGCACGTTGTAGTAGTGGGTAAAATATGGGGACTGGGTTGGCAGGAACCACAGCTGGGACTTGAACCTGTGACCCTCTGCTTTTGAATACACTGGTTTTGTGCACTGCACCACCTTGTTGTTACAGAGTCAGTATATTCCTTGGTGATACCATGACTGTTCATCAGACGGGGCCCGTCTATTGCAGTACACAGCACCTACACAGGGCTAGGCCACGGTCTGCTCTGGGCAGCTGCCACTGCCCCCTCCACCACCAGTATCCCTCAGCCACCATGCTGACATGCCCTTCTGCTGGTGGTGCTGGTGGTGCGCAGTCTCAGGCCATCCAGTGTGCAGGTAGGTGGCTGCTTATGGTGCGGGTTCTGGGGTAGGGGTGCCTGCATAGACGTCCACGCTCCCCCCAGCCCCGCCTGCCAATGTTCCGTGCCCTTGAGGGTAGCTGTTGGGTACTATCCCCTGTGACACTGTGGGAAACATGTTCGTGCCCATGTTGGGCCTTCAGCAGTTGCTGTATGGCTGCTCTGCTGTTTCAGCATTCGTATGGGCCACCTAGGCATCACCCTAGTCCGCACTGTGGCCCAGCTCCACCACAGCATGTGCTGCCTGCGGCCCTCTGTATCCCCTTCTCCGGCATCTGTCCAGTTGCCATTCCGACATGCCCGCCCTGATGTTGCGGGACATGTGCACGCCATAGGAACCCTGTCCAATTGTGGGGGAAACCTTGAGCAGCGCTATTTCACTGTGGGCTCCTTCACCTTGTATGTGGACAGAGTATAGACCCTTCCACGATTTATATCTTTTCTATGGAGCTTACTCGGGGGGGGGAGGGGTTGATGTTTCTCATTGATACCACTATTGGCCAGCTTGGTTATGGTTTTTTTCCAGTTTGTTGGGGTCATTTTCAGTGTTTCTGTGCCCTTTTGTTCTGTGCACATGTATCACACTTATCACTTTTTTTGGTTTCCTTGCCTGGGCTGTACATTGCTGACGCTGAAATGGTCTCTCTCCCCTGTAATGTGCATTTAACGGCAGGTTTTCATTCGCGTTGGAATTCAGCTCTTCAGATCAGCGCGTTAGTGTGAAGGGAGCCTCTCCCCGCCCACTCTCCGCCCACTGACCCCTTCTCTCCGCCCTCTCTCCACCTTCTGCGATGTTTTACCGCGCCGCGGAGCATTACGATCGTTAGCGCATCATAACGCGTGTTATGTAACGTTAACGATCGTAAGCGCAGCATAACGCGCGTTATGATGCGCTTACGATCGTTAACGTTACATAACGCGCGTTATGTACGATTACCGCAGTTTAGTAAACATACCCCATAGAATCATACATGAAGTAATACACCAATATGTGCACATATATATAAATATGCACATACATACCAGTATACACAAAAATACACGTATACAAAAAAAGAGATATGCATGCACACACACACAGGTAATGCAGATACAAGTAGACAGATGTGTAAATAACCACACACACAGATACACACAGAGGGCAAGGAAATAATTCATTGAGCCACGCTCTGCATGCCCCCCCCCAATTGTAATTTATCACATTATTATGTTTTTGTAACTTGTTTTGTTGAGAGAAGGGAGTATGTATAGTATTTGACACAGGATTGGTCAGTGAGGATAATTGCTCTACGTCTGTATTTATTCCTTTAATTGGGCTGTTGTTTTTCTCTGAATTTCCAACCTCCAGACCATTAGAAGGTTGATGAGATGTGGGTCAACCTGAAAAACTAAACAGAAAAGAAGCATTTAGTCCAAGGTCTAGAAGAGGGTACAGCAGATTCCCAAATCACTAACCCTAGGCAAACACATTGTGGCAGTACATATTAGAACCGTCATCAATGCACGAGACCCCCCTACACTTCACATTTACTATGAAATGGAAAAAACCTGGAAACCTATAGAAGCTGGTAGGAGAACCCATACAGATTAATATTCCTTGGGAAATTCTGCACATGATATTTGAAAATTCTACAATATTCTTTGTACTCTAAATTCAGCTAGATAATACAATATAAATCACTCTGAAAATTTTTGTTTCAAGTGCAATATACTTAAACATTTAATGCTCAAAGATGCAAAATTTGTGATATTTTTGTGCAGAATTCCCCTGGAGTTGTGTAAAAGTACAACACAAGGCTGTTTCTTCCACTTTCTTCCCTTTCCCTAACCTGAACATCTTCCTCGTGCCTGATTCCCATCCACTCCCTCTCCCCTCCCCCAAGCCCAATCTCCCAACTTTCTCCAGCTCATCCTCTCCAGCTTATATCCAGTTCTACATGAACAAATGCAGCTGCCTTTGCAAATTTCCCCTGGGTCCCAAACCATAAGGCTGATGCAGCTACTGACGCACTTCCAGATGATTACACTGATGCTGTCTCCTCTATCCCAGCCCACACAGGTCAAAACTGATGTCAGAAGTGCTGCTTCCTCCAGCCAGACCTGTGTGTGCCGACAGAAGAGATGATGACAGCGATGCCTCCTGCACTCCGCCTGGCGCGGGCTAATAAAGATGCCAATGATATTTCCTGCAGCCTATGTGAACTGAAGCTGCAGATGCTCACCGCTATCCTCATTATTGCTCACCAACAATGCCAAATAGTATCCTAGATGGGAGGTGAAGTCTGCATTGCAGAATTCCCTCAAGAAGAGGTCATTGAACACAGTTTCAGAGCCTGACTTGGAAGAACTAGCTGGAAGAAGGAGAGGTGACCGTGGTGCTGTTGGCTGGGACATGGTCATGGCTGTTCTCAGTCAGGGAATGAACACGAGCATACGATGGTTGCATTTTACTAGTGACCAGTTCCATTGCTGGGTTAGGGCCTTACACCATTTTCAAGGGATGAGCATTCTTTGGGCTTACTTGGCACAGTTGAACCCTTTGTGACAAAGCCCAGCAGACTATGGAGTGGAGGAGTGGCCTAGTGGTTGGGGAAAGATACTTTGGGCCAGAAGGTCAGGGGTTCAAATCCCACTAGAGGACAGCAATCTTGGGCCAGAAGGACTGGGGTTTCTAGTCCCACAGGTGCTCTTTGTGGTCTTGGGCAAGTCACTTAACCCTCCATAGCCCATGTTCCCTGTAAAATAGTTATCTCCAAGTTATAATGCCCTGTTCAATGTAATTTCAGTTTGTTCAATGTAAACCACACTGATGCAGAATAGCATGGTATATAAGAGAATATAAATAAAATAATAATAAATATATTGCTTATTCCTTATCGTTCCTCCAGTTTAGTCCTCTACTTCTGGGTTGTGCACCTCTTCCTGCAGCTAGGAGACTGGGCATGTCAAAGTCGTGACATCACTGGATATAGCCTGCTGGTATCTCCCATCAGCCTCCAGTGTGTCCAGTCTCCTTGCAGCAGGAGGACATAGTGAGCCTAGCTTCTGGGCTCACTTGGGGGGAACAGATAAGGAGCATTTAGTGTGACAAATTCTATTCTGATTTTACTCAGGGGGTGCAGACTCACTGTATGGAACAGAGCCCTAGCAATCTTCTTTATCGCAAGATGGGAAAGTAGATGGTTCACTGAAGCGATCATTGGGGGCAATGCTCTGGCCTTACAAGCTCCCATTTTTGGAGCCTGGGGAGGCGGGAGCATGCTTCAGGTGGTCGCAGTGTTTACGGCAGTCTACTCGCCTGGAACAGGAAAGGATCAGGGAGTTGAATCGACTAGAGCCTGATTTGCTTTATGGGGCAAATGTGCATAATGGCTTAATTCAAGCGCTAGCTAATATTATTGGCTTCCTTGGGGTTCACCCAGAGGTCTCTCTGGTGGAGGAATGGGGCAGCTGATGGTTCGTCCAAGTCGAGGGTCAGTAAGCTCCCAATTAAGTCTTTGTCTTGTCCTTTCCCCATGGGCTCTCTTAGGGCAACTAGTTGGCGTATCGAGGCTTTCGGAGAAAGGCGCTCTTGGTAGCGCCCGGTTGGGCGAGACGGCCTACTAGGCTTTTCTCATTTGCCTACTCGACAGGCTTTTCCTAGAAGTTGTCAGTAGCAGACGTTCTGCTGCGGCTAGGTCCGTGACGAATGTCTCAGGTGGATCGGTGCCCGCCTACGGTTTGGCCTTTGTATGGGCGGGGCTCAAGTAGAAGGGTTATTCTGCGGCAGTCTTCGCCGCCTTGTTGAGAGCAAGGAGGCAGGCTGCTTCTGCTACGTAGGTCCATGCTTAGCGCCTTTTGGAAGGCTGCTGTTCACGGCGGCAAGTCTGGGCGACAAAGGTGTCTGTATCCTTGGTCTGAGTTCTCTGCAGGACAGTGTCTGAAGGAACTAGCGGCCAGTTCCTTAGAGGATCCAGCGAGCGACTGTTTCCGGCTGTAGAGGTCTGTGAAGGGAATAGCGCTAGGTGTTCGGATCGATGTGTAGCGTTTCCTTAAGTTGGGATCTGACTGCGCTCCTCAAGGAGAGTTCGGGTGCCGCCGGGGAATCCCGACTGGGCCTTAGAGGCGTTGGCTAAAGAGTCCTTTGATTCTTTACTCCAGGCGTCGGTAAAGGATTTGCTGTTATAGACAGTGGCTTTGATAGCTCATTGTTCGGTGCGCGACGATTTTCGGAGTTTCAGGCGTTGTCATGTAATGAGCCGTTTTCACCCTTTCTGGATAGAGGGTGGTGTTTGCGAGCAGTCCTGTCGTCCTTCCAAAAGGTGGTTTCTGATTTTTCTCCTGAGCCTATTGGTTTCTCTTCCAGTTCTCGGTTTTTCTGGAAGGGGAGGTTTTTATTCGTAGCTTACGCCGATAGGAAACATTACATGCAGGGTGCGATGTTCGTTTCTTTGTTTTTGTGTGCTGGTTGGAAGTCCCCACAAAGGGGAAGCAGCAGCGAAGGCGGCCATTTCGCACTGGGTTAAGGCGATGGTTGCCTCAGCTTTCTGCTGGCGAGGTTGTATGATTCCGGGGGGCTTTCTGACTCTTGCTACCAGGGCACAAGCGGCTTCATGGGTGAATAACTGTGTCATTCCACCAGGGGGGATTGGTAGAGCAGCTTCCAGGTCGTCTCTTCATTTCCTCAGTAACCACTACTGCCTAAATGTTTTGGCAGTAAAGGAGGCCTGTTACGGGTTGGCGGTGTGGTGTATTGGCTGGATAGGTCCCTCCCAATGATTACTGCTCTGTTACATCCCAGAAGTAGAGGACTAAACTGGAGGAACGATAAGGAAATAGAAATTACACTTACCTGGTAATTGTCGTTCCTTGAGTGACGACAGTTTAGTCCTCATTCCCGCCCAGGGGTATGATTTCTTCAGTTTATTTTCAGGCGGAGTGGAGCATGAATCTCAAGGAGTAGACAGATCCTTTCAGTTTCTAGATCGCAGTGAGTATCCCTCTCTGTTCTTTCTTTCTTTTCTCTTATTTAAACGAGGTGATGGTATAGGATACGTGTTTGCATAGGGGGGACATGAATGTAAAGTTAAAAAAAAAAAAAAAGAAGAAAAGAGAAAAGAAAATATAAGACGGATACGGTTAAAAAGGCTCCTCCGGTTGAGGAATGGGGAGTTATTTAAAGTTATGGTATAGTTACTTATTTGTTGTTCCTTTGAGTTTGCTTTGTCAATAGTACACTGAAGGCTGATGGGAGATGCCAGCAGGCTATATCCAGTGATGTCACGACTTTGACATGCCCAGTCTCCAAGCTGCAGGAAGAGGTGCACAACCCAGAAGTAGAGGACTAAACTGTCGTAACTCAAGGAACGTCATTACCAGGTAAGTGTAATTTCTATTTAATTGCCTTGTTTGGATTCATTCTTGCAGAAATTTAGAAGGAAATGTAAATTAGGAAAATGGGTGTGGGCATGTTGCCGGGACCAAACCCAAGCTCATGCATGTCTAATGAACAAATATCCATTCCAAATTTAAGTTATAAAAGAGAAATATATTTGCTTAAAATAAATGACTAAAAACACTCTTCTGTGGGAAAAACGCAGAACGAATTTTTGGAACATGCTAAGGCAGTGTGAATAATCCAAAAGAAACAGTGATGAAACAATAGCTGAACAATATATAAGAAAAGAATAACACATTTCAGAGAACACTAAATATTTGTGCAATGAGCAAAAATATATTCACGTAGTATGTCATATGCCAGACGATAGTATCTCTGGCACTGCGCCATTGGGTGATAAAACTACATGTTAACAGTTGCCCCTTCAGCACATGGGGCTTCCCTTCAGAGCACAAACTCCCAGGAAAATGCAAGACACTAACAAGTTGGATTTGGATTCAAGTGTCACTCACCTTTCCAAATCTGAGCTCAAGGTGAGTTACACAGGTAGTTCCCTGAGTGCTTACAGTTTAAGTTTGTACCTGACCTGAGGCAATGTATGATTACATGAAAGCAGGAAGAGCAGGGCTGGGAATCTAAGATTAAAGGGAGACAAGCAGAAATGTGTGGAGGGGACAAGGAAAATTCTGACCTGCTAAATAAATACTTTTGTTCAGTATTCACCGCAAGAGGGCTTTGAAAAGGACTGTACCTTGTTTAAAAGGGTATGTATGCTAGTGGGCTGGTGGTCAAACACTTAACAGAAGACAATGTTTGTAAAGAATTAGAAAAATTGAAAGTGGACAAAGCTTTGGAAGTGCACGGGATATACCCTAGGACAGGAGTGTCAAACTCCAGTTTTGAAAGACTACAAACCAGCCAAGTTTCAGGATGTCTCTAATGAATATTCATGTGATATATTTGCATACAATGGGGGCAGTGCATGTACCAGGGCCAGTCTGTCCACTAGACCTACCTAGGTGATTGCCTAGGGTGGCAGACCTCCGTAGGCGCACGGCACACATGGCCCGCTGCCCCCTCGCGCCAAGCCACACCACGCCGCTGCTCCCTGCCACTGCTGATTCCCCCCCCCCCCTTCAAAGTTATGTTGGTATGGGTCAGAAGCGGCAGGCAATGTGTGCCAAAGCATATGTCCTGCCACTAAAGCCAAGCTGCCCCCTGACCCCGCTGCCAGAACCAGTGGCATCACAGCTCAGCACCGGGAAAGGGGGGGAAAGCGGTGCATGGGGTGGGGGGGTATGCCAGGGCTTCTGCCTAGAGCGGCAGAAACCCTTGAGACAGCCCTGCATGCAACTATATCTCATGCATATTCATAGGGATATCCTGAAAACCAGGCTGGTTTGTGGCCCTCCAGGACTGGAATTTGAAACTCATGTCCTAGTATATTAAGGTCTGCCGCAGGATCTGTTCAATAGATCTTTGGAGAAGGGTGTGATCCTGTGGAACTGCAGAAGAGCAGATGCCGTCCTTCTTCATAGAAGTAGTAGTGAGGAGGAGATTGGAAATTATTGCCCCACTGATCTGATTTTGGTGTGGAAATGTTAATGGAGACTCTTCTAAAGTAAAGCATAGTGAAGCACCTTAAATCCAGAGGGAGCATGGGTTTTCCAGAGAGAGATCTTGTCAGGTGAATCTGGTCAATTTGCATATTGTAGAAACAGAGAAAATGAGAGCAGATAAAGACCATACAGCAGCCTATCTATTCTGCCCATTAATACCAACTACTTAGCTCTACAGTCCCTTCCTCTCCCTCAGAGATCATCTACTTGTCCCCTGCTGTCTTGTCTCTACCACCTCCACTGGGAAGCTCTTCCAAGCATCCACCATACTTTCCATATAGAAATATGTCCTTAGATTACTCCTGAATCTATCTCCTTTCACCTTCATCCCATGACTCCTCCATCCAGAGCTTCCGTTTAATGAAAGAGGCCCACTTCCTGTGCATTTATACTACAGAAGTATTTAATGGTCTATATCATATCTCCCCTCTTCCAACTTACTTCTAAAGCACACATATTTAGATATTTAAGTGTGTTCACATATGATGAAGACCACTGACCATTTCAGTAATCACTCTCTGGACCAATAGTATCCTCTTTATACCCCTTTGAGTGGACAGTCTGCAGAACTACACACAATACTCCACATGAGATCTCACCAGAAACCTATACAGAGGAACAATCATCACCTTTTACTGCTGGCTATTCCTCTCCCTCTGTACCCAAGCATCCTTCTGATTTTTGCTGTCACCTTCAACCTATTTGGCCACTTTAAGATCATGAGATATGATCACACCCAGAGCACGTTCTTTTGTGCACAGAAGTACTGTACCCACTATGCCCTACCACTCCCTTGGGTTTTTGCATGACCGTTCATTTTTTAGCATTAAATCTTAGCTGCCAGATTTGAGGCCATTCTCCAGGCCTTCCAGGGTGTCTACCTGTAATGAGGTATATAGAACGTTACCCATCCCTCTCCAGAGATTATCAACAGCCCCCTTTAAGAGGGTCTGCAGCTCAGAGTTCAGGGCTAGGAGGGTGTGGTGCAGCGGGAAAGGTTAAAAATCCAGCAGGCTGTGGGAGGGAGAAGGGCCTGTGGAGACAGAAGTCTTTCCAAGGCACGCCATGCAAAGGAGTTCTGAGGTAGGAACTTTAACTGGGGTTGGAGGAAGGGCCAGGAGAACTAGCCTATGGAGGGTTATAAGCTGGGACATAATTAAACTGATTTTAATTGAGTGGAGGAGTGGCCTAGAGGTTGGGGCAAGGTACCTCAAGCCAGAAGGTCAGGGGTTCAAATCCCACTAGAGGACAACAACCTTGGGCCAGAAGGACTGGGGTTTCTAGTCCCACAGGTGCTCCTTGTGATCTTGGGCAAGCCACTTAACCCTCCATTGCCCATGTTCCCTGAAAAATATTTATCTCCAAGTTATAAATGCCCTGTTCAATGTAATTTCAGCTTGTTCAATGTAAACCACCTTGATATTATGAAAGGCAGTATATAAGAAATGTTAAATAAATAAATTTTGTTTTCCCTGAACTGCTGTCTGCTCTGGGTTTTGCTTTGTGGAGATTTAACAAGCTAGGATAGAATAAAAACTGCTTTTGTTTTCCCTGTGTTTTAAAGAAAACCCCTTCCCACTGCATGCTACACTTACCGCATACGGTGGCAGTGGTGGGATTTCCTCTGACCGCGTGACTGAGGGTAAATCCACGTCCATCCAGGGCTGGGCCTGTACAGCAGGTCAGGTTTTTTTGTTTTGTTTGTGTGGACTAAGAGGGTTAGTCTCACCCTAGTTAGGAAGAATGAAGAAGGTCTAGTGACTAGTCAGTGCTGGACAGGCAGGCTTTGTTTTGGCCACCAGAGGCCGCTAAAACTTTTTTGGCATTGGAATACTGCAGGGTTAACTCAGCTGCAGAAGAGGAAACTGTGGTGGTGTTGCACGAGAACAGTGACAAGCCAAGATGGAGTGGCTCCCCAAGATTCTAGCTAAAGGGCAGCAGCAACAACAGTATCAACAGCAACAACAACAGTATCAGGAATGACAAAAACAGTTTCTCCAGGACCAAGCAGGAAGTCAGTCCTCACATATGGGTGACGTCGGCGCCGACGGAGCCCCCATGCGGAGCATTTCCCCAGCTTTCAAAGAAAGCCTTTGGGAATTGCAGCGTGCATGCGCGGTCCCCTTCCCGCCCAAGGGTGCCATCTTGCTCAGTCTTCTTTTTTCCACGGAGCCCGACGGACGTAGTTCGTTTTTCGCCGAGGAAAAAGTTGATTTCCCTGTTTTTTCTTTTTCTCCTTCGGTTCAACGCTGGATCCTTTTCCCGCTTGGCCCGATACGCCGGTATCGAGTCCACTCTCTCTTTTTCAGTTTTTGTCCTTTGTGACTAGCGTTTGCGTCATTTTTCTTTTTTCACTGGCAGCCCGGTCTTTTGACCTCGCAGGGGCCCTTTTTCCCCCGATGGCTACCAGCGGGTTTAAAAAGTGTGATCGGTGTAAGAAACTTATGTCTCTTACCGACACACATGACTGCTGCCTCCGCTGCCTCGGACCCGATCATGACCCGATGATCTGTGGTCCATGTGGCAAAATGTCCTCGAAGGCGTTGAGGAGTCGGCAGCACCAGAAGGAGAGGATCTTCTCTGACTCCGTGTCCGGACGGGCCCTGACCTTGTCAGAGGCCTCGACGTCTCGGGACTCCGGCCCCGAGCAGCGTCGGGGTTCCTCTGAGCGGGGGTCTCCTTCGCGGGAACATCGCAGGAAGAAGAAACCCGTACCCTCGGCGTCGGGGCGGATGGCATCGGTGCCCGCCCGACTGGAGCCGCTCGATTCCTCCTCCGAGGAGTCGGGCTGGGAGACGGAGGACGAAGAGTCACCTGACACTTATCGGACTCGGTGTGTCCCATCGGACTCGCCGGAGTCCGAACCTCGGAAACGATCCCCACCGGAGGATACCCGGTTCTCGGACTTCATCCGGGATATGGCCAAGGCCTTGGCCTTCCCCACGGATCCCGAGGAGGAGCCTCGAGCCGAGGAGCTCGAGGCCCTCCAGTATGACTCTCCCCAAAAGGAGGCCTTTACTGTACTGGTTCCTCCGATGCTGGAGTGGCTGCTCTTCCGCATGTGGGAGACCCCGGCCTCGACGCCGGTGTTAAGCAAGCGTTTCGATTCCATCTATCGAGTCCGCAAGAGCCCCGGGTTCCAAAAGGCACAATTACCGCACCACTCCATGGTTGTGGAATCGGCCATGCATCGACTGAAAAGTCAGAAGATGCACTCCTCGGTGCCTCCCGGCCGGGAGGCCCGAAACCTGGATGCCCTCGGTAAGAAGTGCTTCCAGAGCTCTATGCTTGCTTGTCGTGTCCAGACTTACCAGCTTTACATGGGCATGTATCTCCGAGACCTGGCAAAGGAGATTGACGGGTTCTCTGCTGGTCTCTCCGAGGAACCTTTGCAGCGGTTCCAAGCCTTGTCCACTGGTATTCGAGAGCGCTCTAAGTTTATCTCTTGAGCAGCTTACGATGGCTTCGAGGCTTCGGCCCGAGTAGCCGGGGCCGACATCGGTGCCTGCCGACAGGCTTGGCTACAGTCATCCGACCTCAAGCCATGGGTGCAGGACAAGTTGGTCGATGTCCCCTGCCGAGGTGAAAATCTCTTTGGCAAACCCATGGCTGAGAAGGCTGCAGAACTCGAGACCGAGACTCTGACCCGGACTAGGCTGTCTAGAAAAACCTCTGCCCCTTCTCAGAAAAAGAAGGGCTTGGGAAAAAAGACCCTTTACCCGAGGAAGTCATCTGCCTATAAACAATACCCTCATTATCAGGCCTCTGCAGCTCCCCAACAGGGTCAGCAGGCCAAGGGGCAGGGTCATGGGCCCCGTAGGCAGAAGGCCCCCAAGCCACCAACACCGGCCCCTGCTCAGCAGGGTGGGGGGTTTTGACTCAAAAGGCATAGCCTCTTCTCCTCAGCTGGCTCACATCAGCACAGGAGGCCGGCTGGCCCACTTTGCCCACAGGTGGTCAGCCGTCACATCAGATACCTGGGTGCTCCATATAGTCCACAAGGGCTATCTTCTCCATTTTCATCAGGTACCTCCCTCCTATTTTCCAGGGGAGCCTCCAAGACTCCCTCTGCACAGGGACCTACTCCTTCAGGAGTTAGCAAGTCTGCTAAAGGTCCAGGCTGTGGAACCGGTGCCCCACCACCTGAGAGGTCACGGCTTTTATTCCAGGTACTTTCTGGTACCAAAAAGAACAGGAGGCCTCAGACCCATCCTAGACTTGCGCAACCTCAACAAGTTCCTGGAGAGGGAAAAGTTCAAGATGCTTACCCTTGGAATCCTGCTGCCCTACCTCCAGCAGGGAGATTGGCTATGCTCCTTAGATCTAAAGGATGCTTATACTCACATCCTTATTCATCCAGACCACAGACAATATTTCAGATTTGTTGTGGGGGGAAACCACTATCAGTACAGAGTACTACCCTTTGGCCTAACCTCCGCTCCCAGAGTGTTCACCAAGTGCCTAGCGGTGGTGGCGGCCTACCTGAGGCTTCAAGATCTTTTTGTGTTTCCATACCTGGACGACTGGCTCATAAGGGGCCGGTCTTCCCAGGAGGCCAGTCAAGCCACCCTTCGCACTGTGGCTCTGCTTCAGCACTTGGGGTTTGTCATAAACTTCGCAAAGTCCACTTTGCTCCCGTCCCAGAACTTAGAATTCATAGGAGCAAGGCTAGACACTCTTCAGGCGAAGGCTTTTCTGCGAGTGGACAGGGCCCACAGGTTGAGGATGTAGCCAGGCAGTTTCACAGCGATTCCCTGGTCTCCGCCAGGCAATTCCTGAGACTTCTCGGCCATATGGCTTCCACGGTTCATGTAACCCCCAATGCCCGCCTGCACATGCGACCTGCTCAGTGGAGCCTTCGAACTCAGTGGCATCAAGCCACAGGGAGCCTTGCAGACTCAGGGAGAATATCCACCCTGCTCGTCTCCTCTCTACAATGGTGGCTTCATCTTCCGAATCTGGTACTTGGAGTGGGTTTTCAATCCCCTCCGCATTCTCAAGTGCTGACGACAGATGCTTCTCTTCAAGGTTGGGGAGCAGATTGCCAAGGGGCATGTACTCAGGGTCTCTGGACTCCTTGGGAGGCTGCTCAGCAGATAAACTTCCTGGAGCTCCGGGCAATACGCCTAGCTCTGAGAGCCTTCTCCCACCTCACATCTCACCAGTCTGTACTGGTCCAGACGGACAATCAAGTTGCCATGTTCTACGTGAACAAACAAGGAGGCACAGGCTCCTTCCTTCTCTGTCAGGAGGCACAACGACTGTGCTCTTGGGCAGTCAATCACGGAATCCTCCTCAAGGCTGTCTACCTCCCAGGTCAAGAAAATTGCCTGGCGGACAGACTGAGCAGAATCCTGCAACCACACGAATGGAGATTGAATCCGTTGGTGGTTCAGCAGATCTTTCTCAGGTGGGGCCTCCCCACCATGGATCTTTTCGCCAGTCCTCTGAACCGGCAACTCCCGAGATTCTGTTCCAGACAACCACGTCCTCTCAGAGTAGCAGCGAATGCCTTTCTGATTCCGTTGTCCCAAGGCCTACTGTATGTGTTTCCTCCCACGCCACTAGTGTCCCGAACGCTGTTCAAGGTCCTCAAGGACAGGGCCTCAATGATTCTGATAGCCCCCAGGTGGCCGAGGCAGCCGTGGTTCCCACTCCTGCTGCAACTGGCGGTGGACACTCCTCTTCCTCTGGGGATTCAACACGATCTCCTGTCTCAGGACCAGGGGTCTCTCTTGCACCCCAACCTCCAGTTCCTTCATCTGATGGCCTGGCTGCTGAAAGGGTAGTCCTAGCTCCCCTACTACTGCCTAGAGAGGTGGAGGACGTCTTAGCCTCTAGGCGGCAATCCACCAGGAAATCCTATGCTCTTAAGTGGCGTAGATTCTCCGCATGGTGTGCTCAGCACAGCGAGAATCCCTTCTCGTGCTTGGTAGCGGTAGTATTGCAGTATTTGCTTTACCTCTCCAATCTAGGCCTTAAGTCCAACTCTGTCACGGTTCACCTCAGTGCTCTCTCAGTGCACCACTCGCCGGTGGACGGGAGGCCTCTTTCCAACCACCGTTTAGTGACTCGTTTTCTCAGAGGCCTCCTCCTGCTTAAGCCTCCTTTGCGTCCACCTGCCCCTGAGCGGGATCTGAATGTGGTCTTACAGCGGATTACTTGTCCGCCATTTGAACCTATGGCTACCTGCCCTCTCCGTTTTTTCTCCTGGAAAACCTTATTTCTGGTAGCTCTTACCTCTGCTAGGCGAGTAAGTGAACTTCAGGCACTAGTGTCTGATCCCCCTTACACTAGGTTCTACAGGAATAGGGTAGTCTTACGGACTCACCCGAAGTTTCTCCCTAAGGTTGTCTCCCCTTTTCACCTCAATCAGGAGGTGGTTCTTCCGACCTTCTTTCCCAGGCCGCATGCCAACCGGGCTGAGATGGTCCTGCATACCCTGGACTGTAGGAGGGCATTGTCCTTCTACCTTGACCGTACGCGGGAGCATCGAAGGGCTGTTCAGCTCTTCGTTTCTTTTGACCCCAATAAGTTGGGGCTACCTGTCTCCAAGCGTACTTTGTCCATATGGGTCGCTGACTGTATCGCCTGGGCTTATGGGGCAGCCGGCCTCTCGTTGGAGGGTCGAGTCATGGCTCATTGTGTCAGGGCGAAGGCTGCGTCAGTGGCTCATCTCCGCTCTGTTCCATTGGCAGACATCTGCCGGGCCACTACTTGGTCTTCAAGCCAGACTTTCGCGTACCCATTACTGCCTTGAGAGGGAGTCCAGCAGGGACAGTGCTTTCGGACAGGCAGTACTCCGTAATCTCTTTGGGGTTTAGGCAACTCCTACCCTCCGGCCCTGCTGTTGGGCTACCGGTTGGGGGCGTTCTCAGAGAAGATTCCTTCCTTACGTACTGCCGAGCTAGAGGGAGCTCATTTTTTCCGCTTGAGGTCTCCGGTAGCCTTAAACTGGGGAGTCCCATATGTGAGGACTGACTTCCTGCTTGGTCCTGGAGAAAGAGTAGTTACTCACCTGTAACAGGTGTTCTCCAGGAGCAGCAGGAATCAGTCCTCACAACCCTCACTCCTCCCCTTGGTGTTGCAGTCATATGATTTATTTTTGCTATTTTGCTGTCTTTTAGCTATGTCAACAGACTGAGCAAGATGGCACCCTTGGGCGGGAAGGGGACCGCGCATGCGCGCTGCAGTTCCCAAAGGCTTTCTTTGAAAGCTGGGGAAATGCTCCGCACGGGGGCTCCGTCGGCGCCGACGTCACCCATATGTGAGGACTGATTCCTGCTGCTCCTGGAGAACACCTGTTACAGGTGAGTAACTACTCTTTCTATGCGCCCTGCTGGAAGGGCAACAACAACAGCAGCAGCAGTTGATTCAGGCCTGCAGAGACTGCAATTCCACCCTCCAGTGCAAGTGCTTCTTAAAATGGCAGCTGAAGATGAATCAGACCACTTTTTGGTGAACTTTGAATGAACTGCCCACATAGCCGGGTGGCTGGAGGAGACATGGACTCTGGAGGATTCTGCTGACGGGCAGCAGTCAGGCTGCATTCCAGGTCACCAACACAGATGGGCGAGCTACATATGCAGCTGTCAAGGCCACCAGACTGGACCAGGCCGGCTGTACCCCAGAGGCCTACCAAATTCAGAAAGGGGACTCTCCACAAAAAGGAGAGTTTCCCAGAGGTTCTTGTATTGGTTGAAGGATCTCACATGTAAGTGGCTGCAACTGGAAGGAAAGATCGGGTCCAAGATAGCCAAGATTATGCTATTGGAGGAGTTTTTAGAGGGCTTGACCGCCCCAATGAAACAATGGGTACGTCAGCACCTCAAACTGAAGGGTATTATGAAGCTCAGCCGGTGGACAGTAAGAAGACACTCGTTAGCCAAGGAGGATGGAAGGTGAAGCCAGAATGGATATTAGCTTCCATGTTCCGACCCCCAGAGTCACTTCCTAGGCGAGAGCATGGCCCCATCCAGGACCCCTTCACCTGTTTTAGATGTGGAGCCCGAGAACACTTTGCTCGGAAATGTCCCCTGGGTATGGAACACATGGATGTGAACCTGCACTTTTGTGGATACTCCCCACCCAGGGGCCCATACCCTTGTGATTCCACTGGAACTCGAAGAGACCCACTTCCAGGGCTTGATAGACTGTAGGAATATGTGGACCCTCATAATAACATAAGAATATAAAATATGCCATACTGGGTCAGACCAAGATCCATCAAGCCAGTATCCTGTTTCCAACAGTGGCCAATCCAGGTCACAAGTACCTAACAGGTTCCCAAAAAGGCATACAGGTTCCACAATGCTTGTCCCGGGGCAAGCAGTAGATTTCTCGGGTCCTCTTTAATAATGGTTTATGGACTTTTCCTCCAGGAACTTGTCCAAACCTTTTTTAAACCCAGCTACACTAACAGCTTTTACTACATCCTCCGGTAACGAATTCCAGCGTTTGATTATGCGCTGATTCAAAAAATATTTTCTCTTATTAGTCATAAATGGGTTACATTGTAGTTTCATTGCATGTCCCCTAGTCTTTTTACTTTTTGGTGGTGTAAATCAATCTATGTTTACCCGTTTTCATCGGAGCAGCTAGAGCACGCTGCCACCGAGGAAAATCAAAGGGCAGCGGCCCTTTAAAGCGGCGTGCTCCATCGGGCCCTTTGGTGTGGCCCTTAGGCGCGGGCCCGGGAGCGCTCTGGTGTGAGCCGTGAACCCTGCTTCTCCTAATCATCGTGGCTGCCTGGAGCTGACCCTGGAACCGGGTAGGCACGATCGCTCCTCCACACATCTCACACTTCTCCTCCTTACCCCAACCATCTCGCCAACACCACCTTCCTTCAAGCAACTTTCCTTGACTTGCTGCCCACGGCCTACATGGACCTTTCCTTCCATTATCCGCCTCGTAACTGCTACCCATTGTCTGCTTAGTACTGTTACCTACTGCCTGCCTAGAGTTGCTAACCCAGTACTACTCTGAACTGCTACCCATTACTGCACAGTACTGCTACCTATTGTTGCTTAGAGCTACTACCTATTGTTGCTCGATTTGCTACCCATTTATTGCTTAGATCTGCTACCCATTATTGCCTAGACCTGCTTCCCAGTGTTGCGTAGAACTGCTACCCACTATTGCTTAGAGCTGCTACCTATTGTTGCTTAGAGCTGTTACCCATTATAGCTTAGATCTGCTACCCATTATTGCCTATGACTGCTACCTTTTGTTTGCTCAGACCTTGCTGCCTACCCCCATGGCCCCACATCTCATTGTCCTCCTCCCCAACTGCCTCCCCTCCTACTAACACCCTCCCTCCTCTCCCCCTACTCTCCTCACTCCTCCCTCCACTCTTTCCCCTAACCTAGCATCTACCTTCCCCACTTCTCCCTCCACTCTCCCCCCTAGCCTAGCATCTGCTTTCGAGCCTCTCCACACTATCCCCCGCACTTACCCAGCCCCCCCTCTCCACCTTCCTCACTTCTCCCTCCATTCTGCCCCCTACCCTAGCACCCGCTCTTGAGCTTCTCCACATCATCCCCCGCATTCAACCTGCCCCCCTCTCTTTAAGGCAACCCCACCCTCGCTTCCGCCGTACTATCTCCACTTTACCTCGCTCTCTAATACTCTTTCTGCTTCTCTCATCAGGTAATATCAACCCTAACCCTGGTCTCCCCCCCCCCCCGATTTTTCTCCCACTCTAAAGATAGTTCCTCACGCACCCTATCTAATCTCATCCACATCCCGCTCCTCCCCCCTTCCACCCTCTCCCAGTCATCCCACAATCACTCACCCATAAATATCAACTCCAACCCTATCCCCCAAAAATAATCCCTCACATAACCTACCTGGCACCATCAAATTATCCCTCATTCCCTCCCCCCCCCCCCCTCATATCCCTCTCCGGGAGCACATACACCCAAACATACCCACCCTCACCCTTCTCCATCTAAAGCTCGCTACTACCCTAAAAATAGACCCCCGTGCTATTCTAATAAGAAATCCGCACGTAACTTATCCAACCTTATCCATATACCTCTCCTCCCCCCTTCCACTCTCCCGTATTCATGTGCCCTATGGAATGCATGCTCAGTCATCAAAAAAAACTCTTTTATTCACGATCTTTTCATCTCTAATGCCCTACACCTCCTTGTCCTAACCGAGACCTGGCTCCCCCCAGACGACACCGCATCCATTGCCTCTCTCTGCTATGGGGGCTACCAATTCTCCCATACACCTCGATCTACTGGTCACGGTGGTGGCGTTAGCCTCCTACTCTCTCCCTCTTGCCAATTCCAACCCCTCCTGCCACCCCAATCACACTCCCCCCTCTCCTTCGAAGTCCACTCCATTCGCCTCCTCACACCACTTCCCCTCCGAGTAGCGGTAATTTATCGCCCACCCGACTACTTCAAATCAACCTTCCTCACCGACTTCGACTCCTGACTCTCTGCCTTTATGGATCCCTCCTCCCCCACTCTTATTCTTGGCGATTTCAACATTCACGTCGACAACCCCTCCGACCCCCATGCCTCAAAGTTCCTCACTCTTACCACCTCATTTGACCTCCAACTCTGCTCCACTGCCCCCACACACCTATACGGCCACTGCCTTGACCTAATACTCTTCTCCAATTCCTCTCCCTCAAACCTCCGCAAATCAGTTCTTCCCTTATCTGACCATCACCTCTTAACTTTTACTCTTCAGCTCCCGCCATCCCAACCTCATCCTGTCTCCTCTGTCCTATTTAGAAATCTTAATAATATTGATCCCCTGACTCTCTCCTCCACCATTTCTCCATCTCTTTCCTCCATTTTATCATCCGAGTCCGTCGACAAGGCACTATCCTCATACAATACAACACTATCCTCAGGCCTTGATACTCTTGCCCCTCCCACCTTATGTCCTGTAAAACCATCTACTCCCCAACCCTGGCTTTCACCCACAATCCGTTACCTTCGCATCTGCGCCCGTTCTGCCGAACGAGCTTGGTCAAAATCCCGCTCCCAGGAAATTCTTCTATACTTCAAATTCATGCTTGGAGCCTTAGCACTTGCCAAACAAGATTACTACATCCACCTGACTAATTCCCTTGCCTCTGATTCTTGCCATCTCTTTAACACCCTCAATTCTCTTCTCAAGGTCCCCCCACCCCGACCCCACCCTCCCTGTCTGCCCAAACCCTAGCCGATTACTTCCATGACAAAATCCTCAAAATTACTCTCCAGTTCCCGACCCCCTCATCTACCTCCCCTCCCCCCCATTTCTCCTCCCCATCCATACTCCCCTTGCCACCCTCTCCTCCTTCTCCCTGATCTCTGAAGAAGAAACCGCACTTCTTTTTTCCTCCTCCAAACCCACCACCTGTTCATCAGATCCTATCCCCACCCATCTCCTAGGTTCCATCTCCCTCACCATTGCCCCTCCATCACTCATATCCTCAATCTTTCACTCTCCACTGCAACTATCCCCGCTGACTTCAAACATGCTGTTGTCACACCCCTCCTTAAGAAACCCTCACTTAATCCCACATGCCCTTCGAACTATCGACCCATCTCCCTCCTTCCCTTCATATCCAAACTGCTAGAACGAGCAGTCCACCGTCGCTGCCTCAACTTCCTCACCTCCCTCCTGGATCCACTACAATCAGGCTTCCGCCCCCTACACTCCACCGAAACGGCACTCACAAAAGTCACCAACAACCTGTTCCTGGCTAAATCTAAGGGCCTCTTTTCTATCCTCATCCTTCTAGACCTTTCTGCTGCCTTCGACACCGTTGACCACGACCTTCTCCTCGCCACTCTCTCCTCACTTGGCTTCAAGGACTCCGTACTATCCTCGTTCTCCTCCTATCTCTCCCAACGCTCATTCAGTGTATGCTCTGGAGGCTTCTCCTCCTCCTCTACCCCGTTCCAGTTAGGTGTACCCCAGAGATCTGTCCTGGGCCCCCTCCTTTTCTCTCTCTATACCCAAGGCCTTGGCACGCTTATCTCTTCCCATGGCTTTCAGTACCATCTCTATGCCGATGACTCCCAAATCTACCTCTCTACACCTAATATCTCTCTGGCAACCCAATCCAAGATCTCTGCTTGTCTTTCGGACATCGCTGCCTGGATGTCTCATCGCCGATTGAAACTGAACATGGCCAAGACTGAACTCCTTGTCTTTCCACCAAATTCCTCCCCCCCACTAACCCCCTCTCTCAGTCCATGTGGATGGATCTACTATCCTTCCTGTTCCCTCGGCCCGCAATCTAGGGGTTATCTGACACCTCTCTCTCCTTCTCTGCCCATATCCAGCTTGTAGCCAAGACCTGCCGATTTTTCCTCTACAACATTGGCAAGATCCGCCCCTTCCTCTCTGAACACACTACCAAAACGCTTATCCACTCCTTAATCTCCTCTCACCTCAATTACTGCAACCTACTCCTCGCTGGTCTCCCCGTGAGCCACCCCCTTCCCCTTCAATCTATACAAAATCACGCTGCTCGACTAATCTTTTGCCAGCCTCGCCATGGCCACATTACTCCCCTCCTTAAGTCACTTCCCTGGCTCCCTGTCCAATTCCACATCCAATTCAAGCTTCTCCTGCTGACCTATAAATGCATTCAGTCTATGTCCCCTCAATACCTCATATCCCTTATCTCTCCTTACGTCCCCTCTCGAAATTTGTGCTCCGCTAACAAATCGCTTCTTTCAATGCCTTTCACCCACACCGCAAACACCCGACTACGCTCCTTTCACCTTGCTGCACCACACGCCTGGAACGGCCTACCTGCATCTGTGCGCCAGGCACCCTCCCTGGCCCTCTTCAAATCCAGGTTGAAAACCCACCTCTTCACCGTTGCATTCAGATCCTGACTTCCATCCTCATCCTACCCGAACCCCCGTCAACATTTTGACCAAGCTGTACCAAATTGTACCACACTGTATCTTCCGTAGAACTGACTAATGTTCTCTACTGTTCTAACTAGATCATAAGCTCCGATGAGCATGACTCTGATGGGCAGGGACTGTCTCTTGTTTGTTAGTCACCTTTTGTAGGTTAACTGTACAGCGCTGCGTGCATGGCGCTCTATAAGTGCTAAATAGTAGTAGTAGTAGTAGTTGTTCCACTTCATTCATTAATTTATAGACCTGCTGTCTCTTTTCAAGTTGAAGAGCACTAACCTTTTAAGCCTTTCCTCACAGGGGTATCCTTCCATCCCCTTTACATTTTGGTGGCTCTTCTTTGTCATTTTCTAATTCCGCTATATCCTTTTTAAGATACGGCAAACAGAATTGCACACAATATTCAAGGTGTGGACGCACCATGAAATGATATAGAAGCATTATAATATCCTTGGTTTTATTCTCCGTTCCTTTCCTTATGATTCCAAGCATTCTATTTGCTTTCTTGGCCACCACTGCACACTGGGCAGAGGATTTCAATGAGTTATACACAATGATGCCTAAATCTTTTCCCTGGGTGGTGGTTCCTAATGTGGAACCTTGCATCATGTAACCATAGTTTGGGTTGTTCTTTCTTAAATGCATAACTTAGCATTTGTCCACATTAAATTTCATCTGCCATTTGGACATCCAGGGTCCGATTTTCAAAAGGCATTTACATGGTTAACAGCCAGTTAACTGAGTAAATGCCTGCTAATCGGATATTTAACAGCACATACAAGGGTAGTGCCGTCGAATATCCCTGACTAAGTCCCCTATACATCCCGATGCTAGCCAGCTAGCATCGGGGCTTGCCGGAGGTGTTCCAGGACAGAGCGGAGGCAGGGGCCGGTGCTAACCGTGCAGCACCAATATACTTCACCCCCTATACTATACCACTCCCTTGGATTTTTGCAGCCCAAATGGATGACCCTGCATTTTTTAGCATTAAATCTCAGCTAGTGAAATCCCTCCTCATGTTATCTACTCTTTCCTGGGTGTCTATTCTATTGCAGATTTTGGTATCATCTGCAAAGAGGCAAACCTTACCCAACAGCTGTTCTGCAATATCACTAACAAAAATGTTAAAAAGAATCAGACCAAGGACGAATCCCTGCAGCACACCACTGATTACGTCTTTCTCCTCACAGTAAGCTCCATTTAATTGTACCCTTTGTCACCTCCCACTCAACCAATTTCTAAACCTGTCAGTCACTTTAAGGTCTATTCCTAGGATGTTTAATTTATTTATAAGTCGCCTGTGCAGAATAGTGTCAAAGGCTTTACTAAAATCTAAGTACACCACATCTAAGGCTCTCCCTTGGTCCAATTCCCTGGTCACCCAGTCAAAGAAATTAATTAGATTTGTCTGATAAGACCTGCTTTTAGTAAAACCATGCTGCCTCAGATCCTGCAATCCATTGGACTCCAGAAACCTTACTATCCTCTGTTTTAGCAGCATTTCCATTAATTTGCTCACCACAGAGGTCAGACTAACTGGCCTGTAGTTCTCAACCTCATCCTTACTTCTACTTTTGTGAAAAGGGACCACGTGCGCCTTTCTCAAGTACTCTGGGACTACTCCAGACTCTAAAGAAACATTGAAAAGGTCAGACAGTAGAGCCGCTAGAACATCCCCAAGTTCCTTCAGTACTCTGTGATGTATCCTATCCGGTTCCATCCCCTTGTCTACTTTTAGTTTAGCTAGTGCCTCACGAACACAGTCTTCTGAAAATTGTTCAATATACCCTTCACTACTTTTTCTATATTTTTTATGTTTTCTATTTTTTATTCTATTTGTATCTTTGCTTTCCTGACTACTTTCCTAGTTTCTCTAAGTTTTTCCAAACATTGATGCTTGTCTTCCTTTTTCTATGATCTCTTGCATTTTTTGAAGGCTACTCTGTTTTTCTTCACCTTTTCAGTGACTTCTTTCAAGAACCATAACAGCCTTCTTTTCCTTTTACATTTATTTACTTTACTAACAATCACCATCTAGTGATCACTGGATGCGAGATGATCTCACACTATAACATCAAAAACACTTTACTCATTGGTAAGCACGAGGTCCAGTGTGGTCCCTTCGTGTGTGGTTTCTATTATCAGCTGCTGAAATAATTCTCCATCTAGAGAATCTAGGATCATCTTACTTCTGCTACTACTACTACTATTAATCATTTATATAGCTGTACTTCTAGATGACACTGCAGCAGGGATGCACCAATCAACATCCAGCATATTGAAACCCACCTGTAAGTAGCACATCTCTTCATGGTAATACTGTGAATGTCTTCAATTAAATCTCTGTCCACTTCTGTGTGTGAAGGAGATCTCTATATCACACCAATGCAAATGGATGATCCATTCCATCTTTCTTGTTTAACTCACAGTTCCTCCTCCTTCCCTTTTAAGCCCTATATTTCTATAGATTTAATATGATTTTTTACATATAGTGCCACACCTCCTCACATTCTTCTTACCCTGTCTTTCATAAATAAAAGTATAGCCTGGTATAATTATATCCCAGTCATGGCTTTCTGTGAACCATGTCTCTGTCACTTAATCCAAGTCAGCCTCTTCCTTTAAAGCCTCAACATCTGGGATCTTATTTTCCATACTACGTGCATTAATGCACAATGCTTTCCAGACATTGCCCTTTTTATCCATTTTTAAAGAGGTATTAAATATTTCACTAATCTAAGGACTTCTACTTACCTGGGGGCTTTCTTCACCCATCCCTAACGAATCTAGTTTAAAATCGTCTTTAGTAGATTAGCCAGTCTGCTGCTAAAGACACTTTGACCCTTCCTGAATAGTAGATACTATCTCTGCTTTGCAGCCCTTGGAAAATCATCCCATGGTACAGGAAACCAAAACACTCTGGATGACACCATCCATGCAGCCATGCATTCATCTCCATGATGGGATTTCCTTGGTCTGAGGATTGAACAGAACACCATTTGAGCACCTATCTGCTTTACCCCCTCTCCCAGAAGCATGAAGTCACGCTTGATACACTTGGAGGGATACCTAGCAGTATCATTTTTGCTGACATGGATGAGCATCATTGGATAATAGGCTTGATGAGTCTCGTCAAACTGTCCGTAACATCTCAGATTTTGGCACTGGCAGACAGCACATGTCCATGGACATCAAGTCGGGTTGGCAGATGGATGCCTCAGAATCCCTCAGAAGAAAATCACCAACCACCACTACCCTTCACTTCTTTGTGGTCACTGATCAGCAACGTTGGGGTGCTTGAGCTCTGGTTCTTCCTGTTCTTGGGATGTTTTCACCTCCTCCACTTCCAGGGCTGCATACTGGTTCTTCAGTTTGAGGGCTGGATGAGTTGGATTGCTGATTCTGCAGGCTTTGGTGATTTGTGTCCAACTGTCTTCATTCTGTAGCATACCATCTTCACCTCTGCTGGAGAGCTTGGATGCCTCAAAAACCATCTCATCAATGTATTTCTCGCTGTCATGGATGCTTCTCAGTCTTGCCACCTGTCCTCTGAGCGCCTCCACTTGTTTCATGAGGACTTCAGCTTGCAGGCATCGTGCACATGGAATTCGTCCCTCCACTGGGATTGGGCTGTCAAACCTGGACAGAGGCAGAAGCTGTAAGAGCCTCGAGGAGCTATAGTTCAGTTGTTGAAGCTTTAGTACCTGGTGAAGGAAATAAGAAAGACCAACCAAAGTCCCTAACTTTTCTTCAGAGAAAAAGCAGCTAGCCTCTTTTAGCTTCTTCTAACAGCTTTGTTCTATGTACCTGTGTGTAGCCGTGCTAGCTTGCTAAAGATCTATTATTTTACACTACTAAATTCTGATATTATGTGTCTAAGGTATATCATTTAATGTATTCCCTTTGTAAAATAACCTAATCAAATATTTTCAAGATTATGAAATTGTTTACTTTTAGTAGATATCGAAATGTGAAACTGTTTAATTTGTACATTTTCCCTACCAAACAATATAGCAAAATTAGAAAAAGTACAGAGAAGAGCAACCAAAATGGTAAAGGAGATGGAAAATATCTCTACGAGGAAAGGCTTAACCCTGGGAGTACCGATGGGGTCAAAAGTGACCCCTTTACAAGTTTCACAACGCGTATCTCGGAAACTAGTTGTTCAAGAATGCAATCTTTTTATGACTTTTCACATGTCAATATTCTCTTTATATTGTGCCATAAGAGGAATAATTTTCATCCGCTAGGTGACGCTAGTGATGAATTGCAGCACAGAGTACCAGTGGGGTCATTTTTGACCCCAGTTGCTTACGTCCGGTTTGGATCGTGATACAATTTGCAGTTTTGTGATTTTTTTGATCTGACAAAGGTATTTATCATTAATTATGTATCATTTATTTTTTGTACTCTTATTTTATGAAAATTACACATTTTCTGTAATTGATATCATACGTTCTCTCATTATTTCCGATGAAATCTAAAGGCTTTCAGCTCGTTCATCACGATTATTGTACACCTATAGTAAAACTGCTTTGCGTTTTATTCAACTTTATCTTTGTTTATTTATTTTAGGTTATTGTTCATGATGTCAAAACAAAAGTATTCAGCTGCCCAAGTAAGAGAAATATTGCAACGAGATGCTGACAGTGACGGCTCTGAGTCGTCTGATGCAGCATATTCAGCAAGCGAAGAAGCATATCAGCCAAGTTTGGGCGATAAATCTGGATTTGGGTTTGTCGTGCCCTTAACCCTGGGAGTACCGATGGGGCCAAGTTTGGGCGATAAATCTGATGACAGTCATGATTCAGATGGCGACAGCAATTGGTCGCCAAGTGAATGTGAGACTGATGTTGAGCCGGTAAATTCGCCTGCAGCAAAGATTCAAGTTACAGGTTGAGGCAAAGGTCGAGGCTGTGCTGGACGGGGAAGAAGGCAGGAGTCCTCGGTGTCAGTATCATCTGTGAGGAATCTTAGTTGTGGTCGTAGAGGAGCTAAGAGGTCATCAACTATAAGCAGAAATGTTGCCATTGAAGCCTATGTAGCTAAGAATGCCACATCATGGAACAGAAAACCTATAAAGCAAGCTGCTGGAAGATACACCAGAGCTAATGTCATGCCCATACAACAAGGTCCTACAAGGTATGCTGTACAAAATGTTGATGGCCCTCTCGCAGCATTACACTTATTCATGAGGAAGAACTTATTGAATGAAATCATGATGTGGATGAGCAAACAAGGAAGACACATTTATGACGACACCTGTAAAGATTTGACAGATGGAGAATTTCAACGTTTTATTGGACTTCTGATCCTCTCAGGCGTGTACAAGTCATGAAATGAATCCATAGTTCAGTTGTGGAACCTTGAAGATGGTCGTTCTGTTTTCGGCAAAAATATGGCCCGTAACTGTTTTCAGCAAATTTCTTGTGCTCTCAGATTTGATGATGCAACCAACAGACGTGAACAATGAGGCGTGGATAAGCTTGCTCCAATCGGACACATTTTTGATACCTGGGAAGCAACTCTAAGTGACGCCTTTGTTCCTGGTGAAAATGTTACCATGGATGAGCAACTACTTACATTTCGTGGCCGTGTTCCATTCAGACAATATATTCCCAGCAAACCTGGGAAATATGGCATAAAGCTATGGATGTTGTGTGACAGTGCAACATCATATGTTCTGTGTCTTCAAGTATATACAGGAAGGGAACTCGGACAAAACAGGGAACAGAATCAGGGTGAAAGGGTTGTGCTGCAACTCACTGAAGGATTGACGCGATCTGGCAGAAATGTTACTGTTGACAATTTCTTCTGCAGTTTATCCCTGTCACGGAAATTGCTAGAAAAACAAATGACACTTTTGGGGACAATTTGAAAGAACAGAAAAGAATTACCTCCAGAATTTGTAACAGCAAAGGGCCGAGAGGTATTCACTTCACTGTTTGCCTTTCGCGATGACGCCACTCTGGTTTCCTATTGCCTGAAGAAAGGAAAAGTGGTGGTTGTTCTGAGAAGTTTGCATGATCAAGAAGAAGTAGATAACACATGTCCAGACAAAAAACCATGCATGATCTTGGACTATTATTCTAGTAAAGGTGGAGTAGATACGGCAGATCAAATGTTGTGCACGTATACCACAAAACGAATGACAAGACACTGGCCAGTGACAATCTTCTACAACATGTTGGACATCAGTGCTTTGAATGCCTTCATTGTTTGGATGTCACTAAATCCAGAATGGCAGTCCAAGTCAAAGCACAGACGTCGTCTATTCCTTTTGGAATTAGCAAAGCAGCTGCTTCAGAGTAATTGCAGCGAGACTTCTTCCAGCATTGAAGAAGCCACTGATGCTGTTTGCAATGTCAGGATCCCAAAGAAAAGGGCAAGGTGTCACTGCTGTTCCAGAGAAAAAGACAAGAAAAGCAACATAGTTTGCACCTCCTGCAAGCACAATGTTTGCAAAGAACATTCAGAAATTGTCTGTGTCTCTTGCAAATGACTGTAGTACTTTACTGTGTTCATCAAGTGCATGCAAAAGCTGCTTTCATGGCAACTCTTCTTCATGTAATTTTATGATAAAGCATTAAATTTCAAAACATGTAACCTTCATATAATAAATAATTAATTTGGAATAATATTTTGTCTGTTTAGTTTAAATTGTTCATGGTTAACAATTAAAATTCGTCGTGGGGTCATTTATGACCCCAACGGTATTCAGTGTGTGCAAAAAAAATCTCAGTAATTCCAGGGTTAAAAGGTTAGGGCTCTTCAACTTGGTAAAGAGATGGCTGATGGGAGATATGACAGAGATCTATAAATAATGAATGGAGTGGAATGGGTAAATGTACTGTAGATCAGTTTTTTATTCCTTCTAAAAGTAGAAGGACTAGGAGGCATGCAATGAAGCTATGAGGGTTATTTTTAAAGTAAGGTCCAATTGGCTGTAGCTTTATAAATTTTTCCCCCTGTAGAAACAAGCATGCGTGCCGTCTCCCGGCATGCCTTGTGTAAAAGCCGATGCCATTTGCAGTAGTAGCAACACTTTGTACTGTTTATACTGAGACGTTAAAATGTTTAAGACAATCGAGCGGCCCTCCGACTGTGAAATACAGTCTGATTCGGTTTTTGAAAGCAAGGACCGTGTCATCAGCTGACATTTATCGCCAGATATATGAGGTGTATGGCCCCAATGCGATGCAAAGTGCGTAAATGAGTGAGATTGTTCAAGGATGGGCGGGACAATGTCCATGATGAACCGCGATTGGGTCGACCTTCAGTAATCACAGAAGATTTGGTGCGCACAGTTGACGCAAAAATTCATGAAGAATGGCAATTCACGATTTCCACTTTATCACTGAAATTTTCACAAGTTTCAAGGTCAGTGCTATACAAAATCGTTTCAGTAAAATTGCAGTTCAGAAAACTGTGCTTGCGATGGGTTCCCAGGATGCTTTCCGAGGAACACAGTTGCCATAATCTTGCGTGTTGAGATTATCTGTTTGGCTTTCACTTTGACTGGAGATGAAGTGTGTCTCCATTCCATCGACTGCAGTTTTGATTCTGGAGTCATGTGAGAAACCCATGTCTCGTCCCCTGTGACAATGTGGTCCAAAAATTCATCTCCTTCCTCACTGTATTGGATCAAAAATGTCAAAGCACTAGCCATTCTCCTTTTTTGGTGTTCCTCGGAAAGTAGCCTGGGAACCCATCGTGAGCACAGTTTGTCCCGCCCGTCCTTGAACAATTTCACCCATTTACGCACTTTGCTGTCACTCATCACATTGGGGCCGTACACCTCACATATCTGGTGATGAATGTCCGCTGATGACACGGTCCTTGCTGTCAAAAACCGAATCACAGACCGTATTTCACAGTTGGAGGGCCGCTCAATTGTCTTAAACATTTTAACGTCTCAGTACCTTTCTGGGAACCTGACAGGTACTTGTGACCTGGATAGACTACTGTTGGAAACAGTAGGGCTGGATGGACCTTTGGTGTGACCCAGTATGGCATTATATTCTTATGTTCTAAACAAAAATCAGATGCTTCACGTATGTCCCAAAACTTATGCACAATTGTAATTTATAAAAAATGGTACATACCACTTTGCAGACATGAACCATAAGATTTAAACTCCTATCAAGGACAATCCTTCCTCTCCTTCCTCTACTGTTCCTTAACCCACTTTGCTTTTACAAATTGTAATTTCTTTTCCTTTTCCGGCCTTGTGCCTTGCTTTTATTGGTTTTTACTTATTGTAAACTGCTTTGATTTTATTTGAAGGGCGGTTAATCAAATTTTAATAAACATAAACATAAACATCCCTAAATACTGAATTTTAATCCTGTACTGCAATAGAATGACTAGCAAGGGGTAACACATCTGGAAAAGTATATGTTGAATCAAGTGTCACAATCAATGCTTAAGTTTTTTATTATTAATAGATAGCCCAATGTCAATACACCATTTAACAAAACAGTCAAATTACTAAACTAATGGTAACAAATAATGATCATATTTGGTTCTAAAAGGACAGTATATTTTGAAATGAATCCCATTAGCACACAACTTCTGACGTAACGGAATTAAATACACATTAAATAAAGTAGCTGATTGGGAAGTGCCCTGTAGAATGCTCCTTCATAGTGGGAACTGATCAGAATTTATCCTGCGAATCCGACCTGCTGAGATCTACCCTTCAAATAAGAGGAGAACCATTGCAAAACTGTTACTCCAACACCAAGCTCAGCCGAACACTGCAACAAAATGTTTGGACAGACCGTATCAAAGGCAGCAGTTATATTGATGGATATTAATAAAAATCCTGCGCCAGTATCCTGTGTAATGCAAAGCATATCCAACAATGACAACAATAATGTTTCCAGACTATGAGTTTGATGAAAACCATATTGATCGGAATCCAGAACGGAATATGATCCAATTGGTCATGTACAACTTCTTCAATAACCTTACTGAAAAAGGTAGGTTTGAAATAAGATGATAATTTGAACCATCCTTTTTATTTTTTTCATAACTGGTCGCACTGATGCTTGTTTTAATCACATGGGCAAATCACCACATCGCAAGGAGGTATGAAGCTTGTTAAATATGGGGCCAAAGATTCTTACAAAAACTTTATTTTAGGAATAGCGGAAGAAGGAAGTACAAAGTCTGTCCACTCTCCTGAGAATACAGAGATCTATAAAATCATCAGATATCATTCATGAAGGCACCCTGAGCTGAAGAATAATAACAGAATTAGCATCATCTGATAGCTGCAACAGTTGTTTTACCACTGCAAATAATTCTACTCATTGAGACAAAGCAGAGTGACTCTTCTCAATATAAAAACGTTTCTTTAGAGATCCAACTGCATCTGTATATATCCGTAATTTCTGCAAATAATTATCTTTCAGATCATCTAATTTGCTCTTTCTCCAAGCCCTTTCACTTTTCCTTAAATCGAGTTTCATCATACGAAGTTCATTAATGTTCCAAATGGCTTCAGCTGACCGACAAGAGACTTTCTGTTTTTATGGTCATTGTAGTAAAGCGATCAATTGTCTGCCCCCAAATATCCAATAGAGCATCTGGACCAATATTTTCAAATGTTTGAAGGAACTGTAACCATGCAACCCTAAACGAGTCAAGATCAAAAGCTTTGTACTGAACTTGACGTGCTATAACACATTTAGTCCTCATTTCAAATCCAAATGTCATTGTATCCAATGATGATCTGACCTTGGAACAGCAAGATTACTTGGTAATTTGCATTCCAGGCCATTAGTATTCTATTGACAAACCAATAGGCCATTTATATGGCCACTGTAATAAGTGAAACCCTGAATTAACTGTTGAAAACCCAAAACATCACAAAATCTGTCCTAAAAGAAGCCATATACTCATATTCAAAGTGAGGCACATTCCAATATGTGTGCCCAGGACCCTGTTTGTCCGATCAGAAAGGACACACAGAGGTAGATCCCAATTCCTAGGGTCTGTACGTGCAGGCCGGGACCTGATTCTGGTCGGCCTGCATGTACAGACTCATACCTGGCTAACTCAGTCAGGCTCCTGAATAGAGCCGAGGTGCCATAGTGTCCCGTTGCCATGGCACCACAGCTCTATTCAGGAGCCACGATCCCCGGCTGCCGACCACATTTTCCTTTCCCTGCAGCCTGACCCCTGATCTGGCCTTCCATGGTCAGGGTCAGGATGCAGGGAACCCCCTTCACCCCCTCACTTCACTTGCGCTGCCCAGGTCTGCCGTCCCCCGTCCAGTCTGCCGACCCTGGACATACAGGGCTGACTTCAGAATCGGCCTTGTATGTTCGGGGTCACTGATAGGGTTGCCAACTTTTTCACCGAGAAAAACCCGACACCTGTGGCTCGCCATGCTCCACCCATTCTCCTCCCCCAGTCCCGCCCCTGCCCCGCCCCCAGCCCCACCCACAAAAATTACCGAGGATTCACTCACACCCCCCCTCAGTGCTGGTTCACTCACACCCCCCCTCCCCTCAGTGCTGGTTCACTCACTCGCCCCCCCCCTCCCTGCTGGTTCACTCACTCACCCCCTCCCCTGCTGGTTCACTCACACCACCCCTCCCCTCTCTGCTGGTTCACTTACCCACCCCCGTGTCACTCACTCACCCCCCCCCTTGCTGGTTCACTCACACCATCACCCCCCCTCCCCCGCTGGTTCACTCACACCAACCCCGCTCCCCTGCTGGTTCACACCAACCCCCCTCCCATGCTGATTCACTCACACCCTCCCCCCTCCACTGCTGGTTCACTCACACCACCCCCCCTTCCACTGCTGGTTCACTCACCCACCCCCCTGTCACTCACTCACCCCCTCCTGCTGGGTCACTCACACCAACCCCCCCCCCCCCCCCTCCCTCCCTCCTGCTGGTTTAATCATACCATCACCCCCCCCCCGTGCTGGTTCACTCACCCCCCTGCCCTGCCCTGCCCAAGCTGCTGCTTCTGCTTTGTACAGAGCAGCGGCTGCAATACACTTATTTTGAAAAGTAAAGAAACTGTGTGAGAAGTCCTCCGGTCATCCAGAGCCCGAGGAAGTGATGTCATGGGGGCGGGCTCCTCACGGGCTGTCTTTCCTTTTCAAATTAACTTTAGCTGCAATAAAGTTAATTTGAAAGGAAAGACAGCCTGTGAGGAACCCGCCCCCATGACATCACTTCCTCGGGCTCTGCCATGACCGGAGGGCTCCTCATACAGTTTCTTTACTTTTCAAAGTAAGTGTAGTGCAGCCGCTGCTCTGTACAAAGCAGAAGCAGCGGCTGCACTATTATGGGGAATCGCGTTCGCGTTCGCTCCGCGGACTTCGGGAGGAAAGCCGGATTTTTGCTCTGGCCGCTCCCGATCTTGCGGCCAGAGCAAAAAACCGGCTTTTCAATGGCCGGTTTGACATCTATAGTTTATTTGCTAATTTTGGTTTTGATTTACTTATTATGATTTCCATAATTAAGTTTTGTTAAGTGCTAGACATACATGTATCCATATTATGTTTTTTAATTTTAACTTTTATTGTTACAATGTATTTATATGTATTTATTTCATAATGCTCTGGTTGCTTTTGATACATATACTTTGACATATATATTCTTTTGATTAGTGTTTTTAATATATTTGTTTTTCTATTTTTATGTAAGTACCCCTCCCCTTGAAAAAGGCGTCAGCCGAAACGCGTTGGGGACTCCAATAAAGCACCCTTTTAAGCAATTTGTGGTCATCCCTCGCTTCTGCTTGTTGTGCTTCCTATATACATGTGCATGACAGGGTGTCTGGTTGTGCTAATGTTCAGGGCTGAGACTGTGTATTGTAAGTGTTTTGGGGCAGCTGTCTTGGTGGTTGCGAATGGGTGGGTGTTGTGTGTCCTCATTGTGAGAATAGTGCTGGAGGAAAAGGTGATGTTTCAGCACCTTCCTGAACTGGGTAAGGTCGGTCAAGGCCCTGAGGCCGAGCAGGAGGGCATTCCAACATGTGGGTGCATAGTACAAGAAGGCTCTGTTTCTTGTAGCTTGAGAACACTTCGTGATCTTGCTAGGGATACTCAGAGTGTTGGCAGTGACTGACCACCTGACTCTGTTTGGGGGGGTGGGGAGGATGAGGCCTGTGATGGAGGAGGGGGTGAGGCTGTTGTTGGCCTTGAAAGTCAACAGTAGGATTTTGAAGGAGAGCCTGCAGTGGTCCGGCAGCCAATGGAGGTGTTTCAGGATTGGGGTTATATGGTCCCTTCTGGCGGCTCCATGTAGTATTCTGGCGGCTGCGTTCATTGCAAGCTGAAGTGGGTTCAATGTATTTTTTGGAAGTCCATGGAGGATTGAGTTGGCATAGTCAAAGTGGGGGATTACCAATGCTTGGTAGATTGTCCGGAAGTCGTCTGGCTCCAGTAGAGGTCGTAGATGCCGGATTGTCCGTATTTTGTGGTATACTGCCTTGATGGTGTTGCTTATGTGGGCTTTCATATCCAACTGTTTGTCTAGTGTTGACCCCTAGGTAGCGGATTGTGGGCTTGCTTTGGAGTTCAGTGCATCTTACTTTTAGTGCTGCTGGAGGGGTGAAAGCTTGGTTCCTGGTGATGAATAGCGCCTCAGTTTTCTTGAAGTTTTTTCTGAGGTTCTGAGTATGGAGCCAATCGGTGACAGCGTCGAAGCAGGTAGTTAGTGGTGAGAAATCTGGCTGGTCGGTTGAGAATGGTATGTAGAGTAGCACGTCGTCAGCCTATACGAGGCATGAGATGCTGAAAAAGCGGGTGAGTGCACAGATGGGTTGCATATATATGTTAAAGAACAACGCCGAGAGAGAGGAGCCCTGTGGTACTCCCTGTTCTTGTTGGAAAGGTTTGGAGGTCGTGGGGCCGGTCCGTACATGTTGCCATCTGTCTGACAGGTATGATTTGCACCAGCTCAAGGCTGTGTCCTGGATCCCTTTCTCTGCAAGGCGCCCTAGGAGCAGTTCATGATCGACGGAGTCGAATGCTGCGACAATTTCTAGGAAGATTAGGGCGTATCCTTGTCTGCTGTTGTCCAATCCAGTGATTAGTGTGCTGAAGAGAGTGATCAGGAGCGTCTCAACTCCGTGTGATTCCCTGAATCCGTGTTGGCATGGATCGAGGGGAGCGGTGATCTCAGTATGGTGTTGGATTTGTTTTGGATGATCTTTTCAATTATTTTGGCCATTAGTGGGATGCTTGAGATTGGCCTGTAAGAGTCCACCTTCTGGGGGTCAAGTTTGCAGTTTTTTAGGAGTGGTCTAATGGACGTTTGCTTCAAACTTCGTGGGAATGAGCCCGTTGAGAAGGATAGATTGATGAGTTTAGCCAGGAATGGGTTAAATTCCTTACACAGTGTTTTTATCCAGAATGATGGGCAGGGATCATTTGGCACTGTGGTGGTGCCAAAGTGATAGTGACTTTGATGCTTTTCTCTGATGGTGTTGAGAAGGTGGATAGTGGCATTGGGTGGCATGATCCGTGCACAGAGGTGGGTGCTGTAGTTCTGTCAGTCTGGATTGTTTTTGACTGTAGGTAGTCCGTGAATTCTTGTGGCTGTGGCATGCTTAGTTGGGCAGGGGAAGGTTCCTTTGTGAGGGCCCTCACCAGGTTAAATAAGTCCTGCGGTTTGTTCAGGGAGCACCGCAGGATTTCTGCATGGTATTGTATGCACCCAAGCATGGTATTGTTGCACCCAAGCATCCTAGCTTTTGCTGTTGCCTTTTCTACCTGTTTAGCTACTTTAAGATCATCAGACACAATCATGCCTAGGTCCTGCTCTTCTTTAGTGGACAAAAGTACTTCACCCCCTTTACTATATCACTCCCTTGGATTGCTGCAGCCCAAATGCATGACCTTACATTTTTTAACATTAAACCTCATCTGCCAAATTCTAGACTATTCTTCAAGCTTAGCTAGAGCCCTCCTTATGCTATCTACACCTTCCTGGATGTCTACTATATTGCAGATTTTGGTATCATCCCAAAGAAGCAAACCTTACCTGACTGCCCTTCCGCTATATCACTAACAAAGATGTTAAAAGAATCGGACCAAGGACAGATCCCTGGGGCACACCACTGGTAACTTCCTTCTCCTCAGAGTGAGCTCCATTTACCTGTATCCTTTGTTGCCTCCCACTCAACCAATTTCTAACCCAAGCAGTAACTTTAGGGTCCATCCCTAGGGTGCTCAGTTTGTTTATAAGTCGCCTGTGAGGAATGATGTCAAAGGCTTTACTGAAATCTAAATACACCACATCTAGGGCTCTCCCTCGGTCCAACTCCCTGGTCACCTAGTCAAAGAAATCAATCATATTTGTGTGACAAGACCTGCCTTTGGTGAATCCATGCTGCCTCTGATCCTGTAATCCGCTGGACTCCAGAAACCTCACTGTTTTCTCTTTCAGCAACGCTTTCAATAATTTACTCACCACCGAAGTTAAACTAATGGCCTGTAGTTTTCAACCACATCCTTACTTCTGCTTTTGTGTAAAGGGACAACATGTGCCTCTCTCCAGTCCTTTGGCGCCAATCCCGACTCCAATGAGGCATTGAAGAGGTCAGTCAGTGGTACTGCTAGAATGTCCCCAAGTTCCCTCAGTATTCTAGGGTGTATCCCATCCAGTCCCATTTTTTTGTCTACTTTAGGTTTACCTAGTTTTTCTCACAAACGCAGTCTTCTGAAAATTGTTCAAGATGCCCCTCGCTTATGTTCCTGTTTGTGGGTGTTTTCCGAGGTCCTGCTCCTGGTTCTTCATCTGTGAACACAGAACAGAAATATTTGTTAAGCAATTCCGCTTTCTCCAGGAACAAGCAGGAAGTCAGTCCTCACATATGGGTGACGTCAGCGCCGACGGAGCCCTCATGCGGAGCATATCCCCAGCTTTCAAAGAAAGCCTTTGGGATTGCATCACGCATGCGTGGTCCCCTTCCTGCCCAAGGGTGCCATCTTGCTCAGTCCCTTTTTTTCCACGGAGCCCAATGGACGTTGTCCTAGTGTTCCCGAGAAAAAGGTGTTTAAAAGTGAGAAATTACTTTTTTTTTCTTACCGGTTCGACATCGGTTCCCCTTCCCTCTTCAGCTTGATACACCGGTATCAAATTTCGTCCAATTTTTCATTTTTTGTCCTTAGTGACTAGCGTTCATGCTTTTTTTTCACTGTTCACTGTCAACCCGGTGGTTCGACCTTGCAGGGGCCCTTTTTCCCCCAGTGGCTGTCAGCGGGTTTAAGAAATTTGGTCGGTGTAAAAAGTTAATGTCCCTCACCGACACACACGACTGCTGTCTCCGATGTCTCGGGCACGACCATGACCCGAAGATCTGTGGCCCATGTGGGAAGATGTATTTCAAGGCATTTAGAAGTAGGCAGCAGCAGCGTGAAAGGATTTTCTCCGAGTCCGCATCCCCCGGGTCCGGACCTCTTCAGAAGCCTCGACATCTCAGGAGCTGTATGAACGTGAGCATCGGGGGTCTTCTGAGCAAGGGTCTCCTCATGGGAACACCGCTTGAAGAAGAAACTCGTGAGGGCGGTGAGTTGGATGCCTTTGATCAACCTGGGCCCTCGAGGACCAGGTCGCGGAGTCCTGACCGCCGCCCTGGGTCCTCGGAGTCAGAGCGGCCTGCAAAGCTGCCTTGCACGGAGCCAGAGGCACAGAGGAAGGTAACTGCTGTTGTTCTCATAGACTCTTCTCCGGGAGAATCGGCTTCAGGCCTGACGTCGTCAGGACCTGAGCTGGAGGCTGCAGAGCCTTCTGAGCTCGGTCTCAGTATGGTGGCCCTGGAGCGCAGCATGTCTGCCTTCATGGAGCAGCAGCAGGTGCTGATGGCAGGTTTCACCGGTCCATCCTCCCCGACCACCGGGACCTCGATGTCCAAGTCGACCCCGAAGGCCGAGCCAGTCCTCAAGACTCTTCGGACTTGAGTCAATCCTCGGCCGAAGTCTCTCTCGACCTCCCAAATGGGACCGAGGTCGTCAACGCTGGTGCCCTTGGCATCAGGGCGGTCAGGACCAAAGTCCTTCCGGCTGGAGCCGCTCGATTCCTCCTTAGAGGAGTCGGCATGGGAGACTGAAGATGAGGAGTCCCTGGATACCCATTGGACCCGATATGTCCCATCGGACTCACCGGGTTCCGAGCCTTGGAGAAGGTCCCCTCCAGAGGATACCCAGTTCTCGGACTTTGTCAGGGACATGGCCAAGGCTTTGACATTCCCAGCGGATTTCAAGGAAGAGCCTCGAGCCGAGGCACTCGAAGCCCTCCAGTATGACTTTCCCCCTCGGGAAGCCCTTACTGTTCTGGTTCCTCGATGCTGGAACGGCTGCTGCTCTGCATGTGGGAGTCGCCGGCCTCGATGCTGGGTACTCAGCAAGCAGGTCGATTCCATCTATCGAGTCCGCAAGAGCCCTGGGTTCCAAAAGGCACAGCTGCCGCACAACTCCATGGTTGTGGAATCGGCCATGCACAGGCTCAAGAGCCAAAAAATGCAATCTTCGGTGCCTCCTGATCGGGAGGCCCGGAACCTGGATGCCCTCGGCAGAAAGTGCTTCCAGGGCTCGATGCTATCATGCCAGGTCCAGACTTACCAGCTGTACATGGGCATGTACTTGAGGGACCTGGCAAAAGAGATTGCTGGGTTCTCAGCTGGCCTCTCCGAGGCACCTTTGCAGCGCTTCAAGGCCTTGTCCACTGGGATTCGATAGTGCTCGAAGTTTGTCTCGAGCAGCCTATGACGGCTTCGAGGCTTCGGCCCGAGTAGCCGCGGCCGGCATCGGTGCACGCCTCCAGGCCTGGCTGATGTCGTCGGATCTGAATTCATGGGTTCAGGACAAGTTGGTCGATGTCCCTTGCTGAGGTGACAGCCTCTTTGGCAAACCCATGACTGAGAAGGCTGCAGAGATCGAGTCCAAGTACTTGACCCGGATAAGGCTCTCCAAGAAGACTTCTGCCCATTCTAAGAAGAAGGGCTCGGATAAAAAGTCCTTTTTCCCGAGGAATGGTGCTGCTTACCGCAACTACCCCACTTACCAGGCCACCCCCGCTCCCCAATAGGGCATCAGGCCAAGGGACAGGGGCATGGCCCGCGTAAGCAGAAGACCCCAGGCCCCGGCTCTGACCCAGCCGGGAGGGGTTTTTTGACTCCCAAAGCATAGTCTCTCTCCCACCAGTGGTGAGGCCTTGCACATGAGGAAGGCTGACCCTGTACGCCCACAGGTGGCCAGCTATCACCACGGATACCTGGGTCCTGCAAATAGTCCAAAGGGGCTATTTGCTTCACTTCAGCCAGGTACCTCCCTCCTTCTTTCCAGGAGAGCCTCTGACCCCCTCTTCACAGGGACCTCCTCTTGCAGGAGTTAGCAGGTCTTCTAGAGGATCAGGAGGTGGAACCGGTGCCCCACCACCTGTAGGGAAAGGGCTTCTACTCCAGGTATTTTCTGGTACCAAAGCGAACTGGAGGCCTAAGGCCTATCCTCGACCTGCGAAATTTAAACAAGTTCCTGGTGAGGGAAAAGTTCAAGATGCTTTCCCTTGGAATAATGCTACCTTACCTCCACCAGGGAGATTGGCTATGCTCCTTAGACCTAAAGGATGCCTATTCGCATATCCTCATACATCCAGACCACAGACAATATCTGAGATTTATAGTAGGAGGAAACCATTTTCAGTACAGAGTACTCCCCTTTGTCCTAGCCTCTGTTCCCAGAGTGTTTACCAAATTCCTGGCCGTGGTGGCGGCCTTCCTCAGAACCAAGGGATTTTTGTCTTCCCTTACCTGGACGACTGGCTCATCAGGGGCCAGTCGCCTCAGGAGGCCCAACAGGCCACTTCTCACACCATCAAGCTGCTGCAACATCTAGGCTTTGTCATAAACCACGCAAAGTCTACTTTGCTCCCCACTCAAAACTTAGAATTCATAGGAGCAAGACTGGACACCCTTCAGGCGAGAGCTTACCTGCCGGAAGACAGGGCACAGAGGCTGCTGGCGCTGGTACACCAGGTCAGACACAAGCCTCAGATCTCAGCGAGACACTTCCTATGCCTCCTGGGCCACATGGCCTCCACGGTACATGTGACCCCAAATGCCCATCTCCACATGAGAACAGCTCAGTGGTGCCTCAGAGATCAATGGATACAAGCCACCGGCAGCATCCAAGACAGGATAACAGTGTCCAAACGACTGGTGAAGTTGTTGCAGTGGTGGCTTCAGCCACCCAACCTGTTCGAGGGAGTGCCTTTTCAGATTCCCTCACACACAAAAGTGCTAACGACAGCTGCCTCCTTGTTGGGCTGGGGAACCCATTGCCAGGGATCATGCACTCAGGGGCTGTGGTCTCCTCAGGAGACTACACACCAAATCAACCTCTTAGAGCTTCGGGTGATTCGCCTCGCTCTTCAAACCTTCCATCATGTTCTTGCACATCAGTCTGTCTTGGTGCAGACAGACAACCAGGTAGCAATTTCCAACGTGAACAAGCAGGGAGGCACAGGGTCTCGCATCCTATGTCAGGAGACACTGGACCTCTGCTCCTTTGCCATCAGGCAGGGTATGTCTCTCAAAGCAGTTTACCTGCCTGGTCAGGAGAACTTCCTAGCAGACAAGCTAAGCAGGATTATACAACCTCACGAATGGCAACTAAATCTGGAAGTGGCCCAGCAGGTTTTCCACCGCTGGCGGCATCCGTCCATAGATCTCTTTGCCAGTCCGCAGAATCACCAGTTGCCCAGGTTCTGCTCCAGGCAGCCACATCCTCGGAGGGTGGCTGCAGATGCTTTTCTGATCTCCTGGTCAGAGGGCCTCCTGTATGCGTTTCCTCCCACACCTCTGGTGGCCCAAACTCTGTTCAAAATCCTTAGGGACAAGGCCTCGATCATTCTGGTAGTCCCCAGATGGCCAAGGCAGCCTTGGTTTCCGCTTCTCCTTCAGCTGGCAGTGGAAGCCCCACTCACGCTGGGGACGGAGCCCGACCTCCTGTCTCAGGAGCAGGGCTCTCTCTTGTACCCCAACCTCAGTTCCCTCATCCTGATGACATGGCTGCTGAAAGGGTAGTGCTAGCTCCTCTCCTCCTACCTAGGAACGTAGGAGAAGTGTTACTGGCCTCAAGGAGGCAGTCCACTAGGAAATCCTATGCCTTCAAGTGGCATAGGTTTCAGGTGTGGTGTACCCAGCACAACGAAACCCCTTTTTCTTGCCTTGTACCAGTGGTGTTGCAGTACTTACTTCACCTCTCAGTTAGGCCTCAAGTCTAACTCTGTCAGGGTCCACCTGAGTGCTTATCAGCACACCACTCTCCAGTGGAGGGACAACCTCTTTCGGCTCACCCCTTGGTGTCCAGATTCCTCAGAGGTCTACTTCTACTAAAACCCCCAGTTCGTCCTCCGGCAACTGAGTGGGAGTTGAATGTGGTCTTGGATCATCTTACTCGCCCACCTTTTGAGCCAATGTCCAAATGTCATCTGTGCTGCTTCTCCTGAAGGTGCTCTTCCTGGTGGCACTCACATCTGCAGACGTGTGAGTGAACTACAAGCTCTCGTTTCTGATAGACTGTACACACGGTTTTATAGGAACAGGATGGTCCTTTGCACCCACCCCAAGTTCCTTCCGAAAGTGGTCTCTTCTTTCCACCTCAATCAAGAAGTGGTTCTTCTAACCTTCTTTCCCAGGCCGCATGCCAGCCGGGCAGAGGCGGTTCTGCATACCCTGGATTGTAAAAGGGCGTTGGCCTTCTACCTAGAGCATACACGGGGACATCGAAGGGCTACTTAGCTCTTCATCTCTTATGACCCCAGTAAGCTGGGTCTACCTGTCTCCAAACGCACATTGTCCACCTGGGTGACAGACTGCATCGCCTGGGCGTACAAGGCGGCCGACCTCCTGTTACAGGGTCAAGTCACGGCCCACCGTGTCAGGGCTAAGGCCGCATCAGTGGCTCACATCCACTCTGTTCTGCTGGCAGACATCTGCCGGGCCGCCACCTGGTCTTCGGGCCAGACCTTTGAAGCCCATTACTGCTTGGAGAGGGAGTCCCGACAGGACAGTGTTTTTGTCCAGGCGTTACTCCGTAACCTAATTGAGGTTTAGGCAACTCCTACCCTCCGACCCTTTGGTGTCAGGCTATCGGGGGGTGTTGCGTTCTCGATGGAATTCCTATTACAGCTGCTGCGGCTCTTCTAGAGGGAGCCATTTTTCAGCTATGGGTTCTCGGTAGCCTATAGCTAGGGAGTCCCATATATGAGGACTGACTTCCTGCTTGTTCCTGGAGAAAGCGTAGTTATTCACCTGTAACAGGTGTTCTCCAGGAATAGCAGAAATCAGTCCTCACGACCCTCCCTCATCCCTTTGGAGTTGCAGTCCTATTATTATGTTTTGTTCTTTTTGCTGTCTTTTTAGCTATGTAATTTGACTGAGCAAGATGGCACCCTTGGGCAGGAAGGGGACCGCGCATGCGTGATGCAATCCCAAAGGCTTTCTTTGAAAGCTGGGGATTTGCTCCGCATGAGGGCTCCGTCGGCGTCGGCGTCACCCATATGTGAGGACTTATTCCTGCTGTCCCCGGAGAATACCTGTTACAGATGAGTAACTACACTTTATCCTCATCAGCTTCTACATATTCTTCCCCTTCACCCTTAATCTGACAATGCTGCTTTTGACCTTCCTCTTCTCACTAACATATCTGAAAAATGTCTTATCTCCCCCACCCCCCTCCATGTAACTGCATTGGCTATTTCCTCCTCTTTTTGAATCTTTGCTTTCCTGAGTACTTTGCTAGTTTCTCTAAGTTTTTCCAAATATAGATGCTTATCTTCCTCTCTCCCTCTTTTTCTTCACTTTTTCAGCTACTTCATTCGAAAACGATAGCAGTCTCCTTCTCCTTTTACTTTATTTACCATTTTAACAAAAAGGTTAGTTGCCCTTAAAATATTCCCTTTCAGTTTTGCCCACTGTTTTTCTACATCCCCCAACTGTTCTCATCACACTAACAACTCCCTGAGGTATTGGCCCATCTTGGCAAAGTTAGTCTTCCTAATTTCTAAGACCCTCGCTTTTGAATGGATTTTAACAGCCAAAGTCCTATTACTGAACCACACCATTTGGTAAACACTGGATGCAAAATGATCTCCCACTATAACATCAGAAACACTTTCACCATTTGTAAGCACTAAGTCTAGTATAGCCCCTTCACGTGTAGGTTCTGTTAGCTGTTGCCTGAATAGTTCTCTCTGTAGAGAGTCCAGGATCTCCTTACTTCTAAATGATACTGCAGCAGGAATATGCCAAATCAACATCTGGCATATGAAAATACCCTATCAGTAGCACTTCCTCTTTCCTAGCAATGAACAGAACTCCTTGACAAAGAACATAGAACATATCAAACTATATTACAAGGCACTATTTACAAATCAGCTGTTCACATATACAGCAGAATAGTGGATGCTGAGGCAGAGCTATTTACAATGTTTCCCACATTGTAAATCTTTCCCACATCTTTCGCACATTTTAGCAACCATGACCTCTCCAGCCATAACGTTAGTTTGCCTACTCCTCAGTGTATTATATGAAGCCAATTCACTCTCCCAAGATCACCACCATATCACTACACTACATAGCACGAACAAAAAACACTTCCACAACTTTCACCAATATACACAAAACCCCTGCCATAAGAGACACTCTCACCTTCTACACATTGCATTAGACCAAACACCCATCACAAAACGCAACCGACCTGTTCCTCAACAAGAAGAACTCAGATGCGCCCTCATAAACGCCAGATCTGCACGTAAAAAATGGCCAGCCATTTCGGACCTAATAATCAAACAAAAACTAGACATTCTAATGGTCACAGAAACATGGTTTTCTGACTCTGACTCAGTTATAATAAACCAACTCACACCACCTAATTACTCCACCTACACATGTAACAGAGCGAATAAAAGAGGAGGAGGTGTTGCCATAATAGCAAAGACCGACCTTCAATATCGTACAATCACAACCAAGAGCACAAAACAATTAGACGTTATCTCAATATACAACAACCACAATACCATCAACCTTATATATATTACACCGAACTCATCATCAGAAGAACTTTCCAGCGTAATTGACCTAGCCTGCAACCCAGTACACCCAGATAAACCTAACTGGCTAATGGGCGACTTCAACCTCCCTTCCATACAAACTGCCCTTTCTACCTCATTCTTAGATGCAATGAAAAACCTCAACTACAATCAACTCATAAATCAACCCACTCATCAACGTGGCAATATGCTCAACCTTGTCTTCGCTCCACCCACCTACACGTCCGCAAATGATGATTTCGACCTATCCATCACTCCGGTCCTATGGTCAGACCATAGTCTAATAACACTCACAATACCAGCACACAAGGACCCATCAACGGACACAACTAAACGTTCACCAACAAACTCCACACGCTTCAGACCTCTCAACGAAGAGGAAATCAAGAAACATATACTTCCAATACTCAATCAACCCTCTACCAACATCAATGACATGGTCACCACATGGAATGAAACCATCAACCAATACGCCATACTACCACCAACCCATAAAAACCCAACAACAAAGAATAATATAGTGAAGAAACCATCTGCACCATGGTTCTCCCAAGATCTAAGGAAGTCCCTTACTATCTTGAGGAAGCTCGAAAGAAAATGGCGTAAATCTCATAATTTAACAGTTCAACAAACATACTTATCCCACCTGCGAGCCCATCGTGAAGCAATATGGAACACAAGAAAAACCTACCACGCTGAACTCCTCAACCGCTCCCTAAATAAACCTCATGAACTCTTCAATCTAGTAAAGTCACTAACTACAGAACCATCACCACCTCAACAGGAACCCATACACCCGCAGAAATATGCCAACTTTATACAATCCAAAGCGATCAGAACAACAACTTCTTCATCTCCAAGTCCCCCCCAGCAACACGTACGAGTTCTCCCACTACTGAAGCTCTCATCACCCTCAGCTAAATACGTGGAAGACATTATAGTCAAAATGAATACCACCACAGCTCCTAATGACCCATGCCCAGCGCACTGGATAAGAACTATGCGATCTGACTTTAGCCCAGTCATAGCAGAAATAATAAAGATGTCCTTCTCAACTGGCATCTTCCCATCGGCACTAAAACAGACTTCTATAAGACCGTTGCTAAAGAACAACCAACTAGACCCAACAAAGGAAGAATCATACCGCCCGATATCTAGTATACCGCTGCTATCCAAAATAATCGAGAAAGTAACCAACAATCAGATACAACAACACATAGACACCTCCTCCCCCCTCGACCCCAGTCAGCACGGATTCAGGGAAGCCCACGGTGTAGAGACACTGCTAACCACATTAACCAACACACTCATCAGTGGATTAGACGACATTAAGAAAGGCTTTGCCCTAATATTTCTCGACATATCTGCAGCATTCGACTCGGTGGACCATGAAATACTACTAACCCGTCTATATGACAAAGGAATCCACGGGCTAGCATGGCAATGGTGCAAATCATATCTCGAAGATCGCTTACAACACGTCAGGACCGTTACAGGTACCTCACAATCTTTCCAGTTAAAACAAGGAGTACCTCAGGGATCATCCCTATCCGCGCTGCTATTTAATATTTACATGCAGCCTATATGCGACATCACTCGGTCCTTTGGCATATCCTCGTTGATCTACGCTGACGATGTGCTAATATTCACACCAATCAATGTCAAGCTCCCAGACTACACAACACTAGTAGATTGCTTTAACGCAATAGCAGACTGGCTCCTAACCCAGAATATGCGAATAAACTATAAAAAAACCGAGGTACTGATAGTCACTAAAAACAGAGAATTCTCACCCCCTGAGACCCTAAAAGTACGAGATGCAGACCTCCCAATCAAGCCCTCCATAAAATACCTTGGAGTAATACTGGACCATCGCCTGGACTTTAAAGAACATATCAACCGCACGGTGAAAACCATTTATTTCAAGATAAGGACCCTACGCCATCTGAAAAACATGCTTGAAACCAGACAGCTTCAGAACCATATTCCAAACCGTAATCACACCCCACTTCGACTATGCGAACATAATACTCCATGGTCTTCCTAAAAACACCCTAAATACTTTACAACTTGCAATGAATGCCGCAGCCCGGGTACTATATGGCGCTTCAAAGAGCGAACATATAACACCCATCCTAATGGAGCTTCACTGGCTCCCCATATACTGCAGAATAGCATATAAAGCTCTTCTCATGACATTTAAAGTGATAAATACTTTAGCTCCTTCTTCAATGTCTAAACTCCTCCATCCCACCCCCGACATCAGAGCCAGGAGGTCAGCAGCAACAAACACCCTAGTTACACCACCTGAGGCCACAAAATGCAAACATTCAACTACAGACAGGGCCTTTGCATACTACGCTCCTAGATGTTGGAACAACCTACCCCCCAACATAAGAGCTATTACTGACCTCAAGCATTTCAGAAAAGCCATAAAGCATCACCTCTTCATTCTGCATTTCCAAGGATCATTATCATCCTTCTAAAATGCACAGTAAAATTGTAAATACCTCATACTAAGAAATTCTATCCTTTGTATATAGATTCTTATTTACAAATATGTACAAAGTTTCTCAAAGTATAAAGGTTCTTTACAAATATGTACTAAGTTTTACAAAGTTTTTACAAATATGTACAAAGTTTCCCATGGTTAAATTCCTAGTTGTATTTGCCTGTTATATGTAAACTCATTACAGTCTGTTGCGTGCAATGAGTATTCTGTTTAATGTAAACCGCGCTGACAAAAAAGAGTGCGGTATAAAAGAACTATAAATAATAATAATAATAAAATAATAATGTAGGGTGGGAAAGGGAACAGGATAAAGGAGAAATGGAGTTACATAAAGGGAAAGGTTTAGGGGGAGAAGAGTAATTACCTAATTAAGTTATATCATGTGAGAAAGAGGTTCAGGAGGGTATGTATATAGAAATGGTGATGCACATAGAACTTGGAGTTTAAACAGATTAAACGATGTTATAGAGAACAGTAACTTTGTATATTATATTTAACAGGGCCATGTTGCCATAGAGCTATTTACAAGGCATTCTTAGACCTGTTGGGGAGGTTGGAGACTGGGGAGCGTTAGAGGGTGGGGTCAAAGTGCAGGGTGAACCGGTCAATTTTGAGGAGCTTGCAGAACGTGAGTAGGTCTTTGGAATTCCTTATTGTGTTGGGGAGGGAATTCCAGATTGTGGGGGCATAAAGCGCAAAAGATCTTTCACAAGCCTGTTGGGTGCTTTTAGTTTTTACATGGAGTATCTCTAGTGGGGTGTCGACGGTGCCTGTTTGTTTGGGGTGGTCCAATAAGGGTTTGAATATCATTAATAGGATTTTGTATTATATTCTGCTTTGTAGTGGAAGCCAGTGCAGGTGTTTGAGGATGGGGGTGATATGATCATATCTCAAGCTCCTTGTATGATCCCAGCTGTCGTATGGAGGGTGGTTTGAAGAGGCAGGAGCGTCGAGTGATGTAGTCCATAGTAGATGGAGTTGCAGTAGTCAACATGCAGCATGATCAGAGCTTGCAGGGCAGAGCAGAAGTCGGATGGAGTAAGTAGTGGTTGGAGATGCTGTAGAGTTCGGGCTTTGTAGTATATCGCCTTTGTGGTGTTCGTTACTTGGGACCTCAGGGAGAGGTGATGGTCTAGGATGACTCCCAGGTATTTTACTTCATGATGGATTTAAATTTCGTTGTGGTTGAGGATGATGGATGTTGGTGGGGTGAATGTGTCGTTATTCATGAAGAATAAGGATTCAGTTTTCTTGAAGTTTATTAATAGGTGGTTCACAGCTAGCCATTTGGAGATGTCTGTGAAGCATTGTTTTAAGTCATGGCAGGACGGTTTGGATAGATTGGTGCATACAGCATGATGTCTTCAACATAGATGTGGTAATTGATGTTGTATGATTGGGCAAAAGGGTTACATGTAGATGTTGAAGAATAGTGCAGAAAGAGAGGATCCTTGAGGGACACCTTGAGTCTGGGGGTATGGGATGGAAGAAGAAGATTTGATTCTTATTTGTAGGAACTTGTTGAGGTAAGCTTGAAACCAGTGGTGGGATTCTGCCAGTTCAGTCCGGTTTGCGTGAACTGGTTCCTGTTGCGTCCTGCATTCGGCAAACTGGGCTGAACACGATGTTGCAACGCTTGCTCTGCAGAGTCAGGATTCCCCCATCAGACAGAGGATTGACAGCATCAGGGGGATCACGGTATCAGGAGAAGCCCCCAATGCCATCAATCTACTGTGGTGAGGATGGCAGCGGTCTGGGAGCGTGGCTCCCGCAATGTTACCGCTGGCGAGATGGCCCGAACCTGTTCCCAGCTGGTCTAAATCCTGCCACTCCTTGAACTATTTTAGTATGGCTCCTTGTATTCCTATGGACTGTAGGGGTTGTAGGAGGATGGTATGTTTGATGGTGTCAAAGGCTGCTGAGATGTCGAGGAATATTAATATGAATCCTTGATGAATATTTTGGATTTCTTTGACAACGTTGTTCATGAGGGAGATCAGGAAGGTTTCCATTCCATGGTGTGATCAGAATCCATGTTGTTGTCAGTCTAGTATGGCATGTGTCAAGATACTCCTGAAGCTGACTTTGGACAGTCTTTTCGATTATTTTGGCTATGAATGGTACACTTGCTATGGGTCTGTAGGAGGAGGGATCAGTGGGGTCCATCTGTGATTTCTTTAGTATGAAGCAGATTGAGGAGGTTTTTATGCCAGTTGGTATTTTGCCATGTTGTAGAGATATTTGGGAGACTTTGGCTAAGAATGTGGAGAGTTCGATCTTTGTTGCTTTGATCCAGGTCACCGTACATGGGTTCAGGAGGGACATTGTGGTGTTGAGAGATGATGTGGTAGTTTCTATGTTGTCTTTGGTGATGTGGTCGAAGGTGGTCCATGTGTGAGCTGGAGGGTTGTTTGCAGTGTTTATGGTGGTGGATTTGTTAAAGCTTGGGGTTGGAATTGATATGAGGAGTAGAAGTTGGCCAGCTATTGTGGAGTGATGGAGACATTAGAGTGTTGTCAGCTGATGGTTTTGTGAGATCTTTTACTAGGGAGAATAGTTTGTCACCAGCAGCCTACCCTGGGTCCTAGGGCACGCAGAGAGGGTCAGGCTGGTGAATATCCTGAGCCAGGAAGTGGGGGTAGTGCAGGTGTAGTAGTACACACCCTCTGGGTAATGAAGTCCCAAACACTCCCCAAGCAGAGGAATAGAAGTAATAAAAATGGTAAGGTCAAAAATGAGGTTTTATTTCCCCGTCCCGGGGTTTGGTAAGCACAAAAAACTTAGGACAAAATAACCATGCTTCTGGTACAAAGAAAAGTAAATCAGGAACTGAAGAAAAATAACTCCTTTTTCTTCCAGCTTTCACTATACAGTCCTTTAACACAGGAATCAATAAACGTTTCTTTTCCAAGGCAGCAATGCTCACTTTGCTTCTCAATGCTGTTCCTACAGCTTTATACATCCAACTCAGGAAAGTGATTCTATGTTATCTGCTATAGTCAGTGTACAATCCATGGGCTCATCAATTATACATTCCTCTATGGATTCAACTTGCATATCTTCCAGCCCTTCCCCCGCTGGATACATGGGAACACATTCACACAGGGATTTAAAACAATTCTCTTTACCTTTAAGAGAGTCCCGGAGAGCTTTGCTATCCCAGAGAAAACTGGTATTCTTTGTTTTCTCCCTGTTCCTTTTACAGAAACCACTTTCTGGCTTTTGCCTGTAAAGTTTACTCAGCAGTGCTTCTTCAATATCAGCAGAGTCCAGAGATTTGTACCTTCCTCTCACCCGAGCTTCTGGACACACCCAAACTTACTTTCTGCGTGGCTTTTCTCTCCAGTTACCTTCAACACCAGGCTTTAACTGAGAGTAGCTTTCCTGTAGTCTTAGGGTTTGAGTTCTCTGTACCTTTTCAGCTGAAGCTTTCCCTGGTCAGTTCTCAGGGCTGCTTAAATCACTCTCAGCCTCTCTGCTATCAGTTCTTCTAACGGCTCTCCTTCCAGTTCCCGTTTCAGTTCCCCTTTCAGCTCTCCTTCCAGAACTGCTTTCAACTCCTCCTCCAGCTCTCTCACGGCTTTCTAATGAGCGCTTTTTATCAGCCTTAGGGCTTAGCTTCATTCCTCCCCCACCGAGGTGAATCCTATTACACTCAGGGCACGGGGATTGTTTGCAACTTGGGCGGGGCTGCTGCACTCGTGGCTGGGTTTGTTTATGTCTCCCCTGGCAACCTGTAGCCATGTGCTTTACTTGGCTGTCAGAATCTGACGTACTTTCCTCAGTTTCCTCTGACTGCATGGCAAGGGACGGATCTTCCCCATTACAAGTTCTCTTGGTTGATTGAGTGAACGTTGGATTCGTTTCATGTGGTAGTCCTGTTTGGAGCAATTTGTGGCATGGTTATATTCTCTTAGTAGAGTCATGTAAAGTGATTGGCCTGAAGGAAGGTGGGATTTCCTTCATTTGTGTTCCTGTCTTCTGAATTGTGATTTGAGCTTCCAGAGATCAGGGGTGTAGCAAGGGGTCCATTTGTGAGCCATGGTTTGTGGAGAGGAGTGGCCTAGTGGTTGGGACAAGGTACCTCAGGTTGGAGGGCCAGAGGTTCAATTCCTGCTCAGGGACAGTAATCTCAGATCAGAGGAATTGGGGTCTCCAGTCCTGTAGGCACTCCTCATGGCCTAGGGCAAGCCACTTAACCCTCTGTTGCCTCGGGTATGCATGTAGATTGTGAGCCCTTTGGGGACAAGGGAATATATCCAGTACCTGCTTGTAGCATTTGTAAACTACCCTAATGCCTTTCAGCTTGGGCAGTATAGCAAGAAATTTAAATAAAGATTAGGGGGCTGTCTCAAAGATAGTTTTTTTTCCAGGATGTCATTTTTGTGTCCAGGTCTTGTATTTTGAGCAGTGGGAGAGGAATGATTCTTTGTCACAGGGTTTGAAGCATCTTGTATATTGGTTGGTTGGTATGGTTGGTTTTTGGGATGCGTTGATGAGAAGATGGAAGCTTATAAGGCAGTGGTCAGACCAGGGTGCTGGGAGATTCTGAACTGGTGAAGAGGGGTTTATGTGGGTGGGGTTGTTGCTTATGAAGATGAGGTCCAGAATTTTCCCTTTGTTGAGAGTCGAAGAATTTATGATTTGTGAGAAGTCGAGTGTTTCCATGGCTTCCATGGAGGCTGTAGCTTGTTTAGCTGGGACTGACTGGAGGTTGAGGTCTCCCAATAGTATGGTATCATTGTTTTTCTTATTGTTTTCTAGGATGATGTGGAATAGGTCGGAGAGGTCGTTAGTTGGTGTGGATGGTGAACAGTAGAGTAGGCAAATGGTCAGTTGTTTGTTCACTATGGTGAGCGTGTCCAATGATATAGAGCTTTGTGTAGCAAGCTTGAGGAGGTTAAGGGTTATTTTGGAGAGGATGAGAACATCCCCTCCTTTTTGGTAGATGCGTGAGCAGTGGAAGAGACTGTAGTTAGGGGGTCTCATTTGACTGAGGAGGACAGTGTCAGTTTCCAAGAGCCAGGACGCTATTATGCATAGGATGTCCAGGTTGTGTGTGAGTAGGAGATCACATTTGATGAGGCCTTTGTTCCTTGCAGAATGTGTGTTTATGAGTGCACATTTGAGGGTTGTTTTGTTGACTGTTGGGTTGATGTGGACGTGTGGGTCATTGTTTATAGGGATGTGAATAAGATATTTGTGGTGGCACAAGCAGGGTGGGGAGGAAGTTGTATGTGCTAAGGCTGGGATGGGGTGGGGGGTTGTAAACCCCAAGCTCTAATCACCCTTTCCTTACTTTTTTGCCCTCCCCTGCTATTTTCCTTCTACCCTTTCATCTGCTCTTGAGCTTCAATATTTTCTTCCTCTCATTCTTCCCATCTCCACTCTCTCTGAGAGTGGCTCACCCTTTTCTAGTTACCATCATGTTTCTTCTTCTGTCCCCATACTCCCCTTCTCATTCTGTCTTGAATAGATTGTAAGTTCTGTGGAATAGAGACTTTCTCTTACATGTGTACAGTACTGCATATGCCAACTAGTTCTATACAAATGATAAGTAGTAGTAGATAGCACAAATACACCCACCCGACCTGCTGATCGATCTGATGCAGGCCCTCAGCCCTGCCCATAGCAAAGTGTTAAAAAAAATTGTAGCCCCCACCTGCGAATTCAGATTCCCCCTGAGATAATCCAGACCCACCCCAATCCACAACCCCCCTCCAATCCAGACCGCTCCCATCCATTCCCCCATCCACTGATCAAGACCCCCCCTAGATGAAGATCAGACCCTCCTTAAAGTTAATGATAGAGTCACAAAGTTGTTGAAACTCACAGATTTCAGGATGCTGCTAGAACAAAAAACAAAATAAGAGTAATCACTTATAGTCTATCGATCCTTGCCATCAGTCCAAGTCCTTGGGCTGTCCCCTGGTGACAGTAACTCTGCATTCCTCCTTCTCCTCTCAGGAAGCAACTACACGGTTCTTTGAAGCTTGAGAGAGCTTCAAGCACTGTTGATGCTCCTCAAGTCAGGATCCTTAGTATGTGTAGCTCCCTGCAACTCCTTCTTCCTCAGGTGCAGCAATCTGGGTTTCCCCCTCCAGAAACCACTGAGAAGACCCTTGTGATGCTTTTGCTTAAGAGGCCTCAGACACCTCAGCAGTCCTTGGGACATGGTCAGGGTTGCAGAAATCCTTTTTCTTCTCTTAGATGAATGTCCCAGAGACCAGAAGCACTATGCTACGGTGTAGTGGCTCTGAAGTCAAAGAGCAGGATTTGAATTTGAGCTTGGTCTTTACACCGTTTGACATTCTCTCCAATTTCACAACTCCTTTTTCACTTCATTATCTGCCAAAGACCCTCTCAGCCTTATTTCACTGACAGATTGTTACAAGATTGGCAAGAATACTCCCTCCTCTTCTAGAAACAGAATGGGGCATGGGGGGGGGCATCAAAAATTTCTAGGAGAGCCACTAGTGGTCCTTGCTGAAGTTGATAAAGCAGGATGTTAGGGGTCTCTATCCCTGCAGGTCTTGATATGGCAAAGGACACTCAAAAAAATAAAAAGGTAAGCGTTTTTTGGCAATATGTGGTGCTGAGTACTAGAATCGGGAGCTTTTTTTTAAAGTTCTTCTGTAAGTGCCTGGTGAAGTATTAAGGTGTGCCATGTATGTGTTTTTGAGCCATCTCAGTTAGTGCTGTATCTCCAGGAACAAGCAGGAATGAGTCTTCACATATGGGTTTCGTCGGTACCGACGGAGCCTGCGCGGGAACGCTACCCAGCGTCCAATCAGAAAGCTTTTGGGAGCATCCCACAGCACCTGCGTGCTGCCTTCCCGCCTTTCCCAACTGTCTCTCCTCAGTTCTTCTTTTTCCGCGGAGCCAGCAGGTCGTGTTCCTGTCACCGCAGAAGAATTCCTTGTTGTTGATGTTGTTGTTAAGTGCCGTCGAGTCGGAGTCGACTCATGGCGACCCTCTGGATAGCTATCCTAAATTGTGTTCGGTCTTCAGTCAGGCGGCTCATTGTTGACAGACTGGTACCCGTAGCTGCTGTTATTGTATTGATCCATCTCATTGCTGGCCTTCCTCTTTTGCATTGACCTTCTATCTTGCCAAGCATAATGTCTTTCTCTAATGATCTCTCTCTTCGCATGATGTGTCCAAAGTATGAAAGTCGAAGTCTTGTCATCTGAGCTTCTAAAGAAAGCTTAGGTTTGATCTCCTCTAGCACCGACTGGTTTGTTCTTCAGGCAGTCCATGGTATACACAGTATTCGCCACCAGCACCATAATTCAAAAGCATCAATTTTCTTCCTGTCTATCTTTTTCACTGTCCAGCTTTCACATCCATATGATGTTATTGAAAATACCATGGCTTGAACAAGTCGAATCTTTGTATGGAGACAGACATCTCTGCTCTTGAGAATCTTATCTAGGTCTTTCATAGCCATTCTGCCAAGAGCAATGCGTCGTCTGATTTCTTGACTGCTTGTTGCTTCTTTATTGATAGTTGATCCAAGTAGGTTAAAGTTGTTCACAATTTCAATTTCTTCTCCTTCAACGATGAACCTGTTGATTATGCCAGTTGTCATGATCTTTGTCTTCTTTACATTAAGGTGCAGGCCCATTTTGAGACTATGTTCTTTGATTGTGAGAAGCAAATGTTTCAGATCATCTTCACTTTCAGCCAGTAATGTGGTATCATCAGCATAGCGAAGGTTGTTGATGAGTCTTCCACCAATCTTCACACCTCTGTTGTCTTCATACAATCCTGCTTCTCTGATGATTTGTTCTGCATATAAATTAAACAGGTAGGGGGAAAGTATGCAGCCTTGTCTTACACCTTTGCTTATTTTAAACCATTCTGTTTCTCCTTGTTCCATTCGAACTGTTGCTTCTTGATCAATGTACAGATTGCGCAAGAGAACGATCAGGTGTTCTGGTATACCCATGCTTTTTAATGTGGCCCAGAGTTTCTCAATGGTTTACACAGTCAAAAGCCTTGCTATAGTCGATAAAGCACAAATAGATATCCTTTTGGTATTCTTTAGTCTTTTCAAGGATCCATCTCACATCCGCAATGATGTTTCTCGCTCCTCTCCCTTTCCTGAACCCTGCTTACACTTCAGGTAGTTCTTGTTCCAGGTATGGTTGTAGTCTCTTTTGAATAATCTTCAGTAGAATCTTGCTGGCATGTGGGATCAGAGCGATTGTGCAATAATTTCCACAGTCAGTTGGATCACCTTTCTTTAGTATTGGTATAAACACAGATCTTTTCCAGTCAGTTGGCCATGATGTTGTCTTCCATATTTCTTGGCAGAGCCTTGTGAGTATGGTAACAGCTGCATCAGATTGCTGCAATACTTCTATGGGAATGCTATCAATGCCTGGTGCTTTGTTCTTTGATAAGGCTTTCAATGCCGCTTCAACTTCTTCTTTCATCACCAATGGTTCCCGATCATAAGGTACAGGTTGAAACGGCTGTTGGTCCACTTGATCTTTATCATATAAAAACTCTGTATATTCCTTCCACCTTTTCTTGATCTTCTCAGCATCATTCAACATAGAACCTTGAGCATCTTGTAACATTCCAATTCGAGGCTGGAACTTTTTCTTTAACTCTCGTAACTTTAGGAAAGCCGATCTTGTTCTTCCTCTAATAGTTTCTGCTTCTATTTCCTTGCAAGTGTCATTGTAGTACTTTTCCTTGTCCTGTCTTGCTGCACGTTGGAAATCTCTGTTGAGTTCTGCGATTGTCTTTCTTTCTCCTCTGGCTTTAGCTTCTCTGCGTTTCTGGGCAATTTTCAGAGTTTCTTCCGTCATCCATTTTGGCCGTTTTTGCTTTTTCACCTTTTGTAGAGACTTCTCGCTTTCTTCCAACACAACCTTCTTGATGTCATTCCATAACTCTTCCGGAGCTCTGTCATTTGTATCTAAAGCAGCAAATCGATTTTGCAGGCAGTCTTTAAATTCCAGTGGTATATTCTCAAGGTCATATTTTGCTGCATTCAAGAGTGGTTTGCTCTTTTTCAACTTTAGCTTGAGTTTGCATACTAGTAGTACCACAGTCAGCTCCAGGTTTTGACTTTGTTGATGTTACAGAGCTTTTCCATCGTTGACTTCCACATATGTAGTCAATTTGATTTTTATACAATCCATTGGGTGAAGTCCATGTGTACAGTCGCCGCTTGTGTTGCTGGAAGAAGGTGTTTGAGATGAATAGATCATTGGTCTTGCAGAATTCTATCAGTCTTTCTCCAGCTTCATTTCTGTTGCCAAGTCCATATTTTCCAACTACTTTGCCTTCTTCTTTGTTGCCAACTTTTGCGTTCCAGTCACCCATGACTATCAGGATATCCTGTTTGCATGTCCTGTCAATTTCAGCTTGTACTTGTTCATAGAACTCTTCAATTTCATTCTCTTCTGCAGCTGTTGTTGGGGCATATACTTGAATAGTAGTTGTGTTGATAGGCAATCCTCGTAGATGAATAGAGATTAAGCGTTCGCTGACTGCATTGTAATTCATTACAGTTCTTGCAAGTTTCTTCTTTATTATAAATGCAACACCATTTCTTCTTTGTCTTTCATTTCCAGCATAGTAGACCATGTGATCATCTGATGCAAAGTGCCCCATGCCAGTCCATTTCAGTTCGCTGACACCCAACAGATCAAGTTGTACACGTTTCATTTCATTCTTGACCACCTCCAACTTCCCTTGGTTCATGCTTCGTACGTTCCATGTTCCAATGTGTAAGACATCTTTACAGCTTCTGATTCTCATTTCATGCGCAGCTACATCAGCAGTCAGACTTCCCGAGGACTTTGATCCAACCACATCATAAATGCTGGCTTTACTCTGAAAAGTCTTCAGCTCTTCCCCAGTAGCTAGTTGAGTGCCTTCTGACCTGGGGGTCTCATCTTCCAGCACCATAGCACAATTTGTTTTGTTGTAATTATCCATTGGGTTTTCATGGCAAGATACAGAAGTAGATTGCCGGGCCTTTCTTCCGTGCAGTTTAAGTTTGGTGTTGTTGCCGTTGTCACAAAAATCTGATCCTCCGCCGTCAACACTGTCCCATTCTGCTGCTGCCCAGATGAGTGGTTTGTCTTGGTCTGGCACCTCAGCTGAGACCTGTCCATCTTGGGAGACCCTGCCAGTAGTTAAACTACTGATAGTTTAGCTCTCAGCATCACTGATGCACGCAAGCCCTCACAGCACGACAAGTTGCAAACTAAGTGAGAGAAGAATTCCTTATTTTTTCTTTATTCTTTTGTGTCGCGTCTGCCTTCTTCGACGCTGTACCGGTACCGCCGGTCTTTGTTCTTTTCTTCTTGTAAAAATAAATAAATAAATAAACCTTTTTTCCGGTCTTTTTTCTTCAGGTGCACTTGAGTTTTGGGCCTTAGGCCCAAAACTTTTTTTCCTTCAATATGGAAAAGTGTGCCTCAGGTTTTAAAAAGTGCACAAAATGTGGCGGTACTATTTCCGTCACCGACACCCATGAATGGTGTCTAAAATGTTTAGGTCCTGACCATTCCATAACGGATTGTGTGTCCTGTTCCATGATGTCTAAAAGAGGTCAGCAGAACCGAACTGCCAAGCTCAGTACCCTGTTTCCCTCTGATGCGGCTTCAGTGGCATCGACGTCATCCAGGGCTTCTTCTTCCTCACATGGATCTCAGGTAACTAAACAAATCTAGCCGGTCCTCGAAGGGTAGATCTCCTTCTAAGCATCGAGATGCCTCTGGCCTTGCCCTCGAGGATTCTGCACCGGCAAAATTACCCCAGCGGGAGGCTTCGGCCTCTAAAGCATCATCATCGGGGTTCCAGGATGATCTCGATGGCGTGGCCTCGACAGATCTCCTGGTGCCATGCTCTGGGGTACCGGTGGCCTCCACCAGTACTGACTTCCAGGCATTGGCGGCGTCGATGGATCAGAGGATTCTGTCCATCGAACGCAGTCTGGCGGCTTTCCTTGTGGCATCAACGCCCATGGTATCGCAACAGACTACTCCGCTGGTACCGGCTCTAGCATCGCCATCGGTACTGATCCCGGTACCGGTGGCATCGACATCGGCATCGGTGTCTGCTATGCCGGTACTCGGACCTCTGAAACCCTCTGGTACCAATACCTCGGTACCGGTTATTCCCGATACCGATCCCAGTCGGTACGGGTATCGGGCTTTGCAAGAGCATCCAGACAGACGATACTTCGATTCCTCTGAGGACTGTGAGGATTCTGAAGAGTCGGTCGATGCAGTGATGCTTCTTCCATAGGAGGAGTCCTCTCCTAAATGAAGGATGTCTCCTCCAGAGGATTTGTCTTTTCAAGACTTTATCAGAGAGGTGGCTCGGGGCCTCTCTATTACAGTGGCCCCTGAGACAGAGCCCAGAGCCAAGGAGTTAAATATTTTACAATATCCCAAAACTCCTAAGGAGGCAGCTACCTTACCTATTCATGAGATTCTGTATGATCTCATGTTGAGGATGTGGGAAGCATCTCTAACCACCTCTCCTCATTCTTGCAGGTTGGATACCATGTATCGTGTCCCTCCTTGTCCTGGTTTCCATAAAACTCAGCTTCCTCACCACTCTATTGTGGTTGAGTCTGCAATGAGAAAGATTAAGTGCCAAAAGACATGCCTCTAATCCTCCAGGACGTGAATGTAGAACCCTGGATGCTTTTGGAAGAAGAGTCTTCTAAGCTTCCATGCTTGCTGCAAGAATTAATTCTTATAGTCTCTACATGGGAATGTTCTTAAAAGAAGTCACTGACCATTTGCAGACTTTAAGTCCTTTTATGTCTGAAGATAAAAGGCAAGACTTTCTCACTGGGCTTCAACATGCCCAAGATATCTCCAAATTCTCCAACCGTGCAGCTTTCGACTCCTTTGAATGCGTAAGCAGAGCCTCAGCTATTGCCATAGGTGCACGTAGGATTGCTTGGCTTCAAGCATCTGATTTGGAGATCTGGGTTCAAGATGAATTGGGAAATATCCCTTGAACAGGTGAGAACCTGTTTGGTAAAGATTGGCAAGCAAATGCCAATCAGATGGATGCTGAAAATTCTGCTTTGGATAGACTATCCAAATCCACAGCTGCTCCTGCTAAGAAAAGGTTGTTGAAGAAAACACCTTTTTCTAAAAAGGGAAGATTCTATCCTGCTTATGGTCAGCGGGCATCTTCTGCAGCTTCCAAACGTCAGCAATCCTCCAAACAGAGCAAAGCAAAGGCTGTGAGGCCTGCTCCAGCCCAACAGCCTCAGCACCCTCAGGGCCTTTGACTTTCTGCTAGAGAACTTAACCTTCCTGGAATGGTGGAGAGCTCTGGTCCTTCTAGAGCCAGGAAGGCTATGTCACTTTGCTCCCAGGTGGGAGCAAATTACAGCAGAGCATTGGACACTCTCCATCATAAGAGAGGGGTACAAACTTCATTTCTCAAGCTTGCCCCCTCTCACAAGAGTGCACCAGTTCAATTCTCCAACCTCCCTCCTCAACCTGTTGGAACAGGAGGTTGCCACTCTTCTTGCCCAGGGGGCAATAGAGGAAGTGTCATTTCAACAACAGGGCACAGGGTTCTACTCCCCCTATTTTCTTATTCCAAAGAAAACAGGGGGCTTCAGACCCATCTTAGATCTCAGAGAATTGAACAGATTCCTAGTCAAGGAAAAATTCAAGATGGTTTCTCTAGGAACTCTGCTGCCATACCTTCAGAGTCAGGATTGGCTGTGTTCTCTAGATCTCAAGTATGCGTACACACATGTTCTCATCCATCCAACTCACAGAAGGTTCCTTTTTCAGGAGAAGCACCATCAATACAAAGTGCTCCCTTTTGGTCTGGCCTCTGCACCAAGGATGTTCACGAAATGCATGGCAGTGGTAGCTGCTTTTCTGCGCACCCTGGGAATATTCGTCTTCCCTTACCTGGACGACTGGCTCATTCAAGCTCCCACTCAATCAGAGGCCAAGACTTCTCTAACCTGCACAATGCGTATCCTTCAGTATTTAAGGCTGGTAATAAACATCCCAAAATCCAATTTGATCCCTACTCAGTCCCTGGAGTTTATAGGGACATTGCTAGATACCACAAGGGCAAGGGCCTATCTTCCCCAGGCCCGTTGCCTTCGCTTGGTGCAGTTAGCTTCTCAAGCAGAGTTAAAGCCCCTGCTAACTGCTCGAGAGATGTTACAGTTGCTAGGCCACATGGCATCCACCGTACATGTGGTACCATATGCTCGCCTTCACATGAGGGCAGCTCAGTGGACCTTATCCACCCAATGGACCCAGGCATCAGGCTGCCTGTCAGACAAAATAGCAAACACAAGTCGCCTCATTTTGTCCCTCCAGTGGTGGAAGTCCCCTCAAAACCTGTTGCTGGGGTCCCCCTTTCAACAGCCTCTGCCCCAGGCAACTCTTACAACAGATGCTTCTCCAATGGGGTGGGGAGCTCATCTTCAAGACCTCTCCACCCAGGGCATCTGGTCCCCACAAGAGACTTGTCTACATATCAATCTCTTGGAACTCAGAGCAATCTTCCTTGCTCTGCGAGTTTTCCACACCCTGCTCAGCCACAAGACAGTCCTTATCCACACAGACAATCGGGTAGCCATGTTCTATGTAAACAAGCAGGGAGGAACTGGCTCTCTGTCGCTTTGCAATGAAGCTTTGCAACTGTGGGCCCTCGCCAGAGAGCATCACATTCATCTTCTGGCAGTTTATCTTCCAGGGGTTCAAAACTCTTGGGCAGACAGACTCAGTCGAGTTCTGCTTCCACACAAGTGGTCCCTACATATGGACCAGGTATCCAAGATTTTTCAAATTTGGGGAACCCTGGACATAGACCTCTTCGCAAGTCCGTGGAATGCCAAACTTCCCCGGTTCTGTTCCAGAACTCTGGCTCAGGGAGCTCAGGCAAGGGATGCTTTCCTCCTTCACTGGGGTCAAGACTTCCTTTATGCCTTTTCACCCATTCCTCTAATTCCCAAAACCCTGTTCAAGCTTCAGAGAGACAGAGGCCACATGATTCTCATAGCTCCACATTGGCCAAGGCAAGTGTGGTACCCTCTGCTTCTACATCTCTCTCAAGCTCCCTCCTTGGAGTTAGGGTCTGCTCCAGACCTCCTCTCTCAAGAGGATGGAAAGTTATGGCATCCCAATCCCCAGTCTCTGCATCTCAAGGCTTGGTTGCTGAAGGCCTAGATTTCCAGGATCTTCATCTTTCTCAACAAGTGAAAGATGTTCTTTATGCTTCCAGAAAACCTTCCACTAGACGTTCTTATGCTTTCAAGTGGAAGAGGTTTACCATCTGGTGTTCTGGGAAGGGTCTTAACCCCTTGCCATACCTCTGGAATCTTTGCTGGAGTATCTCCTTCATCTGTCTAATGCAGGCCTTAAGACAAATTCAGTAAGAGTTCATTTGAGTGCTATTGCAGCCTCCCTTAAGCCTCTAAATGGACAACCTATTTCATCTCATCCTCTTGTAGCAAGATTCATGAGAGGCCTCCTCTTAACAAAGCCTCCCATTAAACCACCCCCGGTGGCATGGGACTTAAACTTGGTTTTTGGTCAGCTTATGAAGCCGCCTTTTGAACCTTTAGCTACCACCTCCTTGAAATACCTTTCTTGGAAGGTTATCTTTCTCATTGCAATCACATCAGCACGCCGCATTAGTGAATTGCAAGCACTAGTAGCTAATCCACCTTATACAAGGTTCCATCATGACAAGGTGGTCCTTAGGACTAATCCACACTTTATGCCTAAGGTGGTCTCACCTTTTCACCTCAACCAGGAGGTCTACCTACCTGTCTTTTTTCCAGGGCCTCATGCATCAAGTGCAGAGAGGAATCTTCATACCCTGGACTGTAAAAGAGCTCTAGCTTTTTACTTACAAAGGACACAGCAACATAGAAAGTCTTCCCAACTCTTTGTTGCCTTTGATCCTTCTCATCTCGGACAACCAGTCTCCAAGAGGACACTCTCTAACTGGATTGCCCTATGTATTTCTTTCGCCTATCAAAGCAAGAACCTTTCTCTGGAGGGCCATGTCACAGCTCACAATGTGAGAGCCATGGCAGCCTCAATGGCTCATCTGAACTCTGTGTCTATCGAGAACATCTGTCAAGCAGCCACTTGGGCCTCGGTTCATACCTTCACAGCCCATTACTGCTTGGACAAGGACTCCCACCGGGATGCCTTGTTTGGTCAGGCTGTTCTTAAACACCTGTTCCATACTTAATCAACTCCTACCCACCATCCCTCATGGGATGCCAGAGATCCATGTGGAGAAGTGCAGCCCTGTCCCAGGGACACACAACTTCTGGGATCTCTCCCTGGCATCTAAAGCTAGGGAGTCCCCATATGTGAAGACTCATTCCTGCTTGTTCCTGGAGATAGCACAGTTACTTACCTGTAACAGGTGATCTCTGGGAACAGCAGGAATAAGTCTTCACAACCCACCCACCTCCCCTAGGAGTTGTCTCTCTCTCTATCTCTCTTTCCTTTCCCTCTCTCTCTCTCTCTTTGTCTCAGCTCTAAAACTCAACTGAGGAGAGACAGTTGGGAAAGGCGGAAAGGCAGCATGCAGGTGCTGTGGGATGCTCCCAAATGCTTTCTGATTGGACACTGGGGAGCGTTCCCGCGCAGGCTCCGTCGGTACCGACGAAACACATATGTGAAGACTTATTCCTGCTGTTCCCAGAGATCACCTGTTACAGGTAAGTAACTGTGCTTTATAAGCGATAACATTGTCTTCCTAGGCAACCCCTTTACTCTGTGTTGTCCGCATAAATCTTTTAATTGCTTTCCCAATGATTATCCGTTTTTCTTTTTTGTTTTCCTGAATCTGGGATCTCTATAATGGAGGACTTGAAACTTTGCATTCGTGATATTTTGCCATTAGTTTTGGGGGTTTATTGACTGGAGGGTTTTCATTTTGCCTACTCTCTCTAATTCTCTCAGTTAAAAATGTTTCTTCTCAAGTTTGTAAAATTGCTATAAATAAAGGGTTAAAAACAATACATAAGAAACAAATCTCTTTCAAGGGAAAGGATATTCTAGAACAAGAGTCATAATATCAACCTCTGAGGGCAATAGACTGAGGGGAAATATCAGGAAATATTTTTCCACGGAAACAACTAAGTGAAAAAAACAACACACAGAAAAACAGAACTTTTCCTCAGCGCATGGTCCTTCTTAAAAACATATTTATTAAATGTCAAATAAATCACTTCTCAGAGATCTGGCAATATCTGATCCTAAATGAGGTATCATAGAAACGTTAAGCAGGACCGTTACCCATGTGGCCATTATTCAGTGTACACAGAAAATGTGTCTCCTCTACCAGATGGGACTAATACTCTGTCAAAACTGAATGTGAAACAATAGGAGTAGTTTACTTGATCAAGTGTCTATATAATCTGCTTTAGATTGGGAAGAATACCCAAGCAGTCAATAGACATTTGATTGAACATCACAGCTGCACAGAGACAGGAAGAATGGAAGCGCTGTTACTGGCACACTGTTTGGATAAACAGCATATGTTCCCTGATTTTAGGTTTACATTCATTGCTCATCCCTTTTGGCGAGGGGGTCATCTCAATCAAACACTGACCCAGTGGGAACTGCACTGGATTCATAGACTAGGCACAGTTCATCTTAAAGAGCTGACTGATGAAACCAAGTAGTCGGTGTTTTTATAAAATCTGGCCACAAAATGTATCTCAAAAACAGGAAACTCTGTATCCCCTAAAAACTATGCAAGACCTATGAAAGGCTTTTAGCCTAAGTGGCAGTCTCTGAGGTCTTTTTCCTCCCATTTTACATTAAGTAAATAAAGGATTTTCCTGCCAGTTCTTTAAATATATTTTTTTAAAATAACAAGTAGGGAAAGCATGCAGAACATGGCTCATGAAATTCTTTCCAACTCTTCGGTACCTGAATGTGCATGCACATATCTGTGTGCTTGTGCATGTTTGCATGTGTATGCATGTATGTGTTTGTGCATGTGTGGGCATGTTAATGAATATTTATTTATGTCTGTGTTGTTTCTCAGTGTGTCGGCAATTGGGAGAGAAGATGAGAAGAGAGGGCTATTTGACAGGTATAATTCTGTAATTGTTATGTTACTGTGAATCAGTGCTTGTATAGTGCAGCTGCTGGAACTGCCTTTCTTATAGAAATGCATTGAGGTGTATTTGGGTGAAGGGTGTGTTCATTTCTCTGCTATCTCCTACCACATGCAGAAACTTAACTTGTGCAGCACAGGAATTTCTCCCAGCTCACCTCCTCCTTTCCTGTGACTAGAGCAATCCCTTTCTGGGGTACATAGTTGTGAGGGGTGGGGATATTGTAAAGCAATGCTTCTTAAACCTTTATTCTCTATGGGGGGGGTCATTCAGTACAGCGAATATTGGGCATCGATGTTCATCCCCGCTATTCACTCCGCTGCTGGCCGTAGCTAATGCCTTCCCATACGAATAGACATTTGTATGGGGAGGCTTAGACAGGGGCGGGAGAGGACGTTTCTGAGGAGGAGTGAGGGCAGAGCATGGGTAGGCCACAACCCCGGACATACAGGGCTGATTCTGCAGTCGGTCCTGTAAGTCTGGGGCCATGAACGTAGAAGGGGGACATTATACCATGGAGGTGGAATAAGTCCCCCTGGACATTGGGAGATCATGCTGCCGAGCCAGAAAAAAAAGATAAGGGGTGCAGGAAGATCCCCACAGACAGTCCCTGGCCATGGGAGGTTGGATCAAGGGTACGGCTTCAGGGAAAGAAGGAAATCTGTGGTTGCCGCATTTGCGGCTTCTGAATGAAGCCGTGGTGCCATGGCAACAGGACGTCATGGCACTGCAGCTCCATTCAGGAGCCTGACTGAGGTAGCCAGTAATCTGCTGGGCATGCAGACCGATCAAAATCAGGGCCCGGCCTGCACGTTCAGACTGTAGACCCGATTCTGATCCCATGGGCAAGTCTAGCCCCCATGTGATCAGAATCGGGTCTACCTCTGGGTGTCCCGCTTCTGGTCAACCACACAAGGAGCTGGACAGCCAGGTCAGAATATGCCTCCACTACTCTATTTTAACACTTAAAAATTCATGTGATCTGCCAGACAACGATGAACAAAACAATAAACCTCTGTTCAGGGCCATACCGATGGCAAAATGCGCCCTTTGCGACTTGCACATCGGGCGCTCCCCCCCCCCCCCCCGCACCCCTATCTAGCCCCTTTATGGGGGACGGGAGAGAAGAGGCACACACCTGATGTGCACGCCGCCTGCCGCCAGCACGCTAAGCAGGTCTGGTCCCTCCCAGAGAGACCAGACCTGCTTAGTGTGCCGGTGGGAAGACTTCAGGGGCACATTTCGGCTCTCTGCCGTTGCCTGCCACGCTCCTCCTCGCTGCAGGCAATGGCAGAGAGCCAAAATGCGGCCCTGAAGTCTTTGCACTCTGTGCGGCCACACTGCTCGCACAGGGCTCGGTACAGTCCTGCCTCTGTCCCCCTCCCCTCTCTCATTCACTACTTCCTCTCCCCACTTATCCAAAGAATGAAGACAGTAGCAGCTGTAGGGATGGAAACAGTAGCAGTAGTCACCACAGGGTCCTTTGCCTCAGTTTGTGCTCACAAATCCTGATGCTCCAGTCCAAGAGGAAGCCCACATGGGAGGAAGAGGCAGTGCTTGTGAATGTTCACTGATTCACAGGCTCCACAGTGATTGCCATTACTAGGCATAAGTCACAGTGGAGGTCTAGAGGGACGAGTAGAGGCCTGTTTCTGTGATACCATTCAATGATGATGTGACTGCATTTGTGCTACTGACCCATGTTTCAGAAAGCAGAGTTGTAAATATTGACCTACATATAAACTTGTATTCTAGTTAACCATGTCGGAACAAAGAAGGAAATCTCTGTAGCAGATCGGTCCAAATAGGCTAAAAATACAAATGGACCATAGCAGTGGAATGCAAATGCCCTTCAATGGAGATTTATTATGTTTATGTTTATTAAGAATTTCTATACTGCCCTATCACAAGTCGCATCAGAGCAGTATAATAGGATGAGAGGTTGATAGTTGCAGTCCAGGACAGCAGCTTATGGATGAGATGGTTTACAGCAAGCATTGAAAAAATTGGTAATACAGACATATGTTCTTTCTGCATGAAAGACCTGGAAACAGTGACTCACCTCATGGTTGTGAAGTTCTGATGGCAGAAAATTTCTATACAGAAAGACATAATAAAGTAGCGCGCCTCATCCATTGGACACTGTAAGCACTATAACATCACTGTGCCTAAAAATCACTGGGATCATGACCCTAAGAGGATTACAGAGTATGAGGAGGTTATGATCACCTGGGATACTCCCATCCCAACCAATACAAAGTCAGATGCGAGGAAGTCGGATATAGTGGTTAAGGAGAAAAACACCAGAACAGCACTGATAATAGAGGTGTCAATTTCAAGTGACTACTCTGTGAATCGTGTGGAGAGGCAAAAGATCCTGAAATACCAGGAAATGCAGTCAGAGACCAAGAAAATGTGGCAGAAAGATACTGAAATATTTCCCATTGTATTGGGCGCCACCGGCTTGATAAAGAATTTCCAAACACATCTTGACAAACTACCCATACATGTTATATCTTACAACTCTTTGGCACATGCAAGTATTACACCAAGCCTTAGCAGTAAATTTGAGAGAATGAGATCATACTCCCCATGCCCTGGCTTAGAAGTGAAGTTCACGCCTGTCATGGTATGCACAAAACTAACCCATTTGGAGAAACTGCCCCAAATAATTACTATGGGGGGTCATTCTGATCCTTGTTTAGCAGGTCTGGACATCTGTATTGCACTGGCGACCACAGAGCTTCCCACACATATAGCAGACTTGTGCGGGGAGCTCTGTTTGTGGGCGGGAAAGGGTGGGCCAGGAGAGGAGCGACAGTGGGCAGTGGGCGGGAATGCAACTCCAGACATACAGGGCCAATTCTGAAGTCGGCCCTGTACGTCTGGGGTCAGCCAGTTAGACAGGGGACTTATTCCACTTCATAGGTGGATTAAGTCCCCCTGGACATCAGGGGACAGTGGTGCCCAGGGGCGACAAAGAGGTGAGGAGGTGCAGAGGGTTCCTCACAGCCTGACCCTGACCATGGGAGGCCTGATCAGGGGTCGCGCCATGGGGAACAGGCCAGATACTGTTTCTGCCAGGGATCACAGCTCCTGCATGGAGCCATGGTGCCATGGTGATGAGATACCATGGCACTGTGACTCCATGAAGGAGACTGGCTGAGCTAGCAGGGGAAGTGGCTGGACCTCCAGAGTGCCTGAATTGGAGCACCTCCTGGACGTGCAGCCACTGTGCTGCGAGTCTGCTCCTGTGTGGATGTCTAGCCCCCGCAGGAGCGGAATCAGGTGCATCTCCGGACCCTCTGGACATCTGAACGTCCAGAGGGCCCGGAGATGCACATGTCGGAATGGCCTCTGTCACAGCCCCTCCCGGTGGCAGCGTTCTGAAGGGTCAGGGTGGACATTTATTGTTTGTTGAAGCTGGGAACTCTAACTTAGACCAGGTGCATTATGGTCCTTGTAGTTCCCTTCTTTATAAAGAATAGTTGTGTGAGCCTTGTGCTGGGTTAAATATAAGGTTTTATTCCCTTGATGCGCTAAGGTTCTCCAAGAAGACAACAGAATTCACCTTAATTCAGGGTTTCTACCAAAGTATTTACAAAGTCCAAAACTGTTATAAGAGCTTCACAGTCTTTTCCATTCAAGCAGGATTTTTCAATATAAACAGGTTAAATAAACACAAAAGCTTCTTCTTTTCATCTCAACAAAGCAATGACATTTTAGAGCATGTCTTATGCTATGACTCTGTGAGAGATTCTATACTCTCAGCTACACAGAGAGTACAGTCCATAGGATATTCAGGTAGCAATGGTTCTGGTTTTACAAGGTCTGTTTGCATATCCTCTTGATCAGATATGGTGTCTGCTAAGCCTGAGCTTTCCCTAGGCAAAACTGGTTGAACTTCAGTAGTTCTCTCCAAGACTTTCCAGCCTGGCTGGACCTGGTCTGGCAAACAATTAATATTGCTTTTATCTAGGACCTTCTGCACAGGTTTCCAAAGCTTTCCCCAGCTTTGTTTCTCATATCTATGGCTCTCTGGATTACAAGCCTTTCTAGGACCTGGCACACATTCAGGAAAGGAGGTACCTTTGTTCTCTGAGACGTGCGTTGCTGGTATTCCCTCTACCAGGCACTGTCTTCCCTGGAGACTTCTTTCTGGAGCTTTTCAGCATGGGCTTGTCCTTCCTGGAAGTTGTCCCTTCCTTGTAAGGACTGCAAGCTTAACTGCCTTTCCTTCCATAGTTGGAGCTTTCCCCTTTCTCTCTCCTTAGTAGCAGGGGTTTCTGTTGCTCTCTGTATTTGTGGTCCTCTCTGCTCCTGTGGTCATCTCTCTATTCGTGGTCCTCCCTGTACTGGTGATCCTCTCTGTATTGGTGATCCTCTCCGTATTCTCCTGACCGAGCACTGCTTATAAAGCCGTTTCTCTAGTGAGCTTTCTGGCCCTCTACTCAGGTGTGTTTGATTAGCTATTGCATCATTACAATCTGGGTGTGTCAGCCTACCTTCTGCAGCCTCATGCCTACTCCCTTTAGCTGCACTTCTTGGTAACTGCATTCTCTGTAAATCTGTTTCTTTAAAAGAAACGGAGTTTTCTTCTAACTCCATAGCTTCAGTAGTGTCAGCTTCATCACATATCCCCCCTTTTAAGATATTACGGGCTGGCATTTCTTCATCTGCACAGCACGTAATCCAGGACATGGTATCGGCATTGTGCTGCAAGTTTCCTGCTCTGTGCTCAACCTTATGTAATTTCTCCTCCCTCGGCCCTATTTCAGCTAAGGTGACTAAGGCTGTTCGGTCATGCCATGGTCTGAGGACATTAATATGATATACTTGCTGACGACCGCTCTTATTCTCTACCCTATACGACACTGGACCAAGTTGCTTAACCACTTTATAAGGTCCTTTCCATTGGCCTTCAAATTTGGGAGTAGCGCCTGTTACCATCACTATCACCTTCTCGCCTATTGATAGTTGTCTTGGTTTCATGTCCCTATCATAGTATTTTTTTTGTCGGCCTTGACTGGCTTTTAATTTCTCTTATGCTAATTGGGAGGTCCTCTGTAGACGACTCCAAGTCTCGCAGAAACTGGGGTACTCCTACTTCCTTTTCAACAGGTTCTACCCATTGTTCACGGAGTATGTCCAAAATCCCTCAAGGGGCACGTCCATATCAGCTCATAGGGCGAAGTCCCCAAAGAAAGTTGCGTCCGCTCACGGCAAGCATATAATATGAACGGGAGCATGGTATCCCATTCCACCATCTTACCGTCCAAGGCACGCCTCAACATTTGTTATATGGTTTGGTATAGTCTCTCTACTAACTCATTACACTGAGGATTATAGGCGGCTGTCTTGACGTGTCATATACCAAAGGCATCCCACACTTGGGCCAAATACTTCGACATGAAGTTACTGCCCCTATCTGTTAGTACCTCCTGTGGAAAACCTATTTCACAGAATAGTTTTATTATTTCCGAGGCTATAGTCTTGGCTGATATGTTCCTTAAGGGAACAACCCACGGAAATCTCGTGGCTTGGTCCATCATAACCAGCATATATTGAAAACCTCTGGGCGTTTTCAATAAGGGTCCTACTATATCCATAGCTATTCTCCGAGTTGGTTCCGATATAATGGGCATCGGAAGCAAAGGTACCTCGGGTGGTCGGGCAGAGGTTACTCTCTGGCAGGAGGAACAGGACTTGCAGAATCGCATGATCTCTTTAAAGATTCCTGGCCAGTAAAATCGGGTTAGTATTTGGTCTAGGGTCCCCTGTACCCCTTTGTGACCTCCTACTGGGTGGTCATGAGCTAACCTCAAAACCAGGGACTTAAAAGTGGCGGGCATTACTAATTGCCTACAGACCGATCCAGTCTGCAGATCTACACTTTCCCTGTATAGCACCTCTTTATCAAACAGGAACCTTGGGAAGGTATGCCTTTCCACCTGGGCATACTCTAACGCCCGAGCGAGTGCGGGATCAGCTCTTTGGTGAAAGATGGGAACCTTTTTATCAGCTCTGCTGGGACCCAGGGCAATCCCTGTCCTGCCTCTAACTCAGCTCTCCCCTGCGAGCGGGATCGCCTTTCTTTGCGTTTTTCCGCCCTAGCCTTCCTATTCTTTTCGGCTGGGGTGGTTATTAAGTCTTCATGTGAGGGCAGCTCTGCTAGCGTTTCATCCTGGGCTTCAGAGGTTTTGCATGGAGCTCTGGATTGGGTTCGTGTGGATACAAGGGCTTCATGGGGAGATAGGCCCTTCTCCAACCCCTTTTTAAATTGGGGCCAGTCCCTGCCTAGCACTAAATCGTGTGGCAACTTGGGAACTACGGCTACCAATATATCCTTTTATATCCCTAATTCTTTTACTAACAATTTATACACCAGATAGAAAGAAGAGGCTCCATGAATGCAATTAATTTTCACTTTTCCCTCTGCTCGGTTTGGTGCTGACTCAGCTTGATCCTCTATAACATGCCAGAGCTTCCTGGAGATCATGCTCTGATCTGCCCCCGAATCGAGTAGAGCAGTGGTGGTTATACCTTGTACCTTAACCTCTAACAAAAATCCTTCTCTTAACATTTTTGCATTTTCACTTATTAGTGCTGTACGCGCCTTACATTCATTCTGTACATGCCCTAATTTCCCACAATGAAAACATCTCTTTTCCACAAAGTGCTTTCCGGGCTTAGGTATACCAGCTTTGAATCCTCCTGATTTATATTTTGACACCCTTTCTGATGACTGCATCATAGCCTCTGCTGCCGTTTTTGAAGCCTCACCACCTTTGTGCGTAGCCAATTCCGCTTCAAAATACCTTTCTGTGAGGAGGATGGCTTCCCCCGTGGTACGGCAATTTTGCCGTATCAGGAAGGTCTGCACCTCTTTGGGCACAGCAGCCATAAACTGCTCTAGTACAATAGTGTCGAGTATGGTGTCTATGGTTTTACCCTCAGGCCTCAACCATTTTATTGTTAGTCTTTTAAGCCTTTGACCTAGAGCTTTTGGTGTTTCTCCGGCTTTGAGTTGGGTAGCTCTTAACATTCGGTTGTACACCGCTGGAGTTAACCCAAGGCGATCTCTTATAGCCTTCGTTACTTCTGTGTAATTGTTGGCAAGAGCTGTGGGCATAGCCCTATACACAGACAACGCCTCTCCAGTGAGCGAGGTTGCCAGGCGTATGGCCCACTGCTCCTTTGGCCACCCTATCATATGGGCTATCCTATCAAAGGATTCAAGAAAATCATCTGTCATCACTAGTGGAGTGGAGGAGTGGCCTAGTGGTTGGGGCAAGGTACTTCAGGCTGGAAGGTCAGGGGTTCAAATCCCACTAGAGGACAGCAACCTTGGACCGGAAGGAGTGGGGTTTCCAGTCCCACAGGTGCTCCTTGTGGTCTTGGGCAAGCCACTTAACTATTTTACAGGGAACATGGGCTATGGAGGGTTATCTCCAAGTTATAACGCCCTGTTCAATGTAATTTCAGTTTGTTCAATGTAAACCGCACTGATGCAGAATAGCGCGGTATATAAGAGAATGTAAATAAAATAAATAAAACTAGGTGATAATTTTCCCAATGTCAATGTCTCATAAGACCACGGTCCTACCACACAGTTACTAGACATCGCATCTAGTCCTTGAGGAGACGGAACCAGTTCACTCGCCGTCTTCTGTTTAGCCAACCAAGCTTCCATTAACTCAAGCACGGGCTTTTGCTGCGCATGATAAGCCATCTCCCGCTGCTTGTCGAATTGCGCCGCCATCCATTGCAGGATCTCTTTCGGCTCCATGGTGGTTACTTCCTATAGAGAGAAAACCAGAAAGGAAAAAAAAAAAGTGCGGTACTGACAACTCCTTTGTCAGTCCCCCTTTTACTGGATTCTCAGGACTTTTGCACCCGAATCCGTCACAGGTTATGCCCAATTACTTATTACCTGTATCAGGCGTGGACTCATGCCTTTAGAAAAGATGTGTCGGTCTGTCGTTCAGCGCTCCACCAGTGCTGGCAGCAACACTTTACTGTTTCATTTGGTGCTCTTTTCGTTCTTGGAACTTGGCAGTTTCTCCCTGAATTGGTATATTCTTCTTTGCTTCCCAGAAGGAAATCCAAGAAACTACGCCATTATGTTACAGCCCCTCCCGGTGGCAGCGTGTTGAAGGGTCAGGGTGGACATTTATTGTTTGTTGAAGCCGGGAACGCTAACTTAGACCAGGTGCATTATGGTCCTTGTAGTTCCCTTCTTTATAAAGAATAGTTGTGTGAGCCTTGTGCTGGGTTAAATATAAGGTTTTATTCCCTTGATGCGCTAAGGTTCTCCAAGAAGACAACAGAATTCACCTTAATTCAGGGTTTCTACCAAAGTATTTACAAAGTCACAGTCTTTTCCATTCAAGCAGGATTTTTCAATATAAACAGGTTAAATAATCACAAAAACTTCTTCTTTTCAGCTCAACAAAGCAATGACATTTTAGAGCATGATTTATGCTATGACTCTGTGAGAGATTCTATACTCTCAGCTACACAGAGAGTACAGTCCATAGGATATTCAGGTAGCAATGGTTCTGGTTCTATACGGTCTGTTTGCATATCCTCTTGATCAGATATGGTGTCTGCTAAGCCTGAGCTTTCCCTAGGCAAAACTGGTTGAACTTCAGTAGTTTTCTCCATGACATTCCAGCCTGGCTGGACCTGGACTGGCAAACAATTAATATGGCTTTTATCTAGGACCTTCTGCACAGGTTTCCAAAGCTTTCCCCAGCTTTGTTTCTCATATCTATGGCACTCTGGATTACAAGCCTTTCTAGGACCTGGCACACATTCAGGAAAGGAGGTGTGAATGTACCTTTGTTCTCTGAGAAGTGCATTGCTGGTATTCCCTCTACCAGGCACTCTCCTGCTTACACTGTCTTCCCTGGAGACTTCTTTCTGGAGCTTTTCAGCATGGGCTTGTCCTTCCTGGAAGTTGTCCCTTCCTTGTAAGGACTGCAAGCTTAACTGCCTTTCCTTCCATAGTTGGAGCTTTCCCCTTTCTCTCTCCTTAGTAGCAGGGGTTTCTGTTGCTCTCTGTATTTGTGGTCCTCTCTGCTCCTGTGGTCATCTCTCTATGCATGGTCCTCTCTGTATTGGTGATCCTCCCTGTATTGGTGATCCTCTCCGTATTGGTGATCCTCTCCATATTCTCCTGACCGAGCATTGCTTATAAAGCCATTTCTCTAGTGAGCTTTCTGGCCTTCTACTCAGGTGTGTTTGATTAGCTATTGCATCATTACAATCTGGGTGTGTCAGCCTACCTTCTGCAGCCTCATGCCTACTCCCTCTAGCTGCACTTCTTGGTAACTGCATTCTCTGTAAATCAGTTTCTTTAAAAGAAACGGAGTTTTCTTCTAACTACCTAGCTTCAGTAGTGTCAGCTTCATCACACCTCTACATCTTTTCAATGATACTACAGTATCTTTTCTAGGCAATCTTCTAATTTTGGTTGCATATCAGCTGTAATTATAGCTAAATCTTTTAAAAGTGTTATACTCAACATTGGCCTACTGGTACAGTATATACATTTTTTCATATTCAGCTGAGTTAAGTCCTCTTAATAAATCTCCATTGACGGACATCTGTTTTCTACTACTGTGGTTTTTCTCCATTTGCACTTTTGCCTTCTAGTTAACCATTGCATGTATCATTCCCAAGTTAACACATCTTCCAGAACTCCCCATACCTGTGAGCCATTCCTAGTTCCCTCCCATACATATGTGTAAGGATCCCTTTAGGACTCTCGCCATTCCAGCATGTTTTCTGTGCAGGACCATACCATTTCTAGACTTAGCAGTAGCTGTAGACTATCATGCTGTAACATCCCCTGTGTAGGATAGCTGCTTTGAGTCTTCTTGTCCCATATGCAACTCTAGTGAATAGAATGTAAGGTGTAGTAGCTTGTGATTTTCCTTTTGGCTATGAAGTTCTCCAAATGGGTTAGTTTTGCACATTCATGAACCTCACTTCTAAGACAGGGTATGTGGAATATGATCTTAATCTCTCAAATTTACTGCTAATGCTCGGCATAGTACTTGTATCTTGCCAAACAGAGCAACCTTGGGCCGGAAGGACTGGGGTTTCTAGTCCCACAGGTGCTCCTTGTGGTCTTGGGCAAGCCACTTAACCCTCCATAGCCCATGCTCCCTGTAAAATAGTTATCTCCAAGTTATAATGCCCTGTTCAATGTAATTTCAGTTTGTTCAATGTAAACCGCACTGATGCAGAATAGCACGGTATATAAGAGAATGCAAATAAATAAAAATAAATAAATAAAGGGAGCCTCCTTCTGGAGTTCAGAAGATGTAACATATATGGGTAATTTATTAAGATGTGCTTGGAAATTCTTCTAAATCCAATGCTACGGGAAATATTTCTGTATCTTTCTCCAACATTTTCTTGGTCTCTGATTGCATTTCATGGTACTTCAGAATAGAGTTGAGAGTCCAGCAGCCCACTTAAACATAGAAACATGATGGCAGAAAAAGACCACATGGCCTATGTAGTCTGCCTTTCCATATCAACTACAATAGTCCCCTTTTTACCTTTAGAGATCCTCTGTGTTTGTCCCATGCTTTTTTGAATTCAGTTACTGTCCTTGTCTCCACCACCTCCACTGGCAGACTATTCCACACATTTACCACTCCTTCCGTAAAGACATATTTCCGCGTATTGCTCCTGAGTCTATCCCCTTTCACTCTCATCCAATGAACCCTAGTAACAGCTTGCCTTCACTTGAAAGAGACTCTCCTGTGCATTTATGCCATGGAGATATTTAAATTCTCTATCATATTTATCCTATTCTGCCTTTCCTCTGAAGTATACATATTTTGTCTGTCCTCATATGCTTCATAATGAAGACCACTAACCATTTTAGTAGCCACCCTCTGCACTGACTCCTTCTCTACGCAATTCACAGAATAATCATTTGGAACTGACACCTCTATTATCAAAGCCATTCTGGTTTCCTTCTTTACCACTATATCAGGTTTCCTTGCATCCAGTTTCTTATCCATCAAAATGGGAATGTCCCAGGAGTTCATAACCTCTTCATTCTTTGTAATTCTCTTAAAGTCATGATCCCAGTGCTTTTCAGGATCAGTGATGTTTAGTATTTACAGAGTTTCCAATGTATGAAGCATGCTACTTTGTTGTGCCTTTCTGTATAGAAATTTTCTGCTATCAGAACTTCACAGCCAGCTATGAGGTAAGTCACTGTTTCCAGGTCTTTCTTATAGAATTAATATATGTCTGCTTTGCCAGTTTTTTCAGTGCTCGCCCATAATCTGCTGTCCTTAACCATTCATGGGTTTGTTCTTGATCGACAAAGGGTTCCTAGAGTAACACAATGTATTTCCCACTGTATTTGTGCATTTGCCACTTGTTTTTCCTCATTTGCTGATGTGATTCTTTGAAGAGCTTTTTTCTCTTGTTTTGCAAATTCTGTTGCTTCCTTTCAGCACTTTTTGCATATTTTGATCCCATGATGTTGTTAAGTATGCCCTGAGGCCTATGATAATTGCTCTGTATATGTAATCAATCTCTATGAGGCCTAGTCCTCCTTCATCTCTAGGGATGTACAGTTTTGGCATACACTGATTCTTGTTAATTATCTCATGGGCATAGAGGAGTTTTCTTGTTCGCACATTCTTAAACTGCATGTGAAGAGTGAGAACCAGTCAGAGATTTTAACCTGTACTCTGCCTGAGTGTGTACGAAAGATTTAGGGTTGACTTGCTTCCCAAACCTAGAGAGGAGTCTGGAGTACTGGAGTGGACTTTGTCTACTGGAGGAGATGTTGTGGGAAGTTTGCTTCCAAGTACTGAAGGAAGGAAGAGAGAATTAGGATCCCAGTGAGCAGAGACAGAGAAAGACTGTGGCATCTGCTAATCACTCTAGGAGTCCAGTAAGGGAATGTTCTGCCTATTGCCAGACAGCCTAGTAAGTATTAAAAGGGATAACTCGTTTATTGATTATAAACCAGCCAGGCCCGACACAGGCCGTGTTTCGCAACACCTTCTTCAGGGGCTCATTGGCTAAACATACAAATGTTAAAAACGATGAAAATAAATGTAAAATACACAATCACGATGTGAATAATATAAAAAAAGAAGAATTAAGAATAACCAATATGACACATAAACTGCGTAAAAATTAAAAACCATAAAAAGGATAAAAACAGATTATGAATTACTTAAGAAATACATAAAAACCATAAAACTGAACTATAGGTGAAGCACTATAACTAAAAACATACATACCACTGGATACACCATAAACCACTATGAACATTCATAAATGCATACATATATATAACATTCCATAAATGATTAATAACATGTTTAAAAATATAAATAGATAAATAATAACACATTAATAGCTAATAATATATCATTAAAAATGTTAAAATATTATGCTAATAACTCAAGGAGAGAAACTGCCGGAGTGTGACAACAACCAAAAGGCTTCTCAGAGAAAACATAAACCCCAAAAGAGGGGAGAGGGACGAAGGAAGAATGATGATTGTGCAAACGTTGGAGGTATACTTAAATAATGTAAAACGACTAAAAAACAATAAATATATGTGTAAAATTACATGTAAAACAATAAAACCATAAAAGATAAATAAATGAAAGGACAAAAGGAACCAATATTAATACATGCCTGTTCTAGGAACCTATCTCTGATGTCTTGATGGATGTCCAGATAATCTAACCCTGGATTTACAAAAAACAATATTATATATATTGCATATCACATTGTAAGACCAATAAACAACCTAAGAGAAGTCATATAACAAGAGTATTATATATACTAAAATTAATAACTTTGCCTAACCTAAAATTACGTTAAAAAATGACTATAACTGGTAACTAAAATGGCTGCTAGGTGTGTGACCTATCAATTGCGCCTAGAAATTGACATCAAGGCCTATCCACCAAATAAAATTATTACTCAAATAGACTCCAACCCTTCCTTTGTGTGGGGCACTGACGACTCAATACCAGGGCATTTTCAAAAGTATATTACTTCAAGTAACTTTCTCAGGGCGCATGTGATCCAACTTTCTCAAACGGGGGATTACAAAGATTATGTTCACACCAGCCAGGTCGGGGACTTTCACTATCATGAAGGAATATACTGACTAGGTACATAAAGTTATATCATGATCTCCGAGGACAAAACCCTGGGGCAACCCGCTAATCACCTTCCTCTCATCCGAGTGAGCTCCATATACAATCACCTTCTGTCGTCTGTCAGTCAACCAATTTCTAATCCAGTTTACCATCTTGGGACCCATCCCCAAGCTACTGAGTTTGTTGACAAGCCTCCTATGAGGAACAGTATCAAAGGCTTTGCTGAAATCCAGGTAGATGACATCCATCGCATGCCCCTGATCTAGTTCCTTGGTCACCCAGTCAAAGAACTCAATCAGATTTGTTTGGCAAGACCGTCCTTCAGTAAAACCATGTTGCCTTGGATCTTGCATCCTGTTGGCTTTGAGAAAGTTCACTATTTGCTCTTTCAGGAGCACCTCCATTACTTTTCCCGCCACCGAGGTAAGGCTCATGGGCCTGTAGTTTGACACTTCTTCCCTGTCACCACTTTTGTGTAGAGGTACGACATTAGCCATTCTCCAGTCCTGAGGAACCTCTCCTGTTTCCAAGGATCTGTTGAAGACATCCTTTAACGGTTCTGCAAGAACCTCTCTGAGCTCTTTCAGTATCCTGGGATGTATCCCATCCGATCCCATGGCTTTGTCCACTTTCAGTTTAGCAAGTTGTTCTAACACCTCGTCTTCTGTGAATGGTGTGGTATCTACTTCATTCCCATTTTTATATGTGGGAGTCACAGCTGGTCCATCTCCAGAATCTTCTTTAGTAAAAACAGAGCAGAAGTATTTGTTTAGCAATTTTGCTTTTTCAGTGTCACTTTCCATGAGTCCTTTCCCAGCACTTTTGAGTCCTGCAATTCCAACTCTGATCTTCTTCCTTTCCCAAATATACCTGAAGAAAGTTTTGTTGCTACCCTTAACATCTTTAGCCATCCTTTCCTCTGCCTTTGATTTTGCTATCCTTATTACTCTTTTAGACTCTTTGAGTTGGATCCTGTATTCATTTCTGTGTTCTTCTGTTTGCAAGCTTTGGAATTTTGCGAAAGTTGTGTTTTTTGCCTTTATTTGAGCAGCCACCACTTTGGAAAACCAAATAGATTTCCTTCTCCTCTTGTTTTTAATTACTTTTCTTACATATTTATCTGTTGCCCCTTTTATTGCCTTCTTTAGTTTAGCCCATTGCAATTCCACTTCCTTTATCTCCTTCCACCTCGTCATCTCCTCCTTTAAGTACTCGGCCATTTTATTGAAGTCAGTGTTTTTGAAGTTTAGGACTCTGAGCTTGCTATGATTGGCCTGTACCATGGCTTTTATCTCAAACCACACCGTGTGATGGTCGCTGTTGCTCACAGGGACACTCACGCAGACATTTGACACACTATCACCGTTGGTGAGCACTACATCCAGCGTTGATCTTTCCCTGGTTGGTTCCATCACCATTTGTCTAAATAATGCATCATGGAGAGCAATCACAATTTTTTTGCTTCTTTCCAGATGTGCAGAAGGAGTAATCCAATCCACATCAGGTAGATTAAAGTCACCCAATATGATCGCTTCCCCCTTTGCTGCTATCTTGGCAATATCTTTAATCAATTCGTTATCTCTCTCTTCAATTTGAGTCGGAGGTCTGTAGACTACAGCAATATGGATGACAGTGCCATCTCCTCTTTCCAATGCAATCCAGAGCGCTTCTTCTTTTCCCCATGTCCCCTGCATTTCAGTAACTTTAATATTGCTTTTTACATACAAGGCTACTCCTCCTCCTTTTCCATTTTCTCTGTCTCTTCTGAATAGATTATAGCCAGCTATGGCTATATCCCAATCATGCGATTCATTAAACCATGTTTCTGTAATGGCCACAATGTCCAAATTCGTTTCCACCATTAGGGCTTCCAGGTCTGGAATTTTGTTGGCTAAGCTTCAAGCATTTGTGCTCATTGCTTTCCAGCATTTTCCTGGCTTGTGTGTATTTTGCATTGATTTTGTTCTGCCTACTTCTTCCCACATGTTTTTGATGTGTGGTTTAAAAGTGTGGCTGTTTCTGATGGTGTTCTGCTTTTGCTGGGGGTGGCATGCAGATGTTGACCTTCCACATCCGTCACCCCCTCTTCCTAGTTTAAATGCATATCCACATACTGCCTGAATTTTTCACTTAGGATTCTTTTCCCTGCGACAGAGAGATGTAGTCCATCAGCACAGTATAGTCTCTTGTTGGTCCATCTGTTGTCCCAGTTACCAATAAATCTGAATCCTTCTTGTTTGCACCAGGTCTGGAGCCATGTATTAAAGCTGTTAATGCGATGCAGCCTTTTTGTCCCCTTACCAAGAACAGGTAAAACTTCTGAGAATGCAACAGTGTTAACAACACTCTTGAGCTTCTCTCCCAGAGATTGGAAGTCCTTTTGGGCTGTGGAGGCAGTGTTCCTAGCCAGGTCGTTTGTGCCTAAGTGGATAATAACATCAAGTTTGGAGTGTTCACTTTTTGCGCTAAGTAATTCAACAACTTGGTTTGTATTTCTGCTGGCTGAAGAGCCTGGTTGGCACATGACTATCTTCTCTCCTTTGAACTGTGTTTCCAAGTTGGTGCCTCTGATGATGGAATCTCCAAGTAGTAGTAGTTTTCTGTTTGGTGAGGTTTTCTTCATATTTGGTGCTTTAGCAGGGGATTGGGCATTGTCTGACTCATTTAAGGGCCCTTCAGTTTCTTTGGATTGGGCATCCTCATTAGCCAAGGCAGAGAAGGCATTGTGCGGGGATATCTCTTGATGTACAGGATGTCTCTGTGTTACTGGTTGCAATCTACCAGAACCCACTGTGATCCATTTGTTCCTGGGGCGTTTGATTCTTTGTGGGAGCGGTGGTGGACTTTGTTCAGTTTGTATCCTAGAAGAGGTGCGCTTCATTGCAGCCAGTTCCTCCCTCAATAGAGACACTTTTTTATGCATGGCAGCTATGTCTTTCCTTAGTAGAGTCAGTTCTTCATGCATGGCGGCTGACTTTAGGCATATTGGACAAGCTCTTAGGCTCCAAATGATTCATCTTGGAATGAAAGTACCAGTTATTGCACTGAATACACAACATGTTGTTTATGAAGTCCCAGAAGAGGAAGAAGAAGAAAAGATGAAGACGATGTGGCTTTTAACCCAGGTTAGGGACGATAGATGGCATGTATGTGACCACTATATAGGTAATGTAGCCCCTGGGGTGGGTGGGGCGAGGGGTAGGGTGGGCAGGAACCTAAGTGTCTCTGGCTAGTAGGCTGTTCCTGAACTGTGGGCACAGGAACCCACCACTAAGGACAAATAGACACATGCAGCACAGGAAATGGAGGTCCACAACAATAATTCAGCAGGGGGGAGGGGTAGTCCCTCAGGTAGGCTAAGAGAAAGTTTAAAACTCTACAGCAATGGCGTGGGTAAGGGAAACCACTACTAAGGACAGATAGATAGATAAATATGTGGAGACAAACAGACTCACAGTTATTTGAAGACAAACAGACTCACAGTTATGCAGGAAACTCAGCAAAAATCACCTTTTGGGAGAGCTCTGGAAGCACTCCTTTTCTTAAGGAACAGAAAGGCAATCTGAGCAAGCCCAAGTGCAGCACAGGAAATGGAGGTCCACAACAATAACTCAGCAGGGGGGGAGGGGTAGTCCCTCAGGTAGGCTAAGAGAAAGTTTAAAACTCTACAGCAATGGAGTGGGTAAGGGAAACCACTACTAAGGACAGATAGATAGATAAATATGTGGAGACAAACAGACTCACAGTTATTTGAAGACAAACAGACTCACACCTGAATGAGCGGCATTAGTTGCACCTGCAACCGGTTTAGTGCGATAAAGCATGGCATTCCTGTGCTAAATGCAGGGGGGGCAGATGCACATGCCCTCTGCAGTGAGTTTAAAGCCCTGCATTGGTAACGCAGCCCAGATGTGCATAACCAAAGCAGGGCTTAGTAAACATGCCCCTAAGTGAGGATCTTGTATGCTTTTCTGCTGAAGATAGTGGACTACAAAGGAGGAAGACAAAGACTGTTCTGAATAAGAAGAAATCTCGTAAGTGGTCACATACTGTGGCTGGAGGCTGAATATATCCTTAGTAGATAGAATGGCTGATGTCGTAGTAGTGGAGAATGGCTGATGTCGTACCTCTACACAAAAGTGGTGACAGGGAAGAAGTGTCAAACTACAGGCCCGTGAGCCTTACCTCAGTGGCGGGAAAAGTAATGGAGGCGCTCCTGAAAGAGCGAATAGTGAACTTTCTCAAAACCAACAGGTTGCAAGACCCGAGGCAACATGGTTTTACCGAAGGACGATCTTGCCAAACAAATCTGATTGAGTTCTTTGACTGGGTGACCAGGGAACTAGATCAGGGGCATGCGATGGATGTCATCTACCTGGATTTCAGCAAAGCCTTTGATACTGTTCCTCATCGGAGGCTTGTCAACAAACTCAGTAGCTTGGGGATGGTTCCCAAGATAGTAAACTGGATTAGAAATTGGTTGACTGACAGACGACAGAATGTGATTGTACATGGAGCTCACTCGGATGAGAGGAAGGTGATTAGCGGGGTGCCCCAGGGTTCGGTCCTGGGCCCGGCACTGTTCAATGTATTTGTGAGTGATATTGCTGAAGGACTGAATGGAAAAGTCTGTCTTTTTGCAGACGACATGAAAATTTGCAACAGAGTGGACTCCCCCGAGGGAGTGGTTAACATGAAGAAAGATCTACAAAAGCTGGAAGACTGGTCTAATGCTTGGCAACTACGATTTAATGCAAAAAAGTGTAGTGTCATGCACTTGGGTAGCAGAAATCCAAGAGAAATGTACACGATAGGGGGCGAAAGGTTGGTATGCACGGTTCAGGAGAAAGACCTTGGTGTGATTATCTCTGATGATCTCAAGGTGGCAAAACAGTGCGACAAGGCGGTGGCAAAAGCCAGGAGGATGTTGGGTTGCATACAAAGAGGGATTACCAGCAGAAAAGAAGAGGTACTTATGCCACTGTATAGGTCACTGGTGAGGCCTCATTTGGAATACTGTGTTCAGTTTTGGAGACCATATCTTGCAAAAGATGTAAAAAGACTGAAGACTGTTCAGAGGAAGGCGACCAAAATGATTTGGAGCCTGCGTCAGAAGTCTTATGAGAAGAGACTTGAAGACCTAAATATGTACACTTTGGAGGAAAGGAGGGACAGGGGAGATATGATTCAGACCTTTAAATACTTAAAGAGAAATGATGAACAAACAAACCTCTTCCAAAGACGGGGAACCTGTAAAACTAGAGGGCATAACATGAAGCTGCAAGGGGGTAAATTGAAAGGCAATATCAGGAAATATTTTTTCACTGAAAGGGTGGTGGATGCTTGGAATGCCCTCCCGATGGAAGTGGTAGGGGTGAACACGGTGACGAAATTCAAAAAGGCATGGGACAAACACAGAGGATCCCTTTACAGCAATAGGATAAAAACAAAATAAACAGTACCATCTAACTTCTGAACCATATAACGTCTCAACAAATAGGGGTGTCCTACATGGAGTGGTAGGTTTACCCCTGAACAAGGATATGGGGAGGGATGGCCTGCGCGGAGCAACAGGTGCACCTGCTCTTGCCATCTTGCTGGGCAGACTGGATGGACCATGCTGGTCTTTATCTGCCGTCAACTACTATGTTACTATGTTACTATGTAGTATGAACAGAATAACTATATAGACTGGACAGGATGGATAGTCTTTTTTTCTGCTATGAATTACCATTTCACTATGACTATGTTCCCTTATTCTGCACTGCTCCTTCTTTTATAAAGTTCTACAATATCCCTTCTCAGACGTTTCTTCTCCAAGCTGAATAGTCCTAAGCTGTTAAACAGCTCTTTGTAAACAATAATCAGGGTTTTCGTTATTGCCAACTTGACCTCATTAAAAGTGAACATGAACTTCAATAATGCACATTCTTTTGCCTGCCTACCCAAGAGATGGTTAGGGGTCAGACTGAGAGCCGGGCAAGAGGTGGGGCAAAGAGAGAGGTGGGTGGCATTTTTTTTCTCTTTGAAAAGGTTGCCCACCCACCTTAGAGTGAATGTTGCTGGATATGGGGATGATATAGAGAGATAAAGGGGAGATATTGGGCAGAGAGAGGTAGAATTACAGAGGGTAGAGATGGGCCTGAGGGAGGGTTAGAGAGAGAGAGAGATAAGCAGATGCTGGGCATGGGGGAAAGATAGGAGAGATGCAACACTCAGGGAAAAAAATAGAGAGGGAGGTGCTTGGGGACGAGATAAATAGAGGAAAGCTGGAGGACATGTAGATGCAGTAAAAACAGGGAGCTTGAAGACTGGATGGTGAGGAGGGAGAGGTGAAATCTGAGTGGATAAAGAAGCAGAACAATAAAAGGAAAAAAGCTGAAAGTGAAAGATCAATGTCAGAGATGGATGTAGTGGAGGAAATGAAGAAGACAGGAGGAAATAAAAGAAATGGCAAATGGACAAGAGACTTTGAAATAAAGTTGAGAAAAGACACAGAGGAAAGCAGAGACTGGAACCAATATGATTAGAAAAATAAAATCTCCAGACAGCAAAAGTAGAAAAATAATTGTATTTTCAATTTAGTGACTGGAACAGGATGTGGTCAAGGTGATCAATGTATCAAGATTCAGAAAAGGATTGGACAAGATCCTGGAAGAAAAGTCCATAGAAAATGATTAGCCATCTAGACTTTGGAGAGCCATTGCACATCCCTGGATTAGAAACTGGTTGACTGACAGATGGCAGACGGTGGTGTTAAACTGAATTAATTGGAGAAAGAAAGGTGAAAGTGGAGTGCCTCAAGGATCGGTCCTCGGGTCAGTTCTGTTCAGTATCTTTGTGAGTGATATTGTTGAAGGGTTAAAAGAAAGGTTTGCCTTTTTGTGGATGACACGGAGACTTGCAACAGGGTAGACACCCCGGAAGAAGTCAACAAAATGAGAAATGATCTACAAAAATTAGAAGAATGGTCTAATGCTTGTCTGCTAAGATATACATAATGCAAAAAAGTGCAAAGTGATGCACCTGAGGTACAGAAATCCCAAGGAGCAGTATGCCATAGGGAGCAACAGGACGATGTGCACAGACTAGGAGAGAGGCTTCAGGATGATATGATCTGAGGATCTCAAGGTGGCAAAACAGTATGTCAAGGCAGTAACCAAGACCAGAAGGATGCTAGGCTGCATCAACAAGGGCATAACCAGCCTAAAAGAGGAGGTGATAATGCCCCCTACAGGTTGTTGATGAGGGCTAGCCCAAAGGTATCCAATGCCCTAGGTGAACTTTCAACTATGCCCCCTCCCTCAACCATGCATCCCCCCTCTGCTGCCTTCCTCACCAGCATTCATTGTTCCTGCCTCTCACCCAGCCCCTGCATTCATTCTCCCCTTTCCCAGTATCTGCCTACCTACCTTCATTCAAATATCCATTTACTCTGCCTTTCCTTCTTCTTAAGCCCATCATCCATCCCTGTGCCCCTCATTCTTCACCTTCCCCGTCATATGCCCTTATTTCTCCCCCTCCCACCGTAGCTGTCCTTCTCCCATCCCCAGCATTAGCACCCAGTCCCCTTATCCCTCCTGTTTCCTTGTCATTCCCCTGTCCCCAGCCCCTTCTCTCAAGCCCAGCATTAAACCCCTTCTCTTACACCTTAACATCTGTCTCCTTTCACCCATCCCCAGCCCTCCATATATGCAGCACTGCGGGTGCCTTGTAGTGCTATACAAATGATTAGTAGTAGTAGTGGCAGCCTTACCATGAGCATCCTTCTGCGACCCCACACTATCTGCCAGTGTGAGCCCCCTTTTGCAATGCACAGCCTCACATCAGCCCCCGCTCCACTTCTCCCAGCCCTTGCATTAGCCTCAGACCCCTTCTCCCAGCTCCAACATCATCCCCTTCTCTCACATTACCATTATCCAGAGTCAGACTCCTTGGCTCTCTATCTCTCCTCCCCGTCTCACTATTCCCTTCTCCCCTGTGTCCAGCATCTCCCCTATCTCCTTTCTCTGTTCCTCCAACACATGTTCCAGCATCTTTCCTCTTCTTCCTCTCCCCAAATGGTCCAACATCTCCCCCTTAGTCTTTCCCATTCCCCCTCCCCATCCTGGGCTTCCTGTTTGTTATATGGAAGTTTGACCTCTGGTGGTAGTACTGTAAAACTACTGGTAGAAGTCACTGGTGCTATTTTGAATCAGGGACTGGCCTGGAATGGAGTGAATGGTGATCTCTTCTGTCCAGATCCCCTAGACTACCAAGTAAGCATTCAAGTAGGCCTAAAGTGGCCTATAGGGAGAGGAAGGCGGATCATAACTGAGAGTCCAGAAGGGTGGGGTGTCTTTGGGGAGGGCTAAGAATGCATCAATATCCAGGAACAAGCAGGAATGTAGTCTTCACATATGGGTATCATTGGTACTGACGGAGCCTGCGCGGGAACGCTCCCCAGCGTCCAATTGGAAAGCTTTTGGGAGCATCCCACAGCGCCTGTGTGCTGCCTTCCCACCTTTCCCAACTGCCTCTCTCCAGTTCTTCGTTTTCCGCGGAGCCAGCAGATAGTTGTTTCTGTCACCGCAGAAAATTTTCCTTCTTCTTCTTCTTTTTTGTGGTCGCGTCTGCCTTCCTCAACGCTATACCGGTACCGCCGGTTCTTCTTTCTTTCTTTTCAAAAAAAAAAAATATATATTTAGTTCTTTTTTTCCAATTTTTTCTTTCTCAGGTGCATGCGCCATTTTGGGCCTTAGGCCCAAAATTTCCTCCATTATGGAAAAACCCACTTCAGGTTTTAAGAAGTGCACCAAGTGTGGCGGTACCATCTCCGTCACCGACACCCATGAGTGGTGTCTTAAATGTTTTGGTCCTGACCACTCCATTTCGGAGTGTACGGCTTGTGCCATGATGTCCAAGAGGGGTCGACAAAACCGGGCTGCTAAGCTTAGCACCCTTTTTCCCTCCGATGCAGCCTCTGTGGCATCGACGTCTTCCAGGGCTTCGTCTTCCTCCCATGGATCTCAGGTAACTAAACATGTCCAGCCGGTCCTCAAAGGGTAGATCTCCTTCTAAGCATCGAGATGCCTCTGGCGTTGCCCTTGAGGGTTCTGTACCGGCAAAATTGCCCCGGCGGGAGGCTTCGGCTTCCAAAGCATTATCGGGGCTCCAGGATGTTCTCGAGGCCTCAACCTCGGCAGAACTACTGGTGCCATGCTCTGGGGTACCGGCTGTTTTCTCCGGTACTGATACCCAGGCATCGGCAGCGTCGATAGACCAGAGGTTCCTGGCTATTGAACGCAGTCTGGCGGCTCTCCTTGCGGCATCGACACCCTCGGAACCGCGTCAGACAGTTCAGCCGGTACCGGCACCGGCTCCGGCGCCGGCATCGGTACCGGTACCGATGGCATCAACATCGGTGTCTGCATTGCCAGCACCCAGTCAAGCCATGCCTTCCGGTACCGATACACCGGTACCGATTCCCCCCGGCACTGACTTCGGTTAGTACGGGTATCGTGCTGTACAAGAGCATCCGGACAGAAGGTACTTTGAATCCTCGGAGGACTCAGAGGAATCTGACAGTTCTGTCGGTACCGGAATACTTCTCCCCGAGGAGCCTTCCTCTCCCAAACGTAGGATGTCTCCTCCAGAGGATATCTCCTTTCAGGATTTTATCAGGGAGGTGGCTCGAGGTCTGTCCATTACTGTGGCTGCGGAGACAGAGCCCAGGGCAAAGGAGTTGGAGATTCTACAATATCCCAAAGCTCCTAAGGAGGCAGCTACTTGCCTATCCATGAGATCTTACATGATCTCATGTTAAGAATGTGGGAAACCCCCCTTACCACCTCTCCTCACTCCCGTCGACTGGATACCATGTATCGGGTTCCTCCGTGTCCTGGTTTCCAGAAGACTCAGCTGCATCACCACTCTGTTGTAGTGGAGTCAGCTATGAGAAGGATCAGGAGTGCAAAGAGGCATGCCTCTAATCCTCCAGGACGTGAGTGTAGAACTTTGGATGCCTTTGGACATCGTAACTTCCAGGCTTCCATGCTTTCTGCCAGGATCAATTCATATATTTTATATATGGGAATGTTCCTTAAGGAAGTCACAGGAGATTGAGGTTTTGAGCCCTCTTCTTCCTGAAGATAAGAGGCAGGAGTTTTTCACACTGGCTAAACATGCCCGGGATGTTTCTAAATTTGTCAATCGTGCAGCTTTTGACTGTTTTGACTGCAAAAGCAGAACCTCTGCCATTGCCATAGGTGCACGTAGAATTACCTGGCTACAGGCATCCGATTTGGAGCTCTGGGTGCAGGACAAACTGGGCAATATTCCTTGTACAGGTGAGAATCTATTTGGCAAAAATTGGCAAGAAAAAGCCAATGAGTTGGATGCTGACAACTCCACTTTGGATAGGTTATTCAAAGCTACAGCTGATCCTGCAAGAAAGAAATCTTTCAAGAAACCATTCTTCTCAAAAAAGAAGAGGTTTTATCCCTCTTATCAGCAGGGACGTTCTGCAGGTCAGCCTGTCCGGAAGAGTCAGCAACCACCAAAACAAAGGAAAGCAAAGACTGCTAAGCCTCAACTGTCTCAGCAGTCTCAGCCTCCACAAGGCCTTTGACTTCCATCTAGAGAAATTAGCCTTCCTGGCCCTCAATGGACCATAACCTTCCACCATTCCAGGAAGGTTGTGCCACTTTGCCCCCAGATGGGGGCAAATAACAGCAGAACATTGGACTCTTCCCATTATAAGAGAGGGGTACAAGCTTCACTTCCTCCGCATGCCCCCTCCCAGAATGGTAAGACAGTTCAATTCTCAGACCTCTCTCATTAACCTGTTAGATCAAGAGGTCACCATGTTTCTTGCCCAGGGGGCAATAGAAGAGGTACCCATTCCTCAACAGGGTACAGGGCTTTACTCCCCCTATTTCCTTATCCCAAAGAAAACAGGAGGACACAGACCCATTTTAGATCTCAGAGAATTGAACAAATTCCTCTTCAAGGAGAAATTCAAGATTTCTCTGGGAACCCTGCTGCCGTACCTTCAGAGTTAGGATTGGCTTTGTTCTCTAGATCTCAAGGATGCGTACACTCATGTTCTCATCCATCCAACTCATAGAAAGTTCCTTCGGTTCCTTTTTCAAGGAAAGCACTACCAATACAGGGTGCTTCCTTTTGGCCTGGCCTCAGCACCAAGGGCGTTTACGAAATGCATGGCTGTGGTAGCAGCATTTCTTCGCACTCTGGGAATATTCGTCTTCCCCTACTTAGACGACTGGCTCATTCGAGCCCCATCAGAGTCAGAGGCCAGGATTTCTCTATCTTGCACAATACATATCCTTCAGTATTTGGGTCTGGTCATAAACATCCCAAAATCCAGCCTAACTCCCACTCAATCTGTAGAGTTCATAAGAGCTTTGTTGGATACCAGGAAAGCAAGGGCCTATCTCCCCCAGACCCGTTGCCTTCGCATGGTGCAATTAGCTTATCAAGCAGTGCTAAAGCCTCATCTCACTGCTCGAGAAATGTCACAACCACTGGGCCACATGGCTTCTACCGTGCATGTGGTCCCTTATGCTTGCCTCCATATGAGAGCAGCCCAGTGGACTTTATCCACTCAATGGACCCAGGCGTCAGGGTGCCTGTCAGACAAAATAGCAAACACAAATCACCTTATTTTGTCCCTCCAATGGTGGCAGTCCAGTCAAAACCTGTTGCTGGGGTCCCCATTTCAACAACCTTTACCCCAAGCAACTCTCACAACAGATGCTTCACCAGTGGGTTGGGGAGCTCATCTGCAAAACCTCTCCACCCAAGGCACCTGGACTCCACAGGAGACTCATCTACACTTCAATCTTCTGGAGCTCAGAGCAATCTTCCTTGCTCTTCGAGTGTTCCACACTCTGCTCAGCTACAAGACAGTCCTCATTCACACGGACAATCAAGTAGCCATGTTCTATGTGAACAAGCAGGGAGGAACAGGCTCTCTGTCGCTTTGCAACGAAGCTTTGCGACTATGGGCCTTTGCCAGAGAGCATCAGATTCATCTCCTGGCAGTATATCTTCCAGGTATCCAAAACTCTTGGGCAGACAGACTCAGTCGAGTTCTGCTTCCACACGAATGGTCTCTACATGCAGACCAGGTGGCCAAGATTTTTCATATTTGGGGAACCCCGGACACAGACCTCTTTGCAAGTCCATTGAATGCCAAACTTCCCTGGTTCTGTTCCAGAATTCTGGCTCAGGGCTCTCAGGCCAGGGATGCTTTCCTCCTTCATTGGGGGCAAGACTTCCTTTATGCCTTTCCACCCATTCCCCTGATTCCCAAAACCATGTTCAAGCTTCAGAGAGACAGAGGCTGTATTTTATTTTTATTTATTTATGTATATATTTCTATACCGCCCCTTCCAGCGATCAAGGGCGGTTTACAAGGAACATTTTAACAACTGTACACAGATGTATACATTTACATTGAACAATTAGATTTAACTATTTACAATGAACGGTTGAGTATAACTATTTACATTAAACAAAACTTCAACTTCAAGGTGTATTAATAATACAAACATCCATTAACTTATTTACATTGGATATTTACAGTGGTTGTGTATGTTTTGGAATTTATTTCCTTTTTTTGACGTAAATCGGGGGTGTGTTTGGGGTTTCGGACAGGGGGGGAGTTATTTAGTTTTGAGTAAGGGGGTTCATGTGTGTATTATCATGGTTATGGAGGTGTTTTGGGGAATATGGGATTTCAAAGTGTTCAGTAAAGAGGTAAGTTTTTAGCTCTTTCCTGAACTGATGGAGGTCATTTATGACACGAAGGTCTATTGGTAGGTCGTTCCAGAGCGTAGGGGCAGTGAATGTGAATGCTCTGGAGCTGGTAGTTTTCTTTGTCTTCCTGAAGGCTTTTGGTGTGATAAGAGAGTGGGCTTCGTTTTGTCTGTGTGATCTAGTTTTGTTTGGTGATTGTAGAAGTGTGGAAAGGTGTGAGGGGGCTATGTCTTTTATGAGTTTAAAGGTTGTTAGGATAGTTTTGTATCTGATTCGGCTGTTGATTAGGAGCCAGTGTAGTTCTAGCAGTATTGGGGTTACGTGGTCTGTTATACGTGCTTTGGCTGTTACTTTTGCACAGATGTTTTGAGCTCTTTGAAGAAGGTATGTGTATTTTTGAGGGAGGCCTATTAATAGACTATTGCAGTAGTCGAAGTGGGGGGTGATTAGTGTATTTACTACAGATCTAAAATCTTGAGTTTCTAGGAGTGGCCTTAGGTGCTGTATAGTTTTTAGTTTGTAGTAGATGGTTTTTACGGTTTGTTTTATGTGGGGTAGCATGGTGAGTGTGTGATCTATTATCACACCTAAATATTTTACTTCTTTTCTAACAGGTATGGACGTTCTGTTAATTGTGATTGTTTCTGGGAAGGTGTTCTCTGTGATTGATGACCTTGTTACGAACATTGCTTCCGTTTTTTTGAGGTTGATGCTGAGGTAGTTAGATTCTAACCAGGAGGAGGTTTCAGACATACATTCAGATAGTGTGTCATATGAGGGGTTTTTAGCGGTTATAGGGATAGCGAGCATGATGTCATCGGCGTATATAAAGTGGTTAATCCTGTGTTTTTTAAATATGTCTGTTATTGGTTGTAGATTCTCATAGCTCCACATTGGCCACGGCAAGTGTGGTACCCTCTGCTTCTACATCTCTTTCAAGCTCCCTCTCTGGAATTAGGGTCTGCTCCAGATCTCCTGTCTCAGGAGGACGGAATGTTATGGCATCCCAATCCCCAGTCTCTGCGTCTCAGGGTTTGGTTGCTGAAGGCCTAGATCTTCAGGATCTTAACTTTCCTCAGTAAATAAAGGATATCCTTTATGCTTCTAGAAAACCTTCCACAAGACGCTCTTATGCTTTCAAGTGGAAAAGGTTTACCATATGGTGCTTGCAGAAGGGTCTTAACCCCCTTGCGATACCTCTGGAATCATTACTGGAGTATCTCCTTCATTTATCCAATGCAGGACTTAAAACTAACTCAGTAAGAGTCCATTTAAGTGCTATTGCAGCTTCTTTCAAGCCTTTAAATGGACAACCTATTTCCTTCCATCCTCTTATAGCAAGATTTATGAGAGGCCTTCTACTAACTAAGCCTCCCATTAGGCCACCACCGGTGGCATGGGACTTAAACCTGGTTCTTGGCCAGCTTATGAAGCCACCTTTCAAACCCTTGGCTACTACCTTGCTGAAATTCCTTTCATGGAAAGTTATCTTTCTCATTGCAATCACATCTGCACGTCACATTAGTGAGTTGCAGGCACTAGTAGCTGATCCTCCTTATACAAGGTTCCATCATGACAAGGTAGTCCTTAGGACTCATCCACACTTTATGGATACGAAATCCTCATACGCAGACTACAAACAATTGGAATCAAAGACACTGTACTCCAATGGTTCAGATCCTACTTAACTAACAGACAGCAACGGATCCGCACCCTCTCCACAACCTCGCCCCCCTACCAACAACTACAAGGAGTACCCCAAGGATCCACCCTATCAGCCATGTTGTTCAACATATATCTCCGTCCACTATGCTCAATCATACGCACCCACAACATCAACTTCCACATCTACGCAGACGACATAATGCTCTATGCACCAATTACAACCACCAACCCAAAAAACGAACAGCTATCAGCCTGCTTCAACGACGTGGCCAACTGGCTACAGGAGAACAATCTATCCATCAACATAAAGAAAACCGAAGCCCTAATAGTAACAAAAGAACCCGACTTCAAACCACCTACCCACCTCAACATGGGAACCACACAAATCCAAATCCAGCCTCAAATAAGATATCTAGGCGTCATCATTGACCAAGCTCTCACCTTCAAACAACAAATCAACAAAACCGCTGGGATGATATTCCACAAAGCCAAAACTGTTCAACGCCTCCGGCCCCTCCTAGAACCTCATGACTTCAGGACAGTAATGCAAGCTGTGACACTCCCTCATCTGGATTTCTGCAACATAATCTATCATGGACTTCCTGCCTCGCACACCAACCCCCTCCGTACTGCCTTAAATACTACAGCAAGGATTATTCAGAATGCAAAAAAAACGGGAGCACATCACCCCAATCCTAAGAGACCTTCACCTCCTTCCAGTGCAAGCAAGAATCAAGTACAAAGCTATCTTACTCATCCACAAAACTATCCACCAAACACGGAACACCTCACTCCACTCCTTACTGCCTCGACCATCCCACAACAGATCAACCAGACATTCCTCCAATAACTCTATCGTTGTCCCCCACAAAAGAACCAAATCCACACAACGGACCTGCAACAGAGCATTCGAACTTTATGCTCCATCCCTCTGGAACTCTCTACCAAACCACATCAGGAACAATGCTGACATCACATCATTTAAGAAACAGCTGAAGACAATCCTATTCCGTGAACATCTCTGAACGGAAACACCACCATGACCTAATTCTTAGATTCAGCAGAAGTAAACATGTCCATGTCTACCCAAATCATTAATTGTTGACCTTGGTGATGGCCCCACCCTAAAAAATTACCCCCTCCTATGTTACATGTTACACCGCTTTGACCCGGTGAAAAGCGGGATATAAATGCAGTTAAATAAATAAATAAATAAATAATGCCAAAGGTGGTCTCGCCTTTTCATCTAAACCAAGTGGTCTACCTGTCTGTATTTTTTCCAAGGCCTCATGCATCAAATGCAGAAAGGAATCTTCATACTTTGGACTGTAAAAGAGCTTTAGCCTTTTACTTGCAAAGAACACAGCAACATGGAAAGTCCTCTCAACTCTTTGTTGCTTTTGATCCTTCTCATTTGGGACTTCCAGTCTCTAAGAGAACACTATCTAACTGGATTGCTCAGTGTATTTCCTTTGCCTATCAGAGTAAGAATCTTCCTCTGGAGGGCCATGTCACAGCTCACAATGTGAGAGCCATGGCAGCTTCAATGGCTCATCTGCACTCTGTGTCTATCGATGACATCTGTCGAGCAGCCACTTGGGCCTCGGTTCATACCTTCACAGCCCATTACTGCTTGGACAAGGACTCCCGCCGGGATGCCTTGTTTGGTCAGGCTGTTCTCCAACACCTGTTCCATACCTAATCAACTCCTACCCGCCATCCCTGGTTGGATGCCAGAGATCCATGGGGGGTGGGGGAGTGGAGCCCTTTCACAGGGACACACAACTTCTGGGGTGTCTCCCTGGCATCTAAAGCTAGGGAGTCCCCATATGTGAAGACTAAATTCCTGCTTGTTCCTGGAGATAGCATAGTTACTCACCTGTAACAGGTGATCTCCGGGAACAGCAGGAATTTAGTCTTCACAACCCACCCACCTCCCCTAGGAGTTGTATTTATTTATTTTATTTTATTTATTTAATTGCTTTTCTATACCGCACTATTTATTATCAGCGCGGTTTACAGGAAACTTTTGTGCAAAGAGGGTATTTCAATGCACTCTATCTCTCTATTTATGTATCTCTCTATTTATCTCTTTCTCTTTCCCTCTCTCTCTCTTTGTCTCAGCTTTAAACTCAACTAGAGAGATGCAGTTGGGAAAGGCGGGAAGGCAGCACGCAGGCACTGTGGGATGCTCCCAAAAGCTTTCTAATTGGATGCTGGGGAGCGTTCCCGCACAGGCTTCGTCGGTACCGACGATACCCATATGTGAAAACTAAATTCCTGCTGTTCCCGGAGATCACCTGTTACAGGTGAGTAACTATGTTTTAGAGAGGCGAGTAGCTTGTGTAGAGAGCTGTGAGTATCTTTGGGGAAGGAGAGTCTGTGCTAGGGAGAAGGGTCAGGATGTTTGTTTAATGCGCCAACCCAGGAATATCAGTCTGATGCTGTTTTGTGGCAAAGTAACTTTGAGCTGGTGTTTTCTTTTCCAGGAATAACGAAGCTTGCACAGTTCATTATTTAGTAATATGCATTACAGCAAATGAATATGCATTATGGGAAAGAATACATGATTTTCTCTTTTAAAGCATATTAAGAAGCAAATTATTCATTATTCCCTTAATGCACGGTAGTAACTACCTCTAGTGCCAGAAACCTTTGAAAATTAAGCAGACTTATCAGCTCTTGTGTCCCAGTTTTTGGGAGAGAAACTATAAGGCAATAAGTTCACTATGGTGGCTAATATTTTTGTTAGGGTTGTATACTGATACATTTTGATAGTTTTTTCTCTTTCTGCGTGCTGATATCTTAGTTTTTAGACTTTAAAAATCCAGTCTAAGCTGTAAAATTGGTATAACATCCCAAGTGAAGTCATTCTTCTTTGGCACATTTTTTGGTAAAATGACTGTTCCTATTGTCCGTGCTGGCAATACACATGGACTCTTGCACGTCCTTATATATATTTTACAAAAGGCTCCACAATCAGCACAGCCTTTTGTAAAATTCCTGGGAAATTTTGGAGTGTCCCTTGTCTGATCTAGTACAGGCATGCAGAATGGGGCTTCACAAGCTTGTGTCTTGCCCATTCTGTACCTAACTTTGGTTTCTTTTGTGTTTTTATATTTGACTGATATCTGGATAATTGATCTTGGAGATTACTATCATAAATACATATCATTGGCTGTCCAATATGCTTATTTTCTGAGTTGGTTCATACAATAAAGTTCAAACAATTTCTTTATCCTGGTATATGCAATTACTTGCTGCCATTAACCTTTTGAGCAATCAAGGTAAGCCCTATAATAAGAACATCCTAAAGGAAAGATAGGGCCTGGATTGCAGAGCTTTTGTTCATTGCCTGACCTTCTTAAAGACAAGAAGCCCCTCTTTACTCTCTCAACCAGGGCTTGGAAGTTGGGCAATGAATATGGCGTTTCTCCTGCCAGTTACCCCCCTTCCGTGGTGGGGAATCTTTCCCTTTACCGGAGAGGGCGCTACATCTGTATTTACAACTAGAGTTACCAACTTGCGCCACTTTGTTAGCATGTGCTAATGCCATTAATGTCCTATTTATTCACTGGCACCTCATTGCTAATAACGCACATTAACAGAGTTAGTATTTGGTAATGCACTAGAGCGCATTACTAGCTCTAGCTGATAGTGTGCAGAATTTTGCAATGTACTTCCCAAAGAGGGTGGAGGTGGCAAATGTTGGCTTGTACAGCCAGGAGAGAAGAGAGGTGGGCACGATCAGCCCCATAGCAGGAAGGGGCAGATGCAAGGAAAGAGGTGGCAGGATCAGGCCTGTGAGAGGATGGGCAACTGCAGTCAGACAAAGAGAGAGGGGACACAGTCAGCCTGTGTGGCCAGATGATGAGGGAAGAGGAAGTGGTGGGGACCAAGTTGGGGCAGACAGAGAAAAAAAGAGAACTGGGAGCAGAGCTTGGGAATGAGGAAGAAGGAGAGCTGGGCGGAGAGAAAGGGAAAGAGAGGGTTGAGTCTTGACAGAGGAGAGGGAAAGCGAGAACTGAGAGGGTTTAGCCTGGGAATGGGGGGAAGAGAGTGAACTTGGGGGGGGGGGGGAGGAGCGGGAAGGGAATAAGTTGGAGGGGAGTCAGATCTGGGGTGGGAAAAGCAATTTTGAGGGGGAGAAGACAATGAACTAAGAGATCAAACTGAAGAGTGAGGAAGACAAGAGCAAGCTGGGAGATCTAGTGTGAGGTGCAGGGTTCAAGTCTAGAGAGCTGAGGGGTTTACAAGTCTGGTGGGGAGGGGCTGGGCCTTATTATGTCCTTTCACAGTGCAAATTCTGCATTTTGGGAATAAGTATTTCTTTTATTGCACTATAAATTATCTATCAAAGACTGTGATTATATTGTGCTATTTTGACAAATCAAGAAAGTGGAATGTTGTAGTACTCTGCAACACTGCAATATTTCTGCATGGAGTACCCCCAGGAGAGCTCTTTGGTAGTCCTTCATTTCTGTTTTTTCCTATTCACGCTCATGTTCTGTCTCCTCCTTCTCTGCATGAAGATCAAGAGATGCTTTTTGGCCAATAACCATGTAGGCAGTCACTCGATCTTTTCTTGACCACCTGCAACATATTTTATTTGGCCTTATAAGACTGTTTCAAAATACAGTCTTCACTCCTCATGTAGACTTTTAATCGTCACAACTCCTAACAAATTTCCTCATGTTATCATTGGCTCCTTTTATAAAGGGAAATGTGAATGCTATTCTCTTACTGGTCTAGATCATGGGGCTCACCCTTTCAGACTGAGGCTCAAGACCAAGGAATCCTGTGTGTTTCGTCATCCTTTTCAGTACTAAAGCACAGAAAAACAGATTATGAGAGCAGACAAGGACCATAATGCCCACCTTAGTCCAGCTTAGTCTTCTCTTTGTAAATAAGGATCTTCTGTACTTACTGCAACTGCTATGATATAATGGCAGAATATCAAATTATTAGACGGGATCTTCTCTCAGCTTTCCTTATATTCCATTACTGGTTTTGCCCCCACCCTCTCCACTGGAAGCCTGCCCCACCACAGATCAACCACTCTTTCTGTGGGGAAATAATGTGCACCATGAGATTAAAAATACTTTACTTCCATAAGAACATCGCAGAGCTAAACAGTTTATTCCTAGGCCGTCTCAGTGCCAAAAATCTTTCAGAGGCAGAAAAAGAAAGCAAGTTTAACTGAATTAACACCTTTCATCTTATTCAGAAAAGGGCAGGGAAGCAAAATCCATTCAGTGCCAGGAAAGCAGTTTAATAAAACGGTCATTCCTAACGATCCAAGAGTATCTTAGGAAATAGATCTGAGACAAATGTTGAGGTTTTTTGCGAGGCTTGGAACCAGTTAATTCAGAACAGCTGACTGTGGAGTACTGTTCAAAAGGGGGTAAAGGGCTGCTGGATAGAGAGCCCCCAACAGTACCTCTTAACTTCTCTATCAGAGCAATAGAAATCTGTGGCTGTATTCCAGACAGTTCTCTTGTACAGACTGGAACAATCATCTCAGTTCCAGTGCAAGAGAGGCTCGAGGGGATGTATTCAAACTATGCTGTGGTCACAAGGATAGTGGGGGTCTTTAACCAATGTTGGAAAAAAACAAGCATATAGTAAAAACAACTACATCAAGATGGTATTGTTGACCTGTGCAAATAGTCCATCCAGTAGATGCGTCAGAGGTATTTGCACAATAAGAATGGTCACCATCCATATTATTCACCAAGATTCTAACCTTCTGTATTGTGATGTCCAGGATTCAAGGGTCTTCTATGATTTCTTGTTAATACCAGAAACAGGACAACTTTTTTATTATTTATTTATTTACATTCTCTTATATACCGCACTATTCTGCATCAGTGCGGTTTACATTGAACAAACTGAAATTACATTGAACAGGGCATTATAACGTGGAGATAACTATTTTACAGGGAACATGAGATTCCGGAGGTATAACAAGTAGATAAGAACATAAGAATATAAGATATGCCATACTGGGTCAGACCAAGGTCCATCAAGCCCAGTATCCTGTTTCCAACAGCGGCCAATCTAGGTCATACGTACCTAGCAATTTCCCCAAAAGACACAGGTTCCACAATGCTTGTACTGGGTCAAGCATTGATATCCTGGGTCCCTTCTTAATAATGTTTTATGGACCTTTCCTCCAGGAACTTGTCCAAACCTTTCTTAAACCCAGCTACACTAACAGCCTTTACTACATCCTCCGGTAACAAATTCCAGAGTTTGATTACACGTTGAGTGAAAAAATATTTTCTTTTATTAGTCTTAAATAGTTTACCCTGTAGCTTCATTGCATGTCCCCTAGTCTTTCTATATTCTGATAATGTAATCAATCTATGTTTACCCGTTCCACTCCATTCATTAATTTATAGACTTCTATCATATCTCCCCTCAGCCATCTCTTTTCCAGGTTAAAGAGCCCTAACCTTTTTAGCCTTTCTTCATAGGAGTATCCTTCCATCCCCTTTATCATTTTGGTGCCTCTTCTCTGAACCTTTTCTAATAGCGCTATATCCTTTTTAAGATACAGTGACCAGAATTGCACACAATATTCAAGGTGCGGTCTCACCATGGAATGATATAGAGGCATTAGAATATCTTTTGTTTTATTTTCCATTCCTTTCCTTATGATACCTAGCATTCTATTTGCTCTCTTGGCCGTCACTGCACACTGGGCCGAGGGTTTTATTTATTTTATTTAATATTTATTTGTAATTCTTATATACCGCGCTATTATAATCAGTGCGGTTTACAGTTGAAACAGAACATACTACAATGTAACAGGTCACATTGAGTTTACATTGAACAGTGGTAGTAAACATGGAAGAAACCGGGGGAACTATATACAAATTATGGATACTCTTACGAAGGACATATAAGGATCTTTAAACAGAGGCCTATGCTCATGGGTCAGGGAGAGAAGGTAGGGGAAAGCTGATTAACCATTCTCTATGAGAGGCTGATCTATGGGGCGGGCTAGGTAGGAAGGTAAGGTGATGGCTGTGTGTTTTCCGGAATTGGTATCAGGGTAATGTTGTAGGAACAGGTGGTGTTTGAGAGCTTTTCTGAATAACGCTAGGTTCGAGATAGCTCGGATTTCCGCTGGGAGGGCATTCCAGGCCATAGGTGCGAAAATGGAGAAGGCTCTACTGACTGTTGTCTTTGTACATTTTATCAACAACTTAGGGACTTCAAGTGTATTCATCAATGTAGATCTCCTGATTCTGTTGACTGGTGTGCTGTGGAGAAGTTTACTGATGGGCATGGGGGGCTGGTTCTTGAGGGCTTTGAATGTCAGGACTAGAGTCTTGTAATGGATTCTAGCCTGCAACGGTAGCCAGTGTAGGTTTTTCAGGACTGGCGTTATGTGGTCTGACCTTGATAGTCCTACCAGTACCCTCGTAGCTGAGTTCATGGCAAGCCGGAGCGGGCTTAGAGTCGATTGTGGAAGTCCATGTAGGAGGATGTTAGCAAAATCGAGATGTGGGATAACTAAGGCTTGGAAGATTGATCGGTAGTCAGGGAAGTCAAGTAGTGGGCGGAGATGACGTAGTGTTCGTATCTTGTGATATATTGCTTTTGTGGTGTTTTTGACATGTGCTGACATGTCTAGCCGCTGGTCAAGTGTAATGCCTAGATAGTGAATTGTGGGTTTTGCCTTCAGTTCACTATTGTTGACTTGTAGTGAGGGAGGTGGCGTGAACTTCTGGTTTCTCTTGACGAATAGGATGTCCGTTTTGCTGTGGTTAATTCATAGATTTTGAGAGAGGAGCCAGTCTGCTACCGCTTCAAAGCATCTTAATATTGGAGAGAAGTCAGGTTGATCAATCTTGAAGGGTGTGTAAATGAGGATGTCATCTGCATAGGCAAGGCATTGGACATTGAAGGAGCGGATTAAAGCACAGATGGGCTGCATGTAGATGTTAAACATCAATGCAGATAGGGATGAGCCCTGAGGTACACCTTGCTTCAGTAGAAATGGCTCTGATGTCGTGGAACCTGCTCTGACTTGTTGCCATCTGTTGCACAAATAAGATTTACACCAGGCTAGCACTGAGCTTTGTATCCCTTTTTCTTTGAGGTGAAGTAAAAGTGTCTCGTGGTTCACCAAGTCAAAAGCGGCTGCTATGTCCAAGAAGATGAGGACAAATCCTTGGTGGATGTTGTCAAGTCCTGTGACTAGGTTGTTGGGTTGTGAGGATGGTGTCAACACCGTGTACTTCTCTAAAGCCGTGTTGGGATGGGTCCAGTGGTGCTTCAATGTTGACGTGGTGTTGAATTTGTCGCTGGACTACCTTCTCAATGATTTTGGCAAGCAGTGGGATGCTCGAAATTGGTCTGAAGGACTCAACATTAGATGGATCGAGTTTGCTATTTTTTAACAGAGGGCGGTTTGATGTGTATTTTAAGCTTTGAGGGAAGGACCCTGTTGAGAGGGATTGGTTCAAGATTCTGCAAATGGTTGGACTGAGGTCATGGTGCAACTCTTTAATCCAGCTTGCAGGGCAAGGATCAATCCGATATACCTTGGTCTACAGAAACAAGCCATCAAACCACTCCAACTGGCACAAAACACCGCAGCACGAATCATATCCGGAACTGCAAGACAGGAGCACATCACACCCACCTTAAAGGACTTACACTGGCTTCCAATCAGTGCACGCATCAGATACAAAACTATCATAAACCTATACAAGATAAAACAGCACACATCAGCCAACAGCCTGCACACCCTCATACAACCAGACACCAGTACACGTCCAAGAAGAAAACAAACTCACAACCGAGTCAGCACCCCAAGTGAATACAAACACACACGCAAGGACACAACAGACCGAGCACTCTCCATGGCTGCTCCAACAATATGGAACAAACTACCGGACGATTTGAGGGCAACTACAGACCTCAAGGACTTTAGGAAACAGCTGAAAACCATGCTGTTCATAGAACACTATGGACACATCACATAGTCTAAATAGCTGTATATCAGCACACGTCACCGCCTAACACTGTATGTATATAAGATGTTTTTAGCACCACTGTATATAGCCCACATTGTACATAACTCAAACTAATCTAGCACACAACACAACACGCACCCAACTAAATTTTCACCCTCACTGCATGTATAACACACTCACACTACCAGATTGTTTGCTGTGATACCACCTTGATTATTATGATAAGGCGGTTTAGAAATACTGTTAAATAAATAAAATAAATAAATTAGGAGTAGTGGTGAGGTTAATAGAGGAAATAATATCTACGATCTCTTCATTGGATACCTCAGAGAATTTCAGCAGAGAGGTTGGTTGGGAGGACACATGCGGGGTGGAGGATATGATGGTTGCAATCGTATTGGTCTGGATCATCTTCGATTGTAGGTAGCTGGCATAGTCTCGTGGCTGGGGCTTGGGTGATTGGGCTAGTGCTGGATCGCCTGTTAAGAACTTTACAATATTGCATAGGTCATGTGGTTTGTTCAATGATCACTTTAGTAATTCAGAATGGTACTGTTTTCTTTTTTCCATGTTTTTTTCTCTGTGTATCTGTAGGTGAGCGGAGTAGGCACAGAGTGCCTCGGAGGTCTGGGTGTGTCGCTACTGTCTCTCGAACTTGCGTATGTTGAGAAGCGATGCTCGCAGATCCTGGGAGTCCATGGTGCGTGTTCCCGTTTTGCTGGGTTCTTGTTGGTGGATGGGAGGCAGGCAGCAGCTCTGAGGGCATCATCCCATTTGGATACCAATTCGTCTGGGTCAAGGGATTCATTGGAAAGGAGAGGTAGGATCTTCTTGAGAGCCTTCTCCTTAACGAGGGGCTGAAAGCGTGTTGTTATAATTCTAGGAGGGCACATGCTTTATTGTTGAAATTGCTGAGGTAGTTGGTGGGTATGTGGAATAGGAGTAGATTATGGTCAGACCAGGGTACAGGTGTTATGGAGAGCAGCAGGCTCTGGGTTGAGTTGACAGCAGTCTGAGGGGCGAAGATCAGGTCCAGTTTACCTCCCTTGCTATGAGTGGGGGAGTCGATGAGTTGCATATAGCCCAGCTCGTTCATTGCGTCAAGGAAGGCTGATGAATGTGTATCTTTTAGGGAGGGCAGGTTGAAATCTCCCATCAGACAATTTAGGGAGCGTGGGTTATTGGAGTTACAGGCTAGGTCGATTATTGACGGCAGGTCATCTGGTGATGATGTTGGTGCTCGGTACAGTAGGTTAATTGAACAGTGTTCGTTCGATATGGAGATTATGTCCAGATAGGTTGAGCTAGTGGTGTTGCTTAGTATAAATTGGAGTTCGGATCTGGCAAGGATGAGTGTGCCGCCTCCCCTCTGGTGGGCCCTATGGCAAGCATAGATCGAGTATCCAGGTGGTGACATCTGGTTGATTAGAACATTATCACAGTCAGATAACCATGTCTCAGTTATCATTAGGATATCGAGGTCATGGAGGGTTATCAGGTCATTGGCTACAGGCCATTTCAAGCATATTGATCTAGCATTTATAAGTGCACATTTGAGTAAGCGTTGGTAGTTATATTTCTCAGTTTGGTTCCTCTTAAGGCTCTGTAGAGGGATGTGTAGAAGGTGTGGGTGGAGTGTATTAGCTTTTGTTGAGGTGTGACGGGGGTTTTCAAACCCTCTTCTACCATTGTTGTTGAGGATTGGGATGTGACTGATGCCATGGTTAGGTTGGGATAAGGATGATGAGGGCCAAGGACAGGATTGGATGCATTTTGGAGTGTTCTATGTGAGACAAACTACTCTAGGTGCAGGGCTGATAAGTTTAAGTACAGGATTAAAGAGAAACAACACAGTAATGCAGATTTTGGCAAAAGTTGTAGGGAATACAACAAAGTATCAGCAATGTATATGAAATGTATCAGCACTGTGACAAATTAAGGCGGGTCTGAGCCGAGGGTTGCAGAGATTAGTAACAGTGTTTCAACAACGTGGCAGACTTAATGCAAAGGCAATTTAGCTCACAGGGGCAAAAGGTAGTAAATTAGCGTTCAATTCATAGAGTCTCGGATGAAGTGTCATCTTTTAATGGGGGGTTTACCTCGTGGTCAGTAGCATTTTCCTTTTGTCCAGTAGAGATGTATCAGCAGAAGAGCAGGTGCAGAATTCTTCCGGGGATGTTGTGGTGAGTGGGCTAGGCTTGCTAGTAGGTTATGCTCAGGAATTCAAGGAGGGCCACTGCCTAAGGCCATGCCAAAGGGCCCTCTGGCGAGGCCCTCAGGCGCAGGCCCGCAAGGCACGGGCGCGCCTACCGGCGCTCCTATTTAAACGCTCCGGGCTGCCCCGATTGGGCAGCGGGAGCAGGCTGAGGCGTCGGGGGTGGCCCTGGATGTGATGGTGGGCCTTCTCCCTCCTGGGAGAGCTGCTGAGCCGGAAAGGCCTTCGTTGGGGCCGACGCTCCCTTTTAAACGCTCCGGGCTGCCCCGATTGGGCAGCGGGAGCAGGCTGAGGCGTCGGAGGCGGCCCTGGACGTGATGGAGGGCCTTCTCCATCCTGGGAGAGCTGCTGGGCCGGAAAGGCCTTCGTTGGGGGACGGCGCTCCTTTTTAGACGCTCCGGGCTGCCCAGATTGAGTAGCGGGAGCAGGCTGAGGTGTCGGGGGTGGCCCTGGACGTGATGGTGGGCCTTCTCCCTCCTGGGAGAGCTGCTGGGCCGGAAACATGCTATCCACAATGATGTCTAAATCTTTTTCCTGGGTGGTGGTTCCTAATGTGGAACCTTGCATCGTGTAACCATAGTTTGGGTTGTTCTTCCCTAGGTACATAACTTTGCACTTGTCCACATTAAATTTCATCTGCCATTTTGATGCCCAGTCTTCCAATTTATCAAGATCCTCTTGCAATTTTCCACAATCCTCTTGGGTTTTAACAACTTTAAATAGTTTTGTGTCATCTGCAAATTTGATAACCTCACTCGTTATTCCACTTTCCAGGTCATTTATGACTATGACAAAAAGCAGCGGACCCAGCACAGATCCCTGGGGTACACCACTATTCACCTTTCTCCATTGGGAAAATTGGCCATTTAGCCCAAACCTTTGCTTTCTATCTTTTAACCAGTTCTTGATCCACAGTAGTACACTGCCTCCTATCCCATGACTCTTTAGTTTTGCCAAAAGTCTCTGATGAGGGACCTTGTCAAAGGCTTTCTGAAAATCCAGATACACTATATCAACCGACTCACCTTTGTCCACCTGTTTATTCACACCTTCAAAAAAACATAACAGATTAATAAGACAAGATCTTCCTTGCCTAAAGCCATGGTGGCTGTCTCTCATTAGACCATAAAATATTGAAAACGCTCTGTATTAGAACAAGAAAGTAAACTTGGCTATATCACCGACTACTTATATCAAAACCATGTGTGTAAAACATCTACATATGGTTTCAAAGTAGATGACAACGTGGTCTCAGTATTACCGGGCTCAAGTCAGAAAAACCAACTGGACGCCCTACCTTAACATCAATGACCCATTAGACCATGACTATCTACATGCTGAGTAATTTTATTCTTTATGGTGGTTTCTACCATTTTTCCCAGTACTGATGTGAGGCTCACCGGTCTGTAGTTTCCCGGATCACCCCTGGAACCCTTTTTAAAAATTGGTGTTACATTGGCGATCCTCCAATCTTCAGGTATTAGAGATGATTTTAATGATAGTTGACAGATTACTAATAGTAGGTCTGAAATCTCATATTTCAGTTCTTTTAGCACCCTTGTATGTATACCATCCGGCCCAGGTGATTTGCTACTCTTCAGTTTATCTAATAGCTGTAATACATCTTCCCAATGTATTGATATTTCCTTCAATTCTTCCGCACCTTTAAATACCACTTCAGTCATGGGTAACATCCCTACATCTTCCTCAGTAAAGACCGAAGCAAAGAATTCATTCAGTCTCTCCGCTATCGCCTTATTGCCTCTTAGTGTCCCTTTAACTCCTCTATCATCTAATGGACCAACTGACTCTCTCACAGGTTTTTTGCTACGAATGTACTTGAAAAAATCATTATTTCGTGTTTTTGCTTCGGCAGCAAGCTTCTTTTCAAATTCTCCCTTTGCCTGCTTTATCAATGCCTTGCATTTGACTTGCCAGTGCTTGTGCTGTTTCCAGGTTTCGTCGTTTGGCTCTTTTTTCCATTTCCTGAAAGATGCTTTTTTGGCAACAACAGCCTCTCTGACCTCACCTTTAAACCACGCTGGCAGTTTTTTGGACTTCCTTCCACTTTTCTTAAAACATGGAATACAGCTGGTCTGGGCTTCCAAGATAGTATTTTTCAACAACACCCAAGCTTGATGTAAGTCTTTAACCTTTGCAACTGCTCCTTTTAGTTTTTTCTTAACTATTTTCCTCATTTTATCATAGTCTCCCTTTTGAAAGTTAAAAGGTAGTGCTGTGGATTTGCTTACTATCCCTCCTCCACTAATTAAATCAAAGGCAATCATGCTATGATCACTATTGCCAAGTGGCCCCATCACCCTTATCTCTTGCACTAGATCTGGTGTTCCACAAAGGACTAGGTCTAATATGTCTTCCCCTCAGGTCAGTTCATGAACCAACTGCTCCAAGAAGCAGTCATTTATGTCATCTAGGAACTTTATCTCCCTAGCATGTCCTGCCGTGACACTGACCCAGTCGATACCGGGGTAATTGAAATCACCCATTATTATTACTGTGCTGTAACCTTTGTTAGCTTCCTTGATTTCTTTGAGCATTTCATCATCCATTTGTTCATTCTGGCCAGGTGGACGATAGTACACCCCCACTGCCATCACCTTCCCCTTTTTACATGGAATTTCAATCCATAGAGATTCTATAGCAAATTTTGTTTCCTGCAAAACTTTAATCCTTTCTGATTCAATGCCCTCTCTAACATAGAGCGCAACCTCTCCACCAATTTGATCAGCTCTATCATTACGATATAGTTTGTACCCAGGTATCACAGTGTCCCACTGGTTGTCCTCCTTCCACCATGTCTCTGATATTCCAATCATATCTAACCTCTCATTTAGTGCTATATATTCTAACTCTCCCATCTTATTTTTTAGACTTCTAGCCATTGCATACAAGCATTTTAGAGACTGTATTTTATTCATATTAATTTGGCTATTGGTAGACATGGGTAATTTGGGATCTTTAAGCTCTGTGCTCCATACTCGAGGGCATTTGGGCTACTTTACTCTTTTTTGGAACCTCTCTGCTTTTGGTAGTATCCTTCAAAGATACATTCTTCCGAACCATCCGCTCTTGGGCGACTGTCGGCTTTCCCCTATTATCTAGTTTAAAAGCTGCTCTATCTGCTTTTTAAAAGTTAATGCCAGCAGCCTGGTTCCATCCCGGTTAAGGTGAAGCCCATCCCTTCGGAAGAGCCCCTCCTTTCCCCAGAATGTTCCTCAGTTCCTAACAAATCCAAAACCCTCATCTCTGCACCATTGTCTCATCTACCCATTGAGACTCCGGAGCTCTGCCTGCCTTTTGGGTCCTGCATGTGGAATGGGAAGCATTTTGGAGAACACTACCCTGGAAGTTCTGGATTTCAACTTCCTACCTAAAAGCCTAAATTTAGCCTCCAGAACCTCCCTACCACATTTTCCTATGTCCTTGATTCCGACATGTACCAAGACAGCAGACTCCTCCCCAGCACTATCTCAGACCTTATCTAGGTGGCTCGTGAGTTCCGCTACCTTCGCACCAGGCAGGCATGTTACCAGACGATCCTCACGTCCACCAGCCACCCAGCTATCTACATGCCTAATGATCGAATCACCAACTACAAAGGCTGTCCTGACCCGTCCCTCATGGGCACATGGCTGTGGAGAAACTTCCTCGGTGCGAGAGGGTTTTACATCACCTGGAGGATAGGTCCTAGTTACAGGATCACTTCCTGACACACCAGTGTGATGCTCTCCTGTCATGTGACCTCTCTCCTCCATGGCAACAGGGATGCTGCCAGACTGGAGGTGGGACTTCAGGACTATATCCCTGTAGGTCTCGTCTATGTACCTGTCTGTCTTTCTTATGTTTTCCAAGTCTGCTACTCTAGCCTCTAGAGAACGGACTCGTTCCCTGAGACCAAAGAGGTTCTTGCACCTAGTGCACACGTAAGACCTCTCACCAACTGGGAGAAAATCATACATGTGACACTCAATGCAAAAGACTGGAAAGGCCTCATCTTGCTTTTTCCGATCTTCAATGGGAAGACAGTGTGACATTGTGACTCAGAATGTGCATTATTTAGGTGCTTGTTTTCTCATGAACTGAGGGGGCAACATCAAAGAGTTTTGAGAGTGGTAACTTCAATAATAGGAATGGTAGCCTGATCCAGATTACATGTGTGGCTCCTCCAGAACGTCTTGTTTCAGGACTGGACAATGCCTATTTCTGCATGTGAAATGCTGTTTTACCCATAGAGATATCTTTGAAATTGCTCTCGTTACCTGCTTTTATGCAAATAGATTTCCACTAATCCTCTGAAATTTGGCCCAGATTTGCATGTGCACTAAGACATCAAAACAATTTCTAAATGTTTATTTTTAATGTTTAGCAACTGGCATTAAAATCACCACTCTTAAGACTACCTAAAACAATCTCTGCCTTTCAGGGAAATGTTGCAGGCAAAGCATTAGCTTCTCATCCAGATATTTAAGTTTTATCAAGGCGGCAAAATAATGTGTTCCAAGTTTAGTTAAACCAATTCCCATTAGGAGTTTAAATTTAGCACTAATGCTATTATTGGATCACTGTTTGAGCCTCTAGCTACATGGTTAGTGTATTTTCTCACGATGAAGACTGTATTTTTAGCTGTTATATGTTTGACAAGGAGAAGGGTGAATTAAAAGCTCTGTTGTTCCATTTATTCAGGGTTTTCATGATAGTTAGCTGGTATTACCACATGTAAAAGTGTGTAGTCCCACTCTGTGTATACAGGTATGGGGATGGCATTCTGACACCTCTGTGCCTGTCTCCATGCCAGTTAGATGAATCTTTCTCCTGCTATCCTCTTCTAGTCATTGCACAATGAACCCCCAAAGTGTCTTAGTCAACAATAAAATTCAATTATACTTGAAAAGTAATGTTGTAATACAATCCCCAATAAAAACTACCAAGATTTACTCTGAAAAGAACACTAGTTCCATATAAATCAGAAAGTTGTTTTAGCTACTTTATAGTCTATCCAAAGAATCAGCTATTGAGACAGATATTTGTGGTGGATGGGAAGCGAGTATTCAAGACTAAGCAATTGTTTGTGTTCTGTGTGGCAGATAAGAAAGTGTTACCAATCTCAAAGCCTACCATTTCTGGATCGATAAGGAAGTGCATTGCAGGAACGTACAAGACGATGGGGGTTATTTTAGAAGCATCTTCACATGAGACTCAGGGGGAATCCCCAAATTATCTATTTGGTAGATAATTTGGGGATTCCCCCTGAGTCTCATCCCCCCATAGTGAAGATGTACTATCTGCCTTCGGGGAAAAAAGCTGTAGGTATGGGGTTGGTTAAGGGTTTATCTAATGTTGATGTTTTGAATGTAACTGCATTATTGGAGTCATCTCAGGAGGATCAAGTGGTGCCTTCTACTTTGTAGATTACCTTGGCTTTACTTTCAGATAAAGAATGGTTGATGAAGTTATTCTTTAAAAAAACGTAATGTTTTATTTAAGGGGTTGCAGGTCCGTATGTTTCCAGACCTCTCTAGGGAGACTCAGCGGAGGCGGAGGGATTTTCTTCTCCTTCGCCCTGGGGTACAGCAATTGGGAGGGGTTTTTTTTCCTAAAATTTCCCTGTAAGTGTCTGATTAAGTATCAATCAGATTCCTTTATCTTTTTTGAACCTTCACAATTGTTAGACTTCATTAATGCCCGTCATAAAGGGACGATGGATGTGTCTCCACCCTCTTTCTCCGAGAATTAGATTTAGCTGTTTAGCATGCCTCTTATTTCTTGTTGGAATTGTTAACTGTGCATATTTCCTTTCTTTGGTATTCTCCCCCTCTTTTTTTTCTTATTGTGGGCTAGAGTGGGTAGGGTTGTTGGGGTTTGTTTGCCTATCGATAATTGAGACTTTGTCTATTATATTGTTTCATACCCTTCTCAGTTTCCGTTTCAAGATGTATTCTTGAATGTAATGTGAAATTTATAAATTTAAAAAAAAAAAAAAAAAAAAGCATCTTCACATATAAACGGGTGGGGAATTTTGGATTTAGCTATTCCCAAGGTGCGTTACATTCAGATGCAGTAGTGCCATTTACGCGTATAGATCGTTTATACGTGCAAACAGTAATTTTAGAAAATCGCTATTTACACATGGCGATCAGCAAGGAGGCATTGTTAGAGCATGGAAAGGGAGTGGTTTGGGTGGGCCTGCAATATTAAGTATTCCCCATTTTACAAGGGAAATCCATGCCAATATACAAAAATCTCGATGTTGGCATTTACAGCTACTCCCAGGCATGAATAATGGTCTGCTTGAAGGGGCAGATATAAGGGCCAAGGTCAGCATCCCCTCTGATCCCATCCCCCGCCGACACTGTTCCCCCACTTGACATCCCCAAACACCTGATCCCATTCCCTCCAGTATAAAAATGCCTTTATCTGACATCCCAGTCAACATGAGCAGGAGTAAATGGGGATCGTGCCTAACCCCACTAGACACCAGAGATCCTGGTAAGAAACGGGGATAGGATCGGGGGGGGGGGGGAGAGATGGGGATGGGGTTGGTGGGGGAATCTGCTGGGGAGAGTCATTGGGGGTTCCTTGATGCTGTGGGGAGGGAGCCAGGGGTCTCCGTAGAGTGTTGGAGAGATCCAATGCTAGGGCAATGTCAGCTGTGAGGAGGAGGACTTGTACTGCTGTACATGGATAGCAGGAGAAGCTGCCCCCATGCACAGATGGGGTAAAGCTGTACAGTATTTTTCCGCATGGGCAGCTTTTCTACAATTGCAGCTCCCGCTGGACATGGGGAGATTTTGACGTGCAGTCCTGAACATCTTTATAAGAGGTTCTGTCCTTGGCACAGCCTTTGTCAAATACAGTGAAAGTTTTCCATTTTCCATGCTCTGATCTGGATGTCCTGATTCCCCTCGTCACATACTGTCTATCTAAAGTTTGCCTTCACATATAAAGCTCGTCTATTTGTACAGCATCTGCAGCTTTTGCAGGAATGACAGAGGTGGCAATGGAGCAGAGAGTGGTAAAGAGAATTATCTGCATACATCCTAGAGACGTTATTGATTGGAAAAGTGAATATCTTAAGGTGTGATCTTCAGGAAATGGATAATCTAAACCAGACTCTTTCCCACCTGTTGAGATGCAGGATGGTTTTTCTCTACTGAGTAGACTATAGAAAAATGACACAGAGAGGAAATTTTATCTTATATTATCAATTCCTATTTGATTAGTTTTTAGGGATCTTCACAGAGCAAATATTTTGAGGGGGTTTTTTTGAGTGGAGGAGTAGCCTAATGGTTAGAGCATGGACTTGGTAATCAAGAAATTAGGGTTCGTTTCCCCTAGCAGTCCTTGTAGCCTTGGGCAAGTCACTTAACCCTGTATTTCCTCAGAAGAAAGGCCTGGCAATCTACTTCTGGTCACACTGCCAAGAAAACTCAGGAGCTGCTGGGTCACCAGGAACCAGTGCTGACTCAAAGGCATGCATTGCATTTTTGTTCATTTGGCCTTTTTTCTAGACTTTCAAACATTTTTTCAGTCCATTTCACTTATTTATTTCAATAAAATAAATTAAGGTATGCTGACTGACTTAATGCGCATTCATTCATAGGTTAATGCAGGTAAGATTGATTTAGTGCAGAGTAAATTTTTTAAGGAGCACTAAGAAACCAAACGTACATTAACAAATGTCCCTCCCTATTAGATTTCTCTACTGTCTGGATCAACCAGCCATGTTAAAGTGTTCTAAAATATTTCCAAATTTTTCAGAATTTATGAAGGTTTGTATTATGGTGGGGATATTCCAAGACATTTACATGATTTGCAGACTTGCAAACCATGTAAATGCTGTTCTGTGGGATATTCAGCAGCATTAACATGGTTAGTGCCGCTAAACAGCCATGCGTGCAGTGGCTACAAGCCCCGATGTTAACTAGGATGTGCCAGGGGCGTTCCAGGGTGGCATCCGTCACTAACTGGGCAATGACAATATTGAGCCACTGCCCAGTTAGCGACTTGTAGTGAAAGCCAGGTGCAGGAAACACTGGCCTAACTTTCAATGCAGAAGCTAACCGGGTAGTGGCTGAATATCGCTGCTGCTAGGTTACCTTTGCGGCAATCCGTGCAACCCCATTATTCAGTACCAGAGCCCGGACATGGCCCTGGAACAGAATAACTGGGTTTAAAGTTCAGGGCCCTATGGGGGTCATTGCAGAACATGAATAAGGGGTTTGCATGTGCGAGGAGACGTTTATGTGCCGAAAACGTCTCTGAATGTATTCTGAAACACTGCTGTTGTGCACATACACAGTGCCAGAACAGGCATCTCAGAACAAGCTTAGAAGGGGTGGTCAGCCATGGAGACATCTAAAGCATATTCAGGAAAGGCACATGCACATTATGTTTCCCACAAATGTCCACGTTATTCCAGCTGTAACGTGGAACTGTGCTCTGCATTTCGTCCCATAAAGGAGAATGGTTGTGATAAATATGAATTGAACTGGTGTGACTACAGTCTGGAAAAACACAAGATGCAGTTATAAAGAACAGAAAACAGAGGTGAGGGAATGTTTTAAGATAAAGAAACATTAATAAACAGCCTCACAGAAATATTCAGAAGAGCAATAGTCACTCGTGATGACCAGAGGTAAGACACAATGAAAGCATAAAAGCGCCATCTGTGATCTGCCATCTGTAAAGGGCCCACCAAACGGTTGCCAGATTCTTATGGCATGTTGTATGTATGACAAAAATGCCATAAATTTATTTATTTTTATTTATTTTGCAGTTTTTATATACCGCGCTCTTTGGTATCAGCGCGGTTTACAGATAACAAATTTCGCATTAGAACAGTCCTTTGCTTACATTATAACAGGGTCTTTTGCTTACATTATAACAGGGTCAGTAACTTGGAGACAACATGGTAAACTATATACAAGCTATATACAGAAAGATATATTACCTCTGGAAATTTACAGTTAAATTGGGTCATAACTTTGGGTCGTAACTTTGGGTCTAGGTCGTGTTCTGTTATGACTATGTTGTTGGAATGTCAGAGGCTGTGTGAGTGATTTGTGAGATGGGGGAAGGAGGTGTAGGGTTAGGGCCTAAAAGATGATGACAGAATAGGTAGTGTTTGAGGGCCTTTCTAAATTGAGAGAGGTCTTTTATTGATCGGATATGAGGAGGGAGATTATTCCAGCAAGTTGGAGCGAATAAGGTGAAGGCCTTGTCTCTGGTTGTTTGGTTACATTTAGTGTACTCCTTTGGTACGACAAGAGTATTGGCGGCTGCGGATCTTCTCAGTCTGTTCGTGGGGGTGTTGATAATAAGTGATGAGAGGGAAGGTGGGGCTATTTGATTAATTGCTTTAAAGGATAGCAGAAGTGCTTTGTAAGTTATCCTGGCTTGTAGGGGTAACCAGTGAAGCTCTGTTAGTATGGGGGTGATGTGGTCTCTACTGGAAGTACCGCAGAGGATGCGGGCTGCTGAGTTCATCGCCAATTGGAGTGGGTTGAGGGTGCTCTTGGGTAGACCATGTAGGATGATATTGGCATAGTCAAAATGAGGTGTTATAAGGGCTTGGAAGACTGTTCGGAAGTCATTGGGGGCGAGTAGTGGTCTTAAGGGTTTCAGCGTTCTTAATTTATAGTAAATGGATTTAACGGTCTGCTTTATGTGATCTTTGAAGGTCAGTTCTTGGTCGATGGTTACTCCCAGGTAGCGAATTGATGATTTACATGGTAGTTCCGCATCTCTCACCTTCAAAGTTGTAGGGGGGGAGAATTTCTTATTCCTGGTTACGAATAGGACTTCCGTTTTCTTGAAGTTTATTCGCAGGTTCTGGGATAGGAGCCAATCTGTAATCGCATTGAAGCAGGCGATAATTGGGGAGAAGTCAGGGGCATTAATTTTTATTGGCGTGAATATTAGTACGTCATCTGCGTAGATCAAGCTGGAGGCGTTAAATGTTTTGATGATTTCACAGATTGGTTGGATATATATGTTAAATAGAAGAGCTGATAAAGAGGATCCCTGGGGTACACCCTGTTGTTGTTGGAAAGGATTGGAGGTTGAAGATCCTATCCGCACCTGTTGCCAGCGGTTGTTTAGGTAGGATCTACACCATTCCCAAGCTGATCCCTGGACTCCCTTTTCTTTAAGACGGTGAAGAAGTTGTACATGGTTAACCGAGTCGAACGCTGCTGAGATGTCAAGGAAGATGAGGATGAACCCATTTTCAATTTTGTCAATCCCTCTTGATAAGGTGTTGATGAGTAGTGTGAGAAGGGTCTCTATGCCATGTGATTCTCGGAATCCGTGTTGGCAGGGATCGAGGGGAGCTGAAGTATCTATATGTTGTTGCAATTGGATTTGTACCACCTTCTCGATGATTTTGGCTAGAAGGGGTATACTTGAAATTGGACGATATGAATCAGTTTTTGCTGGGTCGAGTTTATTGTTCTTTAGGAGAGGGCGTATTGAAGTTTGTTTGAGAGATGATGGGAATGATCCAGTGGTGAAGGAAAGTTGCATGATGAGGGCAAGTATGGGGCTCAGTTCAGCACGCATTGTTCTGATCCAGTAGGCAGGGCATGCCAGATGTTCCTGCCGTACCCATGGTGGAGGATGACACAGAGATGAAGAAAGCTCTGACAGTGTCCATTGGCCAGGACATAAGAAGGGGTGTAATGGTGCAGGAATACCTGATCCTCACTCACTGTACCCAAAGCTGTGTTGAATTTCCTTGAGTGCTGATCACATTGCATATGAGACAGAAGCGTTTATGATCACATTTTGTTCATATATATCCTTTTATTAATGTGAGTTCAGCATTCATAGTTGCACATATTTTCACAATGCATGTCTAATAAAGTGCCATCAAGTCAGTGCTGGCTCCTGGTGACCCAGCAACCCCAAGGTTTACATGACAAGATATGAGCGCCTCCCCCCACCAGCACCTGGCCCTACCATAACTGTCCTGCCCCTCCCCCTGCAACCCCACCCACACCACCACCACACTCACACTCACACATCCTACAGCTACACGCTTGTGCACCCATAACATTATTCACATGCCCCAATCCCACCAAACCTTAGTTCCCCCCACATATCCCACTGTACCCCACAACCAACAAGGACAATACCCCCTCCCTCACACCAACACAATGGTACTGCACCCCCCTTCCTGGGTACACACCTTGGCCATCTGGTGACTGTTACTTGACCCCTCCATGTCCCCTGCCCCAGCTCCTGGCCCTCACCCTCACAGAGGGCATATGCACTATGGCCTATGTGACAACTGTGACTGGGATGCAAGATGATGTGCCACTTGATCCAGATGAACAGTCCCTCTCCCCAACTGCCTCCTTGAGACACTCAAAGAATGGTGGGAAGAACATGGCAGGCCCCCTGCCCTAAGGTACAGGCCCCAGAATATGAGAGAGCTGTGCAGTGGAGGCTGCTCTTATGGTGGAGCATGTGATGACACAGGTGGAGCTAGCCACAGACTCAGGTGTACCAGTGGTGGTAGTAGATGAGGTGACAACTGGAACAGATCCACCACTGGCTTGACAATGGTTGTGGCCACTGGATGGTACATGCATGTGTCTTGCCTAGGGATGGTAAATGGGCCTGCTTGGGACTGGCACAGCTGTCCAAGAAACCTCTCCACACTGTTTCGCAGACAGCACACTGACTCAGTTAGGTGCTCTGTGGTTGCAACACCACAACTTGCTCTAACAGTGCCAACCTTGCCCTTGCTCGTTTCTCACATACATCATTCTGGACCATCAGACTCTCCACACACTCTATCATCGTCTGAGAGGACTGATGGCGGCTGCATGGCTCTCTGGTGAGGCTGGTGAAGATATGAGGAGCTCAAGAGCACCACCTCTGGTTTCCACAGTTCCCTGCAGTTGCCCGCTGTGGTCCAAGGCATCTGGAAGTCCCCCCTCCCTCCCCCGGGCATCAGGCTGCACACTTCACCCAGGGAGCCTTGTGGCAGAGGCAGAGGGAGAATTTGAGAAGAAGCTTGCTGCAGAAGCAAAAATGCGAAATAAAAGACTTTTTCAAGTACATTTCTAGCAAAAAACCTGTGAGAGAGTCAGTTGGTCCATTAGATGATAGAGGGGTGAAAGGGGCACTAAGAGGCGACAAGGCGATAGCGGAGAGACTGAATGAATTTGGTCTTTACTGAGGAAGATGTAGGGATGTTACCCATGACTGAAGTGGTATTTAAAGGTGCGGAAGAACTGAAGGAAATATCGATACACCGGGAAGATGTATTACAACTATTAGATAAACTGAAGAGTAGCAAATCATCTGGGCCGGATGGTATACATCCAAAGGTGTTGAAAGAACTGAAATATGAGATTGCAGACCTGCTATTAGTAATCTGTGAACTATCATTAAAATAATCTCTAATACCTGAAGATTGGAGGATCGCCAATGTAACACCAATTTTTAAAAAGGGTTCCAGGGGTGATCCGGGAAACTACAGACCGGTGAGCCTGACGTTAGTACTGAAAAAAATGGTAGAAACCATCATAAAGAATAAAATTACTCAGCATGTAGATAGTCATGGCCTAATGGGAGACAGCCAACATGGCTTTAGTCAAGGAAGATCTTGTCTTACTAATCTGTTATGTTTTTTTGAAGGTGTGAATAAACAGGTGGACAAAGGTGAGTCGGTTGATATAGTGTATCTAGACTTTCAGAAAGCCTTTGACAAGGTCCCTCATCAGAGGCTTTTGGCAAAACTAAAGAGTCATGAGATAGGAGGCAGTGTACTATTGTGGATCAGGAATTGGTTAAAAGATAGAAAGCAGAGGGTAGGGCTAAATGGCCAATTTTCTCAATGGAGTAAGGTGAATAGTGGTGTACCCCAGGGATCTGTGCTGGGTCGGCTGCTGTTTGACATATTCATAAATGACCTGGAAAGTGGAATAATGAGTGAGGTTATCAAATTTGCAGATGACACAAAACTATTTAAAGTTGTTAAAACCCAAGAGGATTGTGGAAAATTGCAAGAGGATTGCAAGAGGTTGATAAATTGGAAGACTGGGCATCAAAATGGCAGATGAAATTTAATGTGGACAAGTGCAAAGTTATGCACCTAGGGAAGAAAAACCCAAACTATGGTTACACGTTGCAAGGTTCTGCATTAGGAACCACCACCCAGGAAAAAGATTTAGGCGTCATTGTGGATAACATGTTAAAACCGTCGGCCCAGTGTGCAGTGGCAGCCAAGAGAGCAAATAGAATGCTAGGTATCATAAGGAAAGGAATGGAAAATAAAACAAAAGATATTATAATGCCTCTATATCGTTCCATGGTGAGACCCTGAATATTGTGTGCAAATCAGGTCGCGTATCTTAAAAAGAATATAGCGTTATTAGAAAAGGTTCAGAGAAGAGCCACCAAAATGGTAAAGTGGATGGAAGGATACTCCTATGAAGAAAGGCTAAAAAGGTTAGGGCTCTTTAACCTGGTAAAGAGACGGCTGAGGGGAGATATGATAGAAGTCTATAAATTAATGAACGGAGTGGAACGGGTAAACGTAGATCGATTGTTTACGTTATCAGAATATAGAAAGACTAGGGGACATGCAATGAAGCTACAGGGTAAACTATTTAAGACTAATAAAAGAAAATATTTTTTCACTCAACGTGTAATCAAACTCTGGAATTTGTTACCGGAGGATGTAGTAAAGGCTGTTAGTGTAGCTGGGTATAAAAAATGTTTGGAGAAGTTCCTGGAGGAAAGGTCCATAAACCATTATTAAGAAGGGACCCGGGATATCAATGCTTGACCCAGTACAAGCATTGTGGAACCTGTGTCTTTTGGGGAAACTGCTAGGTACGTATGACCTAGATTGGCCATTGTTGGAAACAGGATACTGGGCTTGATGGACCTTGGTCTGACCCAGTATGGCATATCTTATGTTCTTATGTTCTTTGCTGTAGCCTGGCCTATGTATGATGTCGGAAGATCTGCAGGGATGATGGCCAGATCCGGTGCACTGCTTGGGCCTACAGCTGCAGCATCATCAGCACCTGTGAATACACAGAACAGTGATGTGTCCAACAAAGTACGATCTGCCCATCACAGAGGACTGTCAGTGTATTAGCTATCAACCTCACACAGCAGACACCATAGAAACAAGCCAATATCATTAGGTGGGGCTGCTGTCCCATTGTGGAATGCGGCTCAGTGCAAAAAGGAAGCATAGGTACAGAACATGCTAGCTCACCAACCACAAAACTCCACAAGTAGCTATCACACCCTCACATACAAATCTGACACCACACCAGCCACATGCCCTGAGCAGGTCTCGAACCCCTCACCTTCAAGGTATCAAGGTATGCCACCTGACAACTAAGCCACAACAGATTTCTACTCCTACACCCCCAGGCATCTGTGACTGGGCAACCTTGCTGTGCCTACTTTAGTAGAACAGCTCTTGATTCTACAGGGGATATATGGAAAGCGGTCCGAGATCTTTGCCTCCCTTTCTGACATTGCTGCTTGGATGTCTCACCACTGCTTGAAACTGAACATGGGCAAAACTGAGCTTCTTATTTTTCCCCTAAATCTTCCTCTCTCCTTCCTCCTTTCTCGGTCTCTAGGGATAATTCCCTACTCCTCCCTGTCTCCTTAGCTGTTATCCACCGGACATCCTTCCCGGTCGTTCCTGTATCGCCCGCTCCCCCCTATCCTGAATCCCTCCTTTTTCGCTCCACCTCCACCACTCCAATTTATTTTCAACTGATCTATGCACCTCCATCATTACGCGCTGACCTCTGGGATTCCCTCCTTCTCTCTCTTTCTGAGTCAGTCCTACTTTCGCCTCACCTTGTTGTCTTAGGAGATTTTAACGCCCACCTTGGCTCCCAAGTATGTCAGCGTGATAAAGTACTTTCGTCCCTTTTCAGCGACCTTTCTCTTGTCCAACATGTGAACTGCCTCACTAACACCTCAGGTCACACCCTTGATCTGATTCTCACCCCATTCTCCTCACCATTTTCGCCAGTTAACATCACTCCCCTCGCACTTCTTTGGTCTGATCACAGTTGTATTTTCTTCTCCTTGCTTCTTCCCCTTCCCCAGGATCCCATCTCCTCGTATCCTTCCCCCCCCTCCCAGATCTTGAAGCGTCACATTACTACAGCATCTCTGCTACACTTCCCTTCTACTGACTCCCTCTTTCCTCCTGATTTCTCCTCCCTTTCAGGAAACCAGCAGGTTACTGTCTGGACCTCTTCTCTCTCCTCTGCGTTCGACTCCGTGGCCCCCCTCCATCCTGCCCCTGCTCGTCCGTCACCACGCCACCCCTGGTATCACCCAGGTCTCTACTTACAGCTTTCTCATCTCCGCCGCGCTCTATGGTTGTGGCATAAATACCCTTCCGACTCCTCCCTAGCTGCTTTCCGTCATGTTCAAAAGACCTATCATTCTATGATTACCCTCGCCAAACAATCTTACTATTCTACTCTTATTGCATCCTCCTCAAATTCTTCCCGTCAGCTCTATCAGGTTCTGAATCTTCTATCTTCTTCCTCCCTTCGTCGCCTTCTCTTTTGGTTCCAAGTCCCACAATCCTTGCTACCTTCTTCTCGAACAAGATTCTCTCACTGCGTTCCTCATTTGCCTCCTGCCCACCCCCACTTCCCCCCCTCTGCTTCCCCTAGTCTCGTCTCTCCACCCACCCCTGCTCTCTCCCACACCTGGTCTCAGTTTCAGCCCATTATCCCCTCTGAGTTTGCTATAGCAATCTCTTCCTCCCATAAGACCACCTGCCTGCTGGATCCATTGCCCTCCTCTTGGCTCAC